>CAMGYJ010000010.1:16184471-17616205 GCA_946122785.1 Linum tenue | reverse complement strand
AAAAACGCTAAAGTAACAAACTTCTGCCTTTCCTAATAATCTAGAAAGTCCCCGGCAACGGCGCCAAAAACTTGACTCGCTATGACACAACTCCTAACAATGGCCAAGTGTAACCAATGAAAGGGACTGCAGTATAGTGGCTCAAGTAATAAATATCGAACCCACGGGTCTCTAGAGTTACTATTACTCAACTTCAGTTCATTATCTAGCAAACCAGATTAAGATGGAAGAACTAAAACTCTAACAAACTACAGTTAAAGTTAATCTAATTACAGGTTGGGAACTCACTTAGGTATGATTCCCCCTAGCCACTAGCCAGATTAATGATTGATGATCTCTAACATGTTTCACTTTCATTCACAATGCGGAGAATCCTTGACTAGACCTTGAGTCTCGACTAAAGGAACAAGGCCCTCTTGAGTTAATTGCCTAGAGGGACGTATCCTTCTCTAGAACAACCGATCAAGGCATTCTGAACTAGACTCCCTCTATCGAAAGAGGTTCTCAATCGATACAAAGCAGTGAATCAACCCTCGACTAAAGCAATCGATCCAATACTATCAATCTATGGTGCTCTATTGACCTAATCAGGTATTCGCTCTCATAGGATCAAAGCAGAATCAATAATCTCGACTAAAGCAGAATTGAATCATGAAAACATGCATAGATTGAATATGAACTCAAGATTATCAAGTAAGAGTACTCATACAATCATCCAATCAAACAAACATAGCTAGGGTTTCTCAAAACCTAAGTGAAGGGAAGTTAATCCATAGAGAAGAGAGAGACTGCAGTAAGAATCTTCAGGTGATCAGTCTCCAAGTCCGGGCTTGTTCCTCGAGCTTCCAAGGCAAATAAATCCTCCAATTTCACTCCAAGAATGCCCTCAAATCGCCCTCTCTCTCTTTGGTTCGTCCCTTGGATGTTTGGGATCCAAAAACCCAGCTCTTCCTTGCAAAAAAGCACAAAACAGGCTTTTAACAGCCTGCGTTCGCGATCCCTGGTCAAAATCCCATGTCGGGTATTTTAGGTCACGACCGGGGATTTTAGCGTCACGATAGGGCCCCCTTCTGTTTCTCAGAGAAGCCCGAAACCAATCTTCCCCTATCTTTGATTCTTCGTTTCTCCCTCGTTCGAACTCCAAATCAGGTGTCGTTTGATCCCAGACGCTCGTAGTCTCGTCCTATTTCTTCTCTTGACAAGATTACATGATTATATTGTCACAAACTGAGGTAGAAATCCATTCTTCTTCAAGTCATACCCGAGTTTCTTCCCCCGAGTCGCCAATTGATCTCCGATTGACTTGAAACTTGCCTCTATGCTTCACTTTATGTGCTAGGACATGAAATGTGACAAAGGAACACAACCTAGTGTAAAATAGGCCAAAGAAGCGATAATGCAAGCTTAAACGATCAAGAAACAAAGGGGAAAACATGTGCAAATATCGAGTCATCAGTCCGCCAGGTTGGCGAACGTGGTGATCGAGCCTGGAGGTCGAGTGATAAAGCACCAGGGGGGTGCTTTTGATCAGAATACGCAGCAAACCATACTTCTAGAACGATAAGTGATGGATAGGTAGAATTTTGCCACAATCAAGGTGATTACTTGATTGATAAGAAAACTTGTAAAACGAATCTGGAATCCTCACAGAAAAGCCTCACAAGGGTTCTCGAATTAGCAATGGAATTCCTCACACAACTAACTCAAGGGTTTGATTCTTGAGAACTCTCAAAGAACACAATTCTCACAAAGGAGCAATTTTCATTCAACTAAACTTGGATCCTTTACAACGTGAAATTGAAAGCTATTTAAAGACAATAAAAACCTAATACAAACCTAATAGAACTAGGAAACAATTAAGGTAAAAGTCTACACTAAAAAGGCACAAAATTCGGATTTAAACTCTCTTTCTTCAAGCACAAGTAAGCTGCCAGCTAAACAGTCAAAAGCAGCTTCTGTACTAAGTTCGCGCCTTTCGTTCGAGGCCTTCCAGAACTCCAATCTTTCATCCAATTCCTTCCCTTGGTACATAAACATACCTAGTTTCATGTTGTAGAAGCCTTTTCACTTGAATCAGATCCATACTCCTCGAATTAAGCTCCAAAGTAGGCTTCACAAAACAGTTTCCAGACTTAACCATTCTCTGGCAATTTTCCAGTTTTGAGGTAGCAACTTTGAGGCCTTGGAAAACAACCTTAATGACATTATCTGGACCCACAAAGCATACCATTGGAAACATGGTAACTTTATCTGTAAAACAAACCCTTAAACTTGAATTTCCACCAATCCAATTGAGAGAACCATGCCTCCAAAGTATGTACCCTGAACACGGATTTTGACTTAGCCAAATTCTGCCCCTCTTCTTCCCAACTTCAATAGCTTCTTTGTCAAGTAATTGTGACGTAAATGGTTGGCAATTTGGGATCATATCAGGCCCTCCCTCTTGAAAAAGTGTTGCCCTCAACACTTTAGCCTTTCGTTGCTCAAACCGTTCACAAAATTGATCCCAAATTGGATCGATAAAATGCTGCCCAAACACGGTTTTCGCCATAAGTTTGACAGCTTCAAATTCAGCTTCGATATGTTTCAACGCCTTCGTAGTTTTCCAAGACTCACCTGTCACACAAAAATTGCCAAAGTTTTGACCCAAAATTGGATTGGGCAAACGTACGATTTCCGGCCAAAAATTTTCAGTTTCCGGCGCCAGCAAGGTCGCCGGCGAGTTCTTGGAGATTGGGGATTTCTTCTGGTGGCCATCTTGATCAAATTCGTTGCTCCCAATCGATGCGCCTGGTCTCCAGGAGTCGATCACAACCTCTCCCGCGCGTCGAACGCATACGAATCGTCTCCAATCACTATTTCCGTGTTTCCCGCCGTCGGCAATTTTTAAATCCCAGAATCCGGCGAGTTAATCCCAGATTCCGGCGAGCAAAAATGGACATTGGGGAATGGCGATTCGGACCGTTTCGTACCACTTTTTGTGCTCTCACACCATCCTTGTGAACCCATAAATCGATCCCAAGTGCTGACTTGCGTTGATTCATCTCCTAACTCTGAAACTGATTCTTCCTTCTTTTGCTTGTTACTCTGCGCTTTTGGGGACGAGAAAACCAATTTGGGGATTTTCGATTCTCGACTGTCAGACCCCAATCGATTCACGTTGCACGTTCCTGGCCTCTCAACGAACTTGTCGACGTCGTTGGCTTCGATCGAAATGGTCTGGATTGCTTCCCCTGATTCACTCTCTCTCTTCCCCTGCATCGGCGTTGGAAAACTGAGGTGTTCGCCCTGAATGAATGTCGACGTTTCGACGCGAATCGAGTTGCTCTCTTTTGGAGAATCAAATCCTGGGTTTTCGACAAACATTTTGGATGGATTGTACTCGCTCAACTCTTCCCCCTTGCCTTTGTCCGATTCGTTCTCTTCTCTGTTCTGTTCTGTCGTCGTGGAACAGAGTCCTCCTTCCCTGGTCGGAGTCTTTGCTGGATTGACGTTCCACGTCCATGGTTTTGCCAGCAAATCCCTCTGATACTCCTCCTGTAGTCGTTGCAGCTCCTTCAAGTCGTCAGCAACTGCTTCTGGAGCCAACGGATTCACGACAAATAACTTATTTCGACTCCGAATTCGAAACTTCCTGCTCCGTCGGCTTGTAAAACACACTTGACGCTCTCTGAACCAGGGCTGGCCCAAGACGAGGCTACTGGGAAGATCAGAGACCACGTCGCACGTAACTTGGTCTTTATACTGGCCGATTGAAAACGAAACAATCGCTTGGAAAAATACGAAATTACAGCGTTCTTCGTACGGCGACTGAAGCGTATATGGTTTCATATGAAACTGTGTTTGCAACCCGAGTTTCTTCACTATTCTAGAGGAAATCAAATTCCTCTCTTGGCCTCCATCGACGAGAATCAAACACACTTTATCTTGAATCGAACAGCGCGTGAAGATCATTGTTTGGGATAACTCTGCTGCCGAAATCATCTCTGTTTTTGCGGCTTAACTTTCGTACGAAACTCAGCCTCCAAAACTCCTTCGCCCTGACTTGAACGGGGCTCTGATACCACTTGATAAAGCACCAGGGGGGTGCTTTTGATCAGAATACGCAGCAAACCAAACTTCTAGAACGATAAGTGATGGATAGGTAGAATTTCGCCACAATCAAGGTGATTACTTGATTGATAAGAAAACTTGTAAAACGAATCTGGAATCCTCACAGAAAAGCCTCACAAGGGTTCTCGAATTAGCAATGGAATTCCTCACACAACTAACTCAAGGGTTTGATTCTTGAGAACTCTCAAAGAACACAATTCTCACAAAGGAGCAATTTTCATTCAACTAAACTTGGATCCTTTACAACGTGAAATTGAAAGCTATTTAAAGATAATAAAAACCTAATACAAACCTAATAGAACTAGGAAACAATTAAGGTAAAAGTCTACACTAAAAAGGACACAAAATTCGGATTTAAACTCTCTTTCTTCAAGCACAAGTAAGCTGCCAGCTAAACAGTCAAAAGCAGCTTCTGTACTAAGTTCGCGCCTTTCGTTCGAGGCCTTCCAGAACTCCAATCTTTCATCCAATTCCTTCCCTTGGTACATAAACATACCTAGTTTCATGTTGTAGAAGCCTTTTCACTTGAATCAGATCCATACTCCTCGAATTAAGCTCCAAAGTAGGCTTCACAAAACAGTTTCCAGACTTAACCATTCTCTGGCAGTTTTCCAGTTTTGAGGTAGCAACTTTGAGGCCTTGGAAAACAACCTTAATGACATTATCTGGACCCACAAAGCATACCATTGGAAACATGGTAACTTTATCTGTAAAACAAACCCTTAAACTTGAATTTCCACCAATCCAATTGAGAGAACCATGCCTCCAAAGTATGTACCCTGAACACGGATTTTGACTTAGCCAAATTCTGCCCTTCTTCTTCCCAACTTCAATAGCTTCTTTGTCAAGTAATTGTGACGTAAATGGTTGGCAATTTGGGATCATATCATCGAGTGTCCAGCCACTCCTCTGCTTGCCCCTCCAGAGTAAATGGGAAGTACCTCAGCTGGATGGAATCGGCTGGGACCCCATTGATCTTGATCCCATCGATGAGCTCGTGGAATCGCCTCAGGTGTGATTGGGGGCACTCCCCCTCCTTGCCACGGAATACCACCGAGCTGCGCAGCATGGTGATGACAGAGGTGCTCACCTCAAAGTTATTTGCTGGAACTTGAGGGTGCTGGATGGGCGACCTCATGTCCGCGGCTCTGGCGGTCCAGTAATACCCCATGGTCTGCTCCTCGGGAATGACCACATCATTGTTCTGTGGTTCACCCATTTCTTCCTCCTCAGTGATTTGCAGTTGTGCTAGAGCCTCCTCCGCAGCCAGTCGCGCCTTTAATGCCCGCTTGAAGTTCCTACAAGTCCGTTCAAGCGCTTGGTCTAATGGTAGTAAATCTCCCAACTGGCTACGAGTCATGCACTACCTGCACACAGAATGCAAACACAACCCGTGAAGGCACTAAGGTGGAAGAGAGAGAATGCAGTAAAGAAAAAGCTGGAGTAACAAACTTTCACGTTTCCACAATAACCTAGAAGGTCCCCGGCAGCGGCGCCAAAAACTTGACACGCTAAAACACAATACCAAACTGCGACCAAGTGTAATCGCAGTCCGGAAATACAGTAAAGTGGCAAGCTCTATTTATCAACCCGGGGTCTAGATCTACTCCCTACTCCGTGATTATCTATTATCTAGCAAACTAAGTCGAGTGATTGTGATTTTAAGTAAAAGCAGTAAGAAAGCAGGAAATGGTTCGAAGTTTTTTAGCAAGGGAAGAGTCACTCGGGAATGAGTCCCCCTAGCTCCTTAGTTAGGTCAAGGTTGTAATTACCCTAGGTTGATTAACTATTGATTAAACTGCAAAAGATCCGACAATAGATTGGAATCTCTAAAGCTGACCAAGCCCTCTTAGGCAGACTAACCGGCAGGCAACTAACCTTCACCGGGATAGACTGCTAAGGCAAAAAGCACAGAACTCCACTACAGGAATTGGTTTCCAGTACAAAGCAGTAAATCGATTAACTCTTGTATAACCCACTACCGATTGATGAAGCTCTAACAACCTAATAAGATTCTATCTATCTCAGGTTGCAGTAGAAATCAAGAAAAGATGATCAGACTTCAATTGACTAAAATCACTCAATGAATCATGCATCAATCGATTAAAATCAATCAGTATATCAATCCGAAGTCATTACAATCAAGATTCCTAACACATGGAACTAGGATTCTTCATACCCAAGTGAGAGAAGGTTCTACTCCATAGAGAGAGAGGAAAACAGAAATCAGAGCAGTCATACTCATAAAGATGGGGATAATCTACTCTGGGATGTCGATCTTCACTCCTGGGGATGCAATCTAGGCTTCAATGGTGAGAAATCCCATCCAAATAGCTCCTGGGGTTTGTTCTTCGCACTTTCTCTCTCTAAAGCTCTGTTTTTTGCTCAAAAACTCGATCTCACTCCAAAAGACCCGAAATTGGGTTAAAACCCAGAATTTCCCGACCACACGGCCGTGTAAAAATTACAGCTTCCCGTGTAGAGGTGTAAAACGCCGCGTTTCACTTAAGTGGTTTCATGCACGTCACACGGCCAGAACTACACGGCCGTGAGAAATCGCGGCCTGCCAGTGCAACATCTCTGTGATTTCCACACGGCCTCAAGGGACCCGGTACACGGCTAGTGTGGTTTGCCAGCACAAAGGAATTCCACACGGCCGTGTGGCTGTTAGGTCTGGCCGTGTGGTTTCCTCAACTTCTCGCCAAACGTCCAATCTTTGTCTAATCGACCCCGAACTCGTTCCCAAACCTCCATTCACGTACTAAGACCTGAAATATCACCAACAAGAACAACCTAGCGTGAAATCGGCCTAAGATACGAGAAATGAGGCTCAAACTGCATAAGAATGGTGGACAAAAACATGTGTATATATCAAGTCATCAGCAGCCATAGCCCCACCATCATCGTCCTCGTCTTCATCCTGTCCTCCTCATCATAGTCTTCATCATCCTCGTCGTTTCTCATCCGCAGCAGGTGGAAGGGGGAGACCGTCGACCCACTCTCGACCGTCAACAGCGGTCAACAGAAAGGCATTATGAAGGACGTCCCTGCTGACGGGATGAAAACCAAACTGGGTAGTGCAGTCGGTCAAGCCTGAAGATCCACCTCGAAATGGCATGTCAGACGAGTGGCAGAGGACCACAGAAGAGGTAGGTAGGCTTCTCGTGGCACTTGTGGAAGGTCCATGCCAGAAGAGACCCCAGGTTCAATGAGTGGTCTGGATCCATCATTGAGTACATGTTGTAGAGCACGCGCTTGGTGAGCTTGTGCGATCCTATGGCATTAGGGATGAGTGAGCGATGAGCAGGAGGTTGATGATATGCCACTCGGGTCAGAGGGTGGTGACATTCGTTTGGCTGGCAATGAACGTCGCTTGGCGGTGCTTGGGACGACAGATCCGACCTTAGAAGCTGTCGGCCTGGAAGTTTGTGGGATGGGCGACCTCCTCCTGGTGGCTGGAGTAAGGAGTGTAGAAGATCCCCAAGGCACGGGCAATCCCATCTAGACTCATCTCCCTCATGCGCCTCCGAGCCGAAAAGTGAGCGTGGTAGGGTGGTCGCAAGCCGCCTTAGGCAAGTACTTGAACGTGGTGTCCCAGACCAACTCCGTGTAGGCGGAGTCGTGAAGGGCCAGGAGAGTGCGCCACTTAGGATGGCAGATCGCGTAGGACATCTTCTTGAGGCAGTGGAACGCCCGGAAAACCTCAAAATCGAGGTGACCGTAGGCATAGAATACTTTAGAGGTGACCGCCCGGAACTTCGCATCATAATTTGTCGTGTAGCATAGGTCGCGCACGTACTTGCGAGTGAGAGACATGATCCTGCAAAATAATTAAGCCAAAGGTGTAACCAAGAAAAAAAACACCGTTAGAATCACAGGGAGGGGATAGCCAGTTCCCCCACACCTAATGATCACCTAGGCAAGCACTACAGTTCAAACTATCTACTTTCCAATCATAGAGATAGGAATATCGACAAAACAGACTAATTTCTCACACAAATCATGGCACGGATCGATAAAACCAGGCAATCATACTCCAATTATTGCTAGCAGACCACAAAAAAACACATCCCTCGCCCTAAACTAGTTCAAGCATGCCAAACAATTCACGGTTCTCAACCCTAACATCTACAGTCTGATTTTCCATAAATAGCAAATCACGTCACAAACGTGGAAACACAAGAAGGATCGTATAGGAAGGTGAGAGGAGGGCGATGGATTCGGAATTGTGCTGAAAAATGGTTCAGGGGTCTCACTAGAGTATTGCCGGAGGCTCGCCGGTGAGCGGTGGTGTGGCGGCGGCGATGGCGGTTGGCGATGACAAAAGTCACCCAAAATGGATAAAAATTCTGGGGTAAGGTCGCCCCAGTGAGAGGAACACACCCGTGAATGGTTCTTTATTTGGAGGTCGGAGCAGACCAGGGTCTACAAAAACCTATGGTGGAGGCGATTTTCCGGCGACATAAAGGAGAGACCGAGAGAGAGAGAGAGTTCTGGAAAAAATGAGGAGGAGAGAGAGTGGGCGGAGGAGAGAGAGTGGGCAACCGAGTATCACGTTTTAAATGGAAAATACTCGTATAGGCTTTAAAAATACCTGATTAGGTATTTCAGCCCGGATCGGGTATTTGGTCCATGATGGGGCCCGGTCGTGAATCCAAAATACGTGATTGGGTATTTGGAGAGCAGACCGGGTATTTTTCCCCAGACGGACTAAAACTCAATTTTTGAAATTTCCGAACACCCCAAAGCCAAATTATCCATGAATGAGGCACACCAGATGATCGAACTTCATCACACACGCATACTGACTCAAACAGACCAAAAAAACAAAAAGAAAATGCAAACCGTGGTGGGGTTGCCTCCGCACAAGCGCGTCTTTATCGTCTTTTAACTAGATGCATAAGAAGAAACTGAGGGTCCGCAAGAAAAATCACCAACTCATTCAACATCGCCTCCCAAGTATAGCTTGAGGCGATGCCCATTCACCTTGAAGGGCTCGGTCTGTGGATTGACGATCTCGATGGTATCGTATGAAAACACCTGGGTGATCGTGAATGGTCCTAACCATCGAGAGCGTAGCTTGCCCGGAAAGAGTTTTAGGCAAGAGTTGTGTAGGAGAACTCGATTACACATATGAAACTCTTTGGGCCCTTTTAGACGAGCGTTGTGGAGACGCTTAGTCCTCTCCTTATACAACCAGGTGTTCTCATAGGCGTGATAACGCCACTCTTCCAACTCCACCAGCTACATTTTTCTTGCGTTACCTGCAAGACTCAAATCAAATTTTAGTAGTTTAAGGGTCCAGAAGGCCTTGTAGTCTAGCTCGACGGGTAAATGACAAGCCTTTCCATAGACTATAGAGAAGTACCAATCAACATCTTGTAGGATGTCCTATACGCCCACAGAGCATCATCGAGCTTGGTAGACCAATCTTTACGAGATTGATCCACCATCTTTTCAATGGTCCTCTTCAATTCCCCGCTCGTCAGCTCGGCTTGACCATTCGTCTGTGGATGGTAAGCCATGGACACCTTATGCTTAACATCATAGTGAGAGAGGAGCTTAGTGAATTTCCCTTGAAAATGGGTTCCTCTACCGCTAATGATGGCTAGAGGTGTCTCGAGCCGGGAAAAGAGCTGCTTCAGAAATGAGTACACCTCTACGTGATAATGATGGCTCGAGGTGTCTCTTGCATCATTGGTGGGCATGACCTGCGCTTCTGCCCACCTCGAGACGTAGTCTACACCAACCAAGATATATAGATTACTGAATGAAGGAGGAAAGGGACGCATGAAATCGATGCCCAAGACATTAAAAATCTCACAAGTTACAAAAGACTTATGGGGCATCTCATCACGGGCAGAGATGTTACCTGACCTCTGACAGTGATCACACTGGCGTGCAAAGGCCTCTGCATCCTTGAAGAGCGTGAGCCAATAGAAGCCCGACTGCAACACCTTCCGCGCCTTGCGGTTCCTCCATGATGACTGTCAGTAGGTCCCTCGTGACAGTGAGACTGGATATCTCCCATCTCGTGCTCCATCACGCAACGTCATATCACGCCATCTCCTCCGATCATGAAGAGGTATGGATCCTCCCATAAATAGTAACTCAGGTCGGAGAAGAATTTGCACTTAGCGTGAGTGGCCATCCCCTTAGGTAACTGCTTGCCCATCAGATAATTGTGGTGGTCGAGGGCTGCTGGGAAAGGAAGAATCAGAGAGAGAATTGTATTTAATATAGGTTTAAATTTTAAAAAGTAAGTAATTAATATGGGTTTCCAATGTGTAATTAATGAGTTTTAAATTTGATAAAGATGTATTAAATGTTAGGGGGTGTCATTTTTCCAACCCCTTATGGGGTTAGCAAGCTAACCGATCCCTGTGGTTTTATTTTACTCTCTAGCTTTAGTTAATGTATTCTTTTTCGATCTATCTTACTTGATGACGCGAGTGATCGATTTAATGACAATAAAAAAGATAAGATCCCTAGGTTATTCGAATCCAATTTTTTATATGATTTGAATCATATTTTAAGAGGAACGGATCGAGTACAACCAAGGTTGTCAAGTCGGCCAGTCACACCAGGTCCGAGCGAAGCTAGTGCTCCCAAAAAGCCATTTTGCCACTAAATCGGTAGTCGGCCAAAGTCGGTCAAAATCGCAAAAATTGATGGTCTGATCGAATTGCCGATTTTTGGTTCTTAGATAGAATGTTGCATTTTTTCTCCTATCCCAAATCATATACTTGAAAATGAAGCATATATACGCAACTTTTAGGGTGATATAATATATTAATCGTTTAATTATTGTATGATACCTGTCAAATTACATCAGGTTATTAAAATATTGAATTATTATCATATATACACTCATAATTTTATAATATTGATAAAGTGAGCTTAAATTGATTGTATCTCAATCTAGCTATTTAACATCAAATTATTTGCTTGATCAACTCAACGGTTTAAACCGGTTTGACACGTTGGGTACAACGCAAGAAAAAAAACGGCTTGTCTTTCTATGGCCTGGCGCTGAAGAGAAACCAATATTTATTTCGTAGAGATCGAAATTGGGGATTAGGGTTCATCCTCCCGGTTCCTCTCAATTTCACTTCTCCACTTAGTTTTACAACCAATTCAATCGAGAGTCGAGGCATCAACTAGATCGAAGGCGTGCCTTTTGAGAAGGAACTCGTCGTTGGAGTTTTCCAGCTCCAACAGTGCATCCATGGAGTTCCTTGATGAAGATGCTAGGCCGAGGTTCGTTTTCCAATCTCGTACCGTTGCTGCATCTTCACCAGCTGATCCAGAGACCCCACAAAAGAAATCCCTCAACAAGCCATTCCTCGCCGTAACCATCTCCATCTCTTCCCTTTTGTTGGCTCTCTCAATCTTCTTTGTCCAAAACGAACCCTTCAAGTCACTCCTCTTCTGGGTATCCACCTCCCTCTTGATCGGCCCGCTCGCTCCATCCCACATTACAGGCGGCGACATTCGTGTCGGTCAGGGTCCGATTCTGGAGCCACTCAATCCAGAACCCGAAGTCGTGACGGAGAAGCGGGCGCCGAAAAGGAGGGCGAAGCCAGTTAGATCTGAAGACACGATCGTGAATCAAATCCCGGCGATGGGCTTAGGTCAACCAAATGGGTCGTCGAGTCAGAAAGACAGGTTGGAATCGGCGCCGAATGAAGAAGAGAAAGACTGGAGCGAGGAGGATTTCTTGATCCTGAAGAAGCAAATGGCGAAGAATCCAGTGGGCAAGCCGAGGAGATGGGAGGTCATCGCCGAGGCGTTCAACGGGAGGCACAGAGTGGAGAGCGTGATTAAGGCGGCGAAGGAAATGGGTGAGAAGAAATCGGATGACAGCGATTCATACGCCAAGTTCTTGAAGAACAGGAAGCCAGTGGACGCCAGAGTCGAAGCTGCTGAGATGGACGAAGGTGGAGCTGACAACGACGGCGGTGGAGGGATGGCGGCCGTCACATGGAGTTCTGGCGAGGATATTGCGTTGCTGAATGCACTAAAAGCGTTTCCCAAAGATGTAGCGATGAGATGGGATAAGGTAGCTGCGGCAGTTCCTGGGAAGTCGAAGGCGGCTTGTGTGAAGAGAGTGAGTGATTTGAAGAAAGGTTTCCGGAGCTCAAAAGCTGGTGGTGCTGCTAACTAGACAGACAGAAATTTCTCCATGGTTGGTGTTGGTTGCTGCTAATTTATCAAGTTCAGTGCTTCTATCTATGGGGCTGGATTTTGGCTCGCTCCCGGTTCCCTAACTTACACTTACAAGGCTGAGTTGGTTACTTGATTGATATACATTTATAGAAACTTGGTTTACCTTCTTCCTCAAGCAATGCAGTTTAGTTTTAAGTTGCAGAACCTTTGGGCACTTGATTTTGAGTTTTGATGGATTGATTTTGTGCTCGTACCTTTTTTGCTGATGTGCAATCTGATTATTTCACTGAGTGTTCATTTCCTACTTCTTTTCGAGCTTCCAGTCTCTTTGGGATTGTTAGTTGCTGGCGGTTTCTGTCTGGCTGATGATTAGAAGAAAACCTCCCATTTAACTTTGATGCGCCCAGGGTTGTAAGTTTCTAGCATCACATTAGGAATCAGACTTTGTAGACCTCCACAAAACAAGGTTTCGGCTAGGTCTGGTTGTACCAATTGCCACGGGTTAAGCTGTCTTGCACAACACTTGGCTTACCTCATTGCAACTGATTCTGAACTGAACTATAATTTGGTCCGGTCACCCGCTACAAATTATAGTTCGGTTCGGACTGTAATCCCCGACAATATTGAAATGTGTGTGGTTGTCGGAGGAGAGGAGACTATCGACACTCGTTGGTCGATGGAGATTGGATTCTTGAGGGCGAAGGAGCTGAAACTTAGACGTGGGCCGAGAGAGGGAGGAGGTGAAGTTGGCGTTAGGCGAGGAGATGACTTTGAGAGCTCTTCTATGGAGTCAAACACATGGACAAGTGGGACAAGGGTCGAGAAGCCGAAGGGGAAGGCTTAGGAGATAAGAAGTTGCCACCCGAGAGGAGTGAGAGAGAGTAGTGGCCGAGCAAAGAGGAGTGCGAATTGTCGAGTGTTGGTACGGGGAGGAGTGAGTACAACGGTTTCCCTATCTCGTTATCTCTTATTGTGCTCGACTTCTCGATCTAGGGTTAGTAGGATAGGGATTAGAGATTGAGCTTATGATTGGGAGAATTCGAAAATGAAAATGGAGAGTTAGTAAGAGGGCTTAGTTGGGGGCCATGGGACGTTGAGCTTCTTAACAGATTGATTGGGGCAATGAACTATGTGAGTGATGATTAAGTACACTTCAATGCTGAGTTGGAGGTTGGATTTCGAAATTCGGATCGAACAACAAAATATCGGCTAGGCTCATTCGAGATCTAGCCACACAACTCCAGATTATGACCCACAAAACACATGATTTTGGTTCGGTCATTTTGACATGAGACTCAGTTTAATTCGGGTTTGCCAAACTGTACACTCACACTCTTATAAGAGAGGAATTGAAAAGGCTGAAATAGCATGAGCACGAAAAATAACTTGGAGGGTCTAATGCTCATTGGCTTTACCTGAGCACCAACACGACCTGATATTATAACCATTCACTCGGAAACGAACTGTCGAGTCTCGGTGCAAGGGTAAGGGATGGAGAGGAATGAGGGCATTTGTCTCCCAATCTTGTTCTCTCTTCTCGTTATGGACTTCTCAATCAAGGGTTACTAGGTTAGGGATTGACCTTATGATTAGGAGAATTGGAAAATGTGAATGTGGCGTCGAGTATGGTCTAGTACGAGGGCCTGGTTGGGGGTATTGGATGGTTGAGCTTCTTAACAAATTGAGTGGGGTTGTGCGCTATGCAAGTAATGATCGAGTACGCTTCAAGTTAGGGCTCGGACTGAATTGATATCAAAATTGAAAGAGTTTGCCCACTCTTCCTCTTCTTTACCCAAGATATCGTGTTCATCATTAAAATGTTTATTCGCTAAAGATATCATATTCTTACAATGTAAAGCACTGATATAGAAAGACCTCGTTCTTTTTTCTAAGGGGTGGTCTTTAAGCATCAAAAGAAGATTACCATGGATATCCGCTATCCTCATTGCTTAGTTGATCGTCTGAGCCTCGACTCGGCCAGCATTGTGAAGTTACTTCTCCCATCGCATCATTAACTGGTGTAGGATTAAAGATCAAGTTCAGGATTCGACGTTGTTCAATATCTCGGCTGCTCAAGAAGTTGGAAGTCGAGCAACTTCGTCCCTCGCTTTTCTTCCTTCTCCCTTTCTTACAGATGTCGTACATCTTCCGTCTATTGTAGTAGCTCTCACTAAAGCTGTTGCTGCTTACACTAGCTAGGCGAACTCCCGCTCTGTCCCTTCACCCTTCTCCCTAACACTCGGGGTATTCACTCCTCTCACTTCGTTGGATTTAAATATTCGACTCAAAAAGCAGAATATCGATTGTTCATTTGAAAATTAGCCAAAGAGCCCCTAGATTCCCACCCACAAAGCATACGATTTCAGTTCAGTGATTTCGACATGCGATTCAGTTTAATTCTTGTTTGCTGAAAAGCTGAGATAACATGAGCGCGAAAAATAACTACAACGGTCTAAAGGTTCATTGGCTTTGACTTGAGCACCAACACGACACTGTAATGTAAATGACCATGTCGAAACTTGGGGTAAAATACCTCGGGTACCACTAAACTTTGAGAATTGGGGGAGCTATACCACTTATATTATAATAAGGTGTCGGGTACCACTATTATCGTCAACTGACTAACGACAATAACAAAAGGAAATATTTTCGCCACATCAACGCTTACAGTGCGCTGAGTCACTATTGGTGGGACTCTGCTGCAAACTAATAAAAAAGTAATAATAAAATAAACAAAAGGAACATCGAACCCAGCTTTTGCATTAACATTCTCTGTCTGTTTCTCACCCCCAAAACCGAACCTTGAAAGAAGAAGAATCCGACACAAAGCCGGCGACGAAGGTTGGTCTGGAGTATGTAAACTCCCCTCTCTGGTGATGATTGGGGATGGAGAGGGGCGCATCGCTTATCTCCACCCCGACCGCCACGCCGCCCCCCCCCCCTAGCTGGGAGAAGGTCTCCAGCCCCTGGATGGCTCCCCACACAGTGGTGGCACTGAGATTTGCGGTTGCGGCGGCAGCGTGATTAGGGATGGAGAGGGTGTAGGACTCATCGACGCCGGGAACGAGCGGGGCGGCGAGGTCAGCGACGGAGATGGAGATGAAGAGGGAATGGAGGGGAGTAGCGGATGAGGAAAAGTTGGTGGTGGTGGGGTCGGATATGGGGCGGTGGCGCTCGGAGGAGATGAGGCGGTGGTAGCGGGCGACGGCGGGCGAGAGGTAGTGGTTGGATGAGGGGGAATCGAATTGGAACGTTTGGTAGCAAAGCCCTTCAACCATATTCCATCCTTAGCAGCTTCTGTCAACACCATATACTCTGCCTCAGTAGTAGACAATGTCACTGCCGACTACAGAGTTTCCTTCTAGCTCACTACAAAACTCCCAAGAGTGAATACATAACCGGTCATCGATCTCCTCGTGTCAACATCTCCAGCACAGTCTGAGTCAGAATACCCAGACACCAAGCACTCTGTATCACTTCCGAAGCTAATCCCCACATCAGGTGTACCCTTAAGGTACCGGAAGATCCTCTTCACAGCCTGCCAATGCTCCTTCACAGGTTGTATCATGAACCTGATGACAACACTAACAGCATGTGCAAGATTAGGTCTAGTGCATACCATAGCGTACATCAAGCTACCTACTACACTAGCATATGGGACTCTCGACATGTACTCCTTCTCAGCCTCTGACTGCGGTACATAAGCTGAGAGTAGATGAACATTTGAAGCACTAGGAGTATTTAAGGGCTTTGATGAAGACATGCCAAACCTCGACAGTATCCACTGGATGTAGCTCTTCTGTGACAAGAAAATCTTCTTCGACATGTCCCTGTAAATCTCCATACCCAAGATCTTCTGAGCAGCTCCCAAATCCTTCATCTTAAACTCAGCACTGAGAAGCCCCTTTAACTTCTGGATATCAGACTTCGACCTCGCAGCTATAAGCATATTATCCACATACAGAACAAGATAGATCATCGAACCATCCTCCACCTTGTTGTGATACACACAACAATCATATGGACTTCTGCTGTAGCCTAGCTCAAGCATGTAACTGTCAAATCTCTTGTACAAATGCCTCGGAGACTACTTAAGTCCATATAAGGACTTCTTCAGCTTACAAACGTAGTCTTCTTTTCCTGGAACATGGAATTCTTCTAGTTGAGTCATGTAAATTTCTTCCTCCAACTCTCCATGTAGGAAAGTTGTCTTTACGTCTAGCTGCTCGAGCTCCAAGTCATAATGTGCCACTATAGCTAGTAGCACCCTGATCAAAGTATGTCTGACCACTGGTGAGAAAATCTCATTGTAGTCAACTCATTCCCTCTTCGAGAAGCCTCGTGCAACCACCCGAGCTTTAAATTTAATGCCCTCTTCAGAACTGATTCCTTCCTTTTTCTTGTAGATCCACTTGTTTGTCACAATCTTCCTTCCCTGTGGTCGTTTGACTAGCTCCCAAGTCCGATTCCTGTCATGGGATTCCATCTCATCTCCCATTGCGGCAAGCCACTAATCAGCTTCGCCATCCGAAACGAATTCTCTATAGGATTGTAGTTCACCTGCATCCACTTCTTCAACAACCTGAAATGAATACGCCACCATGTCCTCCAAGCCATACCTCTGTGGAGGTACTCCTGCAGTCGTTCTCTTCGGTCTACCGGAAGCTATAGATTGTTGAGCTCCTGCACTGGACTCTGAAGTTTCTGGCTCTACAGAAACATCCTCATGTTGATCTTCTCCACCTTGGTGCTCAAACTCACTCTCATTGAGAGTTTGCAGCTCCACCTGCTTATCAACATTCTTGCTATCTTCAACGACAGTAACCTTCAACATGGGGTTAAACATAGACTTCTCATCAAATATCACATTTCTACTGAGTATAACTCGATGCTCAGAAGTAGGGGTGGTAATCGGTAAACCGGTATTACCGGATACCGTACCAGATATTGGTGGTATCTAGTATACCGAATACCGGCGGTATCGGTATTCGATGGTGTGATTTGGCATAACGGTATACCGGATAATACCCGGTAATATACCAACGGCAATCCGGTATACCGGAATACCGAATGCTACGGTTGAATTCAGAGTAATTGTGATATTTTATGTTGTGGCTGATCTATTCACGGCTACACGCATCTTCTTGAAGCAATGTAGGCTGGTAGAAAGTAATTTTAACATTTTACTTTGCAATTCATGATCAAGCAACACAGAACGGTGCTGGCCTGGTCTTGCCGATTCGCAACGGAAGCTGGCGGTTCCTCCAGCTACTGCTTAGCTGCCCACGTGATCATCAGATTGAGGCTCTTTGATTCGTTCCCGCTGGGTGAAAGAGTAGAAGATTGGTTTGTTGCGACTGTGACTGTCACTTCATATCACAAGTGAAGTGAGGTAGCATGCTACTGGCCGCAAGCTTACAGAGAGGAGCATTTCCCTAGAGGCCCCATGGAAGATCTTCTCAAGTGAAGTGAGAAAGAATATATATTGTTTGTCCATAAATTTGTCTATTTTTCAAAGTGAAGGTTAATTCCACCAGCTATCTGGTATCCGGTATACCGGTTAAGTACCGATAATCGACTATCCGGTAGCCGGTATACCAAATAACTTTCTGTATCGGTATTCGGAGCGGCGGGAATTTCAATTTCTGGTATACCGAATACCGGCTACTCGTATCCGGTATACTGGATACCACCAATTACCACCCTTACTCAGAAGGTGACCAACCATGATGGGCAATCCCTTCATCCTTGCAGAATTCGTTGAACTCAGAATTACAGAACTCCAAACCATTGTTCGTTCGCAGCTTCTTGATCTTCTTTCCAGTCAGATTCTCCACCAATGTCTTCCACTCCTTGAACTTCGTGAAAAACCTCACTTTTCTGCTTCAACTTGAAAATCCAAGTAAATTTCGAATAATCGTCAATAATAGACAAAAAAATGGCATGATGCCTCCAATGGATTCAACTCGTGAAGAACCCCAACAGTTGGACTGAAAGTAATCCAGTATCCCCTTCGTCCGGTGGATACCCTTCTTGGGAAACTTGCTGCGATGTAGCTTCCCTAACACACAATGCTCACAGAATTCCAAATTCTGCACCTTGTGCCCTCAAAGAAGATCCATCTTTGACAGAACTTGCATCCCTCGTTCACTAATATGCCCACGTCTCATGTGCCAGAGAGTGGTCATATCTTCCTGATGAACCTAAGACGATGCAACTATAGATGAACCAGACAACACAGACCCTTGTAATGCATACAAGGTCCCACGCTTCACGCCCTTCAGCACCTTCCTTGAACCTTTGCAGACATACACAACTCCACCTTTTCCTTTGAAGCTAAAACCCTTACTATCGAGTAGACTCAAGAAGATCAGGCTCTTTGTCATTCGTAGAACATGTCTGACATCATTCACGGTACAGAACGAACCATCATGTGCCCGAACCTTTAAGGACCCGATTCCAACAACCTTGCAGACAACTCCATTTGCCATAACCACGTTGATGAGGTCTCATCTCGGCGCTCAAACGGATCAAATGGAAACTAAATTCAAGTGTGTTGATGAGTTTGAATTTCGTGTTCAGGACCCTATTTCCAGCCCTTATAACTTGAATTCTGGGTTTTCATATGGTTGGAATTTCACCCGTCGGGATAGCACGAGTTGCAAGATTTCCAGAAAGCCATCAATCACTTCTCGACTGCAACTAAACTCCATAACGAGCTGGAAGAAGGAGGCTACTTGAACACTGGCAGGAAGGGTCGAATTTGTCTAAGTATAGGAGGCAGATTTTGGTGTTGAGATACCAACTTTGGAAGGCTGGTTCTCGTTGATGGGAGATGATTTGGACCAGCTGGACGTTGCAAACGAATGAAGGAAACTTCTACTTCCACGTGAAGGGGTTGGATGAGTTTGACAAGACGATTTACCCCATTTTGTAAAAGCCCCAAGTTGGTACCCAGGACACTACAAACGTGCAGCTCAAGGCACTTACTTGGTCGAGAAGAACCTTGGTTTCATTGTTCTTTTTGGATTTGTTTAAGCTTACATTCATTGTTTGGTTAGGATAGTATCTCTTGTGATTCGTAGTGTTCCCTTGTCTATTTATAGGTTTTCAATTAACGTGTAATGGGGGAGAGAAGAAGATAATCATAAGTTGTTTTCGTTTAATTCATGATCTTTGTTTGATCGTGTTTGATTGTGTGTTTGGGATCAATCCCAAGCTTGAGATCAAGCTCAAGCATCAGCTGGTGAATCACGACCAGTTGTGGGAGTTCTACCCTAAATCGTTGAGCCTCTTTCCCGTGAGAAAGTTGTTCGATTGATTCGTCGTCACGTTCGGATTGTGATTCAAACAAACAAACTTCTCAATTCTTGTTGGCTGCGTTAGTTACTCTGATCGTGATCCTAACCAGGGTCATATCAAGTGGCATCATCGCCTGGTTCAAACACAGGACTTGCGTGCTTTGAAATTGTAATTTTCTTCGTCGCCGGAAAAAGCTCTGTACGGGCGTACGAGTCGGATTCTGGAAATTCTCACCGGAGCAACTTCAAAACGTCACTCTAGTAAAGACTCACCGCCAGAAAGCAAAAGAGAAGGAGACTTCCGTAATGGCGGATTCCTCTATAGGTGACTTACAAGCGATGACGAAGGAAGAATTGTTGGCGTTCATCCAGACGCAGAGCTCGTCGTTCCTGCAACAACAGCTCGACAAACAGAGAGACAATATCCGAGAAAATTCGAACAAAATCGATGATGTGTTGGCCAAGCTCGACGCGATTGCGCTTCAGAATCCTGTTCCCCCCCCCCCCCCCCCGCCCTCCTCCTTACCATATTCCCCAATCGACGACTTCAATGGCGACACCGGTTGCGACGTTCGATCCCGAAACGTGGCCACGACTAGCAAGAAACACAGCGCCGGGGTTTTACCCAAATCAATTCCAGACAACTCCTCCCCCTGGAACCTACCAATACACGCCTTCTATGTTGCCGAGAGTCGAGTATTACCCTGAATAGTTGCAAGAGCAGGGAGGATTCCAGGCCACCGGATTTTACGAGCAGGCACAAATGCCTCGCTTGCAGTTGCCTCGATTCAGGGGTAATAACAACGCGTCTGAATATTTGTACTAGGAAAGAAAGGTCGTGGCGTACTTCATTGCGCAACCGTGTCCTGAATTCCAAAAAGTAGCTCTTGTTACGTACGAATTTGCTGATTACGCAGCTGGGTGGTGGGAACAAACCCAAGCTCGTCGACGTATAAACTTGCAGGCCCCTATTGCAATATGGGACGAGCTTCGGAGTGTGATCAGGGATCGTTTCATTCCAAGCTACTATTTGATGGAGGTACATGAGGCTCCCCAAGGTCTCAGGCAGGGCTCTTGGACTGTAGATGAGTACTATAAGGAGCTGGAACTTCTGCTGTTAAGAGCTGATGTAAGGGAGGACAGGGAAGCAACCATCTCCAGGTTTCTGTGTGGATTAGACCGGGAAATCAAGTGAGAGGTAGAGCTGAGGCAGTTTTCCACTCTCCAGGATGTCTACTACTTGGCGATGAAGGTTGAGAAGCAACTCACGTCGACATCAGGGCGAAACATGAACTTCCCTTCCAACAATGGAGCTACACGATCAAAACCGGAACCTGCTGCCCCAATTCCAGTTCGTAGTGTTGGAGATAAAATTCCAACACCATTCAGGCCTAATACTAATGAGAAGATGGACATGATCACTTGCTTCAAGTGTCGAGGGAAGGGTCACAAAGCTTACCAATGTCCCAACAAGCGAACACTAGTTCTGCTTGACAATGGGGAGTATGGGTTTGATGAAAACAAAGAAGGGGAAGAGCAGGAGGATGAAGACACTGATGTGGACGAGACAATTGAGGCAGAACCACAACCTGGTTCCCTTGTAGATGATCATCCAGTGGAAATCAAGCCTCCCAAAGGGAACTTCCTCAATCATCAAGCACTAACCATCTCCGCAGTGGCAGAGGCAAATCAGAGGCACAACATTTTCCATACCCGCTGCAAGGTAAACACACATTTAGCCTCTATGATCATTGACGAAGGAAGTTGTGTGAATGTCGTTAGTGCGGAAGCAGTGAAGAAGTGGGGCTTGAAGACTGAAAAGCACCCAGAACCGTATAATTTGAGATGGTTAAATGATTGTGGATCGGTTCGGGTGAATGCGCAAGTTACCGTTCTGTTTGAGATCGGCACGTACAGGGATAGTACCAAATGCGATGTCGCCCCAATGCAGGCCACCCATCTTCTTCTGGGGCATCCATGACAGTACGACAAGAAAGCAATGCACAATGGGCGTACCAACTCGTACGTTTTCAACCATGGAAGAAGGACGTTGGAACTCTTGCCATTATCTCCGGCCGAGGTGATCGAAGACCAACGAAAGATTGCGCGAAGCTTCACATAGCTTGGCATTAGCTCAGCTTCCTCCCCAAAGCGGCCTGAACAGACTTTGGTGACCCATAGATACCTGTTGACGAGTCTACAGGGTCACCGTCTCAAAGTTCGGCAACGGCGAGAGCTGCCATGTTCTGTCGTTCCCCTGAAACAGGCAGTATGGCGTGGACTTACAGCGGCGACTACGGAAGTCACGGAAGGTGTGGTCACGCCTCAAATTCACCCAACAACCTCCAACGAGTGGCAAAGAGGAACCACGAACCCAACCACCTTGGTCCTGAAGTGGTGTTCTTCGTGCCCAGAAAGGTTGTTCTTCGACGCCAAGAACTCGAAGTCGGATTTGGAGTTTCAAGAGGTTTCTGCGCCAATTGAGAGGCGAAATCCGTTGCTGGAGGGATCACGAACGTGTCGCAAATGAAAAATCCGGTCGAAATTGATCCAGAAAGAAAGCCCCAATTTGGCTTTTCAAATTTGCCGGTCACCGGAGTTCGACGATGAAAAGCGCGGGAAGAACTTGGAGGGCTCATCGTTCAGTATGGGGCAACGTCGAGCTTCAGAACTGTGTGGGGATAACAATTGGGGTTCGGGTAAACCTCTTGGGCACCACGAATCGGACAATCGAAGCCCGTATGAAGAATCCCCAATTTTGGGACTGTCCCCGGAGCTTCATCGCCGTCCACCGGAAACTGGAAAATTTCCAGCTTTAAAATATTCGTATTTTCTGCAGGAAATTGCTGGGAAGTTCGTGGGGGGAAAGCAACCTATGGCTTGTATGAGGGATTTGTTGCCCCAATGATCATCATAAACCATTTAATTCAAGATCAAAGGCGAATTGAATCAAAGAGAGGCACGTTCGACTTTTGGGATCCTGTTTGGGAAGCTACCTTGCATCTTTTTAGCTACAAGCCTACTCAAGCTTTGTGGGAAAATCTTTTTCAATAGGGAGGGCCTGATGAGGTCTCATCTTGGCGCTCAACGAATCAAATGGAAACTAAATTCAAGTGTGTTGATGAGTTTGAATTTCGTGTTCAGGACCCTATTTCCAGCCCTTATAACTTGAATTTTGGGTTTCCATATGGTTGGAATTTCACCCGTCGGGATAGGACGAGTTGCAAGCTTTCCAGAAAGCCATCAATCACTTCTTGAGTCCAACTAGAACTCCATAATGAGCTGGAAGAAGGAGGCTACTTGAACATAGGCAGGAAGGGTCGAATTTGTCTAAGTATAGGAGCAGATTTTGGTGTTGAGATACCAACTTTGGAAGGCTGGTTCTCGTTGATGGGAGATGATTTAGACCAGCTGGACGTTGCAAACGAAAGAAGGAAACTTCTACTTCCACGTGAAGGGGTTGGATGAGTTTGACAAGACGATTTACCCCATTTTCTAAGAGCCCCAAGTTGGTACCCAGGACACTACAAACGTGCAGCTCAAGGCACTTACTTGGCCGAGAAGAACCTTGGTTTCATTGTTCTTTTTGGATTCTGTTTAAGCTTACATTTCATTGTTTGGTTAGGATAGTATCTCTTGTGATTCGTAGTGTTCCCTTGTCTATTTGTAGGTTTTCAATTAACGTGTAATGGGGGAGAGAAGAAGATTAATCATAAGTTGTTTTCGTTTAATTCATGATCTTCGTTTGATCGTGTTTGATTGTGTGTT
This sequence comes from Linum tenue, assembly GCA_946122785.1. Lineage (NCBI taxonomy): Eukaryota > Viridiplantae > Streptophyta > Magnoliopsida > Malpighiales > Linaceae > Linum > Linum tenue. Next base: position 17,592,854 of record CAMGYJ010000010.1, on the reverse strand, counting down.
TGGGATCAATCCCAAGCTCGAGATCAAGCTCAAGCATCAGCTGGTGAATCACGACCAGTTGTGCGAGTTCTACCCTAAATCGTTGAGCCTCTTTCCCGTGAGAAAGTTGTTCGATTGATTCGTCATCACGTTCGGATTGTGATTCAAACAAATAAACTTCTCAATTCTTGTTGGCTGCGTTGGTTACTCTGATCGTGATCCTAACCAGGGTCATATCACACGTTACCACCATCTATATGCTCGTAGGTTGTGAAGCAATCCCTGTTCGGAGACATATGGTATGAGGCTGTAGTATCCAGAAACCACACATCCCCACGATGTGCCTTCTCATCTACAGCCAAGGCGAGATCGTCTTCAGAACTGTTGTCCACTTCTGCCACGGCAACTGAACCTTGTTTCTTTTGTTGCCCTCTTCTCCTAGGATAGTTGTACTTCCAATGCCCCACTTCCTTACAGTTGTGACAAGCATCACCTGGTTGTGGACCGAGACCCTTGTAATTCTTGTTTGAATTCCCTTTACCAGATTTCTTGTTTTCCTTTCCACCTATAACAACCAAACCCGATGCCTCACCACCTGTACCAGATCCGGACACCTTATGCCTGATCTCTCTCGTATGAAGATCAGACCTGACATCCTCCAACGACACGCTTTCTTTACCGGCAATAAAAGAATCAACGAAATTCTCATATGAACTCGTCAAATAAACCAGCAGGATTAGAGCAGCATCCTCGTCATCTACTTGAACATCTATATTACGTAGATCCAGTAAAATAGAGTTAAGTTGTTCGAGATGTTCCCTCAAAGGCGTACCTTCTTGCATCCTCAAGATGAACAACCGTTGCTTGAGATGCAGTTTGTTGGTTAAGGACTTCGTCATATACAGACTCCCCAACTTTAACCACAAGCCCGCGACAGTCTTCTCAGCAGCGACTTCAATGATGATGTCATCAAACAAGGATAGCATGATGATCGAGTGGGCCTTCTCCTCCAGGGTATTCCACTCATCATCATCGACCCTTGCCTTCTTCTGTTTCGCAGACAGCGGCCCCCATAGCCCTTTTCTGTTTTAATAAAGCCTACATCTTGATCTGCCATATGGCAAAGTTGTTCTTCCCCGTGAACTTTTTGATCTTCTGAATCGAAAAACCTAGCATGATTTCCAGTTGTGGCTCTGATACCACTTGTTATAAACGCGCTGCTACGGATCGGAAAATCGCCAGAATCGATAAAGCGAGAATACGAAAGCTAGAATCGAAAAACACAGACACACGATTTACGTGGTTCATTGACACGATGTGTGTTAGCTAGTCCACGGGTGAGAGAGAGCCAGTTTCACTATATCGAGGAGATTACAGATTATAAAGGAGTATGAGAAGTATTTATAGTACTTCTCCATGTTGGTCTAAACCTAATCCAATATGACAAAGGAAACAGTTACAAACCAGGCCCAAAACCCGAACCCAAATAACATTGAGCCCATACAACACGAGCCAGGGGCGTCCTCCCCCCCCCCCCCCCCCCCCCCCGCACCCCCACTGGGGCGTTGCCCCTGGACCCCACTATCTGGCCGAACATCGAGACCTCAGACTAATCCAATCGTAGCGGCTGATAGTCCGATTCAAGTCACATCAACAAAAAAATATGTTGGGTTCAATGTTCCTTTTGTTTAATTGAATATGCTGGGTTCGATGTTCCCTTTTGTTTATTTTATTATTAATTGTTTTATTAGTTTGCAACAGAGTCCCTCCAAAAGTGACTCAGCATACAGTCAGTGCTGATGTGGCGAAAATATTTTTTTTATAATTATTGTCGTTAGTCAGTGGGACGGGAAACGGACGGACGCACAATTCGACGACAACAGTGGTATCCGAACTCCTATTCTAATATAAGTGGTATAACTCTTTCAATTCTCAAAATTAAGTGGTATCAGAAAAATTTTACCCTCTCGGAACTTGGGTTGTGTGAGGGGCAAAAAAATGCATTCGGCTTAGGGCCTTGAGTGCATACGCGAAAGCCTTTTCCCCGTACTGTTGTGATAAGATTTGGGCCAGAAGGAGTAATGTCCTCGTAATTGAGCCGAAACCGGTAACGGGCCCAGTTGATTCAGTCGGATTAGGGTTTGAGGGTCGCACACCCTTATAAGACAGTCGCAGTTCTTCTCTGTTCTCCGCAGGCTGTGGTTGTTTTTCCTGTTTCCTAAGAGAAACTGCGAATTATGCCCTCTCCTTGATATATTCCTTTCTCTTGCTCAGTTCGTTTTGCTTTTCATCGTTTTCATCTTGTCCAATTGTTTTCGTTTGATTCGATGGAGGTAGTCTGGTCGGGGCTGGCCGGATATGATGAAAGTTGAACATCAATTTGTGATGACGATCTGTGGATCGATGAATCAAACAAATTATTTCGCTACGTTCTTTCTGATTCCTTTTTCCCGCCCAACCCAACTTTGTTTTTCTATTTCTGTATTGCTTTGTGCTTTCGTTGGTCATAGATGGGCAGTGATGAAATCAGTAAAATCTTAGGACACCTTCTGACACTGGAAACCAGTGTATGAGAAAGATTTTCAGTTTCTGATGCTTTTCTATTGGTCCAACATATGCTTTTATTCTGTGCTTTTTTCTTAAATGTTCTTTTAGTACTAATGCTCTGCCGAATACTTGTCAAATTCAATACAAGAGCATGAACAGAGTCGCAGCAGCTCTCTTACTTGTATTGAATGTGTTGAGATTATGGTCATTCTTTTGCTGAGAGGGAGAGGGAGTGGGAGTTAACCTGAATTATCTCCTCAGATCTAGATGGTTTACGTTTGTGAATCGGTGCTGCTAGTAGCTTTTCACTGTGTACGTAGATTTAGCGTTACATCTATGGGGTAGTTCCTTGTTTACTAAGTTCAATCAGGAGTTAAAAATGAGAATGATCTATGCCACTGCCGCTCAAAGATTTTGGTTAAGTTTACGGCTAGCGGTGCAGGTTAACATTGAAGTTCAACAAAATCATTTGAGTGGGTCAATAGTTTCCGAACCGATTCTTTCAGTTGAAATTTTGGCAAGACCTTGTCAAAACAGATCCTTTCTGTATCTACAATGCTGCTCAGGGAAAGCCTGAGATGTTTCATTTCCTTTGGCTGTGGCCTCGAAATTTCCAGTCCAGTGAGTTACCGGCTGGCGGCATCATCTTCGGCGAGCTGCAATGGACTTTTATCGGAGGTTTGAATTATTGCTGGATTTGGGACCTAATTTGGCGAATTATGTGTCACAATTTTATTGAACGTTTTAGGTTTTCAAATTAATTGATCTAAACAGTATTGAATGGACGAAACATGTAATTTGAGTTATGTTTATGTAATTTGAGTTAGCAAACATGTATTTTAGTCTATATCACCTTAGGTAACCAGTTTGTGGAGTGAGAGTGGGAGTGTAAGAGTAGGGGTGAAAGCTTGAACCGGAGTTTGTAGGGTGGGAGTGTAAGATTAGGGGTGAAAGCTTGACCTGGACGACCTACTGACTCGTCTGGATTCGTTCTGTCTCTAAGGGTTGGGAGTTGGGACGAGTCAGTTTGTCTATAGGGATAGATTAGGGACTTGTCATTTGTTTATAGGGATAGATTAGTTTGTCTATAGGGATAGATTAGGGACTTGTCATTTGTTTACCTTGTAAGGGTTGGGAGTTGGGACGAGTCAGTTTGTCTATAGGGATAGATTAGGGACTTGTCATTTGTTTACCTTGTAAGGGTTGGGAGTTGGGACGACTCAGTTTGTCTATAGGGATTGATTAGGGACTTGTCATTTGTTTACCTTGTAAGGGTCGGAACGGGTAGAGGGACAACTTAGGGCTGGGTTAGGTTTGACCCTGTGACCCTTACCTATAACAAATATCTCAGGGCAATGTCTATTTTTTACCCAAACCTTTTTTAGATTCTATTATTTTATACAAACTTATAAAAATTCTATTTATTATCCAAACGTATTATAATTTATCAAAGTCTGAGCATTCATTATGTTACCGTTACTTATTTCGTCCACGTGAGATGTGGGATTTTGTTTTGTTTTTTGATAATCTTTTTATTAAAAATAGTAAATGATGGTGTTCTGACCGCCACGGAGGAAGTCAACTCATTATGGTCATACTTAGTCGGCATTACTAACAGAAAAGTTGACGGAGAGTTAACGTTTGGATAATTTTTAGGAATTCAATAGGTTTGGTTAAAAATAAAAGAATCTGAAAAAGGTTTGGGTAAAAAATAGACATTGCCCAATATCTCACACCACATTGGACTTTTTTGTAAAGTTTTAAATTTTAAGGTACTAATTTGTAAAAATTAAAAATTTTGGATTCCAAAATGTAATTTTATTACCAAAATTTATAGACTTATTTGTAAAAAAAAAGTTAGCTATGAAATTGTAAGAAAAAATAATTTTTGGTACCAAAACATAATTTGTAAAAAAGAAAGGATTGCATTAACGATTGTCATTCGGCGGCGGAAGGAAATTGAACCGCCAGCAGGTTGGGGAATTTATCTCTTTGCTCTAGTAGAACTCCATTCATCAAGAGATTCGTGAACTTCCCAGTACAATTCGCGCTCCGGTCATTGATATTTGGCGAATTGTAGACGCTCTCTTGAAAAAAATGCATTTTCACGCTTTAATTTGGGACCCGCGATGGTCGACCCATGAATTGGGTGACCTAAGGATAGTGTCAATTATGTTAATTATTTTTTGGATTAAACTAGTTCTTTTAAAATCGAAGATATGGCGAATTCAATAGGGTGAGTATTGAGAGCAAAGTAAAAGGGGGAAGAACTCTATCAAATTGGTGTGAGTCATACTTGCATGGGAGAGATGAGAGTTGTTAAAATTACTGTATCCAAATAGAAGTGAAGGCGGTTGGTGTATGACTTTATCATGTATGACAATGACGCGGTTACTTTGCTAACTTCTAGATATTAGTTTGTGAATTTAGGATAATAGTTGATTCATGGTGGATATTAGTTATCAGACTTTGAATACTAGTCTGTGCTCTTTAGATATTTTAGTACTTGGATATTAGTTCATGTATTTTGGATATCAGCTAGTATCTGCTAACGAATTTTCAAGTTAACATATTAACTTTCCCCCTTCTTTTCACCACTATGATAGTTCAGAAGGAGGTGATTACTCATTTCTGCAGTATTGGGGTAGATGGGATACCATGGACAAACTATGGTGATCGTGTTGCTCTTGTTGATGTTGGAAGTTTTGTTGAGTCCGATGGCATTTAATGGCCAATTTGGGGAAATGAACTAGCACTGAGATATCTCGACTTAGGTAACAAGTTCATGGCGTGGGATCTAGAGCGTTAGAACGTCAATTAAAGACGAGCTTATAATTGAGAGCGTCATTATTTTATTAATTTTATATTTTTAATATACTTATTAGTATTACTACATATGATATGATAGCATTATTAGATGGGAAGAGTATTATTAATTATAAATTTACTAATATAATAACTATAATAAATATTCAATACATTTTATCTTTTTTTATTATTTTTTTTCGCTCACTTTTCTCTATTATATCTCCACCACCGAGACCACTTTTATCTAACTCCTCTATCAACTTTCTCTTCTCTTTGTTCTCCAACCTAGAACAGAGCAAGCTCAAACTTCCTTACTTCAACTTCCATTTTTCTCTTCATCATCTCTTACAGGCAATCCCATTTCCAGTTCTATCACTTAGTCTTATAAATCATGGATGGTTTTTTTACTCCCAAATCACATCAATAAGGCAGACCATGGATTTACGGTGTCGGTGAGATAAAGAGGCGAGAGCAGCTCTTTCTCTTTGTTCTTTACTCCAATTCTTATTTCCCAATTTCCATTACGATTCTACCAATTTTAATTGAAATGTCCCGCCCCTAGAATTGTCGTCTACCAATTTCTGGCTTTCTTGATTTCACAAGCCAGATATTTCCAATAGACCGAGAATAGCCCGTAGAAGAGTGAGATCACGATAAGGGGACCTAAATTGGAAGCAGAAGAGAGTCGTCTTGTGACAAATCGACTCAAGAGGCGATTCAACTGGACGAACAATGAGAAGGGGGAAGAAAATCAGTCTTGGCCTTCTGTGTTCGGGAATACATCGCGCTCCCAGAATTCCAAACGCTCTCACAGAAAATAATTTGCGAAGTTTCTGCGAACTCTAAAAAATGCACGTTTTGACGATTTGGAGCGGGATCGTGGAGGGTGGAGTGGCGAATTAGGTGACCTAAATATTACCCTTATTTAAAAAAATGTAAATGAATTATTTTACAATAGAATAAAAAAAAGACCTAAACCCTAAACACCCTAAGATGCTCATTTCTTTCCCTTCCCCTTCCCTTCGGGTTATGTCTGATATCTAGCTCTATGCTCGGCAGGGTGTAGACTAACTAGGTGCATATGATATTTTGATTCAAGATCAAGGTTCAGAGACTTTCATTAGTACATCTGGTTTATACCACTTGGTAGCTCCATCATGCATAGTTTGGATTACTTTTTTTTATGGAGGTGATTATTGAGAGGTGGTAGTTGGATACCAACATGTGTCATGAGTCATGACAATCATTCTCCACGATGTTTGGGTTTTTCTCTAGATTCTTGTGGATGGACATTGGACAGTTACTTGATGCACCAACTAGGGGTGATTCGCTGTTCGTGAGTGGGATTATTGGCCATCTTGGGGATTTTGGATTAGAAGGTAGTAGTAGTGTGTGGCATCATTTGGTATGATGGTGTTGATGTTGGTAGATGAGGCAATGATATGTCTGCATGCTTTGGGGGAGGAGGATGGCTAGGTTCACGGATTCTGTGGACCAGAGTGCCGATTGTGTTCGTGGATGGTTATACTCTTATTTATAGATTTTCAAATGGTTGGTAAGTATGTATGGAGTGCTGGTGCGTTTTCCTGAATGTATATAAGCAGATAGGGAGAACTAGTTGAGCAGGTTTTGGAGGATTTTCTTGGTAATTGACCTTGTAACAGTCTTGGATCTATGGGTATTTTCCATTGCTGCGCATCAACAACGCTGCACCACAAACTAGGGAAATGGAGACCCGTTTGCTAGTAGGTGGGAGGGTCTCGTTCGTGGAGGGGAGTCTAGTGAGGTTCCACGAAGGTTGAATTATTATTGCCGATTTTTGCATGAATTTACACTTAACGTAGTAGCTAAAACATTGAGCTTATATCAATGTCCACCGCATAGGTTTCATTTCATCCAATTTCTCATGCATGATCTTTGCTGTCTCATTATAAATATGAGTCATGTTGTAATGAGAATCGTACTTCTCGTTGAGAAAATTCTTGATATCTTTTGCCTGAGTATGTGTTGCCTCCAAATTCTTAATATATATTTTTTACTCCTTCAAAAGAGAATTCGTTTGCTGCTTCCTTCGGAATAAGTCTTCCAATTTGTGATCGTGAAATCCCCTCGACTTCTCCTGATTGTCTTTGTCCATAACACAAAAAGTTCTCCACTCACACGTGCCATCTATCAATGAGGACCGCACTACCACTCTAGAACGACAACTAGAGTTATCTATTTTAGAATTGCTCTATCTTCTCTTCTCAAGTGTTTTGCTTGATTGATCCTACAACCAAGAAAATTCTATTATTCATGACAATCTCTTTTGTCGGTGCACAAGCATAATCATGGGTATCATAAACAATATCGCTTATTAACAACGAAGTCTAATCAACATTGTCACCCTCGGCATCTCCAAAACTTTTCTACAAAAAATAAATGGTAAAACATTTAGATTTACAAGTGTAATAATTACGATGCAATAATTAAACTATCAAACAACAAACAAATGGAGTATTTACCGAATCACCCATAATAATCTCCTTGTTATTTGATGATGGTGGCGAAAGAGTATGTAATATCTACACTTTGTCATCCCTCCTAAAAGCACAAAACACAATTTTTAATGAACATAAATAATATATGTAAGGTGAAACCGACTCCTACATTGAAAGGGTGGGTTAAGAACCCAACTTTTCGGTCAACCGAAGCAGGTTAGACGCGCGCCTTGCAATCGGCACTGAGGTTGACGTCAGCCGCATCACGGGATGGACGGGCTTGTCGGCTCACCTACGCCTTAGAGCGACTGGGTTTTCAACCCATCCGTTAAGCAGTCAGGCCGGGATTTCCATCTAGGAAAAAATCCAACCAGAACATTACCTTCGTCCAAACACTTGCTTGTGATGGCTATCGAGAATGATGACACCTCTACCAATAAAGAAGAGAGTAGCTGATTTTTGTGTTGTGTGGTGTTTGATTTTTTTTTTTCCATTGATGTTTGTGTTCTTTTTAGAGAGAAAGAGTGGAAAAGTGTTTGGGACTTTTTGAGTCGTACAATATATGGGTTTTGAACTCTAAATTTAAAATGAGGGTAGTTGGGTAATTTCTTATGTCTTAGGAACATATATTCAAATAGTTAGAGCGATAAATATCAACTATCTATTTCTACCACTCTATGATTTGAATGCCTAACTAAGCTATTGGATCATATTATTTCGTCTGCTTCTGTGGTTGCACCTTGATTTGCTCTCCACCTCTATCAATATTTTGTGAGTGCAAAATGTTGGACTAATCCCGTATGTAACAACTTAGGTAAATCCCACATCGACAAAGCACGGGAGAGATCCATGGTTCATAAGTAAGAAATCGACCTTAACTGACAAGACGCGTTTTGAGGTGAAATGGAGGAGTTCTTGTGAGAACTCTGAAGTTAAACATGCTTAGTGTGGAGTACAACAAGGATGGGTGATCTTACGGGAAGTCAACTTGAATTGCACCCCAAGTCAAAAACCGCGAGGGTCGAGGCCCAAAGCGGACAATATCTTCGTCGAGAAAAGGTTCGGGATGTTACAAGGTGTTAGAAATCTCCCAAGACAATGTCTTCTCCTGAGTCTTTATTTTGGTATGAGTGAAAGCCGAGCTAATGATGACGGGAGCTTGGAGCTTTCCCTAAAAAAGAAATTTCAAGGTGATTGTTGTTTGATCTTAAGAGGGGGTGACTCTTCAATTAGATAGTGATCCTAATCGCTAGTAATGTTTGCCACTTGGAGATCTTGTGCATTTGCAATATTCACCCATTAAAGAGAGGATGTGTGGACTAAGCCATCTCTCCTAGTAATATACATAAATCCAAAGGCGGCCTCCAAATCGTTCAAACAATTAGAATAGTTGAGGTCATCATGAAATCTAGAAGGTTTTAAGAATGATCTTATCATCCTAATCTGATCAATCATCCCCTTCTTATTGTCTAGCTAGTAGTTCTCTCCCAAAGAATTCCTATATTTGTAGTTTCTTTCATATAGGGTAACTCAAGTGCAATAAGCACATCTCATGTTCAACTACTTTTCGTGACCTGATGTTAGCGTACTTGGGTTAGATATGGTTGTAGGTGAAATCTATATATGTATTGAGTTGGCGCATGGTTATATGGTTTCGTGGTTGATAGTAGTACCAACCACCATGCACAAGTAGCACATAATAAGGGTTACAGTAAATTTGGCCGAGGACTAACCCCTATATATCTATGTTAGCACAAGTGAGCATACTCAATCTTTGAGCTGAAGAATCATTAGTCGGAGATTTTTCACACGGACTAGATCTGGTACTTTGAGATACCACAAAAATGGTGTGTTTTTTTTCAATTTCATTATTGTGCTTATTTGTTTAAGTTCAGGCCTAACATGTGATTGATGGTTCAATTTTCTTATTGTTGATTATGTTGTAGTGAGGCCGAGAACCGTTGTGATAATGACTTAAATTCAGAGGTTGGATGATGGGAGCGAGAATAGAGGTGGAGATGGGATAAAGAGAATAGATTATTCCTTATAAGAAAAGAAAAAAATGTAGCTACGTGGTGGCACAGTTGCAGCAGAAACCACAATGTGTGTTGTAATGGTGGCGGTCTCTGCATTCTAGTGCAACTTGGACCGATATTTTTCTCGACACGAATCCACTTCTACAAAGATGGGTGGGTTGTGTAATATATAGGATAAACTTGTTTCTTTCTTGACGTTGGCAAGTATGAGAATTGGGTGACTTTGATTGAGGCATAACCCTACCAAACAGGGTTGCTAGTCTTTCTCATATATACTAAGATACTAAGGAAGGTTAGTTAATAAAACTGTCATTTGTCACGTGTCACAACAACATGTCTTATTTACGAACTAAATAATGTAGATTAATGGCAAATGAGCAAATAAATAAAATAGAAGCATTCTGCATAAGTGGACTAATGGAAAGTGAAATGGTGCCACTTTTCTTACTTTGCATCTCTTCCTTCTGTACAACAACAACGTCTCTCCAATCCTTCTGCCACAAGATTTATGCATTTCACCAACCATTCTTCAAATCCTGCTGACACCCCCTTTAAGTTGAGGACGTATGTGTGACTCCCAACTTGTTGAGAAGCTATTGTATGCGTAGCGTACTCTATGCAATCCTTTTGTGAACAAGTCTTCTAGTTGATTAACAATACTCTCATATTGAAGTTCTATCAATCCAAACTTTCTCATTCCCTTTTGACATGCATATCAGTCTCTATGTGTTTATCTATTTCATGGAAAACATGATTGCCAGCAATAAGTATGATTGACATGTATCACAGTACTGGATATAGAGCGTGGTACCTACACACTCAGTTCTGCCTAAAATCTTCTCATCCATTCAACTTCATAACCAAGAGAGCTAGAGCCCCGTATTCCTAATATGAAGTAGATCTAAAACTTGGTTTTGTTTCTTTGTTTTCCTAGTGAGCAATGAAATTCCAAGGCAGATACAATAACCTATTATAGACCTTTTGTTGTCAGGACAACATACCAGTCATAATAAAAAAACCTTGTCAGCTTTCGGCTTGTTTGACTGAATAACTTATTCAGTTAAGTCTTAGAGATACCTCAATACTCTATAGACAACCCATAAATGGTCAGTGTAAGGATACTTCTGAAACTGACACAACTATTGTACTGCATATGTTAAATCTAGCATTGTTATGGTTATGTAGTGTAACTTTCCAATCAATCTTCTATATGCTTCAAGGTCTTCTAATAGTTTACCTTGTTCTGGTCCCATTTTGACTTCGAGATTTTATAGAGATTGGAGACCTTTTGAATCCAAGTAAGATGTATCATTCAATAGATCCATACAATATATCTCTGGTACACAGTTAGTCCGTCACCTATTCTTGTATTTCCAATCCCAAGATGTATTTCAATGGTCCAAGCAGTTTGACTTTAAACTACTTGCTTAATACCTATTTGAATTGATCTTTGTTTATGCATCTCCACAAATTATTATATAATCTACATATACATGACCACAATCCTTCCATTTATCGACTTGGCGAATAAGACGTACGTTGTTTGAGGACAATTTCAAAAATCCAGTTTTGGGAAGGAAACCAGTCATCTTGGAATACCATTTCCTTGAGGTCTATTTGAGGCCATATAATGACTTCATTAACATGAAAGACATTGGTATGGAACATGAAGTGGGCAACTCAAATCCTAGAAGAATTTTCATATACACCTCTTTATCCATATCACCATGCAGAAATGCATTTCAAGTGACTAATTTTTTTTTTAATATTTATTGCCAATATGGCTTTGATTGTATTGATTTTGGACCCCATGAAAAGGTACCCAAAATTCTTGCCCATAAACCTGTGTATAACCTTTGGCAACTAACTTAGTCTTGTATCTTTTTAGTGGACCATTAGACTTAAGTTCCACCTTAAGCACCCACTTATTATTAATAGTTTTCTTGTTAAGTGTAATTTAGTAATATCCCAAGTTTGATTTGAGTCTAAAACACCTATTTGTTCAAGGACAATCATCTTTCACTCTATTGACTTAATAACATCATGATAGACCACACGTTCAACATGACCCAACATACTCAAAGAATAATGTCTATAAGTTTTCTAGTGATGATCCATATTCAAGAAAGTAGCGTACCTAGTTGCTGTTGTGTCGAAAGCTCCAAACTGTAGTTGTGGGTCAATTTCACCATCATCATACTGTGTTGGTATATGATAATGTCTCTTAGACCTTACAATTGGATCTTCATCTTTGGCCTGTGGTTCTAGCTTAGGCTCCTGCTCTTTAGATGGAGAGTGTATGGCATCATCAATCGAACCTGTTTGATGCTCACCCTCAACACCCTTTATAGTAGAACCTAATTCAAATTATACATGAGGTATGTATTTAGGTGGAAAATAAGTAGAAATGATGATAGGAGGTGCTGAGGCATGAAAGGAAATTGGTTTACAAGACAAGGGTGTTGAGGTAGTATCCTTGGTGATGTCAACGTCCATGGATCCCTGTATAAAAGGCAATAATTGTTTCATAAAAATAAAATGTCTAGAAATGAAGACTTTGTGATCATAAAAAATCCATTAGTTTGTATTCCTTAATGCCTGGTGGTATGCCAAGAAAGACAAACTGTCATGCATGAACATCAAACTTAGCTCTGTCATGACTAAGTGTGCTTGCATAACACAAACTATCAAAGACCTTTAAATTTCCAGAAAATGGTGGATTGTTGTATAACATTTCATAGGGAGATTGAGAACAAGTGCTGAGATTGTTGTATAACATTTTATGGTGGAGTGTTGCATAACATTTGAAATAAATCATGTGGAAACACTAGTGCTAATAGAGAAAGGTTGTCGTTTGTGGTGGAAAAAATGAAATATGTTACGGTGCTGAGATTGAGAACAAGTTATCATGAAAGTTGACTTTTGTAACCTTCAAATCCTATCAGTACCAGGATTGCCTAATCTCCCATTATACAAATCTATTTGTTGAGGAGTGAAATTGTATATACTAGCTATTTAGGGGAGGGGGAGAATGGAGTAAAATTGGAGATACTAGTTGTTTGAGGAAAAAATGGACTGGTGGTGGTTTTATGGTGTGGCGAACATGAGTTAGTAAAGTCTTTTAAGCTCTCTTTTTAAACTAATCATCCTCTTTCCTAAAGGTAACAAGTTTGGCAAAAGTTAGGTTGAAAATGTAAGGCCAATGGAAAGTCTTTGGTAAGCTTGCTTACAGAAACAAGGTTGAATGAAAAACTGGACACTTGAAGGACATTGTAAAGGCATACTCCAGAAAGTAATTTGATTGTCCATAGACAAGTAACTAGAGAACATTAGTGGCATTTGGCGATTGAACAAAAGTATATTTTACTTAACTATATTTTACTTCACTATATTAAACTAAAAGGTTAAATAACAAGAGATATGATATGATGTCCCTGTATCTTAGATGCAAAATCTTATAGAGTTTGTGTTTTGATGTCCCAAATAAGATGGGAGGATGCATTTCCCTTAAAAAATGAAGGGAGGTATTGGGTTTCTGAATATGCATGATGTGCAATGGATGGTGGTGTGGGTGGTAAAGGCACAGGGTTACCACTAGTTCTCATCATATACCCGATTCTGTTCATTTCTTTAGGAGTGAATGTAACAACAGACTTTGTAACACTAGCAGGACTACCTCCATGTGTATCCCATTCATAGCTTCCCGATGAATGTGTATCATCGGTACTGCTAGTAGAGACAAATCATGCAGACTCTGGTATACTGCCCTATGAATCACCTGAGCTACTTCTAGTTTTTGTTTCCTTACTCTTCCTCTTAACTCTTCGAAAATTTTCCACATTATTACTAGTCCTCTTGCAATTGACACACAACTTCTTTCCATGGATCATTTGATTGTACTCTGATAAGTTTCTACTTCTAAAGCCACAGTTCGAGCTTTATTACTATTTTTAGTTGCTTCACCTTTATTTCTTGTTCATATTGAAGTTATCCCCTACTTCTAATACTTCAAGATGGGGTTTCAGTGACAACAATGGACTCCTGATGATCTCATAATCAAGATTCAAAACCCCTCATGAACCTTATGAGGTAGTTTGTTTCTTGACTTTCTGTACATAGAATACCACACCATAACAAGGTTTTGGACATCGTGGGGTACATTTATAAGGAACTAGTAGACTAAACTGCAATAATTCTTCCCATGGTCCTTAGAACATAGTATAATATCTATTAATAGATAAGGAACCTTGTTTGCATCTATCAATTTCATCTTCTAGATTAGTTATCCTAATTGAATTAGGCTGATTGTATCTCATTTTCAAATCACCCCATAAAACCCTACCACTCATACGATTTATCACTAATCTTCTCAAGTCTTCATGGAATGAATTGAATATCCAAGAAAACATAGTAGTACTACAATAATCTCATAGCAAATACTTCTAATTAGTTTTTGGTGTCATGGGTATGCTACCATCTACAAAACCCAATTTGTGTTATATCTTAAGACCCATAATAACTGACTAGGTCCATATAGTATAATTAGTCCCACCAAACACTTCATTATTAATTGATTGGTCAAGAGCTTCATTTGGGTTTATATAAAACTGATTACTCAAGGAAATGATCTAAGATCTGGTCCCCATATGATATGCTGTGAAGGAACCAATTGTACCTATCCAAGTCTTGCTCCATTATTGCTTCATGGGGTAGCTCCATTAGTGCATTGATTCGCAATGGTTGCTGCATGGCTGATTCGAGGCTAATTACAAATAATTTACCCCTCGTTTCTTGATAGTTTGACTTTATAATTCATCATCCCTTAACTTATTTTACGCTAGGTTGTGCTGTTTCTATTACATTTCGGGTCCTAGTGCATGTGGTAAGGTCGAGGATGAGTTTCTGGACGATGGGGGTAGAAAAGCGCCAAAAAAGTGAAGAAAAGTCAGAAGCCACGGTTGGGACGTGAATGTCACAGTCACGATACAGTAACAAAGGCAAGGAGGGTGCAAAAAATGATTGAGGAATAGAAGATTTGGCACGTCTTGCATGCCTAAATGTTGTCACAGTCACTAGACCGTGACAATTGCAAGTAGACCGTGAAGTCGGATGACAACGACATCAACGCCCTGTGTTTTTAGACGATGTCACGGTCGGAGGTCCAATGTCACGATCATGACATTTTGCCCATGATTATGACTGTTGGTATGTTTAAATATAAGGCAATTGTGAAAGAGAAATGAGAGCTTGACTGGATTTTAGATTTTCTGTGTCCCTTCTAGGGTTCCAGCGGAAAAAACCCAAAGGAGGAAGAATTCTAATGAGAGAAAGATCTTCTTCTTGTTAAGAGAGTGAAAGTGACAAACCAAAGGAAGAAGAAGGAGATTTTGGATTGCCCTAAGTTAGATGATTGAAAGCTTTCTTCACTCAAGAGTGATTCAAGCAACAAGGAAGGAGGATAATCACCACACCATGGTTCTTTCTTTCATCTTTGTTGTATTCCCTTGCTTAGCTATGGAGTAGTGCTCCCTCTCCCTCTCACTTGGGTATTGTGAACCCTAGTCTAGATGTGTGTTAAGATGTAAGAACTTGATCCTATGTGTTTTGATTGTGTGTTTTATATAGTATTTGAGGTATTATTCATGAATGATTGAGTGTTGCTAGCTTTAACTCATTATTGGGTCATTTTGACCTAGGTGGAGAGAATTCCCTTTTGTTAGAGGCTTTGAGGAGTTGGATTTCTTGGCTAATTTAAGTCACCCACCTAGGCCAATGAGGAGGAACCTCAAATATCGGATTAGTGCCATGATTTCATCTTGATTGGTAGCTTTCCGCCGTCCGGATTAACTTCCGAGAGATTGGTTCTTGCAATCCTTGGTTGATTCGTTAAGAGAGCTAGATTTCTTAACTTTTAGTTGCAATCCTTTGCCGAATGGCTAAGAGAGCTAGGCTACCTATCTTATAGTTGCAACCCTTAATTGGTTGACTAAGAGAGTTAGGATTTCCTAGCTAGTTGCACTTGCCTCACGCTACTGTTTCATTAATGGTTTCTTAACACAATACTAGGGGGAGAAAAACCCGAGCGAAGTTTTGGTGGAAGAGGCTTGCATCAGCCAAGAGATTATATTGAAATCTCCACCCAACTTCGAAGAGTTGATTAGCAAGGATCCTTTTGTGATTACTCTTTGCTCGACTAAAGCCACACCGTCATCATTCTTCCTTGATGGATGCGGTGGAGGAGAGTCGATGATGTTTTATCCGGTTCGGGGAAAAGAGAAAAGAGAAAAAGATAAGGAGGGGTCTCAAGGGCGGAGGCTTCAACTTACTCAAGTCTATGAGTCGTCATCAACTACTATTCCATATGCTCATGACTTGAGGCTCCAACTCGATGACGAGAACCTCAAATTCAAAGAGGTGCTCCGATGGACTGAAGTTTGAGGAGCAACTATCTAGCTTATGACGTAAAAGTAGCGCTTGTTGGGAGGCAACCAAACGTAGGTTTGTGTTTGTATTTATGTTAAGTAGTATTATTGTGCAATAACCTCGCCTTGCGTGAGTATGTATGTGTTTGTTTTTATCTCCTTGAAGCTCTCTCCTCATCATCTCTGGCCCAATTCCGTCCCGATTTTCACTCGCCAAGCTATGCGGTAACATCGTTCTACCTTCTTATTCTACGCCATTGAGGGCAATGTCGAACTTAAGTGAGGGGGGATAGTCTACTATGCTTGTGTGCATGATTGAGTGCTTGGAGCCTAGTTGCATGCCCAAATTTTAAAAATTTGAGAGCTCCAAGCATTGCACGTTCATTGTGGCTGGTTATTGGAGGATATCGTGTTTATTGGCATTGACTATGGATTGATTACTTGCGATTGAGTGCATCCTATTATGAGAATTGAGAATTGCATTAGGTTGGTGCAAATGTTTAGTTCTCATATGTGTGTGAATCGATAGATGCCTTGACTTGAGTACTCATTGATTGCAATTGCCATGCATCAAAATTTTTGAAATTGGAATGGATGATTGTGGGACTAGGTAGCCATGTGAGATTTGTGTCAATTGTCTTTTTCATGTGTGATTGATCACTCTTGCCATGGTGAGTAACATTCACGTTGTCATTAGCGCGTATGATGGAGGCATAGAATTAGTCCACGGCCCAAAAAGTTGATTGTCTCGATCATTATATCCCCTAGTCAATCCCTTTTGAGGTAGCCATGTGAGATTTGTGACTTAAGGTCGTTCTCATTTTAGGAGCTTTTGCTATTTGAGCTTAATTGAGATTGATAGAACGACCCTTTACTTTCTTTGTGTCTAAACCATTGTGAGTCATCCTTGTGTCTCGAAGCTCCCATTTTTTTAGCTCCATTGAGGTTCTACATAGGTGAGTTTTGCACGGTTCTAACTAAGAATGAAGATTTAGTGTTGGAGGAAGTTCTTAATGGTGAGCATTGTTCGTTAAGTGTAAAATGTGGCATGTGTTTATCTCTCTAATACGCCCCTCGAAGAAAAAGAAGAAAGGAAAGAAAAAGAAAAGAAAAAGGAATTAAGAAAAAGAATTGAAAAAGAGCTAATAATAGGGGTAAATAAAGACAGAGTTGCCACAAAGTTTATTTGTATGCTCTGGAAAGGTGTTTCTTGGCATCCAAGGTTTCAAAACACCTACTTGCTTATTGGCCTGATTCACTACTATGCTTGAAAATCTGATAGCAGGTGTCGCCGAGAAAGTGTGCTTGAATGTCGTTCATTTTTTTTAATGTCGTTCATGATTAGTTGTGGCTTGGAAGTAGGGAAGTTTGGTTTTTGGCCGATGCTAGTGGCTATTGCTTGTAGGAAAAGGTTCTAATCAAAATCATAGAACCTTGTGTTGCTTTTAGGTTGAAGATGAAACCTCATGCTATGTTTGCCACCACCCAAAAAGCCTTTTCCCCATGTCCAAGACAATAGCCAGTCATCTGAACCCGTGTATAAGACCTCCAGACAAGCTAGTGACGAAACCCATCTTGATCTTGTGAGCTCTAGCATTTAGAGATTACCATCATGGTGAAGAGATGATAGGGTTGGGTGTCGATTATGCACATCTCTTGTATCAAATGGTCCTGGCCCCACTGGTCGAGAGTGATGATCCATTCAAATTTTCATGTTCATATCATACATCCTGGTGAGGACCTAGCTTGCTCATTCGTTTGTTCCAAGGGCTTGATCTCTATGCATGGATAACTGTGGTTGGTGAGTAGTCTTGTCAGGTTGTGTGTCGATCTGTGAATAGGGTGAGAACTTTTCGTTTACACGTTCTTAATGCATTCGAATGTCATTTGTGGTGGTTGCTAGTATTGCTTGTGATTGTCCATATGTCGGTGCCAAATAAACATCAAGACTCATCCGCTTTGAGCCCTTTGATGTGTCCCCAAGTTATTGTTTTTAGGTTGAAGTATTACCGTGTTTAAGTTTGGTTTGCTTGGGGACAAGCAAACACTCAAGTGGGAGGGAGTGATTCGGGACTAATTACACATATTTTACCCCTCGTTTTTTGATAGTTTGACTTTGCAATTCATCATCTCTCGACCTATTTTACCCTAGTTTGTGCTATTTTTGTTACATTTCAAGTCCTAGTGCATGTCGGAAGGTCGATGACGAGTTTCAGAACATTTGGAGTCGAAAAGAACCAAAAAGTAAGAAAAGTCAGAATTCACGGTTGGGACGTGAATGTCGATCACGAGACCGTGACAAAGGTAAGGAGGATGTGAAGACTAACTAAGGAAAAAAAGATTTGGTACATCTCGCAGACCAAATGGTTGTCACGGTCACCAGACCGTGATAATTGCAAACAGACCATGAAGTCTGACGAAAACGGCATTAGTGCCCTGTATTTTTGGATGATGTCACGGTCGGAAGTCCAATGTCACGACCGTTTAAATAGAAGGAAGCTGGGAGACAGAATGAGAGTTTGGCTGGATTTTAGATTTTATGGGTTCCCTTCTAAGGCTTTAGCTGAAAAACCCTAAAGGAGGAAGAATTCTATTGAGAGAAAAATCCTTTTCTTCTTGTTAAGAGAGAGAAAGTGATAAACCAAAGGAAGAATAGGGAGATTTGGGCTTGCTCTAAGCTAGAGGATTGAAGACTTTCTTCTCTCAAGGGTGATTCAAGCAACACGAAAGGAGGATAATCACCACACCATGGTTATTTCTTTCATCTTTGTTGTATTCCCTTGCCTAGCTATGGAGTAGTGCTCCCTCTCACTTGGGTATTGTGAACCCTAGTCTAGATGTGTGTTAGGATGTAAGAACTTGGTTCTATGTGTGTTGATTGTGTGTTTTATGTAATATTTGAGGTATTATTCATGAATGATTGAGTGTTGCTAGCTTTAACTCATTATTGGGTAATTTTGACCTAGGTGGAGAGAATCCTCTTCTGCTGGAGGATTTGAGGAGTTGGATTTCTTGGCCAATTTGAGACACCCACCTAGGAAAATGAGGGCAAACCTCAAATATCATATTAGTGCAATGATTCCATCTTGATTGGTCGCTTTTCGCCGTGCGGGTAGCTTCCGAGGAATTGGTTCTTGCAATACTTGGTTGATTGGTTAAGAGAGTTAGACTTCTTAGCTTTTAGTTGCAATACGTAGCCGAATGGCTACGAGAGCTAGGCTACTTAGCGTATAGTTGCAAGTTGCAACCCTTAATTGGTCGACTAAGAGTGTTAGGGTTTCATAACAAGCTAGTTACACCCGCCTCACGGTATATAAACATATCCTTCACTATTTTGTAGTTTTCTTAATTTTAAACTCCAAACCGTTTGCTAGATAACAACCTAAGCGATTGAAGTAGTAGTACATGTACCGGCTCGAGTTGACAATTAAAACGCTTGGCCTATACTACACCCTATTTTGGCTATAGTTGGATTTTCTACACCCTATTAGAGTTTATATTGGCCTATACTACACCCTATCTTGGCCTATACTACACCCTATTAGAGTTTATATTTTGGCTATAGTTGGATTTTCTATTGGTTTAGTTAGAGCGAGTCAACGGTCTAAGCCTATATACGAACGAGGTTGATGTCATTGTATTTGTAACCATACAGGAAGAACAACTTCAATACAATGAGAATTGGATGAATTTGATGGAGGCAGAACCCTACCAAACAAGGTTTTCAATCACTCTCATATATACTAAGATGCTAATAAAGCTGAGCTGATAAATCAGTCGTTTGCCACATGTCACAACTGCACTAAGTTATTTACAAACTAAATACTATAGATTAACACTAAGTGAGCAAATAAATAAAATGATAACGTTCCAACATAAGTGGACTGATGTAAATCAACAGAAGCTCTACAATCCTTCTGCCACAAGGATTTCGGCACTTCATTAGCTATTCTTCATATCCTGCGGACATAATCCCACTTCATAGTTCAATGATCAATACATCCACATGTTGGTAGTTAAGCTGGCAATATTAGATTTATTGGGCTGCCCCGTCATAGAAAAAATATCAGAATGGAAAGTGCTGATCTTTGTGGATAAAAAGAAGTTTACTGTTTTAGTTGTCGATCGACTATTCAGGTTTAGTGTCTAATTTGATAGACTTATATAGTTTCATTGAATACTCCCATTTTGTTTCATGAATGTTTTCAATCCTCGACACAATATATAAAATTTGGTCTTGACATATTTAGTGATGGCAACGGGGTGGGGCGGGTTACCTCAATATCCAATACCCGCCCTGCATTAAGCGATGGTCAGGTCGGATAACACCTGTACGAGTACGGGACGTGGTTTTAAAAGAACGTCGATATTTAACTCTTCCATAAGAAGACATAGAGAAAATACTTCATTAATGAATGAGAAATATAGTATAATGAATAATTGAGTCTAAATAATTTAAAGATAGAATTTTAAAATTTATTTGGGATGAAATATGATTTTAGAGAGATCAAAAGAAGAGACACACGTAAATTTTGATACAAATCATTATAGAATGAGTCGAGATGGGAGCCGGGACGAAACGAGGCACGTCGAAAGCAATACGCATATCCCGCTGTACACTATTGCGGGTCAGATAACACCTGCGCCAAACAAATCGGGTAGTGCAACTAAGGTCGGAGATTGCTCAGATTGCAGAAGGGGAAATTTATTCATAATTTTTTTTGGGGATAAAAGCAAAAACCACTAGCAAAGATGGTGCTAAGAAAATGCAAGGGCAGGCGACATCGAGCATCTTAGACCCCAAGAGCAACAAAATGTAAAATACACCGATTCGTTCTTAATGGACACAAATTAACACACCACACCATATTAGATTCGACAATATATTCCGGCGTCCTCCATCATCTTGGCTTGTTACTGATGAGATGATCATACTATATATCCCCACATGGCGACCGGCGGCGGGCATCAATTCCCTCTGCCGGCGATCGCTTTAGAAGCTTCAGCACCAGCTTCCTTATAATCCATGGTCGACCAACCCTAAGAAACTTGACCACCTGCGCCACGATATCTCTTGGTGGCCGTAGTACTGTGCCTGCTGCTATCCTTCAGGGAACCAACACCACTACGAGCAAGTGTTGAAGTTGGTAGGAAGAAGATGATGTTGATTAGCAGGAATAGAGTTATGGCCAAGGTGGTAGTTGACGCACTGCTCCCCATGATCTTGCTATTTTTTTCTTCCCTTTTTCCTTTGGCTGACGGCGAAAAGAAAGAGATCTATCTCTATGCTGAACTCACTTTGGAAGAAGAAGATAACACACAATATTGGATCGAGCAGTATTTATAGAAAATCTTGAGCTAGGCACACCCCTTCCAAGGGAATTTGGTATACACGCGCAACATATCATTATATACGGCTAAAATTGTAGGGTACATAGTCTTATTGTTGCATCGTATATTCTTCATTGTACGGCTAAAAATATATCGGCTAAAAATATAATAAAATTGAACATAATAAAAAATTAATACTAGAGGCCAAATCTAACATCTATTGAAGCAAATTTTATATTAGTTGCTATAAAACATTTTGTAATTGGATAAATTAATAGCTATAGAGGTAAATTGCATATTTGTTGTACATCAAATACTTTTAGAGGCACATAATTGTATTTACTGAGCCATATCTTTTTTATGTTGCATATAATATTCTTTTCGGTGCATATCTTTTTTATGTTGAGACAAATATATTTGCCTCAACAATATATATTTTGTAACAGATTCGTATATTTGCCTCAACAATCAGCCGATATATGTGGGGTTCGTTGTAGTGTTAGTAATTATTTGGAATTTTGGATTGCTTAGCTTATGAGGTTTGACAACCTTACTAGTGTTATATTTTTTCTATGTTGGAGTTAAACCGACCTAAATTGGGTGAGTGGACGATCCACTAACCCTTGATCCAATAGCTCTACAGGGTCCAAGTCGATTCGCAAGTTGACAACGTTGGTGTATACACCTTCCATTGAGCATACTAACCAATAGCTTCCTGTCACGTCGAATAAAATTGGCACTAGTAATTTTCAGAGACGACAAGAACAATGATTGTTTCGAAGATTAAAAAAATCTTATGCGACAAAATTGGTAACAAGGGCCGGTTCATAATTGAAGGCGCTTTCTTCCAAATTTGGAGGGGAAAATGACTGATATGTAATTATTAATTATTATTATTATTATTAATTAATAGCGCAAGTGTGATGCACTATTCCTCACAAAAAAATCTCCGCAGGTTTACTGTTCATTAGGCTATAATTAGCTGTGGCCGTAACCACGCAAATTTCCGGAGACAAGCAAAGTCTCCTTTTCTTCTCCCTGCAACACTTTTTTAACCATTATGTATTATCATAACCATCAAGTGAAGCCAAGAGAAGGGTTTTTATAAGTGACAAGCAAAGTTTATAGAGGCCAAAATATTCTGTGAGATTTTCAATACCTTAGGGCTTTTTAGAGCTAATGAAATGTAATTACTAAAACACTACGTCAATTTTATACTATTACTCACAAAATTATATCGTATTAGCAATATAATTTTAAAATCCTTATAAGGATAGATATTTCTTATGTAATAATTAAATAAATCTATTACGTATATTTGCCTAATATAAGTTTGAATGTACGAGATTTCGTTATTATTAACGATATTAGTAATGAAAATACTCTGTAAGGTCAGTTTAATATCATATGATGGTATTTGTAACTTGATTCTATAATTAGACCACACATTCGAAAGATTTACGCTAGGTCATTCTATAATAGTTATGTAAAACATATAGAGTATAATTTACATAACTTAATTTGTTTATTATTAACTAAAATATTCAAAATGTCATCACTCTCATTACTCAAAGATTTTGAAAAGTAAGTTAAGTTTTACATAACACTTTCAAAAAGATGTGATACTTCTATAAGTTGGTTTTATTATTAGACCACAATTTGCGTATATTTACACTGTCATATAGCAATTATGCAAATTAAAAATAGTTTATGAAAAATTTATGGACGTATAGTTACTTCTTAAATATAAATTAAACAAAGGTAATACGTAAGTATTTCATAATATAACTTTGAACAAAAATTTCTTCATTGATAACTAAGTGGTTGATCATCTCATCAATTTACATTACACGAAAATTATGTATGTTATTTTTTATATAATATTTTAATCAAATATGATACTTTTTTTATCTTAATTACTATATTACCAACTAAATATCTTTCGTTATTAATAAAATATTCACCATGTTCTCAATTTGCTTTACACAAATGTTTTTAAAGGTGAATTAACTTATACACAACAGTTTAATCAAATGTGATACTAACTTAATTTTATTATTAGTCCACACATTACAAAAGTTGTACGTAACACTGTTCTATAACGTTTATGAAAGTTACAAACGTATTGTGTAAAACTTATGGAGGAATGTTTATTTGTTGTGCATCGATTAAACAAACTTATTACGTAAGTTTTTCATAATGATCAAGACACTACGTAAAGCTTATAAAGTGATAAAAAAATTTCCTCATCGACTAAACAAATGTATTACGTAGGTTTTTTTTTAGTGATTAAGACAATAAGAAAAACTTATCGAGAAATAGTTATTCTCATATCAATTGAAACAAATATATGATCCCATGGTAGGAAATACGTCTCAATTCCTTACCGCATATTACCCGGCGTCACTTCGTACCCTTTACCCAACTAATACCATGATGCAAGTATTTCGTAATGATTAAGACCATTGTGTAAAACTTATGAAAGTATCTAACATGAATGATTTTGTGAATTATTTGATTTCAACTAAATTATTAAATAGATGAGTAAAATTTAAAATATAATTAGTTATTTATCGCTGCGGAGTGCGGGCAAAAAAACTAGTATATATTATAATAAAACTAGGTAGCGATGTCGTGACTTGTCGCTGGACGGATATGATTTATCGGCATGTATTATGTGGTCTGTTATGGTATTTTGTTCGTATTATTAGTTTAAAATTGATTATTTATTAGCCGAAAATTAATATTGACTAAAGAGATATATGATGGTCAACATCCAATTTAATTTTTTTTGAAAATTTTTGCTAATAAATTATATTTACCTAAATCCAAATAGACTCATTGATTATGGGTAGGGTACGTATGAGTGACGCATATATGGGTTTGGGTAGGGTATGGATATTTACTTTCATAATCTAAATGTGTATGAGTTGGGTATGAATATCCATTTATTCGAAGGTGTTTTAATTACACATACTAAAATTAGACTTATTTATAAAAATGCAAAAGATTAGGTACCAAAATGTAATACACAAAAATTTTAGGTACTAAAATGTAATATTCCATCAATATTTTGAGGACTTATATGCCAAAAAAATAAATTTAGGTTATAAATCTAAAGATCAATTATGTTTAGCTACCGAATTGTAATTTGCATAGTTGAGACTTAATTTTTTTATGGTGATGTATTTAAAATGATAATTATTTACTTTTTTATATAAAATGGAAACTATTTATTTGATATGTGTAGATACCTAGCCAAACATTTCATGTATAATTGTTGAAAATTCTATCCCGGGTGAAAAAAATAAACTCTGGAGAGAAGCAAAAGAAATACAAACTGGAACTCGCTTAAAATTTCACGCCTTCAAATCCCATTGTGGAAAATGAATACTTTGTAATAAGTAATAATCATATATATTTAAGTATTTGTTTTTAATTGCACTCGACATTGAGCTGAAAAAATTAGTGGTTATGGTTCAATTATTAATTCTCTAGACTGTTGGTGAGTCTTGTATGGACCCGTCCATACTTATGATTAGAATGCATAAAATCAGTATACTAATTAGGGTTAGGCGAAGAAGGCAAAGAAAGAAATAAAGAAAAGGTTATGTAAGGCGAATGTATAAATGAAACGAAGAGGAAGTAGATGATGGAGAGGTTTTGACCAATTCTTTTAGTTGGCATCAATACAACAATCAACCCTTTTCACTGTAGCAATTCATTGACACTCGCTGATGTCGCATATTTTGTTACGTGTAGTTAGTAGAAGTTTGTTTAGTATCCCGTAAATGTACTAATTGAGTTTATAAATTCACTCTTGCAATATTTTAGAGTCGTCTCTCTTTTATCATTTATTTAATGTTTCACGTAATGAGCAAATATAAAATGATCGAATCTTGTCCGACAACATAGTATATGGTGCAAACTAAATTTATATTTTTATGTCATGGTGCATTGGATTCATGGATTGGTTCAAAAGGATTGATGGATTGGATTTATGGATTCAAGTGAAATCTTAACATTGGACTAATATGTAAATTAAAAAAATTGTAGGTATGAAAATCTCATAAAATTTAGATACCAAACATAACCATTTAATGATTTTACATTAAAATTAAATTTGAGGTATCAAAATGTAACATATACATTATAGTGACTAAGTTGCAATTTAATTAAATTTGAAGGATGGTTTTGCTTCTGTTTGCTCCACGCCACTTGCTGGCATCTTTGGCTTGAGAGAAACCGGCGTACTTTCCAGGACAAAAGCTTGCTTCCCAGCATCATTTCCCGACAAATCGCAAAGGCGGTCATTGAGTGGTTGGTTATCCAGGCTAAGGTGGATAAGTCTCAAGGTGCAGATTGGTTGAAGAATCGTTTTGAATGAGTTGAGTCCTATCTGCTGTGTTCTCCTTCTTTTTTGCTGTTTGTTTTCTACTTGTCTGTTGCTGTTAATTTGCAACGTTGTGGAGCACCCAGACACTTTGAGCTGCTTGTTTTTCCTTTCTCTTTTTTCTGGGCAGGAGCTTTCTGGTGGGCTTAGCCCTTTGTGGTATTCGCTGTTCCGTTTCTTTTTTTTGGAGCACGTCTCGTGCTTGGTTTGTTGTACGCTGCACCTTTTCCTTTTCTCTAATGTTATTCTCACCATTATAAAAAAAAAATTAAATTTGAAGTATTAAAATTTAATATATACATTAATAGATAAAGAGAAGTGAAGTACTAAGTTGTAATTTATTAGGCAACAGTACCCTCACTTCTTCTTTATATATATTAATTATTATGCCAAAAGAGAGTGAACTATTGCAAAGTTGATATTGTAGCTTCTGTTATGTCATGTTCATTTTTCTATGGGCATATATTATGTCATGTTCATTTGTCTCACTTACATACGCAAGCGTAACTGTTCTCTATGGCCAAATAAGGTAGTTAGTGGTTCTGTAATTAGTCTTAAATTTGGAGATTGCAGTTACAAATTTATCAAGTAGTGCGTATCTGATACCACTTGTCATAACTGGACCGTTTAATTAGTACGATATTGTCCGCTTTGGGTTAAGCCAACACGGTTTTTACTCTTGGGTGTCCTCCCTTAAAGGTCTCGTACTAATGAGCTAGGTGGACACTAGTATACAAGGTTTCCTTCGCTTGTATTACCGATTTGGTACTTGGGTTGTCCCATAACAATCATCCCCACATGCGTGAATCGCAAATCCCGAGGTCACCGCATAAGGGTCCCATCAAACTGACATCCACTGCCTCGAACCGAACAAGTCTCTAATACCACTTGTCATAACTAGGCCGCTTATTAGTACGAATTGTCCGCTTTGGGCCAAGCCCGCACGATTTTTACTCTTGGGTATACTCCCCAAAAGGCCTCGTACTAATTGGGCTAGGTGGACACTTATATACAAAGATTTCTTCTCTTGTATTACCGATGTGGTATTTCGATTGTCCCATAACAAAAATTGCCTCATGGTTAATTTTCAACTGCCAAAAAAGGTAATGAAATTTGTCGAAAAGCTGTGCTCAGACTTTCTATGGGACTTAGAAAAGAGGAAAGCCAAAGTAACTTGGAAATTGGTAGATGAATGTGGTTTGAGATTCAAAGACTGATATAGCTAGAACTAGGCTTGTCTAGCTAGTGAGGCATCTTTGGAATGTTGTAACTGATCAGGGTACCATGTGGATCACTTGACTAAAGGAATACGAGTTGAGGAATGTGAGCATCTGGGAAAGTAGAACTCCTGGTTCATGGATGTGGAATAAAGTCTTAAAACTTAGAGGAAGTGTGAAGAGTCATTTCGCGAGGACACATGCTAGAGTGTACTAGTAGGGAGCTATTATAGATAGATACTTAAAGACAGAATGGAGTACTTCATGTTAAAGTATGGGTACCTTTATGTAATTGTATCTAGGGTTTGTTCTAGCAAACCGTATATATATATCGTTGTAAACATATTAGAAAAAGTAACAAATAAGAAAAGCTTAAAACCTGAGAGGGAGATCCTCTCCGTGGACTAGTGTCTTATAGACGATACCACGTTAAATAACTCGTGTGTTCCTTTCGTTCTTGCATTCAGATTGGTTATTTGACATGGTATCAGAGCCTGCGATCTGAGATCTCAGCTCGTGTGGATTGTCGACTTTGCTGGCCGTGTACTGGCGTCTTCAGGGTTTTCAGCTGAGGGTTTCTTTGTTTGCCGCCTTCTAATTTTGTCCGGTTGGTGTGAATGATTGGTCAGGTCATTGGCTTTCGTCTCTTCGTTATTGCTACAACTAGCTTTGTTGTCTTGGTCCAGGATTTGGCTTGAGATTGTCTTTTTGGTTATTTCTTAGCTTGTGATTAGCTTTTGGGTTGTCTCTTGGTGGTGATTATTTCAGATGTCTTATGCCTTTCATGAATTCAGATAAGATGGAATCTGTTTCCATCATATTCGACGGGAAGAATTTTCCTCTCTGGGAATTCCATATCCGGAATTTCATCCAGGGGAAACGTTTGTTGCCGATTCTGAATGGAGAATCTCCTCGGTCTGGTGCTACCGCGGCGGCGAAAGATATAGCAGATTGGGCAGCTGGGAATGCCCATATTATCACTTGGTTGCTTGGCTCGGTGGATATGGTGACCGCTCTGAGCTTTAGCTGCTTTACTACTGCTTATGAGATGTGGCACCATATCACGACAACTTATTCTCAGGCGAACACATCTCGTCAGTTTCAGCTCGAGGTCGAGATCTCTTGCTATACCCAGGGGGATCACGACGTTCGAACCTTCTATCAGAGATTGGTTTCGCTATGGACTGAATATGATTTGTTGGCTGCATCATTATCGGTTGATGCAAATTTGGCTGCTGTGATTAATGAGCGCACCCGCGCTCGTCTACTTCAGTTCTTGATGAAGCTGCGTCCTAACTTCGAGCCTATTCGAGGTTCGTTGATCCACCGCAATGTGACTTTGCTAGATGAGGCTTTTGCTGAACTGGTTCGCGAAGAAACACGCCTCCGGAGTCAGTGTCAGCTTGACAATACTCGTGGTAGTTCTGATTCGGCCTTTGCTGTGAGTAGGGGTGGTGCTAATCGTTCCTCAAGGCGTCAGCTTAATCCTAGTAACACGAGTAATCTCACATGCCACTTTTGTCATGAGCTGGGGCACATTCACCCACACTGCCGCAAGAAGAATCATTGCATTTATTGCAAACTGTCAGGACATATTGTGTTTAATTGTCCGAGTCTCTCAAAGAAAGGCCGCACTGGTAACCGTCATCATTCCCCACCTGCTCGCACTGGGTATGCAGTGGACTCCGCACAACCTCTTCCTCGCGCCGAGGGCATGGATGCAGCCTCCTCGTCTAGGGCGTCGGGTGGTGTTTCACCTGATCTCATTTTTCGTCTCATGGCGGAGGCTCTTCAGGTTACCGACTGCTTTAATTGTTGCTTTTGCTACAGGTGCATCGACAGGTAATTTTCCTCGATGGTTATTGGATTTTGCTGCCTTTAACCATATGATGCGGGCTTTCTCTTCGTCCTCCGGGATACGTCGCGATAGTACCATGCATTTACAGGTGGTTAATGGGGATCAGATTCGGGTTCATGGCAAAGTGGATATTGTTTCACCTGATATTTGCTTGCCGAATACCCTTTATGTGCCCGATTTAGTTCCTAGCCTAGTCTCGGTCAGTCAGCTAACAGAAGAGGGTTGTAATGTTACATTTTCGTCTCGTGTGGTGCCTGATTTAGTTCCTAGCCTATGTGGTGCAGCACCAGACCAACGGGAAGGTGATCGGGAAGGGTAGGAAGGATGGTCGTGCTTTTGTGCTTAAAGAATATTTACCTCCATTTGTTGCCTGTCGACGGTTTGGTGGGAAGGAGGGGAGTTGCCGAGCTCAGAAGCCACCCAAAGAGAAGGGCCTACCTTCTATTTTTTAATTTGAAGAATTAGCCCCTTTTGGTGTTGAGCATAAAGATTTTGTGCATTCTTTGAAAGTTTTGGATGCTTCTAGTTCATTTGTTTTTTCTGTTCGGCTAAGTGAGGCATTGGATTCATTGGTTTGAGATTTATGGCATTGTCGTCTTGGACATCCACATACAACACAATTATTATCTACGTTTTGGAATGATTTATTGCCTACGAAGGTGAGTAAGCACTTTGGTGCGCCCTCACCATGTGAGAGTTGTATAGAGGCCAAGACAACTCAGTTTTCGTTCACGTCCAGTGACACCACTTATACTGCTCCTTTTCACTTAGTCCATACGGACTTATGGGGACCATCTCAGGTTAATTCCAGGTTGGGATATCGCTATTTCGCTCTATTTTTCAATCACGTGACTCGCTTTGCATGGATCTATTTTATGTGTATTAAGTCAAAATTAATCAAATACGCCAAGGATTTGGTTCAAATGGTTCAGATGCAGTTTGGGAAAACTGTGAAAATAATTCTTTCTGATCCAGGCTGAGAGTTTACTTCTCACCCGTTAATGGATTTCTATGCTCAACATGGTATTCTTTCTCAGCTGTCATGTCCGGGTGTGTCACAACAGAACAGATTGGTAGAGCGAAAGCACATGCATGTTATTGAGCTGATCTGGGCTCTTCTATGTCAATCAATGGTACCTAAAGGATTTTGGGTTGAAGCGGTGAGCACGGTTGTCTACTTGATCAACCGTCAGCCGACCACAGTTTTGAATGGCGACTCTGCTTACTAGCGATTGTATGGGCGGATTCCAGACTACTCCTTCTTAAAAGTTTTTGGTTGTCGTTCTTAAATCGAAGAAAGAGAGACCTAAAGTGGATGTCAAGATAGCTCATTGTGTCTTTGTTGGTTACAACACTAGACAGAAGAGATATTTATGTTATGATCCTGTTGAACGACGAATTCGAGTTTCTTGTCATGTTGTCTTCTTGGAAAAGGTGATGTTTATCCTCTGGGTGCTTGAAATCTTGATCAGGACCTTGAATTTCTTCAGCCGTTTGTTTTGGCGGACTTCCCGGTCGTGGTACCTCAACTTGCCTACCCGGCGGTGGGATTTCAGGGAGGGAATCAGCAGCCTCCATTAGAGAATTCCCCCTCGCATACTCCTTCAGTCTCCATGCACAACACGTCCTCATCTTCGTCGGGCAGTGGTAGCTCTTCTTCTTCCTCAACAGGCAGCGGCGGTAGCTCCTCTTCACCCGATGGAGGTGACCTCTCCTTGGCAAATAATGAAAACAACCTTTCTTCAACAGGGACATCTAGTGAGTCCTGTTCTGGTGCATCAATGTTTCTTGAAGATGCTGGGTTTCAGCCTTCGCCTTCTCCTCCACCATTACCGGAACCACGTCGGTCAAATCGACGAAATCTTGGGCAGCCTCCTCTTCGCTTACAAGACTACGTTTGGTTTCCACGAAACCAGTTAGTATCCCCACCCACTATCGTTTTGCGAAGGGAAATCCCTTTTGGGATGCTGCCATGAAAACATAAATGGATGCTTTGGAAGAGAATCATATTTGGGATGTGGTACCACGGATACCAGAGATGACCGTTATAGGCTGTCGTTGGGTTTATAATATCAAGATGTTTCGAGATGTCTTGATTGAACGTCATAAGGCCCGTTTGGTTGCTCAAGGATTTCGGCAAGAGTTTGGTATCGACTATGATAAAATGTTTGCACCGGTGGTGAAAATGCAGACTGTTCCCAGTGTGTTTGCATGGCGGACATGCATGGTTGGGAGGTGATTCAGTTTGATGTGAAGAATGCCTTCTTGCACGGTGACCTTAAGGAGATGATATACATGGCCTGCCCAAAGGGATACACGAAGGGTGGACCAGGAATGGTGTGTAGAGTGAAACGATCATTGTATGGGTGGAAGCAGGCTCCACGGGCGTGGTTCGAAAAATTTCATGGAACAATTGTTCAGGCTGGGTTACTCTAAAGTCAGAATGATCCTTCCATGTTCATCAGGAAGACGGTTGAAGGAATAGTCGTGTTGCTACTATATGTTGATGACATGATTGTCACATGGAGTGATCAAGCCGGGATAAAGGAATTGACTGTAGTGTTACGAGATGCGTTTAATCTGAAAGAGTTGGGTCCTGTTTCATACTTCCTGGGACTCGAAGTGGTACACTCAGATGCTGGTTTCTTCTTATGTCAAAAGAAATATATCTCGGATTTGCTTACTTCTGCAGAATACCAGGATTGCAAGCCGTGTTCCACCCCTATGGAACATAATTTAAAATTGAGTCGAGAGAGTGGTGAATTGTTGGAGGACCAGACGTTTTATAAAAGCATTGTGGGGAGCTTAATTTATCTAACACATACGAGACCGGATATAGCCTACGCAGTATAGGTGGTGAGCCAGTTTATGAGAGTTGCTCGAACTCAACATTTGGATGCAGTACATCGAATATTGCGGTATTTGAAATATACCAAGGAAGCTGGACTTGCTTTTCTTAGCAGTGGAGAACCAGTTATAGAGGCATTTGCAGATGCTGATTATGCAGGGTGCTTGGTTACTAGAAGGTCCACTTCAGGATGGTGCATTCGGTTTGGTCATGCATTTGTGTCATGGCGATGTAGAAAACAGGATAAAGTCTCTAAGTCGTAAACAGAGGCTGAGTATAGATCTATGTCTAAGGTCAGCTTAGAAATGGTATGGCTGCAGAGGGTGTTTGCTGAGCTCGGAGTTAACTACAGGATGCCCATTCAGTTATTTGGAGATAATACGAATACAATTCAGAATGCGATTAATCCTGTTCTTCATGATCGCACGAAACACATACAGATACACGTTTATTACATATGACAACTAGTGTATGAAGGGGTGATCCAGATTAGTCATCTATCCACTAAAGACCAAACTGCGGACATTCTGACGAAGGCAGTTAGCTCGAGCCGACATTGGTATCTCTCTTGCAAATTGATGTTGAGTAATCGACATCAATTTGAGGGAGGGTGTTAAAGTAAGGGTACATTTATGTAATTGTATCTAGGGTTTGTTCTAGCAAACCGTATATATATAGTTGTATACAGAACAGAAAAACTAATGCATAAAAAAAGCTTAAAACCCGAGAGGGAGATCCTCTCTGTGGACTAGTGTCTTACAGACGATACCACGTTAAAAATTCGTTTGTTCCTTTCGTTCTTGCATTCGGATTGGTTATTTGACACTTCAGACCTAAACAAGTGAGGAACACATGGGTCGGCTTACTTTGAAACCAACATATGATCCCCAGGAACCCACTCATTGTTTGGTTAATACATTTGACAAGATTAAGAAGTGGAAACCTGATCTAGTAAACCAGTGTTCCCTTTATTCATCTCATGAGGAATCGAGGGATCATATCTTCTTTCAATGTCCTTATATGCTTGTTATATTGTCAATTGTATTTCCCCCTCACTCGTTTTACAGACCAAGTTGGAGGTTGGCAGAAGAGTTTGCAGGCAGCAGTGGTAAAATTTAAAGGGAGGAAAGCGGCAAATTGCTTTGGAACATGACGATTAGTGAAGTTTGGATTGATCAGAAGGTGTCGAAGAATTTATGGTAAAAAATTGGTTAGTGGTTACTGGTTATATTCCAAACATGGTTACCATAAATTTTGGTTGTGCTAAAATAATTTACAACCCTTTTTTTTTGTTACAAAAAGATATAGATTGGTTTTGATACGAATTTGATAGCCAGTAATTTTTTTTGTTACTTAAAGATTATTAATTGGTTAAAAAGAATATATTAATGATCATATTTATTGATTTTGTGTTCTAATCCGTTCGTTGCTTAAAGTGAAACAAATTAGTTGACATTTATAATTTATGACCAATTAATTACCTGCTAATTCATTAGTGACCAACAGATATGGTGATACCGATACATGATTTGCGACCATTCATAAATTTGGTCGCCAAAATCCTCATGTATTGTGACAAACGGTATTTACCACCAAAACCCGATCACTTTGGTTTATGTCGCAAACAAGATGTGACCGAGGGTGAAGCATACAAGTACACCACTAAACACGGCAGATATCAATCGTGTAGCTAGGAATGTGCGTCTGGCAACATGCACGATTCTTGTAGCTTAGAGAGGAAACTGATGAATGTATTGATAAATACTGAAACCATCAACCCACCTATCATCCGATCATAACATTACTCGACGACTTGACCTGAAAACTAACATGCATCATTAATCACCATTAACTTAGCTGTTTTATCCGTGTCGCAGAAGAGAGGCGGAGCAGTAATATTTTACAGCAACACCATAAATGTAACGGTGGAAATTGCGCGCAGTAGAAAGAAGTTGCTCTTCTCTTCTCTTCAACTCGATCGATCAGAGATGATTGATTGCTCCCATCCCATCACGAATGACAACACGTGACACCAAGCCACTGACAGATAGGTCCCTCTACACCGAATAAACAAGTACGTAGCAATCATAAGTTAAATTGCTTGCCTAATTAATAGTAATAATATATCTGCTTGAAGAAGAATGAATTAAGTACCATCATCGCAAGTGGGTCGCACGGTTGAGGGAGAAATGGTTTGATTGTGCGTCGGCGGAACAGTTATTGGAGCGTCGGCAGCCGGGAGTGCTGGTCTGCTAGAATCTGCAGCTGGAAGGGAGAGAAGAAGCAGCAGAATCAAAGGGATCGCCCGGCGATCAACTTTCCTGCCCATGATGATCATTTCTGTTGCGGCGTACATTTCACAGCAGCACCCCAATTTTATACGCATAGGAATAGGGGGTGCTGAGTAGCTAGGTAATTTCATATCTGATCATCATTTTTTATTTTGATTAAATTACAAATCAAATAAACGTAACGATTTGGGCTCTGAAACGAATCTCAGTGAAATGCCGATAGGTTAAGGAGAGTTCAGCTTGGGGAGAAACACCCATGGGAAAGATAGGCTTTTCTTTTTCTACATCATTATATAGCGGAGAAAACGAATTGGAGAGCGAGCACAAAGGGAGCGGACCATGCATAACTTTTTTTTCCTCAAATTTAAATTTAATTCCCTTTCGTTTTTCTAAAAAAAATTGCAAAGAAAATTCGTGCACAATAATAGTATATAATGGTGATAATGTTTGGTAGTTTATCAGATTATATCATGGTGATACAGGTGTGTACGATGGTGGTTGAATTATCATTGTGTTGAATGATTGTTTACAATAATAGTAGGAATACACTATTTATCATTTTTTGTCATCGTCTACCACTAGTTACTATCATTTATCAGAGTGGTATACATTGGTATATTTGGACCTATAATTTTTTTTCATAAATTTGTAGATGACAATGAACTCGTTTCTTCTATGCGGAATTTTCAATGTTTAAGTTGAAAACGAAGGTGTTAAAGATTCGTACCACGTAATACTAGGGTTGGAACGACTGTTACAACAAAATTTCTTGAGATATATCAAAAAATTAATATAATTTTGTTGATCACAAGGAACTCGTTCCATTTGTGTATAAAATATTGAAATCCAAGTTTAAACAAAGCAGTTGCAAATTGATTAAAAAATAAAGGCCTTTTATTTTTTTTATAATTAAATCTGACTCTACTTAAAATTAAGAGTCAAAACTTGTAATACACAAATATATAAATATTGTTATGTACCCTCCTCAAAAAATAGCCCAAAAAATATATTTATAAGAAAAAAGATGGGGATGTGGCTACTTTCATGGGCAATTTTCTTTCGGGTCTTTCATTTTAACTGCGACTAAATTTTGTTTGGAAAGTGACCCAGTTCCTCCGGTCTCCAAATAGTTTTTCTAATGCGAAAGAGTTTGGGCCGTTTGGGTTATATGAATCAAGAAAGACTAACTCTTAGGCACCTATTTTAATCATTTTCGTTTGCGGACGTAGCTAGAATCTTGAACCTGTTCAAAGAATCTTTGCCAGTTTCATTTTATATAAAAAAAAAATAATTTTGCCCTCAGTTGTGAGTATGACAAAAAGGATTTTAATTCTAAAATTTGGATCTTTAGGAAAAGAAGAAAAATGAGCTAAGTTTCCGTGAAGTAGTTTTTTCTATAAGGGCCAAGGGGTAGAGATGCCGTGAAATTGTTGATATACCGACTTTTGGTAACTAGCTTTCTTCCCGGCCGTTGGCCGGGTCCTTTACTTTTTATTATTAATTAATACTAATGGATTCATTTAATAATAATAAATATCCTTATATATATGTTTCGGTTAGGTTTATAAAATCTTTGCAATGTTATGTCTACTAGCACTTGGCCCGGCCTTTGGCCGGCAGAGTTTAGTCGGAACATTTTCGTTGTTTTAGATATAATATTATATTATTCAATGTGTGTTTGTACAATAGTTATGCATGAAACATTTTGGAAAATTGTTATACTATCCATAATGGGATATAATCTTATATAAAGAGGAGAAAATGACACAGATAAGAAATAAAATAAAATTAAGAGTTTTTGGCACTTTAAAACTAATGCAGGATACTTAAGTATAAGTAAATCATATAGTTTGAGGTGCGGGTATAGTATCATACTCCAATCTCGATTTATCATTTTCTAGATAGATATATCTCAATAGGAGTACCAGAAGTATAATATACTTGAGGAATATATATATGTTGGCTACGGTGCACTCACTTTTTTGGGTGCGTTCATTGCACCTAATTCTGAAAGTGGCTATAATACATCAAATTTTGAATTTTAATTGGTAGCATTAGTCTAATATGATTATATAAAATAAAATCACAACTAATCAATCCATTACCCTAACCCCTTAACCTTGAATTTTGAATCCCAAACCAAAATCCCAAAGTGTATACCTAAACCCTAACCCTAAATCTCTAAATCCTTGAAATTAAAGTATATCTTGAATGAGTTTTTTGCAAATTCATGTGTTTCTTGTTCATAATATCATAAGGGAAATTGATATCATTTTGACATGAATCGCATGTTTGGAATGACAATTATGAGGCGAGTGCATTGAGTGCACCAAAAAAAAGTGAGTGCACCAAATACGCCACCATATATATAGGGTCAGACTCCATACCAGTCGTCTTCATATGGGTCAGACTCGTGTGCTCCTGGAGCATACTATGCTCCATGTACTCATAGTGAGATATCTCTATCTAGACCATGAATTAAAGCGAGTTTGGGGTATGATACTATACTCTAACCTCAAATGGATAAACCCCAGACCCTGATTTTCTAATCCCAAACCCAAAGTTCAATTTAAGAGAAAAGAAGAGTTGACCGTTGAGATTGGTCGGAGCTAATCCATGTAAATCTAACAGTCAGATCATCTGGAGCATACTATGCTCTTGGAGCATACCAGTCGTCTCATATATATATATATGAAAGTAATAGTTCATTAAATGATTAAGCATAATAATCATTGGAACGAAATGGTTGTCACGCCGGCCGACGTGCCACCAGTTGTACCTGGTTCAACCGATACCGGTCATAAAATCAGTGTGACACCACCGGTATGACCGGCATGATCGATATACGAATCTCTAAGTAAAATGACCTTATTTTAGTGAATTTAATTGATAAAAATTATTTTATTATTTATTTTATGAGTATAAAATTTAAATATTGATGTTATTTGTTGGATTCAAGTATAAATGTTTAGGTATTGACGTTAAATGTCATGTTTAAATATGAGTATTTATAATTTTATTTGTAATATTGACTGATATGAACCGGCACAAACCGATATGTGCTACCGGTCGAACCATTCCACTTGCTAAACCGGCACACTGACATAAACCGATTTGACAAAAATGATATCATAATCGAGAATGAAGTCACTACACAATTCACACCTGATGGCGATTGATTGGGGACTACACCTTCAAATTGATCAATCTAGGAAACTTTGAGTACAAAGCCCATAAGGAGAATCAACGGGGATCTTTGGGCCTGAAGCATACTAATTAGATGGAGTTCCAATTTAGAGGATTGGCATCAGTTCTCGACGACCCAAATCTTGCTTTTGCAAACATTTCAAAGCCCATTCGCCAGTGGTCTTGGGAAGGGCTAAAAGTTTCTATTGGAGAAGCAGAGACCATCGAAATGTTATCCACCCCAGGATCTTTATCGACCTCTCTGTTCCCAAATCTGGATGCTTCCCTCACGATCAGAGAAACTCTCGACTTCGACGATTTCCCGGACACTGACAGTCACCCATCATTGGCTTCGTCTAGTCCCCCTTTAGAGGAATCGGGGTCAAACGGATTGTGTGTCCAGGAAACTCCACAATCTCCAAGAGCAGGCTTTCATCATTCTGTGGTAGCATCGGACGAATTACCCTCACCATCCTGTGTTTTGGCTAGCGACAACAGAGAATGGGACAGCAATGCTTACCCTTTCAATAAGGAAAGTTTAGTGCAGGCTTGTATATCGTTGAGTGGAATTCTGGAACTTGATCACGTGGACGGTCGCATTTGCAGCGATAATCAGTTATCCCAAGCAGCTCAGGAACTACATCAGAGGAAGATTAGAAGTGCTCGATCGAAACTCGAAATGGAAACAAAGCGATTGGAGCCCGCTGTGTCTCCCCCAAAGGGCCCTAGAAAATGCAAGAAAGGGAGAGGTGGTTTCATTACATGCCAGAAATAGATGGACACAAACGTATGCATTTGGACGTAAGGGGCCTCGGAGACCCGGACAAGAGAAGTAGAATCAAGAGGTTGATCGGTATCCACAACCCGAAAATCGTTGGACTCATGGAAACCAAGTGGTCACAGTGCAATGAATCTCTTATCGGCAGCTTATATTCAAGGAGGGAGCGCGATTAGGTGGCCAAAGACACTGTTGATGCTCGGGGGGCATTCTGGCTTTCTGGGACACTGCTTTCTTCACAAAAGTCTCATATCAGGAAGGTACTCATTTCCTTGCTGTTGAGCTTTTGGAACCTTTCTTCTAAATCATGGCATTTTGTTTTTGTGTATGGGCCGCAAAACCGGGTCGAGAAGCTGCTATTCCTTTCCGAGCTCAACGATTTTTGTTCACAACATCAAGGTGCAGTTTGTCTTGCCGGCGATTTCAACCTGATCAGAAGCCACGATGATTACATCGGTGGGAGAAGAAACTCAGAGATCATGAATGAATTTAATTCCTTTATTGATTTGAATGGTCTCCTTGAGCTTCCCCTGTGTGGTAGCAATTATACTTGGAGCCACGGTACGAATAGGGAGTCCATGTCCCGTATCGACAGGGTTCTGATTTCTCAAGATTTTGACAGCTTATACCCTAATTGTACTCTTACCGCAATGAACAGGGTGGAATCCGATCACAATCTTCTTGTGATAAGATGGGGCGAGGACAAGAAAATTAGGAGGCCATGGAGATTTCAAAATATGTGGATGGAAGATAACAGATTCTTTGAGGAACTAAGCAACTGGATCTCAGAAAGAATACAGGGAAGGGGAGGGGTTTTCCTGCTTGCTAGGAGATTGTCTCTCATCAAATCCAAAGTAAAAGTATGGAACAAAGAAGTATTTGGCAATGTGGACAAGAAAGTTGAAGATTTGCTTGCGAATTTAAAAGATTTAGACAGGTTGGAGGAGGAAAGACTTTTGACAGGGGAAGAGGAAAACAATAGAATCGGTTGGGTGCTAGAACTCAGTAGAAATCTGTATCTCCAAGAAATGTGCTGGAGACAAAAATCGAGAGAGAGCTGGATCAAATTGGGGGAAAAGAACACAGGGTATTTCCATAAGATGACGAATTTCAGAAGGAAAGTGAACTACATCAGCAGGATTAAAATCAATGGCAATACAGTTGAGAGAAAAGAAGACATTGAAGAAGGCATTGTGAACTACTACCAAGTTATATTCCATGAACATCAGAAGCATCGTCCTTTTCCTACACATATGGATCTGCAGGGTATCAACGATGGGGAGCGTTGGATGTTGGAAAGACCGTTCACTGAGAAGGAAATTTGGCTAAGTCTGAGGGAATGCGACGGGAGTAAAGCTCCTGGTCCTGATGGTTTCAATATGGAATTCTTTAAAAAGAGCTGGCAATGGATGAAAAATGATATTCTCAAGGCCTTTCAAGATTTCCATGAGACAGGTTTCCTGCCGGAGAGTGTTACCCACTCCTTCGTTTGTTTGGCACCGAAGAAAGACAATATAGAAGATATCAAAGATCTCAGACCCATCAATCTGATCGGGAGTATTAATAAGTTGGTAAGTAAAGTTCTATCTAGAAGACTCGGTCTGGTATTGCCTAATCTTGTTTCCCAACATCAGTTCTCGTCGGTTAAGGGGCGTCAGATCTCGGAAGCCAGACTTATAGCAAATGAAGTAGTCGACAGCAGAAGAAGGAGTAGAAACCCGGTCTTATGCTAAAACTGGATATCGAAAAGGCCTTTGATAATGTGAATTGGGAGTCTCTCTTTAAAAATCTCAAGGCTTTGGGCTTCTCCGAAAAATGGATTAGTTGGATCAAAGCCACAATGTGTTCTCCTCTTGTTTCAATTCTTGTGAATGGAGAAGCTAAGGGATACTTCAAGGCTTCAAAAGGGCTTCGACAAGGGGACCCATTGTCTCCGGGTCTGTTTGTGCTGATTATGGATATTTTGTCTTGGATACTGAGGACTGCCAGAACAGCTGGAAGGTTTGAGGGCTTTTACATGAATGAAGGTACCAAAAGCGGCGAGGTAACTCATCTTCTGTTTGCCGATGACACCCTTATTTTCTGCGATGCCGATCATGAACAGGTCCTGAACGTACTTGCTACAATTGTGTGTTTCCAATCTGTCACGGGGATGAGAATCAATCTAGACAAATCAGTTATGTATACAATTGGGGACGTTTCTGATCCCAGTTTCTTCGCTGCAATATTTGGGTGTAAATGGAGTAGCGAGCCTCTTAAATACCTGGGTTTCCTGCTAGGAGCTAAACCAAACGACCCTAGGATCTGGGACTCCCTCCTAAGTAAGTTCCATAATAAACTGAATGGTTGGGGAAGTAAGCTCTTGTCTTCCGGTGCGAGACTGGTGCTTTGTAAAGCAGTTCTCTCGAGTATGCCGACATATTTGTTCTCATTGTTCAAGGCCCCAGCGTCGATCATCAAGGATATGGAGAAGGTCCAAAAGAGGTTTCTGTGGAATGTTTCGGTGGAGAATAAGAAAATGGCGTTAGTGGATTGGGAAAGTTGTAAGGGAGAGAAGAAGAAGGGCGGTCTCGGTATCCATGATTTAAAGGCTTTCAACGACGTGATGCTTTCGAAATGGCTGTGGAGATATGCTGTTGAAAGAGATAGTTGGTGGAGGCAGTTAATCGCAATCAAATACCAACATCCTGTTTCGGTTTGGCAGACAGAGAGATTGAACCATGGGTTTTCTCAATCGGTATGGGCAAACATTTCAAAAGAGTATGACTGGTTCTGGAACTTCGCCACTGTGGAGCCTGGTAATGGATCGTCGATTTCTTTCTGGCATGACTGCTGGATTTCGAGGATGATTCTGTCCAAGTCGTTCCCCCGTGTTGCTGCCGCTGCCACCGACCCCGAAGCAATGATATCCGATGTTGTATCCCTTAACAACTCTGATCAGGTGAGTTGGTGTCTTCCTTTGAGATTCAATTTAAGGGGGAGTGCCGAGAGAGAGAGAGAATTGAATTAATGGAATATCTGGGTAACATTAGTCTTACTAATAATCTCTACAGCCCATGTAGAGTTGTTTGCAATGCTGACCCTAATGGCAGGTTTTCGGTGAGAGCCCTTTACAAGAATATTGTGGAAGACAGGTTTCAAAGAAATCAAACATTCCCTCACAAGCAAATCTGGAAGTCAATCATTCCAAGCAAAATTTGTTTTTTCTTGTGGCTGGTGTACCAAAACAGAATTCTTACTGTTGACAACCTGAAGAAAAGAGGATGGTCGATGGCGAACAGATGTAGCCTCTGTCGCAGCGAAGAGGAGACGGTTGCTCATCTGCTCAAGGATTGCGATTTCATCGAGGTTTGGCAAGTTATAAATCGACACAAGAATATCATGAATCTGCAAGGAAGTGATATCCCATCAATCATCAAGCATCACACAATCAGTAAACTGGATAGCGTGGAAGAGTGGTTCAAGAACTGTATATTACATTCAGTTTGGTGGCTTGTGTGGAAGGAAAGAAACTCAAGGGTGTTCGAAGGCAAGGATTCGACAACATACATTGTAGCAAAAAGAGCTGCTAGAAATGTAATGGAATGGATTGCAGCACACGGAAAGATCGATAACAATCAGGGAGAGAGCTGGTTCAGAGAATTGATGGAAAGGAACTGATTTTGAAGGTGATCCTGGCAAATTTGGTGGGCAGTTCAGAACGAGATTGGATCTGGGTATGTTTTTGGGTACGTTGATCCTGGCGTTCCTCGTTCCCGTTGCTATTGGGGATCGTTTCTTTGTTTTGAGACTGTTCTGAGCTTTCAGTTCAGTTTGCTTTCGTCCCTTGTTCTGGGACTTTCGGGGCAGGGGCGGTTCGGCCCG
Organism: Linum tenue; assembly: GCA_946122785.1. Classification (NCBI taxonomy): domain Eukaryota; kingdom Viridiplantae; phylum Streptophyta; class Magnoliopsida; order Malpighiales; family Linaceae; genus Linum; species Linum tenue. Next base: position 17,550,816 of record CAMGYJ010000010.1, on the reverse strand, counting down.
CCTTCCTCCTTTTGTTTTTCTTTTCTTCTTCCCCGCTTCTGGTTTTTCTCTGTTGGGTTCAATTCTGTTGACCCTTCTCTGTACAGGTCCATGACTCTTTTTGATTTCCCTTTTCTGGTTATAAATCTCATCACCATTATAAAAAAAAAAATTCTGATAAAAGGTCCCGAATGCGCATGAGGTGATATGTAAGTTGGGCTGAATATTTTAATAATGCAAGTCAATATGAAATAACAATGTAAGTTAGATAAATAACTCAAATAGTTTTAAGGGCACATGTTTGAACTTTTTATGGGGAGTTTCTCCACAAAGTTGAAAGGTCGGTTGAGTATGATGAACTTCACCAATAAAATCTGTGAACGTTACTACCGAAGAAAGTTTAGAGTCTAATATGAAAATTGGTTAAGGTAATAGCACGCGTGGGAATTCCCTTTTATGTAAGAAGTAGAATATATGATTGCGTAAGTTTAAAGGTCAACACTATCTAATAGTTAGATAAAGATATTGATGTAGAAATTATGTAAAAAAAAAATTTGATTGAAGAAGATCCATAGGTCAGGTCGTAATAATTAGTTTACTGTGCCTCACATTCCAGCCTAGCACATTCGATCCTGTGGGGAAAGACAATGAATATGGAAGTAAAAGGTGTTGTACATGTTTAAGTAGAATGTGTTCTAGGAAAAGGTGACCGGAAAATTCTATGAAATAAAATGGAGAGGGATTTTATGTGGCTCTCTACTTCGTCCATATGGGTGGTAATTGGTAAATAGCCCGGACCTTGTGCTATCGTGATTAGTTCATGACCCATGCATTCTGATATCATGATTATTAATGGTAAATAGTCTACCTACCCTCATAATAACAGTGATTATCATACACGTTGTGTTCTTCAACTAACGGTTAAATTATTAATCACGATACCAAGTGTTCCATGTAATGCAAAGAGACTTCGGGGTCGTTTGCTTCAAGGATTTGCATCATGGATTTGGTATAAAAAAACCAACCATTATGGATTTACACACAATCCGTTGTTTGCTTTGTCAAAAAATGTTTAGATAAATCTGTTGGCCCCACGGATTTGGGTTTTTTTCTCCTCCAAATCCATGGGCCCCACGATTTTATAAATCCCACCTCATACCCTGGGATTTGGAGACAAGCTGAAAAACCATCAAATTCATGATAAACATAGCTCAACAAACAAAGGATTTTCTCAAATTCATAATGCCCAAAATCCCTAATAAATCCCAAGGTTTTTAATTAACAAATCCATGACAAAATCCTCGTTATAAAATCCTTGAAGCAATAGTCCTTCCCATATATAACCAACATGATATTTCAAGAGTTTCTCTTGGCTCCTTCCCCCTTCATTTTCATCCACACCATTCAAAATCTCAACAATCCCCCACATGAATGGAGGATGCAATAGTTTTGAAAACTATGCAAAAACTGTGTGACTCAACTACGAACTAGTTGCACCGGGATAGGTGGGTTTCTCTTTGAACCTTCCCTAGTGAACATATTCGAGTACATTCACTAATCGGTAGATATGATATCTTTGAACTGTCAGTTTTTTCTTCTATATATACTAAACAACATATGTCACACAACTAACTCTTATCCGCTCACTAGTTCTCATTGCTGTGTTCGTTTTAGCCATGAACACCGCCTGGTTTTATAAGTGCTTAGAGAATTGGCCTTATTTTATTCTCCTTGAAGTGACTCTACCTCACACTCACATAGGTAATTTCTAAACGTGGAAGGTGGGTGCAAATGGGAAGGAGAGGAGAGGGGAAGTGAGTGATGAGTACGAGTTTTGGTTCTTATTAGTGGAAGGTGGGCCCAGAATAGTGGAAATGTGGGACAATTTAGTTTTTATATTTTAAATATTTTTTGTTTTACACCCACTTTATACAAACCCATACCTTTATCCCAAACAATAATTTACACTTCCTTAAATGTACTCCTTCTAAAATTTAGAACTTAATTTGTAACACATCGTTGCCAAACAAAGAGTAAACACTCTTATTTCTTTTTCTGCTTTTTGCATTGTCTTTCCACCTTCATCTGTCAGTTTCCTACCCTTCCGTGAGATTTTCCTTCTACCTTTCTTTGTGAGATGGATGTTTCCAGCTACATACACTTTTTTTTGGTCCTTAAGGTGTGTTTTGAGATTTTATCAATGGAAAAAGGGGGCATGGGTCTCTGATTGGTAGCTTATCTTCTCACCATCTAACCTCTCAACTATCTCCCGACTTTATTCATCATGTCAATGTTTCGGAGATGCAAAGGTCTCCTCACATGCAGCGACCTGGATACTGATTTTTTTTTAATGATGGAGTCAGGGATGCATCTTCTTCAAGCTCGCCTCTCTTCTTTATTCATGTGAGAAGCCGTTTCTCTAGTCTTTGTGGTCCTTCTGGTTGTGCATATCTTTCATTTTGGCTTTGGATTCATTGCATGGTGATCTGCTGGTCGGCGGATTGGATTTCTCGGTGGCTCTAGTCTTTTGGCCAGTGGCTCAGGATGGAGAAGAGAAGACAGCTTGGGTTGATGTTTTCATTGAGTATTATAGAAAAATGTGAGTTATCTTTGTGAACCTGTTCTAATTGGGCTTCACTTTCCGATTCATCTGATTTTTTTGTAATGAACTTTTCTTTTACTAGTGCAGTATCTTTTCATGTGCCTTTTGACCCTAACCTTTGTTTCACTATTAAAGTGAAATGCATGCAACTTTCTTGTAAAAACGAAAAAGGTTGTAACAAGATTAATTATTCTATCTTTTCACGCAAAATTCTCATCTTACATATTAACCTAGGGGTAGGTGACACAACTCTATTCTTTTTTGTCATAGCCCATAGGTATCTTCAAAGGAGAACCTCAGCACCGTTTATATTCGAAAATATATTCGATTTTTGCAAGTCAAGTTACATCATAAAAAAAAAATATTGATTGACAAGTGTACGAACTAACCATGAACCAACTTGTTTTGCCACAATATGGCTAGTCCTATTACACCGGTGTAAATTGAAACATAACCCATTTGGGACCCTATTCTATTCACCTCTTTGGGCTTCTATTGAATCGAGAAATGGGCTTGATAGTTGTTCATCCCTCGTTGTAATAATATCTCGGAGGTTTGCAGCAGCGAGAACTTGGTTTGAAACAACCATCGTAGCACCTGAATGATCACACAACTCTACCGTTGGCTGAATTATAAATATATTCATTCATGAATGACTCTGCCAGCCAGCCAGCCCAGTAATCCCATTTCACGAATTGATTACCATCAGTTACCATTGAACTCTACAACTTTCCCCGTCCATTTCAAGCAGAAAACGAATAGAATCAAGAAACAATCACCCCCACAACTTTCCGTCCTTTCAAGTTCCAGAATCCTCTCTGTCTCTGCTATGGCCTGTCTTCCCAAGCGCCACCATGGCATCACACTGGCCATTGTAGCAGCAACGCTACTACTTGGCGCCGCGTCAGGATTCCGCTACACCGTCGGCGACTCAATCTGGTCCATCCCGCCCACCTCCGACTTCTACTCCCGCTGGTCCTCCGCCCACGCCTTCTACGTCGGAGACTCTCTCGGTAGCCAACATATATACCAGATTACCAGTTGATCATCCACTATCATTTCCTTAATCACAGTTGTCTCCATTGCAGTAATTCCATTTCTCTTGTCATTGGCCGGATTTCCCAGCTTTCCAGTTTGCTACGGAGTTGTTCAACGTGGTACAAGTGCTGAGGCACGACTTCGAGAGCTGCATCGCCAACGCTCCCTTGCAGGTCTTCACCATCGGTCCTGCCGTCGTCGAGCTATCTCACGCGGGCGTTTTCTACTACATTTGCAACGTGTCCAATTACTGTGATCTCGGCCTCAGACTCGCCGTCGTCGTACACCAGAGGCCGCCCGCCGCTCCACCACTAATTATACCATCATCCCCTGCTTCCCCGCCAAGATTCTCACCGCCTCCGCCGCCGCCTGTTCCGCCTCATGCGCCCATTTCTCAGCCATCCCCATATCCAGGACTAGCGCCAGAACCAGCTGGGGACGTAGAGAACAACAGCTCGCTATCTCCAGCACCTGGAGACGAGATTACCAGTAATTACTCAAATGGAGCCGACAGGATGGGAGATCGGCATGTAATCGGGTTGTTGTTGGTTGGAATCTTGATTATGTAAGTCAATGTTTGTAGGCGAGTTACTACGACGACGTTCAGATTTCGGAGCAATTTTCGTATTGCGTTCCCAGTTTCTCTGTTTCTGTCTCTGCTTTCAGTTATCCGATTTGTGAAAGACTTTTTCCATGGATAGGAATGATTGATCTCAATCTGAATGACCAATTTAAGTACAGACAAGGAACCTATAGAATTTCAGTCTTCAGAAGCCACCACGACCGAATCCTAAATAGTACCATTTTTAGGTGGGGGAAGAGTGGAGTATTATCTCGAATGCAGTTTCAATACAAGAAATCAACTTGTTGGTGTCTACAATGCCTTTCTCTGCTCCCACAGTTACTCTCAGGTTCCCCATATAGCTCACCACTGATGCTCCAAGACTCTGCCAAACAACCAAAAAGGGCTCGTCAATGTAAACACCATTTCTAATGAGAAAATGTATCAGAAAATACCTGAGGCTTGCCTGTCACAAAAAAGTACATCCCTTTCACGGGCTGCTTCGCGACGGAGACCTTCTCCATGGGGCCAATCACATTGGAAATCACCAAGCTCGCGCTCCTGATCGTCCTCGATACGTACCCTGCTGCCGCCTGTCAACAGTCGTGACGCTCAACTTACAGGATCCGGAAACACAAATTAAGCCAAAAGTAGTCTGCTGCAGTTCTTACCTCTGGACCCCTGGTTTTCCTGATGAGGTCCAGGGTTTTACCAGTGAGGTAGACCGCCAGCGAGTTGCGCCTCTTCAGGATGATTCTCCTGGCCTTTCTGATGAACTGAAGCGGATCTTGATCTTGGTTCCCCTGCAGCTTGGGAATGGGAACGTGCAAGAAAGCGAAGCGGTTCCCCCAGGTGGAATTCCTGTCAGGTTTTGCCATCTCCTGAATCGATGTGTAACCTCCCACCATCCTGGTGTTCAACAGCACCAATGCCGTGGCACTTGCGTCCCCTGATCCTGCTTCCATCTCTTCCATGTACAGCCGAGCTCCTAGGAAGATTACTCCTGTAATCACATCGTTTATCGTCTGCCGAATATCGAACAGCAACACAAGGTGTAAAAATAGCAGGGGAGAAACAGGGGGTTACTTCAATCGCACGAATTAGGGTTTTCTTGCTCTTACCGCTCCGATCCTGGACTTGATTTCCCTGATCTGATCAAGGGAGAACGCGGTTCCGGCTATGGAAACGGGCCGAAACTCCGTGGCCACCTGGGAGCTCCCAGATCGAAGCGGCGAGACGTCGTCCTCGACCAGGGTGCTCATGATCAAGCTGAAACAGAAATCCGACATTTTATTACAGGCGGCAGAGAAAACTTTGCCTGCTCTCTTCACCCCCAGGACGGCGCCGTTCATTAGTACATCGATGCAGCCGGCGACGCTGTTGTCCTTGGCGTCCAGGGAGCAGAGAGCTGGGAAAGTCAGGGGAAGAGAAGGGTCGTCGGCTCGCTCAAGGCAAGAGAGAAGGGCGCCCATGAGGGAGTAGCCGTCGCCGAGCGCGTGGTGGAGCTTGAAAACTATGCTGCCGGCGGCGGTGACTGTTGGGTACTTGACGATGTGGATCTCCCATAGCGGCTGGCTCGACGGCAGCTCCTCCGCCGATAGCTCGGAGAGGTAGTCGGCCAAACATTCGTCGTAAAATTCAGGGGATTCTCCTCCTGGGAATATTGGAGTGTGGATGTGCTTCCTCAAGTTCACTTCCACTCCCTTCCATTGCTTTTCTCCGTTTGGACCCGTGACCTACAAAATATAACATGTTCATTAAATGAGGTCGCACACATTACATGTTCATTGCACTTAGGCATAAAATGATAATTTCACTAAACATTTGCAATCTAATCAAGTTTCTCGATTCATTTTTTCAGCAAATTATACGAAGTCTTCAGAATCAAATATAATGGCCGATACAACCTGCAATGGATTCTCTGAAAGAATCTAAGAAGATCACTACATTACCATAATGGAGGAGAAACGAGGGTTGATTGGGAGGAACACGGATTTGATCAACAAAGCGGCTTGAGAATCATCGAAAGGCATTTCGGTTTCAAGAACAGCGACAATGTGGAGGGACAATATTGAGCTGTTCAAGTAGAGCCCGTTAGGGCTCACAGCCTCTGCCTTGAGCTCTATCATTTCTCTGAATCATAATGATCCCAATTGAAAGTTTCGTACTTTAAAGCACTATGGCAGTTGGTTAAATTTTATGTTGCTACCAAAAAATAAAAATGACGTGCAAGTAGAAGTGGCTTTACTTGGTTTAGTTTGTACCAAGCCACATGGCCGAGTGACGGGTGCTAAAACTGCCTTAACTTTTAGGTAAAATTACATGGCATGACCAAATCTTAGCCAACTTTTAGGTAAAGTGACAGTGGCATGACCAAATCTTAGCCACTCTCTTAAATGATGATGATGAAGAAATAATAACAATTGAGAGAGATTTCTATGGCTGCTAGACGAAATATCCGAATCAATGTACTCCCTACATTTGACGCTGACAATAACAATTTACTGAGACGGTAGCTTAGTCAGACACCAAAACATAATGTGTATGGATCAAGGAAGTAGGGTGGTAATCGGTTCAGTGCCGTTAATCACTAACCGATATGACGGTTAGTAGTTAACCAATAAGCAAAAAAATTCATAGCAATAATCAAACCGATAAATTTTATTGATTAACCATATTTATCGTTTTGATCAGCAGTTAATTTGGTGGTTAACCATATTTTATCATTTTGATTAGCGGTTAATTTGGTGGTTAACCAATAACTAATAACATACATTCCAACAACTACGAATATACATAATCAAAGCATATATATGGATGGTTTCCTTATATAATTTGCTTTATTGCAGTCGGCTATTGATCAATCTAAAATGGACAAACTTGTTGTCTTTCAAGTGCCAAAGACTAATCCACCTTTGTTTGTGATTGTTAATTAATTGAGTATTAGAACTAATATGATATGATAATTGGATTATCTAAGAGAAGGTTTCAACTGCTTAGTTTGAGTTCTCTATCTTATTTACAGGCCAATATTCTTTGGGCCGTTTAGACTTTGGAAGACCACGTCCACCAGGGTAGAAAATTTTCTAAATGCTTCTAAAATTTTGGAGGAACAATGCATTTTGGAGCTAGATTGGCGAGGGACTTTCTTAATGCTTAGTTGCTCATAGTCATAGATCAATGCTTTAATTCTATCTTTCTATTCTTCTTTTAGTAGGCACAATAACCAAGGCGGCTCCATATTGCTCCATCTACATATCCTTAAACCTATTGCATTCTCAATGAATCTAATTTTTTTAATTTGTCTAATGTCACTATAAAATTAATAAGCATTAGGGACAACAAATTATCTGCTTTCTGCTCCAGGAAGTATTTGCTTTATGGGAGGTTTAGTTGAAAACATCTGCTTTGTACTCCAGGCAGTATTTGGAGGCTGTTTGGGAACTCTGAGTTTCAGTTTATCTTTCAGGATGATATAAATTTATCACAGAGACCGATTTGTTATAATCATGCCCTAAGGTAACCTAGCTAACGCCCTCTCTCTATCGTTAGCAGGTAAATCATTCTTCAATAACTTTTACTCCTTTTAACGTCAGTTCTTGTCTATTACATCTTGCTGCTTGTTCATTATTTGCGAAGGTCTAGCTACGTACCCACTATTTTAGCAGGTAAACTATTCCTTAAGCTCTAGGTAGCCTTAAAAAGTGGTGTTACGAGTTGTGACAGTTGTGGAATGGACCACCTATTGCATAATGAGTGGATCTAATTCTCAGTTTCAATTACTAAGTTGATGAAATATTGTCTTGTTTAATTGGGTCAGGCTATTGAATATTCACTGCCTAGAAGAATGCTGGAGGAATCATTTTCAAATCTTTCCCTGTACAGGAAGACAAAAAAGTCTTATCTGATTATTTATTTTTATAGATTTTCCTTATTGTAATATTTCATATTATCTTATGCTGTATACACTTTTGTATTATTGAAATTTACAAGAGAATGGATTTTCCATGTTGTGTTGTGAACTATGTGAATAATATGTAATTTGTATTCCTTATGGAGTTAATTAATTTTTATACTTATATGATATAGGTTCTCTGTTATTCAAAAGATAGTTCTTTGGGTTCAACTTTTTGTCTCGAACACATTGCATTAAGGATGACAAACTGTCTTTAAATATAGTTCTTAGCAAGGCTTAATGTCCCAAAAATACTTCATATGGACGACTTGTCGTCTCTGTAAATACTTCATAGGGGACCACTTGTCGTCTCTAGAAAAACTGCATAGGGGACGACATTTTGTCTTAAACTGATACATAAAGGACAATAAATTGATTCGGATTTTTTAATCCTTGGAGATGAATTTCACTTTTTGTTCCCAAAAGAATAGAAGACGGAACCTATAGGCACCACCCATGAGGACGACATTTGTCGTTTCCAAAAAATTTGGAGAGGAAAAGTCCATGTTTTGGTGATGACATTTTCCGTCTGCTAAACTTATTAACTTTGTAGTGGATCATCATCCACAAACATCATAGAAATAAAGACTACAAGGGAGTAATGTTCGCTCTGTCGATTGCAAGGGGAGTCAGAGAGGATAACATTTGGGTTCCGACTTTTAAACACATTTAAGACTTTGGGTGGAGGGTTGTTTGCAATAAGTGGAAATTGAGATGTCTAGAATTGCGCCTTTGGTTGGTTTTGAATCTTGATGTTTTTTTCCCTTAGCCAAAGACCAAATCTATGTGGTTAGACTAGTACGCGGTTATCAGTTTTCTTATCGTTTAACTAATCGATTTGCGGTTAACCACTAAGAAATTAGTGACTATCGGTTAATCATTAATCACCATTATCGGTTTGGTTATCGGTTAAAATCGATAAGCGACTAACCATTTACCACTTTCTTGAAGGAAGTGGAGTATGACATTTCGGAGGAATATCAAGCTTACGACCACCTATTTCGTCATTATGGATTCAATCCACATCACTCTGCACTATCAACGGAGAATAACAACGAATGAGTCGATGGATGGACTTATTCGGAGCTTGATTGGCAAAAAATTAAATGGATCCTAGCTACGCCTAGCTCAAATGCATAAAAGAACACTTCATGGTAGGTAGCTCATGTCTGGCGTCAAACATAATGACGTTAATTAAAAGTGCTACCGTGGAGACAACCTCGATTTCTCTTGTTTCTTTTATTTTCCACTTTCTTTTAAAATTCTGAGTTACCCTTTCGAGAACGCTTATGATCAATTTTATCATTTGGATAGGTGAAATATTTCGATGGATTATTTGAGAATTATGATGAACTAGAGGACTTTATATGGAGATTAAGGTATAAAAAATTTACTTTCAAACCCACCCGGTAAGTGAAATCATATGAAAATGCAGAAAACTGACAAAAACTAGCCTAACTATCACGGTGGCCACCTGGAGGTCCAATTGCGTCACTCCGACTTTTAAAAGACCAAGTTTATGGCCCCCTCCTTCAATTCAAATATTACTCTCTCTAAACTCGTCCCCTCCATTTCTTCATCTTCTCAAAATTTCTCCTATACATTTTCTATCTTTCACTCACTCAATCCATCTCCAAAACTCAAAATTAAACCCTCAAACTTTGAATACTACGTACCCATCCATTAACCAACAAAGTCCAGCAAAAAATTTCCAAGATAAGCAAGCAATACCTCACGTCGGTGATCATTGCCGTCTTGATGCCACAACTCCCCTTGTACTTTTCTTCAAATTCTTATGCTACATTTGAGTTTGATTCAATCCAATTAAGTATCTTTGATCTTTAGATGATATTAGGGGATTGAACGCAGATTATTGAGCTTCAATTGAACACAGATCAGTATTGAGCGTTCGGTTTCTTCTTGCTCTTCTTATTCTTTCTCCATGGGTATCAGTTTGAGTTTGGATACATATTGAAGTGATCGAGCAGTTGATATTGCGACCAGATTCTTCGTGAACAGCGTACACAATTTTTTTAAGGAATAGTGAATTCAATTTTTGGTAATTTTTGTGAACTTGTAGTTTAATAATTCTAATAATTAGGAGATTGAACACTTACTATTGAGCTTCAATTGATAATTCTATGATAATATTGCATTGCTTGTTAATCTTCTTATTTTGACAATGCAATTTTAAGCTCTGTATAGCACAGTTGAATGCTTTATGAATTGTTGATGATAACTATTATGTGATGATATGGATGCTTGCTCATTTTGATATATTATAAATTTGACGGATTGATGAACTTTAGCAATGTTCATTGCCAATAGTGAAAGATTTTCATTCGAGAGTATGCATGGCAGATCGAGGAGACATAGTACACATAGCCAATAGGAAGCTGACATCCGAAATTAAGGACATGGCTGACGATTCAGAGGATGAAAAGCTCGAGGTTAATGATCCACCAGTGGTGCATCTTCATCGGTTACTTCAGGTTCCACCAGGCACAAAGAAGAGGAAGATTGAAAAGTGGTAAGGAGCTCAAGTGGAGACCCACAAGTGGTGCATTTTCATCGCAAAAAATGTGTTTTATAACTAATAAGTGCACTAATTACCATAATTAAACAAAAATTTGATTGAGCATAGTTTATTTATAAATTTAAAACCTAAATATAATTATTTCATAATTATATAATTAATAAGCATAATGAACTAATTACTCTTAAACATTATTCTATTATAGATTTACTCACTAAAAATAATTTATTTCTAAATTCTATAATCAATAAGAGTAATAAAATAATTATCCCAATTAAAATTAATTGTTTTCCAAATTTAAACCATAAACACAATTCAATTAGTTCATTACGCTTAATTATTACAGTTAATAATAATAATATAAATATACAAAAAGTGTATCACGCGGGAAAAAAAAAGATAGATCTATATAATGCTAGGTTGAAAAAATTTTAGTAGCCGAAATCGGGCGGGGACGAAGAAATCGTTCGACGAGGATCTAGATGGGCCAAAGATTTTCGACGACTCTTTATGAGTTTTCGGGCCCGCCAGATTTGGCCGTTCTTTTTTTTTTTCCTGGCCCAATAATCTGTCACATCTTATACTATTGTTTTCTAGTGAGTTTTCGGCCAAACATCAACTTTTAGATTTTTTTGGAAGTTGGAAGAGTTGGATATTTGTTAGAAGTTATTAAAAACTTATTCATTGTGACCGTTGTTAAATAAACTTGACGGACTGAAAGCGGTAATTGAACGCTCTCTCTTCTTTCTCTCTCTTCTTTCGTTGTCTGAGCGTCGCCGGCGGTTGATGGCCGCTCCGGCCGCCGAAGGGGGGCCGAATGACTGGGCTCAGTTATTCGGTGTGGAGGAGGGTAGTCGCCTTCGCTTTGTTCAACCGGAAGTGGTTGGGGGCGGTCTTGTCCTTCCTCGAGTGATACGAGAGGCTGGGGCAGTGCGGTGGAGGGAATCCCTAGTGGGTTAGTTTCTCTCAGATCCTCCGTCGCTTCAGACTATTCAGACCTGGGCAAATCGTCTATGGGGGCGAGAGGGGCCGATTCATGTCTCGGGGTTTGGTGATTCTATGTTTCTGTTCCAGTTTCCGGATCTGGCAACGAGTACTTGAGTTTTCGAAGGAGGGCCTTGGCACTGTCAGAATATCCTTCTATTTCTTCGTCGCTGGACGCCGGGGATTCAACCTATGGATTTTCACCTCTCGTCGTTACCTATCTGGGTGAGGATTAAGGGGGTTCCGCTGGAGTACCATTTTTTGTATGGGCTGAGTCGGATTGCTAGTGTATTGGGGGTTCCTCTGTGGATGGATCAGGCAACTAAAATGGGCACTCACGTTGGATCTGCGAAGCTGTGTGTTGACCTGAGGGTGGATTGTGGTTTTCAGGAGGAGATTAAGGTTCAGCCGGAAGGGGAGAAAGCTTTTCCCCTGGCAGTGGAGTATCGTCGCCTCCCACCACGTTGCCTCCAATGTCAGGTTTATGGGCATGAGGCAGGTAAGGGTGTTGATTGTAGGGTGGCGGAGGAAGCTGCCTGGGTCCATAAGGGGAAGGCGATAGTTACCGATGCTCCAGCACCTCAAGTGGTCACACCAGTCTCGCCACTCACTGCTGTCATTGCTAATGGTATCTCTTCTTCGGGAGGGTTCCACCTTATTCCTAAGGCACTCCAATTGGGGGTCAGTGAGGCTTCCTCCAGTGGTTCTAAAGAGGTTGGTCCATAGGTATGGAAGGCTGCATAAGAAATGGAGATTGATGCTTTGGTTGCAAGTATTGGGAATTCTGGTACTAAGGTGATTGGTAGTAATAGTATGAAGTCTGATCTGAATATTGGTAAATCGTCTAGTGCTGCTAAAGTCCCTGCACCCTCCAAGAAGGGGAGGGGGGGGGGGAGGTAAGCGTCGAAGATTCTCTTGTCTTGGAATATCAGGGGGTTTAACACCTCTGATAAGCATAGGTATGTATATAGTCAACTTAATAAGTATAAAGTAGATTTGGTAGCAATATTAGAAACCAAGGTCTCCTTTAAAAACTCTGGTTCTATAAGAAATGTTATGTTTGGTGATTGGAAGTATTTGGACAATTATAGTAATTCGAATTCTGGGAGGGTGTGGTTGTTATGGAGGAATGGTCTGCAGGTCACTCAGCTGGAGTCTGGAGAGCATTTTCTTCATGTGAAAGTGGTTTCTGGTTTGGAAGAAAGTGTGGTAACTGCCGTTTATAGTCCTAACAAGTCTGGACAGCGTCAGCAGCTATATAAAGAGTTAGCTAAATGTCAAACTACTAATAGTCCTTAGATTGTTTTGGGGATTTTAATGTCGTTGCTGAAGTTAATGAGGCGTCTAATTAAATGGTGCTAACTCATAGCATGATAGACCTCCGGGAATGGATTGAGGATATGCAACTGGTTGACCACAAAGTTGCAGGATCATGGTACACTTGGGGGAATAAGCAAGAGAATAATCCTATTGCCAAGCTTATTGATAGAGTATTAGTGAATGATCCTTGGTTAGATGTCCATAAGTTCAATTCTACTTGTACTATTAGTCCAGGAGTTTCAGACCATTGTGGCATACTTATTAACTCAGCAAATGAGTTGAAAAGTCTTCCTAAGCCTTTCAAGTATTATAAGTTTTGAAGGAGTCATCGGCAGTATCAGGATATACTTAGGGAGTCCTAGGATAATATCTCAAGAGCTGATCGTTTCCAAACAGTCTTGAGGAAGCTTAAGAGGTTAAAGCGGGGGCTGATAGTTCTGAATAGAACTCAATACTCTGACATCTCAGGTCGTACTCGTGAGGCAGAGAGGCTGCTTGAGGAGGCTCAGGAGAAGGTCTTGGCTGATCCTAGTATTGTCACTGTGGCTCTTGAAAAGGAGGTGGCGGTTAAATGTTCTGAGTTGCAAGCTGCTGAAGAGTCCTTTTATAGGCAGAAGCCGAGGGCGTCCTGGATAAATGAAGGGGATGGCAATTCAGATTTTTTCCACAGGTATGTTAAAGCTCGTAACAAAAAGCTTACCATTGACCATCTCATTGATGATGAAGGGCAGGTAGTTTTAGATATAAGCCAGATGGGGCAGATGTCCGTTGATTTCTATAGGAAGCTACTTGGTGAGCCAACTCTGAGGTTGCTGATCTGCCAGTCAGTTATTTTGAGTGTCTACTTCGGACCAAGCTTTCACAGGAGGATGTGGAGAATCTGTCTAAGCCAGTATCAAGGGAGGAGATTCGTGTTGTTTTCTTCTCTATGGAAGCGAATAAAGCCCCTGGACCTGACGGTTATCCTACTGACTTTGACAAAGCTGACTGAGAGATTATTGGCTCGGATGTGACTGATGCTGTGCTTTCTTTCTTTCGAAATGGATTGCTTCCTCTAGAGGTAAACTCTACCATTTTAACCTTGATCCCCAAGCTTCAAAATGTAGAACGTATGAAGGATTTTCGGCCTATATCATGTTGTAACGTGCTATATAAGGCAATTGCTAAGCTGCTTGCAAATAGAATGGCTCTAGTGCTCCCTCAAATTATTAGTTCTTCTCAATATGCTTTTGTGAAGGGACGTATTATCAGTGACAATATCTTTCTGGCTTCTGAGCTAGTTAAGGATTATCACAAACTATCCACAACCTCGCGTTGTGTAGTAAAGATTGACCTAATGAAGGCATTTGATTCAGTTGATTGGAGGTTTTTGTTTCGTGTCATGACTGTTATGGGCTTCCCTGATTCCTATACTGAGCTGATTCGTACTTATGTTACATCTCCTAGCTTTAGAGTGGCTTTTAATGGGGGTCTTTGTGGGCTGTTTCATGCGGGAAAGGAATTAAGACAAGGGGATCCTTTGTCCCCCTATCTTTTCACTATTTCGATGGAAGTTTTTTCATGCTTGTTACACAAAGCAGCAATCGATAATCAGGTGCCTTATCATCCCAGATGTAAGAAGCTGGGGATTACTCATCTTTGCTTCGCAGACGATTTACTTGTCTTCTCAAATGGGTCTGTGAGGGCAGTTGCTGGTATTCGCAGGGTGTTGGATGATTTTTATAGATGCTCAGAGCTCAAATGTAATCCTGAGAAGAGTCAACTGTTCTGGAATCCCTGATGCAGAGAAGATTTTTATCTCGTCCTGTACAGGATTCCCACTTGCCTCTCTCCCTGTTCTCTATCTGGGAGTCCCTTTGATCCCAGGGAAGCTGGGCAGGGTTGATTGTCAGGTGTTGGTTGACAAGATTACTGCTCGAATTAGAGACTGGCATGCTAAAACCCTAAGCTATGCAGGTAGAATCCAACTGATTTCATCTGTTATCTCCAGCGTCTTGCAGTTTTGGATGAGTGTGTTTACTTTGCCAGCATCTGTTTTGGATGATATTGAGAGGATTTGTAATAAGTTCTTATGGGGTGTGGGTGAAGGTAGTGCAAGGCAGCGAGCTCCAACTGCCTGGTCTTTTGCAGTGCTAATGAGGTCTGAAGGTGGGTTGGGAATCAAGGATTTCCGAGTATGGAACAAAACATGTGTTATAAGACACTTGTGGGCAATACTAGCAAATAGTGGCTCACTCTGGGTTGCGTGGATCAAAATATATCGCCTCAAATCCAAGACCATTTGGGAACAAGACTCCATACAGCCCGGCAAGCTACTGCTTTAGAACCCTTTCCTTTCCACTCATTGGCACACCAGCAAATCACCTCTTCCCACATACTCAATCCACTAACAGGTGCCAGGGACGCCAAACAACTAGTGATAACTGCCTGCATATAGGGGCAAGCATAGAAAAGATGATGACATGTTTCAACTCCCCCCGGACAGAGCACACAGAACCCTGAGACCGGTTTTCCCCAAGCAAGCAATTTCTCCTGAGTTCTCAATCTGCCTAGGATAGCTAACCATAAGACAACACCATGCCGAGGAATCACTTCCTTACTCCAGACCAGCTCATACCAGATCACAGGAGGATCAGACAATCGAATGGATTCCCATACTCTTTTCACAGAATAGCGAGCCATAGGCTCACCCTCCCAGAGAGTGAGCTCCCCCTGAATAGAAATAAAAGGACGAATAGCAGAACGACATTTCAAAAATCTCTTCCAAATCCAGGAACCAGCAGCTCCCTCTTTCAGATCCCAAAAAGACCTCTGTTTGATACGGTAACGTTGCACCCAGGCAACCCATAGAGAGCCACTAGAAATAAGGACATTCCATACATGCCTAATTACACACGCTTTATTCCAAACAACAAAGCTTCTAATCCCCAGACCACCCTCCTTCTTCGGCCGAGCAGCAAATTTCCAAGCAACTAATGCTCTAGTTCTCAAACTAGTATCAGTGACATCCCAAAGAAACTGATTGCATATTCTCTCAACTTCTGATATAACAAATTTAGGCAACAGAAATATGTTCATCCAGTACTGCAGAATACTAGATAATACCGAGTTGACAAGATGAATTCTACCCGCAAAACTCAGTAGCTTTGCCCTCCAACTTTGAATTCTATGAGTTATCTTATCCACTAAGACATGGCAATCTCTTCTAGATAGCTTACTGGTGATAAGAGGGACACCTAGGTATTTCACAGGCAGCTGACCTAGAGGAAATCCAGAATAAACAGAGATAGTTTGCTTTTCTTCCTCTGGAATACCTGCACAAAATAACTGGCATTTGGCAGGGTTACATCGAAGGCCTGATAAGCTGTAAAACTCTTCCATCAAACGCATAATACCTGCCACCCCTCGAATTGATCCATTAGTAAACACTAACAAGTCATCAGCGAAGCAAAGGTGAGTAATGGCCAGGGGCTTGCACCGAGGATGATAGGGGATCTGATTATCTCGAGCAACTTTCTTCATTAATCCATCCAACACTTCCATGGCAACCGTAAACAGGTAGGGTGAGAAAGGGTCACCCTGCCTTAGCCCTTTCTTCATGCCAAAGAAACCACATAATCCACCATTGAGTGACACACTAACCATAGGAGTGCAAATACAAGCTCTAAGCAGGTTCATAAATTTCCCTTTTAACCCCATAGCAGTTAGCACATCAAACAAAAATTCCCAATTCACAGAGTCGAAGGCCTTCATTAGATCAATTTTAACCACACACCTAGAACTAATAGTCTTGGACTGATACCCACCAACTCAGAAGCAAGTAAAATATTATCAGCAATGGATCTGCCCTTTATGAAAGCAGATTGGGAATGACTTAACGGACGACTTGTTTTAAGTTGAAATTTAAATTTTTTTGCACAATTAAATCAGATTAAATTTAAAGGTAGTCTTTAAAATGATATCCACTTTGATATATATTTAGTACTAAAAATTGAATAATTTTTTACTGGTCATTACCATATGGTATGCTCCTATTTAATACCATATGGTAAGAAAGCGTACCATGATGGTATGAACATACCAATATGGTAAGAAGGTTGAATACATGATATATAGTAGGAGTATACTAACTGTCATTTACGACTTATTTCATCATTGTTTACTACAAGTTATCACAAGTTACCACCCACATACCATATTGGTAATGTATGATAATTTTTGGTCCAGTATTTTTTTCACCCAGAAATTTGTAGATCCAATAGATCATGATGAACTCGTTCCTTCTGAGCAAACGTTTTTAAAAACGACTTAAAAACGAAGAAGTTACCATATGGTATGTAGTTGGTAAAAAAGAGTTTATCGAAATATATTGAAAATTGATCTCATTTTGTAGAGCATAACGAGCTCGTTCCATCTGTGCAAAAAAAAATTGAAATCCGAGTTAGAACGAAGAAGATAAGAGCCGATTATGAAAACTAAGAAAAATAAAATGTCTTTAATTGACAACCCTTATATCTGAATTTTCTGAATCCACTTAGATATAAAGATCCAGATTTAGTTACTAATAGGTTAGTAACCAACGGTTACTGACCCTATCCTAAGCCAGTTTGATCTAGGGGAGGGAGGAAATTAGTCGTTGGTTTCATGCAAATGGAAATTCATATTACGAGCAAGTCGGAGCTAATAAATAACTTTGGTGAAACTGCGAAGGTGCCATAACCAGACACCATATTTCAAAAAAAAAAAAATCAGAAATACACACCATATTATAAGTACATACACGTTATTGAAAAAAGGGTCGAAGAGGTTCACGAACTGTCAACAGCAACTCGTACGAGAAAGAGTAAATTCAAACTGCTTGAAGGGTTACATCTCACTGTTAGCTTCATGCTTTTCCACCAAGTGATCATTAATGAGAAGCGGTGCAGGCAGATTTGCGAATGAGGCGGAAGGCTGTCTCAACGCAGGACTTGAACGTATTGGGATCTATGAATCCTTTCTCCGCTGCTACTGATACCCTCAGCTCTCCCATGTAGCTTACTATTGTCGTCTGAACATTCTGCAACCATTGCAAGTCAATAATAATACCAATTTCATCACCTACCATTTTCATTATTGAATTCAACACTTCTACTATGTATTTTAATGTACAACTTAAAGTTGTATCATAACGTTAAATGTATAAGTTCAGGTTGTACCATAACTTTATAACTTAAACTTGTACCGTTAAATGAAAGTACAAGTTTAAATTGTACCATAAAACAATTTGACAAAAAAGTATAGATACAATCTGAAGGTGTACCATAACGTTAAAGGTACAACTTCAATTTGTACCATAAAGGGAAAAACCTATAGCACCAATGTTATATAGCATTGTAAAATTCCTCTATTGAATGTTGTATCTATCTTTGTTGTCTGAGGTATTTTGTTTTTCCGAGGTACAAAGAAGAGAAAATCTGAGGTACTAAATTACCTGCGGATTTCCAGAGACCAAAAAGTAGATGCCTTTGATGTGGTGATCAGCCATGCTCATTTTCTCCACAGGACCAATCATGTTGGTAATCAGCATGCTCGTGCTCTTCATCACCCTGTACACGTAACCTGCTGCAGCCTGCAGCCAGATCCATGTATAAACAAACAAACTCCATCTCGCTCTTTTTCTCTCTACCTAATTATAGTCATTGTAACGAAGAAATATATAGAAAGCATGTATTATACCTCGGATCCTTTGAGTTTCCTGTAAAGATGGAGGAGTTTGGCGGTGAGGGGAACAGCGAGAGAATGTCGTTTCTTTTGAATGATGGCACTGGCCGCCCTCACGAATTCCAACGCATCATCACTGTCGTTTGAGGTTGCAGTAGTAGAAGTAGTGAGCTTGGGGATGGTGACGTGGAGGAAGGAGAAGTGGTTTCCCCATGGGGAATTCGTTTCTTGCTTCACCATCTCCTCAATGGAGTTGTAGCTTCGTAGCATCCTGGTGTTAAGCAGGACTAACGCTGTCGTGTCTGCGCCGTCAGATCCTGGATCCACTGCGTGCATGTACAGTCGCGTTCCCAAGAATACAGCCCCCGTTATCACGTCGTTTACAGTCTGCATGCTCCAAGTACGTAATATTGTCATCGTAATTCTCAGTCATGTTATAAGTGGTGTACGATAGTCAGAGTTTTATTGAAAAAACATCCTACAAAGTACGTATGCAGTCCATCTTTCATAATGCCGAAATTATTATAAAATTATATGAATTGTTTAAACTACCAAGATTTCACTTTTAATGTATATATCACCAAATGATCATTGAAGGTTGGTGAATTGTTTTTATGGTTAATATTTTCGTATGGCCTGAACTTTGACTAAAATAAACATTCTGGCCAATCTTTTCGATCTATAACATTCTGGCCCAAACTATACACCAAAATAAACAATTTGGCCAGATCCGACTTTTGACCGTTAACTTGGACGGTCAAACGCGTTGACCGTTAGTCAACGCACCATGTCACTGCCAAATCAGCATAAAATATTTAAAATAATTCACAATTTCAACACATTCCCTAATTTTAAATTATTATAAATTAAAAAAAATCATCTAATACCTTAGTTAAACCAAAAATAAAAAAATTTAAATATTTATCAGATCTTTTGACTTGACAGTGACGTGGCGCGTTGACCGTCCAAGTTAACGGTCAAACATCGGGTTTGGCCAAATTGTTTATTTTGGTGTATAATTCGGGGCAGAATGTTATAGATCGAAAAGATTGGTCATGATGTTTATTTTGGTCAAACTTCAGGCCATACGAAAATATTAACCCTTGTTTTTATTGAAGAAAATGTTACTCTGCATTAGCAAATCAAATCAAAATTTTCACATAGGAACTAGTTTTCTCTTCGGACTATTGTTATCATAATTTTTCTTTTAGGATTTCCTCTAATAATCCTGACTTCTTATCCAACTTAATAAACAAGAATGTATTAATATAATTATTAGTATATAAATTAAATTAGTCTATAGAAAAACCATATTATCATACCATTCCAAGCTGACTCTTAATCTGTTTGATCTCATCAAGAGAGAACGTCATCGTCGCCGCAGAGATCGGCCGGAGCCCGACCGTCGGATCTCCGGACCGTATCGGCGACAGATCATCTTCCAAAAACCTCGTCTTGGAAAAGTTGAGCCACAAATCCGACGCCGTACTCAAAACCGCCGCCAACACTCTCGACACCGCCGCCCTCTTCCCAGCACCAACGACATTCCCATCATCCGACGACGACAGCTTCCGGATTCGGTGGCTGGGCAAAGTGAGGGGGAGAGAAGGATCGTCGGATCGCTTGAAGCAAGAGAGCAGCGCCGCCATCAGTGAGTATCCGTCTCCGATGGCGTGGTGAATCTTGAAGATCACGTTTCCCGCCGCGTTCAGCGTCGGGTACTTCACGAGATGGATCTCCCACAGCGGCTGCGTCTCGGGCAGCTGCTCGGCAGATATCTCCGACAGGTAGTCGTTGAAGCAGCCCTCGTAGTATTCCGGCGACTTGCCTTGTGGGAAAACTGCGGTCTTGATGTGGTCCTTGAGGTTGACTCCCACCCTTTTCCATCGTTTTTCTCCGTCCCTCCCTGTCACCTGATCGTACACAATGTAGTCAAAAGCACGTTTCCACGTAAAATCGCGTTGATGATCTAAAAGTATAAAACCGTAAACTTTTAACTACAATAGTTATAAAAAAAACTATGATAATGCGTTTAGGTGACCTATAAGCATAAAAGCGTAAGTTTTTAAACTTTAAAACGCGATTTTGACAACATTGATCTCAACAGCAAAAAAGAGGAAGATAAAACTTCAAACCGTAGCAGCACATTGTTGTGTGCTTACAATGACGGAGGAGAAACGAGGGTGGAGGGAGAGGAGGTAGGTGTCGAGAAAGGAAACGAGTTGGTGAGGTGGGATTTTGATGGGTTGTTCGGTTTCCAAAACGGCAAGGATTACGAGGGAAACGGCAGAGCTGTTGAAGTAGAGGCCGTTGGGGCTCACCGGAGGCAGCTGCGGCTCATTCTGGGGTTCCATCATTACTGTTTTCTGGTTTCTTTCCTCTGGTTAATTAGGGTTATTGGGTGGAGGTGTTTTAGTTCCCACACAAGAAATGGTTTCCTCTGCATATATAGAGATCAGAATGCTGATGGAGGTAAGAGTAGTGGAGCACTAGTCTTCACCTCTATGATCTGTGTTTTCTTTTTCTTCTTACTTCTTTCGAAGTGAATTGCCCTCTTTCTTTTTTTGGACAAACCTCATCTCTGACTTTACGGTCCAGTATTAAATGCTCTACTAATGTAAATAGTCAGCAATGAGCGTTCACACATTTTTCACCTAACATATGCCAAGAAGGCCCACGTTCTCCCCATTGGTTTATATATGAAAGTACAATTTTTTTGCCCAGCTCTTTTAATTATAACCATGCACTCCCATTTTTTTTTCTTTTGGTGACCACTCTGCAATATTAGTGATCAAGAAAGAAATGGTAACATTCTATTCAAATGATTCTCACGTAGATAAAGAATCATATAAATTTATGAGCTATTAGGAATAATCCAAACATAATTGACATGACGCGTGGAAGTTTGGGCACTGCCAGCTAGTGGTTGAGTCTAATTTTGCAGGAGAGTAATTAGTCGTGACTCGTTGGTGCCCATTGCTCATGTATATTGAGAAGGGAGCCGCAAACTGGTTCTCGGAGCACAGTCTCGTCTATCTCTCATGTGTTTGCACACCGCCCAACAGAAGTAGTGGCCATCATTCAGTACGATATGCAGGGAGTCTCTTTTGCTCGTTGGATTGTTTCCCGCTAGTGTAACTCTTCTTCCCCTCACTCCCCCATGTAATTCTTCCTTTTCTTGGCTTTCTCCTCCTGTTATGCAAAAAAAAAAAAAAAATTTAACATGACTTGTTTTGGAGTTAGAGGAGTTAATATATGTAAGAAGTCAGAAATTAAACGTTCTAAAACTAACCAATTCAAAGATGTCCGGCCTCTCATGAAGCAACTGCAGTGCAGGAGATAGGCCTAAAACGAACATTAATTTGATTAGAAAAAGAAAAAAAAGTTCAAATAATGCATAACTTGGCCCTCAAATTGTATAAGATTTTTTTGGTGATCGAGAATGGCAATGTCTCATTTCTTCAATATTTTGATAGTCCATAGTAAGCGAGAAATATTCAGTGGATAATCAAACTTATGTGTCGATCATAAATTCTGGATGTTTCATGATCTCTTCTTTGTTAATTTCAAATTCTTCTAACAAAACATATAAATTTGATTTGCAATATAATATTTTTTTCCCGGTAATTCAGGGTGACCTATAGGGTGTGCGTGAGTGCATACTATGTTCCCAACTTTAAAATTAAAATTAAAACATTGAATTTTAATTTTAATAGGTAGCATTAATTAGTATAGTATGATTATATAATATAGGTTCACAACTAATTTATTAATTATGTTAAGCCATAAATCTTAAATCCTTAACCATAAATTATAAATCCAAAGTCATAAAACTTAAATCCTTAAACCTAAAAATAAAATATATTAGACAAAAAATAACCATATAAATAAAATATTTACTTTATTAAATTTATTATTGTCACCACGCGCCATGATAATTTTCATATTCTGAAGAAAAAAAATTAATATATTCATCACTATGTTGTGAATCGAACTTTTTTTTTTATGTACACAATTAAACTATTATTCTTAAGTTGGTCACTCAACCAATTCTGAATATAAAGGGGAGTCTTAACTTGTTTCAATTCGTCGAAGACTTATTTTATTAAAAAGAATAAGTGAAATAAATGGTCATAGAACCTTTTACACGTGGGAGTGAAATTTTTGAATTAAAATATGTGTGGAGCTTCTTTTGTAAACTTGTGGTATGCTTTATGAGGTTTTTGTGTCACTTTATGGAACTTGTGTTATGCTTTAAGAAACTTGCGGTATGTTTTAAGAAACTTGTGGCCTATTTCAAGGAATTTGTGGTATGCGTTATGATGTTTCGGGTATGTACTTCAGGGATTTGTGGTCTGCTTTGAGTTTTCTTGTATGCTTTATGAATTTTATGGTGTGGTAAGGTTCTGGTATGCTTTATAAGTCTTATGGTATGTTTTATGATATTTGTGGTGTAGTTTGTTGTATTTTTTATCTTTGTTTTGTGGTATTCTTCATGGTACTCATAATAATTGGCATTAAGGGTGCTAAGTTACTTCAAGAAACTGCACTTTTAGCTACACATTCTTTTGAGACTATACAAAATTCATTGCAAAAGTGCACAATTTGTGATGAATTTTACTTTTTCATCGCATATTGTGTCAAGATTCTGCAATAGGTGAGGTAGAGGATTCAACAAAGAACTCTTTTTTTAATTAGCACCCTATCCGCTCCCACATCAATCATGTTTGACGTAGGGGTCGAAATCAGGGTTCTCAATTCAAAAATATTTAAATAGGTATATTCAATTAAAAGTTTTATCAGAGCACTCACTTTTGTGGTGCTTATTATGCGCCTACCTCATAATCATCATTCTGAGCAGGTATTCATGTCAAAACAATGTCAATGATGGACAAAAACATGTATTAATTTGCACAAAAATCTTTCAAGGTTTACATTGACTTGAAGGGTTTATGATTTAGGGTAGGGTTTCAAAGTTCAAGGTTTAGAGCTTAGGAATATCCATCGATAAGTTGTAAGCATAAGTTATACCAACATATTAGACTAATGCCACCAATTAAAATCTAATTTAATGTCTCAAATCTAATTTTAGAGTTGGGTACATAGTATAATGCAATCATTTTTGTGAATGCACGGTAGAAACCACCTTAATATAAAAATAAGATAACTCCTAAATATTTATAAATTTTATTAACATCATAATATGATGGAGGTGCTCGGCTACAATTATCGAAACTACTTTGGCGATATTGAATTTTTTTGTACTAACAAAATTGAAATTTCTCATAAAATTTTCCGACGGAAGTGAATCGGACGGCACACATCGCATACAATTGGATGCACCCCCTATTTAGACCTATGAACTGCCTTCTCAGATTATGCCAAAATCTTTTTGAGTGAACCATCAACACCACCAATATTCCGTGACAAATTAAATAAAATAGTTCGCACAATAGTTAGTAAATACTCCGTTTAATACACGTATATGTACCCATACATATTTTATCCGTTTAAAACTTTCATATCCGTATTATTGTCAAGACATTTCGTTTATTTCCGTTCATTTGATGGCTCCCGTACTAAACGCGTATAAAACCCGTATAACACATTTATTATCCGTATTTAATGAATTAAATTGTTAAAATTTACTATTTTTATATATTTATTTATTTTTACAATAATTATTTTTTATATACTTATGACTATTACGTACTATTAAACGTAACATTCGGATAGAGACAAAGTAAAATACCCATACGTATTTTATACGTAACTTTGGCGTACCGTATTTTACTAACTACGCCTCGCACCCATTTGAAAATTTCGTTTATCTAAGTAAAGACAACTACTCGTGGCTGGACACATGTTCTTGATGGGTTAGCTAATCTTGGATTCTAGTATACCAATGTAGCTGCAAGTGGTTAGGTCTGACCTTTTTTTTTGTCCTTGCCTTGTTGCCCATTATTTAATGGCCATGCATAAATGCAAGCTGACGACTCAATGGAAAGTCTGGAAGTCTGGAACCCCTCTCCTTTCAGATCTCACCAATCTTACGTACGTAGTAATAAATCGATTTGAATTGCCGGAAAACATAAACAGTTGATGCCTCGTGTTATTAGTATATGGAATGACACGTATCAAATAGCTCCCTTCAGCAGGAGATATAGACACGCTAGGCTGGTCTGGACTAAATGATTTCGGCAACCGATTTATTGAATCTATATATATTCAGTAGAAAGTTATGTGTTTTTTCGGCTTTTGTATAGTGAATTTTAGGGGTGGGATACGGTCACATCCCCTATGGGGTTGTGAGATTCACAACCAAGGGCATTTTGGGTATGACAAAAAAACGAATTAATTAATTAATTAATTAATTTTCCTATTAATTACAGATTGGGAATTAAAAACCCATATTAAATACATGTTTTTTTAAATTTAAATCCTACAATAAATATAACTCTCTCTTCCTATCTCTCTCTTCCTTTCCTAGAAGACACACCACTCCGACCAACTGACTTTCTGACCGACAAAGTTTCTCCGGCGAAATTCTTGAATAATACTAGCTCCGACCACCTGCAAAAAATTACCGTTCCATCAATGCGCTAGTGGTACGCTACCGCTACCACTGGTACCACTACCTGTACAGCGGTACCAATACCATCTGGTAGCTGGTAGTGGTAGAGTACCACTATCATTTGGTACCACTACCATCTGGTACCTGATAGTGGTAGCGTACCACTATCATTTGATACCATTACCTATCATTTGGTACCATTACCTGATAGTGGTAGCGTACCGCTACCAGGTACTAAATGGTAGTGGTAGCGTACCACTACATCTAGTACCACTATCAGAAGAAAACAACTAGGAAAAAAAACCAGATCTGAAAATCCAAAACTTACAGATCTGATAAACGAAAGAGAGGAGAGGAAGAGTATAGTGGCAGAGGGACTCACACCGAAAGAGGCAAGGAGAGGAGGCATGGCAATGGCGGCAGGGAGTGAGGGAGGCGGAGGATTGTGGAGGCGGCGACGGTGGAGGGCTCGGCAGAGGGTGAAGGGAGGCGTAGGGATGCTGGACAGCGACGAAGGAGGGCGCCGCAGGGGTGGAGGGAGGCAGCGGGCGGCGAGGGCTGTGGAGGGCGGCGACGACAGTGAAGGGCGGCGACAGTGAAGGGCGACGACGTTGAAGGGCGGCGGTTCCATCTGTCTGGTAGAGAGGAGGAGGGAGAGGGAGGGTAGGAGGAGCTAGGGTTTTATGTATTTATATGGGAGGGAGAGTGATTGGGTGTGGTAATATTTTTTCCTTCCCAAAATACCCTTATTTTAATCCTAACCATCAATTCCAAAGAAAGAAGAGAGAGACAGGACAGAGAGTGTATCCAATGGTTAGGAAGTTAGTTGTGAATCTCACAACCCCTGTGGGGGATGTGACCGTATCCCAACCCTGAATTTTAGTTTTAGAGATTTAATATCTCTATAGTGAGAAAAAATTTATATAATATTTCGTGCGATTTTTTTTTTCTGCTTTATCTCTCTTTATTTGTAATTAAAATACTTGTAATACCCTTATCATTAAATTTTTAATATTTTTCGAGTAGCTCCTAATTTTTTAATTAAGGATAAACATATTTTTTATAAAAAAATTTCAATTTATTGAATGTCCAGTAATCGCAGATACAAAACAACGTAAATTTTTAAAAAAATAATTTCTACAATATAACGAACTTTTTTTTTAAAATTATATCAAATCTAGTGATTTTGGACTCAAATGCTCCACGGAGTTGTAACTATTATCTAAGCTAATTGCTAACCATAAAGGAACCTACGCCTACCTAACGATCGAGCCCAGTGGCTGTTTCGCTATTCTTTCGTCTTTTAATGTGCTGCCTCTCCGCCTGTCTGTGATGTGTCACTCTCTGTCCAACTTAAATTTAATTGCTAGTGGTCATTTTCTGGTTAGGTTGGCAGAAACTAATTCAACTATGCTGAAGAAGTAAAGTATGTTTATTTCTTAAGTGACAACTAGCATTTTCAGCGTTATGATATATCGAGGGAAAAAAAATCTAATATGTAGGATTAAAAGGGATATTTAGCTAGTAAATTGTAATTCTCTAAAATCGTATCATAAGATCAATTTAATAAAGAGTAATAACTAACAATTTTACTTATAAAAAACATATCGAATTAAGTGTAAACCCATACATATATTATACTTTAGAAATAGGTTAGTGTTTGTTATATACATGTAGGTGGCTTCTTTGGCCCACTCACATAGATGACTGCATTCTATGTACCCAACTCTAAAAGTAGCTAGGGTTCTATGCACCCAACTCTAAAAGTAGCTAGGGTAAGACGACGAATTTTAGATTTTAACTAGAGGTGGCAAGTGGATTGAATTCGTGGATTGGTTGATCCATGGATCAAGTGGATTGGATCCAATGGATTGGTGTATTCATGGATTTGGATTCTAATTGCTACATCTAATTTTAACTAATAGCACAGTAGACAAAACCATATATACGTATATGACACCGGATAAAAGTTGGAGTACTACATACTCTTGGTAAGAACGTTATCTACACCCTCAAATTAACAAGATTTTGGGCCATGATATTATACCATAACCCTTCATGAGTGGACACTAAGATGATGCATATCATTTGTTGGATGTATTTTAGTGAATCATGACCGTCGAATATTGTTTTAATTAAATTGATCTTAGTGTATAAGATTTATACATCTAACAGTTAGAGTATAGTACCATGTCCCAAACTCCAGTCAATTCAAAGTCTATATATAATATTTTTACCAAGATTATGCGGTACTTCAACTTTTAACCAGTGTAAAATAGAATTATCCATCCATATATATACATAGTTCACACTAGCGTACGCCTAGTGTATCTTAACATTACATACACCATCTATTTTTGTTATTTATACCATAAATTAACCAAATATTAGAGCATTGCCTCTAAGGGGTAAACCACAATCCCTAATTCTCTAAACTCAAAACATAAGATTCATTTAATCTAAAATTAATAAATAATGATTGGATTCGTCAAAATATATCAAATTACAACATTAGTGTGGAAGAATGTGTATATTATATATATGTTAGGCGTACATTATCTTTTGTCACTATATGGTCACCCTAGACTATGCATGGCTTATGCTAACCTTAACCTACACCTAATGAGTTTTTATATTTAAAAAAATAATGATTTAACTGAATTTTGGGTATGATATTATACCCTAACCTCTAATGAGTGAACCACAATCCCTAACTATCGAAACGTAAACTATAAGATTCATTTAATCAAACTACAATAATCAAATATTCTAATTCGTCCAAAGATATCAAAAGATATCTAATAATTGTGAACGTAAAGTCACGAGTACAACCTTTGTCATATATATGGTTAAGACTAGTGTACGTATGACGTATTGCAACCTTATCGTACGCTCAATGAGTTTTGCTATTCAGATCATGAATTAATCAGACTTTGAGACATGATACTACTGTTATATAAATCCTTCCTAAAGTTCAAATAGTAAAACAATAAATACATGAAAGAAACATTAAAAAAATAAGTGATAAACTAATATTGACCCACTTTGGCCTCCAACACCCCACTCAAATTGGAGCATGAATATCAATTCTGTCCAACTTCGACATCAAATCTGTAAATAATGCAATCGGAAAAAAACATGTTTGTAAAAACATATAAGTAAAAACTCACAACGGAATTTGAGAATAACTAGCAGTAATATACCACAAACACTCAAGTGATGGAAGTGGTATACGCAAGTACAACTCAAAGATACTCAAATATAATCTGAATGAAAAATCATTTCACAGACTATAACTTAAGTATGCAATACGTCATTCATAATTGAATATTTGAAACATGAAACTCTTATTTAATATTGGGAATTGATCCTCTCAATGCATCTGCTAATATGTCTATGTAAGATAGTTGTCACATACTTAGGATTGCAATTTTATTGCTTCAGACAATAGATTCAATGAACCTTTTTTTCTCTCCCATCCTTCAATTCAATCTCTGTAACATATCCCTAAATTTTACGTCTAGCATCATCACCCACCATGATTTCAATTCCTCCCGAGAAAAAAAGAAACTAAAAAAAAAGTGCAACACATGTAAGAAAATATTTAAGGCAGATTCAAAGGGTAACACATCTACTCTTAAGCAGCGTATTCAGAGATGTAAGATACTCTCCAAACCTTCAATTTAAGCAATGATTCAGGCATTGTGAATGGACCTAATAGTTGCAGTACTTGCGGTCACAGTTGCATAACTCAAGAAGGCTATCATAATTAATTAGCTTTATTCCTAGTTGCACATAATTATCCTTTTAGATGTGTTGAACATAAAGGGAATAGAGATGTGCATTGCTATATGAATAATAAGGCCACACCAATTCCAGGAAACGCACGTAAATATCACATTAATAAGATACATGAAAGAATGAAATCGGAGTTAGGGTCTAGCTTGGAAAATATTTCTAGTTGTATTTGTTTGACTAGTTATATGTGGACTTCGTCGACAAGTAGAGGGTTATATGCTTGACTGCCCTAATCGACGTGCTAAATCCATCAAAACTTCCTAGACAATGAAAGGTGTAAGCGTAAATCAACAACCGAATCATCAAAATAGAGAGAAGAAATAGAAGAATCTGAATCGAGAAAGAAGACCTTGTGGCACACCATGGTTAAATCCAAATCCTAATTCCACCTCACATCGACAAAATTGTGAAATACAATAGTTAGAATTTTTAACAATCATCCAAATCAATATGAATCGTGAGAGAGGTTGTGACACGGTAAAAAAAAGGGAAAGAAAGATGTTATTAAGAATGAGGTGAGAGAGAGTTGAAGAAACGGGCGCCACACATCTACAGGTCGACCGCAACAAGGTTGTCGGGTTGGAAGTCACACGACATTCGTTTTTTTTATTTATTTGCAAATCACAGCTTTTTAATTTTCTCTTTTGTCTAATTCTATCTTTGAAACTCTAATTTGAAATCTAATATTTGAGTGTGTTTGAATTTTCACTATATGTTGGATCCAAGTACGAAGTTTTATTTTTGTGTAATGTTATATGTTATTACCCTTATGTTAGATGAGAATTGATGCAATTTATAAAAGTGCAAACAATATAATGTCTTTTTCATATATCCAGGCTAAACCGAACCAAAGCGATCAAATCATTAATTCTCAACCCACTATGGACTAAACCGAATTGATAACCTTGGTTGTAGATTTATTGTCGGTTCAAATCGAGAGGGATAATGGAAGAAGCATATCAGCCAAATTCCAAGATTTACCACAGCAGCAGCTGAGGAAGAGTGGCTCATGGCTGTTAGCTAAGGGCCCGTTTAGTATCATTTTGTTGCTGTTGTGGTTGCAGTGGTGTTGTGTAAACAGATGTACAACCACAACAGGAAAAAAACAGAAAACACAAACCTGTTTAGTTGATAAATCTGAAAAATCATGAAAGCTGACAACAAGAAACAAAAACGCGTTTAGTTACTACTATAAGAACTAAAAACCAGAAAAAGAGATATGTCCGCAATATTAAGCAAAGTCCAACCGAAATTCACTGACCATCTACAATTTGTCCAACCTAAATTCATAGAACATTCAATACAAGAGCAAGTAAAATTAGAGCACACTTCTTAATGACAGGGAACCCAATACACCGGAAGACTATACCTGAGCTGCAACTGTGTGTGCTGGGAGGACGTCGGCGGGCTGGGTGGCTGCAGCGGGCGGAGACAAGGCGGCGTTGGGCAGAGGCGAGACGGCGCGGGCTGCGGTGAGGCGGCGCGGGCTGAGGCGAGGCGGCGTGGGCTGCGGCGGCCGGAGGCGGAGGGGTCGCGCCGTGCGGAGGCTGGGAGAAGAAGATGGGTGTCGGCTGTGTTTTGTCGAGAAGAAGAAGAAGATGGAAAAGGGGCGGTTGTGTTCTGTCGAGAAGAAGAAGAAGATGAAAAAGGGAAAGTAGGGTTTTTTTGGGGGGCGGCTGTGTTAAAAAAAAATTGCTTCTGTGGGGATTCGAAAACTGGTCTGTTTTAATGAAATCAAGAGCCCAACCAGTAGGAATCCCGTGTGCAACATGTTTAAGAATCAGATCCAAAGCTATAAATTGTTGTTTCTCATATTTGGGCCTTGTTGTGCAACTCTGATTCACAACAAAAAATAAAAACCCAACTAAACACGGTTTTTTTTCTTGGTTTTCCAAATTTCTTAAAACACAACAGGAAACAAAAACAAGCAACAATACTAAACGGGCCCTAAGGAAAGTAATTGGTAGCATAAGTTAGCAATTCTCTTATGCTACAGTAACTCCCTTATCACTCTAATTATATTAGGATATATATCGATTTCCACTTTGTATATATATGTGACTGATTGTTTGGATGAAGTATATATCTAAGTTGACTATATATATGGGTGGTTCTATTGTATTTTGGGTAAAATCAAAGGTATGACATACACATATCTTGAGTAAGAAAATGATATCTAGACCATGAATTGATTGGAGTTTGACATATGATACTATTCCAAAACCTGTAAAGATTTAAATCGAGGTCTTGGTTCTATAAATCTCATACACTAAGATCAATTTAATTAGAAACAAAAATCGATGGTCATGATTCGTCGAACTATATGAAAACAAAATACATGCACAATCTTAGGAGATAGGCTCTGTGATTCACATAACTAAGACCTAGGGTTCACTCATCATGGGTTAGTGTATAGTATCGTGCACAAAAATCTAGTTAATTCGAGGTCTAGATAGTGTTTTCTTACTCAGGTTATATCGTACCCTAGAGTTCATCCAAGGTAAGATAGAAGGCACCATATATATATATATATATGACAAACACTACGGGAAAAATGGTCTCTTGCAACCCCCAAAAAAGTGTTGCGGAAAGCCTTAAAAGAGTAGCAAAATCCTATCGCAACACTTTTACTAGGGTTGCATATAGTGGGGGTTGGAAAATCTATCGCAACACTTTTTCACTTTTTGCAACCAAAATAAAACGGGTTGCATATTCTTATTTTTTGCAACACCTCTTTAGTCAATACATTTCAAAACTTTTGCAACCAAAATCCTACCCTCGTATCAGGCTTTACGATTATAAGACAAGTGAATGCAACCAAAAAAGTGGGTGCACTGAATACGCCACCATATAATGATATTGTTAAGTTATAGGAATTTAATCATCCAAAGGGACCCATACGCTTCATATAGCAAAGGAGGACATGGGCTCTTTGTTTTGACATGGTTAAGTTAGGAGGGGGAAGGGAAGAGCAAAAACGTTGATCTACCCTGTAATAATTAGTAGAAGATGTAGGGCTGGGAAGATTTGGCCTTTCCAATGTTTATTGTCAACATTTATTTTGATAAGTACATCTGTAGAGTTCAGTGGATGTCATAATCTCTGCCCACTTTACAATTATGTGGAGGAAGATAAACAATATATTAATATGAGGATTACACTTTGCATTGTACTGCAAAAGGATGAGAAAAGCAGTAAGGTTTTTTTAATATTTTACCTATGGTTAAAGAATAGATTCAAAGAGCAATCAGATTCAGGGGTAAAAGATGAACACTGTGTTCCAGAAGGAGGGAAAGGGTAGGGGAGGGAAAAGGTGGGAGGAAAGTTGGTTTTTCGAGAAACTTTCCTTTGTTCTAGAGATCGGGAGGGAAGGAAAATGGTAGGGGTGTTCAAACGGTTTGGTTACCGTAGTAACCGTTTTAACCGGTACTAATTGAATAATTTGGTTTGATTAATTTGGATAATTGGTTTGGTTTGGTTAAAGTTTTTAGCTTGTTTGGTTTGGTTTGGTTTGGTTTCAGACACTCCTAACCAGTCAAACCAAATTAACAAGTTAAGTAATTAGTCATATATCTAACATATATTATATACACATACTTAATACTTTGCATAACCACTCAAGAGTTAACGTTCATCCCTTTTAGACTCATAAAATATAAAGCTCAATATTGCTCATATAGTGTATATTTCTATATGTAAAGTGTAGACCACAACATATGGACGCCTTTTTTTTTTTTTGACGAAACATATGGACGCCTAATTTAGATAAATTTCATACATTATGATGGATGAAAATTTGAAAGGAAGGTCATTTCCAGCCTATGATAATTGCTACGAGACTAAATCAATTTACACAAACACAACAATTCATTAACCCATACCATTGTCATAAATTTTTGTTAGGTGAATACTTCTATACTAATCGTAAGATAATTGTCTTAGTTGCATGTAATTTTGTTAAGGGTCAACTATAACTAAGTGTTGATTGTTATGTTTTATTCATTATATAAATTGCGAATTGTTGAATTAACCGGAAAATTTTCATCGTCAATGATAATGTGATTTTATATTGGTTAATCTGGTTAACCAATTAACCAAACCGGTTAAACTTTAGTTTGGTTAATTTGGTTGTTGTACTAGTTTGGACGGTTTGGTTATGATATTGTATTTCATAGTTAATGAAATTTAACTTTATTTGGTTTGGTTATAACCATGGTAACCATTTGAACACCCCTAGAAAATGGAGTGCAATTTTCTCTAGGTCCGACCAAAGCTACTGTACAACCCTCTCCTCCAAAATGGAGTGAAAATAGAGGAAAGGGAATTTTTTTTCTTAATTCTTCCTTCTTTCTTTGAGTAGTGAAAGTCGGTTTCCCTTTTTCCTGTTTTTATAATGAATCGCTATTTGCCGTCCGTCCCATTATTATTTGCCGCCCGTATTTATAAAAAACATGACGATTTTGTCCCTGCCTCATTTTAAAAAACCCTAAACCTAACTACCCAAATCCCACCCCCCCTTCTGCTGCCCAGCTCCTTCCCACCCCTGCCACCGCCGACCTCCTCCTGCCGCTCGCCCATCCTCCCCGCACGCCGCCGCCGACGCCACCTCCTCCTCCGCTCGCCGCTGCCGCCAGGACTCCTCTGCTCGCCGACGCCGCCAGGACCTCCTCCTCCTCTGCTCGACACCGCCGCCAGGAGAGAAGCAGTCGACGCCCCTGCCACCGACGATCTCGGCCGCCACCGCCTAGGAGAAGCAGTCGCCGCCCAGGAGAAGCCGCGGTCGCGGCTGTTCCAGTCGTCGCAACAAAGCACGATTTTGTCACGTTAAACATTAATTGCTGGTACTTATCGTGACGAAAATATTTGTTATGACGATATGTTTTGTCATAACAAAACACGATTTTGTCACGTAAAACATTATTCGCTGGTACTTATAGTGACGAAAATGTATGTTATGACGATATTTTTTGTCACAACAAAACACGATTTTGTCACGTAAAACATTATTCGCTGGTACTTATTGTGACGAAAATGTTTGTTATGACGATATTTTTGTCACAATGTTTGTCGTATTTGATATTTTGTTAATTTATTATGACAAATCACATCTGTCACAATTTGGGAAGGTTTGATGTGACAAATGGTTTTTCATATTGTGTTAGTCTAAATTAGGATTGACAGAACAAATAGTGACAAAAATAGATTCATCATTTGAGAGGTACCCAAGGAGCTGTTGGACATAAAAACAAGCTTCTTCATTCAAACCACAAAATGGCTAATATCTGTTGTTTGCCAAAAATCTGCTGCTACATAACAAGCATTACTAAACACCATTATCCGACACTTACACTTATAAACATTATCCGACACTTACACCTGATAAATATTAATGTTCCTAATAGTTTAGTACCCCAAAATCATGCAGCAACTCAAGCCAACTGCTTGAATCCCAAAATCAGCAACCTCTGTCCAGCCCTCCTCACATGCCCTCCTCACATGCATCATCTCACCTGTAGATAACATGCATTAGTTCATCACCCCACATTCAGACTGTTGCATTAGTTATGTTGTTATCTCTCAAATGAGATAGTAGATTACCTCCTTCAGTTGTTATTTCCAGTCATTTTAGCAGCCAAGTCACGAACAGTAGCTTCAAGACGGTGCTGCGATGCTTCCATCTCCTCAAACTTTGTGTCTTGAGTTTGTAGTTTCGACTGCTGAATTTCAATTTGCTCCTCAAATTGCTTGGTCTGCCTTTCAAAAGTCTCCCTTTCTGCCTGCCTTTCTAGCCTTTCGGCTTGCAATTCTCTTTCCAGCTGAATCTCTCTAGCCGATCGTCGTGCTTCCTTTCTAGATACCCTTGGCTTTTTCTTCAGCACCTTGTCAACAATCTCAGAACCTGGAACATTATTACCTGACTGACTGCTCAAGGCAGTCATATTGGCCTACAAGGAAACAAACAACAACTCACTCAGTAATCAACATCCATACATGTGCATTCACACATGAAAGTATTCACACACATAGAGGCATACATAATTTTTCTCGGTATCTGGATGAACCCAGCTTCCATCACGCCTCTTATGAGTGTCAGCATACACAACCACCTCTGGAGGCGGCACAGTAGGGTTCTGCTGCTCTGCAGAGTCATTCTGCTGCTCACCGTTACTCGGCTCCACTCCATCATTAGTTTTCTCACTATTTGTCGTCTTCTCCTTCTCATTCTAATGTTAGAAAATAATCTCATAAGATTTACAAAATGGTATATCCAGTGAAACAACCACAAACATATGTTTTCGCTTACCAGTTCAAAAATCTTTTGAATAAGTGACTTAGCACCTGTTGTATGAGGATACAATACTTGGCTTCTATTGTCTACATTTATGTAACTTCGCTTCTGCATTATGAGGATATCATTCTGTATTTAGGAAATTGAATCCTACTATTCAATGTATTCAGGTAGGTTGTTTTAAGATTACCTTGAATTGCACACTATCAAAATGGTCGCAGAGTAGCTTCCAGTCATCAATGTTCACTTCCTCTATTGGATTCTCCCGAGCTTTCACCTTGTCCGTCTCATTCTTGTAGTGTTGATGGCAACGATACTTGAACTGTCGGAATCGACGAGCCATGATAGTATCCACCATATCTCTTACATGTGGTGCAGTGAAGTTTACATCAAACTCACTCTACCATACAAACAACAAACGAAAAGGAAAAAGAATTAAACTCAAATGGAATCTAAACCAATATGTAATTTTCACTGCATATATATGGAAAATGGTTTGGGTAACGGTTACCTCCAGCTTGGCAAAGAGTGGCAGCTTATCTTCTTCAGTGAGATCCTTCCAGAAGAATTTTCCAATTGGAGCTAGCACACGGACGATAACACCTATCTCCATCTTCCACAGCTTATCGTTGGTACCCACAGGTGCTTTTGCTCCTTTTTCAATGATTATGCCGCCAATTTTGGTCCCCTCTTCTAAGCGTTTCTTCACCTCATATCCTTTGGTCTTTCCGCGACTCTTCCTCTTGTCAGCACCTTCTACACATCATGCAACAACACTAGTTATTATGTATTACACAACTTTGTTGGTAACGATGAATGATCAAATTAGAGAAAAAACCACAACCTGTAGCATTGGAAGCAGCTTCATCTTCTGTTGAATGGTTTTCTTCTGCTCGTGTCTCTTGCAGATCTGGAAAGTTACTTCCAGAAGTCCTGTCTTGAACAGTGGCCTCGGATACAGCAGCCCTGGATCTTGTCAGTCGAGGTGGAGCATTATTCACAGCTCTTGCTTTGGTATTCTTGTTTTTTTACCAGGAGCCATTTCTGCAATCTACAAACATGGTTAAGAGCAATAAAACAATATCTACCTCAAACACATAAAAAGAAAACCACATATATTCTTATATATATGCACATTTACAATGTAGATGTGCCAAGAATCCTTTATACATAAGGCATAAATAAAAAAGTCTATTGCAGTACGTATATGAAACACCAAACAATCAATCAGTAAAAGTAAACTACACACCAAATTCCTTTACTAACTATCTCAAATTATGTCATCGTCATTGCTGTTACCACCATTACTATCAGATGTGTGCTCTGATTCACTGGAAGCATTACTAAAAACTGCCGTTGTATCATCCTCCTCCTCCTCACTATTGTCTTCACCATCAGTAGAATCATCCGAGTCCATTGTAGGTGGGACACCATCCCCAGAGTCACTGCTGCTCAGTTCATGCACCAAAACCTCAGTATGCTGGACATCCTCATTCTCTTGAAAGGGTTCAGTTTCATACATAGGATCTATACCCTCTAACTTTTCTGGAACATCATATACTTGTCTCGGACTAACTTTGTGGACAACATGCCAATTCCCACCATTCTTTAAATCAGAAACGCAAAATATTTGGTTTACTTGACTGGCTAAAATGTACGGATCATCAACATACCATTTCTTGGTCATATTGACACTTGTTAGATGGTTGTCTGACCTGATTCCGTTTCTTTTATCCCCTACATCCCACCACTCACATTTAAACACGAACACTTGACACCCATAGTTATACTGAACCCGAATGATATCGACTATAATTCCATAAAAATCAATTGTTTCTGCATTGTGCTCCCCTTCAACCACAATAGCACTATTCTGGGTACGATGGCCCTTTTCACGCTGAACAGTATGGCCACAATAGCACTATACCTAGTTACTATCTCATCAGCCCCTAACCCCAAAATATATAAGTGGTCCTCTTTCCCAACTGACCCATTGAGGTATAGTTTGCAAACCTATAAAGGTAAGGAAAAAATAAAGAGTCAAAACGTCAAAATGAAAAATACAAAGAAAGAAAATGACAGGTCAACTCAGTAAGGACAAAGTTGATTCTTACATGTTTTTTAAATCAAGAAGGGAAATTCTCTTGTATTTCTGCTTCTGTTCTATTAGGATTTGATTGCAAATACTCTTGTTTATGCATTCTGTAAAATAGTGATAACCCTATGAGTTGGAAAATTAACTATTAACTTGGTCTAATCATATTGAACTGTTACCTATAGCACAAGAAACTTACTCAAAAAAAGGTGTTATCTCCTCACAGTTATTCAAGATGTACCATTGAATCTTACTCAATTCTGTTGGGGAAAGTTTCTGACGAGAAGCACCTCCTATTGGTCTAGCTTTTTGGCTGAAGACTGCAAAGCCATTAAGTTCTAAATCCATACCATCATCATTCCTATCTAAACGATTAGCTCTAGTCTCCACCCCTTGCAAATACCTAGTACAAAAATCCAAGCAGTCCTTTGCTATGCATGCCTCAGCAATGCATCCTTCAGGACATGCTTTGTTACGGACAAAATCTTTCAAAGTTCCTAGGTACCTATGCACATTTACAAACAACGAAAGAGAAGAAGTTGATTAACAATAATTATAAAAAGTATTCAATTCTGAAATGTAAAACCAGATCTAGGATTACCTTTCCATTGGGTACATCCATCTATATTGCACTGGACCACCGAGTTCTATTTCACGTGGTAGGTGAATTGCTAGATGTATCATGACAACGAAGAAGCTTGGTGGGTAAACTATTTCCAGTTTGCAAAGGATTAAAATAATGTCCTGCCCTAACTTGTTCACACTAGACCTTTTAATTGTCTTTGGACAAAGTTCCCTGAAAAATCCGCTTAGTTATGCTAGTACAGTGTATACATTTTATTGCAGAAAACCATTAGCCACGACAGGCAGAAGACGTTGTAAGAATATATGATGATCATGACTTTTCATACCCGAGACTTTAGAATCATCAGCAACAACACATCTAGAAATGTTTGAAGCATAAGAGTCAGGGAATTTAATTGATTTAAGCCATCCACACACTTTCTTCCTATCTGCCAGATTTAATGTGTATGCAGCAGGTGGCATCACATCCTTATTACCATCTGAAATTATGTGCAACTCCTTTCTAATGCCCATAAGCTTCAAATCCGTACGAGCATTAGCATTATCTTTAGTTTTTCCATCCATATCTAGTAGTGTTCCCAACACATTTTCACTAATATTCTTCTCTATATGCATAACATCTAAGTTATAACGCTGTTCAATAGTTTTCCAGTAAGGTAACGACCAAAAGGAAGCTCGAACCCTCCAATTAAACTTGTTCTTTAACCTCCTCTTCTTACTTGCAGGACTCAGATTCAACTCTGAAGAATTAGGAAGGGCGACATCTAGTTGGTTCAAAACATTTTCAGGAGACAGAGTGGCAGGGGGGTCTCTAATTTCTTTCTTACCATTAAACTTCCTACTTCTCCTCCACGAATGTTCTTTTCCCAACCACCTACGATGACCCATATAACATTCCTTCTTCCCATGTGTTAGACGTAACGAACAAGTCTCAATACCACAGACTGGACAAGCCATTTTACCCTTGGTACACCATCCAGACAACATTCCATACGCTGGGAAATCATTGATTGTCCAAAGCAGTGCAGCATGCAATTGAAAATATTGGCCAGAGTATGCATCAAAAGTTTTAACCCCCACATTCCACAATTCATTTAGTTCTTCTATTACTGGTTCAATATAGACATGTATCTTATTACCTGGAGAGGATTTACCAGGTATAAGAACAGTCAAGAACATAAAGGACTCTTTCATACAACTCCAAGGAGGTAAGTTATATGGAGTTAGAACCACTGGCCACATGCTGTAATTCGGACTCATGTTTCCAAAGGGATTAAAACCATCACTTAAGAGAGCTAGGCGAACATTTCTAGGGTCAGCAGCAAACCAAGCATAGTCACTGTCGAATTTTTTCCATGTTTCTGCATCAGCCGGGTGTCTAAGCACCTCATCGTCAACACGCTTCTCCTTGTGCCACCTCATATCCTTAGCAATTTCCTTATTTGTAAATAACCTCTGAAGCCTATCCTTCAAAGGGAAGTACCTAACCTTATGTATGACCACCTTCTTCCCTTTCCCTTTGCTACTCTTATACCTAGGCGCTCGACACTTTGGACACGTCTCTGCATCCTTATAACTCCCTCTATATAGGACACAGTGGTTAGGGCAGGCTTCTATAATGTTATAACCAAACCCTAGATCTTTCATATACTTCTTAACATCATAATAGGAATACGGAAGAGTCTCACCAACTGGCAAAGCATCCTTGAACAATTCCAAGTTTAGGTTAAAAAGTTTGTTGGTAGAATTAGTGAGTACTTTATTGTTAAACATTTTGACTAGAAAAGATAGTTTAGAATACTTAGAGCACCCAGGAAATAAAGGCTCTCGAGCATCACTAAGTAATCTACCTAATCTGTCCACTTTGTCCCCCCTGTCCCTGCCTTCATCACAAACAGTGTCAGTCCCCTCAAAACCACACTCCATATCCCCTCCAGCTCTATGGATATCATCTAACATTTCATGCAACCCAGGTTCAATATCATTAGCAGAATTGTCGACATAAGAATCCCGATTAATGCCAACATTACTACTCTGCCCAACTTCAAAATTCTCACCATGATGTAGCCAAACTGTATAATCAGGAAGGAGTCCATACAAGAAGATATCATTTTTCACAGCTTGGATCTTTTTGAAGCAAGTATTATTGCACTTTTTGCAAGGGCATCTAATTCTACCAAGTGCATCAGCAGAATTAGTGGCCAATTGCAAAAAGTTTCTAACCCCATTAACATATTCTGAACAAAATTTGTCTTTCAATTTCATCCATTGTTTGTCCATGGTGAGTGCATAAAATTAAACTAACCTTGACTTGTAGCCTTTTCGACCAACAGCCAAGATTAGTCCAGCTCCAAAAGACACGTCTCTGCAAAAAGTATTAACACCATATGGTCAATTGAAAGCCATCAATATGAAACCTAGACTTCGGTTAAAATAAAGGATGAACTGTAAATGTTA
This sequence comes from Linum tenue, assembly GCA_946122785.1. Classification (NCBI taxonomy): domain Eukaryota; kingdom Viridiplantae; phylum Streptophyta; class Magnoliopsida; order Malpighiales; family Linaceae; genus Linum; species Linum tenue. The sequence goes on along the minus strand of CAMGYJ010000010.1, from coordinate 17,510,339 downwards.
AACACTTAATAAGAACAAATTATCAGAATCGAGCTAAGCAAACAGGGGTCCAAATTTAACAGAAACTAACATAATCTTCATCACGGAACCAACTGATGAAATTCAAGGCCATTCATCTAAAACCTATTTCGGTTGAAACGAAGGATGAACTCAGATCCATGAGCCTCTTACTAGACATCAAAGTAATGAAAGAGAATTCAGGAATATAGAAATCAAACAGACTCAAGTAATGACTGAGACTCCAGAAATCAAAGGTTTTCGCACTTGAACATCGCAGAATTGACATGGAACAAAAAACTCCAAAAACGGCGATAAACAGTCATAATCGGCAGAGGAGACTGAGTACAACAATACATAATTGATCATAAGGTAGAGGATGATATTCTTCGACATCAATCAGAAAGGATTTACCAAACGAGAGCATCTTCGACCCGAGAATTCAAAATAAAAGAAGACGACATGCAAGATCGAAAATCGAAGTCGTACCTCGATGGAGTGTTCTTCTGGTCGCCGGATTCGACCACGAGAATGGCAGATAAAGGGATTGGAGGAATCGTCCTGGGAATGGCGGTGTATATTAGGGTTTTTTTGGGTGAATGGCAGAGAAAGGGAACGGATCGAGGTCTGGGGGAGAGTAGGAGTCGTGAAAGGGGATTGGGTTTTTTTATGTGGGAATAGGAAAAGGAAATAATTTCCTTTGAGTTATGAAAACATATCGCGGGAATTTTTCCCTCCATCCAAATAATTAGCATATTTTATAGTTCATGTGACAAACTTATTTGTCGTAACATTTAAAAGTACTGATGTTGTGACAAACTAAGTTGTGATAATTAATATTGCGTCATATTAGCTGCTTTTCATTCGTACCGAAACTTATTATGAAAAAACCATTTGTTATATTAAACTTTGACTCAACTTTATATGACGATCGTTTTTCTGACAAACACTTTCGTCATAATTTTTAATGTAAGCTAACGCTTTACCACGAAATGATATGACAAAATAATTGTGACAACAAAATTTTTGTCATAATATGAATATAATGTGATAAATTTATTGTGACAACATAACCTTTGTCATAATATGAGGCTAATGTGACAAAATATTGCGACGATAAACTTTTTTGTCATATTAAACATGGTAGTTATGACATATACTGACTTTTGTCACATTATAGTATATATTGTGACGAAAATAGCAATGACAAATATTTAGTTTGTCATATCAGACATATTTTGTTGTAGTGACCACAACAATCTATTCGCTCTCAACATCTCGACATCCAAAGTGCACTATCCAAGCACAATTGTCATCTTTATGCTTCAAGCATCTGACCTTCCAGATTGAAGGTGGCAACTCCACCACGACATACTAAAAGTTGCGTTGTAGTGCATAGTATTTAATCGCCACCTGTGCAGCTTGTTTGGATGGAAATATATGCTTCTTGTAGAATTCTCCTTCAAAACCAGTAACAATATGCATTGGAATTACGCCATATGAATCAACATAGGATAAATTTCAAGTTTGGTCACTTGAATTACTAGAAAGTTTCACGTTTGACACTCAAATTAGTTTATTTCATTCATGGTCACTCAAATTAGTTCAAGTTTGGTCACTCTCCGTTAGTCTCAGTTAACTTTCGCTGATGTGGCAGTCAACCTTTATAGTTGACCGTTAAATGAGTGATGTGGCAAATAAAAAAAATAAAAAATAAATCTTTTACCATTACCACCTCATTATAACATTTAATAAAACATAGAATTATACATTATTATAATCAAAATGACCATCTAGTTCCTCTGCGAGAGCCTGACTCCCTGAGCCCTTACTCCTGCGCCCTACGCTAAATCCTGAATCCCTCTCCTTCGACGATAGTACTAACACCCTGTCCATGGCGGGGTTGATGCTGCAAAACTAGTCAATTGGGGCAGCGATGATTCTTCGATCGATTGAGAATTGACGGCGCTCTGTTCTTACTGACCCCGACAGACTACTGCTGAGACGTGGACGACGATACGCGGAGAGAGCGATTTAGGGCACCACGGGAGAGACGATCATATGGAGAAATCTGTGTTAGGGAAGTGTTTCTTCGATTTCGGGTGGGGGGAGCCGGTGAACATCACTGATTACTTGCCGTGGGGGATCCCTCTGACGGAACTCTATTTCACTCGCTTTGCAAAGCTACTAGTACACAAACTTGGGGAAGGCCTCCGTACTCGATCTCCTTCTCTGCTTTCAGGAGGAGTCCTTGCCACCATCGGCCCTCTTTCTATCTCTGTTTGCATCGATGGAAGACGAATAAGGAAAGAGATCGAGTGAAGAGGGAGAAGAAAAGCGTCGACGTTCTTTGAGATGTGTCGGCCAATAGACAAGCGAGATCCCATTATCAGAGATTTGATTAAATGACAATTTGCCATCACATGTGTAAATAGGAGAAGCATAATTATTCCCTCTTTTCTGCATATATGAAGATAAGAAAGAAAGAACAGATGATCATATGATACTTCTCCTCTCCAGTTGTGTTCATTCAAGTCTTGTTCTCTCCTGTCAATTTTTCTTTCTTTCATTTACTCTTTTCACAACATGGCATGGCTTTTAGCGGGGAAGTTATGATAATTTTTGGTGATTATAATATTTTTCATGTTTTATTTAATGTTATAATGAGGTGGAAATGGTAAAAAATTCATTTTTATTTTTTAATTAATTTTTATTTGCCACGTCCCTCATTTAACGATCAACTATAAAGGTTGACTGCCATATCAGCGAAAGTTAACGGAGAGTGACCAAACTTGAACGGTTGAACTAATTTTAGTGACCATAAATGAAATAAACTAATTTGAGTGGCAAATGTGAAACTTTTTAGTAATTCCAGTGACCAAACTTGCAATTCACCCAATCAGCATATGAAAGTTCGTCGTCCTCTTCATTGCCCTGCAAGTAAAAATCTGGAGTATAATTAGGATCTTCTTGACCTTCTTCCTCATCCTCCTCGTCCTCCTCATCTTCCTCCTCACCTAGGGGTGGGCATTCAGTCGGTTCGGTTTCGACCGAACCGAAATTATGAATATCGGGTCCCCGAGTTCTCCCAAACCTTAAACCGAATTCGAACCAAATTATAGTTCAGTTCGATTTTTCATACAAAACCTAATTTGTGAGGTTACTTGTATTTTCTCACTTTTAAATTATTTTTCACCCCTAATATAAATAATAAATATGCAATTATATGCATCATCAATGATAAAATCAAACTTTTCAACACATAAGTCATAAAAAAATTCAAATATTTAAGTATAAAAACAACTACAAACATAAAAATCCACCATTTGGAGCTTGCAATTATAGTATTTTGGTTTTTCGGTCGGAAATTTGGTTCGGTTGAAAGAACCCTAATTTCCGAAATATCCATATTTCCCTTCCGAATTCCGAACCGGATAGCATTATTTCGGTCTCGGTTCAATTTAATTCGGTTTCGGTTTTGGTTCGGTTTGGGTTTACCAAACTGGTTGCCCACCCCTATCCTCACCCTCATCATAGTCATGATCAAATGACACACTCCATGTCTTATCTTCACCCTGATTCTAACTAATCTCAGCATGTATCTCAGCACCCAAACAATAAAGGTTTTGTGCCATAAAACCCTTATTGCACATTCAAGCTATCATCATCCACAATAGTCATCGCATAATGAAATATAACACAATTCTGTCATTCTGGAAGACAGTAATTGAAACCTGTGATCATATCACTATCTTGTACTGCATCGTCTTTACACCGTATTCTCAGAATTAGGCTCTCACAAAATTGATGATATGTCACCCTGCATGGAACTGTCAACCGAAAGCTTCTACCGCCAACGAAATGGACGCCCAAACTGTCCTCTACTTTCTCCGATTTCCACCGAATGACTAGTTCAGATCTTCTAAAATCACTACATAAAAGGAAATTGCTTGTCAATTATTTTTGGGAATCTTCGCTATCTGCACCAACAAACCCACCTCAGACTCGAGCGGCTCCGCTCATTATTTCTTCCGCAAACGAAATAATAAAAAAATTGCGCAACTGTGCCGTCCTCACGCGGGTCCGCAAATTCCATATTAAAAAGCTCAAAAAGCGAATCTGGATGAGTCTAACCCGAACTCACTATTTCTCCCTTCCAAAACACAATATTCCTGTCAATACTTTTAAAAACGCTATATCTATGGTGAATTAAAAAAAAACTATATTTTGGGAATTAACACGCTTTAGGCTAATTCCCCATACAAATATCCTCCAATATATAATAGTAGACTTTTGTCCGACTTTTTGTATTTCAAAATCCCTATGCTGGGAGCAATTTTCGGTTGCCCATTTTAGTAATTTTCCTGCCTTCCTTCTTCTGCGCACATCATGGTGCCCTTTTGATTATTTTATATTTTCTCCATCCCATTTTTCGGTAGTACTTGTAGCTGTGTATGTTCATATGTTCAAAATATTTTTTAAGGAGAAGATAGTGTGCGAAGTCCCCTATCTGCAAAACATGGTCGTATCGCGATATCGTGATACGATAATACGAAGTATAATCGTGCCATATAATCGTATTACACAAGTCATGATAGATGACAATTGACACGACCGACATTTTGCAGGTTTTGCAGGTATGGTGATTTGTAATGGAACCCAAATGCAAATCATATCTTCAAAATAAGACATTGAAATTGCATTAGACTTGCATCATGACATGTTATTCTTTTGCAATTGCATTATGCAATTGTAATCGATGTAGATTACAATTGCATTTTTCAAGCTTGCATCTAATGCAATTATGGTTGTAAGCCACATTATTATTTTATTATTAAACATTTATCATTTTTATTATTTAAGTGCTTTGTGTTTTTTAGAATTGTTTAAAAAATAAATTGTAATTGAAAATGAATTGCATTGATACAAGTATAATGAAATTAATGAGTTAAATTGCTTGATTCTTAAAATTATCTTATCTCTTCATCAGGATTCAATTTCTTCATTTTCATATTACAAGACTTTAGTTAAACAAAGTCATCTGTATCTAGAGGTTGAGATTTGCACCCCGTGTTAATTTTAACGAGATTATATAAGCAATCCCAGTTGAGCTTCGAGCTAATTGAAGGAAGCGAGAAAGAGAAAGACGAGGGTGGTAACGAGGAAGTAGCAATGGACCGACGAAATTCAAATCCCAACTCCTAGACAGAGTTTGAAATCTTTATATGTGATGTAAACTTGGCCGTATTAAGAGATCGAGACTAGATTGGAAGAGATAGATTCAATGAGATCATTGAGGTGGCCATTGAATTCGAGATTGTTTGGATTGCTACAATAATTTTTTGTATTAGAATATTGGAATTTTGTAGACGCTATGCTAAGAGAACAATGATTTGACGGTCAATCGCTAGAAAAAATGGTAAAATGATGAGAAACAGTAAGACTGTTTTGTGGAGTAATAGGATGCCATTTAGGAAAAACTCAGAGAGTGAGGGAGGAAGGAAATACATGTACTTTTATTTTTTTATTTTATAAATAAAAATTAAAATACAAAGTGAGTTTAGATAATTTTATTTACAAAATTGGGAAAACATAAGGGGTGTTGTAGTATTGAATTGGTAGTATATTTGATAAATTTTTAATACCATAATTATTAATGATTTGTTAACATTTTGAATACGCAATTCTTTGAAAATAGAAGCTTCACATAGGAGTTGTGAATGTCTGAGCAGCTGAACGTGTTACTTGCGTCGGAAGTCTATTTTGCTTTGGTCTCGCAACTGAACTTTTTGCTTTGTTTTCTACAGATGGGCAGCAAATAGTTTGTTCGAGATAAGGTTCTCTGTCAATTCGTCTTCCCAGAAAGGCCCGACACTCTGATGAAGTTTCTTGATGCATTCAGTTCCCGATGGAAACTTTACTTTGTTCCACAATAGATGTCAGGTTTGTTTGTTCTCAAAGAGCTTTCCTTCTTTCTTTGATTTATGTTACTATATTCAGTGTGATGTAAATGGATTTTTCTAAATCTACAGGGAGAGACTGTTGCTAGCGTGCTTGTGAGAATCCAAGTCCAGCAGAGGGGATGGATGAGTTGTACCTCCGTCCTGCCAATGATCTTGGATACGATTTTGTTGTTGTAATTGACGATGACAATTTCCAACTTCAGATGCATTGAGAAGTTGGTAGAGTTAGAGTGACCTCCAAAAGGGGGAAGATAGTACTGCAGCAAATTGAGACTTAGAGGGCATTCTATTGAATTTGATATATTAGATGTGGATGGTGGATACATTGATTGACCAGGGAATAAAAAACTGTTTATTTGTCTTATCAAGCTTGTGTTTGTAGCGTTGATGGAACTATGGAATTTTTAAGATGTGAGCGACAATCCTTGGAAAAGCAGGGATTGAGCTAGGATCTTTTTAGCAGCTTCAGAGAGGTGGAATCCATCCCAGAACATGTACTCCTTAGCATTGGTACATGTACCCAGTGACATTGAATTGCACAGGAATGAAGTCCTAAGACACCCATCCCGCAACAAGCCTTCCTTGATAACTTTAGAATAAAGAGAAATCAAGAGTCAAGACTGTCATTCATCACAATATATAGGCCATTGCAGAGATAAGATAGTAAGGCTTAATCTGGTTTTCCTATAGCACAACAGCTAAACCCAGAATGTTAGCTAACATAAACTCATTGATTCAACAAACAACCACTCCATTCATGTCATCTGTCAATTAGCAGTTAAACAACTTAAAATACAACGGTGCTATTTTCCTTTGCGTGTGGGAGAGTTCAAGCATCCGCCTTTTACTGTTGTCCTACTGCTACTGTTGTCTTCCCTCTGCTGTTGTTGCAGCTGCTACTTCCCTTTGCTGTTGTTGCAGCTGCTGGTTTCAATGAAGGATGATCCCGATGAAACTGGTTTTCTCAAGTCATGAGTGAGATGCAGTATCACTACCAGTTCCTGAGAGGATAATGGGTTGTTGTTGGTATATTAAGTCCCAGTAAAATATGGTTCTTGCAGAACCTCCAGCCTACAAGACAGAACAATGAGAGAAACAAGCAGTACAGATAACAACAAGGGCACACTTTCGACTAACCAATGAACGAGCGATTCCTATACTACATGCTATAGAAATAACAAAATCCTGGAAACACCTCTAACACCCTAATTATTCATCAAAGATGGGAATATTACATGTGTAGGATACTAGGATGTACCAATTTCTCAGACAGTGTTGTTCTTCCCTAACTATACAGCTGCAGGAGCTCCACTTGTGTCTCACTAGACCAAACTAAGTTATCGATGATGCATGGACCTAGAAGCTGTCATTTTAAGCATGAAATGACAAATCTCCAAGGAAGAAAACTAACAAGGTGACTCTAATATCTCAATGCAGAAGAAGCATTAGCCTTTAGCCTCCAATCATAAGCTTACTGCCACTATCGATTCACTACCACCATATTCATTCTACTACACGGGAGTATTCATATCTTACCAAATAGGTGTGCTTTCTTGACCGATGAATTTCAGGAGAATGTATGATCCCAGAAGTTCTTCCCTTCTCCCTACGTAATCGATCAACAGAAAACAAGTTTCTAAACAAGATATTTCATGAGTTTCGGTTCAGTAGCCATTGAACTAACAACCAACAGATTCAAACATTCCCAACAAAGTTACTGTATAAATCACCAACACAAGAAGCCTCCAGCAAGTTAATACTTTTTAACAACCATATTAAAAGATACATTCTTAGAAGTAGAATTAACTAACACAAGCAACAAACTGACAAACATTAGAATTCCAATTTGATAAATAGAGCCCCAAGCTGAAACTCACGATGTTGCTCATGTTAACAATGTTCGAACCGATTGGGGAAAGAAGCAACGCAAGCCAAGCCTACCTGCATCACAATCTTAGAACAACCCTCTCATTCTCAAGATTAAATTTTTGCTCCACTGTAATCAGGAAACAAGGAGAACAATAAATGTGAATTGAACCCCAACCTTGGACGGGGCAATACGAACCCATCAAGCCAACAGAGCCAAACGAACAGATAAACCGACGCAGAAACAGAATTCGGATCGAGGACTCTGATTAGAGGCCAAATAAGAGGAAGATAAGATTTCGAGGAGGACGGAGGCGGTGACGAAATTTAGTGGAGGTGAATCGGGTAGGCTGTATCGGAGATTGAGGCGGTAGAAAAGTTCATCAGAATGTTGTGTTTCTTTCACAGTCAGCCGGAGGGAACAGAGCGGAAGACAACTATGGGCTCTGGGTTGTCTTGTCGTGGTCGTTTGTTCCTGTAGTTTGGAGAAAAAAACCAAGACGGAGAGAGCTTTCCGTCTGTTTGGTCAGCTGGCCGTTAGGGACAGGGCCACTTCTTGCACGGTCAATATTTGGGCTTGGATTAATTTAGCTCTGCCACATCAGCTATACGTGGCCCAATCATATTCAGCGTCACCGGTACCGCGCTTTTTATCGCGGCATCATAGTATTGGCCTTATATTTTATATAATATACCCAACCTAAACCTACCACTTGCCAACTTTCAAATAACGTTCCCATAAAAAAAACACTTTCAAATAATGTAATAATAGATTTCCGGTTGGTTACTACCAATAATATCATACAATAGTTTATCCAATAATATAAGTAATACTAACTAACAAGGGTTTGGCCTAGTGATAATACCACTAGCATAGAACCTGGAGATCTCAGGTTCGAATCCCTTCTGTAGTACCTGAATGACAACAAAATGAAACCTATATCACCCTTATAAAAAAAATATATATAAGTAATACTACACAACTACAATATCATTCTATCGAAAATTAATTAAGTAAAACTACATCTAATCTCAACATTCTCCTAATATTTTATCAAATAATGTAAGAAACCTCCTAACTTCACACCCCAATTCCATTTTACATCCTACATCTAATCATAATTTCATGTGCAAATCCTTCTATTCGAAAAATAAATACACAAATGAATTATTTTTAAATTCATTAAGTCAAAAACTAACAAATTATCTTATGGAACGGATCATAAATTAAAAAAAACATAGAAAAAGTATTGATATTAACAAAAATTCCCCAAAAGAAGCCAATTTTTCGCGTTTGCCCCAAGGAAGCCGAATTTCGTTTGCCCCATGGTGCAAACTAAATTTTGTTTCTTTTTGGGGTTTCTTGGCCTTTTTTTTTACAGACATTTACCACGTCAAAGTGCTACTCATGTTTCAGACGTACCCTAAATGATTGCGGCTCCAAAATGTCGACGAGAGTGAGGAAGAGTAAGTGTTTATTTTTTTCTTTCTTTAATCAAAGTGTTGTTTGTTTGTTTAGTCAAAGTTGAGAGATCTCCCTGCGACGATGATTCAAAGGAGCCGGAAGGCGAAGGAGATTGTGGTTTTGAATATATACTACCACGAGGGAAAGGCGTTATGGCGGGAGTAGACGAGGCAATGGCAGATATTGCGGTGAGGTATTGTGATCTCAAAGCATGGGGTCTTAAGTCGCATCGGATCTGGCGTTCTGGCGGAAGGATCTCGAGGCGAATGGATTGTGTGACATTTAGGAATTTTTAAAGATTATTTATGCTGGCTGGGCAATGACTTGGCAGGTTGACCTTTAGTCAGCGACATTGGCCGTCAAAATTGACGTTCAACTCTCGGATTTGGCCAAATTAGTTAAGTACTGCAGGGTTAGTTCGGACCACAATGTTTAATACTAAAAAATTTGGCAATGTTAGTTACGTATAAGAAAAGTTTGGACCATGCAAATATATTTACAACAATTTTTATTAACTTTCAAGACCACATTTATCAATTCCTTATAAATACACCCCAACCTAAACATTCTAACTTGCCTAACTTTCAGAAAGAGAGAAAGAAAGGCAGTCAAATTAGCAACAAATGCAATTCTTGAAAGAAGATGGGTGCTCCGCAGAGCAGCAGCTGCTTGCTCCGGTGAGTCCAAATGGTCTTTACTTCAACAGCTCCGCCATTTCACTGGTTATCCTTGGCGTTATGGAAACCGAAGAACCCATCCATTTCCCTGATCACCAACTTGTTCATCTGCTGGACACACTCTTGCTTCCTCTCCACCCTCGCTTTTCCTCCATCATCGTAAGTATATTACGCCAACAATTCTCGACACTCAAATTCTTTCTCTCATGTATATTTTCAGTTGAACTAATCCATCCCCACTTTTACGAGCAGGTGACAGGAGACGACGGGGAAAAAAGATGGGAAAAGGTGGAAGTGAACTTGCAGGACCACATCAAGACTCCGGTTTTCCCGGAAGGGAAGTCGCCGGAATTCTACGATCAGTGTTTTCAAGATTACTTGCACGAAATCTCCGGGGAAAAGCTCCCGGAGACGCGGCCGCTGTGGGAGGTCCATCTCGTGAAGTACCCCACCATGAACGCGGCGGGGAACATCATCTTCAAGATTCACCATGCCATCGGAGACGGCTACTCGCTGATGGCCGCGCTGCTCTCTTGCTTCATGCGCTCCGACGACCCTTCTCGGCCCTTGACCTTCCCAAAGAACCGAATCCGGCGATCCTCGGCAGCAGATGGCCGCGCTGCTTTCTTGTCCAGAGCTCTGACGTCGGTCATCAATACGGCATCGGATCTGTGGTTCAGCTTCTCGAAGACCAAGTTTTCGGAGGATGATCTGTCGCCTTTACGGTCTGGAGATCCGGCTGTCGGTTCCCGCCCCATCTCTGTGGTAACATTGACGTTCTCTCTTGATGACGTCAAGGCGATGAAGGATCATCTGGGAGTGGTACGTAATAAATTGGTTAAAAGCGAATTTCATTTCTTTTATTATCAATAAAGCAAATATAATTGTTGAATTAGGAAGGTTAATTCTAAAATTTACAAAGATATTGGATAAAGAAACCAAAATGAACACACACACCCCAAGTAGGGATACCCTAACAAAATTGGTTTGCCTGTGTTGCAATCGGAATTTATTTAATGGGCAATGATGTTAATTTGCATGGAGAGAAAGACGTTGTAGGGCTTTTGAGGCTGAGGGGTGTCATGCCCTGTAGGTTGGGAAACGCTGGTACTTTAGTCTGGAGTCTGGACCATACATACCGTCTATGGTCTGGAATCTGGATTGAGAAGTTTGAGCATAGACCACGACCAAAACAAAACTACACTGTCTAAATCATACCAAGTTGGTACGTTTATTTTTATAAGGTTTGGACCATGTAGATCATGCATAATTTTGATACCTTAAATCCATATAAATTATAACAAAAAATTAAAAGTTTAAGCAACCCGACTTGCATCATAATGTCATAAACATTAATATAATGTCATATGAAAATACAATGGTCTCTACTTAGTGGAGGAGTGTGGTTTATGAATGAAGGAGGGGGAAGAGATTCACAAATTAGGGTTGGTACACTTGTGGTTCCGTCAAAGAGTTGAGAGAATGGTTGACTGAGCTGCTGACACGCATTGCGAAATGAGCTAGGTCCAACAGTTTAGTCCGATAAACTGCGGCCAGACCAAGAAATCAATACATTCTATAACACATACCACATACTAAACCAGATCATTCTTAGCAGTCTACGATTCGGACGAAACTGTGTGATCTGTTTTGGTCTATGATTTTTCAAATGGTCTAATATATTTTTCCAACCCTACTCCCCTATTTGCGGTTGCACTTGCTCCTTTATCTATGTTATGAAAGGAATTTGGAGAAGGAGATGGTGGGAGAAGGGTAAGTGGTTATGTAAGAATTATTAGGTACTCCGGGGTGTATACTCCCTTTCTATTATAATAATATTTTTCCTATTACAAAACAAGGAGAGAGAAAGATAATAATGATGATAATCACATAATATATTCTCCATGGCAAGTGCAACTGCCCGATCCCGCCCATCGTGGGGTGGCAGAGTATTCTCGATGGCCGTATCCTCCTTCAACGAGGACTTCGATGGCAAGTGGGGAATGGAGTACAAGTCTCTATTAAGAACTCTAGCTGGGTTCCAGCGTTCCACCCTCACCCTCTTATGTGTAAGCCTCAAGTAATGCCGGAGGACTCTGATCCAAAAGTTGCAGAGTTAATTGATCCTATGAGGGGGGTTGGTGTCACCATTCACTTCAGCATATGTTTCCTCCTGAAGTCAGTCGGGAGATTTTAGCAATTCCCTTGCCTAGTCGTATGAGTATCGAGGATAAATTGGTATGACATGATACGTGTGATGGTGTGTTTATTGTCAAATCCGCCTATCACCTAGCGGTGCTGGTGGATAAGCAGGTAGGGGTGTGACGCCCCCGAGTAAGCTGGATGGATAAAGCAAGTTGGATGAAAATGGGGGCCCTTAAGATCCCACCTAAACTTAAACTTTTCCTCTGGCAAATTTTTCACAGTATTTTGCCTACCACGGAAGCCTTGATCAAAAAGAGGGTTCAGATTTTGCCTCGCTGTCCGGTGTGTTGGGCAGAGTCTGAAACATGGAGCACCTGTTTTGGGAGTGTCCAGTCGCTGTTGCTCTCTGGGCGCATTCAGGGTTGGAGCATTTGGGCCAGGATCTTCCTCGCCACACTTTCCTCTTGTTCCTTAACCGATGTTTGCTTAGGTTGACTCAGCTAGATCAAGTCATGGCTTTGGTAGCGCTCCTCTGGCGTATTTGGAAATCAAGAAATTGGGCAGCCTTGGAGGGCAAGCAATTCTTAGTTTCCCAACTGATGCACCAATATCATCAGCAGGTAGATGAGTGGGTGTCCTTGCCAGAGTAAAAAATTGATCTTGAGTCGGGTTACCTCTCAGCATCATCTTTGGTTAAAAAAAAAGAGAGAAAATGAAAATATTATTATATTAGGGAGGGAGTAAAGAGAAAGTATCTAATAATTTATCAGTGATGGAAGGAATCCGATCCGTATTTCATCTTTTCATACTCATATGTAAGACCAACCGTTTAGGAGCGAATACAACTTTTCCACAATTAACTTTAACGTTCTATATTTTTTTCATATTAATTCATAATTCAAATATTTTTTTCTAGACTAATTGTATTATTCTAAATGACATTCATTTTGATATAAATTTTAACAAAAAAATCATGTCATATATTACCAATTTATACCATGGTGGTATGGATATATATTGGTGTAAAATTATCGTATACATGATAATAGCAATATACTACTCTCATTTTACCATTATTTATATAAGGATGCTATTGAAGGGATTCGAATTTGAGACCTCCATGTGGTGAAGGAACAACTTTTATGCAAAATGGACGAACCATTCAATTTGTGCAAAAAATTTCAAATTTTGAGTTAAAAAAGTAAGGTGATACAGAGTGGTATCAAGGTGGTACAAAAAATTACAGGGATGGATATCAGTCGGGTTCGGTTTAACCAATAACCGAAGGATCGGTTTTCGGATAGCCGAGCGTCACTTAATCGACTGCCAAACACCGACTGACGGGTGTATTCGGTTAACCGCAAAACCGACCGAACGGTTATCGATGTTTGCCGAATTTAAGGGAACGCGAATTCAGTGTCGTTTGGTGGGGCCTGGAGGGGTGGTGGCGATGGAAGAAAGACGCAGATGGGGCGCGCGCGCTTTGGTCATGCTTTGCTTCTCTTGACGGGAGAGACGGGTCGGCTACTCTTGACGGTGATGTACAACCAGCAACGAGCATTTTTCGGGGCTTCCTTTTACCGGCAAATTTTACACTGAAAACCGCAGGGGGCGGTTTTAGTTTGGCATGCAGTCCCCACCCCCTGCAACCTCCTGCATGTCAACATGTCGGATGTCGGGGGAATGGGGATGAGGCACAAACCGCTGGGGATGCGGTTTGTTCATCGACCTAATAAACCGCTTGCATGAGGGGCGGTTTATGTTGCCGACGCATAACCACACCCAGAGCATGCGATTTGTGTTAGGGCAACCATGGGAATCGCTCCTTCGACGAGCGATTTTCCCAAAAACCTCTAACCACTCCATTGCAATGCGGTTTGATTGTAAACCGCCTCCTTGCAGTGTAGTTTTCACTGTAACCGCCCCTGCGTGGTGCGGATTTTAATTAAGGATGGTAGATTTGAAAAAATTTCGGTTTGGATGGTAGTTTTGTAATTTTTTTAAAACAGTGGTAGTTTTGGATTTTTTCCTCACTCTGCAAGGCTCTAGGATAGCCTGCCAAGCAGTTCTCATCCATATCGAAGTTGTAAATCGTCAAGCTTCCATCGTTGTCGTGCTTCAACCTCGGTGTCCGGTTCAACCCATAATCTGCATGGTATACTTTGTCACCGCTCAGCACCCATGGGTCTTCTTTAAGTTTATTTTTAACAGCCGGAAAATATGTGGAAAATTTAAAAATTTAAAATATTTTTTTTTAATATTTTTTAATTGCCTCACACACAGTTGATAGTCAAATATGAGAGTTGATTACCACATCAGTAAAGGTTAAATGAGTTTGACGGAGAGTGACTAAACTTGGATATTTAATTAATTTTACTGACCACGAATGAAATTAAATATTTTTACTTACCAAACGTGAAAATTTTTAGTAATTCGAGTGAGCAACCTTGCAAATTACCCTATATATGTACATATATTGTTCTATCATATTTTGAGTAAATTCATAAGTATAGCATAACCTGAGTGAGAAATTGCTATCTAGCTCATGAACTAACCAGAGTTTGGGACATGGTACTAAATCGTAACCCTTAAATATTAAAATATAGGTCTTAGTTCTATAAATCTCATACCCCATAACCCCAAGATCAAATTAATTAGAAACAATAATCAATAGTCATGATGTGCTTAGGGTCGAGGATTTAGATAATTAAGATCTAGAGTTCACCCATCAAGGGTTATGGTATAGGATCATGCCCCAAATCGGGTAATTCGAGGTTTAGATATTGTTTTCTTACTAAGGATATGCGGCAGCCTAGATTTATCCTAGGTAAGATAGAAGGCTCCATATATATGGTTTACACTAGCGTATGCGCACGCGTATATGTATTTTCGCAAAAACTTCAATATTTACTTTGATTTAAGGTAGAGTTCATAGATTTAGGGCTAGCCTTTAGGCTATATAATTTGGGTTTTAGGATTACTATTCAAAATTGAAAGTTTAGGGTTTAGGATAATTTGATGTCGTAAGGCTACTCTTAGAGTTTAGTGCATTGTCGTAAGCAACCGTGGAGGACCAACTCCCGATTTAACTGATTCAATTATTCAAAGCGACAACCAAAGTCCTTCATCTCCGAGCTCAAGCTGCGAGAGGAAGCGAAGGAGGCGGAGATTGAGGTTTATTCACACTCTCCCAAGATGTGGATACGATTTCAGAGGTCAGGAAGTTGAAGAGAATGGATGAAGTTAGGAAATAGCGGCTAGGGTTGGAACTTGGAAAGATATGGAGGAAAGAGAGAGAGAGTCTCATGTCTATTGAGATAAGAAGATTGGGAAACGACATCGTACTTTATAAAAGATTATATAAAAAATTATAAATATTTTTAATCTTAATTTCAATTTCAGGGACACACTGAGCGCGCATTAAATTCGTTGTGGAAAATAGTTAATATCATCATGGCGGAACTTTTCGGCGCTAGAAACAATTGACATTGTCGCAACGAAAGCTTCGTCGCAGATGCTCTCCAAACATTTTGCGACACCCTAATTTGTCGCCTAAAATCTAAATTCTCGTCGCAAAAACCTCTTTATATTTTCTTTTTTCGAACAACATTCGTCGTCATTAATTTCGTCGCAAAAAGCTTTTTTTTTGTAGTGATTCCATTTCACCACAATATGTGTCTAGCCAATTAAAGTTGGTTTGTTACTTATTAATTACGGAACTCTCCCGTGCTTTGTCGAAAAGTGATTCGCCTAAGGTGTTACAACTACTATTCAAGGATGGACAAAAAAATTTGCAAAATTTAGAAGAATTATGCTACACCTAGGGGTGGCAATGGGGAAGATTTTCCTAACTCATCCTCATCCTCGTCCTCATTTTCAGATATCCAAATTCATACCTGCCCCATATCCATGAGGGAGAGTATTTCCCATCCCAATACTCGTGGGTAGGCCTGTCAATTTGGTTTGACTTGGTTAACCAAACCATTAAGTATGAAAAACCAAAAATCAAAACCATTAAGGCCCTTATTGGTTTTCGGTTGCCAAAAACCAATAAAGGCCTTAATGGTTTTGGTTTTGGTTTGAATAACCAAAAAACCAATATGTACTCATATTTATGCCCATTTCCCTCCTTTTTATTGAATAAACGTCATAATAATGGTAAATGACCATTACAAATTATTGGTTGGCATGCGTGTCAAAAGAAAAAAAAATATTTGTTGACAAATAAATTTATTCTTATTGGTTTCTTAATGGTTTCTATTGGTTTTTCGGTTTTAACCAAACCAAAACCATTAAGTTGCTTATTGGTTTAAAATCGAAAAACTGAAACCATTAGCTTTCCAATTGGTTTGGTTTCGGTTAAAACCAGAAAACCAAAACCAAATGGACATCCCTACTCGTGGGAATAGACATCCCCTATATCCAATATTACTATACCCAGAATTTAACCCGTAGATCTTCAGTTATAATACTGAACATACCTAATAAATCATGAAGTCAACAAATCTGCAATAATTCTTAATATGAATTCAGAACATCCAGTCCAGTCCTTATCACATAAAAAAAATCAAGTCCTAAAATATTCATTAATTCATAAGAAAAGAAAAATTTCAATACTACTTAAATCGTCCATCTCCAACATATGTGTTAAGCAATAAATAACTAACATAATCTAGTTATCAAGGGGAAAGAAGGGGTGGAGGGTGAAGGGTGAATGGAAAGAGAAAAAATTAATGTTTGCTTTGAGTAGTCACTCAATTACATTTAAATTATATATTTTTTTTTATCTTTTTGAATTACTCTTCCTATGGTTGAGAGATTAATTATGATCCTTATATTTTCTACATAAGAAAAAATGCTCTTGGTTGGAAGGGTATTGGCGGTGGAGCCTAATATCATACCTGTCGCATTTTTATCAAACTTTTTGTGGGATTTACCCATATTCACCCTTATCCTTTAAATGCAAGGATTTCTTATTGACTAATATGGGAGAGCTCAGGTACACATAGTTATGAGTTCGATTATCATCTCTAAATACATCCCTATATATCCATGGGCTTTAAACTGTGTAAAACGAATACCAAATCAATATATAAATAGTTCATCTTCCTTACTTTTTTTTTAATAAAAGCAATAAAATTTTATTTTATAGTTATATACTACTAAAAGAATTCAAACTTGAGACATTCAAATTCAAAACTAGTTTTGTTACTGCTACTCAAATTAGGGTGCATAACTTTAGGATGCTTAACATGGGTAACCAGATCTGGACCCTTCTTTTTAAGTGGGCTATTGATCTAAGGCTTGAGAATTAGAAGGTTTTTTATTTTTCCTAGTTTTTTTTAATCGAATCATATCTTCTATATTCTAACTTGAATTTCAATTTTTTCTGCACATATGGACCGAGTTTGTTGTGCTCTACAAAATGAGATCCATTTTCAATATTTTTTGAGAAAAAAATTTCATACCACTCGTTACTAACTCCATACCATATGGTATCTCCTTGATTTTTAAGTCGTTTTTTAAAATTTTTGCACAGAAGGAATGAATTATTCATGATCTATTAGATCCAAAATTTCCCGGTTGAAAAAAATATTGGACCAAAAAATACCATACTATACCACCTTGGTATGGCGGTGTATCTTTCATACCATATGGTATGCTCCTTTTAATACCAATCAATACCACTATGGTATATACTGGTAAACAATTGCTCAATTTTTTTTGTTCAAAAAATATATCAAAGCAGATATCATTTTGAAGAGCACAATTAAACTTATTTAACTGTGCAAAATAAAATTAAGGGAGAAAAATTAAAGGTTTTCCAAGAGAGAGAAGGTGCGCTGATGTGGCGGATTGGATTGGATTATGCATGATTATTGACCAAAGAGTTAAGAACATGATCCATTCCCTATTACGACTATGCCAACTATGGGAGCGGATCCCATAACATCAGTAACTCTATGGTGAGTACTGAGTACCCATGAGTAACCCAACAGAATCCGCCACATCAACATTTTTTTTTCGTTGAATACCACATCAGCATTTCTCTCTATCGTGAAAGCCTTTAATATTTTTCCTTTTAATCTTTAATAGTTTCTCTCTTGTTTTAAGTCGGAATTTTGTTTTTTGCATAGATAAATCAGATCAATTGTGATCTTCAAAATGATATCCACTTTGATATATTTAAAAAAAATTGAGACATTTTTTTATTAGTCTATACCATAGTGGTATTGATTAGTATTAAAATAAGAGCACACCATATGGTATGAACAACGTACCATGGTGGTATGAATACCCGAGACTGTAGGATGGTTGAGTACATAATAGTAGTATACTAACTATCATTTACGACTTTCAACTCGTTCCTTCTGTGCAAAAAATTTCAAAATCAACTTAAAAAAGAATGAGATACCATATGGTATGGAGTTAGTAACGAGAGGTATAAAATAAAATTTCACAAAAAATATTGAAAATAGGTATCATTTTGTAGAGCACAAAAAACTCGTTTTATCTGTGATTTTTTTTTTTGAAATCCGAGTTATAACGAAGAAGATCAAAAAACGTTAAGAAAACTAGGAAAAATAAAATATCTTTAATTCTTAACCTTTGAATTTGAATTTTGTGGATCGAGTAAAAGAGTAAAAAAGAAAGGTTAAATTTAGTTATGCAAGGTTGCACTCTAACTTGAGCAGCCAAGTATCGTTACCTTCCGTTTCTTTCCTCTTATCCGACGTTAGCGCGGCTCTCCTACATTCCAAAATCGAATCCGAAGAAAAAATAATCCCAAACTTTCTCATTCATGCAAAAATGTTCCAAAAATACAATCAAATGAACATATATTTATTTTTTTGATAAAGCGAATTCATCATTATCTATTTATATTAGCTAGCTAGCTTGCACCTTGAATATGGATTAATTAACAATTATATATTGGTGATAACAGGGACCATATTCCTGGGGACGCGACTGTATATGCAAGAAAAAGATCCAGGATCAGAGGATGCAGAAATTACAGGACTGGTATTGATGAATACGAGGATGCTCCGAAGCTACAATTCGATTAAGGAAATGGGGAAACTGAAGACAACCTCCCCGTGGGGAAACAATTTCGCCTTTGTCCATGTCACCGTCCCCAAGCTTACTGCAATTTCAGATGAAAATAATGATCAGTCGAGGATGCGTCAGTGTGCTCTAGAATTTGTGAGGGCGGCTGGTGCTATCATTAAAAAGAAGCGGGTTTCTCTCGCCATTCCTGTCACTGCCAAGCTCCTCGAACTTTATCGGAAAATGAAAGGACATGAGGTAAGTACAATGTATATTAATAAATCATATTGCATGAGCATTTCCTCACTTCTTTTTCTTTAATTCTTTGGGTAATTAGCATAAATGGTAACAAATCTTTGTGGGTCAGTGATTAATCAGTATAAAATCGTTCAGAAACGTAGAATTTGAAGGAAAAAATATATATATATATATATATATATATATATCCTGGTTTGATGATAGCAACCAAAATTAATGCTCAATATCCAATAATAAATGGGGTTATCGAAATTCGAACAGAACAACTTTCAGTTAACGGAGGCT
This sequence comes from Linum tenue, assembly GCA_946122785.1. NCBI lineage: Eukaryota > Viridiplantae > Streptophyta > Magnoliopsida > Malpighiales > Linaceae > Linum > Linum tenue. The sequence continues at coordinate 17,490,636 of CAMGYJ010000010.1, read as the reverse complement.
CTAGCTAATATCAGGTTAAGAACTATTTGATTTCAATAACTCAATTTGTTAGGAGATGCTCAATTATGTATTTTATACTGTTTACTAACAAAAATGGAGTAATAAACTACTTTAAATTAAGGGCCAGTTTTGCAATCTAAGTTTCTAGATTGTAAACAAATAAAATATTCTCGCTTTTTGGATTCATGAAAAATATTAAAATGTTGATTATTTAGTAACTACGAGTGTTAACAATAATAAGAAAAGAAATTCACTTTTGAAATGACATGCTTACCCATAACCAAAAGAACCATAGTGGCTCAAAAAATATTATAAATTTATTGATAAAGATATTTGACGGGATTAAAAAGGGAGAGATAGAATATGAGAGAAAAATCTCAAAAACCAAGATACAAAATTTATATAACTATGAGAGATTTGATATTTATAGATTTTAGATATTTGATATTTTTGTACTTAAAATTCGCATAAAAAATACAATGCATGCACCGTAAATCAATGAATCAAATTATTTTTCTCCAAACCATCTAAGAGTTAAATATATCTTACACTTTGAATCTGGTTATGAAGATATTAAGAAAAAAAACTAATTATGAAATAGACTGCTTCAGTAATTGAGGTGGTATAAGACCCAAGTTATGATCTTCGTCTTTTCTAACCCGAACTCCAGACAAGCCATAGAGAAATAGTACATAAGAGAAGAGACGGAAAGCAGTCAAAGCACTGTGATTTTGAAGGTGCTTCACCAACCTATGGCTACTCCACGTCTCGAGAGATACTACTGATTATCCATTTATTTGATTTTATCTTATAGAATGAATAACGAGAAAAGAACTAAAGAAGGAACAAAATCAAGGAAAGAGATTGAAAAATGATAAAAAAAAACCCATATCCCAGCTAGACCCATAACAGCCATCAATTTATAGAACCTCTTCCTTAATAAAAATTAAGCTCCTTTTCAATCTCAAGTCCTATTACATTCTCAATTACAAAAGTTCGATAAAAAAGTATATAGTGGCTACTTCGTCGCACTCATTTTATTGGGTACACTCAGTGTACCCAACTTTAAAAGTGTCCATAATACATCAAATTTTGAAGTCTAATTACTACTCTCAATCTAATATGATGATATGACATAGAATCATAACAAATCAATCTATTACCCTAACCCCTTAACCTTCAATTTTGAATCCCAACCCAAAATCCCAAATTGTGAACCTAAACCCTAACCCTAAACCCCCAAATCCTAAATCTTTCAAATTAAAGTAAATTTTGAATGATTTTTTTTTTCAAATTCATGTGCTTCTTGTTCATAATATCAAAAACAACAATTGATACCGTTTTGACATGTATCGCATGCTCAGAATGACAATTATGAGGCGAGTGCACTTACTTTTTTTAGTGCATGCATTCAGTGCACTCGCTTCATAACTATCATCTAAAAATGCATCCAATAATAATAAAAATGCATACTGGTTTCTAAAATGCGACATAGTAACTTTCTAGCTTGATATCAATTAATTTTAATCAATTGACTGGGCAGGCTGCAGCTACTTACGTGCACAAGGTATTAAAGAACACAACCTTGGGTATTTCTAACTTGGTTGGTCCTCTCGAAAAAATGAGTATTGCTGATCACCACATTAAAGGCATGTATTTTATGGTTGCTGGAAGCCCACAGGTACCTTCGCCTTTTCTCGCTTCTTGAAAGCATACTCTATATATATTCTTGAATGGTAATTAAGAAATATTCTATCGGCTACGTACGTACATTGCAGGATGTTACCATCAGCGTTATCAGCTACATGGGACAGCTGAGGGTATCCGTTGGAGCGGAAAAAGGCTTCATAGACCACGACAAGCTCAAGTCTTGCATTCAAATGGCATTCCACCATCTTCGCAACTCTGCATGTCATTAGAATTATTTTTCGAGTTTCCTAGGAAAAAGGATAAAGTTATAAAACTTATATCATGAAATAATTCCTGCCAGGTGTGATGGTAACAAGAAAACATTATTCGACAACCATAGAACCAAGTGGGGGAAGGAGCTTATGTGAGTGCCGGTCTCGGTATAACCCACCTTGGATTTAAAAGTATTCCTAAAATTTATATGTAAAATGCAAGTTACACATGATATTCAAACCTTGTATGCATGCAATAATGGATTCAAACAATCATAAAACTGTATAGCTTATGTCATGCATTTGTCATTGATCTATATATAACTGTTATACGTAGAAAGAACTGCAGCAATTAAATAGACCATCTGATAGTCAATTTCTCAGTTTCCCAATTCCTAGCTAGTTTTGACTTCATCTCTCTAACCAAAAGCAACTGCCAAATCTTCACCTTGCCGATGTAGGTTGTGTCAAAGAACCCTCTAGGATCTCTCCGTTAGTGTACTAACTTGTAAAATGTACGTTGTTGCTTGTCTTTGCAAGTGTTGAAAGTGTATTAATTAAATGTATTACATGAATAACATATTTCAAAGTCGAATTGTTGATGAATTCATGATGTTTTTTGTATAGATGAGAAGTCGTTGACATAATTGATAAACAGTTTGGATGATAGATATAGAAAATTTTCAAATTTTGAAAGCACATCTTAGAAATTAGATCTTTGTAAAGATAGAGAAAGTTCAATTTATACTTTTTCACTTCGTATCCAGCTTGAATAAAATTCTGACTCCACCATTGATAGAATCGATATCTTAACCGAGGAGAAGGCTACTCCAAAAATTTGCAAATGGCGGACCAGAGGCATCAAATCATTAGGCTCAAGAAGGTCCTATCAATTTTTGCTATATACTGTTTTACCCATATGTTTCTCCTTTTCCTATGAGTGACTAGCTAGGATACCCTTGTTGTTTATATTAGTGGAACACGAATTGGTTCCAAAATTCTAGGCCGTGTTTAAATATAATTGACTGATTTTTGTCCCATAATTCTTGTTCTTCTTGCTTATTATATTTTGTTATGCTTTGGGAATACAATCCTAAGACTAGAACTCATTGGGATTCAAAGGAAAGACGAGAAATCTCTCATTGGATATTTTAGAACTCTAAGACAGAAAATTGCATGTCTTTATCGACCGGGTATTCAATCATTGCATTTCAAGCTTTAATAGTTGAGGTTATGATGGATGAGAATCGTGCATGGTCAAAATAATTTACTATAATTTTGTAATCGCGAAGGTGTTTTCGCTTGACACACCTCCTTGACACATAAGTACGCCCTATATATACATATACCCTTGAACCTCAACAAACTTTCAACATATCCGAAATCCGAAGTCAGTTGTCAATAACTATATTTTGACGAGACTTTGACCCATAAAGGTCAAGCAGAAGCAGGGGTTAAGAACATAGAAAGGGAATTTGTCCGCCGAAGGAGATGAAATCTCTGGTAGCTTTGATGGATGAAGCTGGAAAGAAAGGGAATTTGTTGACCGGGGAGGCTTTGAACTTTAATGGGAAGAATATTTTATTGGCGATTACCAAAATCGCAGTCCCAGCAGTAAGAGTTCTAATACAAGCCGACTTTCGCGAAAATCAGTCGTGGAAGAAACTGGGGGATGTGATGAAGAGGTGGGCTGCTGTGAAGAACTCGGAGGAGAGTAGGTGAGCGGCGACATGCAAAGCCTAGAGCACCATATCTGAAGAATCCGAAAACGAATTCAGGCGAGCATCGACTGGGGAAGAGCAAGGCGGGAGGGAGGGACTCGATTGTCTGGCCTTTGATGGGGGGATTGAAGGACGGCCGAGAGGAGGAACGGCGACAGGTTGGAGCTTCTGATTTTCGGCCGGATGTTCTACAAAGAGGGAAAAGAAAGGTAAAGGTGGAGAGAGAAAGGGGTTCCCAAAACCGATTATCTGGCAGTATCTTCTGGGGGTAATTACTAATTACTCAAGCAGCGGGCTTAGAGCATCCTAGGCCCATACATGCATTTTGTAAAAATCGGAAGCATAATGAAAATTAGTTGTTGCACCTGCACTACACTTTCTAGTTTCTACTACCAAGATCAAGAGATCTCCTTCCTACGACATACACACACATTTTTTTTTTTTTATGAATACGACATACACACACATTGACACTTGCCAAATCCTTAGCACTTTCTTTTGTAATTTTTTTTATATATTTCAAGATAAGGAAGTAGTATCTTTTATTCAAATATATTTAGAAATATTTAATATAATATAATATTGACGCTCTGCTCACGCTCTTAATATTAAACTTTTTTAAAATGAATGCTCTGACGCTTTCGTTCCCGCTCCCTCTCTCGCTCTACGCTCTGGTCACCTAAAACCAACCACAATTAAAGTAGATGAAGCATTAAAATAAACTAGATAAACACATTCATTCAAAATCCAAACATGCACAACCTATAAACTCGGGTTCATCTTCCCTAAACAACCATTAGAGATTCAAGTCATAGAGAGAGAAAGAAAACACAAACTAGAAGAGAGGGAGTGATGGAATCAATCTTCTTCTCCTTGCTTGCACCTTCTTCTTGCTCTTTGGGTGGATTGGATCTTCAATGAAGCTCTCCCAAGGTATTTCCCTCTCTAAAACACTCCAAAATCCTAACTTTCTCACTCTAGGGAGGCTCTCCCCTTTTCCTTCAGCAACTCCACTATTTATAGGCGTTGGAATTCGCGGGCTGTTGGGGAAAGATCGCGGGCGTGAACTTTTGTGTTGCGGCCATGATCTATTTTCACGGCTGTCATCAAAGTTGCTCGCAAGACGAGTGGGGAAACTCTTTGTTCCTCCAACGGTGTTTCCTTCTGAAGTTTGCAGTCCAAGCGCTCCAGTTCGCGGGCGGGATCCTTCGGTGTTGTCCCGCAATCTCTGAGGACACTTTGCGACCTCGCTTCTCGGTCGAGAACTTGTGGCCTTTAGCTGCGGTCATTGTAATTTCTGGCTTCTTTCCTTGCTTATACATATTCCTGACCATTCCTCTCCATTTGTGCCATTTTCCATACCTAATTCACATGTATCGTCTAAAGCACCCTAGAATGACAACATAACAAAATAGGGATGCTATTGACGATATACTTTCGATTATGCACACGAATTAGCATGAAACAAACCAAAATATGGAGGGTAAACAACACCGATTTAGGTGTTATCATCTAGACATGTGGCTTGGTAGGGGAAGGGATCAAGTGCATAACGTTGTGGTCAATAACCATATGCATAACTGAGTCGCACGAAACTACACCACAATAATCCCTACTAGAGTCCAAGTTTTTAAACTCTAGCCGGGTGCAGTATAGAGCAAGTATTTAGATATCAACTCGGGTTGGTCCGTCTACCCCTACTTCAATTGTTGAAATCATTATCTAGCAACAAAGTTTTGGTTTAAAAGTTTGCTAATTGTACTAAAATAGGACAAAGGTAAATGGGTTTTGAAAACTCTTTTGTGGAAGGATCACTCGGGTATCGCTTCCTCCTAACTACTACCATGCTCTACGAATTAGAACGATTGTTTTGGGCATGGTAATCCCGAGTCGTAGAGGGATGCATACATGGCCGGAGACCACAATCTCAACTGCTAAACCGAGGTAAATATCAAAGGCCGTGTCACTCGGCCCTCTCGGTTTAGGCAATCGATAGTTGACTTACTCCATCACTCAAATCAAAGGCCAGACGGCTTGATCGCGATTAACCGATGCTTAATTCCCCATTGAGGGTTACCCTAAATTAACCTAGTTAGGTGGCTTAAAAAGCTGAAGGAAAACCAACTCGATTGAGTCTCCCTTGGAAGGGGGATTTTCCTCTCTAAGCTAGGTTAAGGTGGCTAATTAGATTGATAGAACCAACATGCACAAACCTAAGGGTGCTAAGCACAATTATGCACATCCCTAGGTTGCTAAGCACCAAAATTCACAAACCTAAGGATGCTAAGCACAAAACATGCACAACCACTAGGTTGCTAAGCACAAGCATGCGCAATCAACATTGAATAATACCTCAATCATTGAATTAAACAATACCCAATGACAATCATCCAATTCACATAAAATAAACTACATGGTAGAGTTAGGGTTTCACAACACCCAAGTGAAAGGAGATGTACTCCATGCTAGAGATGGGAAAAAACACAAAGAGAAGAAGAGGAAACCATCTTGGAGGATGCTCCCAATCTCCTTGGCCCTTGTGTTGAGCTTTCCTTGGAGGAAATCTTCCCAAAATCCACCTTGAAGCAAAACCCTAGCCTTTTTCTTCCTTGGTTCGTGTTTCTCTCTCTAGAAATCTGAAGAAGGCTTTTCACACAAAGTGGGCTCTCTCGTCTCTCCTCCTTTCAGCTCATCATTTAAACCAGAGACGAGCTGAGTTCACGGCCGTGAACCACAAAACGCGTTCGTGAACTGCAGGCGTGCACCAAAACGCACCCTTCAATCTCTTCTGTTCACGGTCAACAGCCTTTGTTCACGGTCTTAGTGACCGTGAACTCACCTTGCATCAGTAACCTTCGTTTTGGCTCTGGACGCCTCGCGATTCACGGTCAAGGGCTCTTCTTCACGGTCATGCAAGACCGTGAACTTCCTTGGGTAGCCGTGAACTGGCCCTTTTTCACCTCCTCCCGGTTTTTGATCCTTTGCGCCCAACTTTCGACTTTGAGCCTGGTTTCACCTGTTAAATCCTGAAACACACTAAAACATGAGAAACCTAGCGTAAAACCATCCATTTAGGAGTGAATTTGGCACAAACACCTAAGTAAAACGGGGGCAAAACATGTACAATTAGGCCAGAATCACTCCCCACACTTAGACGTTTGCTTGTCCCCGAGCAAACCATTTCACACAAGGTAATATTTCAACCTACACAACTACTTTGGGGACAACTCAAATGGCACAAAGTGGGAATTCTCAATGGCTATTTGAAATCAATACATGCACCGTTGCAAGCAATACTAACATCCACCACAAACGACATTCGAAGCCACCAAAAAGGGCAAACGAAAAGTTCTCACCTTGTTCATGGATCAATGCAAGTCGCAACAAGACTAGTTATCAACCACAGCCGACCATCATGGAATTCAAGTCCTAGGAATAAATAGAAAAGCAACAAAGGTCCTCACCGGGGTATGATATGACATGCAAAACAAGAATGAATCACTCACTCTCAAGACAGTGGGGTTGGGACATTTTTGGTGCAAAAGATGTGCACAATCATAAACTCTCGGCCCTATCGTCTCAATACCACGGCGGTAACCTCTAGATGCTAGAGTTCACGGGATGGTTGTCACCACTAGCTCGTCCGGAGGTCTTAGACACCGGTTCAGATGACTGACAATTATCTTGGACATGGGAAAAAGGCTTTTTGGGTGGTGGCAATCATGGTGTGAGGTTCTACATCTTCAACCTAGAACCGAAGGTTCTATGGTTTCGACTAAAACCCCTCTTTTCAACCCAAGGCCACTAGCATCGGCTAAAATCCTTATCTCTCCTTTCCAAACTATCACCCATCGTGAATTACATTGAAGCACTCTTCCTCGGTCTACTCTTGCTAGCACATAAAGGTTTGGTAGTGAAGGAGTTCTAAAACAATGTGGGGGGTTTCGATGGCTTGGGTTGCAAAGAAACCCCTCCTAGAGCATGTACTTTGGTTTTTCATGGCACTCTCTACTTTATTTACCTCATTTTATTACCTCTTTTCGTTTCTCTTTTCTTTTCTTTCTTTTTCTTTTCTTTTCGAGGGGGGTACTAGAGAGTAAAAAAACTTGCCACCTATACATTTAACGACCAATGCTCTCTTTTTGAGGAACTCACTCCAACACTACACTTCAATTTTCTCATCCCTAGCAAGGACTGCACACGAACCTCCTATGTAGAACCTTTATGGAAACTGAAAGGCGAGAGCTCCAGGACACAAGGACGACTCATGTTTAGACACGAAGAAAGGATTGGGGTCGTTCTATTAACACCATTAAGCTCACACGCATGAATCTCCTAAATTGAGAACGACCCTCGAAGTCACAAGGCTCAAAGGGGTTGACTAAAGGATGACACATTTCGGAACAATCAACATTTGGGCGTGGACGAATCCTACGCCTCCATCATACTTACTAGTGACAACTTGTGATGCTACACACCGGGGTAAGAGGGAACTATCACACCGGAAGAAAACGATCGGCTCAAAGCTCATAGGCTACCTAGTTACCCAACCATCTATTCCAATTCACAAACACGATGCATGGCAATTGTAAGCAACAAGTGATCAAGTCAAGAAGTCCATTCATTTATGCACACCTGAGAACTAAACTTTTGCCCTATCCTAATGAACTTCTCAATCATCATCATAGGATATACTCGATCACATGCAATGATTCAAGATCAATGCCAATAAACACGAGAATTTCCCACCATCCGGCCACTTTGATCATGCAAACATTGCTTGGAGCCCCTCAAAATTTTGAAATTTGGGCATACAAAAGGCTCCAAGCATTAATCACAGTCACACAAGTGTACTAGTAAACTACCCCCCCCCCCAACACTTAAACTCGACATTGCCTTCAATGGTGTAAGAAAGGGGTAAAATGATGTTACCGCTTGGGCTTAGTGAGTGAAAGTTGGAATCGAACCGGGGTAGGATAATTGAGCTTCAAGGAGAGACAAAAAAATACACACAAACAAAATATGACTCGCTCGAGGCGAGGTTATTACAAGCACAATACATAGTAGTAGTTTATGTCACACACTCACACAAAATGAAGAAAAATAACAAAAAGAAAAAGAAAACAAGTTCAGGGTTACAAGTAGAGAAGTGGGGCGAAAGGACTCCGCTCTGCCACATGTCTCACTCGTTGGCTACCTCTCTCCGGTGGATGGACCCTCTCCAGAATCGGGTAGGATACCCTGGCGTCGAGCCATAAGCTCGAGGATGTCGGTCTGCCGGTCGAGGCGGGATGAGAATCCCATGAAGTTCGTCTCTAGGCGATCCACCCTCTGGACGAGGGGATCGCCTGCTGGTGGTGGTGGCTGCTTGGATTCTGGCCGGACCTCGGGGTCAGGACTCAGTCCCTCGATGTACCGCATTGGGCCAAAGGTGCGCAATAAGCGCATGGAGTGCAGAGTGCCCTCGTCAAATCTCTGGGTGCGCCCCTCGTTCGAGCACCCTGAAAGGCTGATATCGAAGTATCTAGAAAGGATGGGTGATGGAAGGACCCATTGATGTGACAGAACGACGGTTTCCCCCATTGGCCCTGGCAAAAGAAGTGGCCATGGCTGAACCCAGGTGCAGAGTGCTAGACCGGTCTGCCATGCAAGAACAAGCCAATCATATTCTCTCGGTTATCTTGTTCGGGTTGTGGTAAGCCGGGTAGAGGGAACGGGCCAGGAGTGCAACCATGACACGCCACTGGGGCTGGAGTGTGGATGTCATTGTGATGGCCGATTTGAACTTTGTCCTTTGGTACTTGGGAAGACAAAACTTCAGAAACGCGACATTCACATCAAAACTTCGGATGGCATCTTCCTCCCACTCGTCCTCATGTTTGGTTTCCATTACGAGGGCTCGGGCTAACTCGTCATAGCTCAAATTGCAAGGGTCCCCTCCCAATCGGAACTTGACTCGGCGTACTGGATGACCGAGTAGGCATATGCTCTTGCGTATGGTGAAGGTGCTGAATAATTCGACGCATAGCTCCCAAGTATCATAAGATCAAGGGCTTGGCGCCGTTGTGGGTGCACCACTGCCTCCCTCATAACGTCACTGCAATGAAGCCTTTCGAACTGGGCGAAGTCGAGTTTCCAATGGTTAATGACTCTCGATTCAAACACCAAACACCTTTCGAACTGGGCGAAGTCTAGTTTCCAATGGTAATCACGAGCCGCAGAGGGATGCATACATGGTCGGAGACCACAATCTCAATTGCTAAACCGAGGTAAATATCAAAGGCCGTGTCACTCGATCCTCTCGATTTAGGCAATCGGTAGTTGACTTACTCCCTCACTCAACTCAAAGGTTGGACGGCTTGATAACGATTAACCGATGCTTAATTCAACATTGAGGGTTGCCCTAAATTAACCTAGTTAGGTGGCTTAAAAAGCTGAAGGAAAACCAACTCGATTGAGTCTCCCTTGGAAGGGGGATTTTCCTCTCTAAGCTAGGTTAAGGTGGCTAATTAGATTGCTAGCACCAACATGCACAAACCTAAGGGTGCTAAGCACAATTATGCTCAATCCTTAGGTTGCTAAGCACCAAAATGCACAAACCTAAGGATGCTAAGCAAAAAATATGCACTACCCTAGGTTGCTAAGCACAAGCATGCACAATCAACATTGAATAATACCTCAATCATTGAATTAAACAATACCCAATGACAATCATCCAATTCACATAAAAGAAACAACATGGTAGAGTTAGGGTTTCACAACACCCAAGTGAAAGGAGATCTACTCCATGCTAGAGATGGGAAAAAACACAAAGAGAAGAAGAGGAAACCATCTTTGAGGATGCTCCCAATCTCCTTGGCCCTTGTATTGAGCTTTCCTTGGAGGAAATCTTCCCAAAATCCACCTTGAAGCATAACCCTAGCCTTCTTCTTCTTTGGTTCGTTTTCTCTCTCTAGAAATCTGAAGAAGGCTTTTCACACAAAGTGGGCTCTCTCCTCTCTCCTCCTTTCAGCTCATCATTTAAACAAGAGACGAGCTGAGTTCACGGCCGTGAACCACGAAACGTGTTCGTTAACTGCAGGCGTGCGCCAAAATGCACCGCTTCGATCTCTTCTGTTCACGGTCAACAACCTTCGTTCACGGTATTAGTGACCGTGAACTCACCTTGCATTAGTAACCTCCATTTTGGCTCTAGATGTCGCGCGATTCACGGTCATGCAAGACAGTGAACTGGCCATTTTTCACCTCTTCTCCCGTTTTTCGATCTTTTTCGCTCAACTTTCGACTCTGAGGCTGGTTTCACCTGGTTAATCCTGAAACACGAGGAACCTAGCGTAAAACCAACCTTTTAGGAGTGAATTTAGAACAAACACCTAAGTAAAACGGGGGTAAAACATGTGCAATTAGGCCCGAATCAATAACCCAAGCACAATATGCCATATCGACACTCTTCTCTCTCTTATTGAAAGCCTTTAATCTTTTCACCTTTAATCTTTAGCGAACTATTTCTCTCTCGTTTTAAGTCGGAATTAAAGAAAATTGCACAGATAAATGAGATTAACTGTGCTCTTCAAAATTATATCAACTTTGATATATTTTTTAAACAAAAAAATTGAGACATTTAGTACCTGTCTATACCATCACCATGGCGGTACTGCTTGGTACTACATAAGATCATACTACGTAGTACGTGACTCACTCCTACTGTCACTCTAGAAATTGGCCAAGTGTAACCACTTCCTAAAGCGTAGTATAACGGGTTTGGGTTTTAATGTCAACCCGGGTCCTAGATTTGATGACTACTCAGTGACTTCTTATTATCTAGCAGTGAAACTTTAGTGCAAGTCCAAATTAACAAACAAACAAAGCAAGTTAAACGGTTGTTTTCAAGTCGAGAGAGATCACCCGGATATTGTTCCCCCTAGACTGCAGTTAAGCCGGATTGCAATTTACCAAGTTCAGTTTTCATGAAAGTTATACTGCGGAAGATTCTTAAACAGTCTGAAGTCTCGACAAAAGGTCTCCAGACCCTCTCAATCTGAATCTCTAGCGGGCGACTAACCTCCACTGGAGTAAACAGATTGAGGCCCTAATGAACCAAACCTCCACTACCGAATTGAATTCGGTACAGAATAGTGAATTGGCTCCTCGACTAAATTCGCCAATTCACTACGTTCAATTAAGGGTGCTCTATCAACCTAGGCAGATATTCTCTTTCTAGGTTAAGGCAGAAACAACATGAATTTGATAAGGATTCAAGTCATTCAATCATTCAAGCCTCAATCGAATGTAATCAAATCATAACATCTGTACTTGGGTTCATACAATCAGACCTAGCATACAAATCTAGGGTTCTCCATACCCAGATGAATGGGAAAACTACTCCATGAAGAGAGAAGCAAAAGCAGATTCAGATGCGGAAATCATACTGTGAAGGATGAGTTTCTGCTCCTGGTCATCGATCGGCACTTCTCCAAGCTCAAGCCGGGCTCCAATGGTGATGAAGATCAAGCTATGGCACTTGGGAACTCTGGTTCGTCGCTTTATCTCTCTAGGAATCGCTCTGTCTCTCTAAAACTCGGAACCCTTGATTTTTAGCCTTCTTTTTCTTTAAAAAGTTGATGATCGCAATACCCGGTCGGGTATTTTGGGTGTCGACCGGGTATGTGCTAAACGCGCCGTTTTGCCTCAGGGGAAATCCCCGGTCATGGCCAATAATCCCCGACCGGGGATTTTTGCCTCCTGCCCGGGCCCTCTTCTGTTTCTCACGGATGCCCAAAGCCTCAAATCCCCGGTCATGGCCAGATAATACCCGACAGGGTATTTCTGCTCATGGACGGGTATTTTTGCTCTCCAGCACACTTCAAGCCTCACTTGCTCCATTCGACCCGAATCTCGTTCCTTCGCCTCGATGCCAACGCTAAGCCCTGAAACATGACATATGTAGACACCACATTTTGTCCGGGACAATTGTTTTACTGAAAAATAATTATTTTAACGTCGTACTGCGATTGTATTTAAAAAGGAAGCTGGAGATAGTTTGGCTGGAGATGATAGTTTGGATGAGACTAGCAGTTGCAAGTCAATATGAACTAACAATTATCAAATTTCCTCCTAATCGATTTTAGGGCATAATTAGTTAATTAGTTAAGATAGGATCGATTTAATTTAAGATTAGCAGTAGCGAATCATACAACTTGGGTTTAGAGCATATAGTGCAAATTTTGTCTCTCGAGTTTGGATTTGGATTTCAAAATGGGACAAATTGAATAGTGGAATGAGCTCTATTACCAAATATTCAAAGTTGATACATCGCACAACTTGGGTAATGACCTCTAAATAAAGCGAGAATTGAATTAATTACAATGACTAATGCTAACTCTACAAAATTTGGACCACGCAATTTGATTTGCAGATATACAATTACAATATACAATTACAAAGAGAGAAATATTTGAGCCTTGAGGCATGAATCTGGTCCACTAGCCCAGCTTAGTCAACCAAGCCCAGTTACCTGAAAAAATGAGAAGATACCAATTAGTCCAATTCCAGATTTTTAAGCCCAAAATTGGCTGTCACTCGAGCCCAGTTTCTAACAAAAAACCAGAGGCCCAATCAGCCAGCAGAGGTCCATTTCGGAGCCCAACTCGGCCCAACGAACATCTCAACAAACAGACCCAACTACCCAACCCACCTTATCTACAGACAATTGCGCAATCCAAGGAGGGCAAGCCAGAGGAGGGCAGCTGCCCCCTAAAAAGAGTAGGCCGGCCACCTCCCTCCATGGATTAACCAAACATTGCCACATCTACCAATGAACAGTAGCCATTTGGCTATAAAAAGCTCTTCAACTTTTGCTTAGGGGGGACGGATTTTGGGGAGGAAAAATATACACTGAAACAGAAATTCTCGAAACACTCTTTTCCTTGCAATACCAAACTTAGTCCAGAAATGGACCTCTGCTTTATCGATGCTATTTCTATTATGCCAGTCTATAAATCGATCAACTTAACTATCCATGAAGTCAGATGTTGTGTTCTAAATCTCCGTCATGTTTAGATTTCCCTATTTTTAGGATGGTTGTCATAGCCATACACATATCCAAGCAAATTTAATTACCATTTAGAATACAATGGATAAACTTGGATCCAGATCTAACAAAAATCAACAAAAACCATAAATTTCAGATTTCAAAATCCACAAACCAACCATTAGTTTAATAAAAAACCGCAAGCAGTTGCAGCGGTTTATAGAAGCCAAAAGCGGCAGTTTCCATTTTCGTTATACAAAATTAATTCAATTTACTACTTAGATCATGCAAGAGAAGTATAGTTAAGTTTCATAGGTTTAAACTAAATACAATCAAGACTGCATATATCATCAAAGCACATAGGTGCATGGTTTTTGTTTTGGTTAAAACCTAGTCTGATTTTTGAACTTTAGCCTATCAGATCCAAAACCCAGAATCTGCCGAAGCCAAATCTAGATTAGCAAGTAACGAAAGATCACCGATTAAAGCCTAAAACACCAAGACCATTTTCCATAAATTCGGATTTATAAATTAATTTTTTTTAGTTTAACCTTCTTAGTTAATTAAACCAATCAAGGTTCAGAGGAACCTCACCTAAAACCGACTTTCCCCAAGCCCTGCATCAAATAAAACAAGCGGATTAGAAACCAAAGATTGAGATATTATCAAATTAAAAATAGGGAAAAATCTTCACCAAATCTTTAAGTCGTCATCGTCGGAGATCTGGACTCTCTTCAGATCTGCACAAAAATAAGAAAGGAAAAACACTCAGTCTAGAAAGAAACCGAAGAGAGCAAAGTAAAAACAAAATAATGTAGACCCAACCGCCGTCTGCCTGTCCCTCCTGAGGCCGCCTTGTGTCGTCCCTCTTCCTCCCCATCGAAGCCAGAGACCCGAAAAACCCCAAAAATCCAAAACCAACACAAAATTCAGAATACAATCTCAAGTAATATAAATAGAAAGCCATGCAAGCAAAATCCCTACCTGGATCGACATGCATCCAGCCGATTGAGGTCGATTCTGGTCGCCTTTCTCGCTGCCGTCTTGCCGCGGTCGTACGCGGCTTGTCGTGAGCTTTATGTTCTCGTTTCCTGGAGGCAGGGACGAGAAACAGAGAGATCGAAAACGAGAGGACGGCGATTGAGGGCTAGGGTTTCGGTCTATGGTGGAAGAGTGACGAGATGAGAAAGAGGAGAAGAGAGGGCGGCTAGGGTTTGATTTGTGTCTGGTAGAGGAAGAGAGAAGTGGAAGGATCGAGAGGAAGAGAGAGAGGCGAGAATGAGAGGGACGAGAGAGACAGGGCGGCCGCCTCTCTTTAGATTGATTAGGGTTTCATTAGAGATTATTTATATACCCCATCGATTAAAATGACTGAATTACCCTTAGGGTTTCCTTTTTATTACATAATTCTGCCACCGTGTTTTTGGGTGATTACAAAAATACCCTCCCCCTTCTCTGCATTAAAACGAGAAATCCCATAAAAAAAAGGTTAAGAGCGGGAGCGGGTTTCGAACCCGCGTCCATAGGTCTAAACGGACAAAACGACTGGCGTTTTGGCCAGTTGGGCTGCCGGCCGGTCATGCACGAATGTAATCATCCCGTTTACTTTTATTTGGTTTAAAATCCTTAATTCGAAATGTAGAATTGCGGATTAAGTCTCTCGTTTCTTTTCTAATACGTCAAAACACTTCCTAATAACTTAAATTCTTGTATTATTTTTTTCATAATTTCATAATAATCAACCTAAATTTTATCAACAAAAATTATAATGCGAGAATTACGTTCAGTGGAACGTGGTGAAAAGGTCACAATTAAACTATCAAAGTTCCTAACGAACTACGTGGACTTTGATCCCGTCTAACGGGTACGTAGGCAACCGATAAGGTTCGAGTCCAACTAAACAATTAACTTTATCTTTAAATTTTTACGTCAGTGGGCGTATAATTAAATTACAGCTAATATGATTAAAATTATTTAATGGTCCAGTGGGACCCAAAAATTACAAAATTATTACCAAAATACACCCAACTCGTATAAAAACTTATCGACTTAAGTAGTACCGATTCAGGGCGTTGTGGGGTGTGATTTCACTTCCCCACACGTAACCGTACTCCCGAACCCATATCTCTTAATCGCAGACCATATCTCGGTTCTGACCCTAAGGTTAGAGCCGATTCGAAGAGTGTTCGATCCACTCCAAGTAAGATCGATGGCGACTCCCAAAAATGCCGACGCGATGACATCGGACCCCCCGGAGGGACGGTTACGACAACATAAACGAACAACCTAGCGTGAAATCGGCTTAAAACATGAGAATCAACATCTCAAACGGCTCAAGAATAGGGGTAAAAACATGTGCAATTATCGGTCTATCAAACTCCCCCACACTTAACCGTTTGCTTGTCCCCAAGCAAACCTAACTCAAACCAATGCAACTCTCCAGACCTCTATAGCAACCAACGACTCCGATCATAGGTAGAGGATTTCCTAGATCATTTAGCAGCTTACGAAGTCAACCGACGCACAAGTCATCTCATAGCTTCTTCGGCGAGAGCGCTAGTCTCGAGTCCGCATCATGGAAAATAGTGAACAGAGGACAAATAGATCATGGACTCACTTTTTGAAGGTGCTCTATTTTCTTCTTGAAGATGGTTGGTACCCCTTTTCTTTCTTTTTTGCTTGTATTTCTCTTTTTTTTCAAGGGTTCCAACCTGTTTTTCAGAAAATGGGGGCTCCCACCTAGCAGAGGTTTTGCGGGAGCCCAGTTCTTACCGGCCATGCCAGGAGCGGATGTCTCGAGCCTCGTGTGGGGGAAAGACATGTAAGGGGGTGATAGACCGTTATTTACACATGTTTTTACCCCTATTCTTGCACCGTTTGAGGTGTTGATTCTCGTGTTTTAGGCCGATTTCACGCTAGGTTGTGCTTGTTTGTGATATTTCAGGTCCTAGTACGTGAATGGAGGCTTGGGAGCGAGTTTGTGGTCGATTGGACGAAGATCGGACGCGTGGCGAGGTGTCAAGGAAGCCACACGGGCAGCCCGGGACATCACACGGCCGTGCAACATACAATTGTGGCCGTGTGATTTTTGCCGAGAGCAAACACGGGCAGGATGGAAATCTCACACGGCCGTGCGACCCTGGCCGTGTGGGATGGATGAAGTGCAAATAATTGATCCGCGTCGTTTTGACTCACACGGGCAACTGGGTGAGCCACACGGCCGTGTGGCCTGCCCGTGTGAGTCGGGAAATCTTGCTTTTTCAGCCAATTTCGAGCCAAAAAGGAGAGAATCGGATTTTCAGAGCAAAAACAGAGCCATAGAGAGAGAAAGTATGAAGAACACATCCTAGAAGCTATCTTGGATCTGGGTTTCGTCAAATCGAGCTTGGAGATCGTCATAGGAGTGGAAATCATCATCCCGGAGCAGATTTTCCTCATCATTATGAGTATGACTACTCCGATTACTGTTTTCTTCTCTCTCTATGGAGTAGAACCCTTCTCTCACTTGGGTATGAAGAACCCTAGTTCCTGGTGTTAGGGATTTGATTGTAATGACTTGGGATGATTATACTGTTTGGTTTTAATCGAATGATGCATGTTTATTGAATTGATTGAAGTCTGATCAGCTTTTCTTGATTTCTGCTGCAACCTGAGATAGATAGAATCTGATTAGGTTGTTAGAGCCTCTTCATTCGATAGTAGGAGATTGGTTATACCAGAGTTAGCAAGTTTACTGCTTTGTACTGGAATTCAATTCCAGTAGTGGAGTTCTGTGCTTATTGCTTCAGCTTTCTATCCCGGTGAAGACTAGTCGTCTGCCGGGTAGTTAGACTGAGAGGGCTTGGTCAGCTTAAGAGATTCCAAGCTACTGTCGGATCTTTCGCAGTCTAATCAACAGTAAATCAACCCAAGGAAATTACAATTGAACCTAACTAAGGGGCTAGGGGGACTCATTCCCGAGTGACTCTTACCTGCTTGAGAAAATCGAATAATTTCCTGCTTTCTTACTGCTTTTAGTTTAAACACAAATCACTCGACTTAGTTGGCTAGATAATAGACAATCACGGAGTAAGCAGTAGATCTAGACCCCGGGTTGATAATAGAACTTGCCTGTTGCTGCATTCCCGGACTGCGATTACACTTGGTCGCAGTTTGGTGTTGTGTTTTGGCGTGTCAGGGGGCTGGAGGTAGTAGGTGGAAATTGCGAACGGATTCCCGTCTCCCCTTACACACTTTCGCCCTATTCGCACGGGAGACGTTATTTTAAAGCACATTTTCGAGCACCTTTTATTTCCAAAACATGATACAAGAGTCCATGACAGGTAGAGAGTCCACAACACCACACAATTCAAGGGTCCTAAGATCACTAATTCACTTAATCAACCAGCACAATATGAAGAAGAAATGAGACTTCTTAAATGCATCAACATCCTCCATAGTGCTACACTACCTCCCTAGGTTGCACATTACTAAAGAGACTGTCAATTCAAAGCATACTGAGCAGGCAATTGCAAGGAACACGTACTTGGAGCCCTCAAATTTAAAAATTTGGACAGTGGACTAGGCTCCAAGCACACAAACATATCTAATGTAGTCAAAAGATAAACATCCCCCCAACACTTAAGATCGACATTGCCCTCAATGGAGAAGAGGGAAGGAAAGGGGAACATCAGTGGCCAGAAGGAGTGCATTGTGGAGCACTTCCCGGCTGAGGGGGGTGGAGCCGCCCCGTGCAGAAGAATCCTGGAGTCCCTGGAAGCAGATGTCGAAATGGCGCCCCAAACGTGTGATCAGGGGACCACAATAGATATGGTTGGGCTTCCCGTGGCACCGGGAGAAAGTGGTGGCCACGAATGAACCCAAGTGGAGAATGTGCTCCGGATACCCCATCGAGTACATGGCATAGAGCACCCGCTTCGGAATCTTGTGCGAGCCGGTGACGTTGGGGATGATGGAGCGGGTGATGAGCAGGTTCATGATGTGCCACTGCTGCTTGAGGGTGCGGACGTATGTCTGGCCAGCGTCGAAGTAATCATACCCATAGGCGCGCCTGACTATCCGACGGTAGAACCCGTTCTAGTTCCAGTCGGTCGGGTTCGGGATCTCGACCTCGTGGCAATCGAACGGGTGGACTCGATCCCCAAGGCGTAGGCCAACCCGTCAATGGTCAGCTCCCGGGGTAGCCACCCAGCCTGAATGTCACTGCATAGGAGTCCCGGGCAGCTTTGCTGTCGTACTTGAAAGTGGTGTAGAACTCCCACACCAGCTCAGTGTAGGTGGGCTCCTCAATAGTCAGCAGCATCCGCCAATCGCGGTGGCTGATGGCGGCGGTGAGCTCCTGGATGCAGTGGAGCTGCTCGAACACTGCCCACTCCAGATGGTGGTGGCGCTCCAATTTCCCTCGAGTCACCGCGTGGAATTGGTCCGCGTAATCCGGGTGCAAGCGCAGGCCCTGCACAAATGGATGGTCGAGGGACATGCTCCTACAAAATCAACAAACCAAAGGTGGAGCCAAGAGAACAACTTGTCAGGACCAACAGCATGGGTTCATCACTTCCCCCACACTTAAGGACCACCTAGGCTAACAGTTTTAAGCACGGCCGGTTGAATCGCAAGCAACTCAACGGAATCAAGGCAAGAACCACTGAACCAACCACATTAAGTACACGGGCAGCACATACACCATAGATAGAACCAAGCACACTCAAAGCATCCCTCACCCTATTCTAAACCATGCATGCACATACAGTTCTCGGTCCTACAATCTACAGTTCGATTTTCCAGGAAAGAGCAGTTAACAAGAAACACACCTGAAAACGCAAGTAGAACTGTAGCTAAGGCTCAAAAAACGGGTGAGGGACGCGAGACGGAGGCCAAAAATGACCCGAGAGGCTGGCCGGAAAATCGCCGGAAGGTCACCGGAAAACGACCGGCGGCGGCGGGGGCGGCGGAGTGCGGCTGCCGGTGACGCTCAAGAAGAGAGATGGGAGAGGATTTGAAAGGAAGAGAGAGGAGAAAATTTTGAGAAATGAGGGTAGAGAGAGAAACTTACCGGGGGTTTGCTATAAATAGCAAAAATCCCCGATCGGGTATTTTGAGTCCACGACCGGGGGTTTTGACAAACGCAGCGTTTAGTGGGCGAGGGATTCCCCGTTCTAGCACCAAAAATACCCGATCGGGTATTTTTGGAGCGAGGTCGGGGGTCCTGAAACGCTGCGTGTCAAGGTCTGGAAATCCAAGTCTCGAGCCAAAAATACCCGGTCGGGTATTTTTGGCTCGAGGTCGGGGATTTGACCTTCGAGCGCCCCGGAAGGCAGAAGGGGGCCCGGTCACGAGCCAAAAATACCCGATCGGATATTTTGGCTCACGACCGGGTATTTTACCCTTCCGCCCAAAATGCTCATTCTTCAAAATTTTCAACCTCCCCTGCACGAAAACACCAAACCGAGACATAACCACGACCGAACTTCAATACAGACATGCAACTGACTCAACACGACACAAAAACACAGAAAAAGGGAAAAAGAAATGCAAACCGTGGTGGAGTTGCCTCCCCACAAGCGCTTCTTTACCGTCTTTTACCTGGACGCCCATGGTGGAACTAAGGGTCCGCGAGTTCCACCACCAACTCCGCACGTTCGACCTCGTCTCCCAGGTAGAGCTTGAGACGATGGCCATTCACTTTAAACGGCTTAGTTTGCGGGTTGGCAATTTCAATCGTGCCGTACGGGAACACCTGGGTGACCGTGAACGGTCCAGACCATCGGGAACGGAGTTTTTCGGGAAAGAGCTTCAGGCGAGAGTTATAAAGGAGAACTCGATCACCAACCTGAAACTCTTTCGGACCCCGCAACCGTGCATCATGCAGGCGCTTAGTGCGCTCCTTGTACAGCTTGGTGTTCTCATGGGCATGGTAACGCCACTCTTCCAGCTCCAGCATCTGCATTTTGCGCTCAACACCTGCAACACTAACATCCAAGTTGAGAAGCTTAAGGGCACAGAAGGCCTTGTGCTCTAGCTCCACGGGAAAATGGCATGCCTTTCCATAGACAAGCGGGTACGGTGAAGTACCAATGGGTGTCTTGTAGGCAGTGCGATACGCCCAGAGAGCATCATCGAGCTTGGTGGACCAATCCTTGCGGGACTGATCCACCGTCTTTTCCAGGATCCGCTTGTGCTCCCGGTTCGTCAGCTCGGCCTGGCCACTAGTCTGGGGGTGATAGGCCACGGACACCTTGTGAGTTAAACCATAGCGCGACAGTAACTTATCAAACTGGCCCTGGAAATGGGTGCCTCGATCGCTTATGATGGCTCTAGGTGTCCCGAACCGGGAGAATAGCTGCTTCAGAAAACCACAAACACGTCTAGCATCATTAGTGGGCAAAGCTTGCGCCTCAGCCCACCTAGAGACGTAGTCAACAACAACGAGAATATAGGTATTGCCAAAATATGGAGGGAAGGGGCCCATGAAGTCGATACCCCAGACATCAAAGATTTCACAGGTTATAAACACATTCTGGGGCATCTCATCACGGGCAGAGATGTTACCTGACCTCTGGCATCGGTCGCACCGGCGTGCGAAGGCGTCTGCGTCCTTGAAGAGCGTGGGCCAGTAGAAGCCCGATTGGAACACCTTCCTTGCCGTGTGGTTTCCTCCGTGGTGACCGCCAGTAGGTCCCTCATGATAGTGAGATAGAATGTCGTCCATCTCACTCTCCATAACACAGCGACGGATGATCCCATCGGCTACAATCCTGAAGAGATGAGGGTCATCCCAGAAGTAATGCTTCAGGTCGGAGAAGAACTTCCTCTTGGTGTGAGTTGTCATCCCCTTGGGCAGCTGTTGGCCCACCAAATAGTTTGCAAAATCGGAATACCAGGGGGTGACACTCTCCACCAGGCACATCATCATCAGTCTCTCATCTAAGAAGGAGTCGTTGATCTCCTCCACGAGGTTGTCCGCAGGAGGTGCGTCCAACCGGGAGAGGTGATCAGCTGCAACATTCTCCGCTCCCTTCTTGTCCTAAATCTCAATGTCAAACTCCTACAATAATAAGATCCATCGTATGAGCCTAGACTTGGCATCGGCCTTGCTCATCAGGTATCGAATCGCGGAGTGGTCTGTATACACGGTCACATGAGACAAGACCATATAGGGACGAAATTTGTCGAAGGCAAACACCACTGTGAGCAAATCCTTCTCCGTGGTGGTGTAGTTCTCCTGGGCATCATTGAGGGTCTTCGAGGCGTAGTAGATAGGTCGGAAGTGTTGATCTCGCCTCTGCCCCAAGACAGCTCCAACAGCAAAGTCACTGGCGTCGCACATCAGCTCAAATGGTAGGGACCAGTCAGGAACAACCATGATAGGAGCTTGGGTGAGCTTCTCCTTCAAGGTTGTAAACGCCGCTGTGCATGCATCAGTGAACTGGAAGGGGGCATCCTTCTCTAGAAGCTTAGTCAGGGGCAGGGCGATCTTCGAGAAATCCTTGATGAACCGCCTGTAGAACCCTGCATGGCCTAAAAAACTCCGGATCCCCTTAACAGATGTAGGGGGAGGCAGCTTTCTGATAGTCTCGATCTTCGCTCTGTCCACCTCAATCCCCATCTTGGACATCTTATGCCCAAGAACTATGCCTACTCGAACCATGAAGTGACACTTCTCCCAACTCAGTGCCAGGTTCGTGTCTTCACACCGTTTAAGGACAAGCTCCAGGTTATGGAGAAAGTGAGAGAATGAGTCTCCATAAACCAAGAAATCGTCCATAAACACCTCCATAATCTCGCCGACCACACGGTCAAAGATGGCGAGCATGCATCGCTGAAAGGTGGCCGGGGCATTGCATAGCCCGAATGGGATCCTCCGGTTGGCAAATGTGCCGAAGGGACAGGTGAAAGTGGTCTTCGCCTGGTCCTCTGGTACAATAGGGATCTGGAAGTACCCCGGACATCCCATCCAGGAAACAGTAGAACTCGTGCCCCTCCAATCTCTCCAGCATCTGGTCAATGAACGGCAGCGGGAAATGGTCCTTCCGAGTGGCATCGTTAAGACGCCGATAATCAATGCAAACACGGTACCCAGTCCCCGTGCGCATCGGGATGAGCTCATTCTTCTCGTTAGGCACCACGGTCATCCCACCCTTTTTGGGTACCACCTGGGTGGGACTGACCCACTCGCTGTCGGAAATGGCGAAGATGATCCCCGCGTCCATCAGCTTCACGATCTCTGCCCGAACCACCGCCTCCAGGTTCGGTGTCAATCTTCTCTGCGGCTGTCTCACTGGCCGCATCTCATCCTCTAGCAGTATCCGGTGGGAGAAAAAGGAGCTGCAGCTGCTGGAGGCTGGGCATACTGACGCTGGGGCTGCTGGAATGGTTGCCCCTCCCTAGGCTGGTAGGGCTGCTGCTGTGGTGGTGGCCCCTGCCTAGCCTGAAAGGGCTGCCTCTGCTGAAAACCACCCGCTGGTGCTGGGAAACCAGGTGGTTTAGTGCCGTTGCTGTTCCAGGCAAAGTTGGGATGCTGGCGCCACCCCTCATTGTATGTATTGCTATATGGGTCAAGGTGCCGAGCATTGGCAATGAATTTCACCTGTTCTTGGGGAGTAGAGGCTCGCATAGCCTGACAGTCCTCCACTAGATGATTCGGGCTCTCACACCACTGACACTGAGCTACTGGAGGCATAGCCGTACCTCGACCCGGAATAAGACTGTTGGGATGCTTCAATGTCAGCACTAACTCGGCCACCTGCTGCTCGAGCCCGTACCTGTCCTCCATGGCGTGCACACCACGGTCCCGGGAATTTCTGCCTCTGCTGCTCTGCCCCCAGGAATGATCTCTGGCAGCCAAGGTACTGATCATCTGGTTTAGCTCGGGTGGAGTCTTAGTGAGAATATCCCCTCCTGGGCATAGAGACTCAATCACCCTCTGGCTGTCCGGGGAGAGAGCACTGTAGAAGTTCCCCACTGTGAATGCATCACTGAAGCCATGATGGGGACACTGCCAGAAATATCCCATGTACCGCTCCCATGCATCACGAAGTGACTCGTCTGGCTCTTGGCGGAAGTGAGTGATCTCCCGCTGAATCTCTGTGGTCTTCGATGCTGGATAGTACCTGTACGCGAACTTGTCCGCCAGATCGTCCCAAGAAGTGATGGACAATGGGGGCTGGGTCTCCAACCACCTCTTAGCATTCCCCGCCAGAGAATGGGGGAAGAGGTGAAGGCGGATTGCGTCATCAGGGACACCGTTTAGCTTGAACCCATTTGTCAGCTGCAGAAAACGGGAAAGATGCACCCTTGCCTCCTCATCCTTCAAGCCATGGAACTGGATAGAGGATGTAATGAGTTGAATCCAGCATGGCTTGATCTCGAAGTTGTTTGCTGGAATGGGCGGATAGAGGATGACCGGGCGGATGTCAGCAATCCGTGGAGTGTAGTAGTACTCCAAGGTGGGACCCGGTGGTGGTGGATGATGATGAACCCCATCTGCCTGGAGTATGGGGTTGTTCCCTAAGAGCTGATTCACCGGGGGAACCTGGATAGGGTTCCCCGAGGGTGGGTTGTGTTCTCCTTCCATCACGTACTCGTCCTCGGACTCGCTGCTCAAATGGTCGTCTATGCGCTCTTCCGTAGCCAGTCTAGCTCGCTGTTGTCTCCTAAGTTGGCGGCAGGTGCGTTCAAGCTCCGGATCCAATGGCAGTAGACCTCCCGACTGGCTACGGGTCATGCACTATCTGCACACAGTCAAGCAATGCAAACCCATGAAGGCACAAGTGGGAAAGAACAAACAATCAATGCGAAAATGAAAATGCTAAAGTAACAGAAATCACTTTTCTTCAACAACCTAGCCGTCCCCGGCAACGGCACCAAAAACTTGACTCACTCCTACAGTCACTCTAGAAATTGGCCAAGTGTAACCACTTCCTAAAGCATAGTATAGCGGGTTTGGGTTTTAATGTCAACCCGGGTCCTAGATTTGATGACTACTCAGTGACTTCTTATTATCTAGCAGTGAAACTTTAGTGCAATTCCAAATTAACAAACAAACAAAGCAAGTTAAACGGTTGTTTTCAAGTCGAGAGAGGTCACCCGGATATGGTTCCCCCTAGACTGTAGTTAAGCTGGATTGCAATTTACCAAGTTCAGTTTTCATAAAAGTTATACTGCGGAAGATTCTTAAACAGTCTGAAGTCTCGACTAAAGGTCTCCAGACCCTCTCAATCTGAATCTCTAGCGGGCGACTAACCTCCACCGGAGTAAACAGATTGAGGCCCTAATGAACCAAACCTCCACTACCGAATTGAATTTGGTACAGAATAGTGAATTGGCTCCTCGACTAAAGTCGCCAATTCATTACCTTCAATTAAGGGTGCTCTATCAACCTAGGCAGATATTCTCTTTCTAGGTTAAAGCAGAAACAACAGGAATTTGATCAGGATTCAAGTCATTCAATCATTCAAGCCTCAATCGAATATAATCAAATCATAAAATCTATACTTGGGTTCATACAATCAGACCTAGCATACAAATCTAGGAGAGAGATGCAAAAGCAGATTCAGATGTGGAAATCATACTTTGAAGGATGAGTTTCTGATCCTGGTCGTCGATTGGCACTTCTCCAAGCTCAAGCCGGGCTCCAATGGTGATGAAGATCAAGCTATGGCACTTGGGAACTCTTGTTCGTCGCTTTCTCTCTCTAGGAATCGCTCTGTCTCTCTAAAACTCGGAACCCTTGATTTTTAGCCTCTTTTTCCTTTAAAAAGCTTATGATCGCGATACCCGGTCGGGTATTTTGGGTGTCGACCGGGTATGTGCTAAACGCGCCGTTTTGCCTCAGGGGAAATCCTCGGTCGTGGCCAATAATCCCCGACCGGGGATTTTTGCCTCCTGCCCGGGCCCCCTTCTATTTCTCACGGACGCCCAAAGCCTCAAATCCCCAGTCATGGCCAGATAATACCCGACCGGGTATTTTTGCTCATGGCCGGGTATTTTTGCTCTCCAGCACACTTCAAGCCTCACTTGCTCCTTTCGACCTGAATCTCGTTCCTTCGCCTCGATGCCAACGCTAAGCCCTGAAATATGACATAAACGCACAACCTAGTGTGAAATCGGCTTAAAACACGAGAATCAACATCTCAAACGGCTCAAGAATAGGGGTAAAAACATGTGCAATTATCGGTCTATCAGTACGGAAGTTTGTCATGGTGGTATGAACATAACATATGTAGGATGGATGAAATACATGATAGTAGGAATATATGAAATTTCATTTACCACATTCATCATTGTGTACCACTAGTTACCACCCCTATACCAGGATGGTATGGAGTGGTACGTTATAATCCTGTATTTTTCCCCCCCAGAAATTTGTGGATCCAATAAATCAAGAATATTTTGTTCCATCTGTGCAAAAAAAATTCAGAATTTGAGTTAAAAACGAAGATGGTACAAGGTGGTAACAATTGGTATGAATTTTGTTTTCGTCAAAATATATTGAAAATGGATCTCATTTTGTAGATCACAATGAACTTGTTCCATCTGTGCAAAAAAATTTACATTTCAAGTTAGAATGAAGAAGATAAGAGCCGATTAAGAAAACTAGGGAAAATAAAAAACCTTTAAATCTCACCCCTTAGATTTGAATTTTATGTATCCACTCAAATTCAAAGGTCCACCCTATCTTGGACCGCTTGGTAGGGAGATGAGAGCCGAAATAAATACCCCAAGTCGGGCCCACATCGTGCTTTAAGACCAATTAAGATGAGTAATTTGTTTACCACTAAAAAATTAGGGGGTGGCAATTGAATCCAATTTATGGGCACCTAATTCGATCCAGCTCGATTAAAGTGGGTAAGATTTATTGTTGACGAGTTTTTGGTCAGATGTGGTTTCTACCCGCTTTTGAAATTGGCGAGTTGGATCGAATTTGGGTGTGGTCAAAACTCAACTTGCTTCTACCCGACCCACACATATAAAGCAAGATGACGCCATTTACAGTGTAAATAACTTATGAATGTTATTAGTCTTTTTATGATAATATAAACCTAATAACGTAGATAATTTATCGATGTTTTACAGTTGGTATGATTGGTACGAAGATATGTTTGTAAGGAAAGTTTCGATAGCATGACGATGTGGGTGTTCAAAAATATACGCATATATTTGTGAACCCATGGATACCCATGCATCCATGAGTACACCTTGCGATTTGGTTGGATTTTATTTCTGAAACCTAATAAATACTTTAACAAGGTTTTTAGTGGGTTCACCCCTTGGATTATGTTTGGGTTTCGAGAAATGCAACCCGGCCCAGCGCCATTACAATCCCTAACAATAACCGTGTATGTGATCTAGAAGAAAAATGTGATTGTAGTACGTTTGACATTCAAACCTATCATAATTTTTGTTACATTTTAATGTAACCATTTTGTTACTATATGAACATTTTACCTTAAAAAACGTTTCCTTTATAGGCAACCTGGTGAAGAATGAAGTCTTTGGTATCACATTAAATAATTGGGTTCGTGTTGCATCCCATTTAGGGTGACATGATTGTTGCATCCCAGAACTTATCTCCATAGCCTTTGCTTATCTGTGTTCTTAATAATTACTAACTCTTTCTAGAGAGTAAATAGTTTCTCTGTATCATAAGTAAGGTCTGCTCGATTGTGTTCATCTCGTCCTAGTGACGACGCATTATGCCTATACAATCCAGTTGGATTGCTATCCAATGGTCGAGGTGGTCTACCCACTAGCTTGGGATTCGAAGAACCCCTATTAACTCGAACCATTGTTATTGGGTACACATTCTAAGAAACCATCTATCCTCTTCGATGATCTTGCTGCGTTTTCTACCATTCTTAACGCCGGTGTTCTTTTGCGACTTCTTCCAGTGACCGGAAATCGTTCTGACCACCGCATTTATATTTGCCACTGCTTTTTGAATTTCTCATAAGTGAGTTTGTAAATAATAACTATCAGCGTTACTGCTGCTCTAAATATGGTCACTTTACTAGTTTTTACCGGTCAAAGTATAAAACCTTTATCCAAGGGTAATTTAGATCGTAAATTAATGTAAATTGGTAGATTTCCTTTTATGCTCCTAATCAATACTCTCCGTAGCTCCTGGAAATTCTCTCAATATCAATGCTCTTTCCCCGGATCTGCCAATTTGAGGCGGGCCTTGTAATCTCAATTAACCTCTGGTGTAATCTCTACCAGTCAGAATAAATGGAAGAAATTACTATATCTCAAGTCATTCCACTAATTGATTCTCATTTCAAAATGTAATCTCCAGGTTGACAGCTACTGTCAACTCCCTCCCCAATCTCTAATTCAAATTCTAGGCAAGTTTTACTCGCATCATGAGCTGTCTTCACGGAGCTGACAACTCTCGGTTGTCCTGATTTTTAGGATCCTACAACTTTCCTTTCCTTGGTAGCTATGAAACTCTAGAAAATCCTGCTCGCCCTTAAGATTATATATAATGTTGGGTAGACTGGTTTTTACTCACCCAGCTTTTAACCTTCCGTTACCACAGCTTCCCATTTCATAAGCTTATTTTCTCCAATGGGCTCCTCCTTGAAATCCTCTGCTGCAATATTCACTGATGAAGACCTTCTGGCGGGTCAGGATAGGAACGATCTAAGCTTGATTGGGAGAGTTTTCTCCCACTCACCTATCTCGAGATCAAGGATGCATCATACTGCAAAACGACTTTGGATCACCAGCAAGCCGGTGGTAGTCATTGATGCTGAACATAAACTCTTTCAATTTGTTTTTGAAAACAAAAGTGATATGGCTGTGGCAGCTAGCAGGTCTCTCTAGCATATCAAGCCACTTGTGTTCACTGTCATGAAGTGGAAACAACCTTCGGAGGAAGTCTTTGAAGAGCTAGCAAGAATCTCCTTCACCATTCAATTGTGGGAGATGCCACCATCACTCCGAACTGTAGCTGTGGGTAGAAAACTAGCTGAACAGTTGGGGCCAGTAAAAGAAACTGCCCTTTTCTTCTATAAGCAGGTCCCTGGATACCTGATCAAATCCATTGTCACGTTGGACATCTCCCAACCGCTGGAGAAGTAAGTGGAAGCCAAGAAAAGAACGGCTGAAGGAAAAATCATCACGATGTTCAAAGCTAAGGTAAAATACGAAAACCTCCCTACTTTTTGCTTCAGCTGTGGAACTATTGGGCACCAGTACTCTACTTGTCCCAATCCTTTAGATTCGGGATCCACCTTTAGTTTCAGTGATGAGCTGAGGGGAATAGGAGGAGGTATGAAATTGGAAGAAAACACCTTTCGCCCTATTCATTCTGCTACAAACAGAAGGCTTCCCCAAAATGTATGGGTTAATCCCAAACAACTTGCCATCAACAGAAGCGTTCAGTTGCAACATGGCAGGATTCACAATTCAAGGACTACAGCACCTCCACATCTGGCCGTTACTACTTCAAATAACATGTTCCCAGTTCAGGATGAAACTTGAAGTTCTTTGAGCTGCCAAAAAGTAGAGTCACTCTAGTGGAACTAGCCGACGACTCTTCGGTGGATAAAAATCAACAGGAAGTCAATATGGAGGAACCAACAACGATGGTTCCCATTTCTATGGGTCCTGGGCATGTCGTCTTCTTGCCGATAGAAACCTCTTCAAAGCTGTCTGTTAACCTTGACGTCAACTGTAAGATGCTGGAAGAAAATCCTCTGCAGATCCAACCGCCAAGGGGTCCTTTGACCCTCCCCAAGAACTGTTATCCAAAATCATCGCCAAACTCTTTGACTCGGCTGGAAGTTCAGGAAAATCGAAAGCGCAAAGGGAAAGAACCTATGGTTTACAAGAGACATGAGGCCAAGAAGGTTTTTCCTTGCACCAACAGAGCTCTATTTATCGAGGAGCCTAAAGAAGAAGCCTACAAGAAATTGACTGCTCTCCCTGATGAATCCTCCTCAACAGAAAGTGGCTGATCGGAAAAGAGTACTCTTTTTAGGGGTCTTCTTCTTGGATTTAAGTTTTAGTTCTCAAGTTGCTATCTTGTTGCAGTTTATTTTTAGCAGATCTATTCCATTGGAAGGTTATGTTTTGTATCTGGAATAAAAGAAGACCCCTTTACCTCTGTTTCCTTGCTTTACCTCAGAGTTTTATTTCACCAGATTACTTTCCTCTAGGTAATTAGTTGATTTGGCGTGGGATTTGTTCTTTAACCGGGCTTTTTTATTTTGAGTTATTCTTGTAAACCCTTGCCCAGTAAGGCTGATAGGCCATTGGTTCCTCATTCGCTAAACAATATTCAGCTCTGTTCGCTGATTAATGAGTCATTTTCATGAGGGTAACACTTAGACGTGGTATACAGATTATATAACTTTTAGATTCGTTTAATAGATTTTTGCTGGGTTCTAGCATCTCTAAGTACCAACTCGTTGGGCTTTTGTAATTTCTGTCTCACTTTGGTTGGGCTTGCGGGGTGGGTTTCCATAATTCTCTTTGTAATCTGCTTGTCTTTCCATTGGGCCTGTTTCAACTTTGATAACCTTTCAGTAATGAAACTGACTTGTTAAAAATGACCTAATTCCACCACATTTATAATGAACTAATTCCCCTGACTTGAGCGAACAGATTTAGGGGTTGGAGCTAAGGATAAAAATTTGTTGCCCAACTTCCATCTATCTCCCTAGTTCAATTCTCGTTGATGATTTACGCCTCAGAAACACTTGTCTAGCAGTTGCTTCTATTGGTTCCTCTCCTTGGTTCGAATCTCCACGAACAGAGCCGTCGCCGCCATTTGGTCCGCCGGGAGAGATGGGTTGGTGGAGCAGCTAGCTGCAGAAGCATCGGATGTCATCGCTCGTTGTCGTGCTGTTCTTGCTGGAGACGAAGGGGATTCCTCTCAATTCGATGCAGGGGATTTGGGAGCAACTCTGCAAACCAAGTTGATAAAATGAACATAGATTTAGCGGATCTGAAGAGATTCCAATCTACTACTGCAATTCCGACTCCGCGGTGGCGCTCTATAAATAACAAGTATTGAGACGATCCCAGAAGTGGAATGAGGGATAAGGCTAATTCTTTGTCGATTAATCTCGAAGGTGGAATAAAAGATTCCAAGAATTTGGGGGAAAAGCAGAATGAGGGGGAAATAGAGCGGAGCAACGTCAAGGCTGGATCCTCTCGTCAACTGCTCTTGCCGGCAATTCTCAATCTCTCTTCCTCAGGTCTCGGTGGTAATTGAGGGGACTGGCTGCTGCTTCCCATTGCTTTCAATTGCATGATATGGTGACAAAAGGCAATTTCAGATCTTGCGTTAATTTTGAGGTGATTGGCTGCATCCTCCAACTGATACTCTCGTGTGTTTAGTTCTTATGGACACTGATTCTCCTCTGCAATCCTTGCTTGCCTGATTTATGTTGATTTTATTTTATGAATATTTTGATATCACAGATTGATTCCCTTCCCCCTGTAGAAGGTTTGTGGTTAGTTTAAATTGCAGATTGTTCTTCCCGTAAGAATGGCTCTCCTGAATACCAATGCGAAGCTGTGTGGCCCTTTCGCATGCCTCTTCTGTTTGTGGCTGGGTACTTCGACTGGATAGCTGATCAACGTCGTTGCTTGCTTTCATTCTGTCTACCTGATTTCACCTTTTTATCGAATCACTAGATGCTTGTCATCTCTGTAGTACTTCCAATAGAGTACTGTTATCACAAATCCATTTGTGAAAATAGGATTACCGCCTTGAATCAATGAAAGAACTTCTCTTCTTTTGTGTTGTCTCATTGATATAAACATTTTACGTGCTATCCTTAGTCCTCTTAAGTTAATAAATCCTCTTGGCAAATTGTTGGTTGCGATCATGGGAATCCTCTTCTGGAACTGTCAAGGGATTGGCCCTATAACAACCAATAGGCAGCTTGCCGAAACGGTAAGTCGTTACTCAATATACTTGTTGTTTCTAAGTGAAACAAAAAATGAAGATGATGTGGTCAGAGACAAAATTAAAAACCTTGGTTTTAAAGAAATTCGTCTCGTTAGTGCTATTGGCCTATCTGGCGGTTTAGCAGTGGGTTGGGCATCAGATGTAGATTGTATTATTCGAGACAAACATCACTTCTACATTTCCTTAGAATGCCATCATCCAAGAGTCGGAAGAGCTCACTTCTTATTTTTTCACCTTAGTTGTGACGTAGGGACTAGGCAAAATCAACTTAATGAATTATCTGCCATTATTCGATCTGTACTTCTTCCATTATTTGTTCTCGGGGACTTTAATTGTATCCTTGACAGCTCTGAAAAATTAGGAGGCAGATGCCCTGCCCTTTCCGCCCTGGACCAACTAAGAAATTTCTGCCTCCATTCAGGTCTGCAAGACGTAGGCTTTAATGGCCCTAACTTCACCTGGACAAATCGCAGATCGGCTTCGGATCATATTATGGCTAAACTGGACAGAGTTTTAGTCGCCTCTTTGGCTTTAAACCTTTGGCCTCTCGCCAAGGTAACTCACCTATCAGATCTAGGTTCGGATCACCGAAGGATTGTGTTGCAACTCATCCCGCCCCATAATTTGGGCCAACATCGCTTCCATTTCGATAGCCGTTGGGAAAAAAATTCGGAAGCAAGACAAGCCTTTGCTGACAAATGGGGTAATCAAACCTCTGGTACAAGGCAATTCAAATTTTACAATAGCCTCAAGTCTTCGAGGCATGACCTGGTGGAATGGATGAAAAAGGGTACTTCTAACTCGTCTAGGAAAATAAAAGAACTTCGTCTAGACATTGATACAGCTAGAAATGCTCCATCTGTTGACTGGGAAGCGATTAAGGGGCTTGAACGATTGTTATCATCTTCCTATCTGCAAGAAGAGATTTATTGGAGACAAAAATCTAGAATTACGTACCTTCAGGAAGGGGAGTCTAATACTAATTTCTTTCATACCATTACAAACCAGAAGAGAAGGATGAATACAATTCTTTCCCTCAAGGATGATTACGGCTTAGTTCATTTAGAGGAAGGAGCTAAAGCCAAAGTGGCAGTTACATACTTTATGGGACTCTTCCTTTCTAATCAACCTTTAGTTCATGATTTTATTTTGAGCTTGGGTCTCCAGAAGAAAGTGAATGATTATATGAATACTTGCCTTTCTGCAACAGTTACAAGAAAAGAGATAAAAGATGCTACTTTCTTGATCGGGTCTTACCAGTCCCCGGGGATAGATGGGTTTATTGGTATCTTCGTTCAAGCATTTTGGGATGTGGTTGGGGGATCCCTTTGTGATGCTTTCCTCTCCTTCTTTCATACGGGAAGACTGTTGCATAACTTTAATCATACGCTAATCACGCTTATACCCAAGACTCCAAATGCTGAAACCATGAAACAAATGAGGCCTATAGGACTCTGCCAAGTATTCTACAAGATCATTGCTAAAATTCTAGCAGATAGGTTGAGTCGTTTCCTTCCTCTCATTGTGGGCCCCAACCAAAACGGCTTCGTGAAAGATAGATCTATCACAGACAACATTCTAATTGGGCAAGAGGTGATGCAATTTCTTAAAACCAAAACTCAAGGAAAGGAAAAATGGATGGCTTTAAAGCTAGACATGGAAAAGGCTTATGACAGAGTTGAATGGCCTCTTTTGTTTGAGCTACTTAAAGGCCTAGGATTTGGAGATAAATGGCTCAAATGGCTAAGATCATGTGTGACAACTGTATCATTCTCCATTGTCCTAAACGGGTCTATCCATGGTTACTTTCATCCTCAAAGAGGTTTACGCCAAGGGGACCCTCTCTCCCCCCTCTTATTTGCTCTATACACAGAAGTTTTTTCATCCCTTATAGAGAATTCCATTAGAAACTCTAGCCTTCCCGGGTTACGTATTCACAGAGAAGCTCCACTGATCTCTCACCTATTCTTTGCGAATGATTCCTACCTATTCCTCCGTGCCTCCTCCACTGAATGTGCCCGTCTAATTGAAATGCTTCACGAATATGAAGTGGTGAGTGGGAAACGAGTTAATCTCCAGAAATCAGCTGTTACATTTAGTGCCAATGTCTTGGACTTGGAAGCTACTCGTCTAGCTGGTTTACTTGGTGTGTCAGCAATTGGAGTTCATGATAGATATCTTGGACTTCCATCTCAGGTTCATAGATCTAAAATCCAAACTTTTCGGTATATTGAAGACTCTTTAGCAAACCGAATACGTCATTGGAAGTCAAAAAACATGTCTTTGGCTGCCAAAGAAGTAGTCATCAAAGCAGTTAGGACAGCAACTCCCATCTTTGTGATGTCCTGCTTTAGACTCACGTCTGATTTGTGTAGAAGAATGAACGGACAACTCTCCACTTTTTGGTGGGCAGGCCAAGACAAAGAAAAAGGTATACATTGGTTATCATGGTCTGAATGTTGTTTCAGCAAATTTGAAGGAGGATTGGGATTTAGAGACTTTGATAGGTTCAATGTAGCAATGCTAGCTAAGCAAGCCTGGAGACTTATCTGTGAACCAGAGAGTATTCTTGCCAAGATGTATAAGGCAAGATATCATTCCACCGATCATTTCCTCCTAGCCCGTCAGGGGCCCCACCCCTCTTGGGCTTGGCAAGGTATCTTGCAGGGTAGAGATCTTCTGAATAAAGGTCTTCGTTGGCAAGTAGGATCAGGATCTAGGATAAACACCTTACTCGACCCTTGGCTACCATCAGACCCTCCATCTAGCCCTGTGTTGTTAATTGGTGCCTCTCTAGATCACCCAATGGTCTCATTTCTTCTGGACTCTAATGCAATGGAGTGGAATTTAGACTTGCTTAAAACCTTATTTCCTCCTGTCACGATTGATAAAATCTTATCCATCCCTCTCCCATCTTCCCTTCAAGAAGATAAATTGATGTGGCACTTTGACAAGTCTGGTCACTATACAGTTAAATCGGGGTATCATCTCCTCTCGGATGGTTTAACTTCACCCAGGGTCTCCCTGCCAGAATTTTTGAACACCAAGTTCTGGAAATTCTTGTGGAATATTCCAATTCCTCCAAAACTCAAATTCTTTCTCTGGAGATTGGTGCGTGGATTTTTACCAGTTAAAGGAACCCTCCTTTATAAGAAAATTATTCCATCAAGTATATGTCCTGCTTGTTGCGAGGTAAATGAAGACTTCAAGCACTGCTTCTTTGACTGTAGAATCACTAGAGAACTGTGGACATTATCTGACCTTGACCATATAAGATATATGATGAGGGCAATTTCTATGGATATCGCGTGGAGAAACCTCTTTTTCACGCCCCACATCTCCAAGAATGATGTAGCTCTCATTGTCTTCTTATTTTGGAGAATATGGAAAGGCCGATGCAAGGCTACTTATGGACACGTTTTATACAGGTCACATGTTCTATACAGGCAACTATTAGCGCAGGTGGAGGAATGGAGAATGGGAGAGGCACAGAAGGTTCAGAGATCCGAAGAAGTCCGAAGGTCAATGCCCCACTCTTCCACAGGCCAAGGTCCTCATTCAAGGAGAACAGATGTTTCCTTCCCTAGTGAAGGTATCATAGTGCGTTTTGACGGGGCAACAAAAATCCCTCAAGGATGTGCAACTGGTTTCGTCGGCTTTTCAGGTGATGGAATTATCACTTTTGCAGTTGGTAAATTCTATCAGGGCATCTCAGATGCCTATATATCAGAATTACTTGCTATTCGGGATGCTATGAAATGGTGTCTCACCCAGAACTTCTTGACTGTTGTTTTTTGTGGGGACTCTCAATTGGTCATCAAGGATGCGATATCAAAGAAGGCTTCACATTCAAGAGCGGGAGCTATTTTAGAGGAAGTTCACTCTTTCCTTGCCTCCTTCCTATCTGTCTCGTGTCTTTTTGCTCCTCGGAGCTTCAACAGAGCTGCCCACCTCGTGGCAAAACAGGCTCTTTTATCGGGAGTCCGGTTGCATACGGACTACCATTCTTTTTTAGTGTCTCTCTTGTAACTGTGTTGACCGGCCATGTCCTGGGGGCTTATCTTGGATAAAAAAAAAAACCTTGTACAACATCGGTTAAATGCAACGGATTAAATGGTCTTATAAGACCAACTTAATTATAACTATTAAAACCAATTAAGATGAGCCATGTGGATTGGATTTTTGGGCTCATGATACCCATGCCAATGCCATCATGCGCGCTTCTCTAGCCATCCTTTCCAGAAATTGACTAATTGTTGGAGCACTCCCCATGGTATGATCGGGGGGTGGCCACCATTACCGCCACCCTTATGATATGGTGAGGGGGTTGGTCACCATGCCGCCATATCCATAATGTGGTGAGGGGGTTGATCACTATATCGCCCCCATGGTATCGTCAGGAGGGTCACAAGCATAATAAGAGTAGCGGGTCAAGAGTGAAGAGGGTGGCACATCTAACGTCAGTACATCGTCGGAGGAGATGAGAGGGTAAGCGTTGCTCCACACCACCATAGCTGTTTTTGAAGGCATTTACTTCTTGTGGCTATAAATAGGAGGTGAAGACGATAGAGGAAGTGTTCGCAAAAATCACAACTCGACACCACTTATCAATTTTTATTTTTTTCTATGCAACTTTAACCATAGTCGTAATTCTGGAGCTCTCTGTGAACCTCCATAGGAGTAGGGCTAATTAATGTAGATCTGTCTCGTAGTTATCAAAAACATTGAACACCTTTATTTGAACTTTGTTCAAAAAGGTGTGAATTGTGTTTGTTCAATCGTGTGTAAGAAGTTGAAGGTGCAAAATCAATTCTCTTCCCTCTAGTTTTCTCACCGGGAAAACTGTATTCGGGGCCCCAATGGTGGGAGCGGTTATGCTGATTACTACTTTTGTAGTAATCACCGTGGTTACTAAGGGTAAATTGGGTATGGAAAAATAAATTATATTAATTAATTTTTTTAATAAATTACATTTTAGGTAGTTACAAAAATTAATTA
Organism: Linum tenue; assembly: GCA_946122785.1. Lineage (NCBI taxonomy): Eukaryota > Viridiplantae > Streptophyta > Magnoliopsida > Malpighiales > Linaceae > Linum > Linum tenue. The sequence goes on along the minus strand of CAMGYJ010000010.1, from coordinate 17,454,063 downwards.
ATTAATTAATTAATTACAATTATCTCTCTTTCTCTCACTTCCCTCACTACCAATCCATTAGACAACCAGTACCACTTTGAAAAACATCAATACCATTGTAGAGATAAATCTATACCATTACACGAAAACTACCAATATAAAGAATCTATACCATTACAAAAGTCAAACAAATACCAAAACAACCAATACCACTACAATTGTGAAATCAAATCAATACCATTACACAAATAAATTAATACCATTAAACTAAAACTACCAATACAATCAATACAACTACTATTGTGAAATCAAAACAATACCATTGCATAAATAAATCAATACCAGTATGACAAACACACTATACCATTTCATACAACAAAACAATGAACTAATACCAAAACAAAGTATACCATTTCATAAATTAATACCATTACTAAATTACCAGATGGTAATTTCCAGATCTATTCGTAGACAAATGGACAGAGAGATAGGGAGGGAAGGAGAGAGAGAGAGCAGATGAGCAGCTGAGAGAGAGAGAGAGATCACGAGAGAGAGAAAGCAGCGGGAGAGATAGAGAGAGAGCAACGAGAGAGAGAGCATCGGGAGGCCGGGTACCTGATCGGAGGGGTGGGAGGCTGCTGCAGTGGCCGAGGGTGGCCGGCGGGATTTGTGCGACGGGGCTGGTGTAAGCGGCCGGCGGGAGTGGTGGAGGCGGCCATGGCGGGTTTGACTAGAGGAAGGGTAGAACTAGGGTTTGGGTAGATTATATAGAATAATCAGGTGTGGTTATATTTTCATTTCCAAAATTACTCATTTGATCGTAAGATTAAAAAAAGAAGAAAAAATAGTTAATCAAATGATATATAAAGAGGTTACCACGTTGATTACTAAAAAACAAGTAATCACCATAACGCATTCCCCCAATGTCAATGGGAAAAGAGCACGTGGCCACAAGCGACACAGAATAAAAAATGGAACATTTTCGGTAAAAAAAATGAGGCATCTGGAGTCTAGAGGAATCGGATTAGATGCTAACCTCTTCGGAGGTTAGTACCATGGTAACTATGTCTTGAACCATAGGATGAAAATATAATATGATGGTTAGAATTAATCAAAGGCTAATTTGGTAAATTATAACCAATAACCAAAACCCTATTATAAATTCTCTCCACCTCCAACTGCTGACACCCACTCTTCAATTGGTGAAACCATCCCTCTGACTCGCTTTCCCCTGTCTCTTTCAAAAACCGTCCATCCCTCATTTATCTCAACGACGGCAAGGCTGTTGCCGACGAGAGAAGCCATGATGAAAGGCTTGCAATGGAGGGTGGCGCGGTCGATATTCTAACATCAGCGGGAAGCAAGCAACGGGTTGTGACGAGACCGAGGACATTCTGCGGCTAGATTACATTGTGTTCTGATGTCGGCGTATTTGATGATGGCCCCGAAGCTCTTGGGAGTTATCAACATGTTATCCCCGACGTACCTTTGATCCGTTGAGTCTTTTGCAACTTTGCGTAGTATTTGTGTAGTAGTGTTTCATATTATAGAAACTAGTGTGTAGTGGTTATTTAATGTAGTGATTCTTATAGTAACAAACATTGATTTTTGTTAATTATTGGTACGATTTTGCACAATTTTAGTATTCTTTTTTTTGTATGCACCAGTTTTTTAAAATCATTATCACTATTAATTAAACATTCTAAAATCACTACTACTGACAATAAAATCATTACTAAAAATCCAAAATCACTATTATAAACCGGCAAACCACTACGACCGCTAGAACTACTGCTAATAAAAAGGGCAAAGAAAATATTTAGATTTTAATTTAATTTTTATATTTAATTTTTATAATACCAAATAAGCCCCACATTACCCACCACCGTCATACTCAACTTAAAAAATGGACGGTGATTAATTTAAGTAGTTAGCATGGTGCTAACTCCTACGAAGTTAGCACTCTAGCTTCTCCTGGAGTCTAAGGAGATAGGTACGTGTTAGCACCATACTACACTTTCATTAAAAGTACGATAGTAATTACTCGATAGTCGATTCCCCTTCCCCTTCCCATCCCCCTCCTCCTCCTTCCCCCCTTTCCCTACGTTAGTGTTAGTAGGCTTTGATATACAAAATTACAATTTTGGTACCCAAACTTAATGCATCTTTATATTTAGTGTCCAAAATTAATTTTTTACATATAATTCCTAAAAATATTGAGAAAAAAATAACATTTAGTACATACAATTTTTTCTTTTACATTTTGATTACTGAACTTTTAAAATTTTACAAACCAGTTCACTATTAAAGAAACTTCTAAGCCACTTTAAGAAACTAGTGGTCTGGATTTTGTGGGGTCTTGGCCAGTCCATGATATTCAAAGGTCCTGTTCAAAAATAAAAAAAATGTGACCCTAAATTGTTTTCCCACAAATTTAATATAAATAAAATTTATTAAATAATTATAAAAAATAATTAAGTTTACGACAATGATTACAATAGAAAAAATATTATCAATCATTTTTTGGAAAGTAGCAACCGTCTAGTATTATCAAAGATTAATGATTCCACTAGACAAGGACCACTTGGCAATCAACTAGCACTAATTATAATTTTACAAGCCAAATCCCTACAAAAATACATGGTTTAGGAAACCGTACCAGAAGTCATACCGGACTCGTCTAAGGTAGGGTATTATGTGGTACGACCGTGGTTGAACAATTGTGTTAAAAAATATTTTTTTTGTTAAAAAATCATTTCGGCAAAATAAAAGTACTGTTTCGCAGTAATACCGGATAAAACCGGAACATACCGGATCACAAATTGTAAAATGTTTTTATCACCATTATAAAAAAAAAACAAATTGTAAAATGTTAAATAAACTCGTAAAATACTGAATTTCATTATCATTTACAATAACAAAAAAGTAATCACTAGCTAACCTAACCCCACTATGAGAAAAGAAAAATGAATTACCCTAACCACATTCACCGCCACCAGCATCTCGTTCTCCCTTCACCATCAGTACACTAACCCCAACTCCTGCAAACCTTCCCCCCCCCCCCCCCCCACCACTAGTATCCACTTCTCCCTCCGTCTCCCTTTACATCAGATCAACAAAGTCCCCACATCCTCCCATCACTTACCCCATGCAAAGAAACCAATGGAAAAGCCCAGTGTTCGGAAAACTCCACAATCGTCTTCATCCGTTCAGATCCCTAGTTCCTCCTGTCACATCAGAACGCGCCGCCGGGAATGGACGACTTTGGTCAAACAGTAATCGCTTGGGCTGTCAAATCGACGAACGACAACATCTGAATCTAGGAACCGCGACGTAAATGAACGGCGACAGCAGATGCGGAGGCTGTCGGATCAGCACGGATAGAGGGGTGAAGACGAAGAGTGCTGGGCTGGACTCTGGAGGGGCGAGCTGCTGTCTCTGAGCCAGAGGGGTCGATTCAGCAGCAGCATAGGAGACGATGTCCAAGGTGTAGATTAGGTTATGGTTTAGATTTGGAAAATGGCGCAGTTGCGTATGTTTTTTATTCCGTGTTAGCAAACCGCCGGCTTGATCAGAACTGGCCGATATTTCGCGGTACTCTGGTTTGGCAATAACTACCGGCCGATATGACATTTTGCCTTGTTTTGACATACCGTTCCGGATCTCGTCCGGTTTTTGGTTCAACCGCCGGTCCGATCCGGTATCCTGATCCTTGCAAAAATATAAACAAAAAATTAGTTAGAAGCAAGAACACACTTTGCCCAAAATAAAATAAAACAAGACCACTCGGCCATTCAAAATTGTCGGCCCCATGCAATTACCCGGCCCATTCCAATTTCGGTATGCCCTATTGCCTCTCCAATTCCATGACCATTCGGCCATATTGGAATAATCACACAAATCATCCCTTCGGCCTCGAAGCAGAACCAGAAGCAGACAATCAAGGAAACAGAGTCTCCAAACACCAAACTTCATTCGCCATTCTCCAAGACAGGGATAGGAAATTCTTACCGATTACCGAACCACAACAGAGAGACGGAAGTCGCCAAAGGATTGAAAATCGAAGGTAGAATCTGGGGGTGGATGCTTCACATTCTTGGCCTAGTATTTAAGAGTGATTGACAGATTGAGTTGGAGAGCAGAGACGTTGAAAATTGATTATGATTTATGAAGAGAAATGTTGGTGGCGGGTTTTTTTGGAATGTGAGAATTTTGGGGAAACCATTAAATCATTAATGATTTTGGGAAGGGGAGATTACGCTCGCTAGGTGAGCAGAGGCCTCTTCGGCTGCCGATTTTTCTCAGGGATTAGGTTTCTTTTTTAATAAATGTGTATTAGTGTGTGGGCCAAGTTGAGGCCCCAAATATTATGAGGCCCTGTGATGTGGGTCGGGCCTGTTTATGGTTTGTGAGGAGGATTATATGGGTTGAAGGGTGAATTTTGTGGTTTGTGGGGAGGATTATTTGTGAAGAGAATTATGTGGTTTGTCGAGAGCATTATGTGGTTTGTGAGGTGGGTTTTCCCTTCCTCATTTAATTGAATTGCACACGTGACTCCCCCTTCTCCTTCTCTCCCTTTCTCCAATTTTTTTAATGATCAACGTGCCCCTTCTTCCTCTTCCTTTCATTAATTGTGGTCAACTCATTTAAATGAAAAAAATAATCTAAACGAAATGTTCCCATTGATTGGTGTTAGTGTTAGCACCATACTAACAAAAAAAGTAATAGCACACTAGCCGCGGAAAAAATCCAAAACTACCACCATAAAAAAATTACAAATATAACACCTAACCCGAAAAATTACAAAAGTACCACCATATTTTGAAAACCACATGGGCAAGCTGCGGTTTGGGTGGTAAATGCATGGGGAAGACGCGTTTTGACCTAGGGCAGCCCAAAAACCGCTTGGGGATGCGGCGGTTATGGGAACCGCTGGATCAAGCGGCGATCCGACGACGGAACGCGTGCCGGCTCAGTGATCCGCGCCTGCCCATGAGAATCGCCCATCGGTAGCGCGGTTTTGTGCGTTTGGGGATTCCAAACCGTGGGCTTGGGGAGCGGTTTTTGTGGGGGTAAAATTACAAAACCGCCCCCTGGCCAGGCAGTTCCTGCACTATAAATACGCCCCTCCTCATCACTTCTCCACACCACAACCCATTCTTCTCTTTCTCTATAAGTTTTTCTCTCTATCCATCCCCCTCTCCACCAAAAAACCAAGGGAATAGTGGTTTGTTGGTTGCAGCTAAATCCGAATTGCCATCAGAAAACATTTCTTTGATTTTTCCTTCAAAGCCCGTCGAATCTCTGTCCGACTTCCCAAAAAAGTGGCCTATATTTTCGAAGAAGAGGATGTTTATTATGATGACTATCAAGCGGTACGTACAATTGACCAAAATTTTATTGTTGTTATAATTATTTATTTTAATCTATATACTAATTTTTTGTTGTTTGTTATGCTATCATAGGTTGGCGGGACGTGGATATCTACGATCACCGATATTATGTAGAGAAAGGACCGATTGATCCATTTGTGCTATACGACCAACCTAACCATCGTTCAAGTGATGTTTGGAATGATCACGAGGTACTTATAATTTATTATAATTATATGTTTGTTATTTTGTTAACATAAGTTAGAGGTTTGTTGGATAAATTTGTTAATTATTAATTATATTGATTATTTTCAATAATTTAAAGCAATACAATGTGCCACTTACTTAGACTCTTCTTAAAGAGATGCATGTCTAAGGAAATGGGGTCTTAAGCGATCATCATGGTCCTCCCATGACCTGGGAAAATCGGGTTCTAAGAGATCCTCGGATCCCCCCTATTTCTGTCAAAAAGACTGTGTTTCTAATGAGATGTAGACCTCTCCTAAGAGTCTAACGAGTGTACTTGTATTGTTTAAATTATTGAAAAAAATCAAGGAGAATTTCAAAAAGAATATAAAAAATTTATGTGTATGTGTAAAAAAATTTATTTGATGAAATATAAAGAGAAATTTTACAATGCTATATAGTATTGGTGCTATAAGTTTTTGCCTTTATGGTACAACTTATAATTTTACATTTACGTTATGGTACAACTTCAGATTGTACCTATACTTTTTGTACAAAATTTTTTCTGGTACAACTTGAACTTGTACCTTTAGGTGATGGTATAACTTCAAGTTGTAAAGTTGTACCATAACATAAGGGTACAAATTGCTTTATGGTACAACCTAAACTTATACATTTAATGTTATGGTACAACTTTAAGTTGTACATTAAAGCACCAATACTATATAGTATAGTAGAAGTGCTCATATAACAAAATGCTATGTTATTTATTTTAGTTAACTTAAATATGTTTGTTTATTTAAATTATGTACACATGACGAAAAACCTTGATTTTTTTAATTTTATATTGTTTGTAAAAATTGATATATATATATATATAATATTTATTTATTTATAAATCATAAATTTATGGTTAAAGTAAATTTATTCGCTAGGAAGCACATAGTATAGTTCGCTCTAGGAGTACGAGCAATGTGCTACCATGGAACAACATCATCTTGCACTATTTAAGAAGGGCACGATTGGATTCGATTAGACATTTCGTGGGAATAAAAATCGACCGACAGCTTATCGCAGCATTGGTCGAGAGATGGTGATCCGAGACACATTGCTTTAACTTCTCTGAAGGCAAGTGCACCATCACACTGAAGCACATCGCCATCCTATGCGATTTGCCCATTGATGGCGATGTTGTGTGTGTGGACGATCACCCACCATCCTCAGATCTTGATGAGATGGGCGGATGGCGGTATTTGATATGGACCACCTTGGATTTGGTCATTCCTGCAAAGGGACAACACGGTGATGAAGATGGTCTTCCACCAATGAGGAGCCGCCAATGTTCCATCACCTGGCTGACAGAGGAGATCAAGAGGAAGCACGACCCTGCCCATGAGAATGGCGTCAGCTTCACGGAAGAAAGTGATGAGGTGGACAAGGAAATCTATGCGCGTGTCTACCTCATCGGCATAATCCGAGAAGTACTCTTCCCAAGGAAATCCAACAACTTAATTATCAATGGTTGGTTGAAGATCCTCTTTCTCCTTGGTCCTTGAGAGGATATGGGGAACCAAAGCTGGGCATCCGCATGCCTAGCTCATGTCTACCGCTCCCTCTGTGATGCAACTCCGAAAGCGGTAAAGGAGATTGGTGGGGTGATGGTCATCGTACAAATTTGGACTTGGGAGCATCTGCCATGGATTGGGCCGGTCTCAGATCCCGACAAGGATTGAGGCGATGGGCTTGGAAACTGTGCGGTCTGGTCTAGACCAGACCATATATACGGTCTATGGTCCAGACCGAGAGGCTGAAGTATAGACCACAGACCAAACCACAGACTATACGGTCCGGTACAGACCACGTGTGTGCGGTCTGGTTTGGTATGGTCTGGTCCAGATAGACCACACTCAACGAAAAATGAATAATTTGTTTGTCAGCCACACAAAAAATTGAACCAATAACCAAGAAAAATAATTTTTATTTGCCTTAAGACATTAATCCTAACATGCATGAAAATTTTTGATACCCTAAATCTTAGTAAATAACTAAAGATACAAAGTAAAAGCATCCTAACTTGCACCATAACGTCATAAACATTAACATAATGTCATATGGAGATACGATTATCTCTACTCTCTGGTTAAATGTGGTTGTGAATGAAGGAGGGACGAGATTCACAAAACTAAGTTTGAGACTTGGATTTCGTTGTGGGAGTTGGGAGAGTGGTCGAATGGGTTGTTAACACGTATTGACAAGTCGGTTGGGTCCACGGTTTGGTCCGGTAAATTTCGGTCTAGACCAGACCAGACCAAGAGATCAAAACATAAAATAATACAGACCATGGACCAGACTAGACCATACTTAACGGTCTACGGTCTGGACCAAACTGTGTGGTGCGGTTTGGACCACGGTTTTTCTAACGGTCTGATCTATTTTCCCAGCCCTAAATTGACCACCCATATAGACTCCAAGCTTATGGTTGTAGGTAAATTCCGATCTCAATCATTGCTCCAATTTCTTTTTTTGTACTTAATGGTTAGTTAGTTATAAACATGGCATATGTGTTGTGTCGAATTAATAAGTGGGCTTGGACAAACAACATGCGACAACCTGGGCGGAGCACAAACTGGAAGAGTGTCGGAGTAGGCTGGATCATCTTTGGGAAGTAGAGGTAACAATAAATAAACATTCAATTCCTTTGTTATTTTGTGTAGCTGATTTGTAAATTTATTGCTTTGTTTAATATAGTTCTCTTCTTTGTAGCTCACATTCGACCTGTACCCTGACCGGGTCGTTCAACCACACGTCCACAAGTTCCCGGTGCACCCCAGTCAATGGTGCATGCGAGTGCCACTCATTTGTCTCCTTATTATGGAGTGGCACTTGCCGGATCGATGCTTACGACAATATGGTTGTGAGCAATTCATGCCCTTAGAAATCCCCACAAGCCAAAATTCGTACCACTGTAAAGATGGTCGCCAAGGTCCTTCAAATTGGCCAAATAAGTTGCGGAGCTTAATCGAGATCTGGAACAATAGGATTTCTCATGAAGTTGTCACTCTAGCATCTGTGGGGCGGATGGTGCGACGGACGGTTCTTTGATAAGAAATTTATTGCTCGAATTTTTTTCTGAAACTTTTAGAGACATTTATGGTTAGTTTTATCCAAATCAGTACTATTACTTGCCTAAATTTTGTGAAATGGTGTGTTTTAAGTGGATGGACTCGATCATATTAACTCCATATCCCATAGTGGGGAGTTTTTGGGTCACCGAGAAGTGAGTCTCAGTTCGGAAGATCATGAACAGTCTCTTTGGCTTTATTAGATCACGTGGGTGCGATCATCGTAGATACCCTCCTTTGCCTCCTGTGCCCACCCCTCGAGTATCTACCAATGTAACCAGGCTTTGGGAGGACCATGATGATCGCTTAAGACCCCATTTTCCTTAGGCATGCATCTCTTTACGAAGAGTCTAAGTAAGTGTCATATTGTAGTGCAAATCTAGTTATGTCAAAATTAATTGGCCAATGTGGTACAACGCTTACCGGTCCACCATAGACCGTCATCAAGTTTCCGCTACTTGAAATGATGGTTCCAATTGCTCTTAAAGTGTCGTATGCACCACCTCTGAATCCAATTCTAGGCCGGATTCAATCCTAAAATGTCAGCTTTGATCCCGACGTGACGATCAGAGATGATTGTCAGGTTCGTTCTCCTAGTGACGTGGAAATGAATTTGTCGGAAAAACCATCCATAGCTATCGGCATTTTCCCCCTCAACAACGGCGAAGGCTAAAGGGAAGACTTGTCTGTTTCCATCCGCTCCACCGGCAATAAGGAGAGTGCTCTTGTATTTGCCAGTAAGGAATGTGCTGTCCACTTGTATCACAGAGACACAGAAGAGAAAACCATCAATAGATGGCTTGAAGGACCAGAAAAGACGTTTGAAATGGTGTTTGTTATCGCGCTCTGGCGGCAAAATTTCTTCATCTTGGTAGCGAGGGAGAAAACAGTGCCAGGGTTAGACGCCTCCAATGCCAAAATCAACCTATGAAGGAATGCATATGATTCTTCCTAATCGCCAAACACGACAACAATTGCTTTCTACTTTCCATGCCACACCTTCTTATAGCTAATATATATCCATAACGACTACAAATGTCGGCGATGATGGCTTTAATCTCAGGTCGGGTTGCTGCTCAATTAGATGCTTGATAGCCGTAGCAACCACCCTGGATTTCAATTGTCGATGGCTTTGGGATGTTATGGATGACACACATGTGTGAGTGTTCATCGCACGGGATATGACCCAATGGCCGACTCTCTTGCTCTTGATGGCCCGGACCCTAGCCTTGCACCCCTCGTGTTGATTTGGCATCTAACTATGAGTCTCTTCGTGTCGGAATGAGTTGTGCGCCATTCAGAACTCCGATCATTGCTTTGGTTTCAATAGCGTGCCCACACCTCCTTCTTTGTACCAAATTGTTGGCCCTTCGTTAACCCAAGAGTTGGACCCCATACTTGGCACCCTCTGGCGGCTCCACGTCGGCATCAACCATACCAATCTTCATTTGGAATGTGGTGTGTAGTACGGGATAGGTACCCGGTCACTAGACACCTCGTCATCATCTGAGTCTGAAGCAAGTCCTGAATCATCAGCACTGTCAAGAGGGTCGAAGCTGTCTGCACTAACATCACCTTCCTCTTCTTCAGCCTCAGGATCGCTGATTGATCCTGGAAGGGATATCTCCCATCTCATCAAGATCATGAAGGCACCAACATCATCTCCGCAATGGTAGTTGTGATAACTACCACTGCCTGCATGAAAGTCATACTCGGTTGATACTGGTAGCCATCTTCTCGTTGTCATTGTATCCTTGGGCTTCTTCATCATATGATGGAAATGATTGATGATGACCTCCGCCTCCTTCTTGATACTCATTGTAGAAATGACGATCATGGTAGCTTTGGTAGGGATGATCTTCATATAATCCCCCTCCACCATGGATGCCAGATGTTTGCCATTCTCCATAATGACCTCCAGCGCCTTCGACAGACTCGGTGTAACCGAACATCTCCGTGTTTGGAAATGTTATTGGTGGTCAAAAATTCAACATGGAATCTACTTTCGCCTGAGTGGTTATGAGGAATTTCCTCATGCCACAACACGCCGCATTGTCTGTTTGGATATCGATACACCATACGGTCAACTCTCCTTGTGCCACAGTGCCACCCTTGCAAGTATCTCAGTATAAATTCGATGCATATCTTCAAGGTTCGGTCTCGTAGCAACCTTCAATTTTTGAAAATTACCATCGACGTAACGTACTCTCTTTCTGGTCTCTTCCGTATAACCATTCCATTGTAACCCAAGCGTGAACTTTAGGAAGGCCATCTGCAAACAAACCGTATTTCCGTTAATACTACGAAGTATTTTCAAAATCACTATATGATAATACATATCAAACTTACAAAATAATGTTAATCGCAAAAAACTCAAAAAGGTACAAAGGCGAAACAGATTGATAAGAAGAAGAATAAGGAAGGAGGTGTTGTGAAGTTCAGAGGGTTTCAGAGATGCCTTTTATAGGCAAATTGTCAATGAAAACCGCCCTTCCCACCAGCGGTTTTCAATGACACAAACCCTACATCCTCTGATCCCTGCATGCCGATATGTTGACATGGCGGGTGTCGGGGATGACAACACAAACCGCGCATTGGGAAGGCGGTTTGAGTGTCAAAAGGAAACCGCTTGCCGAGGATGCGGTTTCTTTGTGGACAATCAAACCGCTTGTTAGGCTAGCGGTTTGTAGTTAGGGCAGTCATAAAACCGCCGCCAAGGCAAGCAGTTTCTTGTTGGATCAAGAAACGCTTCCTTGCCAGGCGTTTCTCAGATGAACCGCGCCCCCTAGTGCGGTTTGCAAAATTGGGTGGTATTTTTGAAAATATTCCAAGTTAGGTGGTATTTTAGGGCGACGAATAGCAATACCCCTCCCCTAATCCCCTTGACGATGGAGATCCAAAAAGTCATCTTAAATTTCCTATAATGAATCTCTCAATATATGCTGCTAGTCCCTATAAATCTGGCTGAAATATACAGCAGCTTAGTCGTACAAAAAAAATACAAGGGCTGGCTGGTGAACTGCCTAAAGAGATTAAGAGTTATCCGAGTGCTTACCTCCTCAGTGCGATTGAGTGTGGGTGCCTCAGAATCGAAGAGCAATTCCGAGCAGCAGGGACTATGCACAATGGCGGACTCGAGCATTTGCCAAGACCAAATAGTGGAATTCTCCACTGAAGATGTTGCTGTGAGTATGCAGAGGGCGAAGATGAGTTCGCTGGGGAGACTTTTCATTGAGAATCGACCGAGCCTCTCGGTTATCCACAAAATTGTCTCGAATGCGTGGGAATGTCGGAAGAAGGTGCAGGTGTTGGAAGCGGAGATGGGACTGCTCCAATTCCTGTTCGATGATGCGGAGGATATGGAATGGGTGTTGAAGCGGACGCCCTGGCCGGTGAAGGATCGGGTTCTATAGCTCCAGCGATGGGCACCGGTTACGGAGGAGGTGTTTGATTCCCTGGGATTTGCGCCATTTGGGGTGCAGATGTGGGGAATCCCATCTCACTGCCGTACCATTGCATTTGGAAGAAGAGTTGCGGAGATGAAGCTAGGCGAGGTGATTGATGTCGGTCTGTTCGGCATCAAAGGAGAATCGGATCAGTTCATTAAAGCTCGGGTGAAGATCAATGTGCTAGAGCCGCTGCGATCGCAAGTTTGGGCGAGCAATGACGTTGTTGGAAAGTTCTGGGTGACTTTCGCCTATGAGTTCCTCCCCCTATTCTGCTTTCATTGTGGCAGATTGGGGCATATGGAAAGGAACTGTGTGTTCCCGGCGCCGATTGGAGACGAGAGGTACAGCCAAGAAATGGCGACTATGGAGGTGGGATTTCGGCTCAATGAAGAGACACTCAAGGCGGCTCAATTCAGTGCCCCGCCGCTGCCGCAGTCTGTGTGGGTTAATCCCAAAATGAAGGGGCAGCTAGGCGCTAGCTCGGCGACGGCTCGAGGTGAGAAGCGGAAGCCAGAGGAGAAGGGGGCTTGGCGGGAATCGGTCTTAGCTCTTCCTGCGGGTGGAGATCGCGATCCAAAGGGCTCCCAGGTGAAGCTGCAGGGTGCAGGGGGCCGAGAAACAAACCGGCAGGGGGGAACATCTGGCTCACAGAAGTCTGGGCGTGGGTCTCAGGCGGAGGAGACGGGGAATCGACTGAAGATGGCGAGGCAGCCAAAGGGCACAGCATCCAGTGCTCGCGGGAAGCATCCGCCGACCAATGGAGGGCGGGCTGAGATGGCGGTGAAGGAGTTGGGGGAAGGGTCGAAGGGCGGGGGGAAAGGGAAGCAAAGGCGGGCGGAGGGTGCTGGTGAGGATAGCGGTGCCGACCAGAAAGTTCTTCGCGAGATAGGGGGGACGAAGATGGAAGGGCAACTGAAGTTGGGCCCGGCGGTGGTAGCGGGCCTTGGGGATAAGGGAGGCGGCCCATCGCCTTTGGCTGGGAATGGGGCTGCGGTACAGGCTGATAAAAAGGCCTTGGATAAAACAGCCGGTACACAAAATGCAGACCAGAGCGCGATGGTGGTGGAGAAGCAGGACGGGGCCGAGAGTTTAATGGTGGTTGATGCGACCACAACGGTGGCTGATGAATATGGTTCTAATTTGCCCAAGCTATCGGAGGTTTTCAGGATGACGATTGCGGACGAGGAGTTAGAGGATCGAAAGCGATCAGCGGATATGGTGGAGGATCTTCCGCGGGATCCGACACCAACAAAGAAAATTTGCGCGGAAAAGACAGGCGAGGAGCCAGGAGAGTCGGTGGAGGTAGCCAGCCCGAAATGGCCCCAATCGATTAAATGAGACTTTTATCGTGGAACGTGAGAGGGATTGGGCCATCCCTCACGTTCCAATCGCTGTTAGGGCTTGTTAGAGTTAATAATCCGGATTTTGTATTCTTGTCGGAGACCAGATCTCGTCGAAAAGTTGTCACTGGTCGTATGCGAGGGTTAGGGTTTGATTTAGATTCTTGTTTTCTTGTTGATGCCGTTGATATGTCTGGCGGCCTAGCGGTAGGGTGGTCCCCAAGCATTTGTGCCTCGGTTCTGTCTAGTTCTTCTTTTTTTATTTCTATTCGGATTAATAATATGGAATTTCCGTATGTGGTGGTGTGTGTTTACATTAGTTGTGTTGAGGCAGTGCGGCGAGGGCAGTTGGAGGCTCTTCGTGTTTATTGTTAGGGGATTTCAGACCCTTTTATCATCATGGGGGATTTCAATTCGATTTTGTCCTCTAGTGAGAAGGATGGAGGGGTGCCGTGGACCCCTGCCCAGTCCCAGGATTTTCGTGATTTTGTTGATGCGCTGGCTTTGCGGGACCTTGGGTTCCAGGGACCCTTGTTCACGTGGACGAATAAGCAGATGGGGGCCGCGTGTGTGCAAAAAAGGTTGGATCGGGCGTTAAGCTCTGCTGGCAGGGTGGAGTCCTTCCCGGATACGATTGTTCTCCATTGTACGGATATTGGATCCAATCATCGGGCGCTTATAGTGGCTGATAAACCGTTTAAGAGAATGGCCAGACGATTGTTCCGATTTGATGCCCGATGGGTGAAAAACCCGGAGGTGCGCCTGATGGTCAATTATGTTTGGTCGCAGGAGGAGGCGGGGTTGCCCATGTATAAATTGTGGACGAAGCTTAAGAAAGTCCGGCATATGCTGTATGATTGGGCCCGCGGGGGGGGTGTCTAATTCAGCAAGGAATATTCGAACTCTTCAAGAGGAGATTGAGGCGATCAGGAGGGTTAATCCGGTGGATTGGGATAAGATAAGGGAGCTGGAAGGGGAATTAGGAAGACAATGGACAGCGGAGGAGCTTTTCTGGAAACAAAAGTCCCGGGTTCGATGGCTGAAGGAAGGGGATAGAAATTCTTCGTATTTCCATACGGTCACGCGAACTAGACGAAGGAAGAACTTTATCGCCAAACTTCGTGGTGAGGATGGTGGATGGGTCGAAGAAGAGCCTGATAAGGCTAAAATGGCGGTTGAGTTTTTTGGTACTCTGTTTACGTCGGAAAACCAGATTGGGGATGTGGATGCTAGGGTGGCGTCGTTGCCTATTGAGAGGGTGGTCACGACCGATATGAATTAGAAGCTGGTTGCTCATGTCTCGGCTGACGAGATCCGGCGTACGGTTTTTTCGATTGGGCCGACACAAGCTCCAGGATCTGATGGGGTCACGGCGAAATTTTTTCGGTCGTATTGGGACATAGTAGGGCCCTTGGTGGTGGAGGCGGTGGGGTCTTTCTTTGAGAATGGAAAATTGCTCCGAAGCTTTAACCACACGTGGATTACGTCAATTCCTAAAGTGGAAGAGGTTGAGACGATGCGCCAATTGAGGCCGATCAGCCTATGCCAAGTGATTTACAAGATTATCTCGAAGATCTTAGCAAATCGACTTGCGTTGGTGTTACCAACAGTTGTTTCTCCTGAGCAAAATGCTTTTATCAAGGAGAGACAAATTGTTGATAATGTTCTGATTGGACATGAAATTATGCACTATCTTAAAATCAAGACGAAAGGGAAGAAGGGTTACATGGCCCTAAAGGTTGATATGGAAAAGGCCTATGACAGGGTCGAGTGGCCGTTCTTACTTTCGCTCTTGAAGAAGCTGCGGTTTGGGGAGCAGTGGGTTCGATGGATTCATGAATGTATTTTGTCATCTTCCTATTCTGTTATGATGAATGGAATGCCTGCAGGGTATTTTCAGTCATCCCGGGGCCTGCGACAAGGGGATCCGTTGTCCCCCCTTCTGTTTTTTCTGTGTACGGAGGGGTTGACTGCTTTGATTAAAAAAGCAGTGTTGGACAGGCGGTTAACGGGGGTGCGGGTTAGCCCGCAAGCACCTAGGGTGACTAATTTATTCTTCGCGGATGATTCTTATATGTTTGTGCAAGCCTCGATGCAACAGTGTGAGAACCTGCTCCAAGTGTTGGGAGAATATGAGGAATTGAGCGGTCAGCGGGTTAATTTGGATAATTCGGCTGTTTGTTTTAGTCGCAATGTTCTCCAGGAGGATTGTGAGGATATGGCAGCTCGATTGGGGGTTGGGGCTATGGGGGTCCAGGATAAGTATCTAGGGCTGCCTACTTTAATTGCTAGGTCGAAGTCTGAAACATTTCGCTTCTTGGAGGAGAAGCTTTTGCGGAAGTTGCAAGGATGGAAACAGCGGCATTTATCCTGGGCAGCGAAGGAGACTCTGTTGAAGTCGGTGGCGGCGGCATTGCCTGTCTATGTTATGGCATGTTTTAAGCTTCCGGTGACGCTTTTGTCGTCGCCTTGATAAGTATATGGCTCGCTTCTGGTAGGGTGGTGCGATTGATAGAATTCATTGGATGTCATGGCGAAAACTGTGTCGAAGTAAGCATGACGGGGGATTGGGGTTCCGTCGTTTTGAGCAGTTTAACCAAGCTCTTCTGGCGAAGGTTGGCTGGCGGATTATGCAGGATCCGGACTCGTTGCTGGCTCGAATCTATAAAGGGAAGTATTTTCCGAACGGAACGCTTTTGGCGGCGACAGCGCGGTCGAGACCGTCTTGGGGGTGGCAGAGTGTCTTGCATGGGGTTCAACTGTTGAAGGCAGGCATGCGATGGCAATTAGGGTCGGGGGAGGAGGTGGAGATTATGACAGCAAATTGGGTCCCGGGGTGCCATCCTAATCCTCCGGTGGTGTTGCCCTCGGCGCATCTTTGGGAGGGTGCTACGGTGGCTGGTCTGATGGGGGAAGAACCAGGGACATGGTGTGATGATTGCTTGGCTAATTGCTTTCCCCCTACGGTCGGGGGGGCGATTAAAGCGATTGTTCTCCCACGGCTTCCTGTCCGGGACAAGTTGATCTGGCATGAGGATCGATCGGGGGAGTATACGGTGAAGTCTGGATATCATTTGGCGATGAGGTTGAACGGGAGCCGATGGAAGAGGAAGTGTGAGCCATCTTGGATGGATTCTGCATTGTGGAGGAAGGTGTGGAATCTTGGGATTCCGCCGAAGCTCGGGTTTTTTATGTGGCAGGTCATGAGCAGGATTTTGCCGACGACGGAGGCCTTTGTTGCCCGAGAGATTGAGGTGCTGGAGCGGTGCCCGGTGTGTTGGCATGAGGTGGAAAACCTGGAGCATTTGTTCCTTCAATGCCCCGTGGCTAACAAGCTATGGGCAGAGTCAGGACTGATGGATGTCCGGGCTGGGCTCCCGGAGGAGAATATGGGGGTATTTGTTCGGCGGCTGTTGGAAAAGGTGGCCAGTGAGTAGGTTATTATCAGTGTTGTCTCGTTGCTGTGGCGGGTTTGGAAATCTCGTAACTGGGTGGTGTTTGAGGGGTGCCAATATACTGGGGAAGTTTTACGTAACCAATGGTTAGTCCAGGTTGAGGAATGGCAGCAAATGACGAGGTTGGCAGAGGTCCGATTGCGAGGGCAAAGTCGGCTGCTGCCTTTGGACCCACATCAACTTCCGCAGGGGGTGGCTTGGGTATGCTCCTTTGATGGAGCAGTGAGGCGTCGCACTCTGCGGTGGGAATTGTCCTACAAGGGCCGGATGGGGTAGTGGTTAGTGCCTTGGGGAAGAGGTGGGCGGAGATTACGGATCCCATGCTGGTGGAGTTGCTGGCTCTCCGTGAGGCAATCTTGTGGTGTCGGTCGATGGGTGTGCATGGCGTCTGTTACCAGGGAGATGCGAAGGTGGTTATCGACAAGGTGTTAGCCGGCGATACGGGGGATTGTTATGGAGGAGCAGTGTTGCGGGAAGTCCAGGGCTTGTTGGCTGCGGTGGAAGTGGATGTTCTCCAATTTGTAGGTAGGGATAACAATAGGGTAGCCCATAGGGTGGCTAGGAAGGCCCTTTCTTTGTATCCTACTCTTATCGGAGGGTTTGATTTTTGCGTTTGGCTCCGTTCGGAGATGTAATCGTTTGTGATCTTTGTTTCTTGGTAATACAAGCTATCTTTTGATAAAAAAAAAAATTTCGTTCAACTAGAAACACCCAACATCAAGGGGAAAAAACAAGAAGGGATTATTATTATTATTATTATTATTATTATTTATTATTATTATTATTATCATCATCATCAGAGAACTAGTAGAATTCTTCTTCTGTTCCTCCCTTTTCCCGATTTGAAGCAATTAATAGGAGGTAAAGTTTCGATTGTTGAACTTATTCAGCTATTTCTCTACGTAATTTGTTCGTTTTTGCCTCCTTAATTTCTCTTCGTGTTCTTCTTTTCGCGATCCTTTCTTGGTCTGGAGAGCAGCGATCACCGACGCGCGCACACACTGTTTATCGAATGCCTATGGCGATGGCATCTGAGGAGTCTACCAGCGTTTGCACCCACTGGTAATCTGGTCAACTTCTTCGTTGTCATTTTTGCTCTTAGGTTTTCATTTCGATTTGGGTATTTATAAGCTGTTTGGATTTATCCGGTCATGTTCTCCTGGCTCCGCTGGGTTGAATGTTTAATCAGATAGAAACTTTTTTGCTTCGGGTCAATTGGTGTGTTCGATGTTTGTAGCTTCGTTTCAAATGTGTGGAATTTAGGTAAGTCTGTTGTTATCTTCTTTCCGTTTACTGTATGGTGGTTGCTCTTTGTTTATATGTTTCTCCCAGATATATGTGTTCCTGCCTTTGTGTAAATCAATGGGACTTAAGTGGTCTGTCTGAATCTGAATTTCATTATTTTCTGATGATATGATTACCCTATTTCTATGGTTCTTCCGAGTTCTAAGGCCACGTGAACATTTGTGATGATGGTTATGATATTTTTTTGCAGTGACAGAGCCATCCCATCCTCTAACCTAGATCTGCATATGGTACATTGCTCCCGGAATCTCGAAAAATGTAAAATCTGTGGGGATATGGTCCCCAAACGACATTCCGAGGAACATTACTCCAACACTCATGCACCGGTATGCAACCTTTCGAATGTAGCAATTCACTTTTGTTTACTGAATAGTGGATGACATTTTCCTAGAACCATGGTTGATAGTTCTTCCTCTTGACCATGCTATGTTATTGCTCGATCCCTTTACTTCTTCGTTAAGAATTTATTTGTCTAGAGAACGCTATTATCTAGAAGACTTATATAGTTTGATGTTTTATTTTGGTTCCTGTTTATGTTAGGGAGGTATTCAGGTTCATAGTATCTTCTCTCTGGAGAACCTTAGTGGTTCTAGTGTTTGGTTATATCTGGTGCAGGGCAGTCTGTCTGCATTTATGGTAAAAATAGGACATAAAACTGAATTCTTTTAATTGCACAGAGACATGCTTGAGAGAATTGATTTTCTTGCCAGGTTTCTCTCAACTTGGTTATTGTTTTTATATGTCCGGGTTTGTTCTATGTAGTATAGCAGGTTGTGTTGACTTATTTGTTTCTGGCACAGGTTTCCTGTTCTCTCTGCAGTGAGACAATGGAACGGGACATTTTGGCTGTTCACAAAGGGGAAAACTGTCCCCAAAGAATTGTGACATGCGAGTTCTGTGAATTTCCATTGCCTGCAGCTGACTTGGCTGAGCATCAGGTAGGAACTAACTAACCTGTTGATTTTTTTTTTCTCAGTAGAGCAAACAGATATATATGTTTCAGTGCCAATGGTTTAGCAAAAATGATACCTAATGTTATTTCTGAAACTTATAGGAGGTCTGTGGGAACCGGACAGAACTGTGTCCCTTGTGCCGTAGATATATAAGGCTTAGAGAAAGGTACAACCATGAGCTTAGGTGCACTGGTGTACCCGATAGCACAGTTGGATCTTCCAGGTACTGTCATGCTTCCTCATTCATGATTTCTTTTATATTCTTCTGATGTTTGTATACTTCCTGCTGTTTGTCACTGCTTGTAATTCTGCAGCTTTGAAGGCCTTGTTAGTTAAGTATATATACTTCATCTTAATTATGTCACGTGTCTTCTTGAGTGCATCACTTCTAGTATTTGAGATGAATGCTTACGTCAGTGTGATTGGGTTCTTAGCATAGTAACTGGTTGCGAATGGAAGACCCGTGAAAAGTAAGAAAAGTTCCACCACATTGGACATCTAGTTTGCTTCTAGAACTGCAAGCTTGGGCAGCATGCAGGTAATAGTTATTGTTAAGAGTTAAACCTTCCGATGGACGGGTATGCATATATGTAGAGCGAAGACTGAAAATAGCTTAAAGAGTGGCCGTGCTTGGACTTCATTTCTAGACAGCTGCAAATTGCAGGGATTCACGACTTCGAAGTTGCTTTGTTTGCTTCCATCCCGAGAGAAGAATGCTGTCTTGTTAAAAAATGGACAGCAACGATAGTTTGTATCTGTTCTTTTTTATCTTTCCTTGACTGTATAGTGTATTCTAATGCGGTCTTGGGTTGTTGTTCTGAAGGGATGTGAATCCAAGGCCAACAGAGAGGGGGCCAAGAGGGGGAGTTCCTCCAAGAAGGCCGCCACAGGGGCATTCACGGAAACGCCTTTTCTTCACCATTGCCATAACCGGCATTGCTGTTCTGTTAGGCTCGTTTCTTTTCCAGAAGAGACCTGAGGCAAATCAAGTGCAGTAGCCAGATCAAGAAGGTGCAAGAAAAATAGTTATAATTTATACCCGATTCCTTCCATGTAAATTAGCCGAAAACTATTTAGCCAAAGACTTTATCATCACAATTCTTCTGGGATCTGTAATCTTTTGTGAGAGACGTAAATTTCGTTGTAAGTCGTCCGAGTTAGAGATTGTAGTCGGATAAATGACAGCTTCTGTTCAGCTTACACTTTCTTTCTTCACTCCGTGCTATCAAAATCCTCTCGTTCTGCTTCCTACAGGGCATGGGTGGATAGATGTCGCAAAATGTGGAACATCAATCTGTGTAGTGGAAATACAATACAAAATCTTCAAATGAAAAGGGAAAAGTTGCCGACGGATAAAACCCAAACAATCAAGTAAAGAAGGAGAATTTTGAGCATGGGTGGCCCAAGAGGCGTATTTACTTCTTTATTCTTCGCAAGGTCCATGATAATAACGGCTAGTGAAGCGACGTTTTGCCGCCATCTCCGATCATTCCGCCTGTAGTCTCAGATCTCATTGGGAATTCGTATTGGTACAGGAAAGCGGTATCGTGGATTTCTTTGTCGCTGATCAGTCGGCGGGGGAGCTGTATGAATGAATGAATGAAGAAGAGAGTGGAGAGCGTGTTGGATTCTCTGGCGAAATGTGGCGGTTGCATCCGGCGAAGTAATAATGATGTCACCCTCCCTACTTCTCAGCTCCCTCTAGGTACCCGAAACTCTCTCTCTTTCTCTCTCTCGCTCGCTCGCTCTTTCTCCCTCTCTTCCGCGTTGATTTTCACAGGACAAAGTATCGCCTGGAGGAAATCGTTTCCGGAATTTGTTTTAATTTCCGATCGCTTTCCCGCCATTGATTTAGAGCTTGCGATTGACGATGACGGAGAAAAGGAGTGTCTGATTACGATTTCATTAGATTAGATGATGCACATATTCAATTAGGTATTAACTGCTCTTCTGCTGTTTCGTGCGGTGGTGTATTTGGAATCATCGGCCTTGCTAAACAAGAAAAGCAAAACCATAATGCCGATCATTAATGGCGGTTTTCAATCATGGTCAGAGAGCCACCATCATTCGTTTTTGCACATTTTTAGGGTGCTCTTGCTATGATTGGTCTTTGGATTTACTTCTCGTTTATTATTGGGGCTATGGATTAGAATGTTTCCTACTTAGTCTTGAAGAGTCAGGACCAATTTGCTCCCTGTGCCTTCATTGTTTCTTTTGTGGGTGCTTTTGCCTTCTTCACACTTGTACTTCCGCAGATACAAACAACCCGAACCAGGGATCTTACGGTGATCCGCATGCTCTGAGAAACCACAACATGTCTCATCAACCGGTTCGACTTCATATTCAAGATCGCTATGTAAATTGCCTTTTCTTTTCGTCTTCCTTATCATGTTGCTTCTTTTGGTGTTCAATATTGGTTGATGGATTGGATATATGCTAGTTAATCAGGAGGGCTTCATTAGCAGAGATTTGATTGTACTCTTTGAATTTGCAGGTGGTTATGGATAATGGAATAGTCCAAGTAACACTCTCTAATCCAGCGGGCATTGTTACTGGAATTAGATATGGAGGAATTGACAACTTGCTTGAGATTCTCAACCGTGAAACGAACAGGGGGTAGATATGCTATGATTAGGCTTCCTTTTTCAGAGCTGGAATGCCTAGTGATTTGAGTGTTTGTGTTTATAGAATATAGACTGAGCCTCAAGGATTTTACTTGCGTAGGTACTGGGATCTTCACTGGCATCCACCTGGAGGCAAGGGAATATTTGATGTGTATGATGCCAAAATTTTCTCTTTGATCTATTTATGATTATTGATGGATACAGATTTCTTCAGTTACTGTATTGTTTGAGACTCTGCTTTGAATATGAATCCTTCTTCCTAATTCGTTTAATTGACCAAGAAAAGCTCTATAACATAAACTGCTCCGAATGATGAATAAACTCTTATGTATGCAGGATTAGTGGAACACAGTTTAGTGTTGTTGTGCAAACTGAGGAACAAATTGAGATCTCATTCATCAGAATGTGGGATCCTTCTCTTGAAGGCAAGGCCATTCCCTTGATCATCGATAAAAGGTTCTTTCGCCAAATTTTGCATATCAGCATACTGTGTAATAGTGCTGCATTTCAGGACAGCTGTATCATTATCTAGTTTCAGCCATTTTCATATAAGAATCATGATACCTCCTGTTGTTCTCCAGGTTTATATTACTCCGTGGTTCTTCTGGCTTCTACACTTATGCCATATACGAGCACATGGCGGAATGGCCTCCTTTTGAGATTGGAGAAACAAGAATGACTTTCAAACTCAGAAAAGACAAGTAATAATCCAGCCACTATTCGTTTGATTGTTCTGATACCTTGAGGATATGATTGATTATTTCCGAAGTTCTTAAGCCTTCTGCTGTGATTTCGGTCAGTTGATATTAAAGAACAAATATTTGTTTGAAGCTAAGAGTAGTCTACACATGCTGCGACTTCGCTCAGTTGATATTTAAGAACAAATATTTGCTTTGGAGCTAAGGGTAGTAGTATATGCATGATTCTTTTGTTTGACTGATCGTACCATTACCATATGTCATTTTTTCAGCTGTTAAAGTTCAAAGTGTCTTTCCGTATTCCTGCAAGTCGAATTGGTTATATAAGTTGAGGTTATGTTTCGTGAGAAGGAACTTCTCTTATTTGCTGCCTATTTCTGCTCTCATGCTTGAGGTGGTTGACTAAAGCACTTGATTGCACCCATTGGAGTTGGTTGCCTTGTTCATTTGTTCAGAATGTCGATTTGCAGAAGGACAATGATGAAGTTTATGGTGGAATTTCCTATTCCCAGATAATTAGACCGGATGTTGTTGAAGTTTTCTTTTGGGTTGCTTCATGTTGCCATTTTTACTTCATCGATTATGCATTTTGGTATCTATCATCAAAGAATAGGACCTGTTCATTTTTTCATGATTACATGTTAGTGATGATAACAGCACACATGGTTTCTGAAATTCGTCTAAATTTCTCTTCTCAACTCTTTATTTTAGGTTCCAGTACATGGCTATGGCAGATAATCGAAGAAGAATTATGCCTTTCCCAGAAGACCGGATGGCGGGAAAATGCCAAACGCTAGCATTTCCAGAAGCCGTCCTTCTTCTCAATCCCAAGGATCCAAATCTCAAAGGAGAGGTAATACTTCACAGTACCCTTTAAGAACATCCATTTCTTAGTACTTACTGAATTTTCTACTCATGCCTAATATAATTTTCAGGTGGATGATAAGTACCAATATTCTTGTGATAACAAAGACAATAGGGTACACGGGTGGATATCTTTTAACCCAGCAGTTGGGTTCTGGAAAATCACACCAAGCGATGAGTTCCGAACTGGTGGGCCATTTAAGCAGAACCTAACCTCACATGTTGGTCCCACCACTCTTGCTGTAAGTTGGAAGTTTTTATTAATTAGCAGTCTTCGGATTGTTTTGTCAAAAAGAGTAGTTCTTTATTAACCAATGTAGTTGATCTTGTCTGAATTAGATGTTTCATAGTACACATTATGCTGGGAAGTTTCAGCTGCTTACAGTCGCCGCTGGTGAGCATTGGAAGAAAGTGTTTGGCCCCGTTTTTATCTATTTTAATTCAGCACCCAATGGAAGTGATCCTCAGTTACTGTGGGAGGATGCTAAAACACAGGTTTGCTTCTCCAAACCCCCGATGAACAGCTCATTAGTGACCTTATTGATTGACAAACACTCAGATACATTGATACTGCAGATGATGAATGAAGTCCAAAGCTGGCCTTACAGTTTTCCTGCATCTGTGGATTTCCAAAAGCCGCATGAAAGGGGAAGTGTAGCTGGCAGACTATTAGTACTGGACAGGTAGTAGAGACCGAAACAACTTTTAATGGTTTTCTGAATTATTAGCCTTCCAGTGACATGTTTATATGCATGCTTCTTGATTCTGAGATTTAGCAGAGTTAACAAAAGATTCCATCAACATGATGGTTAGGTATATGAGCAATGACTATATGCTGGCACGTGGTGCCTATGTTGGGTTGGCGCTGCCTGGTGAAGCAGGATCATGGCAAAGCGAGTGCAAGGTCACCTCATTCTCTCCCCAGCTTTTGCTGGATTGATTGTTTGAGTTTGCATCTATTTGATTGTACTTTCCTCGTTCTTATTGTAGGACTATCAGTTTTGGACCACAACAGATCACAATGGCTACTTCGTCATTAGAAATGTCCGTACTGGAAACTATAATCTTTATGCAACGGTGCCAGGTTTTATTGGAGATTACCGATGTGATGCAGCCATTACCATAACCTCAGGTTCTGTCTCTCCGAAATACCACCTAGGATGATCCCTCTTTTCGTTCATGCTAAAGATAAGAAATCTAAATGGGCTGGCCAAATGAAATTCTGGTCTTTAGGTTGCAATATTGAGATGGGTGATCTTGTTTATGAGCCTCCAAGAGATGGCCCCACGCTGTGGGAAATAGGCATCCCAGATCGTTCTTGCGCGGAATTTTATGTTCCTGATCCAGACCCGCAGTATGTCAACAGACTCTTCATTGGTCATCCTGATAGGTTCGAAGTTCTCAAACACTCTTGCTTCTTCCCTGGACCAGGAAAGGAAACTTCTTTATACCATAGACTTGAGGGCTGAGGCTTCTTATCTTATTGGAGCTTACAAGTACTTTGAAGCCATGTTACACCATTTTTGTTCCCATGTCCATCTGATTAATACCTGAGTGTCGGTCTACTGTTCAGGTTTCGGCAGTACGGATTGTGGAATAGATATGCAGAGATGTATCCTGACTCGGACTTGGTTTACGACGTAGATTGCTGTGACTACCGCAAAGACTGGTTCTTTGCTCATGTGGTAAGGTAATTGATCTAACTGATGTGCAACAATTACGAATTTGCGTACCCTTTCTCCAATCCTTCATTTGCCTGCTTATGTACATTGTTGCTTTGTTTTAACGCATTTCTTAATCCAACAGGAGGCAAGCCGATGGTTCACACACGGGAACCACATGGCAAATCAAGTTTAAACTCGACAGAGTAGACCGTAACGGTACCTATAAACTGCGGATCGCGCTAGCATCGGCTACTCTAGCTGAGCTTCAGGTAAAATACCAATCTTGATTTAACATGTGTACTTGGTACTCTACGCTTAGACTGAAATTTATTTTCCTGGATATCAAGATTCGTGTAAACGATCCGAATTCATCGAAGCCATTGTTTACGACGGGGCTTATTGGAAGGGACAACTCGATAGCGAGGCACGGGTGCCACGGGCTGTACTTGCTGTACAATGTGAACGTACCAGGTGGTCGGATGGTTGAAGGGGAGAATACCTTGTTCTTGAAGCAACCAAGGAACAACAGCCCTTTCATAGGCTTCTTGTACGACTATATCCGTCTCGAAGTGCCCCCTCCAGATGTTGGAGCTTCCTCTTCTTCCCAGTGAATGAAAGGAAGTCACTGCATATGGTCTATGGAAGCATGGAAATCATTTCTCTGATTTTTTCTAGAGTTGGGTAATGCATGGAATAAAACTAGGTCTGGGACAGGGATTCTTTCAGCTTCTGTTTGCCAGTAGAGATTCAAGTATTGTTGCTATCACTATTATCATATATGTGTTGTTCTTGCTATTTATTCAATGAGTAAAAGGAATAAAAGCTTTGCGGGCAGGTTTACTTGTACAAAATACGATGAATTGCTTAACGAGATCTTCTCTTTTTTTTTTTTTTTTTTTCATTCTGAGATATGAATAAAATACAGAAAAGAATCTATTTACCCTATAAATTCCTTCCCAGCCAAGCAATACAATCAAATGAAAGCAACTCTAAATTAGACAAATAAACGGCTTTTCTTGCCACACTATGGGTAGCCCGATTGGCGATCCTAGGGACTGCACAAACTTCTAAGCTTTTTCTAGAGCAACGATCATCTGATGGCATTTCGAGCACTAGACCTCCAATTGCATATATGTCTATCCCTCTTCGTAGCTAGCGAATGATGACTTCATAATCCCATTCCAGTATGACTCCATGGAGATCAAAACGACGAATCAAGTTTAAATCATCTTTGAGCACCTAGTAGTTTGGCTAGGTACGAGTTGCCAATCTCAGGATGTTGAATTCCAATAGCGAGATGCGTGCGGTCGTCTGCAAACTTCAACACCAAGCTCGTAGCATTACCTCGAGAAGGATGGACAACATCATTGAAGTTGAGTTTGAGGTGATCAGAAGGAGGTGGGAGACTAGGATGCGTGCACTGTAGGGATGCTCATTAGTGGGGGAGAAGGAACAAATGGATGGGGGAGGAGAATTCTTCTACTTGGTGATTGAATTTAGAAACTGAGAATGGATGACAGTAGTTGGGTATCCTCGAAAACAAACGACTTGTAAAATCTGGTATGGGTTGTACATAGAATACATAGTTCTTCACCACCGACCGTTAGAATTTTCTAGCGCGGCGTGATTAAGGACCTTATCCAACTCTACTATTCGCCATAGTCTAATAACTAATAGCAAGGTAAATAATAGATGTTTCAACGTATTGTCTTGACGGTGATAAACTAGGCAAAGATCATAAATTGGGACTTCTCTTGCTTTAAAGAGCCACTAGGCTTTTTGCTCGCGCTTTGCGGCGGTAAGAAGATAATTATTTTTAATAAAATTTTATCCACTCATTTAATGTTGAAATAGAATAAAATTATTCACAAAATAGTTTAAGTAATGACACTTTCAAAAGGTTTACCTAGTGTCTTAAATATTATGAAAGACTTATGTAACATGTTTGTTTGATTAATCAATAAAAAAATAATTACTCCTTCAACCTTAATAAGTTTTACATAGTGTATTTTAATAACTGTTATAGAACGTGTACGTTATCTTCCTAATAATAAATGAGTTACATATGTGAATTAAGTTAATAATATGTGAATTAAGTTAATAATATGTGAATTTAGTTTTAAAAAAGTATGACATTTTTATTAAACTATTATGTAAAAATAACCGACCTAACTAAATCTTTGTGAATGCAAATTGATGAGATCGTCTATAATATAGTTAATAATTTATAATTTTTTGTTCAAAGTTATATCATGAAAAACTTATATGATATGTTTGTTTAATTGATACATAAAATATTATTATCTCTCCATAAAATTTGCGCAATGTCTTAGTCATTAAGAATTATGTTCTACATTTTTGTTAATTGATACATAATTATCCCACAGTAATATTATGTTATGTATAAATTTACGTAATCTATCTATCTAATCTAACATCTATCTATCTAACATCTATCTTCTAACATCTAACAATACATATATGGAGTTTCTACTCCAGCACCCATTTAATTTCTTTTTTCGTGGCCTGTGTGCAAACCACGGCAGCGCATTTTGGAGGTTTCCTCTCCGTAACAAATATATTTCCAGCCAAGCTTAATTTGGCCTTTTTCATTATAATCCATAGACATCTTTCGTTATAATCTAGCCAGGTGGCGGAAATTAACAATTGATAGACATCTCACACTCTCGGTTAATAACTCCTCCTTCCCTTGCTTATTTTACTAATTCCTATACAAGACTTCAAAATGAGATGAATAACTTACAAACCAAGAGAAATAGATTGGAAGGATCTTTACACATGTATTGTTCTTTATAATTTTTTGGACAAATAATACAATCATTGTTTGCTTGAGGTGACACAAACTATCACTCAAAATTAGTGATAGTTAAATCTCAAGTTTTTTGTGAGATTTGCATGTCTAATAACTCCTCCTTCCCTCTAGAATATAATTCATTATAGGCCTACTTAAAATATAAAACCCCATTAATAATAGATTTATAAATGCTCATCACAACCCTTTTTAGTTGAGCTTCCTCCACTAGAGCACATTTTTGCATAGCTTCCTCATCAAGTACGAAGAAGCTGAGACCTTCACCACATCGAATGCAATGAATGTCGGATTTTACATAAAATTGAAAATTGCAGCAAAACTTCAATCGTTAAATTGTAGGATTTTAAGGTTCATATAAAAAAATACTAAATAATATTCAAATGACAAATCATGAATAACACAAAGGCACATAACACTTAAAACGATAATTTCTCAATATTAATATTGGGAAGCTGTGAATTAGCAATGATGAATGAGATGAATCTAGATGATGTTGATGGAGAAAAACGAGAAAAAGGCGTTATATTTTGCTAATTTGGGGGAAAATAAGTAAAACTGATTCAAAGATTTGATTTTATTCCATTACCTCACTTCGATTTGGTCCAAACTCAATCAATTCAACTTGGACGTTAAATTGGTTAAAATCTTATGAAAAATTAGACTTTAAAATTAAAAAAAATTAAATTGTGAATAGTGTAGAATTTTAAGATCCATAGAGTTTATAGTGAAATTAGAATCGAAACCGTTAAATAATATCATAAAATTGTAAGCATTAGAATTTAAATCTCATAATTTTAACTACCTTGCTGTAGCTTATAGTAAAACAAAGCTACAAAGCTTAAAAGTAACAATATTTGCTAATAAACCAGCAATCAATATCATGCATCATAACGGTCCACGAAGTTCACATGTATCTCTCTAAACATCTCTTTGATTACTGTTTATTATTTAAGGCTCCCGGAATAGTAAATTACGTCCATGCTCTCTCCATGTCGTTCGAAAATTATGCGCCGGGCCGCGGCGGTAAAGGACTATTGCTTTGCTTTGTTGATTGAAGAATATCCATCAAGAGAAGTCGGTTATTTGGTTTCTTTAATTTAACTTTCATGAAACTTATGATAAAAAAAACTTTCATGAAACTGTTGATATGTGGCTTTTATTCATCAATTTCACAGTAATTGTCTATGAAGTAGATCATAATAACAGATGATTAAGGTATTGTTTGATTATGTTTTACATTATTATGAGTGATTATTTTTTCGTTTCTATGCCCCGAAAAAAATATTTCCTGAGGAGAATCATTTAAGCAACTAAATAGTTGAATGAGTACATATAATTTTATTGAGATAATTATATACATCTTACAATTTAGGAAATTGCTACGGTGACATGCATGTCACGGTGACATGCACTTTTCGGTCGACCTCATATAGGATCAGGTCGACCTAATCCGTTGTTTCAGTGTACAAACAGTTTCATGGTGCCTACTTTGGAGATGCATATCTTACAATTGGCTAGATGGAAATTGGAGATTAAAGGCTTGTTTTGAAGCTGAAGTGTCCCTCTACACATTAAAGTACTTGGGAGCTCAATAGAAAGTCCAGAAGACCATTTTTGAACCTGACCAAAAGGCTATGCCAAAACTGGGAAACTGCCTGAAAATGGCTAAGTCTGGCAACGTGTTTGTCAAGCCTACTTTGGAGCTCAATTTGACAAGCATGGATGCGAGTCAAGTCCAAGGGCCTTTACCACATTAAATTACGTATTTTTTTATACAAAGGCAAGGCATTGAATGAAAGATTGAATATATTTAAGGCTTCAAACAAAAGGCTCGAAGTTGCTACGAAGGCTGTTTTTCTGGCAGCTTGCTTGTGCTCGAAGTCTGCCAGAAAAACAGCCTTCGTAGTAACTTTGACCCTTTTGTTTGAAGCCTTAAAGATATCCAATCTTTCATCCAATTCCTTGAATTTGTATAAAAACATACCTAATTTAACGTGGTAGAGGCTCCTGGACTCGACTCGCATTCATGCTTCTCGAATTGAGCTCAAAAATAGGTTTCACAAACACGTTTCCAGACTTAGCCATTTCTAGGCAGTTTCCCAGTTTTGGCATAGCCTTTTGATGAGGTTCAAAAATGGTCTTCTAGACTTCCTATCGAGCTCTCAATCACTTCAATATGTAGAGGGACACTCCAGCTTCAAAACAAGTCATTAGTCTTCAATTTCCATCTAGCCAATTGTAAGATATGAATCTCCAAAGTAGGCACCATGAACTGTTTTTACACTGAAACAACATATTAGGTCGACCGGATCCTATATGAGGTCGACCGAATCCTAAATGAGGTCGACCGGATCCTATATGAGGTCGACCGAATTCTATGTGAGGTCGACCTAATCCTAACTGAGGTCGACCGGAAAGTGCAAGTCACCGTGACATGCATGTCACCGTAGGCACACCCTACAATTTAATGTATGTCTATGTCACGTGTGATTTAGGAAAAAAAGAGTCGTGTTATGCCACCAGAAGGTATGGTTCATTCTGATCAGTCTCTTTTTTAAGTGCAATTTAATTTTCTTGATGGTAAGAACATCGATGACTATCAATTGTTTATAATCTCTAACTATTTCACATTGAAGCGCAATTTAAGTTTTCTTATAGTAAGAACATCGATGACTATCAATTGTTTATAATCTCTAACTATTTCACACTGCTTTATCTTACAGAACTTTTGATCTCCATTTTATATTTCATAAATTAATGCACATAAGTCACAGTTGAAGAGAATTGATCAACCATTGAAAAATTAGCAAGAAGAAAACGTGTTATACAAGGCAAAGGCATATATATGAAAAATTGTTAACATTTCTACTGGTTTTCCATTGATTTCATGTTTGTTTTCCATTTATATGTTATCAAATTTTGTGTTGGCTGCTACAGTACTTATTTGTTTTGTTCTTATACATGACCTCGAAATGAGATGAATAACTTACAAGGAAAAGTTAACCTTTCTCCTCGAGGGCACCCTCCAGAGGTTTTGAATCTACTATTACAAACAAATACTTCAACGGGACGTCACTGTTTGGAACATATATGAGGCTGAATGGGGGTTTTACATTAACTTTTATTGGAGGTAAACTTTACCGATCTCTATATGATGGATGCAGAGTATATGTTTATTTGATTGGAGATCAAGTATATTATCGAATCGGTATTTTGGTACTAACTAAAAGGAACAAATCAAACTTGCTCAACTCTACATATATTACACCGGCAATGAACTCCAAAACTGACTAGATTTTTTCTTCACAAATCCACCTGCAAATCCCTTATGCAATTCAATTGTTCAACAATTGCAAGAGATGTTAGATTTAACTAATAATAATATCTTAGTAAAATAATTTCAATATAAAAGTGATAGATTAAATGAAATCACTGTTCTACAAGTTAAAATTAAGTTGCTTGCTAAAAGAGAGGAGGATGGTGTAAAAGATGATTCACGATTTGCTTATGAGGTTGCCATTTTAATTGTTTTTTTTTACAGTCTGCTACTTTAATTGTTGATGATAGTAGAGAGCAAACATTTTCTCATGATTGTGGTCGAATATCAAAGTCATGAACTTAAGCAAATTAGTATATAATATTTATCATCCAAGGTTAATGGCTTTGCAACATCTCATATTATTCCGATGGTGAGGATAGTTGGCCCCCAAATATTATATATTCTGGTACTGAGGATGCAGATGGAATCAATGAGAGGAATGTGACCCAATGTAATTTTTAGAGCTATAGACTGCAAATAAGACAGGAAGAATCACACTCATTGTTATTGTGTCGAAAGTTGTTCCAACAATACGTTATTAATGCATATGCACTGTTTGAGGTTTAGCATTTGGATTGGATTAAAAAAAAAACCAAAAAAAGTTGCAACACCCTTACTACGAAGCTCTTAGATTCTTACTCGAAAGGTGATTCATATACCAGTTTGAGTGGAAAACATGCATGTGGTTTTAGTTTCATCGCATACATGTAGTCCTTGATATAAGTATGAAAGCTTCTAGGATTCTAGGGCAATTTGTATATGGCAGGATATCCATATCTTTTCATTACAATTACATGTAATCATGATTGGCTGGAGATTCGATACATGGTTGATTTGATAAAGACTACTACTAGAAAAGATCTCATAGAGATGATGTACTTGCAAGAGTTTTCAAGCTAAAGCTAATCAATTGCTGAGATTTTCAGGAAAACATGTGTATGTAAGTTATATTCCATAACTTTAATTCAAACATCCTCAATTCATCATTTGTTTGGTAATCATTATCTTTTAATTTAGATTAATATAGATAATTTCTTTCATTCCATATGTAATGATAATTGAATTGAAAAAACATGGTCTACTTTATGCTCATTTATTAGTTTTCCTAGCGGTAGAAGATAAATTCTAGGGTCCTTCATAAATAAATTCAATTATATATGTTGAATCTCATATCATTAAGCAGATAGCCAGATCCTTCATGTTATGAAGCAGTTTTAAATTTTATGTTTCATAGTCCATGTGGCATTCGAGAACCTAAAGCTCCATGTATAACTAATTATGTATATATGTTGTAAACATTTTGCGAAGGAATTATGTAGGGAAAAAACTATTCATGGCAATGGTTTTGCAAGTTATCAGCATCGAGAGAACAACCGAGTGTTTATGATGAATGAGGTCTCACTAGATAATCAGTGTCATTCCTTATAACATATACCTACTATTATGATTTCACTCATATCAATGTCAAATTTCGTAACAAATCAATTTTAGTTATTCCTCTCATGATCTTTTTATATCCCACTAAATTAATCTTATATACTGGTTCAATTATTATGGTCTCCTGTGGTTTCTTTTTTCTCCTGAACCACTTTTTGCTTTTTATTCGTTATTCATATGTCTGAAAAAATACTTCCCGATGAGAATCATTCAAACAACCAAATAATGCTTCAATCGTGGAAAAATGATATAGTACATATAATTTTATTGGCATAATTATATACATCTGACAATTTAATGTATGTTCATGTCACATGTGATTTAGGGAAACAACCAAAACACAAAAAATCTTCAATAACTTGTGTGTTGTATTGATGATGTTAAAGCATTTCTAGATTGTCGTTACATAACATCATATGAGGAATGATGGAAATCTTTTAAGTATGATCTAGCTGTAATTCACCTTCTATGTTGCGTATGTCATTTTTCTGGGAGAATAAAGTAGTGACAAAGGAGAACCAAACGGTTGAAAAGTTATTGAAAGAAATGCAACATCAATGTATTGGCATGGATGTAAATCAATGTTCATTCTTCTGAGGCACGAAAATATAACTTTGTGGAGTTTCCCAATATTTTGTTTGGAATCGGAATTTGAAAGGGTGACAGATGAAGAATAACAAGATTTGTATTGAAAGATTATATTATTGTCCTCCATAAGGCAAAGTAAGAGTTTTTCTTCGCATGTTGCTGCATTTAGTTAGAGGTTGTCCTTCTTATGATGAAATTATAACAATTAATGGAGCTAAAAAATTTCATTCTCGATTTCATATTCCAATTAACTGTGATTCAAAATGAACATCTCACATTGAGCAAGTTAGCATAGTTGATTCAGAATGCTTCTCTTATAATTTCAGATGAAATTCCCATGGGCCATAAGAATAACATTGAAGCAGTGGATATAACTCTCATTGACACTTTGCATGTGAAATATCCAAGCAGCGAGGACATGATACTTGGAAGAGTTTTTGTTATGATCGGCAAAGATTTTCGACAAACATTACCTGTAATTGCTAAGGTAACCTAAGCAAATATGGTAAATTCTTCTATCAAGAGGTTGTATTTATAGCCTTCATTGAGAGTGTGGAAGCTCTACCAAAATAGGAGAATGTGTTCGAAAAAATGTGGGCCTGAAGAAGCTATTCAGATCGTAGAATCCAGTGAATGAATTTTTCAAATAGGTGATGTAGTGGGTTCCAAAGTTTTTGGGGGGTCAATGGTTTCAATTCCAACTTCATTGAGCATTCCACGAGAAGGAGATGGCATTGATCATATTGTGAATCATGTGTATATGGTGGTCCCCATTTGAATTATAGTGAAGGAAATTATGTCGACGATAGATAGTTACGTGATTGGAAGGTTTCTAGGATATGAGTTTTTTAACATAGTTCAGTGCAATTGAGGTTGATCTTGGTAAGCAACATCACATAGATGAAGATTATTTATGTAGTTTCTTAGCACAGTGAAGATTAGTAGTTTCCCAGACCATTCTATTAGGTTGAAAGTTGGATGTTGAGTTGGTCCCATTTCATGGGGTTTGTCTTTTTATTTTCATTAATGTTGATGAGTCTATTAGAATGTCGAAAAACACTATGATATTGATTTTTTGAATGATTCAAGTATTTCAATAATTTGAATTCTCTTATGCTACCAATCATTTTGAATGTTTCGAGCAGTTAAATAATTTATATTTTATTTTTTAGTATACAACCAAATACACATATCGTGAAATTAATCCGGCCAACTGGCCGGGCCTATGACTAGTTTTTATAAATGGAGTTACATAAAACTCTCACCGTGTCTTGTTTAATAATAAAATTAAGTTATAGAAAGTATTACAGTTAATTAAACTATCATGAAAACGTTAATTTACCTTACAGGATTTTTGGGTAAGATAAATTGATGAGTTGGTGAACGTTGTAATTAATTATATACTTTACATATTGTATTTGTGTTTTTCGGCGAGGAAACTTCTGTGTTTGAACTCAATAACTTCACCTTGACTTCTTGAACAACGAAAATCAATATGGTCCACTCCTCTCCGAATAATGTTCGAACGGGGTGTTTATTGTTTTTGATGATTTTTTGGGAACAAAGCTAAGTTAATTACTCCTACTCCTATGGAGGTTCAGTGAGAGCTCCAAAAACTACGTCTATGGCTAATTTGCAGAGAAAGGATAAAAGTTTGACATTTGTGCGTCAAATGTTTGGTTGTGGAACCCCTGCTTCTTCTTTGTTTCTTCTATTTATAGCCACTAGGTGTAACTGCCTTGGTAACTGCTAGCTGGCCTCTTGCTCCAAACTGCCTCGGGGTCCTTGTCGCTGCCTTGGTGACTAGTTGGTAACCGTCGCCTTGGGGGTTCTTGTCCCGTCTTAGGGCCGTTGGGTACTTGATGGCCTCGATGCCGGTTGTTGTTGAGCATTGTCGCCTTGTCATGACTGGATGGGGTTGAGGTTCTTGCCTTAGCCTCCATGAACCACGATGAGGTCTTGATCTCACCCTCGACTGCTTGATGACTCCCCGCTCCTGAGACCGCTACCACCACATGACACCAAGTCCTCCTCATTAACTTGTTGGTTGTTACCAAGCTGCCTCATCGGCTTGATACCTTCTGACATGCCACCAAGCCCATCTAATCAACTCGACACCCCTTGCTACCAAGCCAGTCCTGGTGGCTTGGTATCCATACTTAGTTTTTGTAGCCTCGTTTATTTTCTTAAGTTGCACCCTGCCAGTTTGGTACCCCGTTAAGGTGCTACCAAGCCCGTCTTTGGACTTTGTCTCCATATGGCCCCATAAGGGCTGAGCTCCGCATCCTGCTCGATCCATCTATGGCTGTTTGGTACCTAGTTGGGTGGCCACCTCAGTTAGTCATCATGCCTTAGCCAAATTTCTTGTCTTGTTGGCTTGATACCCTGATGTCTGGCTATCAAGTCCGTTTTAACGGCTTGATACCCCTTGTGGTCATGGTACCCTATCGCCTTGCTTGGTTGCCAAGCCTGTCATGCTGGCTTGGTACCTTGTAGGGGTCTTGGTACCGAGGCTCCCTTGCCCGCCTGGTACCCCCTTAGCCAAATTCCATGTCTTGGTACCAAGCCCGCCTTGTCGGCATGGTACCCTCTTGGCCCCATACTTAGCAAAATTCCATGTCTTGGTATCAAGCCTGCCTTCCCGGCATGGTACCCTCGTTGTGTCGCCTTGTTTCCAGACTTAGTTTTTGGATGGCCTCCTATTTGGTATCCGGCTTGGTACCCGGTCGTTTGGCACCCGCTGTGTCGCCTTGTTTTCCATACTTAGCCAAATTTCTTACTTGGGTACCACGCCTACCTTGTCGGCTTGATAACCTCTTGTTTGGCCCCCTTATTTGGTACCAGGCTTGGTATCCGGTCGTTTGGCACCCCGTTGTGTCGCCTTGTTTCCATACTTAGTTTTTTGGGAGCCAAATTTCATACCAAGGGGTGGAAGCATCGTCCGGCTATGGGGGCCACAGAGTCGGTTCGACCATCGTATAGTGAAGAAGGGGTTTGGTCACTTAGGCCCCAAAAATCCAACCCAACAAGGCCTAACTAGCTTTTTTAATTATTAATCTTGAGCTGGCCTTATAAACCCATTGAATTTCTTATAGTTAATCGATGTAGTACAAGCTGATTTTTTTATGAATAAACAAATGCCCCCAACTACTTAGTGCATAAGAATTATGGACTAAGGAGTCCGGATCTGGTGACTAGGGGGGGGGTGCTTAGTCAAGTGGCTAAGCTCCCCTCAGCCCTTAGATTAGAATGGGTAGATCTAATGGTCCAGATGAAGGAAGGGTTAGTAATTAATCAGAGGGGTAGTTTTGGCATTTAAAAAAATAATTAAATTATGTTTTCCATTTTATTTATTTTTTCCTTTTTCCCCTCTCCAATTCTCTCCAACCGTCTCCTTCTTTCACGTTCAGAGAGAGAGAGAGAGAGAGAGAGAGAGATAGGATAGAGATGCTTGATGTCAACGGCGACGGTGAGAGAAGGGCCGACGGCGACGATGGAGAGAGAAAGAAGATCTCGATGGCGTTGATGGAGAGAGGAAAAGGCGTCGCGACGGAGGCGGTAGCATTGGAGAGAGAGAAAGTAGATCTAGAGAGAGGCGATGGCGGAGAGAGAGAGGCAGTGGCGGAGAGAGCTTCGACGACGATGGAGGAGAGAGAAGCGGCGCGGTGATGGAGAGAGAGAGGTAACGACGGCTGTAGAGAGAGTCGACGGCGGCGGCGGCGGCGGCGGTGGAGAGACATCGTATACGTCGTCTGAAGGAAGAACAATGATTTGTATAGTTTGTATGTTTTGTAACATTAGTTTGTATTGTTAGTATTTTTGTACAAAATGTTAGTATGATTTGTATAGTTTGTGTGTTTTGTAATATTAATTTTTATACTTTATATGTATTGATTTGTGAGGCATGTATACTTTATATGTATTGATTTGTGATGCAAAAAACATTACAAACATGGTTGACAAAAATGACAAACATGTGGACAAAAATAACAAACAATACAAACAATACAAAAGAAACCAACAAACATTACAAACATTACAAACATTACAAAAGAAACCGACAAACCGTACAAAGCATACTACACGTACAGAATATCACTACTTACAATACAGATTGGTAAACTTGTATTACAAACAAATGAATACAAAGTATACAAATCATAACATAAAAGTATACAAACTTGAATAAAAAAAGTTACAAATTACAATATATACAAAATAGTCATACAAACATTACAAACAATACAAAAGAAACCAACAAACATTACAATCATTACAAACTTGTATTACAAACAAATGAATACAAAGTATACAAATCATAACATAAAAAGTACTCTCTCTTCTGCTGGGGATAATCCCCAGGAAAATGTCTCTCTCTCTCTCTCTCTCTCTCTCTCTCTCTATCTCTCTCTCTCTCTCTCTCTCTCTCTCTCTCTCTCTCTCTCTCTCTCTCTCTCTCTTTGCATCTGGGGGAAACAGCAAAGGAATAAAAATTCTCTCTCTCTTTCTCTCTCTCTCTCTCTCTACCGTAGTTAATTGCAAGATTGCAATTCAAAGCTCTCTCTCGTATTTAAAGTGGGGAGAAGCTGCGCCGGAAAAAAAACCCCTCCGCCGCCGGCGGAGAATTCCACAGCCAAGAACCCGCGGCGGGAGGATGAAGGGACAGACTGTAATTTTTATTTATTTTAATTGTTAAATAATTAGATAATGTAATTACCACTTTATCCCTCATTAAACTAGATAAATCTGCACCATTGGATTTTAATGAGGTTCAATGGCTGAGATTGGCTTAGTCATGTGACTAAGGGACCCCCTTAGTCACCTGATCTTAGCCCGTTTACACCATATATAACCCAGCCTCACACTTCGTCCACATCAGGCTCAAACTGCTCAGACCTTCTAGCGGTTAGGATTTGGCTTTGTCAAAAGCCAAAAATCACAAGTTTACTTCTACCCAACTGTTGCTACGCAAGGTTTGGGCAAGATTTAGTGGTGTTATAATGATTTGTTTATTTCACTTGCTTCCCATCCTTCACGTATTGTAATAGAAATCAACTTGATTAAGTTTCCCTTCTTTGTGTTGACATTGTAAACCATGTACCAGTTCAATGATTGGCCATGCACCACTATGGCATTGATGCCACTACTGCAGACTTGGTATCCTTTTCCCAATCATCAGCCTAAAACATAACTACGCATGCAAGTGGCGGGACAAAAGAAACTCAGCCCCGCTTACTTTCCCCGGGCTGACCTCAATCTTTTGAAATCCAATGAAATCCCTATCCGATTCAGCTAAGGAAAATCATAATAAATTCCAGTCCGTGCTTTGCTTCTCGGCGACAGTAAATCAACCAAACTAAACCCTTTCCTTGCCATGTTTTGGCTACGGCTCTAATTTCCTTCTCCGTGTGGGATTCTACTTCTATCAATTTTTTTTCCATAATTGAAAATGATTCTCCAAATCACATACTACATTCCAACAAGAGCTCTCAACATCAACGTGATCTTCACCAAACAAGTCAAGGTGAAAGAAAAAGTTCTCCATCACCACTAATGGCGGCCGGCCATATGTATTATTTTTTTTTCTTAATCTTTTTTTTTTACCCACGTTGATGCATAGAATGACCAAGTTTAATCCTACTTCATCCTTCTCTTGTAGGCATGGTCCATGAAACCGTACCGGAAAAGTCAGCGGTAGGGTATTTTATGGAAAAACTGTGGTTTAATCGTAGTTCAACCGTTAATACCGTTAAATACCGCCTACCGGTACTGGTATTTTGTGGTAGAACAGCCGGTACGATACGGTTATATGGACCATGCTTGTAGGATGGCTGACCTCGAGTATGAAAAAGAGAGGATGGAGGCTACCCGCGCGTACCGCAAGGAATTCAAAGGGCTAGAAAAGCGCAAAGGAGTCAAGATGATCTATTTGGATGTCAAAGAAAATGGAGTTGGTATGCTTGGCCTTTACATCCTTAACCCTACCACCCCGGAGGCTTCAACACATGGTCGTTACCCTCTTGGCGGCGGCAAGCTACTCTACAAGGCCAACCCAAAACCATCATCATTCTTTCACCTTGCCTCACAAAAGAAGCTGATCAGGTCTTGGCCCCAACAAGACCCTGTGTACAACAGTTGGTATAATAGGTTGAAGAAGGATAAGGAGATCACCACCCTTTGGGCTCAAGTTGGGATTGATCGACTCCTTCACCTAAAGACAGAGATTACGGATCCCGACCCTCAAATTTTCAAGGCCGCCACCTGCTTCTGGTCAACAGGTTCCAACTGCTAGGGATGGAAATGAGTCGGGTTGGGTCGGGTTTTGACAAACCCCAATGATCAATAAATACAAATTGTTCAAAATTAAAGATAAACATCTATAAACAATAAGATTAATTGAAAGCTTCTTCCTCGTCAACTAAGTTTCTTCACTCTCCACTTCATAATATCAACTTCATTCTAAACAATTAGAAAGAACAAATTATATATGTGTCCACAAACATAAATGTCTCCACAAACATAAAGAATATTAGTTGTTTAAGGAAGATATATTATTTAGAATAATAAATATACCAGGAAAGTAATTATGTGTGTGGGAGGGTACCCATGGGGCGGGTTTACCTAAACTCAAAAATTTCATGTGCAAGTTAGTAGTGGGAACGGAAGCTGGTTTCTCGGGCTATTTATGCTAATCCGACTTTAGTGCAATGTCGGGAGCTATGACATTCGATTAGAGCGATGGCTGAAGATTTAGTTGATCTGTGGATCCTCGTGGGCGAATTCAACTACATCCTCTGACCGTCTGGTAAGTCTGATGGTGCTCCTTTCAATGGCAGTCGCACGAGGGAGTTTCAAGATTGTGTGTTAGACGTCGGGTTTTGATTGGGGTTCACGAGACCACCATTTACTTGGTTCAAACGAGCTATTAAGGAGAGGCGTGATAGAGAACTAGCCAACTCAACATGGACTTCTATCTTCCCAGTGGAAACAATGCGACATTTACCAAGACTGAAGAGTGATCATAGAACTTTACTGATTACCCTGAACTTGAGTTTCCAGCTCGCGGACCTAAACTGTGCAAATTTTAATTGGCTTGGTTGACACATAAGGGTTTCAATGAAATGGTCCTTTTGGGAATATTTCTACTGAGGTAAGAAGGTGGAAAGTCTACACTTTTGGGAATATTTTGAAGAGGAAAAATTCTTTGCTTGCTAGCATTGAACGGCTGAAAACTAGGTGATACATAAATATCAAATATTTCCTTCTCAATCTAGCTCCCAGTTCTTCTCAGCATTATACATTGATGATGGAGCACTTCCTCGGACCTTGATGGTAGGTTTTTTGAGAGGTTCTAGCTGATCTTTGGGAACCATTGGATACCCAGTTCACGGCAAAGGAGATACATCAGTCTGTTAAGGCCATGAGGGCTTTGAATGCTCCAGGGAAGGACGGTCTGAACCCACTTTTTTACCAGTGATGCTGAGAGTTTGTTGGTCAAGCAGTGGTTGCCTTCGTGCAATCGTGCTGGCAGGACCCATCGCGGGTTCAAGATGTTAATGTTACAGCCTTGATACCGAAGATCTAGAGCCCTTCTTGATTGAGAAATTTAGACCGATTAGCATTTGTAATGTAGCTGAGAAGATGATAATGAAATGCCTGGCAGAGAGGATCAAACCATTGATGTCGAGATCAGTTCATGACCCAACCGAGTTTTGTCCAGGGGAGGCATATTACTGACAATATATACATATTGCAGGAATTCTTTCACTCGATGCTGGTAAAGCGTGGCAAGGAAGGTCGGATGGTTATGAAGATTGACTTGGAAAATGCCTATGACTGGATCAAGTGGAATTTTGTTTGTGATACATTGGAAGTTGTGGGTGCTTTGAGCAGCTTCACCGAACTAGCTATGAGCTGCATCTCTTCAGCTAGAATGCAAATGTAGTGGAATGGCACTCTTACCAAAGTGTTCATCGCGAGGACTTAGACAGGGCTGCCCACTCTCTCCATATATTTTCACACTTTGCATGGAGAAATTTGGACATCTGATTGATGCAGTGGTCGATGCAGGAGAGTGGCAACTGATTCGGCTATCTAAATAGGGGCCACCGCTGTCACATTTATTCTTCGTAGATGATTTGATACTCTTTAGTGTGGCTTCTATGAATCCGTAATAGGTGATCTAAAGATGCCTGGAGGAGTTTGGATGGCATCTGGACAGGAGATTAGTAGGCCGAAATTGAGTGTCTTTTTCTCTAAGAATGACATAGCCACAAAAGGTGCTAGCTTGAGTGCTGTCCTACACATACCAGAGATGAAAATCTGGGTCATTGCTTAGATGTCCCAGTGATTCATGGCTTGGTGTCGATAGCAACCTATACTGAACTTGTAGACCGCATTGATTCCAGGCTGGTAGGGTGGAAGTTAATTTATAGTCTATGCCGGAAAGTGTCACTCTTGCCAAGTCAGTTATGTCATCCCTTCCATCATATACTATGTAGACGACCCTTTTACCAACCTCGGTGAGGGAGTATGTTGATAAAAAAGATCAGGGGCTTTATTTGGGGAAGTTTGGAGCAGGGAATAAAGATTCATCTTGCAGATTGGGACCATATTAGTCAAAATCAGGATTTTATGTAAAATAAAAACATGGGATAAAATCGAAATTGCATAATTGAATCATAAAATATTAGGATTTTAAGGTCCATATAATAATGAAAATGGAATAAAATTAATCAGGAAAATATAGACTGAAGGATTTTGAGTCTTGGAACGTGGCTTGTATTGCACGCCTTTTATGGATGCTTCTCATGAGAAGTGGTAGTTTTTGGGTGGCATGGATTGATAAATATAGACTTCGGGGACGTTCTATTTGAGTGGTCCCTATCACAACTGCAGGATCTGGTGTTTGGCACAGTTTAGTGAAATTGTGTGGATGGTTTTAATATTATTATATGGAAAGCACGTATATAGGAGAGATCACATTAGAGGGCATGATTATAACCCACTTCTCTATAAGTCAGACTTGGCTCTCTATTAGAAGGAAGAAACCAGTTGCACCATGGTGGAGAGTGATTTGGAGCAAGTTTAGTTTGCCTAGCTGTCGATTCTTAGCTTAGCTTATTATTCTGAATTGAATCACTACAGAGAGAAACTTAAGGAGTGGGGGGAGATTAATCTCACGTTTTCTGTGAATGTCCATATGCGTTGAATCTTTTTGAAGTTGTTTTTGGCAGACATGTGACTGGAATGGTTTTCTGCGCAATGTATGTATTGAAGTGCAGAAAGGAGGCGCGTATGAAAGAGTGTTTGCTGCATTATGGTGCTGGATAGTGAGCCTTCTCTGGAAGGAACGTTGTCAGCGAGTGTTTGATAGTTGTCGGAGTGATTGGCCTATTCTTTTTTAGTGTTTTAGACAGGATTTACTATTATATTCTTTTGGTCATGATATTTTTAGAGGAGATATTTTTAGAGGAGAGGTACAATGTTTAACATCCTTTAGTAGATTGTTATAGCTAGGTGATAGTCCTGTTTGGACTTTGTGTTGATGTTGTCCAAGGTCTTTTGGGATGCTTGATCTATTGATCAAGAGGGCTTGATAAAAAGTGATAATTATCAGGGAAGGTAATCAGGAAAAGGGCTAATACCACTAGGAAACCCGAACTATTAACTTTGTGTCATTTGTGTCCTAAAGTATTCGATATGACAATTGTGTTACAAACTATTATAGTTTTGTGTCATTTATGTCCTGACGATTTTGTTGACCGTTATATATAACGGTTGACCAGACGGTGGTCAACTTGATGTTGACTTTTGATGACGTGGCAAACACGTGGCAGCCACGTAGATGCCATGTAATTGACACCTCATATTTTTAATTAAAAATTAAATAAATACTAGAATTGAAAAATCTAAAAATTATAAAAAAAAACTCACCCAAGGAATCAATCCGAACAATTAAATAACTACTAAAATTGAAAAAAAAAATCAATGCAATAAAAAATTCTCCGGCGCCTAGCCCATAAATCCCCGCCGCCGCTGAATGCTCTCTTCGTCGTTGTCAAACAAGAATGCTCTCATACAATCAATTCCGGCAGCCATTGTCGAACAATCAATCCCCGCCCGCCGCTGTCAAACAATCAATTCGTCGCCTTACCTCCAAATCCAGCAGTTCGATGTCGCCTCCACCACCGACATTGTCACCAGCGCCGCCGCAGATGGAATCGAGAAGTTCTCTATCCCGTCGCACTAGCTGGTCATCGAGCACGAGATGGACAAGGTGCGGGAACAGATCCAGGTGCGGGAAGTTCTCTATCCCGTCTCCTCCGAAGCGACGCTACTGCTCCCCATATCAGCGGGGGAGGTGATGCAATTGAGGACAGCGCAGAGGGCGCTGGATTCGGCGAGCTTGCAAGGCGGGAGAGGGAATCGAGGTTGGAATTGGCAGGAGGAGCGGTCGAAATGTGGCCGGAGAGAAGAACAGAGAAGAACAAAGGCGTCCAAATCAATCGACCGGATCATCAACATTCTCAAGGCGCAAAAGAAGGATTGATCTGCTTCTCATCTTTTCTCCGAGCTCTTCAAGATCTGTCCCCTCCCCCGGCTTTTTTCCCTTTCTTTTTCCCCTGCTTCGATCTCGCTCACTTCTAGCCACCCAGAAAACACAATCCGAACCCAACTCACTGACCTTGCTTCTTCTATGCCTCCTTCGACACCAATCGATTCATGGATCTGGCGACGGGGACGGGTTTACGAAGGCGGAATCTCATGACGACGGCGGTGAGGGAAGTGATTGAAATCTAGCCGCTGTTGTGTCGATTACGACACTCTACTTCGTGGGTTAGTGGATTTTTCCTGGGTCACAATCGGGTATCAGCTGGGGGATTTGAAGAGACGCCTACGGCTGCGGAGGAGGAGAGGGAAGAACATCGATGGGGGGAGGATGATGACGACGATTTACAATTCACGGTAGAGGTTGGGAAGGGTAAATCCCCAAATCAATTAGTTTATGTTTATGTTTTTTATTTTTGTAATTT
This sequence comes from Linum tenue, assembly GCA_946122785.1. NCBI lineage: Eukaryota > Viridiplantae > Streptophyta > Magnoliopsida > Malpighiales > Linaceae > Linum > Linum tenue. Next base: position 17,409,839 of record CAMGYJ010000010.1, on the reverse strand, counting down.
TTTATTTTCTTTTCTTATATGAAAAATAATTATAAATTAATATTATAAATTCCACTTCAGATGCCACCTCAGCGCTGACTCGACTTTCTGTTAAAAATTAACGATCAATATTGGTCAACTCTAATGGGAAAATAGTTTGGGACACAATTGTCATATCGAATACTTTAGGACACAAATGGCACAAAGTTAATAGTTCAGGTTTCCCAGTGGTATTAGCCCTCAGGAAAATCATGAATTACACAAAATCACATAACACTTACAATGATAATTTCTCTAGTTTAATGTTTCAATTTATTGAGGTTAATGTCGGGAAGTGGTGAATCGTTGATGATTAATATGTTGATGTAAATTGATGATGGTCGATAATGGTCAGTGTGTGAGAACTCAGAACTCCATGATGTTCATGGGTGAGAAGTAAAAGAGGGATAATTTTACAAATTCGGGGGAAAATAAATAGAATTGACCCAAAGATGTGAATCGTAAAATCGTAACATTTTAAAGATTTTAAGGATCTAAATAATGGATAGTGTAGGATTTTAAGGTCCATAGATTTTATACTGAAATCAAGATCGGAATAGGTTAGTAAAATCGTAAGATTTTAGGATTTAAATCGGGATTTTGACTACTATGATTGAGACACGCGGTGTAAACCAAAGGGAGAAGGAGGACTAGGGTTGAGGAGTGCCACGAGGATGAACGATACCTTTATGATCGAGATTGCATGGAGACTATTCACAGAGCAGGACAACCTATGGGATCGAGTCATTCAATGGAAGTATCTCATGGAGATAGATGATGTTTTGCAACCCATAAGGAATGGCCGCTTGTCTAATCTATGGAGGGGACTATGTGGAATATAAGAAGTGGCACGCAAGCATCAGGGGCGGACCCAGGAGGTTTTAGAGGTGTCACCGGACACCCCTAAATTTTAGGAATACGATTATCCAATCCCCGGTGGTAATTTACGTATGGACCAAAAAAAAAAATTTGATAGTGAGGGACACCCTTGAAATTTGAAAACATGATTATCCTACAGTCATTTGTGTATAGGAATATAAGTGGTATATTGTGTAATTCAAATCTAGAACATTATTCTTATTAATAAACTTAATTTTCGTTGACCTACAACTCATTTGTTGTTCGATTCTGAAAAATGTAATAGTAAAATGTCATTTTCTATCTCTAATTATTTTAAAAACCTAACAGTTAAACTAATTTCAAGCTACCCTTAATACGGCAAGTGTTGAAAATCGAATATGCCATAAGTTCGTGAATGATTGTCTAGTAGGGTATATAGAGACAATTTTTTTAACACTATATAGACACCAAGTGTATTCTACAATTATTTCTGAATATGAAAACAAATCATGGACTTTTGTAACCTGTACGAGTAAGGTATTTTCAAATTTACGATTTTATTTTTATTAATTATTTTTATTTAATTTATTTTTAAAAGAGGACACCCCTATGAAAAATTTCTGGGTCCGCCACTGGCAAGCATTCTTCTGGATGGATCAATGATTACAGGATGGGCCGCCACTAGCATAATTCACCATCGACATCCCCGCCGTAGCAGGAAACTTGTGTGTTGCAGAGGTAGTACCGAATAGGGAATGGAACTTGTATTACATGTGGGCATTCCTCCCAGAGGCCTTAGTGTTCCAGCTGCAGCTTCATCCTGTTATGTGAAAAACATAATCGAACACCCTGATTTGGAGATTCTCGGCTCAGGGCTCTTCACACTGCATGCCACATATGATTTATCCAGGGGTAAGGAGGAATTTCGGGAGCAGCATCAGGTTTGGAATACTACTTGGAGGATTCAAGGACCTCAACGTACTAGATCATTCTTCTGGTTGGTGCTACATAGTAGGCTTCTCACGAGTGCTGACTGTTGTCGGAAGCATATGGCTACGTTAGATTATTGCCCGTTATGTGGTGGTGGACCTAAAACAGTCATTCGTGTCATTAGGGACCGCCCTTTATGCTAGATTGGCGATACTAGTGGGGGAGCCAAATCGTATATTTTTTGAGGAGGATGTGACAAAATGGGCGATGCACTACCTATAGGATAAGAGTACTATTATTGACCCGTCGCTTTTTGCGATACTATGCTGGCAGATGTGGAAGAACATTAACTTATGTGTTTTTGATAAGAAGCTAGCACGGGCGAATCAGCTGATTCAGATGGCCAAAAAACTATGGGACCAAGCTACAGTGGCTCTCAACAGAGGGAGGCTTGTTACGATGGTGGAACTGCAAGTACGTTGAGCCTAATTAGCTGGCGGAGACCACCGCAGGATTGTATTTGTGTTAATACCGATGGCTTCGTAACTTTAGCAAAAGGCAGCTCGGTGGCAGTGGCAGTGCTATGTGATAGAAATGGACGACTCGTGGGGGCTTACTCGATCAACCTAGGAGGTGGCTCCATAACGCATGCAGAGCTGGCAAGTATCGCAAATGGCTTACAGATTGCTTGGGATTTGGGCGTCCGTAAGGTAGTCCTTCAGACTAACTCCTCTACAACTCTTTCGATGATCCATTCGGCTACTTCTTGCCATCCCCATCACACATTGACATCTTCCATCCGTTGGATGCTGAAGAGGGAGTCGGCAGTAACGTTTAATCATGTGTTTAGGGAAGTTAATTTTATGGCAGACTATTTGCATCGGTTGGTCACTCTTTACCTATTGGGTGCATGTTTTCGAGAACCCTAGCCCTCATTTGAGATATTGGTTGTATTTTGACTCAATTGGAGTTCAAACTCAATATATTATTAATGGAGATTGCTATTCATCGCCCGAAAAATCCTTATTCAACGCCCTAATTATATTAAATTACTTTAATGTCCTTATTTAATTTTTTGTCTTTCAATCACTTAAACCCATAAACAAACACATATATCAACTCGTACCGGAGCCAATAGCCCTCACCGGAGGCATCATCGTCGTCACCACTCACAATAACATTTAAAACAATTTAGGTCATCATAGTTCTAATCACATATTTTTTTTCATAAATCACATATTAGTTTACTAATTAAATCACACAATTTAATTATATTTACAATAATCAACAATAATTATTAAAAAATAAAACAACCCAGTTCAAAACCCGCCTACACAGCAACGCCGGACGTCGCCGTCGAGATGCCAACCAACAAAAAAAAAAAATATAAGAGTTAAAATGCATTGTTCTACTGCGCGTCTTTTTCTTCCTTTTGGCGGCGGATCAAGGGGCCGTCTTCCTCGTCCTGATCGACAACAACGACGAATAGCGGCGGCGGGGAGCGACTTTGGCGACAGCAGCAGCGGCGGGGAGCAACCATCTTCTTCGTCCTCCTTTCTCCTTCTTCTCGACAGCAACAACACAAGAATAGGGCGCGGCGGGAGGGAATGCGCCAACAGGACAACGCGACGGGAGGAGTTATTGGATCGGCGGCGGATAGCGATTCTGTGGTGGACGACGACCTTTTTGCCGAGATTCTGAAGTCCGTTTTGGGGTGGGGGAACGATGTTTGCCAGGGTTTAGTAATTAGTTTAGTTTGAAGTTAGAGGTATATGTGTCAATTTAGTATGGTTTAGGGCGATTTTTTAAATTTTAGAGCGACAAATGGCGATTCAGTTATTAATATTTAAAAGCTAGACTATAGCGCCACTTTACACCCTTTTTTGCACAATTTTTTTTACCTCATCACTAAAATTGGTTTGAGTAACTACCATGACTTAGAGGTGACAATTCTCAATCCAATCCACCAATCCAATCCACTAACCCATGAAAAATATCCACCTAATCCAATCCATTTAAATCCAATCCATTTGATCCAAATCCAATTGGATTGGTGGATTGATCCATGGATCCAAATGGCAAATTACGGTTTAGTATCTATACTATCTTTTACATTTTGGTACCCAAAATTTAATTTTGTATGCAAAAAACATCATTGGAAAATTACGTTTTAGTACCTAAAAATTTTCATTATGATATTTTAGTACCTAAAAATTTTCATTATGATATTTTAGTACCTAAACTTTTCACATTTTATATATTGGTCCTTGGTTGAGGATGTCATTTGAATTCATGGATAATTCACCAATCCACTTGATTCAATCCATAAATCCACCAATCCATTGGATACAATCCATTTAATACATGGATCCACCACCAATCTATGAATCAATCTTTTGCCACCTCATGAATCAACAATTCCTCACAAAAGAAAATATATATATATAAATCCATTTCTTGCACGCCATTACCCACAATTACAAGATACCTCTTTATGTTTGTGGGGCGGCGGCATGGTGGATGACGATGTGCATCCGAGTAGCGACGAAGTCAAGAGATACTTAGTTTAAGTAATATTTACACATTGGTCAAAAACAACCAAAACAATATTATATAATTAATATAAGTAGAAATTGTTTGGTCGAATGTGAAGGTTAGTGACTGCAATTAAAGTGAGATATATTTGCTAATAAGATTTCATTTAGCGGCTGCCGTGTTAGATTTTGACCTTGGTGTTGAGCCACTAGTAAATATATATATGCTAATGATTGGTATATAGTATACTCCAAGTTTGGATATGACCGTTAGATATATTTTTACGAGCTCTGATCAATCTCAATATTTATTTTGATCTTTGGTTAATTCATGTCCTAAATAACTAAATTCGATGGGTATACGCTAAGGTAAGGTAAACAGACGCTAGCGTTTATTTGCCATATATATATATAATTTCCAATTGTATCAACATAAAGTAATCTCAAATGCTTGAGGGTAAAAATCGTACAGAAACTTTTCTAATACAATTGAACTGAACAAAAGTAGTTTTACGAATCCATCATTATATAACATCATCCATTTATAAAGACATCAAATCAATCCACATGTAAAAAGAAAGTGGAGATTTTCTTTATGGGTTGAGTGTAGAAAAGAATGCTTCATATCTTTGTTAAGCAAAACCCCTTCCTGTCGTCTCTTTTGTGTATATATATCGACACACACTTATAAGTCACATTTGTATGTAAGCATCGATCACCATGGCAGCTACCATTGGAGTACAACTCCATGTACAGGATCGTCATGTAATGGGACCAAAATTCTCTCTAACTTTTTGCTTGTTGTACATTTTTTTTTTTATTATTGATTGATTTTCAGAATGTTAATTATTGCGTGGTTTAAATGTGGTGGTGAATTGGGTTATATATATATATTTTGCAGGTGGTGCTAGACAATGGGTTCCTGCAAGTGACACTGTCGAATCCTGATGGAATAGTGACAGGTATTCGTTTTGGTGGCCTCGACAATCTGCTTGAAGTCCTTAACCAGGAATCCAATCGAGGGTATGCAAATGTGTATTCTCAATCTATGGAATGAATGTTCGGTAGCCATTGAACTTGTTTGCTGGTGGAACTTGTTTTGCAGGTATTGGGACCTGGTATGGAGCTCCCCAGGGACTGCAGGAATCTTCGACGTGTACGCACTCTTCCACTCTCCAATCTCATTTCTTGCACACTAATTCTTTCGTTCTTGTGGCCTTAATTTGTGATGATAAGCGAACAAGATCCATCCGTGTGCAGGATTAAGGGTACGAGTTTCGAAGTGATAACCGAAACAGAAGATCAGGTGGAGGTGTCCTTCACAAGGACATGGGATCCTTCACTTCAAGGGAAGCAGGTTCCACTCAACATAGACAAAAGGTTCATTATGCTGAGGGGCAGCTCGGGCTTCTACTCTTACGCCATCTACAACCACCCTAAAGACTGGCCTGCTTTCAGCCTGGCAGAGACGAGAATTGCGTTCAAGCTCAGAAAAGACAAGTCAGTTCACCTTTTTTTTCACCAACCCTGACAAAAGAGTGGAGATGATTAGCATTTTGGTATCTTTGGTTGCAGGTTTCACTACATGGTGGCATCCGACAACAGGCAGAGGTATATGCCCCTCCCGGATGACAGGATCCCTCCCAGAGGGCAGCCCCTGGCTTACCCTGAAGCAGTGCAGCTGGTAAACCCTGTGGAGGCTGAGCTCAAAGGCGAGGTGGACGACAAGTACCAGTACTCGTGTGACAACAAGGATAACAAGGTCCATGGGTGGATCTGCACGGACCCTCCCGTAGGGTTCTGGCAGATCACCCCGAGCGACGAGTTTCGATCAGGCGGCCCTGTCAAGCAGAACCTGACCTCCCATGTGGGACCAACTACCTTGGCAGTTAAGTCACTACTCGTTCATTCTGAATTTTAGTACACTAGATCCCAGTAATTACTCGTGTTGTTTGGTGGGTCACGAATATTGTTCTGAATTTTGGAAAAAAGTGGTGGGTTTCAGATGTTCATAAGTGCTCATTATAGCGGGGAAGACCTGGTGCCTAAAATTGGAGATGGTGAGGAATGGGAGAAAGTGTTTGGACCGGTTTTTATGTACTTCAACACCACTCCTGTAGATGCAAGTGAGGATCCTAAAGCTTCACTCTGGGAGGATGCCAAGGCTCAGGTCCAGTAATGTTGTTACTCTCTATGTTCATATTTATACTCTAAGAAGTTGTCCTGAAGATGATGATTTTCAATTTGGTGGCTGATTGATACTTCAGATGATGGTTGAGGTCCTAAGCTGGCCATACACATTCCCAGCTTCAGAAGACTACCAGAAACCTGACCAGCGCGGCTATGCAACCGGCAGGCTCCTGGTTCAGGACAGGTTTACCCCCCATCATTTCTATATTAACCCTAAACCCCAACTCCAAAGTTAATTTCCAGCAGTACTGAATAATGATCATGGGTTTCTGCTGAACAAGTTGATTAATTTTTGGTGACAGGTTTGTTTCGGATGATTACATATATGCCAGTGGAGCCTATGTAGGATTGGCTCCACCAGGAGATGTTGGATCATGGCAGAGAGAATGCAAGGTCCTTTTTTTTTGTTAATTAATCCTGTAACAAATTCATTGTTTCCCCAGAATTACCTTCCACGTCTTGTTTACCTTGGTGATTTCTGGCTACAACAGAAGTATCAATTCTGGACCAAAGCGGACGAAGATGGGTTTTTCTCCATCAACAATGTGCTGACAGGCGACTATAATCTCTACGCTTGGGTGCCAGGCTTCGTTGGAGACTATCGCTGTGATGCCACTGTTTCAATAACCTCAGGTACTCATTGTTCTCGATTCCTGCTGGTGATGGTCAAGAACTCGTTCCTCCTAGTAACCTGATTAACTGGTAGAACGGTTGTTTCAACATTTGTTTGTTTGGTTTTGTTGATGTTGTAGGTTGTTATGTTGACATGGGTGATCTTGTGTTTGAGCCTCCGAGAAATGGTCCCACCTTGTGGGAAATAGGAGTTCCTGATCGTTCTGCGTCGGAGTTCTACGTTCCTGATCCTAATCCCAAGTACATCAACAAGCTCTTGGTCAATCATCCTGAAAAGTAAGCAAAAATTGGACAAAAGAAAACTCCAGCAGTCAGTCAATATGCAAAGTTTCTGAAACTCCAGGAATGTTTCAGGTTTAGGCAGTATGGACTGTGGGAGAGATATGGTGAATTATACCCTGATGCCGACTTGGTTTACAACGTTGGAGCTAGTGATTACACTAAAGATTGGTTTTTCGCTCAAGTCACCAGGTAATAAAAGTAGCTCTGTCAAGTCAAGTCTCACATGCCCCTGTCCTGAAATCCTGACACTTCTATTCCTACAGGAGGAAAGACAACAGCACATATCAAGGAACCACATGGCAGATCAAGTTCAATCTCGCAGACGTGGATCACAACGGAATCTACAAGTTGCGAGTCGCGATTGCCTCTGCCACCTACTCAGAACTTCAAGTAGAATATGAGTTCAACATTTCCCCTGCTGAGACTTGGTACTCTGTGAATGAACTAAGTAAACGTTACATCTTCTATACTTTTGCAGGTTCGGGTGAACGACCCGAAATCGGGGCCGATCTTTTCAAGTGGGCTGATAGGGAAGGATAATTCAATAGCAAGGCATGGAATTCATGGATTGTATTGGCTGTTCAATGTGGATGTTGCCGGGGTGAAGCTTGCTGCAGGGAGTAACACTATATATTTGAGTCAGCCAAGAGCTACTAGCCCTTTCCAGGGTATTATGTATGACTATATCCGCCTGGAATCCCCTCCTTCAGGAGCTTCTGTTTCAGGATGAATTTGATATGCCTGCCATGATTTGATCCCTGGTGATTTACCTGACCAAGTAAAAGTCTACTACCTCTAGTTTTTTCTCTCCTTTGAAACGAGAATAAACAAAAAGATGAACACAATGAAGTAGTCTATTTGTAAGAGCTTTGAATTGTCATATTTTGACAAGATCATGTAAATGTTTGTTATTTACCCATATTATGCATATAAACCCTAACGGTTGTAGTAATATGAACCAAACATTATCCTTTTATTGGGATTTGATGTTGTCTACTTTTTTTTTTAACTTTTGATTAGATTGAGATTTGAGTTGTTTTAAGGGAAGAAGTAAACTGGCTTTGTTTTAGTTCCTCTCAAGTAAAGACAAACTAAAAGACAAAAAAAAAAAACATTTGGTGGCGTAGTGGCGGCTGTCCCTGTTATCTTGGCCTCCACGGAAAGGCGTACTCCAAGTTGATATGTTGTTGTGGGGACGGGATACGGTGACAACCCCTTTGGGGGTTGTCAGATTCACAACCCACTTCATAGCCCTTGGATACGTTCTCTTTCCTGTTTTTTTTTTCTTTTTTTAAATTAACGGTTAAGATTAAAGGAAGGGTATTTTTGGAAGGGTAAAAATTTACCACACCCAATCATTCACCCTACCATATAAAAAGAAAAAAACCCTAACTCCTCCATCCTCCCTCTCTCTCATTCCTCTCTCCCGTAGCCATCACTATCTCTCCTCCCTCTCTCACCGGCCAAGCTCCCTTTCTCCTCCTCCCCCGGCACCCCAACCACCACCAATCCCAACTCCCCGTTACCCCAACCACCACCAATCCCAACTTACCCTTCCCCGCCTCCACCGCCTTCTCCCTCCACATTCGCTTCCTTCCCCAATCCCCTTCCTCAAAGCCCTCCCCTTCCTCCTCCCTCAATCCCCTTCCTCAAAGCCGTCTCTCTCTCCTCCCTCAATCCCCTTCCTCAAAGCCCTCCCCTTCCTCCTCCCACCGCCACCCCTGACCTCCGCCGCGCTTGTTGTCCCTGCCGCCCTGCCGTGCCGCTATCCCCGCCGCCGCCGCGAGGTCAAGACCTCTTCCCTGCCTCCCTCTTTCCTCATCCCTATTTTTTTCCAGATCTGATTTTTTGTTTTAGTCTCTACTACTAGCGCTATTGGTACGCTACCACTACTCACTGGTACCAATACCAGTGGCTCCCCTATCATCTGTTTTTGTTTTGTTTGTGTTATTCTCTAATGGTACCGCTAGTACCACTACCAGTGTTAGTAGCGTTGTGTTATTCTCTACTGGTACCGCTACCAATATGGTAGTGGTAACGTTGTACTGGTAGCGTACCACTAGTACTGGTACATTTTTTACTGGTACCGCTAGTATTGGTACATTTTTTAACGTACTGGTAGCGTACCACTAGCACTGGTATATTAATTACCAGTAGACTAATAGATTGGTACACTTTTTAACGCACTGATACATTTTTTCAGGTTGCCGGAGGGAGTCTGCCGGAGAAAAAGTTTGTCGGTCGATGCGGAATGGCCGCTGGAGAAAGGAAGAGAGAGAGAGAGATAGATAGAGATATTAATGTATAGGATTTAAATTTCAAAAAAAATTGTATTTAATATGGGTTTTTAATTCCCAATATAATTAATACAAAAAGGGTAATTAATATATTCTTTTTTGCATACCCAAAATACCCTTGGTTGTGAATCTGACAACCCCTAAGGGGGTTGTCACCGTATCCCGTCCCGTTGTTGTGGTCAAAAGTCACCTGCAAATGTAAAGACATGAAATGTGAAAAAGGAGTCAAGCTTGGAATGTTGGAAGTAAAGAGGTGTTAGGATTCGAAAAGTTCGCTAAAAATAGCAGCGGTATTTCAATTGTAAATAAGTTCAAGATATCTTAAAGAAGGTATGCAGCTACTCCCTGTTTCATATTATTGCCTCAAAATGAAGCCAGATACTGAGATACATTTATCCGAAAACAAAAAAGAAGAGTAGTTGTCAGGCATATCCATTATGCTGCAATCACTAAGACAACATAGCATACAAAGATTTCAAGAACTCTGTGTATTTTGTATTATTAGATTTCATGTAACATCATGCATGATATTTGTTGGGGGTATCACTAAAGGAGCCCAAAGGAGGGCCCAAGGGAAAGCCCATCCAGCTGAAAGTAGCCCAAGGCAATGGGCCAGGAGAAGAAGCCCACAAAGCCCATTGGGCAGCATAAGCATGGAGAACAAGGCACTAGGGGCCAAAGAGGTCCAAGCTGGCAAGTGGTCCCCCGCCCGTGGGCGCCTGCCAACTGGCAGAAGCCAGACAAGGTAGTTGGGGCTTCTGACGGGAATGAAAGTACAAAGCATTTAATGAGATGGTGACGTGGAGTAGATCCATCTCGAATTTGGTGCGTATAAATAGAGGCAGTTGGTAGCATTTACACAGGTTGGATTCTCTCACATTCTCTCTAAGATACTGATTTGATCGTCGGAGGGCTAACGGGCCGAGGCGCCCCCCTCTGTGTGAGTGTGTGTAGGCAGGCGCCGATCAAGGAAGGACGTGGGTGCGCTAGCGAGGCGTCGAGGCACAAACAATTGGCGCGCCAGAAAGGGGAAGTATAACCGAGAATCATGAGTGTAGAGGCACCTATGAGTGGAGGGGGAGAAGAGATTACGGAAGATCAATCCGAGCGGATGAGAGGGCTGACGCCTGAGATGGACGAAGGTGAGGAGAGTGACGGTATGTTCGGAAGGCGCCTCGGTCACCAAAAAGGAGCTGTTTAGGATCATCGAGGATCAGGATGAGGTGATCGAGGTGCTTCGACGGGAGGTTGAGGCCTTGAAGAGGGGAGAAGGGATGACGCCCTGCCCATCCTCGAAGAAAAGGGAAAGGGTGGCGGAGACGGAAAGCGAGTCCGGGCATTTGAGGCGCCCAAGCCTATGGCGCCCACTTGACCGCGGTGGTCCTGATACCAGTAGATGGAACGGAGGAATCCTGGGGCGCCTATCACGTCACTGCTCCGTAGGGCAGCCCCCGACGCGGAATACACTGATGGAGCCCGCGGGAACCAACATCCCCCCACTCCCAACTTATGACGGGACGGCGGACCCGGATGATCACTTGAATGGATACTTCACCAAGATGCAGCTTTACAACAGCTCGGACGCTACCCTGTGCAAAGTGTTCCAGTCGACCTTCACGGACGTGGTCCTTGACTGGTACCCTCAAATCGAAGAGGGGCGCATTGACTGCTTTGAGCAGTTTGCGGCGATGTTTTTGGCAAAGTTCGCCAGCAGGAAGCGTCGCTCCCTGACTATAGGCACCCTATTCAAGGTCAAACAAAGAGAGGGGGAAGCGCTGAGAGAATTTTACGAAAGATGGCTCTCGGTAGCCTTGGCGGTAAAGGACGCCCAGCCGTCGGTATTGGGAGTGTGCTTGAACGAATGTACCACCAGCGAGGAGTTGTGTAGGGCGCTGGCAAAGAGGGACGTGATATCCACGGAGGACTTGGATCACCGAGTGCAGAAGGTGATCATGCTCGAAGAAACTTTGGCGGCCAGAAGGGCAGATAGGGATAGGCGAAAGACGAGGGGAGAAGAAGTTGAGATGACAAGGAGACCGCATCCCCCGAGTGGACCCGGATATGCGCCCGTAAACCACTCCCAGCCGAGAAGAATGGATATCGGGCGCCCGGCGCCTAGGGGGGCGGGGTCCTTTGCAGAATACAATGACACGCTGAAGAATATACTCCAGCACGTCAAGGAGAAAGGATATCACATCCGGTGGCCGGGCCCCATGAGAGGACAGCCCAACAAACGAAACTTGGACCGATATTGCGATTTTCACCGGGAGGTGGGGCATCACACGGCTGACTGCTACCAATTGAAGACCGAGCTGCAAGGCCTGACGGATAGGGGGATGCTCAACGATTTATCAAGAAACCTGAAGAGAGGGTGCATCGTGCATGCGTAACAGGCATAGAGCAAGGGGCGAGGGAGCTGCCACCCCCGCCCTACGCCCTCGACCAAGAAAAGGCGCCCGAGCGAATACGACTTACCATTGAGTCCATTTCGGGAACGGTATATCTGAGGGAAAAATTTGAAGCAAGCCGCCGACTAAGAGCCGCTTCGACCGATGTACAAGAGGCTATCGACATCAGTTTCAATAGGGAGCCTGAAGAGGCGTGCATGTTCCCATCCATAGACGCCTTGGAGATACAAGGGGTGGTGGCATGATGCAAAGTAAGGAGGATGCTCGTTGATACGGGAAGTTCCATGGACGTGTTGTTCAAGGATACGGTAGCCCGCATGCAGCTGGCGCCGGAGTTGATCAGACCATCGGGGTCCGTGCTGGTCGGATTTTTGGGGGCGCCCGCCAAGGTGATAGGGAGAGTGCGCCTACCTGTCACTTTGGGCGACGGGGAACAAAGGGCGACACGCGCCATCGACTTTGGGATAGTGGACTGCCCATCGCCATACAATGCGATCCTAGGAAGGCCCCTCCTGGCCTTATTCAACGGGGTGGCCTCCAATTGCCACCAAACCTTGAAGTTCATCGCTCCACAAGGAGTGGGTGTAGCTCGCGGACTGGGCGCTCCGCGTTACGCAAAAGAAGCTGGGCGCAAGAGACGATGCGCCAGAGCAAGAGTCAATATGCTGGAGACCGTTACGGAAGAGGCGCCCCGAGCCGAAGCTGCCGACGAAGAACTTTTGGTGGCGTTGGACGAAGGGCGCCCGGAAAGACAGGTGAGGATATCGGCAGAGGCGCCCGGTGAAATGAAAGAGAGTCTGATAGCTCTTCTAAAGGAGTTCGCAGAACTTTTCACATGGAGTGCTCTGGAAATGCCGGGCGTCGCTCCCGAAACGGCCGTGCATAGGTTGGCAGTCGAAGAGGGCAGGCGCCCAGTGCAGCAAAAACGCAGGAACCTATCGCTAGAAAAGGAGGCGGCGCTTAGGATCGAAGTGGACAAGCTCATGGGCGCTAATTTGGTCGAGGAAACTGCCTATGTCACTTGGTTGTCGAACGTGGTCTTCGTGCCAAAACCATCAGGAGATTGACGAATGTGCGTGGACTATACGAGCCTCAACAGAGCATGTCCCACAGATTCCTACCTGATGCCCTGCATAGATCAATTGGTGGATTCCACGGCATATCATGAGATGCTAAGCTTCGTAGACATGTTCTCAGGATACCACCAGATCCCCATGGCAGAGGAAGACCGACCAAAGACGGCCTTCATGACACCCTTCGGGAACTTTTGTTACAGGGTCATGGCATTCGGACTCAAGAATGCGGGCGCCACCTATCAAAGAATGGTCAACAACGTCTTCCGCAAGAAAATCAGTCGTAATGTGGAAGCCTACGTGGATGACTTGATAGTCAAGAGTCGTAGGCGCGAGGATCACTTGGAAGACTTGCGGGAAACGTTTCAAGCCATGCGGGCGCACAGGCTTCGCCTCAACCCCCTCAAATGTGTGTTCGGCGCCGAAGCAGGGAAATTTTTGGGATTCATGATCACCAAACAGGGCATTGAAGCCAACCCAAAGCAGGTGGACGCTATCCTCAGATTTGCACCCCCGAAGACGCCCAAAGAGGTGCAAGGCTTGGCAGGAAGGTTAGCGGCCCTGGGGCGCTTCATCCCGAGGTCCGCCGATAGGGCCGCTCCCTTCTTCCGAATGCTCAAAAAGGCGGTGCGTTTTCAATGGAATGCTGAGTGCGATGGAGCGTTCGAAGAGCTGAAGCAGCTCTTAGCCGCCCCGACCGTCATGACGGCGCCCAAGGCGGACGAGACACTGTACTTTGACATCGGCGTATCGAAAGTCTCGATAAGTGCAGTCCTCGTCTCAAGGGAGGCCCCCTCCGGAGAAGACAAGCCAGTATACTATGTTAGCCGCACCATGGTCGCCCACGAAATGCGATATGCACCCATTGAGAAGGCCGCACTGGCGGTAGTGATGGCAGCGATCAAACTGAGGCCCTACTTCCAGGCGCACACCGTCATAGTGCTCACCAACTTACCATTGAAATCCACATTAGGGTCGATGGATGTAGCTGGGCGCCTCGTCAAATGGGCGGTCCAATTAAGTGAGTTCGACATTCGGTATGCGCCTCGACCAGCGATAAAGGCCCATGTCTTGGCAGATTTCGTTGCAGAAGGAGCGGCAGAAGCAGAACAGGGGGTGAATGACTGCTGGCAAGTTCAAGTCGATGGGGCGGCCAGTCGCGCCGGGGCAGGTATCGTGATTATAAGCCCGGGGGGCGCAATGCACGAAGTCGCGTTGCGATTTGAAGCCCTAAAGACGAACAATGCCGCGGAATACGAAGCAGTTATCGCTGGCATGAGTATGGCCAAAGAGCTGGGTGCCCACAAGATTCAAGTTACGTTCGATTCGGCCCTCGTTGTTAATCAACTCAACGGAGTCTTTGAAGTAAAGGAGGAGGCGCTCGAAGGATATGTGAGAAGGGTAAAATTAATAGGAGCCTGGTTCTGGGAAACCTCCTTTGTGCACGTCCCCCGAGAGGAGAATGCCCATGTAGACGCCTTATCCAAGCTAGCAATCGCAGTGAATTTCACAGAAGAGAGAAAGGTCATAGTCACAGCTGAGGCGCCCAATGAGCATCTAATCGCTGCCCTCTATAGTGTGGGTGCCACCTCCGGTTGGATGGTGCCAATTGAGTTGTTTTTGACCCATGGTGTGGTGCCCAATGACCCAAAAGAGGCATGACGACTCCGCTGAAAAGCAGCACGATGTTCCATAGTTGAGGGAAAACTGTACAAAAGGTCTCAAGCGGGGAGATACTTGAGGTGCCTGAACGAAGAGGAGAGCAGGGAGGCAATTGCAGAGGTCCACAGCGGAACGTGCGGCATGCACGCGGGGGCGCGAAGCCTGGAGGAAACGCTGCTAAGGCAGGGATTTTACTGGCCAACGATGAGAAGGGATGCAAAAGCACATGTGGCCGCTTGCCACCAATGCCAAGTGCACGCCAACGACATTCATATCTCGGCGGCGCTCATGCAAGGCAATGTGGGAGCGTGGCCCTTCGCTCAGAGGGGCATGGACCTCCTGGGCCCTTTTCCCAAGGCAACAGGCCAAATGAAGTTCCTAATAGTGGCAGTCGACTACTTCTCAAAATGGATTGAGGCGGAACCTTCGGCCACAGTTACAGAAGCCCAGGTGCGAAAGTTCACCAAGAAGAATATATTCACCCGCTTCAGCTTACTGGAATCCATTGTCACAGACCATAGGAAGCAATTCAACTGCAAGAAATTTATCGAGTTTTGTGAGGACAATGGCGTGGTGCTCAGATTTTCATTGGTGGCTTACCCACAAGCGAACCGGCAAGCCAAGGCGGCCGACAAAAGCATTCTCCACGGATTACACACCAGGTTAGCCGGCGCCAAGGGAAGATGGGTGGAGGAGTTGCCAAACGTGTTGTGGGCTCACCGCACGACGTACAAGACTGCCACCGGGGAAACACCTTCGCGCAGTTGAAGTCAGCCTCCCAAGTTACCGCATTGTCAACTACGACCCAAACGGCAACAACGAGGCGCGAGTCAGTGAATTGGATATGGCGGACGAGTCAAGGGAGGTGGTGGCAATTCGCCTGGAGAGAATGAAGCGACAAGTGGCCCGGTACTACAACAAGAAGATGCGTGCCCATGGCATTACTGAAGGCGCCCTGGTCCTCAAGCGCGATTTTCGCCCAGACGCCCGAGAGGGGAAGTTGGCACCAAAATGGAAAGGCCCATACCGAGTAAGGGAGGTGGTAGGTCCCGGAACGTTCAAACTAGAGCATACTGACGACAAGGTGGTGAAAAGAACTTGGAATGCGCAAAACTTGCGACTTTATCAAGAGGGAGCCTCCACCTAACCACGAGCAGTGACGATGCAAGGCAGTAGTAGTAAGTGTGTCTTTATGATAGCCAAGTGTGTAAGCGCGCTAGTATTGTGACTAAAGCGCTCATAGTAGTAGCGCCGTATCGTGTCCAACGCGCCCTATGTTGTAGCGCCCCGACCTTGACCCTACGTTACATCTACAGTGTCGAAATAGTTAAAGCGCCCAACTTTGCACCCAATGTCTGAGCAATTGTGTGAAAGTACAGCGCGATTATACTAGAATGTCCAAAGCGCCCAATCTCGCGCCCTCTGTCCTACCAAAGATGCGAAAACACTAAAAATCCTTACAATGCGCCTAGCGTCTGAGCAATTGTGTGTAGATGCATCGCGATTATGTTAAAACATCCAAAGCACCCGATCCCGCGCCCCATGTTTATTCTAAGATGCGAATGGTACGAACCTCTCCGTTAAAGCTCCCACACCTAGTGCCCCACATGTACGCAGAAATATCAAGCAAATAGGGAGGCGAACTTAACATATTCATTCAAGTAAAAATAAGTTGTTCATAAAAAAAAAGTACACATGAGGGGCAAATCACAACAAAAACATCATTCGGCCTCGGAAGTGGCATCCGCAGCCTGGTCTTCGGGAGGCGCCTGGTCTTCTGGATTCGAAGGCGTCTGATCTGCCGGAGAAGGAGGCGCATCTGCAGCTGGAGGTGTGGGCACCTTCTCTCCTTCCTCACCACCCATCATATCTCCGATCACGAACTCGGCCATCTCCGTCACATCCCAAACTTGGTCTGGATGGTCTTGGTCAAGCTTTCTCTTCAAAATGGTGAGGCAGGTAAGGCAGGCGTTGGCAAACAAATTCTTGCCAGCCTCAAACTCCTCGAACGAGTCCAGAGAAGCCTGCAAACCCGCAATCTCCTTGCGAGCCGCCTTTAGTGCCTTCTTCTGCTCCTTTTTGCTGTCCCGGAGCCTATCCTTCTCCTCCTTGAGAAGGTGGATCTCGCTCTCCTGGGCGCCAGCCTCCTTTGACAGCTCCTCCTTCTCCGACTCGAGCTTGGCCGCCTACTCCTGCAGCTTCCTTCGCTCAACCTCGAATTCCGCGGCACACTTGTGGCGCTCCTCCTCCAAGGCGCCCTGAAGACGGGACAATTCCATCGCCGCCTTCAGCTGGGCGTCCTCCGCTTCCTTCAAAAGCTGCTCGCGGCGCTTGGTCACTGTCTCCAGGTCGTCCTTCAGAGCGGACGCTGAGCTCGAGGCAGCCAGCGCCTCCACTTTGGACTCCGATAGGCGTCGAGCGCCTCTCTCCGCAAAAAGGAGGATCTACGACAACAAAAAACCAAGGAGTCAGAAAATTGACTCGCTGTTACTGTCACTCTAGAAAATGGCCAAGTGTAACCACTTCCTAAAGCGTAGTATAGCGGGTTTGGGTTTTAATGTCAACCCGGGTCCTAGATGTGATGACTACTCAGTGAATTCGTATTATCTAGCAATGAAACTTTAGTGAAGATCTAAACTAACAAGCAAGCAAAGCAACTAAACGGTTGTTTTCAGGTTAAGAGAGGTCACCCGGATATGGTTCCCCCTAGTCTGCAGTTAAGCCGGATTGTAATTACCAAGTTCAATTTCTATGATAGTTATACTGCGGAAGGTTCTCAAACATTCTGAAGTCTCGACTAAAGGTCTTCAGACCCTCTCAATCTGAGTCTCTAGCGGGCGACTAACCTCCACCGGAGTAAACAGATTGAGGCCCTAAGAACAAAACCTCCACTACCGGAGTAAAACCGGTACAGAATAGTGAGTTGGTTCCTCGACTAAAGTCACCAACTCCCTATCTTCAATCAAGGATGCTCTATCAACCTAGTCAGATATTCTCATTCTAGGTTAAAGCAGAAACAACAGGAATTTGATCAGGATTCAAGTCATTCAATCATTCAAACCTCAATCGAATATAATCAATTCATAGAAACAGTACTTGGGTTCATACAATCAATCTCAACATACAGAACTAGGGTTTCCCACACCCAGATGAATGGGAGAACTACTCCATGGAGAGAGAAGCAAAAGCAGAATCAGATGCGGAAATCATACTGTGAAGATGGATTTCTGCTCCTGGACGTTGAATCGGCACTTCTCCAAGCTCAAACCAAGCTCCAATGGTGTTGAAGATCGATCTAGGGCGCTTGGAGACTCTTGTTCGTCGCTTTCTCTCTCTAGGAATCGCTCTATCTCTCTAAAACTCGAATCCCCCCTCTTTTGGCTGAAAATCTGCCTAAAAAGGCATCAGTGGCCAAAGCACTGTCGAGGGCACGGCCGTGCTTTGACTCAGCCCGCCCGTGCTTTGGCTAGGGTTAATTACACGGCCATCTTGTTGGTGAAAACACGGCCGTGCTTTTGGGAGAACACGGCCGTGCTTTGGGAAAACACGCCCGTGCTTTGTCTCGGCCCCGCCCGTGTAATCAGCTCATGTCTGCCAAACTCGGATTTGCTCTCGGCAGTAAAAGCACGGTCACAGAACACGGTCGTGTTTTGAAGGCCTCCTGCCCGTGTTTTTACTTCCGAACCTGTTCCCCTATATTCAATGCTTCGTTTCTCCCTCGTCCGGACACCGAATCAGTCGCCGTTTGATCCCAGACGCTCGTAGTCTCGTCCTCTTTCTTTTTATGACAAACTTGCACGATTCTTTGTCCATAAAGTGAGTTAAAAATCCATTCTTCTTCAGGTCATGCCAGAGTTTCTTCTCCCGAATCGCCAATTGATCTCTGATTGACTTGAAACTTGCGCCTATGCTTCACTTTATGTGCTAGGACCTGAAATGTAACAAAGGAACACAACCTAGCATAAAATAGGCCAAAGAAGCAATAATGCAAGCTTAAACGATCAAGAAACAAAGGGGAAAACATGTGCAAATATCGAGTCATCAAAAATACAAAGGCAAAATCGGGCAAGACAGACTTGGCAAAATAAACAAGACATCTGACACACTTACCTTAGCGCCCACTTGAGCCAGCTCGGCAAAAAGGTGGTCATCGTTGACCTCCGAGGGCACTTGCCACATCTTGGCAGCAGACATGGCCAGCCCCATTGCGCATCCCCTGTCCACGGCAGACAACGGCGAGCATGGCAGAGCAATGCGCCCCAACTCAGTGCGCAGCGGCTACAAGACGGTTGGACGTCCATCGGGGCCCACGAAGCGCCCCTCCTCATCTAAATGAACTTGGGCGCCTTCTCGAGCGCCCGAACTAGAAGCTTGTGCCTTCCCTTTGCTCTTTTCTCCCTCCCGAGCCTTCTTTCCTCTGTGGGACAGAGGAGATCCTGCCCTCTTCTCGCGGCGAACGAGGGTAGGCGCCTCCTCCTCTGACTCCTCCCCGCGGGTGGCAGCATCATAGATCGGTTCCTGGGCGTCGGGTTCGGGAGCCGATGAGGCCACACTGGCCGTCTTGGTCCAGGTGGGCGCCTTTGACGGAGCCGCCTTCGCCTGCACCTTCTTCCCGGCCTTGTTCCTTTTAGGGACGGAGGGTGCGGGCGCTGAAGGTTGAGCAGCGGTGACCGGGCTAGGCGCCCCGCCCGCCATCATGGCCAGTCTGCTCTTTATTAACTTCCCGATGGAAGTAAAATCCGACCCTGCACGCCAACACAAGGATCAGCACAAGTGAACCAGGGAAAACACAAGTAGCTACGAAAAAGCACCAACACACCGTCGTTGAAATACTCCTGCAAAACCCAAATTCGATTCTCAGTAATTCGAAGATTCACGGGATTGGCACTAATAATCTCGGCGCCTCTGGTCTCCTCCGAAGAAAGATGGACTTTAGAATTAAAAGTCTCGACATGACCCAGCGCACAATGCCTCACAAAGGCGCCCCCACTCTCGAAAAATGAGTCTTGATACGCCTTCATAAAGAAAAAACCCGTGAACCAACTACGCCCCAACTTTGGGCACCTAACCACAAAATGGTAAAGCAGCTTGGTGCGCTTCTGCAATGAAAGGCAGTTGTCCAACGCCACCACGTTGAAGAACCACCTGAACAGGTTGAAGGTGGGCCTCACGTTATGCTCCCGGCACCGGAGTTTGAAAAACACCACCACCACCATCACGGAGGGGGACAGGCACCCCAGTGGGCACTCGCACATCGTCAGGATGCCCTCCAAGATTGGATCTATCGGGAAGCGCAGCCCAAACCGGAAGTACTCTTGGTAGACGCCTATCCACTTGGGCCCACACATGCCGACCCTCGAAATGGGTGACAGAGGCGCGTACCACCAATCCCGCAGAAGGTGGAGGCTGGTCACCAGCTCGTACACTCGCGCCAACGTTACGGTTGATTGGCGATCCGGCCCAGCCGCGTCGAAGGGTAACCCTGCGGTCTCGGCGGGTAGATGATCAAGAGGAAACGCCTTCTCCCAAGTCGTGATCTTATACGAACCATCGGCAGGCATGAAGCCCAAGGTGGAGGCGCTTGCTGTTCCGGCTGACTCGGGCGCCCTCTCTAAATCAAAAACCGAACTAGGAGTACAATCCCGAGTCGGGGTAAGAGTCTAGCCGATGCCTAGGTATATGGCAAAATCGAAGGAAAGAAAGCAAAGAAAAAGAAAAAAGGAGGGAGCCCAGAGAAAGACAGTGAAGGGATCTAGAGGGCGCTTACCATAGCGGGAAGGGCGGTCGGAAGCGGCGCCCGCATCAGAGTTGGTGGGGCGAATGGGGAGGCTCCTGTGCCAGCCTCGGCAGGACGATTAGGGGAGGCGCCCGCTCCAGAATCTACAGTGGCGACGGGAGAAGCGCCCGCACCAGATCCGCCGGCAACGTCGTCTCGGGGAGAAGCCATGTGGTCGAAGAATAAAGAAGAAGGGTCGGTCTTGGATTGCTAAAACTTAGAAAGGGAGCGAAGCAGTTCTAGAGAGAAGGCAAAGCGAAGTTAGAGAGAGAGAGGGAGTGGAGGAAAATGACAAGAAGAAGGAGGCTGGGAGTATTTAAAGGGAAGAAGGGCGCGCATCGAGAGCCGCGCCCTTTGCCACGTGTCACAAAATCACGGGCGGGCCTTTGAGCTTCCCGTATTTTGTTTTCTTTTTTTCGAATTTCGAATTTTGAATTGCCAATTTCAATTTTCAAAATTCGAAAGTGGAATTTCAAAGGACATCTTAAGGTAAAGGCTCAAATTCCCGCCCGTGAGGGGGGCACCTAGGCGTCCTAATCAGACGCCCCTACCATAGCACGACCCAGGCCATACCCACAAAAAGGGAGCCCAAAGGCAATAAAAAATGTAGGGAGCCTCTTGAGAGAGGGAGTTTTCGAACCCATAACCTTGTATGATCACAAGGGTCCGACGCCCATCAAGAAGTAGGAACTCCTAAGAAGCGCCCCGACCAAGGGGACAGCTTGACGTCCAGACGAAAGGCCAAGAGATCAGTTAGGCACTCATGTGAAAGACCATGAGCGCCTAACTAGGGGGGGCAATTGTTGGGGGTATCACTAAAGGAGCCCAAAGGAGGGCCCAAGGGAAAGCCCATCCAGCTGAAAGTAGCCCAAGGCAATGGGCCAGGAGAAGAAGCCCACAAAGCCCATTGGGCAACATAAGAATGGAGAATAAGGCACTAGGGGCCAAAGAGGTCCAAGCTGGCAAGTGGTCCCCCGCCCGTGGGCGCCTGCCAACTGGCAGAAGCCTGACAAGGTAGTTGGGGCTTCTTACGGGAATGAAGGTACAAAGCATTTAATGAGATGGTGACGTGGAGGAGATCCATCTCGAATTTTGTGAGTATAAATAGAGGCAGTTGGTAGCATTTACACAGGTTGGATTCTCTCACTAAAACTCTAAGCTCTAAAAGCACTTCTCTCTCTAAGATACTGATTTGATCGTCGAAGGGCTAACAGGCCGAGGCGCCCCCCTCTGTGTGAGTGTGTGTAGGCAGGCGCCGATCAAGGAAGGACGTGGGCGCGCTAGTGAGGCGTCGAGGCACAAACAATATTCACGATCATAACGAGACAACGAGCTTTACTTAAGGTGATCTTGCATTCCAC
This sequence comes from Linum tenue, assembly GCA_946122785.1. Classification (NCBI taxonomy): domain Eukaryota; kingdom Viridiplantae; phylum Streptophyta; class Magnoliopsida; order Malpighiales; family Linaceae; genus Linum; species Linum tenue. The sequence continues at coordinate 17,387,835 of CAMGYJ010000010.1, read as the reverse complement.
TAGTATGCAAATATGGGAGGGTCTACCCTAGCCTGACACTTTCAAATCGTCCCGCTAGTGCATTCTAACTCGTTGGACATGTTTTATTTTTTAAAAGCAAACGAGGTTATCTAAGGGTGAAAGTTTCAAGGAAGAGCTTTACGCATGGTTATGATCTTAAATGTTTCAACTGCAATTCACTGGATGACTTGAAGAAAGCGTAAAAGAGTGCGGCGAGCGGGCGGGGCAAACCTAGCTAATACATGACGACAGAACAAGATAAAGGAATTGCAAACAACCAAAACTGAATACTAGTTATGAGAAAGAAATGAAGAAAAAAAGACTGATATGATTCCAATTAGCCTGGTTTACAAGTTTCAATTACTTGACAAAGAAGCAAACCAAATTGACACAAGAAGGGGAAATTGGTTAAGTATAGAGGCGGTCTCATGGTGCCTACTTTGGAAATCAGTATCTCACAAATGGCTCGATGAAAATTCAAGGGGAAGGGTTGGTATTGAAGTTCAAGAGTTGGACTACATGTTTGAAGGCTGGTTTTTTTTCTGGACAAGTCCTTAAGGTCATTTTCCAAAGCTCTCAAGATGCTATGAGGCATATGGTAAAGTGTTAATTAGAAATCTTCTCTCGGTTGGCAAGAGCTTGTGAGGTGGCGGAAACCCTAGGGTTTCCTGAATTTTGGATTTCGATTACAAAAAGGACTTCAAGAACTTGTCTTGCTCGGAGTTGGTTTCCTTGTGCTACTTGTAAGAGGTGACAATCTACGAGGTTATGCATAAGCGGGAGGCGTCTTCTCATTCGCGTTTCTGCAAAGAAAGGGGGCGGGACTTGTGAGGCAAGTCAAGACCATACCAGCTTGGCTAAACCAGAGAAGGAACTTAAAAAGGGAAGCTGTCGGGAATCGTGGACAAGAGGGTAAAAGAAGAGAGCAATCAACAACCTGAGAGCGAGACTGGAGGATTACCAGCCCAAACCCAAGGGCTGGAGGAGCAGCTGGTGAAGATAACTTTGGCTGAAGACGACAAGCCACCGCTGGAGGTAGAAGATTCCGACGTGGACGTGGTCAGGATGGAGGCGGTCCGGAAACTGGGGCTTATTTGCCGCCTAGTTGCGGATAAGCAACCAAACCTGAAGTCATTGAAAATAGCGTTAGAGAAAGCTTGGAACCTACGTAAAGGTTTCCAGATTACAGATCTAAAAGATAAATTGTTTGCGTTCCAATTTCTAGATATGGATGATAAGAACAAGGTTAGCTTTGGCGGGCCTTGGCACTATGAAAATAACGTCATAGTTTTCAAGGAGTGTTGGCGGATCCAGAGGCCGAACCCGGCGGACTTACATATGATAGATACCTGGGTTCAGATACGGGGGTTTCCAGCAGAGCTGAGAACTCCACAAATGGCAGGAAAGATTGCATTGCGTTTTGGAGAACTAGTATGGTTTGATGACACATGATACCTGTGGGAAGAACATATGCGGATCAGGATTAGTCTTTCGAATAATAATCCTCTGAAAAAGAAAATAAAGCTCAACATCAAGGGGCGGTTAGAAGAGTATATGGTGAAATATGAGAAACTACCATTGTTCTACTACTCCTGTGGTCGAATTGGCCACCCAAAGATTAGATGTCCTTCACCGTCCAATTTACCAGTTGATCCTTATGGATTGGAGATGAGGACAGATGGACCGGGTCCTAGAAGCTGGCTTTCACGAGCAGTCAGGAAAGAAGATGCTGAGATGTGGGAGAAACTGAGGCTAAAATTTGAACTGGAGAGCACTGGCTCAAGCTCAAACCAAGCCAAAGTGGTGACTGAAGAGAAGGGAGGCACACTGATAGAGCAGATTGAAGAAGAAGCAGGAAGGAAAAAGGAAACGCTTTTAGAGCGGGAAGAGGCAAAGAGCATGGAAGTTGACCAACAGATGGGGGCTAAGCCCATCACTAAGGACAGTGAACCACAGAGTATCCCTGCAAAACCGGTGGTCAATCTAGAGGAGGGAGCTTTACAGAGGTTTGCTATGGGGAGTGGGAATCCCCCTCAAAATAGAAGACCGACAGGAAGAGTTTGGAGGCGTTAGGAGCAAAATTCCCAACGAGATAGGGCAGGGGCGCAGGTGACTCCCTAAAAAAGAGGAGCTAGTGAGATAGGGAGGGTGGTGGAAAAAGAGTCTAGTGCAGAAACCTCTATGAAGAAAGCGAGGACACTGGCTTTCATAACAGAACCAGAACAACCCATGGCAGGGAAAGCGGATAGAATGGGACAACAAGAAGGAAAGGCATTAGCAGGAAAACATAAAAAAACAACAATTGGATGGCGGAGAGGCGGTACCTGACAAGGTTCAGGGACGCCCAGCCCAATGAATCTATTGAGCTAAAACTGCCGGGGACTGGGGAATGCCCTGGCAGTTGGAAAGGTGAAGGCGCTCTTGCGTCAAAAGAACCTCGAGATAATGTTTCTCATGGAAACACACTTGTATGACGGAGAATGTTTAGAAAAGCAAAAAGAATTTGGATATGAAGGAGGGAAGGGGGTGGCGGCAGGAAGAAACAGATCAGGGGGGCTGCTAATGATGTGGAGACAGGGGCTCGAGCTGACACTAAAAGGAAGCTCGAGCAACTATATGGATTTTGAGGTTTGTACTGGGAATGTTGGCGATTTATGGAGGCTTACAGGAGTCTATGGGTGGCCAGAAGGTAGAAACAAACACCAAACTTGCGAGCTACTAAGGTGGCTTCATAATCTGGTTCAGAAACCATGGTGTTTGACGGGGGACTTCAATATGATAACAGACTATATCGAGAAAAGTGATAGCAGTTGTCCAAATGTGAAGGAGATGGAAGATTTTAGAAGAGCTCTAGAGGACTGTGAGCTGGAGGATATGGGGTTCTATGGAAGTTGTTTTACTTGGGAGAATAATAGAGATGGGGAAGCATACACGGAAGAGAGATTGGACAGGGTTGTTACCAATAAAGCATGGAGAGAGGTTTTCCCGCTTGCGAGAGTATACCATCTCAATCGCTGTGGGTCAGACCGTATCCCCATAATGCTGCAACTGAATTCATAAGAGGAGGAAATAAGATGGGGATGGTTGTTCATATTCGAACCCTACTGGCAAAGACATGAGAAATGTAAACAGATAGTGGAGAAGGGATGGGAGAGAGGAGAAAATGCAACCCTAATGGAAAGGATCAAAAGCTGTGAGCATGAGCTTTTAACATGGAGTAAGGAGGCTTTTGGCTCTTTGAAAGAGAGGCGGAAAAGAACTGAGAGAGCCCTTGCAAGACTTGAGAAGCAGCCTCGGACGAAAGCAGTGCAAGAGTAGAGGAAAGTGCTACAGCGAGAGTTGGATGAGGTACTACTGCAAGAGGAAAGTAAATGGAAGCAAAGGTCGAGAACTGAATGGCTCAAAGAGGGAGATCAGAACACAGGGTACTTTCATAGAAAGGCTTATGAAAGAAGGAAGAGGAATACAATAAAACAGCTTCGGGATGAAACGGGTAAGCTGTTTGTGGGACAGGAAGAAGCCACTAATTGCCTGGTCAACCATTACAAGAAGTTGTTCTCACCTGAGGAAAAGGTTCAGACTAACACAATACTCTCTGTGGTTCAACCAAAAGTAACAGCTGACATGATTGCCCAGCTGATGGTACCTTTCACAGAGGAAGAAGTTTGAAATGCCCTCAAATACATGGGGACGTCGAAGGCTCCAGGAGCAAATGGGATGCCAGTTCTGTTCTTTAAAAAGAACTGGTGTATTGTGGGGCCTGAAGTGACAAGGGAGCTGATAGGGCACCTTGAGAGAGGGATCTTCCCAAAAGAGTTGAATCACACCCTGATTGCATTGATTCCGAAGACTAAGAAGCCAGAAACACCTATGGAGTATCGGCCAATCAGTCTGTGCAAGGTTCTTTACAAGATAATGTCAAAACTCCTGGCAAACAGACTAAAGAGGATCTTAAACAGGGTGATCGAGGAGAATCAGAGTGCGTTTGTACCAGGGAGGTACATAACGGATAATGTAATGGTAGCCTTTGAATGTTGCAATACAATGAAGACTAAAAAGGAGATTAAGAGAGGATTCATGGCAGCAAAACTGGATATTTCAAAGGCATATGATCGAGTCAGTTGGGAATTCCTTGAGGCAATGATGATAAGGCTAGGATTCGATAGGATATGGATAGACTTGATGATGGCCTGCATTACAATAGTATCTTTCTCTGTGCTGGTAAATGGACATCAGTCTGAGGTTTTTGAACCTAAGCGGGGACTTAGGCAGAGAGACCCAATCTCTCCCTACCTATTTCTACTATGTGTGGAAGGCTTATCAGCTTTAACAAAAAAAGCAATTGAAGAAGGTAGACTCCATGTTTTCAGGTGTCTAGAAGAGGGCCAGTCATATCGCATCTGCTGTTTGCGGATGACAGCATCTTCTTTACCAGAGCTATTTCAATAGAATGCGAGCAAATCAGAGATATTCTCAGGCTCTATGAAAAGGAATCAGGCCATAAGGTCAATCTACAGAAATCAGACCTTACATTCAGCCCGAATGTGGAAACTAGTCAACGAGCAAGACTGGCAGGGATACTAGGAATGAAGGAAGTGAAAGAGCACACGAAATACCTTGGTATGCCTGCCATTATTGGAAGAGAAAAGAAATCGAACTTTTGGGTTTTAGTGGACAAGGTCAGGAAGAAGATAAAGCTATGGAAGAGCCACACCCTATCGAATGCAGCAAAAGAGGTACTCATAAAGGCAGTTGCTCAGGCACAAGCAACTTACACAATGTCTGTTTTCCTTGTGCCTGGTGTGATGCTTGATGAGCTGAAGAGTGCTATTCTCAATTTTTGGTGGGGATAGAAGAAGGAGGAGAAGAGGATTCCTTGGAAAGTATGGGATAAGTTGTGCGAGCCAAAAGAAGCAGGGGGTTGGGATTCAGGGATCTTAGAGTTTTTAACCTCGCCTTACTAGGGAAGCAAATCTGGAACCTTATGCAAAATCCGGATTCCCTAGTAGCCCGAGTGCTAAAAGCTAAGTATTACCCTAGTACTAACATCCTACATGCTAGAGTTGGGTACAATCCAAGCTATGTATGGAGAAGTCTGATGGCAGTCTAGGAACTGGTGAGAGATGGGATTCGGTGGAGGATAGGTGATAATGATGTAATTGCATGATTTTATACCCCTATTTCTTATCCATTTGCGGAGCATAGTTGTGTGTTTTGGCCTATTTTACGCCGGGTTGTGCTACTTTTTCCTATTTCAGGTCCCAGGCGTCGAAGGGAAGGCCAAGCGCGAGTTTCGGAGCATTTGGAAGTCGTTTGGTCGAGCCAGGACCAAAACACGGGCAGGAGGCCTCAGGAACACGGCCGTGTTCCTGGCCGTGCTTTTACTGCCGAGGCTCTCCACATGTGTGCTGCACCAGCTAAAAAACACGGGCGGGATTGATTAGGACACGGCCGTGTCCAACGTAGAACACGCCCGTGTTTTCTCCCAGACCGTGCCCGTGTATTTACCACGTGGCAGAGGGCACGGGCGGGCTGGATCAGAACACGGCCGTGTCCTCGACCGTGTACTGGCCAGTGATGCCCTTTTAGGCAGATTTCAGCCAAAAAGAGAGGGGATTCGAGTTTTATTAGAGAGACAGAGCGATTCCTAGAGAGAGAAAGCGACGAACAAGAGTCTCCAAGTGCCCTAGCTTGATCTTCATCACCATTGGAGCTTGGCTTGAGCTTGGAAGAGTGCCGATCAACGTCCAGGAGCTGAAATCCATCCTTCACAGTATGATTTCCGCGTCTGAATCTGCTTTTGCTTCTTTCTCCATGGAGTAGTTCTCCCATTCATCTGGGTATGGGAAACCCTAGATTTGTATGTTAGGTTTGATTGTATGAACCCAAGTACTGATTCTATGATTTGATTATATTCAATTGAGGTTTGAATGATTGAATGGCATGAATCCTGATCAAATTCCTGTTGTTTCTGCTTTAACCTAGAATGAGAATATCTGCCTAGGTTGATAGAGCACCCTTAATTGAAGGTAGTGAATTGGTGACTTTAGTCGAGGAGCCAATTCACTATTCTGTACCGAAGTTACTTTGGTAGAGGAGGTTTTGTTCATTAGGGCCTCAATCTGTTTACTCCGGTGGAGGTTAGTCGCCCGCTAGAGACTCAGATTGAGAGGGTCTGGAGACCTTTAGTCGAGACTTCAGACTGTTTAAGAACCTTCCGCAGTATAACTATCATGGAAACTGAACTTGGTAATTGCAATCCGGCTTAACTGCAGTCTAGGGGGAACCATATCCGGGTGACCTCTCTTAACCTGAAAACAACCGTTTAGTTGCTTTGCTTGTTTGTTAGTTTAGATCTTCACTAAAGTTTCATTGCTAGATAATACGAATTCACTGAGTAGTCATCACATCTAAGACCCGGGTTGACATTAAAACCTAAACCCGCTATACTACGCTTTTGGAAGTGGTTTCACTTGGCCATTTTCTAGAGTGACAGTAGGAGTGAGACAATAGGAAATGGTACTCAAGTGGAGGTATGGGGGGGGGGCAAATGGATCCCAGATGCGGCTGAGGATAATTACTTAATCACTTCGCCAGTCACGCGGTTAGGCCTCCTGACAAAGCTTTCCACACTGATTGATCACTCAAATCAGCAATGGCGCGAATGAATGAATTACAGCAGAATTTTATCCCTACAGACTGAGCCAGGATCCTGGCAATCCCACTGCCAAGGACCCCCCAACAAGATAAACAGGTGTGGTGTTATGAGAAGAATGGCATCTATACAGCCAGGTCGGGATACTGGGCTTGGAGACAGAAATAGAAAGAGGAGGATATGGATTCGGATCAGGAGGAATGCTACGACCCTGTGGATTGGAAGAAGATCTGGAAGCTGCCAATACCACCAAAGGCCAGAATGTTCCTATGGCGCTTTCTACAGAACATACTACCTACGGGGAAGAACATTGAATCCAGGAAGTGGGAAGCAGTAGTGGAGTGCCCCTTCTGTAACCTAGTGGAAACGCAAAAGCACATATTCAGGGAATGCTCATGGGTGAGAAGGCTTTGGGCTCACACAGATTTCACGCCCCTGTTCGAGAAAGGGGAAGAGTTATCATGCACAGCGTGGTTTTGTGAATTATCAGAGATCATCGAGGAGGACAGGCTTGCAAAACTGGCTACGATTCTTTGGAATATTTTGAACGAGAGGAACAATCACTTGTTCAATAAGAAGAACGCGGAGGAGTGGGAGATTGTAGGTAGGGCTTTATCCTATCTAGAGGAATACCAAGCAGTCACACAGAAGGAGGAAGGGAGGGGAGAAATTGTACTTGAGAAATGGTAGAAACCTCCGGCGGGCTGGGTAAAAATCAATGTCAACGCAACAATTTTTGCAGGGGAGGGCACAGGGGCGGGCCTGGTGGTGCGCGACTGGAATGGCATGTGTTTGCTAACAGGGGTTCGCCGGGATCGCCGCCAGTGGAGACCGGAAATCGCAGAGCTTCAGGCAATCAGCTTCGCGTTGGAGGTGGTGGAAATGAAGGGCTATGAGGCGGTGGAGATTGAATCGGACTGTTTGGAAGCAGTCTCGAAGATAAGGAGAGAGAGCTCGGCGTTGACAGAGGAAGGAGGCCTATGTGAGGAGATAAGGGCTAAAGCCCAGTTTTTGGGCCAAATCAGGTGGTGTTTTGCCAAAAGAGGTTGTAACATTGCAGCCCATCAGGTAGCCCATATAGACAGTAATTGGGACTCCCAAGAGCTATGGGAAGACAGGCCTCCCAATTTTATTTTACTGCAACTGAATGCGGATTGTAACGCTTCGATGCCGTCATAATTAATAAAATCATGTGTTTGATAAAAATAAAAAAAGATGCTATGAGGCAACCGGGAAACTGTCTTAAATTGGCTTAAGTATGGGGACGAGTTCGGAAACCTTACTTTGAGTCCTTATTCGTGCTGGAGGAAGAAGAGTCAAAGCAAGAGGGCTTCGGTACATGAGAGTGCACACTTTTGTCTACAACCTAAAGTAATTGGATGAGCAAGGGCATACCCCAAAGACTTTGAACGAACGTGTTTAAAATCGTATGAAGTCTAGCAAAATTGTCATGCAATTCAAGTAAATTGTTTCCTCATTGGATTAGGATTTCTACTCTTTATTTTTTTTTAGTTTGTTTTCCGAATTCCTTTGAGTTTGGTCATCATTATAGAGATTGTAGCTTAGTTTAGTTCTATTTAAATTATTATGTTTGCATTGTAACCACAAATTTCGTTGATTGAATGCAAAAATTGTGAGTTTGGTTAATAGAGCTAAACGTGAGAAACATGCTTCCAAAGTAGGCTTCGTGAAACAAAATAAACACTTAACCAAATTTGAGGTTTCTTGCTAGTTGGTGGAATTGCTTCTGGCACAAGCAATGATAACTTGTAGAATGATCCAATTGGGATCATATCAGATGGCTTTTGGCAGATTTCTAATTCTAGAGAGAGAAGTTGAAGTAAGTAGAAGAAGTGGAGACTCTCGTTCATAGTTTGGCCCATCCCAACAATAGGAACAACACGCAACCAACAAAAGAGTGCACACTCTGTTGAGACTCCCACAAAGCAACATGGCGCGTAGTCAACGAGAAAATAGATTCTTTATTATTATTATTGACTAATTGTAAACTGATTTCATTAGCCTAGGCGGCAATTTTTGTGTAAGTTTATATGAACCATCTTTGAATTGGATAACTTCATCAAAATCAGAGGAGTGCTTCTCATTGGAACTTCCTTTATCGACTTTGGGATGCTCCTCGATGATTTGAACATCTTATAGGAGTTTCTTTGTCCCTTGGTCTTTGACGGTGGCATTGATGCTTGTAGGAAGGTCTTACTTGATATGTCGTCTTGCATCAGTAGTTTGCTTCATTTCCTTCAAGGTAGGGCGAAGTCCCATTCTCTTTAGTATCCTCACTTCTTCTAGATCTGTATCCTTGCTCATGGATTTGTCACGAATCCTTTGTATATACGGATGAAGTGGGGGAGGATCGATTTTGCATGCTTCAACCATTGATGCTTTTGAACCCATCTTTCTTCCTTATTTTTGGTAGCACGTCCTTGGATAGATTTTTATAGCTTCCTCAAGTGCAAATCTTGCAAAACAAAACTAACTAGAGCGTAATTGTTTCTTTTCATGAAATGAAAATCGAACTCCGGTGTCAAAATACTATCATCTAGTCCACAACTTGACTTTCCGGTGTCAGAATCCGTCTATGTTTGAGCCCATGAGCTTGTATCCTCGACCTATTTTTAATCCATTGAGTCCCTTGGTGATCCATATTCGTCTTGGGTGCATTATATCTTTGAAAAACACAAAACAACACGAAGAAAGCTCCAAATAGTACAAATTCACACTCAAGGTCTATCATAAGGTCATTTTCCAAATAGTTATGAATTCCATATGAAATATAATCAAAACTACAAAAGATGCATTGATGGAAGGGGAAAATATATCAAATATTGGAGGGATAAACACTATAAATAAAGTGTCATCAACGACCCCTTTTTACCTACTTTTTCACAATAGCTATGAAAATTCTGAGTTGTATACTCACTAAAGCTACAAATTCCAAGTTCCTTCATGTTCATCCTCTTTGCCAAAGAATAGGCTTGCCTCATCTTTGCTTTGCAGACGATCTTTTTTATTTTTACAGAAGGCACAGTGAAAGGGGTTCAGAGTGTAGAAGTGATATTGTAGCAGCTTTACTAAATATCATGGCTAAAATGTAATTCAAAAAAGAGTGAGCTTTTTTGTGCGGATATGGATGAGGAATTGAAGACCGTCTTGATCTAGCAATTTGGGATCAAGGAGGAGATCTCACTTGTCAGGCACCTAGCAGTTCCCTAATTGTAGAGAAGTTGAACCCTTGAGAATGTAGGGCCCCGGTAGAAAATGATTCTAATAAGATATTAGGGTGGCAGGCCAAACCCTGCTCATATGCTAGTAAGTTGCAGTTAGTAACCTTTGTGTTGGCTAGTGTAGCTCAGTATTGGAAGATAATTTTTCAATTGCCAAGAAGGTAATCAAAGTTGTTGAGAAGTTGTGCTTATACTTCAATGGGAGTCGGCCAAAGTAACTTGGAAACATGTAGCATTGCCTAAGATGAAGGTGAATTTAAAGACTTATTTAGCTGAAATCAGACTTATCTAGTGAAGCATCTTTGGAATGTTGTGTCTGGTCTGAAAACAATGTGGATTGCTTGGGTAATGCAATACAGTTTGAGGAATGTGAGCATATGGGAAACTAGAACTCCTAGCTCATGGATATGTGATAAAGTTTTAAAGCTTAGAGGAAGTGCGGAGAGTCATTTGATGAAGGCAGTGGAGGACCCATGATTACTCGATAGGTGTGTCGGTCAATAAAAATAGTGAAAAATAAAAATTAACTAATTAAAATAAATTCATTTACTAAAAATAAATATATAAGATTTATTCATAAAATTTATAATTTCACTGATTTTTACAGCGAAACACGACAACTTTTCATATTATTAAAGGTTCTAAATTATATTTGTCACTTATATTGCAAATTAAACCCTTTTTATGTGCATAACTAAACAATTATTTATAAATTGGTCACTCTACTATAAGCAAAGAGCTTCGAGGCAAGTGTTTGGAGATTTTGTCCTCTCAATAAACATAAGGAAAGGAAGAAATGTGAATTAAAAAAAGTAAGAGGATAAACAGGTTTTTTAATGTAATTTAGATGGAGTTTTAATTTTTTTTTCAATAAAAAAAGGAGAAGTGATGCGATAAATATTTATGCAAATTAGTTATCTTGTAATAGAGATAAGCATATTATCGTTCCATATGGATCGGTAAAATCTTAATCGAATGATTAAAATTAAGGAAATAAAAGTAACAAAATTAATTTTCTATAATTTAGTGAAAAATAATAACTAAATCAGAAACCAAATTGAAAATTAACTTCATGAAAAATCTTTTGTCAAATGAAATAAGCTCTAGGGAAAGACAATATGTAATTCACTATATAATTACTTGATTGAATTCGATTATTAATCAATTAATTCTCATTCAAAATTATTGATGTAATCTTTAAGCTGATTGCTTCTCTCTTAATACTTTGCATACTAAGTAGTCAATCAATTGTTTACTCTCGTACAACCAACTAATTAATTGTCTAGTCGGAAGTTCATTAACTCCTATATTTACATATTTAAATAACTTTATGACAACAAATTTCTTATAATGTAATGAAAGTGCGTCGGTTACAAATATTGAAGGTGTGTCGGAGGTCACATATTCGTATCCCGAAAAAACATACGTCTCTCACAAAAAAGAATTGGTCGGCGGTTGACACCCCTCTCCAATAGGTGGGTCCACCCTGGGTGAAGGGGTTACTGATGTATGTAGAACGATATATGTATAACGATAGAAATGTGATAGGGCAACTTGTATTAGCACTCACACCAGTTACCGATGTACGTAACTTAGACTATATCGATGGAATGAAAGGGGTTATTAATAAAATAAAGGCAAAATACACTTGTATAGCCAAAACTTTCGCGTTTGTGCCAATAATAGCCAAATTTGGAGAAATACCACTTGTAGACACTTCTATCCAGTTCTTTAACGGTGTCATTTAACAGGCTGACTGGACTAACAACAATGATTGATGTGGCATATTTTATTCAAAATAATGCCAGGTGGAAAATTATTAAATTTTTATCCTTTAACTTGAATTAAATTAAATAAAAAATTAGTTAAAAATCTCCTAACCGAAGATTGAATCCGCCTCATCTTCCCACCCCTCTCCTTTTCTTCCTCCTAACCTACGTTGCCTTCGCCAAAATCACTTCATCTCACCCCATCTATCCTGCACTCAATTCTCCTCTTCTCAGCCAAAAGCCAAAACCCCCAAATCTCCTCGTCGTCCCACTTCCGCGACTAGAGGACGGCGTTCCTAGCTGGAAGAAGAGTGGACATGGGGACTCCAGGTACTCCTCGACGAGGTGGCGACATTTCTGGTGGTGATTGACACCTTCGACGCGATAGCACCAGCGGAGCCTCTCCCTCAGAATCTTGGCCTTCTCAATGGCGATCCACTTCTCCCTCCCGATGTGCTCCCTCATCTCGAGCATCGCCACAGGATCCTTGTACGGATTGGATGGATCGAAGTCATCCAGCGGCGATTCCTCAAAACTCGGCGACGCCCTTCTTCCTCCCCATGGTCTTTTTGCCTTTCAGTCGAACAGGATGGTGGAAGAAGTGAAGTTTGGGGGAAATTGAATTTGGTTTAGGGTCTCTAGGTGGTTGAATCTGATTTTGGTTCGATTGGGTTTGTGAATTAGGATTTGGGTTGCATATTAGTGGTTTTAGGATAAATTTTGGAGCGTCATTCATGGTGGTCGGCTTTTTCCATACATGCAATTTGGTGGCGATGGCGGTGACTATGATTGAAGCTGGGATCGTAGCTGGTCGGTGAAAAAAGGAGATGAAGATGGAACGAAGGAGGCAGCGACGTCCCACCCAATTCCCTCGATCCGCCACCCGATCAGAAACCTAGATTCCATAAGTCGCCGCTGCTTCTGGGTCATCTCTCCATTCGTGCCGTCGCCGTTGATTTTGGGGAAGAACCCTAAAATCAATTTTGGGGAAAGTCGGGGAAAATGGGTCGCAAATGGGGTATAGGAGGGTGAATTTTTTTAATTTTTTTAATTTATGATTTGTAAATATTAATAATTGAAATATCCGACGTGTCATTATTTGCTTATGTGGCGCTGATATGTTCACTGAGTTGGCGCTTAGTCATCAAACTGTCAAATAAGTTAACGGTGAAAATAACACCGTTAAAGTATATAACGGAAATGACTATATTTGTCATAAAACAACTTTAAAAGTGGCTTATAAGTGGTATTTTTTCAAATATGACTATTGACACAAACCTAAAAGTTTTTACTATACAAATATATTTTGCCTAAAATAAATAAAAACAAACTCCTCATTCTTCCCAAACTCATAACAAGAACACTCTCTCCTCTTTTTGTACTCTCTTTGTCACCTTGCCTATACACACAACTCAACCAACATCGAGCACTAACGGTCACCAGAGAATTGTATGACTAATTAAAAGGCGAAATTATAAAATAAAATAAAATAAAGAAACTAACATAATTCCCGTAATTCAGTTTGTTCAGAAACAATTAATTAACGAGAAATTGAGAAACAATACAAGATTAATCAACTCCCTTGAAGCTTTTTCTTGGCAGTCTCAGCCTCATCCGCAGCTTCAACCTGCATCTTGGAAGACTCCAGTTCCGCCGCCGTCGCCTCCTCCTCGCTATTCGCGGTCAACTTCTTTGCCTTCGTTTAACCAGCAAACCAAACATCTTGCATTTCAGTTTCTCTATTGCGTACTCAAAAATCGCAGGCAGGCACCTTAGCACATAATAAGTATATAGAAGATACCTGGCCCACGAAGAAAGCCTTGATGTAGCGAAAACCTTCCTGCACCGACACCGCCAACCACATGCAGTCCTTCATCAGCCCCGCCGGAGCAAGGGACACCTCTAATTCCCTTGTTCCATTCGCATCGGCGGCAGCAGCAACCGCTGGTGGCGATGGCGAACGTGATGATGAGGAAGCCATGATGCATCCCGCAACCAAACTTAACAATTTCCACTTTGAAAAAGATCTAGTACATCAATCATTGATACTTGAGACCTCAGACTAACTACACGTGTCACCATGTGGCTGTTCCAGAACCCTCAACGTGCAACTCTTAGAAAGTGACACATGTATCCGGACTGAGAGGGTTTTGGTCCAAATACAAGCGTTTGGATGTGAAAAAAAAAACAAAGAATGTAACTTAGTTGTGGTATTTCTTGCTTAAAGCATTTTAGTTAGTTGATGAAAGGTTAGTGGTTAATATATTGTTAAGGGTTAGTGGGATAATATTGAAATATGATTATTATAATTAATGTTTACCTGACTCTCCTTTCGTGGCTTTCACCATAATCCTCCCTCTCCATTGCAATTAGGGCTCGTTTGGAGAATTGGAGTATAAATCTCTAGATTCTGGACAATTCAAAGATTTTACCTCTTTGGATTGTTGAAAAAAGATTTGAAAATGTTCATTGTTTGGTAACTATGATTGTTAACATCCAATGAAAAACGAAATTCTATTTTTTTATCACATAACATGTTTATCCTTAACCAAAATAATTAGATTGGCTCGAAAAATATTGAGAATTTGTTGGGAAGGGTATTTAGTGGGATAAATGGAAAAAAACAAGCGATATAATAGGAGGGAGAAAATCTCCAAAATCAAGATGTGGAATCTCTCTACTTATGAGAGATTTGATATCTCTAGATTTTAGAGATTTAAAATCTCTGAAGTTACAATCCACGATACAAAAAGTAGCAAAAAAACATCACATTTTGCTAAATCTATGGATTCAATAAATCCACAATCCAAATCTTGTTCTCCAAACGACCCCTAAATGAAAACAAGTTTTTTGCTCGGTGAGTTGGCCAAATTATTTAAAATTATCGACTTGTGGAACAAGAGAGTATATATTTCAAAGAGTTGTATATTCATAACATTAATAAAGTGGTAATATATTATTTAAAAATTACTAAACATACTATCAAATTTGATACAAAATATTACAACACCTCTTTTTTTTTAATTCAGTATATAGATCCAGAAGAAAATAACAAATTTAAATAGTTCATTCAAAAATTTTGTTAAAATTTTTATATAAAATTCTATAAATTGTTTTTGTATTTTAAATTTTACTTATAAAATAAAAAAATAAAAGAATAAAAGTACATGTATTCTCCTCCCACTTCAAGCCCTAAGTTTTCCCCAAATGACATCCTAGCACTCCGCCCCACTGTCTTAGTATTTCTCATCATCTTCCCATTTTTTATAGCCATCGACAGTCAATTCTTCGTTCCATTCCACCAAAAGGGTATCGTCTGCACTGTTAGTGTGTGGTATATGATCCACGATTGAACCTCTCCCAACAACTTGAGTTATTGGGATCAACTAGTTCTTGACATGGTATCATAGCCTTCTATGATCAAGAGGTCTTGAGTTCGATTCTCGGTCACCCACATTTGTTAAGCACATGGTATTCGGACCTGTGCAAATTTCAAGTCCTTGTGAGCGGCTTCGTTTGAGGGAGCACGTTAATATTTGGTATATGATCCACGATTGAACCTCTCCCAACAACTTGAGTTATTGGGATCAACTGGTTCTTGACATACACAAATCCAAGATTCTGATACATAATATTATTCTACCAATCCAAACAATCTCTAAATCAGTGCTACCTCAATAATCTCATCAAATCTATCTTTTCCAATCTAGTTACGAGCCCTTAATCTAATTGACTGCACATCACATATAAAGAGCTTAAATTATATAAAGTCTTAGTCGATCGGTGGTGATTGGCAGATAATTCATCTACTAATCTGAACCCTACGGAGAGCTTGTACTATCGTCAATATACTTCGTTCTTACTCTCACATGTCATATAGATGCCTCTCTCGTGAAACAACCACTTGTTGTCTTTCGGTCGTATATATTAATTCGCGAAAGTTTTTGGAATTCCTCTATGTTCGTATTTTTGTGTGCTAAAGCAGGAGGATCAACTCATGCCCTCCAAATGTGCGGCTTACGGATTACTTAATATTAGATAATGTGTAAATAATGTTAATATAAATGAAAAGAGTTTAAACCATACAAATATTCACATTCAGATAAATAAGTCTCTACCCGTTCCTTACGTCAATGTAAAAAACAATAAATGCACTCATTACTTGACTTTGGCTACATGATGAAATACAAAACTTCAACCAACATCCACTAATAGCACTAATAATAATTATACTTCTTGTTACACTTGATAAGCAAAAGCCTGATTTGACCGATAATCTAATAAATCAGGTCACACAAAAAAAGCTCAATTGCTCACTCCTGACCTAACCAACCAAATAAGCTATAACATGCACCTAGGCATGGGTATGACGCGCTCAACGACTATTCCAATGTAACAAATGTCCACACTGGAAAGAAGAAGCTACTAAACCGCAGGGCCACATGCTAGTCTGGTTCGTTGGACAGATGCTTAGACATTTTAAGCAATAACGAACACTGAGACCACTTAAAAGGATATACAAAGTGCCATAAAAAGATATGCACTGAACCTAGAGGCGGTAATCAGTCGGTTACCGGTTTAACCAGTTAATGACTGACCGGTTACCGGTATACCATTTAAGGGCAGATAGAATCCGAATATCGGTACCGCTTTATAACCGGTTAACCGGTAAATCAGATAGCCAGTTAACGATTACAAACCGGTTATACCGATTAACCGCATAGGAGAGGGAAAAACATATTTCCCTTTTGCCCTATCTGTTGCTGCTCGACTTCACTAGGCGGGCTGCTGGTGGTCGGCTGCTCTGCACCTACTACTTGACTTTGAGGAGCTCGGAAGCTCCGTTCTCTTCCACAAAGACAAAGCAAAGGGAATTCAATCGGAGAGAAAAAAAAAACGATCAAGATAGAGAGGAGGAGGAGAGGAATAGGAGTGGCATGGAATTCAAACATATATCATTCATACTTACAGAGCGGCGGTGAAGACTGGGGAAGACGAAGACAAGCTTCGTCGCCAGCGATTGGGGAAGAGGAAGACGAGCTTCATGCCTTCGTCGGGCCTTCTGATTCTTCCTCTTTTCCAGTAATTGCCCGTATATTCCCCTCCGTGCAAGTCTGACTTTTAAATCAATTTCTCCGTCATTCAATTTCTCATCTTTCCTTTTATAGTTTCCTCTCATCTACTTGCTTCAACCCGTTCATTGCCTCACTCAGTTTCTTTGCCCGATTCTGCCTTCATTCCCTTTGTGTTTTATTTTCACATATCGGGGGTTCAATCTCTCTAGCCTTTCTCAATCTAAGTTTGGGATATCTTATAGCTAAATTTGGCAACGACCTCAAGAGGCCACTGCCGGCAAGGGAGTTGAGAAGGGAGGCTCTGTTTTGTTGGATTGGGTATGTTTGGCGAAGGCGAAGCTAGGGATTACAACGATTCGGGTTTTTGGGTGCCCGACAAAGCTATAGTTTTAGCGAAGGGATGGCGACTGCCTCAAGGACGATGATGGCGATGCAAGAGTTGAGAAGGGAGGCTCTGACTCACTGGGTTGGGTTCGTTTGTCAAAGGTGAAGTGGCAAAGGCTGGTCTGGCATCTGGGAACTGGGAAGGCGAATGTCCGATAGATTTTCTTCTCCACGAACTCTGTGTTTTGCGTCACACGTGACGGTATCCGGTTTAACCGGAATACCGCTGTTATACCGAAGCCTCCTCTACCTCTGCTGACAACCGAGTTTCCCGGTTAACAGTATAACCGATAACCGGTTAAACCATTAACTGGGAAACCGATTGCCAGCCCTAAGCAAACTATTATCAAATGCACTAAGAGCGCTCACACATGAATCAATTACCCGAACATAGCATTAATGATTTAAACTTGATTTTCCTAGTATAAATTGGGGAAATGTCTTCAACTTATCTCTCCATATGCTTTTCTTGATTACCTACGTTGGTTTGCATGAGATGGTTGTGAATTTGAGCTGTTTGGCATGTGTAGTGTAGATGAATAATTTAAGATCCCGGTTGGTGATTGAGGGGACCATCCCCTGCCAGTTGGGATGCCCTCCTAGGTAATGCAGGGTGATTGATGTATGCGTGACAATCAACATGTCCAACTAGTGTGGTGTAACCTACTGAAAGGGTCTATACCGTATACCTAGTATTATGAACCTGATCGAGTTTACATTGGGAAGCGGATCGTATTAGGAGGGTGGCTAGTTGCATGACCAATGAGCTAGTCCCCACATTAGTGAGTCACGCACTTCATTTCCCACAAACTGACAATTTTATCCTTTTGCATGATAGGCCTAATATCTAGGGCGAGGGTGATGCCCCGAGTACCTCCTTTGAACTCTGCTTCATGGCCAATTATTTCCATTTTTTCTCCAAAACAAACCTAAATCTGATCGACTAGATAACGAACGAATGAAAGGTAGCCTAGGATATCAAAACCCGTGGAATAAGACCTCCATCGACCACTACAATGACAATGACATCTTGAGTTAAACTTGGCTAAAGATGGGATTGTTAGTTCAGGTAGTGCAACCGAATTAATAACCCGCATGGGGTTGCCACCAAGTTTTTGGCGCCGTTGCCGCGAATTTCGATAACTAGTTGAAAATCGTAGAGTTGTTAGTTTAGTCTTACTTTAATGCTCATATTTATCTAGTAGTTTTATCTTGTTTTGTTTATTTCTCACACTTTGTACGTCGCGGGTGTTTGAGTTTATGTTTTGAAGTTTGTGTATATGTGAAGGAGAGACTCTCTTGAATCGGTACCAGTTTATAATGAGATTGAGAGGACACTTGGAGGACTTAAAAGAACCGCAAGACTGCAAACTCAATCAATGGTGGAACAAGCGCCAAGGACGATCGGGTCTTTCTCTAGAGCAAGTGTAGAAAATGTGTAATCGTCGATTCTTCACCCAACATCCACAACAAATAGGGTTGGAAATCGGTACGGTATTGATATCCAGATACCAAATACCGAAATCTCAAATACAAAATTACACCCTAAAATTAATCCCAGTCTCTAATAAATTTGGTATCCCAATCCCTAAATATTTCGGTATCTCAATCGTTATTTGAAATTAGTAATTAAATATAGGGCTAATACCACTAGGAAACCCGAACTATTAACTTTGTGCCATTTGTGTCCTAAAGTATTCGATACGACATTTGTGTCCTAAACTATTTTTCCGTTAGAGTTGACCGGCATTGACTGTTAGTTTTTAACAGAAAGTCTAATCAGCGCTGATGTGGCATCTGAAGTGGAATATATAATATTAATTTATAATTATTTTTCATATAAAAAATCAAAATTCCAAAATAAAAAACTAATTACCTTTCCCTCTCCCGTCTCCCGACCTCCGTCGCCGCAACCTGGAGTCCTCGTCGATCGGGATGGTCGCCTCGTCTTCACCGGAGGGTTTGGTTCATCTTTGTCATCGGTCGTCTCCTCTCATTCTTTCCCTCTTCTCGATTGATTAGAAACCGTCGACCTTTCGCTCCTCCCAATGAAACCCAGATCCAATGAAACCAACAATGGCGACATTGAAATTAGAGCTGCAGCGACGAAGAGAAATTTGAATACGGCGGAGTCGGAGATGGTTTTGGGGATATACAGGTTTCCATCGACGATTTGGAAGGGGTTCGAGCTTCCCTCCGTCTCCTCGTCGACGATTTGGAAGGGTGTCGAGCTGTAGCCCAGCATAACAGAATACCCAAGCCATAAATCCCCAAAAATCCAAACCTTCGAACCAGAAATTGAACTTCTTCTTCCTCCAACCTGAATCGGAATTGGCTTCGTCACCACCGGCCACCACAGGCTGAAACCCCTTCTCCATCTTATCTTGTCAATTCCATCCGCCTCTCGCACCCTCCCTCCCTCTTGACATCGACCATTCTTCCCTTCTTCCTCCGTCACCGCCAAATCCAGTAAGAGAGAGAGAGAGAGAGATGTGCGACGGGTTGCGGCGCTAGGCCAATCGAAGAAAAGAGGCGAGAGAGATCAAAGAACAGAGCTGGAGATGAATCGTATTCTCCGGTGGCTGGGCCGCTTTTGGTTGAGGATTGAAGAACAGAGGCGGAGGGAGGTAGCTAGGCCGGTTTCTTTTACTTTTTTATTTTTTAAAAAATTAAAATTTTAATCAAAAATAATATTTAATGATGTGGCATCTACATGGCAGCTATTATTTTGCCACGTCAGCAAATCTGTGATGTCCGTTTGGTCAACCGTTATCTATAACTGTCAACGAAATCGTCAGGACATAAATGACACACAACTATCATACGTTAGGACACAAATGTCGTATCGAATACTTTAGGACACAAATGGCACAAAGTTAATAGTTCGGGTTTCCCAGTGGTATTAGCCCTTAAATATATAAATTAAAGTATGTAATCTAGTTTTCAGGCAAAGACACTAAGTAAAAGGTTTTGAGTTCATCTAGAGCTAGGACATGGATAAGGAGAAGGGAGGAGATGGTGACATTTCAATTTCTTATCATTGTAAAATCTAATTCGACGGATTGTAGGACAAGAGATGACTAATGAGAGTGTATGCTTTTTGGTTTATGAAAATAACAAGAGATTGAGTGAAAGACAAGTGACTTGATTTAGAAAATCAAAATCAGGTTGGATGGGGGCTTGTGAGTTGTCAAAGAGTGAAAAATGGCCAACGATTGTGTGCTATACTTCATTCATTTTTAATTTTTCGGGTTTTATCGGTATTTCGGTATAATACCGATCTCAATCCCGTAATCACAAATACGTACCGAATAAAACTCGAAAATGAATCTCAATCCCAATCCCGTAATCACAATAACAATCATCCACATCATTCAATCAATTCTTGGGCGGACCTATGTGATAAGTTCTTCGCTAGATATATTCTACCCTCAAAGACGGCGTTAATGCGGAGTGAGATCCAAATCTTCAAACAAGAGGAAGATGAGCCCCTATTTGAAGCATGGGAGAGTTCACTTCACTTCTTCTCAAGTGTCATCACCATGGTATAGCTTGTTGGTTACAAGTAGAAAGCTTCTATAATGGGCTGACTCGTGAATCCCGCAACTTGATTGATGTCGCTAGTGGGCGAGCCATTCGAAACATGGAAGTAGGTTAAATGCAAAAGATAATAGAAGAAATGGATCGCAATAGCTTTGATTGGGGTAACGGAAGGTGAGGAAGGAATGTAAAGAAGAGAAATGTGCTCAGGCGGCCCATTTACAAGATTAACAAAGAAGATCGACCTCGTTGCATCGGCCTTGAAGGGTAATAGCAAACAATTGATGAAGTGTGATTAGTGCGGTGATGTCAATCACCACTTGGAAGATTGCAAAGCAATGGTAGATGCCTCAATTCAACATGAGCAAGCAAATTTTGTGAGAGGCCAACAAAATGGCAACAATCCTTATAGTGAAACCTACAACCCGGGATGGAGGAATCACCCAAATTTCCTATGGTCTTCACCATCGGATAGGAAGCCTCCCGGTTTTCAAGTTGAAGCACCGATGCAGTCTCATTCCAAAGATCAAACCAATTTTCTAGTCAAGGTGCTTACTTGAAACAAGGCCTATCTTCAGAGAATTGGTTAACTAAGCTTGAAGATATGGTGGGACAATTCATCTCTACCACCACAAGGAGATTTGACAGTTTGTGGAAAATGCTGCAAACAAGCTCTCAGCCTTGGAGGCCGGTCAAAGGAATCACCAAGAAACTCTTCAAAATCTCAAAGCGCAATTGGGATCCATAACTAAGTCTTTAGCAGTGAGACCTCAAGGAGCTTTGTTGGGAAATACATAGCCGAACACCAAAGAAGGATGCCACGCGATGTCCCTAAGGAGTGGCTGACCACGAAAGGAGAGCCCACACCCGACGACTCATGCTCAGGCGAAGGAAGACCAAAGAGAGACTCCTCAAGAGGAGAAGCTTGTTGAAGAAGAAACGGGAGTCCCCACCAATATCAATATTTTTTTTTTTTTTATGAATCACCAATATCAATATTGAGAAGGAAAATCTTCTGAAAATGTCACGTACCTGAATACATCACAAAGGCCTGATTCCAAAGAGATTGTTTGATACTGATTTACATCACAAATATGCTCAATAGAAGGACACTCTCAAGCAACTTAAGGTAATTGTTACATTCTTTGAGATGGTAATGAAGAACCCCAAATATACAAAGCTATTGAAAGAAATCCTCTCGAGAAAAAGGAAAATGGAAGAAGTTGACATGGTTACCATGAGCGAAGTCGCTTCAATATCTATTTCTTGTGAAGGGATACCTCCGAATATGAGGGATCTAGGGGTATTTACCATCCCTTATACTTTTGGAGCGAAAACATTATGGAATCCATTGCCCAACTTAGGTTCGAGCATCAATATAATTCCGACAAGGATTTACAAGGAGCTCAAACTTCTTCCATTCTCTCCCACAAGCCTTGTGGTATAGTCGAGAATGTCTTATTAATATGTGCTCACTTCATCTATCCTGTCGACTTTGCATTGTAGGCACAGAGGGGTGTGTTGATGCACTGGTCATTCTTGGAATACCTTTCTTGACCATGGCGAGGACAATCATTGTTGTTAGCAAAATCCAAATCATATTAAGGTTTGGTGAGGAGGAAATCTGATACAAAATGAACCCTCTTTCCACCTTCCACAATATTTCGTTGGGAAGACGTGGAGAAGGATTGCGTGCCGCTCACACCTCTACCAACACCACCTTCAATATGGTTTCCCATGATGATCCAAAGGATACAAAAGATTGATGAGAAAAACAACTCAAGAAAGAGTATGAAGAAGAATGGAGAGACTAGTTCTCCCCATGACAAGAAGATGCAAGAGTTGTTTCTCATTTCTGATCATGCCAAGTTAGAACGGAGGAAACTTCAAAAGTTTGAGCTTGAAACGAGATATCTCAAGGCCAAGATTCAGGATAAATGAAGAAGAGTGATTCTAGTATGCTAGCTTCCATTAAGGAAAAGGAAGAATCCTAGGAGTGCTATAAGCCACTCACTGAAGAAAAAGTTAGGGTAAGTAAGCTTGATTTCTACAATCGTCATCAACCGTCCGAAAAGCACTTTAAGTCAATAGCCACGAATGAGGTAATCGAGAGACTTCATGATCTCCACCTTGGACTCCATCACAAGTTGATTACTACGAAGTATCAAGGGTGAAGGATGGAGCTATCACCACTTATTATCCCAATGGAAAAGAGTCTGGTGAAAAGACTTCAAAGATGAGCTAGTTGGGAGGCAACCCAACATTTTTTGTTTGCGTATCTTTTCCTTTCTTTTGAATAAATTGTTGAATGTTAAAGTTTGATTAGCTTAGTTGATGATTGATGCATACCTAGACCTTGCCTTATCTCATTTACTTGTATGGATGTTGAACTTAAATGGTTGAAATCCTTAGTTGTGGTAAAAATTGATCTTTGCCTGACAGAGTCAAGATCACGATTGTGCGACAAAAGTTCACGGCCAAGATCTTTAATTTTGACCTCATGCAACGATCTTGCTCATGTCTATTAAAGGGGAGGTGCAGTTTTGCCTTCATGCGCTCTCTCCCCTAAGGAATTTCAAATCTCAAAAACCATGTTGTCAAAGCTCTTTCAACCCTTTTGACCATACTTAACCTACCTCATTTTCAAACATCATTTGTGAAGTATTGCTTACTATTTTGGATTTATATTATGTCTCCAAGCAAGCTAAGGTAGTGTTTTATCTTTTCCTACTATATATGTGCCTTAACTAAGTCAAAATGAGCTTGAGAGCAATGTGGATTTTGGTACATTTTTAGGCAATGGCATGAGTTATTTTTTGCAATAGGATTGTTTTCTATGCTTTAGTGATGTCTTATGTGCATTGGGAGACTTTGGTCGGCTAATTTTTCATAACTTTTGATGTTTTATAAGTATGTCCACCAAGTGTTAGATGAAATTCCCCAATCACATAACTTGCCATTTCTTTGATCCTAAGCTCTACATTTGAACTTGTTTGGTATTGATAGAACCTTGCATGTAAGATTTAGGCTTTTATGTGGAGAATGAGTGTCATTTATGTGAATTTAGCCATGTCTCCCTTTCTATGTTATCTCTTTAAATACATAGATGGTTGTCAAGGATACTTTGGAAAGTTCATATGTAGTTATGTGAATGGATTGATGGTGTTTGCGCACTTATTGTGGAACACTTCTTTTGTAGGGTTTCCAACAAACATAAGGGCATATGCTCCGAGGTGAGAGCTCTAACCCTCCTAGAACCCTCCATTACTCAAGGAAGAAGAGGAGTAAACATCGACAAATGGAAGTGACCTTAGAAGAATAAGAACCACATCCACAACAATAACCACCTTTGGAGCATCCTTATGACGATCAACAAGAGGATAATCAAGGGATAAGAGTAACAATGGAGCACCTAACCCATGCATTCTTAGGTGCAATTCCTCAACAGTGCACCACCAATCTTTCATGGCTCCAAGATCTTAAATGTGTGTTATAGTAGTTCTAGGATCACTTTTACTATGTTGATGCATTTTTTATAGTCTTTCATGTGATTTCATGCCAAAGTATAGTAGTGGACCATCTTGTAAGAGTGGGGAACATGAAGGCCCAAATGCTCCAAAAAAATTCAGGTTAAAACAAAGAAGATACAAGTCTACTAAACAATAGGAAAATAAATGGCTTTCTCACTCTTTAGATCTGACCTCAATTAAAAACAAAGGTCTAGTTTTATTTGTGTACTTGTACGTAACCATGAGTTATGCACCCTACTGTAGATCCTAGAAATGACTTGATCAAATAACTACACGCGTAGGGCTGAACAAAAGTAAATTAAAATAAACCTACACGTCCTATCCAAACCGACCCACCCGTAATATTCAAGAATATATAATTTTACTGGTGGGTGTGGGTTTGAATTTTTGAAAACAAAAGCTTTGTGGTTATGGGTTTAGGTGGTTACAACCTGGGTTTATCTAAATCAACACATGATTACATGATATATTTAATTTATATTCCTCCACCAAAAATCTCTTACTTTAATTATAATTCATATTTTTTTTACATTGCTAGAGTTGATAAATTGAAAGTAAATTATTTTATCAAAGTTTTTTCTTAACAGTTAATATAAACATATTTATCGTTATATTTAATTTTTGAGTTTCCTTGCAATGTATTAATAAGTAAAATAGTTTAATTCTTGTATTTTTATATTATCATTCTTATATTTTTATACTATGAATGCAATAGAGTATTTCAATATGTACTATGATCCCCAACCTACTGTCTAGTTCACGTGCTCAAATTTCACATGTTAGAACGAGCTCACATTGATTTTTTCGAGACACATGATCACAATCAGGGACGGAGCCAGCGTGACCTCCCCTAAATTTCTAAAATTTGGTTATGCAAGATGTAGTCTAATGGTTTGGCAGTCTTTTCCCTAACCTTCAGGTTCAGGATTCGAAAGTTTGTAGATATGTTTTTTAGGGTTGCCGATATAGTGATATTCCAATATAAATTTAACCACAAAAGTTTCAATTTTATCCATTCTCATCCTCAAATTTTCCATGTACCTAATTTTCCCTATAGTTTGGTGACAAATGTGCATTTCCCCGTGTTCTCTTGTACCCTAAATTTTCATCACCAGATTTTGCAAGTCCTACAATTTCTCATTTTGATTCATTTTTTTCCTCCTAATATTCTCAATTTTTGGCTATAATTGATAATTTTCACCTATTTTTCCTAAGCCTACAATTTGTTTTTGTAGCAAATTTCTTTAGTTGTGTCTTTTTCTCCTAATAATGTCAAAATTTTGCTCAAGATTGAAGCTCTTTGCCAAATTTTCTTTCTCCATTAGTAATTTATGTTGTAAAAGTATAGCATAATAAATTTTAGTTACATAGTATTTTGAATCATTTCAATAACTTTAAAGAACTCATACATGATAAAACCAAATAATTATAAGTTCTTTTTTACATTATATTATGACAACACTAAAAAATTTAATTGCCCCCCACCTAAATGCCTAGCCCCGTTCCTACCCACAACTCTCATGGCTAATGGCCCGTCGCAGGTAAGATATGGGACTCAATGTACATTGTTGGTGACTTGCAAAGATCATTATCGACAAGTGCAATGCCCGGAATCCTGCAGACAATAAAGTTGGTGCTCTTCTCAGGGATATTTGTTTTTTGCTAGATGAGTTTACAGCTTATTCGTTCTAATAATAGGGAAGCTCATTATGTGGCATCATGTCTTGTTCTTGTCGCCCCAATTGTTCAAGGGGTTCAACTTCGTTTCCTGACTTCGTAGTGCTTAGAGTTCTTGTTGGATCCTTTGTAGACTTTGTATCTTGTTCTCTTTCTAGAATTTTGAGGACTCGATTGACAAAAGAAAAATCGCAAGCCCGCTGCCAAACGACGTCACTCTAATCAGCTGAAAACGACAGAAAGAAGTCAGTCGTCTGAAATCAAGTCGAGTCGGTCCGTGGCCGGGAGAGAGAACGTTGTTTTCTTGAATTGAAATGGTTTCCCAGTGTTTCCATTTGTTTACTCTTTGACATTTTCTCTCTGTCTATATTAATATCCTCATATCGTTCGAAAAGAGGGATTAGGGATTCATATTCATCTTTCGATCGCAAGACATTCTAACCTCCATTCTCAGATCATCGAAGAATTAGAGTGGGAAACGGATAAAACGATCATCCGGCAATGGGCGATCAGGTGGCTAGGGCAGATGAATTCGAGAAGAAAGCAGAGAAGAAGCTCAGCGGCTGGGGGATATTCGGTTCCAAGTTCGAAGACGCGGCCGATCTTTTTGATAAAGCCGCTAATTCCTACAAGCTTGCTAAATCCTGTAATCGCTCTCCTTCTCTGCATTCCAATAATTTTATCGCTGCTTGAATTCTCGTCGGGTTGTGTTCAGGATCCGCGTGCCTTTTGATTGATCTTCATTTTCTACATAGGTTGCTGGTAAAATGTTACTTTCCGGATGGATTGAAGGAGGCAGATTCGGTGTTTGAATTTTCAATTAATGTAGGATTATGGCTCTGAATTGGGACTTCAAGTATGAGGCTCGTTGTTGGATGTCTGCATTTCATTTGTCTTGTTTATGATGATTTGTGGGGAGGTGTTTCCATTAACTTGATTTCCAGAGTTGTGCTATGTTTCAACTTGTATTTAGGAGTATAACCTCATATTATTGATTCGTGCTTGACGGATGTAGGATTAGTAGTCAACCTAAAGTGAGTTTACTGTTCTAGCCGCTGAATGAGTTAAATACGTTGGGGTTCGGCCGCTTGTGTTCCATTAGATTGTTAACTATCGTATTCCTCTATCCTGCTGAACTTTGTGAAATGCTTAGCTCTGATCCGCATTTTTTTTTGTTCCGATGGTATAACCTTGTCGGATGTGATACCCTGGAGCTTTTACTATACTTGCATTAGCCTTCTCTGTCTTGTGCTCAATGCTGGAGTCACTTGGTGGAGGTCCTCTAACCTTGGTTGCTTATATGTTATGGCAGGGGATAAAGCTGGGGCTACTTATGTCAAGCTTGCTAACTGTCATCTGAAAGTAGGTATTTTAGAGCTTTCATGCGGGATTGAGGACTGGGTTTGTTTGTTGGGGAGTTTCATGCAATTACCATTTTCTGTTTGCAGTTGGACAGCAAACATGAGGCGGCGCAAGCTTATGTGGATGCTGCTCACTGCTATAAGAAAACATCCACAAGTGGTATGGAAATTTTCCTGAAATAAGATAATGTATCCTTGAAAGTCGTAACAGGGAACACAGGCTTAGGCAATTATGCTAAGTGTCGTTGAGATTATTTAGAGTAAACTTTGTCTCATTACCATTTAGATGGTTAGTTGCAGCTTCAAAGATACAGTTGCTTTATAGCTCGTGGAAACCTTTTGCTTAGCCTTGGTTCGGAGTTGATTTGTTCGCCTAATCGCTTCTAGCAATGTAGGAGCTTACAAACTTTTGTTGTTGATTCGTTACATCATCACGATATGCAGAGGCAATTTCTTGCCTAGTTCAGGCAGTGGAGATGTTTTGTGACATTGGAAGGATCAGTATGGCTGCAAGATACAACAAGGTGAGATTTTCAAGTTACCCCCCCCCCCCCCCCCCCCCCCCCCCCCCGAATTTTCTGGAAGATTGCTAGGTTGTTTCTTGTTCCAGTGTCATCAACTAAACCAGTTGGCCTTCCCTGTTTCAGGAAATTGCTGAGTTGTATGAATCAGAAGCAAATATAGAGAAGTCGATCGAATTTTATGAAAAAGCTGCTGATTTCTTCCAAGGCGAAGAAGTAACAACTTCTGCCAACCAATGCAAGCAGAAAGTAGCTCAGTTTGCTGCGCAATTGGAACAGTAAGGCTGCTGATTTCTCTCGACTTTCGTTCTTTTAATGTTTTTTCTCTTCATTTTCTCTGTTCAAGTTCACGTGTTTACTGAAAAATTGCAATGATGGATCACATTATGAAAGAATTGGGAAAAATTACTTTGGACTGTAGATACCCAAAGGCGATAGAGATCTATGAAGAGATTGCCCGCCATTCTCTCAGTAATAACTTGCTCAAATATGGAGTTAAAGGTCATCTTCTGAATGCTGGGATTTGCCATCTCTGCAAAGGTGATGTTGTTGCAATTACAAATGCGCTTGAGAAATATCAGGTTTGTTTTGCTTGATCGTTATTATTATATGATGTTGGGAAAAAAATGCACCCTCTTACGTGAAAAAACTATTCCACTCTTGCTCGTAGGATTTGGATCCAACATTTTCTGGGACTCGTGAATACAGATTGCTAGCGGTATGTTACATTCAAGATTACTTTCTGATGTTTAATGATTTTGCTTTCAGAAGGTTTAGTCTGCGAAATATTTAGCCTGATGCTGGTATCTTGTATCTGATCTCAGTTCCTATGTTAGGAGCATGTATAACTCTCTGGTGGCCTGTTCTTTTCTATACGTATATTCAGTGTGTGCGTGTTTGGGTAATGCTGAGGTAATCCATTTTGTCAAGCCAGGATCTTGCTAGTGCCATTGACGAGGAAGACATTACAAAGTTCACTGATGTGGTCAAGGAATTTGACAGCATGACCCAACTGGTAAACTTTTCTGTAACTGTATCCTCAAATGTGTATCCACTCGTGTCGTCGTTCTGCTCCATTTTCTTCTACCACTGAAAAAATAATTACCTTGCATGGTTGCGTTTGAATTTATATGACCTAGTAATTGCTTTTTTTTTTTCTCTCCGTGATTCCTGATACTTCTTAAATAGGATTCTTGGAAGACGACCCTTCTATTGAGGGTGAAAGAGAAGCTGAAGGCGAAGGAGCTAGAGGAGGACGACCTCACTTAATTTGGGTGTCTGGCTGATGATCAATTACATGACTATAATGTACGGGTTTGGTATCCAGTCCAGGGTCGTCTATCTCCGGTCTCGTTTTGTGTACTTGCTTTGAGATTCGATTCTGAGTGGGTATGGTTTACGAGTTGTTGAAATGTGCTTTGTAATTGGTAGTAGGATATGGTTTCTGACTTGGGATTTATGAACACAAAAATATATTGGAAGAAAAAACTCTTGTTGATTCAAAGCGTGAAGGTATAACCATCTCTTGTTGATTCAAAGCATGAAGGTATAACTATCTATGCGTGTGGAGGGGGTGCTAGATTTTCGGTTGTTTCTGTGCAACGCGCGTCATAGTCCACCTCTTGAAGCGGAAAGAAATACGAAGAAAAATAATTCCCCAAGTTCGTTTGCTTGGAGAATTCTAGGGATTTTAGTAATCGCTTATTCCGTTGGATTTTTGTCATAGTCGTTTCGGAAGTAGACCGCACATTGATAGTAGTGATGGCAATAGGGCGGGATGGGTGGCTAACTCAATTCTCATGTCCCGTATCATGATACTACAGGTTGGGGAGTGTAAAATCCGTCTGGGTACGGAGTGGATCGGGTTGACCCACTTTTACATGTTATTTAAAAAAGATACACTTTACATGTTATTTAAAAAAGATACACGCAAATTTTACTTTTTAAGATAAAACAAAGGGAAAAAATACTTTACGAAAGAATATTGTTGATAATTTTATGGGTAATTAAGTATAACAAGTTGAAATATCGACTCTAACTAGTTGAATAAAAGTCAAAATAAAAGAAATATGTATAAATACCGTAAAAAATTGAGATAAAATGGGTCTAGAACTGAGCGGGGCAGGGTAGGACGGGTCAGAAGTAGATATTCATATCCCGCCCCACGCTGTTGCGGGCCGGGTAATACCCGCGAGGCAGGTTCAAATTGCCATCACTAATTGATAGCAGCTTAATTTTGAATTTATTTCCATGTCATGTTTCCATTTCATATATTTGGTAACAAAAAAGAGAAAACTTGTATACTTTTCATTCGGTCCTTATTCATTTTCAACGTTTAAAACATAAAGTCGTAGATTCCTGTTATTTTCAGAAATGCCAATATATTTTTTTCAACCAACTTCCAACATATGTTTTCTCATATTTTCAACGAGATTTTTTCCCATCTTATCGATGAGGTGAAATATTTAAATGACATCACTCATAGTTATTTCAATATTTTAATTTTAGTTATTTATTTTTTTCTAAATTTATTATACATAGTTCATTTCGACAATTAGGCATACTTTTATAGCTCTCTACTCTTGATCGGAATTATTAAGTCTCGAATCAAATAATCAATACAGTAACAGTTACATCGGAATAAACTATAGAGGACAACCCAAAACACAAAAAACCACAATCTGCCTACAAAGCAAAAACCCATGCGCTATCAGATCGGTATCAAAATTCAAAACTACCTATTGTCTAAGCTATGCAAACGAATCTCCTCCTTTATGACACGAATCAATTCTTGACTACTACGTCCGGGTGCACCAAATACTCGCAAGCAGCGTTCCTTCCATATGTAATGTAACCCACAATCCAACACCACACTTCTCCATACAATAGACCCACTACAGTTCCACCCTGAACAAGCGTTCAGATAGTGTTCAAACATTCTGCCCAAGATTGAGGCCAGCTGTTCAAAATCCCTCCAAAGAACGCAGTCTAGGTTTCAGTGTAGTAGTTCCATAGTCAAAATTCCGATTTTAATTTTAAAATCTTATGATTTTACGATCTTATCTATGGGTTTCGATCTTGATTTTAATATAAAATTTTCGAACCTTAAAATCTCATAAAATCCCGATTTAAAATTCTAAAATCTTCAAAAGCTACGATTCCTACGATTTTGTACGATTTCAAGGTTCATGTCAATTTGAGCAAAATTAGGCTGGTCAAGTCTGATTTTCCCATGAACCGGGTCAAGTTTGCATCCCCCGAACAAACATAATGAACAACAAAATCCTAACCCGATGGACGACCCTCGATTTATTTTCATTCTCTTCCTCCTATCTTCCTCTTTCGCACGTCGACACCCAACTCCTTCTATCAATGATTTCTTTCACCCTCCTAATTAGCTTGTAGTTTATTTCCACCACACTCTCAATTATCCAAACCTCCATTCCATTGCAAGCTTGCGTTCATCCCCTAATCCTTCAGCACCACTATCTCCGATCTTTTATCAATTAAGAAGGGAATGCATCAATCAATGAGTTACATTTTCCAGATGATGGTGATCAAGGAAATATGATTAATGGTGAAAGTACTTCAAGTGATCCTGAGAATAATGATATCATTACTCAAGCAAATATAGACAAGGATTCTTCTACAAGGATGAGAGTGAGGGTGAGGATGAAAATGTGTAAGAGATGTTAATGTTGATCCTAACAATCTTATGTGATTTTCTACCCTTAACTATCAATTAAGTTATTTCTATTTGATTTACGTGATGTACAAGAATAAATCTATGGATTTAGTTGTGTTTGTTTAGTAAACAAACTTATCTTGGGAAGTAATTAGGTTATCTATGGTTGATTGTTATTCAGGATATGCATTTTTACTAATATCTGGTGTTTTAAGTGTTTAGTTTAATATGAACCTTAAAATCTTACGATTTTAATCTACGGTTTTAATTTTACCTCATTTTCGATTTTATTTAAAATCATGATTTTGAATGCAATGGGTGCAGCAGAAGAAAACGTGGTCTCTAGTCTCCTGCGCAACATCACATAAAACATACAAATTTGAATCAATAAGCCCCCAGTCAGAGAATTTTGTCGAGTTTTAATTCTATCAAGTATGACTAGCCATGTCAGCAGTCCATACTTCGGGATGCAGTATTTACCCCACAGTATATGGTACCATTGAACAGAAGGTTGCCGCACATGAATAGATTGCCAAATAGTATGTGCAGAAAATCGGGGCATCAGCTTCCCTTGCCAAATTAGAACCTGCCAGCACCTGAAGTCATAAGCCGATATTGAAACCACGACTTACACTTAAGCAACTTTCTTCATATGCAAGAGCCAGCAGAATTTTCTTTTAGTTCCCCCACACTTCTCCCTTTCAATCTATATCTAGAGATCCAGGCCACCCAAAAACTACCGTGCATAAAGAGTAGCCATAAAAGCCAGGCCATACATGCTATATTCCATGTTTCCAGATCCCGAAGATCAAGGCCAAGGCCTCCTTCCTTTTTTGGTTGAGCAATCTATATATAATTTTCACCTTATAGGCTATTAGCAAATAAATGAACCAATAATTCATTTCAACTTAAAATCAATTATGATGTGAACGTTATTTAAAAATGAACTTCTATGTTTGGAAAGTTATATTTAAATATCTACACAATTAATTGAATTGAACTTGCTAGTCATGCATGTAACACATTTATAACCGAATCTAATGAAAACCTTCCAAAATATACCCTTAGTTTAATAAATAAATTACCTAAAACATGATATGTATTCAAAGTCAATCATTGAAAGCGTGAACCAACTACATGACATGTAGTTCGAAAAGTAACAATGTTACTATTACTAAACTTATTCATAATTTACCATTGAAAGTGAAGTCATTTGTAATTTACCATCGAAAAGTAACAATGTTTCCCCCTTTCGTTGCTTGTTGATCTTTGTCTATTTTGAGTTTGTTCATCTTGTGATTTTCATTGAAATTTTTGGGTTGATTATGGATGATTAATGATTTCTTCTCGCTTCCAACCCTTAACAATACTAGTTCTAAGATGTTGAATACTGGTTCTGATATGTTGGATACGAATTCCATATTAATGTTTGAGTACTAATAGTTCACAAGATGACTGTTAGTTGGTTTTATGATGAATATTAGTTTCCTACCAATGCTTGAATATTAGTTGGATACATAATGAATACTAGTTGCATTGAGTTGAATACTACTTGGAATGAGTTCAACACTAGTTATAATAAGTGGAATACTAGGTGGGTGATTGATGAATACTAACCCTCTGTTTCCGAAGGAAGGGAGGAAAATGGAGGGGAGGGGAAGGGAATTAGGAGGGGAGGGATGATTAGGAGGTTAAGGAAATTGGAAAGAAAATGATGTTTTATGGAGGAAAGTGGGAAGGAAAATGTGTATTGGAAATTGTAATTGATATATTATTTTATTGGGTATGTAAGAATTAAATAATTTGATTATATTTTTATATTATTTTGATGGGTTGTGAATTGTGAAGATGGTGGAGGAGAGAGATGATGCAGGAGAGAGATAACAAAAAAGAAAAATAAAAAGGGCCAACTTTTTCTTCTTCTCTCTTCTTTCCCTCCAATTTGGAGGGATTGATGGTACAGTAAATTTTCTTTTCTTTTCCCTTCCCCTCTTCTTTCAGAAACAAGGGAAAGTGCATTGGGAATTTAATTTCCCTTCAAACACTTTCCTTCACCCCCTTTTCCTCCGTAAAAAAACAGGGAGTAATAGAAAGTTGTTCAATACTACTTGGCATCATGATGAATACTAGTTTACTTATATCTTGTTAAGAACTTTTGAACGATGCCTCAAGTTAAAGTAGAGGTGTTAAACCACCTGAAAAAGGATCATCCCAAATGCCACACATTTATATGAAGAACCACACTGGCAAACAATGGTTGTAAATTGTAATAGATGTTCACACTGGTTTCTAGTATTATCTACTTGTTTATTATGTGATTAATACTAGTTGAACTTGTCTATGTTATAGCCGTTGGAACTGCTTTGTTCTGGATACTAGTTCATTGAGGTTCAATAATAGTTTGCTTCTCTTGAAATTGCTTGGATGAATACTAGTTATATGTGTATCAAATGCCAACTGCTTTCCCTTGAATACTTGTACTTGTGTTTTTCCAGTAGAAGATTGTGGGTGCCAATATTGCTAGTTCAACTAAGCAGAAATGCTAGTCCCAACAAGTTGAATACTACTTTTACTAAGTATAATACTAGTTGTAGTAAGCAGAATACTAGTTCGAACAAGTTGAATACTTGCCAAAATATTATGGGTACACGAACTCGTATTCATAAGTGTCAAACAAGTATTCAAAACCGTCGAACTAGTATTCAAAAATTTCTAGTAAGTATTAGACTATGAGAAAGTCAAATACACTTCTAAGTGTTTAACTAGTACTCATAAATAACTTATGAACAAATATTACACGTAGACGAACTCATATTCATAAGGGTATAATAAGTATTCACAAATTCCGAACTAGTATTTAAAAACTTCCGACAAGTATTATGATGTATTGGGGGTATCCATTTTTATAGAAGTTTTAATTTTTGTACTTAACCTAATTGTTGGCTCAACATTATCTGGAATGATTGGGCGTAAAGCGTATGTAGGTGGCTTTTTAAGTTCGTCGTCAAGTCATAGGGCTCAACCCTGGACAGGCGGTGGAAACTGCCAAGCTAGAGTATGATAGGGGCAGAGGGAATATCAAGTGGAGGTGAAATGCCTAGAGATTCGGAAAGAATACCAAAGGCGAAATCACTCTATGAGAAAGCCAAATACACATCTAACTATAATTCATAAACAATTGGGGAACAAATACTACACATAGACAAACTCGTATTCATAAGTATTCAAACCTCCAAACTAGTATTGAAAAATTCCAATAAGTATCAGTTTGAGGAAACCAAATACATATCTAACTAGTATTCATAAATAAGTGATGAACAAATATTACAAATAACGAACTCGTACTCGTAACTGCATAAAAAGTATTCAAAACTGCCAAAAGAGTATTCAGAAACTTCCAACAAGTATTAGACTCTGAGAAAGTCAATTACACGTCTAACTAGAATTCATAACCAATTGAGGAATAAATACTAGATACAGGGGCGGACCCATGCATTAGCAAGGTGTGTCAACTGACACACCTTGACTCGGAAATTTTGTGAGAGATCCATGTTTTGTTGGTACAAAAAAACTTGAATTTGGGATTTCTGACATACCTCACATAATTGCAATCGACACACTTTTAATACACTACATTGATTTTGATGTCATATAGCAATATGTACCAAAATACACAAATATATATTATTTATTTTAACTTTTAATGAAAATGTCCAGAGGAAAAAATCCACAACCCATGGCTCATAGTTCTCTGTCCTCTGCTCCACTCTCTAATTGCTAGCACCTGCCGGTGGAACCTCATCCTCTTTCAAACTTTTACGTAACGCCTCTCGCCAGCGTTCCTGCTTTCCATTTTATGTTATGGAGTTAATCAAGAGCGAGCTTCAAAATCAATTTTATGAATGACTTTTTACTTTTGTCCGTGGAAAAAAGTTTGATAACACCATAAGCGCCAAATATATTTTACAAACCTTTCTGAATATGAAAAGTTGTCGTGTGTCACTGTGAAAAATAATAAATTACGACCTTAATGAATTAATAGTTTATTTTACTTTTTATTTAATACATTTAATTTATTAATTATTTTTTGTCTGCCGACACACCTATCAAAGAATCCTGGGTCCGCCACTGACTACATATTGACAAACTCAGACTCATACGTGTCTAACAAGCATTCAAAACCGCCAAACTAGTATTAAAAAACTTCCAACAAGTATTAGACTCTGAGAAAGCAAAATACACATATATAGTATTCATTAACAATTGATGAATAAATAATGCACGTAGAAGAACTTGTACTCATAAGTGTCTAACGAGTATTCACACCGTCGAAGTAGTATTCAAAAACTTCCAACAAGTATTAGACTCTAAGAAAGCCAAATACACGTTTAACTTCTATTCATAAATAGTCGAGGAATAAATATTACATTTAGGAAAACTCGTATGCATAAGTTTCTAACAAGTATTCAAAATCGCCAAACTAGTAATAGAAAACTTCAACAACTATTAGACTCTGAGAAAGCCAAATACACGTCAATCTAGAATTCATAAGCAATTGAGGAAGAAATACTACACAGACAAATTCATATTCATAAGTATCTATTGATTCGGGATTAATTGTACAACGTTATACCCTATATCCTTGATCATTTGGCTTGATATTTGTCGTTTTTAGCCCATGTCATGCTAGGTTGTGCTAGGTTTAGTATATTACAATCCTTAGAGGTGAATATGGTGAAATGAACGATTATCGGACCATTAGGAGTCAAAACCCAAACGAAGACAAGAAGGTGTAGATGTCACGGTTCAAAGACCAATGTCACGACCAAACCATGACATCCAGAGGAACGAGGATGAGTTTTGCAAGATTCAATGACTTATTCTACAGGTCAAGGGTGTTTGTAGAAGTCGCGGTTTTAACCATGATATGTACGAAAGAGACTGTGACCTATGCAAGTGATATGTTGCGTTTTGGGTCAACATTACGGTTTACTGTTGAATGTCATGGCAGTGACTTGCGGACTACTGAGTAAAACAAGATTTGTAGCCGTTTCTTGAGGAGGACAAATTTTAGAGAGAAGTGGGATTTGCATCCTTCTAGGGAGAAAAAGTGATGAACAAGGAATCCTAGGTGGCGATTGGAGGCTTCCACTTCTGTTGGAGGCAAGATTCATCATCAATGACTGTAGATTGGAGCTCAAGAAGAAGAACTCATTGTCACAAAAGGATTTGTCTTGAGTTTGTGATCTCATCTCTTTCTCTCGCTATGTAGTATACTCCGTTCTCACTTGGGTGTGTTGATTTCTCTCCATGTATTTGATATTGAATGACTCACATGCTTGTTACTTTCTCAATTATGTATTGAATTAAGGTATTATTCATGAAATTTATTGGATTGATCGAACTCTTCAATTTGATTTACTGACGTAAGGTAGAGAATATCCAATCAAGTTGATTAGGTCATCTTCAATTCTTCATCGTGGGTAAATTGAATGAGTGTGATGTTTGGATACAATGTCCTATTGTATCGTGACCCTTTACTGGGATCTGAATTGCACGCCTTAGGTGTTCTATTTGCCGGTTGTGGAATCTCTCCCTCGGGGTAGTTCATTTAAGTGTTCTAGGATCATCAAAATAAGGAGTCCAAGCTAGCTTAGAGCTCTCCGCGGTATAAATATAGAGTGGGCAAGCTAGGAAAGTCATTATCGACCTAACTTAGGGCTAGAGAGAAGCACACTCGAGGGATCTTCTCTTAATTGAATTCACATCAATCTTTGTTTTGATTTTCATTTTTAGTTATTAATCCAAACCAAATATTGTTAGCTAGATAATGAATAGTTCAGAAAGTAGTTGGGACACTCCAAGCTTACTTACTCTATACTACACCGATTGATAGTTACACTTGACCATTAGTTGGGATAGTACTTGTAGTCGCCGTTGCCGAGGACACAACAAAGTTATAAGGAAAAGTGAACTACTGTTACTTTAGAATTTTACTTTGTGTTTAATTTTACTTTTCTTCACAGTTGTGTTGTATGTAGTTTGCTGCTGGTAGTTTATGACTAGGAGTTGGAGAACTTGAAATGCTAGACCACAAAATTCATCGCATCCTTTGAGTCCTTGCAAGAGAAAGTCAGCTTAGAGAAGCTCAGGAGAGGTTAGCAGCATACAACACTGCGGAAGAAGAAGAAGAAGGAGTCAAGTTCAAATTTGAAGATATGGCGGAAGAAAATCAACAAGTGTGTGAGTTGTAGCGTACAATGTGGTACTACTTCACGTCGAGGGTCGAGGGAATTCGACAAGGCATCCGACATTCCCCATTTTGGCTAACAATGTCTAGATCAATACGAGTGCCATCTTGATTATTGAAAACAAAATCCAATTCTCCTGTCTCAATCATGAAGCGCCAAGAGACCATGTCAAATGCTTTTTAGAGCTCACGAATGGGATCAAGCTGAATGGGGTCCCACCTTTTCCTAAATTGGACGAGCGATGATGTGGCTCAAAAACCAATCACCTTTTTCCATCACCTCTTGGAAGGATTTAATGGAGAAGTTCATGGCACGTTATTGCCCACCATCCAAGATGACCGAGCTATGCAAAGCCAACACTCAGTTTTCCCAAGAAGATGATGAGACCCTCAGAGATGCTTGGGAGAGATACACCATGTGGTTTTTGCAATGTCATCACCATGGATTTGTAGACCACTTCAAGGTTGGTACCTTCTACAACGGACTATTCAAAGAAGAACGGATGCTCATTGACTTCTTTTTCCAAGGAGATATGCTCAACAAGACTCCTCCACAAATGATACAATTGTTTGAGGAGATGGTAGCTTGTAGATATGATTGGGGAGTCACTAGAAGAGGAAGGAATTCAAACTAGAAGGGCACACACTAGCTTGAATCTCTTACTTCACTCGAGGCAAAGATTGATGATTTGATCAATATGTTAAAGAATGCCGATACACCTTCAAGTAGCCAACCCAAGACACATGTGAATCTTTGTGAATGGTGTCAAGGTTCACAACCCTAGAACAAGGTATTCCCTAAATTATTGCAAAGCTATGATGGAGGCAACCAAACCTCAAGAACAAGTGGATTCCATTGCTAATGCTAGGGGAGGTAGCAAACCATATATCAACATTTATAATCCGGGGTGGCGCCAACATTAAATTTCTCATGGGCATCATCTTCAAATCCAAGACCTCCCGGTTTTCAAGCGCCAATGGGAGGGTATCAACAACAACAACAAAGGTCAAGTTTTCAAAAACAAAGGCCTCATTTCCAACCTCAGAACTTCCTGACCACAAGCCAGGCAAGGCTTCATTCAACAACAATCGGACAAGCTTTCCAAGCTTGAAGACATTGTCAATTACTTTTTGAGTACCAAATTTACCTGGCCCGAAGGCCAAGATCGTATTTCCCTAGTATCTCTCGCCGAACCCATAGTTCGGTGGCGATGTATTGTTCCATTTGAGTTCAAATCAATGTTGGAGGTTGAGGTGCCTCCAGTTTTGCAAAAGGAAACGAAAAAGAAAAGAAAGTGCAGAAAAGTACATCTAAATCTATTTGGATGGACGAGAGAGCAGATTGGCCAAGAATCAAGCTTTTCAAAAGCCTCTTACAACAAGGGGATTCTTTCCACCTAGATCAAAATGACATAATAATGAGTTAAAGATAGCAACACCCAATCATTCATGAATAATACCTCAAATATTATATTCTTACATCCTAACACACATCTAGACTATGGTTCACAATACCCAGGTGCAGGGAGCACTACCACATAGCTAGGCAAGGGAAAACAACCAAGATGAGAGAAAGAACCATGAAGAGATGACTATCTTCCTTCCTTGTTGCTTGAATCTCCCTTGAGACGAAGGAACATTTCAATCCTCTAGCTTAGGGCAATCCCAAATCTCCTTCTTCCTCCTTTGAATGACACTATATCTCTCTAGCTTTGAAGAAGAACCTCTCATCTCTCACTAGAAACCCCCTTTTATTCAGCACACTAAAACCTACCAAAAAGCTCCCTCTTTCTACCTTCTGCTGCAGATTTTATAGTCTGCAGATTTTAGCTCGAACACGACCGTGTTCCCTGGTCGTATTCACTTCCCAACGTGCTGTGTTTTTTCGTCTACGAGAAAAACCCTAACACGGCCAGAGAACACGACGTGTTTTAGCCGTGTTCTTCAAAACTCGACCAAACGCTCCTTTATTGGCCGCCGTCACACCGTCTTCGTTGATTATCATGGTCTTGTCATTTCTAGAGCCAATTCCTCCCGTGAGGTTGGTTTCTCTCTAAGTCAGGTGATTCGCTCTATCGGCAGAGTTACGAACCTTCCTTGACCTCGCGTCTCCTCCTCCCCCCCAATTTCTCTCTCTAGAGACCTATTTATAGGCCTTCGATTAGGGTTTCTAGGGAGAGAAAATTGTACCTACTGCACCATTTTGCCAATTATAGGGCTCCAAACACGTGGCCAGCGAATAAGGAAGCTCCTAAGTAACTTTCTGAAGAAGTTGAGGTACCACGTAAAATGGCAGCAATGAAGCCATTTTCCAATCCGGGCCGCCATTTTAGGCGCCATTTCTTTAAGTTCGTCCTCTCTTTGATTTGTGGCTCCACCAACTAGATCTCGATGTCTCCTTGGGCTACCAAGTAGTCCACTAGCCTACTTTGATCTGAAAATGAACAAAATGCTACCAAGAGTGCATCAAACCAAGAAAAGCAATCCTAGGGTTGCTATAAACCCACTTGAAGCATTCATAACACAAATTCAAGGTATTGTGACATAAAGATATGAAATGGATGTACTTTGGATCATAATACAAGGGTCCAGAATAACTCATTATACGTGTCATCAAATAACCCCACACTTGAACTTTGCGTGTCCCCTAGCAAACCTAAACTCAATGATCACGTCGTATTTGCACATGATCGTACCCTTGTTTCTTAGCCATTTTGGCTTGAATTTGTGGCTCCTTGGCCTATTTTATGCTAGGTTGTGCTATTTTATCACATTCTAGGTCCTAGTAGGTAGAAGAAGGCTTAGGCGCAAGTTTCGGGTCGTTTGAAGATCATTTGGCGGTTTTGAAGACAAAACACTGTCATCCCCTGCCTCAAGCACGACCGTGCTTCACATGATGGTTGCTGGTGTTTATTTAATTGAGCGTGGTGATGGTCCAAGTGCATATACGGGCACGATTTCCTAAATCACGATCCTATTTCACCAATGACTCACTCGTGCTTTTAATGGCGTGACTGGCTCTTGAAGAATGCTAAAGGAAAGGAAAGCACAGGCAAGTGAAGACAAAAGCACTGTCGGTGCTTCTAAAAATACTGCCGGTGTTTTACCCAAATGCGACCGTGGATTTCCCCGTCCCAACTTAAGTAAAATGCGTGATCTTGTCAAAGCACGGACAGAAGAGGAAACACAAATGTGCTCTTACCCGTATTTTGCCCAATATTGGGGTAAATAGGTAGATTCTAGCCAAAAGGAGGGATTGGTTTTTTTGGAGCAAAAACAGAGTCCTAAAGAGAGAAAGTAATGAAGAAAAAACCTTAGGAGCTATTTGGAGTGAATTTCTCACTATTGAAGCCAAGATTGCATCCCAAGGAGTGAAGATTGACATCCTAGAGTTATGAGTATGACTGCTTTGATTCTGTTTTCTCTCTCTCTATGGATAAGTGGACCTTCTTCTGGCGTTGTGGTCTTGGTCTTGATGACCTCGTCACTAGGTTGAAATTCGCTTCTCTTCTCCCTTCATTCCCCTTGAACGACCCTCTACCTTATTGTTCTTAGCCAACATCGACTGCCAGGGTTCAACAACCATAAGCCTAGAACCTTGTCGTCCCTCTATTCCCTTCGATTAGCTCGTTGTCCTGTTGCTTTACATCGTCGTCGACTATAAGCACCTAGTAGCCACAAATGCAGAACCTTCTCATTGTCGTTCACTTACCCTTTACCATGATCCTCTTTGTCGTTGTTGACTTCCAGTGCCGAGTGGCCACTAGTTGTGAATCATCATTCCTGATTCACCACTTTCTAAATCATATCCTTCTCCTCTTCTAAAAGATTTAACTTTATTCTCTTAATACCTTTGGATGTAAGTCCGCATTTTTATCTGGATTGATTTCTCTGGCAGTTTGCTTGATTATCCAAAGCTTGACGATGAAGAAAAATGGAAGATAGTTTGTTTGTTGAATTTCAATGCATGGAACTAAGATTGTAGTTTGTGGTTTGGTTGTTTAGTCTTTTGTGGATTCAATATACAATAGGTAATGGAATCTACTACATGTTATGTTTCTAGGGTGCTAGTTTAGAATGTAAGGTTAATCAAAGGTCTCAAGGGGGGACAATGCTTTGAACATTTTTTGTCATTTCGTTTGAACTTACAATGGGTTGTTGAACTTGTTATACTTGTATGCTCATCACTGAAAAAATGTTAAAATTGTTACGTCTGCTAAAATTTGTAATTTTCTCTTCAAACATCTAGGTGCCATATAAGCATGTTAGGCACTAGGCATGACTCCAATCTCTGTCTTACGTTTAGAGCCTTATTGAACTTGTTATTTACCATTATAGTAAAGGACCTTTTGGATAATGATAAATGACTTGTTGTAATTTTCAACCATGATACAGACCTTGAACACAGTTGAATTGATCTCGACCATCTTAAGAGCTGCAATGACACTCCTCAATAAGTAAGTTTGGTATAACGTAGCGGAAGAGTTATTCTAGACAACAACCTACTCAATTTGTTAGTGTTTAAGGTACCTAGAGCATGGTCAGCCAAACCACATACAGATATCCAATTCGCGGTACTTATACGACTTTGTTAGACCAACTCTAATGCACAAAGCTAAAAGTGCTAAAATTTGGACCTATTTTTGGCATTATAGGTTCAATTTAAGTGGATTTGCTCCAATGGAGAATGCCAAAGTGAAAAATCCCTAATGTTGTGTTTTGTCCTAATTTAGTTTAGAGTAGATTTCATCATTTTAATTACTTAATTTGTTCATTATTTTTATGTAGATAATTTTATGTAGATAATAATAATTAATTAATATGAATATTTAGAAGTAACTATTTTTAATTTGGACATAAAAAAATTTATCAGTAAACATGATGTCGTCAATGACAAAACACAGTAACTGTTGGTTCTTGCCCAAATTATTAAACAATTTTTCTACCCAAATTATTAACATGATTTTTTCATTTATATTTACCTCCTAGATAACTATTTTATGTGTAGCAGTTAATCAATAAACATGCTTGTTGCCTTTTTTGTTTCAATTAGTGCGCAATTTAAGAATAAAAATAGTAGTAATTATGAGGGGTAGGTGTAACAAATAAAAGCAACCGACATCGATGGAGGGGGAGATGCACCACACACGCAGGATGGTATTGGCTACATCTCGTGCGTGTAACACAATCTCTATACCCAATGTGTTGCACATTGTCTTGTTGGCATGGTCCATTCGTTTAGCACTTCTTATCTTTTTGTAGGTTAATTTTGGTCTCGATTTTCTCACTTTTTGGCATTCCTAGACTTGGATTTGGGTTTGGGTTGGAAATTGTCTTATTACACCAGGAAACACAGTTTCACATATTAAATTATCCACGAGGGGCGATTTAGTGACTGGGGGGTGCTTAGTCACTTGGCTAAGCCCATCCTAGTCGTTGGATCCTTATTAATCAATCTAACGGTGGAAAATAGGACAGGAATAATTAAATAATGGGA
The DNA here is from genome assembly GCA_946122785.1 of Linum tenue. Taxonomy (NCBI): domain Eukaryota; kingdom Viridiplantae; phylum Streptophyta; class Magnoliopsida; order Malpighiales; family Linaceae; genus Linum; species Linum tenue. The sequence goes on along the minus strand of CAMGYJ010000010.1, from coordinate 17,344,649 downwards.
GGGTCAATTTTGGAAATATAAAACATTCATTTAAGTTTATTTTTTTTTCCTCCTGCCATTCTCTTCTGCGTTGCCAACGCCAGCCACGCGAGAGAGAGAAAAGCAGCGGCGAGAAGAGAATGACGGCGCCGGTGGAAGAGAGGGGGGCGATGGTGACGATAGAGAGAGAAAGGAGACCTCGACGGCATCGGCGGTGATGGAGAGAAGGAGAGGCGATCGCGACGGAGGCGACAACGTTGGACAAAGAGAAAGCTGATATGGTCGTCTTCGTCGGGAAAACAGCGGAGAGAGAGACAATGGTAGAGGAGAGAGAGCGCAGTGGAGGAGAGAGATCGTCGACGACGGTGGACGAGAGAGAAGCGGTGCGTTGATGGAGAGAGAGGTAGCGACGGCTGTAGAGAGAATCGGCGGCGACGGATCTCTCGACATCGTATTTTGTCGTCCGAGAGAAGAGCAATGATTTGTAATGCAAGTGTTGTCAGTTTGTATTATTAGTATTTTTTACATAATGTTAGTATGATTTGTATAGTTTGTATGTTTTGTAGTATGAATTTGTACATAAAAAACATTACAAACATGGTTGACAAAAATGACAAACATGTTGGACAAAAATAACAAAACTTACAAACATTACAAAACATACTAACAGTACAAAATGTCACTACTTACAATACAAAACAGTAAACTTGTATTACAAATTAATGAATACAAAGTATACAAATCTTAACATAAAGTATACAAACTAGAAAAACAAACATTATAAATTACAATATATACAAATTGGTCATATAAACATTACTAACATAATGGATAAAAATGACAAACTATACAAACCGAAATTAATATAAACATTAAAAATCGGACTTATAAATATTACAAAGTAGGTTGACAAACATCACAAATCTAACACTAACGTCGAAAAATTCTCATCCGCCGTCTCTGGTCGCCGGAAAGGCTTCTCTTCCGTCGCCGGAAAAACGTCACCGGAAAATCTCAATCTCTCTCTCAATTGGTGGAAGGGGCCTTTCTCTACTGTGAAGCTGGCGAAGAGGACATTATCGGGAAAATTCTGTCCACCGGAGTGGAAATTTCTCGCCGAAAGCAGGAGGTAGCGGGCTAGCGTCCGACCAAGCTTTTTATTTTTATTTATTGTTTTAATTAATAAATTAAATAATGATGTAATTACGATAGTGCCCTTCATTAATTTAGATTAATTGTAGTCATTGAATTTTAATGAGGTGGAAGGACTGAGATTCACTTAGCCATGTGACTAATGGACCTCCCTAGTCACCTGATCTTAGCACTTTATCCACTTATGTGGGGCTTTCAGCAAAACCTCTAGTCTACACAAGCAAAACAATGGAAAGTAAGGATGGCAATGGGGCGGGTTTGCCTAAATCATTCTCATCATCGCTTTCAAATATCCAAACCCGTATCCGCATCATACCGTTGCGGGAAGGTTTTGCAAACACATCTTCATACTCATAATTTTCGAGTCCCGTGGGTAATACCTGTCCCGTACATCCATGATCAAACATGGTAATACCTAAAATTTTATGTGTAAATTTTCAATTGTAATACTAAACGCACATATTATATCATATGAAGTCGACAAAGATACATTTATTTTTAATATGGCTCAAAGTATCTTATCCTAAAACATCCATTTCTCCATAAGATAGAGTACCAAGTGATCCAGATCTTATTTTCTGACTAAGTAATAACTAACTGACATAATGTCAATACAAGGGGAAAAGTGAATGGTTAAGGAAAAGGAATTTAATTTTGATTAAGGTGACCACTTAGTTGTATTTTTACTATTTATTATCTTGAGTTACTCCTCATTATTATTGATAGGTTATAATTTGATCCGTATATTTTTTATATGTGAAGAAATACTCTTGGTGGGACGGGTATTGGTAATGGACGTAGGAGGCTGAAACCATACTTGCCTCATACCCATCAAACATTTTACAAATTTTACCTATACCCGTCTCATACCCAGTCATTGCAGGATTCCGTACGACTAAGTCAAAGAAGGTAGGGTACTCGCAATGATTGTCGTTTTTTTTTTTTTTTTTGACAAGGAGGAATCTTTATTGCATTTCAACTGAACCAGTTACAAGAAGAACATGAAGAACCAAATAAATGGATCCAGTGAGAGGATAGAAACAAAGAACAACTGATCAACAAACTGTGCTCAAAGGATGCAACAAGGGAGACACAAAGCACAGAATGAAAACCAATCACAGAGAGGATCCAAACACGGACCAAAACAGGAACCACAAAATCCCTCTTGCAACCATTCAATCAAACCACAACAAGATTAGGGTCAGCTTGTCTGATCAAATCGAAATCCATGACTGTTGAGCAAAGCTAAGCCATGTGCCGCCTCCTGGGGATTGCACGAAGACATCCATCACAGTGAATCTCGGTGAAGATTACATGGCGGTGGAGAAGGATATGAACCAGAATGCTCCAAGCTGAGAAGGCAGAGGGGCCAGGAAGAGAGATCGGGTTCCGAAGAGGTCCAAAGGCCACCGCTGAACCGATTTCCACCGCCGCAACCGGAGAAGACTCACTTCCACAAACCGACGACCAACCAAGCAACACCCACATCCTGGGGAGGTCGGAGAAGGAAAGATGAAAATGGTTTCACCAAAGGAGATGAGAACACCAACCTGGAAGACCAACCACCGCAAGGGTCAGATCGAGACTCCAAGCTGACAACACCAAGTCCCCCAAACGAGCAAGCCTTGACTAGGAAAATCCTAGATCTGAAACGCCATAACGGCTGGAGAGACTGAAATCCGAAGCTGAAAAAGCCTAAAGCCAGGCCACAAGAAACAACGACTGGAAAACAAAGAAAAAGCAAGGAAAAGAAAGGGCATGGGCTGCCGCCGGTCACCAAAAGGAGCCGGCGGCAGCCATGGAAGAACAGAGTGGCCTCTCGGAAGCAGTTATTTACTCCAAGAATATAAATATACACTTCAATGCATCTATACAAAACTGGGACGGATTTTCTCTCCTTTTTCTTTTAACTGGTATACATATATAGCTCATGTTATATATATTACTATTCTACTTTGATAACCTCTATGCAATTATTGAAAACAAAAACTAACCAGATAACTTAAGCCAACAGCAAACAATTAAGGCTCACATCGGCCTTCCCTTCCTGCTACTGGAGTAGGAATCCTGCACAATCTCATGCTTTCATGATGTAAAGCTTTGCTTCCCCCGATAAGTGAGAACCAGAGCTTCTGGCAGCTGATATCCAGTTAGATTGGGTACGCAACTTTATTTTAGCCGCACGAGGAGGATGATTCTGATCAAAAGGGCATACTTGCGCTGAGGCTTCAACCACGTTTGTCATGCTTTATCACGGGAACAAGATGGATGAGAATGTTCATGGGCTTCGGCTTGAGTAGAGCATGCATGTTCAATTTGATTTGCTACTAACGGACGCCAAGGGAGGATGCTGCCTCTAAAGACCCTCCTTCATATCTTTGAATTTAAGGTGCTTGCCCTTGTACTTCGAAACCTTCCGGGAAATCCTCAAACGAAGGTGAAGATCCGCTGGAAGAATCACTCTCAATCTCAAATGGAGTTTCTCGCGGAGATGATGGAATTGAGTCTTGCTGTTGCCCAGTCCCTGGAGACCAGAAGTACGAGACAATGTAAAGTACTTACGAAGGTGGGCATAATTCTTCAACTGGAGGCAAATACACAAAAACCCGTTCGAAAAACCTTATATAGATACTTGAGAAATAAAGCATGGCACCAACCTTTTTTCGACCTGAATTTCTTAGTGTGCCTCCTGATAAGCCTCTTTGCTTTGGTTATGGTGAGCTGTCGAGCATAGGGGGAGAATTCAGCATCACTCTCGCTCCAGTCACCCTGGAATTCGTTCTCGTCACCTCTCATTGTCCGCAGCACAAAAGCCTTTGCCTTGCGGCGTTGTGTGCTGAAGAGACCCTTCATGGAAGTCACAAATCCATCACCTGCTGCTGCTCCATCGGCTGGACGTTTTAAGAAGTTAGGGTACTGATCCGGTTTCCCTGCCTGACCTTCATTATCACTGAGATTAAGGTCGCTGTCCGGGACAGCTGGAGGAGCAATAGGCTCTTTCTGGCCATGTCCCTTGTCCTTGAATTTCTTTCCCTGAACAATTTAAAACAGCACAGAAGATTCATTCAAAACTTTCCAGTTAGGATCGGGATCAAAGTACAAGGAAAATTTCCTCCAATGGATTTCAAGCACTTTACAGTGCACATACAAAAACAGACCTCGAAAACCAGAATCACGGAGAACGCATAACATTTGAACTCTTGTTTTTTTCTGGAATAAAATGGAGGGTGGGAAAACATATCACACAAGTGGTACAAGGATCAATAATTCAAGCTTTGGTGCTGAAACTGACTTTTTTATTCATATTTGGTTTTGTATTCTTACACTCATATATTTCGCTTGAAACCAACTTTCATATTTGTTTATGCATTTTTACTCATCTATCTCACTTGAGGTCTAATCAAAAGTTAACTACAAAATATCTCACTCTCAATCCAAAAGTATGAAAGCGGGCATCGAAACAGATGAAATCACATGAGACCAAGGTTGTCAACCCGCGGGTTGACCCACTTTGACCATGGCCAGGTGAGAAAAACGGGTCGCACGCACCCGCCGGGTCGACCACTACAAAGTACCGAGTTGGAGGTCAAATTGTGTCATTTTTTTCTTTGGTTTGCGAAATGCACCTATTTTCTTATTTTTCTTTTCGCCTAACTGTCTTTGGAATCCTAAGTTGCACATTTGAATATATATATATGTTATGTAAATGTGTGTGAATTTGCACTATATGTTGGATCTAAGTACGACATTTTATTTTGGTGGAATATTATATGTTATAACTAATATGTTAGATGAGATTTGATATAATTTATCAGGATAAATACAATATAATGACTTATTCCATATTTCCGGGCTAAAACGGCTGACCCATTAACCCTTGACCCATTAGCTCGACCGGGTCCGGGTCAGCCAACGAGTTGACAACCTTGCATGAGACCGACTTTCATATTTGGTTTTACATTTTTACTCACCTCTCTCGCTCGAAGTTTAATAGAAAATTAAAGATGAAATCTCTCACTCTCAATCAAAGAGTCGAAAGTGGCATCGGAATCAATGAAATCGCTCGAGACCGACTTTCGTATTTGTTTATGCATTTTTACTCATTGATTCATTTTAATTCATAACTTCAGTGGTCAGGGAGTGCAAATTATTACAGACTTCTCATACAACATCTTAGTGGTTTTTCTTGTCATTCTTGAGTTATATAGTATTGAGTTAATTTTCCTAATTGTTTCATATGACACATTTATCGTGTTATTTTCCACTTGCCGCGAAGCGTAAACAAGCAGGTATATCTACTTGATATATAAAAAAATTGGTTAGGGTGTTACTATTGATTAAACGATTTTTTTCATAATTATTATCAACTTTATGAGCATTATCTCAAAAGGCTACACATATTACATCATTTCTTCTATTTCTTTAAGCATATCAATTTTTGTTTTATTTCAAAAAAAGTTAGGTATTTCCTCTTTTTTCATTGCTTTTAGTCACATAAGAAACTTTTAATGGTCTATTTTTTATTATTTTATTTATGTTGGGCTAAAATCAACATCTTTTTCGTACTTAGTTTTGCACAGTTACTCATCTCTCTCGCTCAGACTCGAATAAAAAGACAACACGGAATATCTCACCCAATTGAACATGAAGAAGGCGGTATCACGGAAATCTCTCATCCAGTGGAACATGACAAAGGTGGCATTGAAAACGATGGAACTATATGTTATGTTTTTAGTTCTTTTCCTTGGATATTTTTTCTATATTCTTTCTTTTTCATTCTTTGTCATAAGAAGACATGAGTCCTAGGTTACTTCTCAGTTTAGTTTTTAGTTTCTTGGACTGAAAAATACGCATAATCATGTATTCCTTTCCATTTCAGACGTAGAAATTTTGTAAATTCTCTAAGTAATAGTTGTAGAACTCCAATTGAACAACTTCTTACTTAATAATGTGTAGATTGTCCTCTTTTGAATTTTGATCTATAACATCGTTAACCAGCGAGTGCAAATTTCTATAGAGTTCTCCCCCAATATTTTTGTGACTTTTGTTTGTTGGTTTTATAGTTGTAGAACTCCAATTGAACAACTTCTTACTTAATAATGTGTAGATTGTCCTCTTTTGAATTTTGATCTATAACATCGTTAACCAGCGAGTGCAAATTTCTATAGAGTTCTCCCCCAATATTTTTGTGACTTTTGTTTGTTGGTTTTATTAGTCGTCTTATGAGTTACATTTTGCTAATTTTTTCACATATTTATGGTGTCATCTTTCACTCACCGCGAAGCACAACGAGCAGGCCTATCTAGTTGTATTAAAAATTGCCAGAGCCCAAATAATTTATTTGTGCAATAGATAGAGAAGTGGTGAGCACCTGCATTCCAGTCACGGATTTCAGAGTTCCCCAGACAACATGCTTCTTAACTCGAGAGAACAACCTCCTCCAAGTTCCCGTGAACTCAACACGGTGAAACGTATCCATCAGCAGCTTAAGCTCATGTAGATTAAATCTTGAGCTTTCATATGTGATTTGGAGCTCAACCTAAGGTATAGTAGATGAACTCAGTTCAATATATTAATCCATACAAGAGGAGGGAATTCAAATAATAGAAAACAGGGTCTGATAAACTAGATAACAAACCTGACTGATTTTGATATTCTGGAATTCCATCACTTTACGAGGACGAGATCTCTTTTCGTCTTGGGTCTTCACCACCTTCTTCTCTTCTTGAGATGGCCGACCAGACTTTACAATTGTCTTCGGATCTTTTGACTTATTTTTATCATCTGCTGCTTCGATAGCAAGAGGCTCATTTTTTGCAGAAGAAACGCTGGATCCATGAGCTTGCAAAAGCTCATTTGCAACAGTTTCAGCAACAGTTTCCTCCCATGTTCTGTCAAAAGAAGAAGTCCTCCTCAGCATGTTGCCAGTGCTGCCAGTCAACTTGGATAAAAGATCAGGTTCCTTCCCTCCATGGCTGGACGTCGACGGAGCTTCACTGGTTAACATGCCCTTCTTAAGACGTCTTGCAGCAGCAGTAGTTGAAACTTTCCAGACTTCCTGCACCCCCGAAATGTGGACAAACAGTTTCTTATGAGTGCTTTCTTGAGTATAGTTCTACTATGTCAACGCAGCTTTTCGCTCATCAAATTGAGAAAGCAATTCTCCAACTAACCTGCCGGCGTTGTGAATCTTGCTCTTCTTCGGGAAAGAAATACGTCCACATCATTCTGTACATAGTCTCTGTCAAGTGAATTTTCAAAGGATATATCTCCACCTGCAGCAAGATAAAGATTTGTTTAAACAGGTGCCAGCCAGGCAGATTGCAACCTAACCTTCTTAATCTAAAGAAATTACTCTACAACAAACAGGACAGGCTAAAGTTCGCCATTTAGCCTGTCTCATAAAATATAAAAAATTATCAACTTGCGGAGAAAACATACATGGCCAAAAAAATGTTCTTGACAAAAAGAAATGTCATGCCAAATCATCCGGATAGAAATAGAAATTGTGTTTATCCATGGTGGTTTACTTGTTAAGTAGTTTTTCAACAGAATAATATTTTCCAAGACAATCACAGTTCTCCATCACAAGACATGTTGAATCAATTGTCTGTAGTTCCTCCTGTTTAGAATGTTACTGGGGCATCTAAAGGGAAAAGGACACTCATAACATAATGGCGGGTCTTTAATCAATATAGTCCGTTAAACAGCAGAAAAGTTTATTGCTAGGATATCTCTGCTAATTTTTGCTATGATCATCACTCTGCTACGGCTTTTCACCTCCCCTTTATACCTCTGCAATCACGCGCTCTAAGCTTTGAGTCACATCCTCAATTCAATTGTGAAGGAACCATAAAGTTATCATACTTCTCATCCATTGCACTGCTCACTCTTATGCCAATGGCTAATTGGTATTTGACGACCAATATAAATTGTGTTATTTTATACATTGTCAACTTCAGTAGTTGCAGCCAACTCAACAGAATGATGCAAAACCCACGATAAAAGGAAACTCGAGGATAAAAGAAAAACAAAGAGAACCAAATTACCTGGAAAAGTTCAATACGAGAATTCCCATCCTTTGGTGTTCCTTGTTTGGCATCCACCCGCAGCATGACTTTTCTGCAAGCACATAGACATAATAGAGCTTCTTGAGGAATGAATACAAATTAAAGCGAAGGGCCTTAAGTTGTGCAGTTTGCAGCATATGCTTCAAGGAATTTGTATATAATAGCTCTCATGCTCATTTTAAAAGCAGGCAACCCACAATTTCCACATGTGCCTAGTACCGTAATTTGTTAAAGCTACCTAAATTCATTACCTCTCTACTTCCATGAAAATGACATCCTATGCAAACAAATTATGTTTTTAGGTTTGTCATTTGCACAACCAATTATCACAAGACAAGTCAGCCTCCCATTTCAGATTCAAAACCAACTGAAAACAAATTGGATTTTTAGGTTTGTCATTTGCACAACCAATTATCACAAGATAATGCAGTATGCCCCTTTACTCATCATGAATGAAAGACATCTGAAACCCACAAGTCAATTCCCCTACGCCTGATCACCAACAAGTTACAGAAAAGATTCACAAGAAGCTCATTTGAGTTAACACCACAATCAGATGTTCAGTTCAAAATCAAACCAACATCTGTGGCAGGTTCTTACATTCGCAGGAAGGCTTAGAAATAATTTTCATACGCTCCACTTGAACTTGTTACAATACATAACACAAAAACAGTGTTTTATTGTGTTGTTATTAATAACAATGCATCCCTCCACGACATCCACCGCCAAGATCCTTGTATGCACAGCATGAACTATAGAAAACTACACCCTTACTAACAAATAATTGGATCAAAGAAGCACTTACACTATCAATGAAGATACCATCAGGAAATAAGAAAGAACAAGGCAAGCAAGCCTATAATATCCAGCAGTACTTACTTTCCCCAATCTGGTGGAGGATTCCATGGGGACAAAACCATATCAGACTTTGTGTTGGGGAGACAGTTCCTCACAACAACCACCTTGGTTGTGAATAGAGCAACACCAACATCCTTGTAGTCCCGATCAAAATCAAAAATCTGGAAGAGGGAAAAAAGGGAGGAAGAGACATGTTGGAGCTTGCCAACGACTAGAAAAGAGACAATATAGAACAAAACCATCAACAATGCAAAGCAGTGACTTACAACAGCACATCAAAGTACTGGTACCAATGAGGATTGCCACTATTTGTCACCATATATTTCGAAAGAGGAGAAAGATACATTTAAAGACAACGGAAGTAGAAAAGTACTATTGTAACTCAAAGCGTCAGAAATTAAAAGACTAATTTAGTGATGATCATAATTCACTCATGCAGGCACATCAGAGGAGCTTTTGAAACACAAAAGAGTTAATAATTGTGTATTGCTTACTTCAACCCTGAAGATAATCATTCTAAAAGTAAGACTAACTTAGTAATATTTCACACGACTGCAAGAAGAAAATAGGAGTGAGGAGCTACAAGGGGAAGCAAATGATTAAGAACATTCACTCACCATATCATTTATCTCAGCCTCTGCAAAAGGTTTGCCATCTATAAGCATGCTCCACACAACTTTATTAATCTGCAAAGATATTCGCATAGCATAGGATGGACTCTTATTCTTCTCCTTCTCCATCAACCGCAACTGTGCAGCTTTTTGTAGAGCTACTCTTAATGCTGAAGATGCTTCTTTACGGGACTTTTTTGCATTAATGACCTCTCTCTTCAGACCTTGTACCTGAAAAAGTAAAGTTTACTATAGATAAGATACAATTGACAGTATAAAAAACAAGGAGCAAAAGAAGAGTAATAGATATTACAGAAGACAGACCATGGAGCATAAAAATAAAATGGCAATTACACCAGATGCAGAACACTGATCATTAAAGCTTGTTAGTTGATGCAACCCAATGGTACTGCAGCTGCCATTTAGTCCTTTTCTTATGTGCAAGAGTAATTTCCTTTCCTCTTCATTTATGAAAGGAAAGAGAAGTAATACGAATTGCAAGTTTGAGGCTTCTTACCAAAGCAGATCTTCCACCACTTATCATCCAGAAGTCATCTTCTGTTCTGGCGGATGAATCTGGAGATGTGCCACAATCTACAGAAAGTGACCTGATGTCATCAAAGAACACTTTCAGCACCTGCTCTGCTCTTTCGAAGTCAATTCTTGCAAGTTCAACCTCTTCAACCCCATCCGGAACAACCTCATCTGCTTCCTCTTCCATGTCTTCCTCATCTTCAGTTGGAAGTGACAGACTATTCTTTTTAGGCCTGAGTCATGCATGTTACAAAGTCATTACATCTGTCACAAATCATGTTGTGAAAATCTTGGCTTGGCATGAAAAAAACATTCTAGCATAGTTAGACAACCACAAAAATGTACATCAATGTGAGTGAGAAAAAGGAACTACGCGTATCAGAACTGCCTGCAGCACAATTGAACCAGAAAATTACCAATTTAAAAGAGGTACCCCAGCTACAACACAGCCATTTCTCGCCCCAGAACCAAATACAGCATTTCCAGATCATCTAAAGATTCTCCTTAAAATAAATGGAAGTTTACAGGAAATTTTCAATGCTAGAAATATGGCATCCATGGACAAAACCAATATGAAGACTAAGTTCTAATCTAACTTTTGAAACCAAAGAAAACGGAGCAACAAGTATGTAACTATAATATGAAACACTCACTTTGGTAGCCGTGCAAAGAGGAGATTTGTCAAGACGTCCAGCATGACTTGAAATTGTCGAGACGTCATTGTTGCTGTTATGTTATGAGTATTGAATGTAAGCTCTTTCAATGGTTTGACCTGCACAGAACCAAAGACACAACAGGAGCTAATTAAGTAAACCATGTAGCAGTTGGATGATCAGCCACAATAAATACAAGATAGGTTTTTCTAGAGAGCACTCTTACCTTTAACTCTGGAGTCCCTCCTTTGTGTCTTGTATACCTGAAATACATATCACAAGGCATAAAAACTCTTTCTAGCAGAGCGCCAGTGCGCTTTACTTTTGGGGAACTTCTACGGATTTTCGGAAGCCACTGGAGTCCAGCCCCTGGATCAACATCAGTTGGCGCAACATGAGCCTGAACATGTTCTAACATAACTGACAATTCCATTCGCTTCCATGTCATCTCAGGTACAGTTTCTGGAAGTTGCACATCTCCTGTTCCTAATGCCTGCTCAATAATCTCATGTCCAACTTGGAGGACTGAATGAAACGACCGAGCTAAAACACGACCACTAACAGCAGCAAGTAGAAACCTACCCTGGTGTACAAAAGAAAAACAGAATGAGCATTCTCCAGATGTTTCTTACACAATAGAGAAACTTTGTCCCATAAATATGATCATTATAGAAATCTGAACAGGATTCTGGCTTGCTCTCAAATAATCAAACAAAGCGTACATGAGTAAATTAGAAAAATAAAACTATCATATGGTACAAATTAAAGGAAAAGTCTCGACAGATTCAGTGGGGAAGTCCCCAAGAAAATTAGCAGTAGCAGTCATAGCATTTGCATGAATCGCATGATATTGGTAGAGGGAAATTAAAACAGAATAATTACTAGAAAGGTAAAGCCATGAATAGCAAATGAAAAAGTCATAGCCACAACTGTTGCTACTACACAAACTCTAAGCAAAGGTTTTTCAACTTACATTTGCCTCTTCAGAATGAAGATTGAATTGTGGCTCAATCACATTCACCATGAAATGACGAGTTCCTTCTCCCTCGATCTCGTCCTTGCTAGCATTTGCTGATGATGGCAAGGAAAAAAAGGAGACTCAGCAAACAAAAAGAGAGAAAAATGGATCAGAAGACAATAAGTTTAGGGACACTCAAGACACACCAATAGCAGGAAATGAGAAATTCTCTAATTTAATTGGATTTGAAGGAGGTGAAGTAGATCCTGATGTCTCCACGGGTTCAGGCTCAGGGATGGAATTTTCATTTTGACTAGTAGGTGGGGTCTGAGAGGTATCATCTTGAGATACTTCAGCTTCGGCAGGTGCTTGGCTTTCCTCAAGCAATTTCCTCTGTGCATACTGCCGAGATGGAGAAGGCTTAGGGGGTGCAAATGCTTTACCAAGTCCACCAGCAAAAGACCAAACAGCATCCCTATTTTCGAGATTCCATAAAATCTTGAGACCATAAACAAAAATACGCTGACAATTGTCAGCTATTATAACATTATAACCATCATCATCACTATGATCAGAGTGTTCATCACTATCACTGCCATGATCAAATTCAGATCTCACATATGTCAACTCAGCATTTCTTCTTCCAGCCTCTTGCCAAGCCAATAGTTTTGACGCATCAGCTTTTGGTGACTGCCTTCTGATAGTAAAATACGCACAGGATAAAAGAAAGCCAGCATCTCGGTGCTTCTCAGTGCAACTAGTCATATTATTGTGCTTTTCACTTGGAACTCTTTCCATAGTCGAAGTTTGAGAATTTTTCTTGTTCACCTGTATAACTTTTTCAACACTGGTTGAATCTTCTTTATTTATGACAGCCTTAGGAACATGGAGATCAACTCCCATGTAGACGAGATCAAGAGGGCCACGAATGCTTTCAAAAGTGAACTTTTGCTTACCCCGACCGTAACAGGCTTCATATTTCACCTTCGACATATTAAATGTGAGTCCTTTTGCTGGATCATCATCATGCATTGGACGATTCTTTATGCAAGTAGGTGAAGCATCTATACGAAGGTAGAATTCAGTCATGACCTTGTCTAGTGATAAATTACCAGACCGCACAATTCTTGGAACACCATACCGAGGCCAACGGGAGAAGGTACGTATCTTATTAGGTGGAAGATAGTTCAAATTCCAGAACTTAATCAGCCATGCCAGGTCATGAGCCCCAACAGTCAACGTGGGCGGAACATATGAAACATTATCAGGCTTCAGAGGGAGATTGGGAACAGCTCCACCACTTTTACTGTTGCCCGTGGAAGAAGATGATTCATTTGAGCAAGGAAGTGGTGGTCTAAGAGCGAAGTTCCAACGTAAGGCCAATGACGTAGATCGAAAAGGATCAAAGACAAATTTACGAGGTTTTCCTTCAATAGGGACTGCAAATAGATAATGATTCATCGGGGTGCCAGAGTCACATTCCCATTCCATTGTCACTTCAAGGGTAAACGTTGGGGCTTCAAGTAATGCTTGAGATACACCAGAAGGAAGTTTGAAGCCACACCTGTGGGCCAAATTATCTAAACTGCTCATGAAAACCTTGAAATCTTTGGTGGACATAAACACACGCCCATCTGACTGTTGAATCTCCATGAAACCTGATATTATTTGAGCTTTGTCGAGCTTTTCATAAGGATCAGTGGTACCAAGAACATGCCACAGAGTTTCAGAAAAGGACAAGGTGATCTGTCCATGAATGTAGTTCCTCATATCATCCCACCAAGGTAGGCTACGCTCCTTTTTTGGAGGTACAACTAATGGACCTGGATTTCTGACACTAAGGTTAGCCCTGCGAAGTGCCACAGTAAAAGCATAGCTAACATCCGCAAACGGTGGCTCATAGCCAACTCCATAAGATACTTCTCCTTTCTGAAAATGCAATGGCAAATCGAAGTATGATTTCATCGGAGGAGTAGTACCAGTAGCTGAACGGAGCATGCAAACCTTTCTCCATCTCCCTATAAAGACATCTTGTTGCATTTGGGGCTGGAAGGGTGTGGCCTAATTAGAAAAGATAACAGTCATGTTCAAGAATAGTGTTATTGATATGCAAATAGCACGGAATTTCACAGAAAAATGTGGAGCAGATGGTTTACGATGTCAGTATTATGTATCACAGGTGATCCTGGACATAAAAAGGATAGCATAAATCATTCTACCTGAGACTGACAGACAGAGCTTACATAATGATGTAACAATAGAGCACCAGTTTACCTTACTAGTAGAAACCAAACATTCCATGCATCAATATCCTATCTGATTGATAAATTTTGTACGAGACTAGCAGAAGCATAACCTTTCAGTTTGTTTCAAGTGTCCGTTTATACGAAACATAGTTCTGAACAAAAGAAATAGGGTACTCGCACTATGCTGCTTGCCCACAAAAATAGTTGTTCTGTGAATGAACTATGAAGTACAAGGGAAATAGTTGACAATTACCACATTTATGTTAGATTTGTATGTACTTTAATTTAAAACTAAAAACATCTTTCAGGCAAGTCTGTCTCTCAGCTCTAATATACCACAGATTTTATGGGTCGTTAGGAATCTGTGATGCCAAATTATGTATGTGGAGAATGTATGTTTTCCTGACAATACAACTAGCCTTACTTATACAAGTGCTTTCTTCATTTTTCCTCCCAACCACACTTTCCAGTTCATTATTTTCTTCCTATTCCGAATACACATATTTTCAAATACGTACATCGCAAGAATCACAAATTTGAAACGACCCCGAATAGTATTCCACTGTAAGAGAACCAAGAAATAAGTTTGAACAGGAGCTAACCAGATAATTTTACGAGAACAAGAGTCCTACACAGAAGTTCCTGGCTAACCATCAATGCTCAGATCAATGAATTGCTACACATTCAGTACTTCTTTACTCGTTTTAAGATAATTTCAGAGAAATCCATAAAGAGAAAATATATAGAACAACCCAGAGGAGAAAAGGATGACTTTAAGAAATACCTGTTGGGCAAGTACCAGACGGCCTTCGCATTTACCAGATGTAGCACCGAGAAGTGGATACGTGTAATCTCTCAACTGAACAATCAGCGAAGCTGTTCGCAAAAGAATATTGCTCCCGTAGAGTCGAGAAAATGGTATATTGTTATCAAGAGCAACTGGGTCAAGTTTCTTGACAACCTCTATCATCCCATCATCCCCACCATCAATCTTTGATAAAGTTAAATCTAAGTCCGCAGCAGAAATCGAAAGCAGAGAAGTTCTTGACGTGCTTAGCTTGAAACCCGCTTGAAACCCTTCTTTATATGCACCTGAACCTTCCGAAGATACCAGCTTCTGGCATGCCTCATAATATGATCTAAATGACTGCTGATAAATTTCATCCTGCAGTTTTTGGATAGCTGAAGTATCTTGCATCTCAATTTCGACTCCATTGTACATAAACTTTTTCTCG
This sequence comes from Linum tenue, assembly GCA_946122785.1. Taxonomy (NCBI): domain Eukaryota; kingdom Viridiplantae; phylum Streptophyta; class Magnoliopsida; order Malpighiales; family Linaceae; genus Linum; species Linum tenue. The sequence goes on along the minus strand of CAMGYJ010000010.1, from coordinate 17,329,353 downwards.
TTAGTAGAATCATTTCCTTCTGAAGCTTTGGAGCAATCTATAGCCTTGGAGATACACTCATCGAGAAAATTTAACCTAACAGCCAGTTCAGATGCCTGATTCTTCATCAGATGATAATGTTCATCAAGCCAACCCTGCATTGGTTCCTCCTCGATATCAGCAGTGAGTTTACGTATGAAAAACTTTACACATCCGAATTTCGTTGAACTTGGCTTTTTCGGCTTTGATGTCTCTTTCTTGATGGGAAATATAAGTTGGGTTTTAGCAGCTGTTACAAGCTTCAAAGCACGCAACATTTCCTCAACAGAATCATCAATGGCACGCAATTCCAACCTGTATGGCAGGCTTATATGTAAATTGAGTCCTTGAATCACCCAATCCCACGTGACAGATGGCACTTTTGGATCGGATGATCTGGTGGAAGCACTTGGAATACGTGAAATTTGCATTCTGCTGCTTTTCACAACTCTGGTCCCATTGAATCTGACAAGAAGTCCTTCAAGAAGTACCCCTATGCGAGCATTCTCTGAGAAAATTGATTGAACCTGCACCATTGCATCAACTCCATCTCCAGCCACAGCAGATATGGTCAACTTTTCCACATCAACAGCAAAAATAGATTCCTTTTTCCTATGTTTATCAGTGTTTTCTGATTCTATTGTGGTTTCTTTCTTGTGTTCAGCATCTTTCACACTAGATGAATCTTCCATGTGTTCAGTTTCACTTACCTTAAGCTTCTGGTTGTGAGCTACAGCCTTCAATCTTAGCATAAGTTCAACCAGTGAAATCTGCAGATCAGGCTCCCATCCAATGGCAATATCCATAGCACTGAAAAGAGAACACACAGCCACTCCTTTAAGACCACCAGCTCGTCTCACATATTTAGCTTTCTGTATATCAAACAATGTAACTTTTGCATCAATCTTGTGCTCCTCCAACTGTTCCTCATATGTTGATCTTGCTCTTTCAATTTCCACCTCGGTAGATTGCTTTCCCTTATTCACACAGACACTGAAGTGGATGATGTCAAGGGAGACAGAGTAATCCACCTTCTTGTGGTCACCATAAACTGTCGATATCACCTCCGCTGTCCGTGGTGTGCCATCGGCAGAGTTGGTAATTACTAATTTCCCGCCTTGTGATCCATAATTGACACGCTTGGGATCAGCGACAACTGTGTTTTCCAAGCCTGAATTACCAGATATATTCACAGAACACCTTTCAAGATTGAATTTGAGAATTTGAGCCCCTTTTCCAGAGGACTTAGATGGCCTTCCACCTCGACTCTGTGTTGTTCTTTTACCAGGAGAGAGACTTTTGGCAAGAGCTTGAAAGGAGACAGCAGTAACAACAAGTGATTCTAAGCGCTTGAAGTTCAAATGAATGCCCATACCAGTGACATCAATAGAAAGAACTAATTTACATTTACTGCCATCTTCTTCGGACGGCTCAGTCTCCTTTTTGCCCCAGTCCAGAATGACCTTTGGTACATGCAATAATGCACCTGAATTTGATTCCACAATAAATGGGCTCTCTTTCAAGCATTCTTGATATTCATCTGCCATGTGCAAATTGAGTTCGCCGAGTTCCATGTGCACGGTAGTTCCCATGTCCGATATGTTATTTGCAAAAACATGTGATGATTGTGCACATCCCTAGACAGAAAGAAAACATTAGCTAATACCATCCAGACCTTCAATACAACAGTTTATATGAAGGAATTGGTTGCAAGAATTATATGCTAGTACAATCTTAGCACCAGGCAGGTTGATGTGCATACAAAGTGCTAAAAGGAGAAACCTTTTTTTTCATTATGAAAATAATGCAAGAACGCATGGATCAAGTAGCAAAGGAATAAGCACAGCAGTAACTGCTCGACCATTATAAACCCATAAGTAAAGATAGAAATTATGTTGACAAGAAGCATAGGACTTACATGATACAGAGGTAAATCATTGACACTGTAAAGAAGAAGAGTCATCTCAGGAGCTGAAACTGTGCAAGTCCACATAATTGCTTTGGATTCAGTTGATTGTGGTTTTGGAGGAGAAGGCACCTCTTCTCGAAGCACCAACTTTTTCTTTTTTGAGTTTTGGAGATGTAACCATGGTTTTAATCTGCTTGCTATGATGTTGCATTGAGTACCTCCCAGCTTAACATCAATTTCGGCTCGAATTGGAGAGTTGGGCTGCAAATTTAGAAGCAAAACAGGAGAAGTATGAAATGCTTGGAAACTCGAACTGTAAAATAGAAATGCATAATAAATAGACCAAGTAGATAAAACATCCAGAAAAAGAAGATGATTACTTAAAAAATGATGAGTGATGAGAACCAGCAGAATTATGAGACTGGAACAATAAGCACAGAGCCATAGGACCATAAGCTTGGAAACCACATACGTATATTGAAAGAACTACAAATAGAACCATCCAGCGTCAAGCATAATATCGCAGTTATAACAATATATTAAAAGTAATTATGAATGTTTACATGGACAAATTCGTGAGTGTATGATCAATATAAAAATTGTCATACGTGGGATACACATTATGGGAAAATGTTACCTGCACCATATAGGAGAGTGTGGAGATTGAGTATTTTGCAAATGACAATATCTTCAATAAATTGTTAAGATATGTTGTAATGTAATTTTGACAAAGAAAAAGAAAATATTGTGCAGGTGTACATCTTAAGCAAGATAAACATTGCCCACTTTTCCCTATCAAAATCGACGAATTCATTCTAACTGGGGAGATGTCAAGCACCCATGTCTAAAATTAGAATATTATGTGTACAAAAAACTCAAAAGACGAGGATTTGCAACAGGCCCACAAACGATTAAAATACATGTTAAGTTGTCAACCACATCATTGAGGAGTTAGCTGCATCCAAGATATGTGCCATATCTGAATATCAGAAGGTGAACTACACAACATCACAGAGAACCCACACTATTGACACAGGAATAACAAAAACACGAGCAACAGATAGTATTATACGACATCGGGGTAGCCAACATTGAGAAAATAATATGCCACAATTCAGATGACCTTACCTCTTTTGGCACATAAATAAATGTAACAAGATCAACTTTCAGTATTTCCACTACAGAACACCCAGCCTCCCTCAGCAGCTGAAAACAAACATGAGAAACTATCACCAGAATGAGAAAAACCACGATGAAAGAAGCAAGAAGTAGTAGTAACAAAAAGCCTCACTACTTCGTTACGTACATGCATCTCAGAGAAATCCATCTGAATATCAAGGCGCGTGCTCTCAACGTCCTCAGTAGATGGTGATTTCAAGCATTTGAATTTGAAGCCCATTATGTTATTTTTCAGAAGAAGATTATGCTCTTGATGCAGAAACCTTACATCCAGTTTCGGCAGCGTGAAGCAAATCTATCAAGCAGAGACATATGCACAGGTGATAGTTAAATTTTTTAGCAACAAGATTCATGCTAGGAAAAGCATCGACTTTCTAACACATAATAGATGCAGAAATCTATCTCCAAGGCTCATACATAAACTTTAGATATCATTCTTATGCACATCCACACGAAGGCCAAGAAAGTAAAACAGAAGGAATTCCATCAAGAAGTTTCCTTCGAAATGGAGAGCTGTAAAGTAACGAATGCAAGAATTAGAAAAAGCTAGACCACTCTTATGGAATGGTGAACTGTAAACAAGGCATTGTCATAATTGCATTAACCACTGACCTTATCTGGAATCATGGAAGTGTACTTAGACACTGCCACAACTGCAGAATTCTTTTTCTCCGGATCTTTAGTCACTACAGAGTCAGGGACTGGACCTTTATCTTTGGCCTCATTTGAACTTGAAGAACTCTTCTTTTTTGAGAGCAGTTCCTCATTCAGGTTCACGCTAACCTCTCCACTACGAATGTCCACATTTTGGATAACTATACCCTTCTCCCTACATCCGCAAACAGGTAGTCAGAAAATTTTAATCAATAAAAAACCCAAGCACGTAATAAGATCTCAAAAGTGGCAGGATACAAAAATGTGAGATCCCATTAGCAACAGAGAAAAGATGCATTAAGAACAATTAAGCAGTCCAATGGTCCAGTAATCGGGTTCATTATATGTTTTTCATTCAAAAAGGAAAGATGATCATATGACTTCTTAATTGCAGGTAGCTGCACAATTGCATTGTTTTTCCACGTGTCAATTATGGAAAAATGCTTACTGCCTACATATTGGCTTGTGATGCTTCTGTTAAATTACTACTCCCCCAGCTTTTTCCATGTATCAAAAAAAAATTCCACCAACTCAAATGCACCCAAAGATCCGACCCCAAACAAGAACCATGTAGTACTCAGTGAAAACTAGAATTGGGTAAACACATTGAACTCATAAACCACTTCATCATTATTCCTCTTGCATGGAGCTTAGGAAACCCTTTAAAACTTATATATGGAATGCAAATATCTAAATGCTCTTGGTGAGAAAGACTTAGATGCAATTAATAACAGCAACTAATTTATTTTAAGCCTTCCTAAACACAGTATCCCTTAGCAGGCCTATCTCCTAAACGGAAGATTAAGAAAGGAAAACAGAGAACATAACAAATGAAACAGCAATTACCTATCATGACCAAATTCCACTGAGAGGAAAAACTCATCACAGCTAAAAGGAGCCGAAGACCTCTCCATTGAACCAAATGACAGTTCGCCCGAAGTAGACTCTCTATTGTTAGAGTTCGCTGGTTGGTCACAACTCGATCGTGGTTCACCCATGTGGACGAAAATAGGTAATATGTGTAGCTTAATGAACAGATTAGGACTAGAACCACCATCTTTGGATATACCCAATCGCAGGTCCTTAACCTCAACTGTAGCTTTGGGTGTCTGCAAGATTTTGAGAGTCAACTACTATTACCCAGTTGAACATCTTTGACATGACTACATAACCAAGGGGATATGAAAAATAAGACAACAAGTAACAGCACCAAGCTTCATGCAAATGGTTTCTGCAATGTCATCATTATTTGGATGACAATAGACTGAAATTCAAGTGATTGTGGCAGGCAACAGTAAATATATCGCACATCCAGCATCTGCAACTCAGTTATTTAGTAATAGGTTTTGACAAACATTCATCTTTTTTATATCAAAACTTCAAATTCTGAAGTTTCAAACCAACACCCAACAGACAGAGAACCATATTCCCTCTAAATGCAACATGCAGGGCTATACAAGCTGTAAATTCCTTCAATTTAACCTTCATTATCCGTGGTTTATATCCCTTTGGCATATATTTGGATATACAGCCCTCCTAATCATTTACAATAACATGCCTGTAACTCAACAATCCACTAAAATACAAGAAATGCAATGATGCATATATTCAAGTCATCTCTTTCCAGAGAAAAAAGAATTCTGTGTCACTAAAGGTTGAGCAGATTTTATTTGCATCCATTCTGCCTTTAGATGTAAAGGCTCTCGACTATAACAACCCGTCAATGACAGCAACATGATAAATTCCAGCAAATGCAGACAATATTTAAAATGTGAATCACCTCTGATAAACTTCGGCCTGTAAGCAAATACTTCACAGTCCAAAATTTAATAGCATTGCACAGTTCATCCATTTTGCTAAACACGCAAATCTGATTCCCAGAAGACCTTCCTATTTTCACTCCATGACATAGAGAGACAGAGATGGGAAGGTAAACTTCTAGCTAGTCATTAATCTCGGAACTGAGCCAAAGCACAGCTTCTTCACTAACTTTTTTAGCCACCACATACGATAAAAGCCTATAAACTCAGTAACCTTGCATACTATATTAGTGGAAAAGGAAAAGAGTGTCATCCTACCCAGCACACCTATTCACCCCTATAGCTCTTATTTGCAGAAACCCCTTTTACAGTCATCAAACAGTCTCCCCACTAATTTACATTCAAAATAAAGAAAGGGAAGCCTTCTAGGTTTTAATTTTTCAGAATGTCTCATCATAAACCATCCCAGTCACCTTTCAGCGTAAAAAACGTCACCAAAAATATAAAATAAACATCACGTTACAATAAATGCAGCATCATATATTACCACGAACCTGTTTCCCTACAACCAAACATACACATTAAATAAACACTACTAGCAGAACATATTCTAGTGATGAACATCACATACCTTCACAACCAAATCGGTAACAGAGACTGACAGAAATTTGGCTACATTAGCTAAGACCATCCACTTTCCCCTTCCTGGAGTTTTCTGTGATCTTCCACTGCGAGTTCTAGTTTTCTTACTGGTGCCCTTGATAGATGGTCTCAAAACAATTTCCAGGTCACTTATCAGCAATTGCAACTTAGGGTCCTTCGATATGAAAGCAACGCCAAGTTTGACCAATGATTGACGTATGCTGACTCTAATTTCACCAACTGATACAGATTCAACTGAACCCTGAAAACATTCGAAGTCATAACATAAATGGCAGGGTCCCAGGATGGTGGAAAACAAAGTAAAACTTCTCCAGGGCAATTATATGCAGAAAAGGATATATGATTCCTAAGTTACTAAAAGAATTGCAAAGTGCATTAGTGTGTGTGTCAGTGTTTTCGCGCGCACATGTTCATATCGTATTTCATAGAGCATTCTACTGACTAATTGGAACGCTAGTTAAGCACCACATGAAGGATGTATCATATATCCTATCAAACTCGCCAGGATGCCAGAGATCAAAATGCATTAGCATCTCTTTGTCAGACAATATTGCCATTACTACAGGTTCAGCTGGAGACAATAGCAAGTCAGTTTGAAGAAAGATTTTTCCGACCAGCAGAACCACATTATGCCTCATAGGCCTTCACTCTTATAGTATGGGGGTAGAGTTTTCTTATCCCAAATTTGAAAATACAAGTAAGTGAAGACAAACCTTTTTGAACTTCACTACAACATCTCTTAAACACTTCCATCCACCAACCCGAAATCCAACTGATGCTCCAACAACGCGGCTTAAAATCCAAGCCACCAACCTAGAGGCAAATCTGGTAAAGATGGGCATATTTCACAGTCAAGAAGGGAACTTCATAAATCATTTCCAAAACCATTCATATAGTACGCAGGTAAATGATAGAAAATTCGTCACAAATGACATAGCAGTTGAAGTATCATCGCCTCCGCATCGGCATATAATCGGGCAAGTAACTACATTACACTAATGATGGTGAAGAGGTACTTTGAAATTTAAATGTAAGAAGATATTGTTCGAAATAGCCACAAAGTCTGTAAAGCAAGACAGGAAATTAAACGTCTAAGACCAATATAACAAACTGATTACACCAACGTTGCTTGAAAGATTAAGTGCATTCAACAGACAATAAGGTTATCACACTACTTTCTATGGATTAGGCCACTCCACATGGTGATCACTGTCACACCCATAACAAACCACCGCCATCATTACCATGAAGCAAGAACCACCACCATACCATAGCTCCTCCACCTACGTAACCTTATTCCATTTCAATGACATTGAACCATCACATACAATTGGTGCCAAACCTACAATTTGTCCAAACATAAAAACTGGAGGCTACAATGAGTTCGATGTATTACTTCATTTTTCAAAGTAAAGTGAATTCCAAGCAAAGAACAGAAACGAGGGAAAGTCAGGAACCACCATTCCACCTCCCATTATCGATCAAAGGAAAAACGAAATTCTGGGGTCAAAGGCATAAAGGATGAGAGTTCAGGCACTTACATGAAGAACAGCCACAATGTGATGCAAGCAATGAGGAACCCGTACAGGAACTTCACCGGCGAGGCCGCCATTTAGCCAGCTGAGACGACTGCGTGACTCTGACGTCCCAAAGAACTCGACGAAATCTAGCACAGAGTCCAGCGAAACGCCACCACCACCTCCGCACATAACTTCATGTCAAATTCCCGAAGGAAACAACGGAGGAATGCAAGAACCCTAAAGGACAGTCGCAATTAGCGAGAGGATTGGAGAGAAGGAGAGAGAAAGAGAAAGTGCACAGGAGAAAAGAGGGAAAATCATTTGTTTTCCAGGGTAGCGATTTTTTCTCCCCAAGCGGCACGAACGAGTCGTCGGAGTCCGGAAATGGAGACCGAACCTGTGTCAACCATTGATACCCGTAGATCCGATCCGCGAAGTGAGGTGCTCTCGCTGATGATGATCACAAGCAGACACAACGCAAACGCAGAGGGACAGAGGTGGAGAGAGAGGGAAAGGCAACACTGTTTCTTTCCTGTTTCCAATTTTCCGTTTTCTTCCAATTTCGGTATTGACGGGATAGGTTCGATTGGGTGTGGGTCGTGCGCAGGGGAGATAGGGTGCTACTGCACTGTCACTGGGGTTAATAACTTAAATGGTCACTGAACTAAGGTCAGGTGTATGACTTGGCGCTAGGACAAAAAATCTGTAGCTGGACACCAACCCCTCCGACGCCGACGGGCTAGATTTATGTTAACACTGATGGATCTGTCCAGCAGCCAGGATCGAGAGCAGCAGGTGGAAGATTAATTCGAGATGAGCTGCGGAGATGCACAGCATTTGTTGCTAATCTGGGAGTGTGCACTATCACGAGGACCGAGTTTGAGGGGATAGGGTTAATAACTTAAATGGTCACTGAACTAAGGTCAGGTGTATGACTTGGCGCTAGAACAAAAAATTTGTAGCTGGACACCAACCCCTCCGACGCCGACGGGCTAGATTTATGTTAACACTGATGGATCTGTCCAGCAGCCAGGATCGAGAGCAGCAGGTGGAAGATTAATTCGAGAAGAGCTGCGGAGATGCACAGCATTTGTTGCTAATCTGGGAGTGTGCACTATCACGAGGACCGAGTTTGAGGGGATATACAAGGGTTAATGATGGCATGGGAAAAGGGACACAAGAATGTACATCTACAACTTGACTCGTCAACAGCCATCAAGATCTTGACATCCAGTGAGAAGCACAACAACCGATACTACAACATCACTAGACAATTACAGGATCTCATCAATAGAAACTGGGAGGTTCAAATTTCTCATACGTTTAGGGAGTGTATCAAAGCAGTGAATTTTCTTGCCAACAAGGGGCATCGTGTGAGTTTAGGTAGTCACGATTTAAGCATTTTGGATCGAGGACTTTCTTTATGGGTTATTTATGATACTATGGTCGTGTCCAAGATCGTTTAATTTAAGTGTCAGACAGGAGCGCCCTTTTAGTGTCCCATTTTCTGGGAGGGGGGAAGTCAATTCAACAAAATCTAGGGACATAAGGGATGAACTATGATGGAGGAAAAAGAGAGAAGGAAGAAGGAAAGAATGAAGCAGCAATGAGAGTTTTGAAGGTTTGGCTGAGGACATTTGATACTTAGCAAGCAAAGAGTGATGTATTTTCTTTGATGTATCAATATTCCAGGTAGAGTTTGATGGATTTGGAAGCGTAGAAAAAAGGTTAGTTCTCCCTTCATAGTCATTCCAAATGTACTTTGCATGAGATCGCAGAACTCATTACAGAGGTCTTCTGATCCTCTAGTGAAGTTATTCTCTAATAAAAATGAATTTAATATCTCATACCAAGCTCCATGAGCTTGTTTTTGTCCATACATAGTCTTTTTCTAAGGTTGTAACCATGATCATGAAGGTTGTGGTTTTCAAAACCATGATCATGTTCAACATAAACATCTTCATTTAGAAAATCGTTTAATTCTTACCCATAGACTATCACAAAATGCTTCAAAAGGATGACTATCAAATTCTCCTCCATGATCATTTCTAATTCTTATGACAGAAAATTCTTTTTTTTTCTGTACTTTGCTGATGAAGGTTTTGAATTCACTAGTAGTTACATCTTGTGTCTTAAGAAGATGACCCACTTATACTTAGAGTGGTCGTCCACCAGAACTAATGTATAAAATTTTCTTCATAAACTCATGGTTTGGTTAGGTCCAAATATATCCATGTGAATAACTTCAAGTATTTTTTTGGTGGTTATATCAGGCTTACTTTTGAAAGACTCTCTAGTTTGCTTTCCTAGTGCACATGCATTGCAGAAAAAATTTGATTTTTTAACTTAAGGAGGGAAGCCCTCTAACTATTTTGAGTCTAGATAGTTTTCCCAACATACTCTAGCTTACGTATCATAATCTTTCATGCCAGATCTACTGTGTATAATTGCTAGAAGCTACTAAACACTTTTCATGCACAACATTAGTATCTTATAGATAAGTTGTGAACATCATACCTTTTTTTGTTTCCAATAAGTAGTATGTTACCATATGGTATTCTTTCAATTTCACAGGTGTCTTATTCAATAATTAATTTATTTCATTTTTCACAAAATTGACCGATAGATAGTAAATTGAACTTTAGACCCTTCATAACAACACATAAGAAAGCTTAGTGTTATTTGAGGATATGATATTGCTAATACCTCTTATTGATCCTTTGATGTTGTCTTCTAATGTGACTTGTCCTCCTAGCTTGGTGATAGTGCCTTCGAATTTTCTCTTATCTCATGTCATGTGATTAGAGAAGACACTATGCAAATACCAACTATTCTTGCTAGCTTTTCCCTGCACAGGTGGCAGTGAGTTTATTTTGGGGATCCACTGTTGTTTGGATTTTCTTGTTTTTCTTTTTGTTTCAATATCAAATGTCTATTCATTGTTGTGGTGTTCTTCACTGTGACAGAACAAACATTTCATACGTGTGTAACACTCGTACGTGTAATGCCTATGTTTATGACACCTAAATCACTTGATTTCTCATTTGTTCGTGCTTATGAAAAAAAATTCATATTTTGTTGTGTTTCCAGACTTCTTGTTCGAGCCAGAATTTCTAACATGATTGTATCCTGTCTATGAGTATTTACTTCTAGTTTAATGACACGCTTGGTCAAAGTTTGCAGATAGTCTTCTAGTTCATTTAGACTTTCCTTTGGATCATTAAATTTTAGCTAACTTTGCAATTGAGATAATCACTGTAAAATTTCTTCTTCTTGAGACTTTAATTGAGTGACTTAGTGAATCATCTAATTCATTATCTAAGCATGCATGCAAGGACTACCTGTATCTTTGGTGTTTCTTGGCCATCAATTCTAGATGATATTGATCAATGAGAGCCATGTACCCTCTATGCTCATTTCTGATTATGAATCATCAGAGTTTTCATCACTGCAGCTCCAGGCAGTAGCCATGCTCCTTTCTTTGTCGAACCTTTAGTAAGGCAATTTGCTCTTCTATTTCTTCTTCATCTTCTAATAAATGATACATGAGTGTTAGATCCTTCCTCTTCTGGGGTTGATCATTGTCCTCAATTCTTAATACACTTTTGTGAGCAGTTAATGAGCCTATTAACTCACTAAACTCAAACTTAGCAAGATCTTTTGACTCTTCTATAGTCGTTACCTTTGGTCTCAAAGACCTTGGTAAAGAGTTTAAAATCTTACTAAGTCTGCATTGGAGTAAAATTTTCTAAGATTTATTAATCCACTTACCATACTTGTAAATCTTTCATACATTTCAATAATATTTTCATCTTTGCTCATTTTAAATAATTCATATTCCCTTACTACCATTATAATACTAGTGTCTTTAACTTGAGACGTACCTTCATATGTAGTCCCCAGAGTGTCCCAGATTTCCTTTGCGGTTTTGCACATGGCTACTTTGCCACATTCTTCTCTTCCAAGAGCAGGTTTAAGAATATGCATTGATTTGTAGACTTTACAGATCTTTTTCTGGCCAACTCTCGATGTCGTTCTCAATTTGCTCCGGTCCTCTTTTGATATTGATCCAGGCCTTCATCTCGCAGTCTTGTAGGAAGTCTTCCATGCAACCTTTCCAAAAGCCATAACTATTGTTGTTGAGTTTTGGTGTTCTTGTTGCAGACTGTCCTTCAGCTTGATTGGAGCTAGATGTCTCATCATCCTGGTTGACGAGCTTATAACTTCTATCCTTGGATCTTATTACTCGTTAGAGACTTGCTCTGATACCAAATGTAGAAAATATGTAGCATACAAATAATCTTATAAAAGAAGATAAATATACATGATTAATCATGGGATGATCGTGTGGACTTGTGGTTTGGGCTTAATTCCCTGCTTAAGTCCAAGTGTTTCATGAGATGAGCTTTAGCCCTTATGGAGTCGTCTTCAATCTTGGATGAACAAGGTAATTTTCCTGTTGAGAAGCAAACACACAATAGATAAGAGTAGGGAGAGACACAAGTACACATGATATTTTGTTAACCAAGTTTGGCCTATTGCTTTACGTCTCGGCTCAAAAGTTGCTTACCCTTTGAGACCTAGTGTTTAGGTTTTTATCTTATTTCAATCTAACTCCAAGTTGAGACCCTTTGGGTGGAACTTAGAACATTGACAAGAATAGAACAGTACACCCATTTCTCTCTTTCTCACAAGAACTCAAGCTAAAGAGAGAAACTACACAACCTCACAATCACTCAAGCAATATAGACAGTGAACTCCTTTCAATTCTGACACCTGCTAACACAAAGTGTTTGATCTTACTTTGTGTAGGGTTGCTCTACTACATTCTGTAAGACTTATCTTATTGCGCCATTCTATTTATACTTCCTTAGATGCAACAGACTTATTGTGATCTTTATTTGAATTGGAAGATTCTTCTTTTGATTCTTCTTTAATTTTGTAAATTCAACAGTCATACTTTTACAAATATAGCAAGTAGTAGGAATTATAGGGATTCTACCGAGACTGTTTTTATAGATGAGAGAAGAAAGAGAAAGCCTTCCTTTTTCTGGATAATGTCTTCTTGATAGCTGTAGCCCACTTTGACATCCGGATTTACCATTTTCTTTCTTCTTTCTTCTTTCCTTTTTCACTTGGTACTATTATTTGTTAGCTTAATGTTTGATCATTTTCCTTTTCTTTTGTAGTCTTAGTCATTAATTAGGCCAACAATTAATATATATAAAGCTAAATTATAGTTACCATTAACTATCATTAAGCTTGTTTTATTAGGCCCATAGTTTATGTTCGTCGCGTTTGCAATAGGAGTGAATTTTCCTTAAAGCCTGATGTACTTCTTCACTTGGTTTGTTTTCTATCCCCCCTCACCAAGTATAATTGGTGAATCCACAAGTAAACACAAAGAGTTGGAGAATTGCTTGGAAGGAAAAATTCATCGTCATTCGTAATTTTGATTGCCTCTGCAGCTTTCTGGTCTTCTTTTCCCTCTTTGTTTTAATGGCTCACTCATCAACAGATCTAATAGAAAGAATGATAATGAAGATGAAATAGGAAGGATGACTAAGTATCGATATGAGTAGAAAATAGGAAGGAACAACAAGTTACAATTTAGGAAGAATAGACAGAAAAATAAGGGTTCAATTATTGTCACCAATATCTTTGAATGCAATACTTTTCTCTTTTCTTGTTTGTCAATTCGACCAGAACACATTTTTCAGAAGCATTCAAATGAGACAGAGGAAGAATGAAGAGGAAGGACCAGAAGGGATGGGAATATGGATGGGAATAGTTTTCCGAATATGATTTTTGAATCTCTACAGATTGAAGCTTTTGAATTTATCATGCAATTCTGAGAAGCTTATTACCCTTCGAAGATAACTCGTGTCAGGAAAAAGAACCAGTAAAGAAGCAAATGGTTGACTTTGGAGATAAGAGAGAGATTGGCGAGTAATCTAGAATAGTAAGGGTTTATGGCTTATATGGGCAAAAAAGAGAGGGGAAAATGTGTGTAATGGCTACAAGGAGTAGTTCGGTATTGTCATGGTCTTTCCCATCGTAAAAATCAAGTAATGCTCATTCATCATCTTTCATTACACGAGGTACAAATCCTATGCATAATCATGCATAACCCTCACTAATTATTTATGGAAGACAATTAACGTTTTCGTCAATTTTATTTAACGAGCTACATCTCTTTTTTTGTAATTCGTAATTGAAATTTTTTTGCACGGATAAATGAGATTAATTGTACTCTTCAAATGAAGCTGAAAACTCGGGATCACTGATCGAGAGAGGAGCATGTGTAGAATCTGCCACTGCTCGGAATTGGAGAGGAGAAGAGGTGATTGGATTCGTCAAGGTCGGGTTTCTATGAGGCATTTTGCAGCATGCCTTATTGAACTCCCAAAGCCCTAATCTCGCCTAGGTCGCATCAGTCGGCGACTGCCCCCATTGCACACTGTGAGCGATGACGGATTTTTTGTTCTCGTACCTACTCACCATCGTTTTTTAGTTGCTGCCTCTGTTGTTTGATGAGCGGCCTATTGAATGTCACCTTGAACAGTCCCCTAGTCAATATGGAAGTCGAATTGTTCAACAGGGTCGAAGTTAATCTAATGGCGGTGATGGGTATGGATTTGGTGGTTTCGATGGAGAGCGGAGGTCCGAGTGGGAGTCCAGAGGATGGACTTGGGTCAATGGACCGAGGCCCACTGGTTTTCCCATTTTTTCTTGGCCGTTTAAGCTTGAATTATCGCTTCTTTGATCTATTTTACGCTAGGTTTTGTTCCTTTGTCACATTTTAGGTCCTAATGAGTAAAGGGAGACATAGGCGCAAGTTTCAAGTCAATCGGAGATCAATTGGCGATTCGGGAGAAGAAACTCGGGCATGACCTGAAGAATAATGTATTTATACCTAATGTATGGACAAATAATCATGCAAGCTTATCAGGAAAAGAAGGTGGACGAGACTACGAGCGTCTAGGATCAAACGACAACTGATTCGGAGTCCAGACAAGGGAGAAACGAAGCATTGGATATAGGGGAACAGGTTCGGCGAAAGAAACACGGGCAGACTACCCTCAAAACACGGCCGTGTTTCATCTGGCACCTGCCAGTGTTTTTATGCCAAGACTATCTTGTGAAGACTGCTGAAGGGATTTAAAACACGGGCAGGACTAAACACGGCCGTGTTCCCGACCGTGTTTCTACCCCCTGCTTGGGTATAAGTCTATTTTCTGCGATTTTTGAGAGGGGAGAGCTGGGTTTTAGATCCCAAACACCCAAGGGACGAACCAAAGAGAGAGAGAGGGAGATTTGAGGGCATTCTTGGAGTGGAATTGGAGGATTTCTTCGTCTTGGAAGCTCGAGGAACAAGCCCGGACTTGAAGACTGATCATCTGAAGATTCTTACTGCAGTCTCTCTCTTCTCTATGAAGTAATTTCCCTTCACTTAGGTTTTGAGGAACCCTAGCTATGTTTGTTTTATTGGATGATTGTATGGGTACTCTTACTTGATAATCTTTAGTTCATATTCAATCTATGCATGTTTTCATGATTTAATTCTGCTTTAGTCGAGATTATTGATTCTGCTTTGATCCTATGAGAGAGAATACCTGATTAGGTCAATAGAGCACCATAAATTGATAGTATTGGATCGATTGCTTTAGTCGAGGGTTGATTCAATGGTTTGTATCGATTGAGAACCTCATTCGATAGAGGGAATCTAGTTCATAACGCCTTGATCGGTTGTTGTGAGAAGGATACGTCCCTCTAGGCAATTGACTCAAGAGGGCCTTGTTCCTTTAGTCGAGACTCAAGGTCTAGTTAAGGATTCTCGGCATTGTGAATGAAAGTGAAACAGGTTAGAGACCATCAATCATTAATCTGACTAGTGGCTAGGGGGAATCATACCTAAGTGAGTTCCCAACCTGTAATTAGATTAACTTTAACTGTAGTTTGCTAGAGTAGTTTTAGTTGTTCTATCTTAATATGGTTTGCTAGATAATGAACTGAAGCTGAGTAATAGTAACTCTAAAGACCCGTGGATTCGATATTTATTACTTGAGCCACTATACTGCAGTCCCTTTCATTGGTTACACTTGGCCTTTGTTAGGAGTTATGTCATAGCGAGTCAACAAGGAGAAGGGTATTCTCTAGCTCTCGTGGCAAGAGACTTGTCAAAGCAAATTCCATTGAGGGCTCGGCTTTCGTGATTTCGATCGATTCAATGTGGCGATGTTGGCTAAGCAGGCTTGGAAAGTGCTCAGGAAGCCAGACTCAACTCTTGCCTAGATTTATCGTGCGCGGTATGACCCGAACTGCTCATTCCTTGCTGCAATTTTCGGTTATCGACCGTCCTGGGCATGGCAAAGAGTCCTAGAGGGGCGTAACCTTCTCCGAAAGGGGCTTCATTGGGAAATTGGTTGTGGATTGGCGGTTCGGATCATTGGTGATGCTTGGCTGCCCACATCCCCACCATATTCCCGTCTATTCTCCCTAGTGTATCCCTTACTAATCCTTTTGTCGCTAGTCTTATCCATCCGCCTGCTCAGACCTGGAATGTGGAGATTATGGTTCCTCTTTTCACTCGTGATTCCATCAAATCTATTTTGTCCATTCCTTTACCATCTACCCCTCAACTAGACAAATTTATATGGTACTATTCTAAAACAGAGGAGTATACGGTTAAGTCCGGGTACCATCTTCTAACCTCTAAATTGAATGAACAGTTCCCTTCTCTGCCTCCTCACCTTAATGGCAAATTCTGGAAATACCTTTGGAATCTCCATACCCCTCCTAAGTTGAAGTTCTTCCTTTGGCGAGTTGTTCGCGATTTCCTTCCATTTCAGTTACTTTTGCAGGAGAAGACCCTGTGTAGTAACAGTGAATGCTCAGTTTGTTCTAATAGAGAGGAGTCAGCATCCCATTCCCTTGTCACGTGCAGGATGGCAAAGGAGATGTAGAGATTAATTGGCTGGAAGAGAGGAGGTCCAGCTAGCAATTGGCCATTTCACTGTCGAGTCTACCATGCTTGGAATGCTATTTTCTTTTCCTTGCAGCTCTCAAAGATGGAAGTTGTAGATATGATCTTTCTAGCTTGGAGGATATGGAAGGAAAGATGTTGGGCAACCTATGACAACATCCAATACCTTCCCATGTACTGTTTCGCCAATATAGGACACATGTAGATGAATGGAGAGTGGCGACGGGAGACACAAGAGGCAATCAACCTTCAACAAGGCATGTGCCGCAACACAGCGATGCTTCATGTCCTTGTGGAGGAATTTTAGTAAAGTTTGATGGAGCGCTCAAACGTGACGTGGGAGGTGCTGGTGCTTTTGTAAGCAGGACTGAAAATTATTCTCTAGTTTGTGCTTTGGTAAGTTCAACACGGGTAAGGCAACTGATAGACCGTCATTTACACATGTTTTTACCCCCGTTCTTACACCGTTTGAGGTGTTGATTCTCGTGTTTTAGGCCGATTTCACGCTAGGTTGTGCTTGTTTGTGATATTTCAGGTCCTAGTACGTGAATGAAGGCTTAGGAGCGAGTCTGGGGTCGATTGGACGAAGAACGGACGAATGGCGAGGTTTTTGGGAGCTGCACGGGCAGACCAGGGAGGCCGCACGGTCGTGCACGTGAGCAAGATGGCCGTGCGCCTTATGCCGAGGCCACGCACGGGCAGACCCTGAAGATCGCACGGCCGTGCACCCTGGCCGTGCGAGTCGGGAAAGCCTGGTTTTAGAGCCTATTCCGAGCCAAAAGGGAGAGAATCGTGTTTTGAGAGCAAAAACAGAGCCCTAGAGAGAGAAAGTGCGAAGAACACATCCTAGAAGCTGTCTTAGAGCTGGATTTCATCGAATCGAGCTTGGAGATCGTCATAGGAGTGGAAATCATCGTCCCGGAGCAGATTATCCTCATCGTTATGAGTATGGCTAATCCGATTCTTGTTTTCTCTTCTCTCTCTATGGAGTAGAACCCTTCTCTCACTTGGGTATGAAGAACCCTAGTTCCTTGTGTTAGGGATTTGATTGTAATGACTTGGGATGACATTACTGTTTGATTTTAATCGAATGACGCATGTTTATTGAATTGATTTGAGTCTGATGAGCTTTTCTCAATTTCTGCTGCAACCTGAGATAGATAGAATCTGATTAGGTTGTTAGAGCCTCTTCATTCGATAGTAGGAGGTTGGCTACACGAGAGTTAGCCAGTCTACTGCTTTGTACTGGTGTTCTTGGCGCCAGTAGTGGAGTTCTGTGTTCATAGCCTCAGCTTTCTATCCCGGTGAAGACTAGTCGTCTGCCGGATAGTTAGACTGAGAGGGCTTGGTCAGCTTAAGAGATTCCAAGCTACTGTCGGATCTTCCGCAGTCTAATCAACAGTAAATCAACCCAGGGAATTGCAATTGAACCTAACTAAGGGGCTAGGGGGACTCAATCCCGAGTGACTCTTGCCTGCTTTAGAAACCGAACAATTTACTGCTTTCTTGTTGCTTTTACTTTTCACAACAATCACTCGAACTAGTTTGCTAGATAATAAAGAATCACGGAGTAAGCAGTAGATCTAGACCCCGGGTTGATAATTAAACTTGCCTGTTACTGCATTCCCGGACTGCGATTACACTTGGTCGCAGTTTGGTGTTGTGTTTTGGCGTGTCAGTGTAGAACACAAGAAATCCCAATTGGGATATTAGGGATTGAGAAGAGAAGAAATTAGGGATTTGATAGTTTCTATGTATTATTGCTTAATTCCCAAAACTAATGAAATGCGTCTTTAAGTAGTGTAAACCGAAATAACCCAAAATAACAAGTTTGCCACTCCTTCCCTCCCCCTCTTGGCCGACCGACCCTCTCTCTCTCTAACCCGGAGTCGGGTTTCCTACATCCCCTCCTCCTTCAGAATCGACATCGGCCTCGATGTCGAAGGCCGGGAATCTCTGGCGTAGCAACTCTGACTCCTCCCAAGTAGCATCGTCCGGTTCCACATACTTCCACTGCACCAAGCTCTCTTCCACCAGCCGCCCTCCTCTCTTTGTCCACCGGGTCTCTAGTACCTTGAGAGGAACGAGCTCCAAGTCACCATCTGCTGTCACCGGAGGAGCCGTCGACGTCACCCTGTCCGCCTGGCCCCGGTACTTCTTCAGCAAGGAAATGTGGAACACCGGGTGTATGCGCGAACCTGCAGGCAGCTGTAGTCGATAGGCAACTGGGTTGACCTTGTGGATGATCTCGTACGGGCCGAAGTACCTAGCTGCCAGCTTCTGGTATGCCCGCCTGAAAACCGAGGACTGCCGGTAGGGGTGCAACCTCAACAGAACCCAGTCACCCACCTCAAACTCCTCTTCCCGCCGCCCTGCATCCTCGGCCTGCTTCATCCTATTGGACGCTGCAGCCAAATTAGTCCTCAACTGCTCCAGAGCTTCATCTCTCGCGCTCAACCACCTGTCCACCGCATCCACCGAGCTCGACCCGCCTCTGTACTGCACCAATGTCAGGGGTGATCTCCCATACAGCGCCTCGAACGGTGTCATCTTAATAGACCTATGAAATGTGGTGTTATACCACAATTCAGCCCAAGGAAGCATGGCTAGCCACTGCCGCGGCTGCTGGTGGGTAAAGCACCTCAGATACTGCTCCAGGTACTTGTTAACTATCTCTGTCTGTCCATCAGTCTGCGGATGGTAGGCCGAACTCATGCGTAGTACAGTCCGTGCCATGGCGAAAACCTCCTGCCAAAACCTGCTCAAGAAAACTGGGTCGCGATCACTGACAATAGACCTGGGAAATCCGTGATGTCGCACCACTCCCAAGACAAACTGATAGAACTCTAGGTCAAGCTCTATCGGACAATTGGGGATCGGGGATCAACTAGGGATTGATCCGGGGTTGAAGGGAATTGAGAGAGAGTGATTTGGGGGAATTTGGGAAGAGAAGAAGAGAGGGGAGGCTGCTGCCGTGCGGCAGCTTTGGGAGGGGAAAGAAGGCTCGGCCGCCAGAGAGGAAGAGAGGAGAGAGAGAGATAGTTTTAGGTTTAATTCTTGCTTACCATTCTCTACGTAAACAATAGTCTAAATACCCAAACACAATTACCTACTAACTACCCCAAATTATTAATCCCCCACAATATTCCCAATAACCAAAATAATCCCAAACTGAATAAATCAAACCGACATAAATCCCCAAATAATAAAAAGTCTATCATTCCCTTCCTCTTCAAAACAACCTTGTCCTCAAGGTTGGTAGCCTTCTCCTGCATCTTCCCCATCTCTCGCCTCATCCTCCGCCTCGTCCTCCCACCTCCCTACCAGCATCATCAAGTCCGGACGTGCACACTTGTGACCAATCGTGAACCTCTCGTCGCAGTTGAAGCACTTCCCTTCCCGCCGCTTCTGCTCGATCTCTGCAGGGGATAGTCGCACAAATCCCTTGGGCGGAGGTCGTGCCCCACCCTTCACGACGGCTACTGGCGCCTGCGCCGCCGTGGGTCCTCCAGCTCCAACCGCGGTCCCAGCCGCTCCTCCTCCTCCACCGCTGAGTCCGCTACTGCTCCCGGCGCCCCCTGCCCGCGGATTGCGGCCCATGGTGCTCCTCCAACTCGCCAGCTCCTCTTCCTTGTACCCTGCAAGACGAAAAGCAGATTTCACGGAATCCGGCTCAAAGATCCGGACAGCAGCAGCAATCTCCGGCTTCAGGCCTGCCATGCACAGCCCCACCAGTGTCTCCTCCGGAACCCCATGGCACTGATTGCCCAGTTTGAAGAACTCTGCACGGTAATCCGCCACGGACCCGGTCTGTTTCAGCTTGGCCAACTGCTCTGGAGCCCACCCCTCCGATTTACCGAACTGGTAACGCAGCTCCTCCTGGAACAACGGCCAGGTGATCAAGGTTCCCACCGCCCCATAGGACCTCTCCAACCACTCCCACCACTGCAGCGCTTCTCCCTCTAAGTAGAAGGACGCCAGATGCGCCTTCCTCTCCTCCGGAATGGGGTGGTTTCTGAACCACCTCTCCGCTCCATACAACCACAACCCTGCATCCTCCTGACCATTGAATTTTGGAAACTCAATGGTCGGGGGCTTGGCTCGAAAGACCATCCCATCAGTTCCATCATAAGCAGGGTGATACGAACCATACCTGTCATAACCGGGAGCACCCCCTGACTGGTCTGGGTAGAACGGAGTCCCCCTTCCTCGCCCAAAACTGCCTGCGGACCCTCGCCCCATCGGACCTGCCCAGTTCCCTGCACCATACGACCCGCGCCACATGTTCGGGTCCAAGCTGGCCGATCTAACCAGCCCCGGTTCGAACCGGTTCGGCCCACCTTCGGTTCGACCCGAGCCTGGTCCGCCCCGACCCGACCCGGTCAGCCCCGGGTCGGTCTGACCAGCCGAGCCGCCTCCTCGACCCAGCCCCGGTCCACCCGGCCCGAACCGGCCCTCCTGGCCCGGCCTAACCTGCGCGATCTGGGCCCCTGTCATGTCCGGGCCCAAATAGCTCCCGCCACCCGCTGGGTCGGCCCATGGTGCGTTCTGGCCCACCAGGCTGAGCTCCTCCTCGATCCGCTCGTGATCCATGGTCAGCCACCCCAGTCCTCTGGGTTCGTGATACTGGCCCACTGTGTCGCTCCGGCCCATTGGCCTAGGCGGGCCCTGCCCAGTCGGCGGGGGCCCGTTGTCGTACCCTGGCATCTTGGCCTTACCCTTGCGGGCCGCCAACTCCTGGGCCGTTGGTGTCGGTAGAAGCCCAGGCCCACCGCTGCGCCCTGGCTGACCCTGGCCCACTCGCTCCCCGGTGCCGGGTACCATCTCCGCCGCCTCGACGACCTCGACAGCCGCCGCTGGGGGCGGCGCCTCCGCCACCACCATCGCCCCTGCAAGCGCGCCACCCGCCGCCGCCGCGGTGTCCGCCTCCGCGCTCCCATCCGCCGGCGAGCCTCCCAGCCCGCTCCGGCTGCCACTGCCATCGCCGCCTCCGCCCCTCGGCCCAGTGGCCTGCGCGGCGGCCAGCGCCTCCACAACCCTCTGCACCTCATCAAACCGCTTCCAAACTCGCCGGGACTCCTCCTCCTGTTCCCGCCGTTGTTCGCCCTGCTCCTGCCGGAGAGCCCGCCATTCCTTGCGCTCCTTCTCGAACTCGGCTACCAGACGATCCAAGGTGGTCTGGATCAGCTCCAGCCTTTCAGTCTCGTCCACCAGCTCTCCGTCCCGCGGATCAGAGGCCCCCTGGTTGCCGCCGCCAGCTCCCGACAACCCGGTCGAGACCCCGGTCGAGGTCTGCTCCTGCGCCGCCGCCTTGGCAGCCTTCTCCGCCGCTGTCATCGATTTTGTAGACACCATTGCACCCTTCTTTCGCTGTTTGTGATCGAACCCAAGAACCGGGCTCTGATACCAAATGATAGAACTCTAGGTCAAGCTCTATCGGACAATTGGGGATCGGGGATCAACTAGGGATTGATCCGGGGTTGAAGGGAATTGAGAGAGAGTGATTTGGGGGAATTTGGGAAGAGAAGAAGAGAGGGGAGGCTGCTGCCGTGCGGCAGCTTTGGGAGGGGAAAGAAGGCTCGGCCGCCAGAGAGGAAGAGAGGAGAGAGAGAGATAGTTTTAGGTTTAATTCTTGCTTACCATTCTCTACGTAAACAATAGTCTAAATACCCAAACACAATTACCTACTAACTACCCCAAATTATTAATCCCCCACAATATTCCCAATAACCAAAATAATCCCAAACTGAATAAATCAAACCGACATAAATCCCCAAATAATAAAAAGTCTATCACAAACTGCTCGGCCACCATCTTTGTCGTGTACGGGTGCGCCAAGGGCATAAAATGAGCATATTTCGTGAGCCGATCCACTACTACGAACAAAACCGTCTTCCCACCAGAAGGGGGCAACCCCACTATGAAGTCCATGCTGATGTCCTCCCATACCCGTTCCGGGACCGGCATCGGCTGTAGAAGGCCGGCGGGTCGCAGGTAAGACAACTTCACTCTCTGGCATGTATCGCATGACTCCACATAGTCTCGCACTGCCTGTGCCATCCTGGGCCAGTAAAAATGGCCCTTAATCCTGCAAAGCGTCCTCTCGGCGCCGGAATGCCCTCCCAACGGCGAGTCATGGAACTCCTGAAGTACCGAGGTGACCAGGTTCGAGCCAGGAGGAAGAACTACTCGACCCTTGAATGTCACCAGCCCCTGCCGAAATAAATAATGACCCGGGTTATCGCTCACTGCGATTTCCCGACAATCCTGCAAATACTGACTGGTCTCCATGGACGCCCGTAACTCATCCCAAAACTGCGGAACAGGCCCTGTCACTGCGGCGAGGATCTCGCTGCCCGGCTTCCTCGATAACCCATCCGCCACCACATTAGTGGGCCCCGGTCGATAGTGAATCTCATAATCGTAGCCTAGCAGCTTCGATACCCACTTGTGCTGATCCGGAGTAGACACCCGCTGCTCGAGGAGGTGCTTCAAGCTCTGATGATCAGTGTAGATGTGAAACTTCTGCCCCAGGAGGTATGGCCGCCAGGTCTGCACTGCCGTAATAATCGCCTGCATTTCCTTCTTATACGTAGACCAAGCCTCCTTGGAGGGGGCTAGTGTCTTGCTCATGAAGGCAATGGGATGGCGGTCCTGCGATAACACCGCCCCTATTCCCCGGCCCGATGCATCCGCCTCGATCACAAATGGCTTGGAGAAATCCGGCATGGCTAGCGTCGGAGTGGTCGTCATAGCCTGCTTCAGCCGCTGAAATGCAGCCTCCGCTGCTGGTGACCAGACAAACCCCCCCTTCTTCAGTAAATCCGTCAATGGCCGGGCGATCATGCTGTACCCCTGCACAAACTTCCGGTAATACCCGGTCAGACCCAGAAAACCACGCAACTCCGTCACCGTCGTGGGAACCGGCCAGTCTACCATGGCCTGAATCTTGGCCTGGTTCACCTTCACACCCTGTGGAGTCACCATGTGACCCAAATACTCCACCTCCTGCACCCCGAACTCGCACTTGGATGCCTTGATATAGTACTGATTTGCCCGTAGAACCTCGAATACTGCCTGCAAATGAGCCAAGTGATCTGCCCAAGAAGGGCTGTAAATCAGGATATCATCGAAGAAAACCAGAACATACCGGCGCAGTAGGGGCCGAAAAATCTCATTCATGGCTGCCTGGAAGGTGGACGGCGCATTGCATAATCCGAAGGGCATCACCAAGTACTCATAGTGCCCGTTATGAGTGCGAAACGCCGTCTTATGGACATCCTCCTCCTGCATCCGGATCTGGTGATAACCTGCCCGCAAATCCAGCTTCGAAAAATAGCGGGATCCATGAAGCTCATCCAACATATCATCCACTGTCGGGATGGGAAAGCGATCCTTCACTGTGGCTGCATTCAGAGCCCGATAATCCGTGCAGAAGCGCCAGGTCCCATCCTTCTTCCTCACTAACAACACAGGCGATGAGAACGGGCTGGTGCTCGGCCTGATCAAACCCGTGAGCAGCATCTCAGAAACCTGTCTCTCGATCTCCTCCTTCTGCGAATGCCCATATCTGTACGGTCTCACATTCACCGCCTCCACTCCCTCTTTCAACTGAATCTGATGATCAACCAGTCGGTGAGGAGGTAAGGCAGTGGGAGTCTCGAATAAATCCGAGTAATGGCCAAGCAGCTCCTGAAGCTCCGGATGGAGTTCCGGCGGCGCCCCTTCCTCGATCGGCCAACACAAAATGGCCAAATCGGCCTCGCCCTCCGGACCACAGTCCTCGATCGAGATAGGACCAGCCACGGTGGTGAGGCCCTGCAGCTGCCAATCCTTATCCCTCCATTTGAAATGCATGGTCAACCTGCGCCAATCACTAGTCACAGGACCCAAGCTCTGTAGCCATGGAATCCCCAAAATGATATCGAATCCCTTGATTGGCAGTATATACAGATCAGTGCATATAGGCAGACCCTGAATTTCCAAAGATATACCTCGAAGTACTCCTCCACAGCTCAGTGTAGAGCCATTCGCCACCTTCACCACCATGGAATCGGTGGCCTCGGCCACCTGTTGCAGTTGCTTGGCGAATTCCTCGCCTACAAAGTTCAAGGACGCGCCACTGTCGACCAGAGTGATGGCTAAACAATCCTCGATTCGTGCTCGGAAACGGAGGGTCCCCGGGGAGGCCCAGCCCGCCATCGAGTGCAGCGAGAGGCAGGGCTGGGGGGCGCTTTGCGCGAGCGGGGTGGTCGCGGCAGTCGCCGCGGGGCGGGGCGCCGGGGACGCGACGCAGGGGAGGCCGGCGGGGCCAGGCGCGCGGCGGCGGGGGTTGCCGGGTTGGTGCGCGCGGCCTCCGGTTCGGCGGGCAGCCACCTTCGACCGATGCGGCGTGCTCGGTTTCTCAAATCTGCCCATGACAGGTCCGAGAGTTTGGGAGAACTCATCGAAGATCGGGGCTCTGATACCAAATGTAGAACACAAGAAATCCCAATTGGGATATTAGGGATTGAGAAGAGAAGAAATTAGGGATTTGATAGTTTCTGTGTATTATTGCTTAATTCCCAAAACTAATGAAATGCGTCTTTAAGTAGTGTAAACCGAAATAACCCAAAATAACAAGTTTGCCACTCCTTCCCTCCCCCTCTTGGCCGACCGGCCCTCTCTCTCTCTAACCCGGAGTCGGGTTTCCTACAGTCAGCAACCTTTTTTTTTAATGGAGCTCCTTGCTCTTCGTGATGCTATGTCTTGGTGTTTGCAGCATGGATTCTGTAACGTTTGCTTTTGTGGTGACGCTCAACTGGTGATCCGTCGAGTTTTGGATGGCGCAATAGATCATGACTTGGGCGGGGCGGTCCTACAAAAAATCAAATTACTGCGAAGCTCATTCGAGTATGTTCGTTTTGTTTTCGCTCCTCGTTATAACAGGGTTGCCCATTTAATGGCAAAAACTACCCTTTCACCGATAATTCAACATTTGGTTGACTATCGCGTTTGGATTCTCAATAACTTATAATTCCCTGTCTATCTACTGCCTGACTATGATATTAAAAAAAAAACTCGTTTATTCAAAGCTTTTTAGCCCCCTTATATACAACTAATCCAATTACACAGAGTTGGATCGAAATAATTCATAATCCATGATCCAAACGTGATAGAATGGTTCAAGTTGACCAACTAGTCAGCAACATCATTTTGTTAGTCATAAACATGCTTAATTCGCACTTGCCATTGATTGGCGATTCGGTTTCTGATCTGGTCAAGACCTGGCGTGTACCTACGTCCCTCATCGGGTAGATTCCGTAGGAGAGTAGCAGACTGAGATTCTTCCCCATATTGCAGTTGGGGTGCTTCAAGGAATCAGCAAATATAACGTCCTTCAGTTTCTCAAAGCGCGGATCCCTGCCAATGGAGAAGCAAGTGATTATCAAATCCAAAATGAGACCGTCGAGCAGTCATTTCATTCCGAACTCAGCATTGGAAAAGCCGATAACAAAGAGCAGTAATTTCATGTATGCACAAATTCCTCAGTACCTATTAAGCCCGCCAGTTGAGGAACATATACTACCATGAAAAGAGTAACTAAACAAATTACGAGAGGTTTCTGAAGAATCAATAATTCTCGTCGGTGTCCACAGCTGATAAGCAAACCGTTTCCGAAAGGACACAATTATCCACATACATGCAAATGCAAAAACTAAGATTCACAACTAAAGCCTTTGACAACGCACAGGGGGAGAATCAGATGCCAAATGAAATTTGATCTGAATAGAAACAATTATGAATCATACCCGAGACGCTGCCGAATGCTCAGAATCAGCCGGTAGAATTTTCACACTTGTGCTTGTCAAGTACCAAGACTGCATACCACACCCATCTTCAGCCGAACTCAGAAGAAGTCAATCCCTTGAATGACATGCCATAGTGCTAACCTGAAGCAGAGCTCTCCGACTGGGTGTGTTGAAGAGCTCAGAGCTCTACATTATGACTCTGGTAAACAGACTTCATTCTCTTTGAGAAAATTTAAAAGAGTTTCATGGGACGTTAAATAGATGTCCTTCAATGCTGGGAACAAAGCCTTTTTCCACCATTTCTTCCTTAACAATCTCATAGGTTACGTAATTTGGCACCAACCCCTTCTCCAACATCTCATTAAGAAGTTCATTGGCATATTCCAGCTTACCCTTCCTGGAAAAACCCTTTATAAGGACATTGTAGGTGGCAATATTTGCCTTCTTCCCTTCCTCCTCCATACGTTCTCTCACCTTCAGTGCTGCTCGTAGATTTCCCTCACGACAGTAGCCATCCATCAATGTGTTAAATGTCACATGGCTTGGACTCACTCCTTTCCTGACCATCTCATCCAAGAGATGTCCTGCCTTTCTTGACTCTCCTTTCTTGCAGAATGAATCTATTTGTATGTTATATGTAACAACATCAGGCCTCAAGTTTCTATGATTCATTTCTGCCAAAACACTTTTCACTTCCACTGTTTTCCCTTCTCTACACAAACCAGAAATCAAGCAATTGAAAGTTGAAACAGTAGGGGATACCATCTTCTTCACCATGGAGTCGCGAAAGGAAAATGCCTGCTCGATCTCCCCATCCTTGCAATAAGCATCGATCATCGTGTTATAAGTAGTCACGTTAGGAGCTATTCCTTGTTTTTCTATGTGATCAAACAATTCATTGGCTTCTTTCAGCATCTTGTTCTTGCAAAGACCCTTTATTAGTACATTATGAGTAACAATAGTTGGCTTTACACCTGAACCAACCATTTGCTCCCATAAACCAAGAGCCTCGCCCACTTTCCCACCACCACATAAACCATTGATCAAGGCACCGTAGGTGATCGCATTTGGTTTCAAACCTTGCCTTACCATTTCAGCAAACACCTGCACGCCAGCTGACACATTATCATCCTTACAAAACCCATTAATTAGAATATTGTACGTAACCTCGTTTGAGGGAATCCCATTTGCTATCATCTCTTTCAAGATGGCATCTGCTTTATACATTTTCCCAATTCTTCCCATCTTACAATATCCATCAATGAGAGTATTGTAAGTAACCACGTTTGGGGAAACACCCACAGCTTTCATGTCCTCAATGACATCACGAGCCTTGTTTAACTTCCCTACTTTACAGAAACCGTTAATCACAGTATTATAGCTAATCAGGTTCAGCTTAATCCTTCTCGTAACCATTTCCTGGTACACAAACTCTACACGGTTAACTTCACCATCCTTGACCAGAGCATTCAACAAGGGGTTACAAGATACCACCGATAATGTAAACCCATAATCACCAGCTCTCTTAAAAGCTTCAAATCCCAATCGGCTTTTCAAGTTTTGCACATATGCCAATACCAACATATCGACTATCACAGAATTGACCTGAAACGAACCGCTGCAAATTGAAACCGAATGAAGAATAGAAGAAACAGAACATTTCTCCTTCTTAACAAAGTTGTGCAGAAAAGACCTGATCTTCGGATAGTTCTGTGCATAAGCAAGTGAATGCAAGAGCCTGAAAGTGACTTCCAAGGAGTGTGCCAGCTTTAGCTCTTTCCTCGACCAAGTGAAGTAGCTGAGAATTAGCTCAGGTTTAGCTCCAGAATCGAGTAAATCACGAAGGACCGCATTGGGATCCGAGTCTCGGAGATGAAGTTTCAAACTTGACCAATGTTGCTTTGATATGAGCTCAGTAACGGTGGAGAGACTCTCATTCGTTGAACTGAACAGCCGCCAAAGGCCCCGATTGCTACTCTGGAGAATGAATCCGAGGGAGAACCTTCTCCCTAGAAGACTGTATTTCACATTCATGAACCCTTTTTCCTTCAATCGCCCGCAAAGAGATTCTCCTATCAACCTTTCCCCCACGATAGCTGGGAAGCGAACGATTGATGAAGCCGAGATTGGGGACTAGATGTCGTGGCCGGCGGGAGGTAGTAGTCTGAGGGAGGTCTTTTTGTTGGCTTTGTTTGTTTAACCTTAAAATGCGATTGGGCTGGGCCCAATCAAGATGCTGAATTGGTAATAGACGCTTCTGTTAACAATACATAGGGGTGGATAACTCTGGCTTTGGATGACCAGAACCCTTGATTATAGGTGGGACTAGGTAGGGGTGAGCTGGTTCAACCCACATATCCACCTGCAATCGACCCACCCATTATAAAGTAGGTGGTTCCTATGATTGGGTGTGAATTGTAAAATTGATGACCCACAAAAAATTGGGTAGATTCAGGTGGATTGTGGTTGACCCACGACCCATACTACTTTTTAACTTTAAACCATCGCAACTCTAACATATAGTTTTACCAAAAATGAAACTATTAAAATCACAAAAATTTCTCTCAATTTCGTTAAAGGATTTGCGTTGTGAGGTGTGCTTAGGCAATTGGAGGTACACGTAAGCATAACTAGTAGACAAATGGCAGGAAAAGACAATTGTCTTCCTCAAAATGATACCATCTCAAACTACCACCGATTTATCATTTCATTCCTTCCATCAATTTGGAATTGTTTGAGTTTAAAAATCTATTTATGCTCACAACACCTAGGCAAATGAGGCGCTAGATAAGATCTAAACATTTGCCTTATGCCTAGTGTCTTCTTGAACCTTTGTTATTATCACGCTTAGAACATGTTTATCAGTTGAATATTTTGTAATTTATGGACAACCAATATTGTAAAATAAACGATTCAACTTATTAATGGATTAATCATTATTTAGTTTGAAATTTGTTTAAAACTATTGAATTATGTGATCATATGGAATATATGTTGTAGATCCACCGAATCCACCCAACCACCCATCATCCACAATCACTCAATCCACCCACATGTAATGCTTGGGTGGGTGTGTGTCATTTTCTCCTTCACCCACCACATAGTGGGTGGTTCCAAACCCACCCAAATCCGTATAAAACCACTCACTGCTCACCCCTAGGACTAGGTCTAAAGAGAGAAATTAAAAAAATATTATCCTATTTTTTAAATTTATTTTGATCTTCTTTATTTAAATTTGGATTTTAATTTTTTTCACAGATGGAACGAGTTTGTTGCAATCTACAAAATTATATCCATTTTTAAAAATATTTTGAGAATATTTTTTCGAATCACCCATACCACTCTTTACCTGCCTCGTACCGATACCACCTTTGTTTTTAACTCAAATTTTGAAAATACTTGCCTGCAAGAAACACGTTCATTGTGGTTTATTGGATCTACAAATTTCGCAGGGGGATTTAATGATCACATATACCACTCTATATCATCTTGGTATATGCTGGTAACTGGTAGTATATGGTGATGAAAAATGGTAAATGGTCATTCATATATTCATACTATCATGTATACAACTATTCTACCCTCCGGTATATTGATACCATCATAGTACACGTTTATATCACGTGGTATGATCTTATTTACTACCACGCATTACCATATGGTATGGACTGATAATAAATGTTTCACCTTTTTGTTTATAAATATATGAAAGTGGATGTCATTTTAAAAAGCACAATTAATCTAATTTTTCTGTAAAAATTTTCAATTATGACTTAAAATAAAAGAGATATAACTCATTAAACTAAATTGTGGAAACAGTTAATTATCTTCCATATATGGTATGTGTTGGTCATGCAATGTTATGCATATGTAAGTTTTGCATCAGATATATTCTCGTCAACATGAGTGCGGATATTGTGCCAAACGAGACACATTTTGGCAGTAGCCAAAATTCACCACGGCCGTTGGATGTAGAAATGGCAATGAGGCAGGTCCGAGGCGAGTATCTCGATACCTATATTTGGTCCGTGACCGTTTGAATTCATAGTGAAATTTATCATGAGGCACCAGTCAGACAGGTCAACCCATTAGGTATTTAATTTAAAAGTAAAATATTATAATTATTTAGTTTTCATTAAAAATCAAGTAAAAATTATAAAAAAGCAATTAAGATTCTCCTAGTACAAAATTCGAACTGTACAATTTTGATCTACATAATTCTTCCTATAAAGAATCATTTCAAAATTTCCACCCTCGATGTTTTTAGACTCTAATGCATGGTTAGTGGTTTAAAGTTGGATTGGATTATATGGTATTCTTTTATGTTGATGTGATTAGAATTTTCTCGTGGCTAGGATGAGTCGGGGTAGGACAAACTGGATGTAGATACTCATCACCTGCCCCACGCTACTGTGGGCGGATAATACCGGCTCCATCGTGGGTCAGATTGGGTACCCAACAAGGCGGTTCAAATTTGCAATCTCTACGCCTATCAAACCTTATTTGAGTAATTTTCTCATAATTCTTAGATTCAACTAAATTCAAATCAAATCGTTAGCGTGTGGGACTTAAGCGAAAATAGGGGAGGATGGTTGTAACTCTTATAAAAGTAGCTTGTAGTTAGAATTTTAGAGAAGTATATAAAATAGACAGTAGAGTGTGTGGTTGACAAACTATTAAAAGTACGTTTTAATATCATTGGTCATGTAAAATGACTAAAATAATTTATAATATAAATATGAATAAAAGATAAAATTAAAAAAAACTATCAAAATGGATATTTTTAGATGTCTTTTATATTAATAATATAATTATTTTTTTTATTGTTGGCCTCAACATTCGAACATGTTGTATGTATTTTTATTTTATGAATGGTGGCATTTTATATGATAAAAAATATTTATAGTAGCGATGCTTCTTGGTCGCACCTCTCTTGTATTTTCCTTTTCATCACTCTAATTCTCTTATCGATTGCAAATCTCCTTCCATCGATTGCTGCCTTATGATGTCGTCTTTTAGTTAATCAGTATTTTTGGAGTTTCGCCTTGAACCTGCTTTGCTAACCTAGGTGAAACTTCAAACGAACGTAACTTTACGCTTGGTTATCCGATCGTAGCGAAATTTTGTTTGATTCTGCATAATTTTTTGAGATCTTGCAAGCAGCAATGGCCAAAGGCGGTTTGGTTCCGCCTTCGTCCCGAAAAAAACATCGTTTGCTACCCCGAGCGAGCAATTTTTCGATTTCGCCAAACTTTGAATAGTCATAAATTTGTGCTCCGTAACCAAACATCACAAACTTTTTTTTGATTCCGCGTAACTTTTTAAGGTCTATCACACTGCTCACTAGTCACTATCCTGCTACAACTTGGGTAGAATATTTTAGTCTCCCTTATTTTCTCTTTGCCTCATCATTTCAGTGGCTACAGAACCAACTCCACATCAAAACTCCAAATCGATTAGTGACATTTCCCATCGTCGTCCAAATTAAAGAACATCCAGTTGGTTGATGACCTACTTGGAGGAAATATATGCATCAACAACATCCATCATTCAACTTGGCCATTCTAAGGCTCTGGGACCGGATGGGTTCCTTGGCTTTTTCTTCAGGAATTTCTGGCCGTTAGTTGGAGAACGATTTTGTGAGGAAGTTCGTGGCTTCTTTGATTCCAATCGTCTCACAAAGGGGTGGAATGATACTCATATCTCTTTACTCCCCAAAGTTGATGCTCTTGAGCACATAAGGCATTTTTTGCCACCAGTTGCTGCAACTTTTGGTATAAGTTCATAACCAAAATTATGACTACCAAGCTTAAAAAATGGCTTCTCGATCTAGTTTCCAAGTTCGAGACGCCCTTCACGAGGAGGGGGAGGCAAATTCAAGACAATTTCATCATTGTTCATGAAGTCTTGAACCACTTCAAGAAGTATAATAGGGAACCGACAGGACATGATGCTCAAACTCGATACGAGAAAAGCTTATGATCTAGTTGATTGGAACTACTGGGATAAGATCCTTCAACTCTATGGTTTTGATCCCAAATGGTGTGTCTTGATCAATGAATGAATAAGAATAATCCAGCTTTTGATCCTTTTCAATGAATAAGAATAATTTGCCAGGGGGCCCTCTCTCACCCCTTATTTTCATCCTTCTATCTAATTCTCTTACTTTTCTTAAAGATAAAGCAACAATATCGAATTCTATTAGAGGGATTAAGTTGAATTGTAACTGTCATGTTCTCATCCACTGCCTTTTTGCTTGACATCGTCATCTTTGGCCAAGCTTCTGAAGAGGAAGCTACCAACATTATGAATATCATCTCGGCTTACAATAATATCACCGGCCAAGAAGTGAACAACTTAAGTCGTCCATCTTCCTTAGTTGCAATGTCAATAATGAGACCAAAGTTCAATTCACTCAGACCCTTGGTTTCGACTCCTCCACCTGCCATGGTAACTACCTTGGGGTGCCAACAAAATGGGGCAGATAAAAAAACCTTCTCTTTTCTGATCACTAGGATGGAGAGAAAAGATGAAGCCTAGAAGAGCCTTTTACTGTCCCAGGGAGGAAAAGAGACTCTTCTGAAAGCAATGATCCAGGCAATTCTGAAACAAAGAGCCTTCTCTTTTCTCATGTCGGGTTCCATAGCAAAAAAATTACTCCCTTCTTCGGAAATTCTTCTGGTCAGGCTCCTTGCAGAAGAAATCTTTCCACTGGTGCGACGCAAAATTCTTGTGCGCTCCAAAAGAGGAAAGAGGAATTGTATTTAAATCGTTCAAAGAGTTCAATTGAGATCTTCTAGCTAAGCAAGTTTGGAGACTCCTCTTGAACCCGAATGCTTTGTGGGAGCGCCTACTAAAAGGGTTTTACTTCCCTCATTTAGAGTTCTTACAAGCTTTTCACAAAAAAAAAAAGTCCTTACAAGCTAAGAACGGTCGACGACCTTCGTGGATTTGGGCTAGTATTTGGATGATGGAGATCGACATCATTAGAGTGATATGCAATGGGGAATCCACTAGGTTCTTCCATGATCAATGGATTCCTCACATTTTGTGAGGAAAATGAAATGGAACCATGGAGCCACAAGAGCGAGGGCAGAATTCATTAATATGAATGATAGATCGTGGAATGATTTAGCTCTCGATCAAAAAGCTCCTCCCCACCGTATTCATTCTATTAAATAGGTCCCCATCGGCTTACCTAAGACCCCGAATTTCTGGGCTTGGAGGTTGACCACCAAAGGTAATTTCTCAGTGGCTTCCGTCTACCATGCTCTCCATGACAAGGCCAGATTAAGCGGCAGGGTTCCAACCCCCCTCGTTACAAGATAAAGAGAGATGGAAATGGATTTGGAAGCTTCTCTTCCACCAAAGATGAAATCTTTCGTCTGGAAGTGCGTAAAGAATGCTTTGGCAACGAAAAGAGGATTATTCAATCCTCGGTGTTCTCCCATTCCCACATCTCCTATATTTTACGAGGTTGAGGAGACGCTTCATCACTGTCTTTTCGCCTGTAACCTCTTCCCCTCTTTGACCATTCCTCCTACTAATGCCGGCACCATCCATTGGATTCACCAATCGAAAGACAATATTCATACCCATTCTATCCACCATATCATCTTCACTCTTTGGAATATCTGAAAGACTAGGAATGAGAAAGTCTTTTGCAACGCCATTTCTTGGCCTCCCTTCACATGTTCCAATGTTGCTAGAGAGTTCAAAGACTGCTCTTAACCATGGATGTCTGCTCTTCCTTTTCCCCCTGTTCCTACTAGCCAGCTTAACCATCCCCAAAACTAGCCTACACCACCGCCGAGTAACCCTTGTTCTAGATTTAATGTGATGGATTGTTTATAAACAATTTCCAGCAAACGGCTTATGACATTGTGTCATCAAAAGCCATGGTCAAGTCTGCAACGGGAGAGCTGAAATCTTGCTTTGTGCGTCCCCTGTCGAAGCTAAAGTGAAAGTGTGTTGCATGAAGCTCTGAAAGTAGCTCAAATTCTTTCCTGGTCCTGTGATTGTCCAATTAGACTGCTTTGTTCTTTCTCAATGCGCAACTGAATTCCTGTTTCCTAGCCAGTCTGGCCATGGAACTGTGCAGCTTCCTTGGGAGTCATGAAAGACATCCTCAGGAGGTTTCCGGTCGATTGTAATCATGTTTCTTAGAAGGAATCTCGACATGAGAGCGGATTGGGTGACCAAATGGCTGGCCAACAATGCTCTTGCTAATGGCTGGATTGTAATTCTTGGCTTTATTTCGAATGTCTTTGTATATTTTTCTCCTTAACCTTACAGTATGCAATATAACCGGCCCCACGTTTAAAAAAAAAAACAGCAACCATCATGCCAAATGAGTGAATGACACATCCCACGACACCCACCAAGTATTTAAATCCATACTCAGTCAGAAGCTCCCTAATAACCTATTTCATTCGCTCCCGCAAATTTCAAGAAGACGCGTACTGTTCTGCAACCAACTCCAGCTTAAGGTATACAAACAGATTTGAAGACAGCTTCCTCTACATCACTTCATTCATTTCCTCTTTAATAGCTCTGTACGGGTTCTTCCTCAATCTCACTCAACTTCAATCCTCCTAACAATCCTCCATTCGTTTCCTGTCCTCCACTGTGCATCTCCTCTACTTCCCCTCCGGACTCAGATATCTTGGTTATCCGCTGCAGCTCATCAGTGACCTCAGCAGCAGAAAATCCTTCTCCGCTCGTTTCTTGAGAAACAGGCTCTGCCTCTTTCTTGGATTTTGGCCGCCGAATGGCTTCTGCTGCTTCAGGCATTGCAACTGGTGGAGGCTGGGGAGGCACCCAAGTCCGCTGAATTGGTGGCTGCTCGTTCGTCTGTACAACAGTGGTGGACCCTGGCTTGGCTTCAACGTATTCGGTCTCAGTGATTCTTGAGTTCTTCTTCTGCCACCAAGGCACGGTGCTCTGCGCATCCACCTGATTGCTCGCTTCATTGTTCTGCGCACCGAAATCTGAACCCCCTTCCCCGTTCAGTGCAGAACCAAATCCTCCTCTTGAGCTGGTTTTGGCTTGATAAGCACCCTCCCAAGGCTGCTCAGAGTAAGCAAGCAGTAAACATTCAAGTTAGAAGAGGCTAGATTTCCCCGTGTATTGAATTAGCGTAACATATTATTGCAATAACATTTATGATATGGAATTCACAAATAAAAGAATTGCATAGACAAAGCAAGTTCTCAATAGCACACACCTTAGACCTGGGAGCCAAGCGAGGATTTGAAATTTGCTGGTTAGGGTTGGGAGGTTGATCATTTATATCCTGTACAAGTACAAACAAGCAAATACCGTCAGCATGCGATACAGCAAACAAGTAACCACCAAAAATGGAAAACTATATGCATTGTACTCTGATGTTTGGCGGTCTCTCTCCCCTTTGAACCATTGCCATTATCTGCAACATAGCAACACAAATTATTTCCCCAGCTAGACTCTTTTGTCACATGAACAACACATTTTATTTTTGTATTGCATTTGGAAGGTGAAAACTAACATATTGCTGCTGACTACAGCATCAACAAGGAGATACGCCCCAGATCTTACTGCAAACACAAATCACTGGAAGGTTTGGGCATCGTCAAGCTTTGGGAAAATTACAAATGTTTCATTGGTCAAGTCAGTTTCAAAGGCAATGGTTTCGACTAAATCAGAAAAGCCAATCATCTACAGTAGTTTCTCATCAATTTTCATCAAAAGATAAGGTGATATCATTAAATGAGAAATTGTAGGACTTGGCCCTGTGCCAAGCAGTAAGTCAGAGCAATGAAAATGCAAGATTTCATAGCCAAAGTTCTGTTTAACTTAATGCCTACCCAAGTAAAGTACAGTACCTAGAAACTTGCAGCAAATAGATAGCGATGTCATATTAGTACTTCATATTCTATTCATCTTGTCCCAAAGTAACAACTAGCAGTTTCAAAATTATCACTTACATCCATATATGAATTGGGATGAGGTGGGGCAGATTTATCTGCAGAAGTTGGTGGTAAGGAGGATCTTGCTGTTCATAAAATACAGAAAGCACAACACGCAAATTACCAAGAGATGAGGGGAAAATGAAACAAAAATGAACCACAACTTGGCCAGTTTAAGAACCTGAGTGCGAATCAATCTCTGGTTTGTGTCCATTTGGATATGTTGGCTGGTAAGAAAATACAATTGACAAGAAAATGTTAAAGCCTGGACCAGAGTATATAACCCAATCTTTCAGATCAGAATGATTATTGATCGAAATTTTGTTAACCTGGATACCTTAAGGTTTGTAATTGAACCACTGTGCCCTCCATGCTCGACCAGATGAGTTCTTTCAATTTTATCACTTCTTCCTAATGACCATAATTATAACGAATAGATATAAGAGCAGGAATAGAAGAAAAAAAATAAACTTTTAAAGGCTCCAGTGCTCTCATTAATTGAAGTTGGAATGAGCTAAACTATAGAAGGAAACTTTTTTAATTGAGGTAGATATTTGCATAAACAATTCGCCTGGTTATAAACTAATGGATGCAAAGGTAAGACAGCACAGATAGACAAATCATTCAGGAGCCAAAGTACTGCCTAATACATAGCCAGGGCACACTAGAAAGCTGTGGCCTGAAACATTAATTGCAGAAGAATGTGAATGAGCTCCCCATACACGGTCAAATCTCTCAAAAGTTTCCAGAGGGAAAAATCTGGCTTTTGCTGGAGGGAAAAGAGTTGAACCGGCATCCGCCACCTTGTTTAATCCACTCATTATTATGCAACCAAGGCCTACCCCTCAAGGATTTAGAAGGTTGGTTCGTTGGATAAAGATATGAGGATCAGCCAATTCTCCACAGCAACTGAAGCAAATAAACTATCTAGCTTGCCACGGAATATGATGCAAATAAATTTGTGATACATCAAGCTCAAAGCTTAGCCACCCTGGCAACAAATTAAAATTCTCATCTTAAGAAATGTCCTTGGATCTATAAAATCCTTGTGATGCACGACTCTAGAAATTCCTGAGAACCATCTAAGAAAAGGAATAAAGCACAAGCTCACAAATTTACTTTCTTAAAGAAGCAAACATATTACCACCTTCCAGTTGTTTTATGGCACTCATTATTTATGCCACCAAGTCCTACCTCAAGGATTTAGAAAGTTGATTCTTTGGAGAAAGATATGAGGATCAGCCCATTCTCCACAGCAACTGAAGAAAATTAACTATCTAGCTTGTCACGCAATATGATGCAAATAAATTTGTGAAACATCAAGCTCAAAGATTAGCAACCCTGACAACAATTGAAAATTTTCATCTTAAAAAATGTCCTTGCATCTATAAAATCCTTGTGATGCATGACTCTAGGAACTCCTGAGAACCACCTAAGAAAAAGCATACAACACAACCCTTGCAAATTTATTTTTCTTAAAGAAGCAAACATATTATCACCTTCCAGGTGTTTTATGGCACTGCCCATTGACCTGATTTCCTTCACTTGCATTTGCATCAAATCCATGAACTTCTCCATGTTTACTTTCTCTGAAAAGGCCAGAAGACAAGTTTATCAATGCGTATATATAATTGCTTATCAACAGGAGTCCAGAAGCATTTTTACTAGGAAGTAAACTCTCGCTCTGGATATTTCCTACCTTCATATCTTGAGATCATCATTTCCTGGCTTGCTTTTGCCACATCAGACGCAGCAGCTGCGGCCGCTTTTGCCGCTGCTGCAGCTTCTTCAGCCAAAGTTGGTTTTATATTTGTTATGCCTCCATCACCATTTTTCTCTTCCATAACAACCCACCGTATCCAAGATTTTAGTCGGGGAATCATGGACTTCTGAAAGAACATATAAGTTGTTCATTAGCTTCTCAAAATCATGTAAACCACAGATGAAGTCTAAAGGGTGACATTAAGTTAGTTCGCAATGGAAAAAGATAAAATCCAGCACCAAAACTAGAGCCATGAACTGAATGTTAGGCCCTAGAACTTTCCAATTGTGCACAAGAGATCAGAATATGGTATGGTACCTTAACCCAAATAGCCGTTCCAGCACCAGAGGCTGCCAGCAAACTAACAGCAAAAACGGCATGGTACCATTGAAATCGAGACCGAGCCAAGGCGAACATAGAGGAACTCGCACTGCTAGGAACAGTTATTATTGGCACCGGGGTTTGGGAAACAGATGTTGGCTGAATGGTTGATGTTGTTACTCCCTGTCCCACTGTTTCCATCATGAATAAACAAGAACATCAACAATCCATGAATGCACAACGCAACCTTGGTCAAATCAATGAAATTTTTCCCCTCAAAAGACTAATGTATCCTTTTAATACCAAAAGACTTTACCCTGGTTGGTAACAGTTGGCTGAGCACTTGGAGATGGATCCTGCAAATTTGAAGACAATATCAGGAGAAATTGAAGAGTCCACTTATACACTGAACTCATTGAGAAAAAAGACCTTATACATTGAACCATGGACAGATGCGTGGTGGGGAACACAATAACCAAAATATTTAATCCCTTACTGGCACACGTCGAAAAGCTTCATCTATCTCTTCTTTAGTTAGCCCCTTCTTCTCAAGAAAATTTCTCCTGTGGAACACTGGAGAATCCCTAACTTTTGGGTGAGAAAGAAATTTCACAGCATTTTGTACTTGGTCTTCTCGTATTGGTTCTGAATTCACAAAGACAGACTTGGGATTTTGTGGAGCAGCATCTTGCTTAACTTCATTTGCTGGTTGCACAGTTTCTGTAGCTGAAG
Source organism: Linum tenue (assembly GCA_946122785.1). Lineage (NCBI taxonomy): Eukaryota > Viridiplantae > Streptophyta > Magnoliopsida > Malpighiales > Linaceae > Linum > Linum tenue. The sequence goes on along the minus strand of CAMGYJ010000010.1, from coordinate 17,290,111 downwards.
TTCGGGAAAAAGAACAAGAAATAAATTAACCTTTTGGGCTCACATCTTACACATAAACCCCATATGTTACAACTACAAGCAATTCAGACTCTCAAATGCTAAGTCAATCTCCTCCTTCATCTTTGCATACAATGAGCCTAGTGTCGGCTGTTTCAAGGACCAAATAAGTTTGCCCATAACACAACTGCAAAGACTCACATAAACAATTATATGATTCTGCAAACACAGATTCTGCCTACGAGAGCAATAGTTAGCCTTGTAACAACTGCAGAAACATTCATTCACTACGATTGATGCTATCAACACTGTAAAGTGAGCTAATAAGCCTCACCAACAATTACAGACAACAAATAAACGAAGTCCTAGCTAGAATATCTCATTGCATTTGCAGCCACCAGCAGATTCCATGTGAGTTTCAGGTTCAATATCTACCACCGATCCTTCACTCGATCAAATGAGCTGATAATTTTCACCAAGAATCACAGACAACGAACAAAAGAAATCCTAGCTGAAATATATCATTGTATCCACCAGAAAACGTATGCTCCAATCAGTCTCAGCTCCAATTTCAGGTTCAATATCTACGATCAATCGTTCCACCCCACGATAAGGCTCGGAAATAGTCATCGCTGGACAGGACTCGGCAATCCTAATCAAGAAGCTAAAGATAAAAACCGCGCACAGGCTATAATCCAAACAGGGAAGAACATTCACGCTCCAGGAGTTCAATTATGGAAGAAGAGTAAAGAAGTCAAGAATACTGATCAAGAAATAGGCGGAGATATAGTTCACCTGAATTCTGAGGAGTCCCACCGGCGGCGGGGGGATTGGGAGGAGACGAGGACTCAGTCGCCATTACTCAAAACTCCGTTGACTGTATTCAGGAAAACTGAGCCGTATAGGTACTCGTAACTCATACGAGCATCGAGCTGAAAGGAAGAAGAAAGAAGAAGAAGAGAGCGGAAATGGAAGAGGAAGAAGAAGCAGAAGCAGCACCAACTTACCAACCAAGGGCGACGCAGGAGGTTCAGAAGACTGACGATTGAGAGAGGTGCTTCAAGGATTCGGCGGAAATGCTAACGGGAGTTTTTTCTCATCCCGAGGAGGACTTCTCTGCTACGGTGGGGAAAGTAACGGCGGCAATGGCGAAATGACAGAGCAGCGATGTCGTTGTGGAGTTTGTTAGACTTCCATCCGTCGAATGCCAGGGCCAGGGCTAATGGCCACGGAAAGCCCCGTTTTATTTTTATTTTTATCCACGGATACCAATTTTTTGCACCTCTTTTTACCAAAGCCCATATTCGAGGAAAGAACCAAAATATTTCTTTTCCAAAAATACAAAACCTTTTGGCATTCTGTCTTAATCCTAGAGTACATGGTTTTTCAATTCTCTTACAGATCATTTCCTATCAAATGAAATTAATTGAATTTTTAAATCATGTTTGACATACATGTAAAGGGAAGCGGGTGACTACTAGGACATATACGAACGAGCGCAAGAAGTTGACGGGTGCGATCATACCAGCATTAATGCACCGGATCCCATCAGAACTCCGAAGTTAAACGTGCTTGGGCGAGAGTAGTACTAAGATGGGTGACCTCTTGGGAAGTCCTCGTGTTGCACCCCTTTTTCATTTGATTTTTTTCGTTATTTTTTGCCCGCTCGAACGGCGTACACACAAGGGGAGGCGGGAGAAGGTATTGCAGCTGCAAAGATCTCGAAAAGTTAAGCGAGATGGGGAAAAGAATTGCGTCAATCGGATAACCGAGCGCAATGTTACGGCGGTACGAAGTGGGTAGCCTAGGGGAAGCGGGTGACTACTAGGACATATACTAAAATTGAATTAAACGTAAAGTTTCCAACTACATCCTTATGAATTTTCAGCAAATCTGAAAAATATATAGCTCACATTATTAACATAATCTATATCTATACTATATATTATGACAATTAAAAAAAAATTCTGCTACATAAACATTTGGAGAATTAAACATTATGACAATTCAAAAATAACTTCTTGCCACAAGCACTTGGAGAATTAACAAATTGCCAAGAAGGACAATTTTTTTTACTAACAATAATATTTATTATTGATCTATTTATGAAACTATCTCTCTTCTTTTAGTATTTATACTCACTTTTACTCAAAATTAATAATAAGTTACATTTTGGTGAGAATGTAGATAAAAACAAGCATAAATAATAATATTTTTGTCAACTAAACAAAATATGAAGATGGAAACCTAGAATGACATATATCGGATTTGTCAAGTAAATTATCTACTCATTTTAACCAAAACTTAATAATAGTTACATTTTGATGAAAATTTTAAAGAAGTACACACATAAATAATAATATCTTTGTCTATTAAAATATAACGATAGAAAGAGACAAATCAAGTGTTTGACAATCAATAGACTTTCAAAAATAACTACATGACTTTATATATTAAACACTCTCCTCTTTATAATATATATGTCTACCATACATCCAAGAATTCAAATGTATGTGAAATGTCACAATATTTGTATGAATTCTTAAAGTTTATAAAAAATTTCAAAAATTATAAATCATCATTACTTAATATTTTAGGAATTTGAAACTAAATTAGTGTCATATCAGCGAATGGCTAGCTCTCATCCTTAGTGGATAAGTTCTACTTCTTGCTTATGTACTTTTTTGTTTACCCTTTAATTTGTCATCATTATCAATAAAACGTAAATTAAGTTAATAACAATGAATGCAACATTTTGGTTTGTTCCTATCCCTTTTCTCATACAAATAAAAAAATTGGATCAAACCCCATAAAGACAAACAAACCTCTTTTCTTATTTGCCCAAAATGTGAGATTTCTAGCATTTCTCTTCTCTACTTTTTTGCAAATAGATACAGTAAAAGAAATAGTAAAGCATATTGAGTGTTACTATTTTTAAGAGAATATAAGGGTGGAGTTACAGGAGACAATGATTAGGAAACAATTGACCATCTGTAACGTATGTTTGACAATTGACAAAAAAAAGTTCATCCGATCATAGCGAAGATGAATCGAACAAGTCGAGGATTGCTCATTTTTCCATTTGTTAAACTCTTTTTTTCATTTGTTTCTTAATTTCTTCCAGATTACAACAGCTGGATGCTAAATTTCCCTGCTCAAATCAACAGATGTATTTCTTCTTCGTTTTTCAGGTAGTTGTTTTATGGTTCTCTATTATGTTGTATACTTTTATGTAAACATGTAATAGATAATTGGAAGGGTTTATTGTTTGGACTTAGAGTATCTCTCATTTGGTTGAATAATTGATCATTTTACTTGCCTATTGCAACCCATCTCCGTGGATGATAAAATGTAGCAGGGGTTATAAGTAGAAGGGAACATATGTGGGATTTTATAAAGGTGCAAAGAAGAAAGAAAAATGGTGGTGGTGGTCTCTAAGTTGTCTACGTCGACGTTCTTTCAATTTCTACATGTTTGCAATTACATTTGTTTGTTTCTTTAGCTTGAATTTTTGCCTAGTTGAATACCTAACTAAAGCTTGATTTTGGCGTGTTCATAAATGAGGATTTTGCAAGATACAATGAGTTGAGCTTTATTGAAGTATGAAGCTTTTACAATTCGTCTATGTTGTTATTTGGTAAAAAAACACACCATTGTTTTTTGGAGGGGACACGTAGCTCTCTACAAAATATAAATTGTGTTTATATGCAGTTTAGTTTGTTGAAAAATATCGTTTTAATAAATTAGGGACAAATGATAGTTCTATTTTTGGTTAATTTTGTTAGAACATTTTAAAGATAAATTAAACAAATAAGTAGAAGATTGATAATGTGGATGCTAATGTGTTTCCTCATTCTTCCAAAATCGCACAAGTAACTGATAGTGCACGATGTTTGTGGGATTTAGAGCGCGATATTATGTATTATCATATACCAACATACGAGAAGGGAGAAAAAATGAAAAACTCTTTGCTTTTTTTTATAAATTGAAACATATTTTTTTATTTAAACTTCTTTGTCTCTATTGTTTGCTGAAAAATTAATAATCTCTTATGATTATATCCTAAATTGTGGGTTCGATATCAACTTATAAATCAATAAAGAAAGGACCACCGAGAACTCATGAAATAAAATCAAATTTTCATAAATAAACAAAAGATATGAAAGTGTGTAACAATACCTAAAATCAAGTAAGTGAGATTAACCATTCAATGTATAATAGCTTAATATACATGAACCATACAAAATATTAGAACGAAAAATAAAACACGAATACGAATGTGCCACCCAATCGGCGGGTAAAAAACTAGTTTACAAGGAAACATTACAATGTTAGGGCAATGGAGTTTCATTCAATGTCAAGGGTATCAAAATCAAGCGCAACAAAAAGAAAAGATGGTAATCGCAAAATAAAAACATACAGTGATCTCGAAACATACAAAAGGAACAGATATTATATAAATCTAACCTCATTAATTATATATATAGAGAGAGTAGCTTTACGTTGCATAATGTTCATATAAAAGACTAGGTGGCAATGCCGCGTCTTGTTGCGGGCGGAGATGGCCTATTTTTATGTATTATGTTGCCCGTTATGATTTTTTTTAGTATTATTAGTCATCTAAACCTTAAAAATTTTAGCAAGTTTGTTAGTAATATTGACTTGATAATGTGATCTTTAGTGAGAATAGATATATAGCGGTGAACATCCAATTTGAAAATTTTGGCTAGTAAATGATATATACCTAAATCCAAGTGACCCATTTATTATGGGTAGGGTATAGGTGACGTTTATGTGGGTTTGGAAGTTTGTAGAAAGGTTTGGGTAGGGTATGGATATTTACTTCCATAATCTAAATGTGTATGAGTTGGGTATGGATATCCATGGATTTATGGATTCAAGTGAAATCTAAACATTGGACCAATATGTACATTTAAAAAATTGTAGGTACGAAAATCTTATAAAATGTAGATACCAAAATATAATTGTTCAATGAATTTACATTAAAATTAAATTTGAGGTATCAAAATGCAAAATGTACATTATAGTGATTAAGTTGTAATTTAATTAAATTTAGGATATCAAAAAGTAAGTTTTTATGCAACAATAAACTTACTTCAGCTTTATATATATTAATTAATGTTCGAATCTTGGTACATGTAAATAAAACAATCTCCATAAGAAAACCGAAAAAGGAAAACACAGAGATAAAGCTAACCTAACTTATATTATCACCGTTGTGGAGAAAGTTTTTGCCACGTAGGACAAAGAAAGCTCCACAATTTTCCATTTCATTTCTATCCTTTAACATTTTTAAGTTATTAATTACATTAAAATAAAACTAAATAAACATGTATATCATCATGACTAAGATTTGAACTTGCAACCTGTGAGCTCAAAGGCTCAAACTATCATCATTTCAAGTGTTCGACCAATGAGATAAAGTAGATTTGATGTTAATAATCACAACAAAACATCTATATCAATCATCATAATTAACATTTAATCATGCAACCTAGGAGCTCAAACTATAAATAATTCAGTTGTTTAACTAATAGAATACAATTTCATTGATGCAATTAATAACAACAAATAATACTCAATTTAGAGAAAAATGGTCAACAAATAACATTTTATTTTTATTTAATAGTTGACTTCTATACATTACACAACAAAAACTATCACAAATAAAATTTTGTATTATATTTTTTAGCCATGATAGAAAATCATTAAATATTACAAATAACCTATTTTAGATTTTTAGTTTATATGTTTGATAATTTTATAATTTTTAAAAATAAAAAAACTGAGAAAGTTTGAATTTAATTGGTATAGTACACAATTCTAATTTTTACATTATTTGACATGTGATTTTCTTTTAAAATTGATTAATTAAAAAGCAAATAATAAACTTCTTTCATATTCTAGAACACGAAGAATTTAACATTTTGTTTGTATGAACGACAATAAATATGTGAACCAATACAGTTATGTTGCAATTTATTAGAAAATAGCTACTATAATTATCCGAACTAATACACTCTTATTGCGATGTAGTAGGAAAAAAAATTGTGCTTACTAGATAATAGCATGAAGTAAAAATGATGCTTTGCTAAGCAAAAAACAGTGTCATAATAACTTATTCACATGTTCCTATACTTTAGGATTAATGAAATATATCAACATAGTTTAGTTATACGCTACAATGATACACGACAATTTCATGTATTTAAGAATATCATCAATGGTCACCAAAAATATTTTGTATCTTTTTCAAAACCGAATTATTGTTGTATGGCTTAAATATGCCCGTGACCAATTGGTAAAGTATTTTTTATGAGAATACATATATAAAATGAGAATACATATATAAAATAAATAATCATGACTTGATGGTTTTAGTTTGCGTTAAAGTATTTTTTTAAAAAAATTTGTGCTTAAAATAGTGGACTAGTTAAATCACGATGGTTCATCTGGTTTTATGTTGAACCGTGAAAAATTGTTTGGTCCAATAACCATCCAATCAATGAACCGAACAACTATCATAACTGGTTTGAAAGTTCTACTGGTCCAACCGTTGATCCGGTTCAGTTCTTATTTCACACTTCCAATTTAAGAACGGCACAAGTTCTGGAGGAAGGATATAACCAGAACAATCTAAAGCCAATGGAGAAAGAAAGAAAGAAAACCTATATCCCAGCTCGGAGTCATAGGATAAGAGGTGACAATTTTCCCTGTCAGGATCATGAGAAATACCCAAAATGATTTTATGTGGATCGAGCAGGGATAGGTTTAGTCGCCTTCACCATCTCCCATAAGCAAGATTGGGTGTCTCCTGATTCCAGGCATAAACTCTTACCCTAATTCCTAACTTCTAATCAAATCTCATTATTTAAGCTTACTAAGACAAGTCTGTCCTACATCATATGATTTCTAGCCGCCTCCTGTGCCAACAAAACTCGCCAGTAGTGGTATACTGCCAGTTGGGCTTGCAGCAGGCAATTCAAGCTTGGCGCTGAGTTTACTACTACTGGCTAGTGACGTCTGTGTAACAATTGAGGGACAAGTCTGTTCTGTATAATATGATTGTACACGCCGCCTAAGTAAACAAACTCGCTAATGGTTCGCAATTTTAATGCAATAAGAGAAGGGGGTAAACTTTACAGATAATTGTTATTGTATGATCATCTTGCTAGGAGAAAGGAGGACTAACGGATACCCAAACTGGTATTGCTTCAAGGGTTATTGGTAGCAAGCCATCGAGGTCAAGTAGGCATATATATACCCAAAATTATTCTCAAATCCTAATAGGTATACATTTTCTATATGAGAGAAAGACAAGAAAACCCAAGGTGGGTAGGGGAGTAAAGAAGGGAAAAAAGAAAGAAAAAAAATACTAGAGAAGGGACAGTGAAATTAACAATCTATATCTCTGTACAACTTACAAATGATTTTCTTGAGGTTCGACATTCTCCTGAATCTGTTTGCCCCATTAGTTGGTTTCTTGCCGTGTGAGATATGCTGAATGTGTGTTTTCAGATAGATTCACGGTTGCAGAAGTTGTAACCGGAGATGACAGAGCTAGCAGCAAATGCTACAAAAGCCAGGAATGACATTGCAATTGAAGCCGTTGCCATCACAGTGAATTCATCTTTGCCCCAGTTTGACTGCCAGTCATCCACCCGTGTTGCTGCTGATGACGATGCTGAGATGAGAAGGTATGCCATTGCCTGTTCGACGTAAACCAAGAGCAGAAAATGAATAGCAATTTATATTTAGTCCACAGAAAGCCATGAATGACTTTCATAACCGCATTAAGAGCTTGATAGTGTGCTTAAGTAATGAAAACTGTGTTCTGCATATTTTGCATAAAGGGACCGACTGTCGGCTGATAACTTCTAAATGAAGTGGCTACAGATAACATAAGAGCTGTTCAACTTACAGAGAGGTAAATCGATAATTACAGGAACAGCCTCATTATTAACCCAAACCGAAGGGTAACTATACTCCTGGTGCAAACATCTTGCCACTATGAGCAGCTCGCTACCCAGATAGAATCATGAATAACGAAAGAAACTAGAAAGAAAATATGGATGCATTAAGGGAATAAACCTCTCATGTTGAGAAAACGAGTGGCCGTACCTACTCAGAAGCATGCAATTGGGCAAAATAGAAACCCAAACCAGAAACTGGAACTGATTACAGTTCAAACTACGGACTCAACTGTTCTATCCGAACAGATACAAGCACCATTCTCTCGGTAATTGATAGACAATGTGACCCAACAGTTGAAACTATTATGACCCATCTAAAGACTTGATAGACATTAGACAATGTGACGATTACAAGTTCAATATTTGCACTGCTCGAGCTAACAATACGTTGTGGAGAAACCATGGACTTGCCTGATCGATGAAGAAATTGAAGTGCCAACGTAGATGGTGGCGAATCACATGCTTCCCAGTACCCATGTAGTAGCCGAGATCATAGGCTTGAAATGCAGAGTAAGCAAAACCAATCACATTTACAGACAAACAGTACCTGCAGAATCAAGCAGCCAATTAACCAGAGCTTCCAATTCAATTTAATTCAAGGAAGCAAATCGAATTTACGATCACGAATTCAGCAGCCAGTAGTTACCTATACTCTTTGTATCTGTCAAAGGAATCCCCACTCCAGCCCTGAGTCTTATCGGCCGCCATCACCGAGAACGAAATCAAGCACAGTACCAGCTCACCAATCCGAAAACAGAGCTCCGCGAGCCGAACCATGTCTTCCTTCCCCGAGCGCCGCAGTATGGACCCGACGGCGGCTCCCGATCTCCCTCCTTCCGGCCCTACCTTCCTCACCGACGGTGCCGCCTCCTCTCTCACTGCTCGGTTCATAGACGCTCCCATCTCGCGGAACGGAGGAGGAGGCGCCCCAGGCTGCTGCTTGCCCGCCGCCGCAGCATTATTCAAGGACGACGGCTGTAGAGGGGAGGGCTGCGGAGTGTACTGCGTGAATTTGTCGACCGCAACGACAGCCTTGGAGTTGTCGACGGAGGGAGGGGTGGGCTTCTCCGGCGAATTGATCGGGGAAGAGTAAGGAGGGGACTCGGCCGGGTCGCCCTGGTCGGATCGGAGAGGGGAGTGGAATCGGAGAGGCGAGTGGGGCGAGTCGAGCTGACCCTGGTGTGAGTCTGAGTTGGAAGAGGAAGAACGCTTCATGTTCCTGGTGTTGAGGAAGTCGACTCGGGGCTTCGATTTGGAAGGTCTCGAATCCATGACCCGTTTCTGACTCACTCTCAGAGTTTGGAAAAGAAACTGAATCAATAATTCCTCGAGAGAGGGAGGAGGAGGAGAGACAGAGGGAGAGAGAGAGAGAGATTGGTGAATGGGAATTGAATAAAGCGCCGAAGGAAGGAGAGGGGCTGTTTGGTGAGCCAGAAAAAGGCGAGAAAATGAGGGGAATAAGCTTTTACTACTCTGCTTTTAGTTGGTGGGGCTGAAATGCTTAATCGGATATCCACGTGGCATATTTGAAAGCAGGTGGACGGGTGCAGCGGTCTAGGAAAAACCGAAAAAGTACAGTTACTTGAAGGGCCGAAGGGGGCAATCACTGAATGCCAGGCCATGGTAGGGGAAGTTAATATGCTAACTTGAAAATTCGTTAGCAGATACTAACTGATATCCAAAATACATAAACTAGTATCTAAGTACTAAAGTATTTAGAGAGCACAGACTAGTATTCAAAGTTTGCCAACTGATATCCACCATGAATCAACTATTATCCCAAATTCACAAACTAATATCTAGACAACACAGAATAGTATTCATATAACACATAATTAGTATCCCGATAACACTTAAGAGTATCCAGATAACACATAAGAGTATCCATATTGAATACTAGTTGGTTGATTGTGGATATTAGTTGGTATCTGCTATCTAGATACTAGTTTGTGATGTTTTGAATACTAGTATGTGTTATCTAGATACTCAGCAGACTTGGATATTAGTTCATATATTTTGGATATTAGTTAGTATATACTAACGAATTTTCAAGTTAGCAGAATAACTAGGCTGAGGGTAGGGGCTATACAGAACTAATACAGGGAATAAAACTCGGAGCAAAACTCAGTTACTAGTTGTTTTTTTTTTCAAGTAGGACACATGCTTTTCATTACTTGTGGCATAAGTCAAAGGGTTACCACAGGTAGGGCTGGGCATGCGGGCGGATCATCCGCGGGTTTGGGCCGACTCACCCGCATTTGACCCGAATTTTCTTAAGTGGATGGGTCTGTGGGTGGGTGACGGGTTGCGCTGGGAGCCATCCGCCGGGTGGTGGGTGGGTTGTGGGTGAGTGTGCGGGTGACCCGCTCAACCCAACAGCAAAAAGATCAAAGTCGTTGGCGCTAAAGAGAGGAGAGTGGAGACGTTAGATATAAATTCGGACTACTCCTGGAGTTTGAACCTCAAAGCCAACCTTCCAAATAGAGATCCCCTCTTCTTCCCTTTACTTTTTCCTCTAATTCTTGTGCCTAGATCACCGCTCTTTCCTTTGTGGAATTATTTTCCTTAGTTCCTTGCACCTAATAATCGTCTCAATCTGTAGAAAACTCTTTCATAATAGAATTTCTATCCAATTTAAGAACTAATTCGACATTTTTCGTCCTATTTCAACTTCTTGTTTCCCTCGATGATTCTCTTCACCTATTATCATGTCAAGTTGACTTTTTTATATTATATACATTGTGATGTGGGTGAACCCACAAACCCACCCGCATCATCCACCATCCGCCCGACCCAACCCGAGACTAAATGTGGGTGGGTGGTGGGTTAAAAATTATCAATCCGTTTAAGCGCGGGTGGGTACATTTTATGGTCAAAATCCACCCGACCCACCCAATGCCCACCCCTAACCACAGGGGAGCAACAACATCTAAAATATTAATCCATTTCTGAGGCAGCTAATTCCTAGCACATGATCTTGCCACCCAGTTAGCCTTTGAGTTGAGCTTCCGACTGAAAATCTCCATACAGATCCATGGACAAGCAACACAAATCTGTTTGATGTTTCCAATCCAAGCAGCTGCTCGCCACGGCCAAACCTGAGAAGGACCATGGATAGCTTTAATAAGCTTTAAGCAGTCTGAACGGACGAGACAGGAAATACCAAGATCGTCTGCCAAACGAGTACCCTCCAAGAGGGCCTTGGCTTCAAACTCAAGTGGAGAAAAGTAGTGTAGGGTCTCAGCCTTCCCATCGCACACTTGACCATGGCTGTTAGTCACTACAACGCCATAAGCCGCCTCCTGGGAATCGTGTAGGAACGATCCATCACAGTGTATCTCAAATTCATGAGTACCTGGCGGTGGTGAAGAGAGCTCCGGTATTGGAGTAGGCTGAGTAGAGTGATGAGAGGATGTCCTCTTCGTTGTACATGAGTTCCATTGATGGAAGCTTCTTTGGGCACAAGCCACTGTATCTGGCAGCCACAGTCTTATGTTTCTGAAGATATACTCGTTCCTCGACTTCCACGTTTGCCACATAAGGTAAACAAGCCATTCAAGAATGTCTATGGACTGGTTGGGGACAGTGAGGGTCGGCCACTCAACTCTCCATCCTTTCGCTGCGTGAGGGCAGCTAAAGAGGCAGTGATGAATTGTCTCGACTAGGCAAGAACACAGCGGGCAAAGCTTCGATAGAGAGCAACGTCGAGAGTGGAGGTTTTCCTTGGTGGCAAGGGCCCCTCTGCTACATCTCCAAATGACGAATTTCATCTTAGGGGGAAGGGAGAGACTCCACAGCCATTTCCAGTAGTCTTTAATGTAATCCGAGATTGTCAGGGAATTCCCTTGAGCCCGCCGGGTCTGATTATGGAAACAGTGGAAAGCGGACTTAACAGTGAACTCTCCTTGTTCTGTGAAGCGCCATGCCCAAAAATCTTCCAGAGATTCCGGACCAATTGGTGTGCTTGTTACCTGTTGTAGCACCCGAGGAGGGAGAAAATCCTCCAGTAGGTCAAATTTCCACGTTCTATTGATGTCATCAATCCAACTATCCACTGTTGCCGGGGAGGAGCTCCTCTGCTGAAAGAGGTTTCCTGACATAGCAAACAACCATGGATCTTGAAACGTTCTCATGGATCTACCTTTACCAATCACTCTGATCAATCCGTGTTCCATCGAGCTCTTTGCTTCCTAAAGATTGGACCAAATCCAAGATGCTTTTCCTCCTTTTCTTGCTGAAACAAAATCCGAGCGAGGGAAGTAAAGACCTTTGAGTAATTTTACCCATAATGCATCCGGATTGGTCAGGATCCTCCAACATTGTTTAGCAAGGAGGGCGAGGTTAAACTCGTGAAACAGTCTGAAGCCGAGGCCTCCCTCCACCTTTGGGGCGTACAACACTCTGCCATCTCTCCAATGGATAGTCTTCTTTTGGATCGAACTTCCCCTGAAAAACCTCCTGAGCATAGAGTCCATCTTCCTCGTTGTAGACCTGGGGAGCAAAAAGAGGCACATAATGAAGGAGGGAATAGCTTGGAAAACTGCTTTCAGTAATGTCTCCTTTCCTCCGGGCGATAGCAAGAGGCTCTTCCAGGCCTCACCCTTACTTTCCATGCGTTGAGTGAGAAACTGAAGGTTTCGGCCTTCGATCTTCCCCATTCTGTTGGAACTCCAAGATACTTAGAATGGCATATAGAATCCGCAAACCCAATGGTTCTGGTAATTTCATCTTTTTCTTTGGAGCTCACATTGCTGTTGAAGAAGGCTGATGACTTCTCTCTATTCACTTCATGTCCAGTGATTGCCCCGTAGTCATGCAGTGTTTTCAAAATGCTCTCAGCTTCCGCTGTTGATGCTTCCCCAAAAATGATCGTGTCATCCGCGAAGAGGTAGTGGGTGAGATTGGGGCACATTCGATTGAGTTTCAGTCCTCTAATGGTGTGACTTCTCGCCGATTTTTCAATAAGGAAGGAAAGCGCATTGGACATCAGTATGAAAAGCAGCGGCGACAGAGGGTCCCCTTGGCGCAATGCTCTTGAGGGGAGGAATAACGTCGATGGTTCCCCATTAATCAGAAGACGGAAGCGCACCGAGCTAATGCAAGTCTTGACCCATCCACACCAGACATCATTGAACCCATAGAATCGAAGTAACTCGATGAGGAACTCCCATTCCACTAAATCATACGCCTTCTTCATGTCGAATTTCAACATCATGTCCTTTCGATTCCCTTTTTTGTGTTTCTTGAAGTGATTGAGAACCTCGTGGACAATTATGATGTTATCTTGGATCTGTCTTCCTCCTGTGAAGGCTGATTGTAGTTCATTCATGATATTTGGAAGCCATGGTTGAAGCCTGTTAGTCATAATTTTTGTGATGACCTTATTCTTGAAATTGCAGCAGCTGATAGGATGGTGTTGGCCAATCATCTCAGGAGCTGTTAATTTGGGAATGAGAGTGATGAAGGTGTCGTTCCACTCCTCTGGCATGGTGTTTGAGCTGAAGAAGCCTCGTATCTTGACTCACTTCTACTGTCACCCTAGGAATTGGCCAAGTGAAACCACTTCCTAAAGCGTAGTATAGCGGGTTAGGTTTATAAGTCAACCCGGGTCCTAGATTTGCTGACTACTCAATGAGTTCTTGTTATCTAGCAATAAAACTGGAGTGCAAGTCTAAACTACCAAACAAACAAAGCAAGTAAACTGGTTGTATTCAGGTTAAAGAGGTCACCCGGATATGGTTCCCCCTAGTCTGCAGTTAAGCCGGATTGTAATTACCAAGTTCAGTTTCTATGAAGATTATACTGCGGAAGGTTCTTAACTAGCCTGAAGTCTCGACTAAAGGTCTTCAGACCCTCTCAATCTGACTCTCTAGCGGGCGACTAACCTCCACCGGAGTCGACAGATTGAGGCCCTAAGAACAAAACCTCCACTACCGGAGTAACTCCGGTACAGAATAGTGAGTTGGCTCCTCGACTAAAGTCACCAACTCCCTACCTTCAATCAAGGATACTCTATTAACCTAGGCAGATATTCTCATTCTAGGTTAAAGCAGAAACAACAGGAATTTGATCAGGATTCAAGTCATTCAATCATTCAAACCTCAATCGAATATAATCAATCACAGAATCAGTACTTGGGTTCATACAATCAATCTCAACATACAGAACTAGGGTTTCCCACACCCAGATGAATGGGAGAACTACTCCATGGAGAGAGAAGCAAAAGCAGAATCAGACGCGGAAATCATACTGTGAAGATGGATTTCTACTCCTGGACGTTGAATCGGCACTTCTCCAAGCTCAAACCAAGCTCCAATGGTGTTGAAGATCGATCTAGGGCGCTTGGAGACTCTTGTTCGTCGCTTTCTCTCTCTAGGAATCGTTCTATCTCTCTAAAACTCGAATCCCCTCTCAATTTGGCTGAAATCTGCCTAAAAGGGCATCATTGGCCAAAACACTGTCGAGGGCACGGCCGTGCTTTGCCTCAGCCCGCCCGTGCTTTGGCTAGGGTTAATTACACGGCCACATGTTGGTGAAAACACGGCCGTGCTTTTGGGAGAACACGGCCGTGCTTTGGGAAAACACGCCCGTGCTTTGTCTCGGCCCCGCCCGTGTAATCAGCTCATGTCTGCCAAACTCGGATTTGCTCTCGGCAGTAAAAGCACGGTCACAGAACACGGCCGTGTTTTGAAGGCCTCCTGCCCGTGTTTTTACTTCCGAACCTGTTCTCCTATATTCAATGCTTCGTTTCTCCCTCGTCCGGACTCCGAATCAGTCGCCGTTTGATCCCAGACGCTCGTAGTCTCGTCCTCTTTCATTTCATAACAAGCTTGCATGATTCTCTGTCCATAAAGTGAGGTAGAAATCCATTCTTCTTCAGGTCATGCCCGAGTTTCTGCTCCCGAATCGCCAATTGATCTCTGATTGACTTGAAACTTGCGCCTATGCTTCACTTTATGTGCTAGGACCTGAAATGTGACAAAGGAACACAACCTAGCGTAAAATAGGCCAAAGACACGGTAATTCAAGCTCAAACAATCAAGAAACAAAAGGGGAAAACATGTGCAAATGACGGTCTATCAAACTCCCCCACACTTAACCGTTTGCTTGTCCCCAAGCAAACCAAGTCAGACACTAGGTAAGCTTAAATATTTCAATCAACCAACATTGGGGACAAGTCATAAAGGCACAAAACACGTGAATCGCACTGGTTTTCAAACATCAATACATGCACAACCTCAATAACAACCTGGACAACCACCACAAAGGACATTCGAGTGCAGCAAATCGAGTAAAGGAAGAGTCTCCCGTCTGTTCACTGGCCAACCTAGACTTGATTCAACCACTTACTCAAAACAGTCAGCTCATGCATCCAACTCAAGACATCATAATAGAGACCGAGCAATCTAGGTCCTCACCGGGGTACAAGAGCATATAGAAAATGAAAATGAATCACTCACTCTCGACCAGTGGGGTCAGGACAATTTGATGCGAAAGATGCGCATGCTATTTCTCTCAATACCTATCATCTCTTCACCATGATGGCAGCCTCTAAATGCTAGAGTTCACATGTGGGGTGTCACCACTAACTAATCAGGAGGTCTTAGACACAGGTTCAAATGACTGGCTAGGGTCTTGGACATGGGGAAAAGGCCTTTTAAGTGGTGGAAGTATTCATAGCAAAAGGTTCCACCTTTTCCAAACACACAATCACAGTCAAACAACCTGGTATTTTCTCTCTGCTATCCTGCATTACTCAATATCTTAAGATCACAAGAGCGAAGGAGGCACAAACATCAGCGTTCCCAAGCCAGATTGCTAAGAAACACTACTTACTGGGCATTACTCAGATTTTTGGTAGTGGCTCTCTTTTGCTTTCAATTTTTTCTTTGTTTTTCTTTTATTTTTCTTTTCATTTCTTAAGAGAGCCACCACTTCTGCACAATTCAAACATCTGCCCAACTTTTAAGCACTACCTCCAACACTCACATAGACTTAAGCAGAAACAGCAGAGACAATATAAAAACCACTCTGTGGAACCTTCTAAAAGATGCAACAAGGGTGATTTTTTCCATTATAGACCAAAAGAAAGGATAACACACGGCTCAAAGGGGCTGACTAGGGGATATAACACATCAGGACAGTCAGTTTTGGGCGTGGGCTAATCCTATGCCTCCATCATCTCAGCTAGTGACAAGGTGAATGCTACACATCATGGAAGAGGGATCTATCGCACAAGAAAGAAACGAGCAGGCTCAAATCTCGCATGGCTACCTATATGCTCTATCTCACATTCTGATACCCTGAACTAGATGCATAAACGACTGTCAAGGACAAGTAATCAGATCAAGTCAGATCAAGTCACAGTTGGCAAGCAAATAGTTGAAAAATTGAACCCCTACATCGTTCTACTGCACATCTCAGTCCTCATCATAAGTTGTCCCAGTCGCAAACAAGTTGTCATGCATTAATCAGAAAACTAATCAATTCATCCATCAAAACACAGTGCCAATATGATCAAACAGCAGTACTTGGAGCCCTCAAATCGTAAGATTCGGACAGTGGACTAGGCTCCAAGCACACAAACAGATCTAATGCAGTCAAAAGATAAACACCCCCCCCCCCCCCACACTTAAGATCGACATTGTCCTCAATGGAGAAGAGGAAAGGAAAGGGGAAAGATGTTACCGGTATGCACAGACTGCAGGAGACTGGAAACGGACCAGGCGGGAACACAGCACAGCTCAAGGGAAACAGAAGAGCTCAACCAGAATATGTTAGGTCTGATGTCAGCCCAATAATACATCATCCAGAACAAAGAAAACAAACCAAAACCAAACCAAAACGCAATCCGACTCGAAACATAAGAAAGAAAGTCAAACCGTGCTGGGGTTGCCTCCCCACAAGCGCTTCTTTACCGTCTTTTAGCTGGACGCCCATGGTGGATACTCAGGGAGGTGCAGGAACAGGTGCCTCCAAGAGCGGATCCACGTCGCTCTTGAGGTACAGCTTCAGGTGATGACCGTGCACCCGACAGTTGCAACCACCAGCAGAAGTCAGCTCGACCTGGCCATCCGGCAAGATGCAGGCGAGGGAGTACTCGGATGGCCAGGGTGGTCGTGGTGCAGGGGGTGGGACCAGCTCATAGTGGTCTCCACTCTTCTTCCGTGCAGGTTTAGCCACCTGCGGCTTCGGTCGCCACTCCTCCTTGAGCTTTTTGTTCGGAGGCGAGACTGGATGGAGTGGCGACGAAGGAATGATAGGCGGGTCCTGCAAAATGAGAGGTGCAGAAGGGTACACGACAGGCTCGTGTACCTGATCAGAAATAGCATGCACAGGCGATACAGAAATCATAGCACAATGATCAAAGTCAGTCACAGGAAAAATAGCCTGTTCATTTCCAGCACGCAAGATCAGTTTACCATCATGCACATCAATCAGTGCCTTGGCGGTGGCAAGAAACGGTCTACCTAGAATCAAAGGCACATCCACATCATCATTTATATCCAGAATAACAAAATCAACAGGATATGTGAATGCACCCACATTAACAAGCAAATCTTCTATGATACCCCTAGGATGCACCACAGAACGATCAGCCAGCTGAATGCTCATCCTAGTAGGGCTAAGTTCACCTAGGTCTAGCTTTTTGAACAATTTATATGGCATGACATTAATGCTAGCTCCTAGGTCCGCCAAGGACTTTCCTACATGCATGCTGCCAATAGTAAGAGGGATAGTAAAACTCCCTGGATCCTTGCGCTTTTCGGGCAGCTTGTTCTGCAGGATGGCAGAACATTCCTCGCTCAGCAGCACTGTCGAAAGATCCCCAAGTTTCTTCTTGTTGGTGCAGAGATCTTTCATGAACTTCGCGTACTTGGGCATCTTCGACAGTGCCTCCACAAATGGTACGCTGATGTTGAGCTGCTTCAACATTGCCATGAACTTGGCAAACTCAGTCTCCAGCTTATCTTTATGGAGGCGAGTGGGGAAGGGAAGCTGGGGTACATGCTCCTTCACCACTGGTTGTGGCTTGGGAGCAGGGGCTTCCTTCTCCACCCGCACTTCTGCATCACCGGCTGGAAGTGCTGAAGCAGGTAGTGGTTCCTCCTGCCTGGTCGGGGCAGGATCAGCTGATGTAGGCCTGCCGCTCCTGGTGAAAATGGCATGGGCAGTCTCGTGAGGGTCGCGAGGATTGGGGACAGTGGTGGCAGGCAGAGTCCCCGGTGCCCTGGTAGTATTCTGGCGAGCTAAGTCCCCTATCTGGTGCTGGAGATCCTGCAGAATGGCACCCTGGTTCCTCTGGCCTGCCTCCAGTGAAGCTATGGCCTGATCCATCCTCGTGAAATTTGCCTGGCTGGTGGTCATGAATGCTGCCAAAATGTTCTCAAGCTTGGTCATCTGATTATCGGGAGCTGGTGCTGCTGCTGGCTCGGCATACTGACGCTGAGGCTGCTGGAATGGCTGCCCCTGTCTAGCCTGGAAAGGCTGCCTCTGCTGAAAACCACCTGCTGGTGCTGGGAACCCAGGTGGCTTGTTGGTGTTGCTGCTCCAGGCGAAGTTGGGATGCTGGCGCCATCCCTCATTGTATGTGTTACTGTATGGATCGAGGCGCCGAGCATTGGCGATGAAGGCCACCTGCTCTTGGGGAGTAGAAGACTCCCTCATAGACTGACAATCCTCCACGAGGTGATTCGGGCTCTCACACCACTGACACTGAGCAACTGGAGGTGTAGCCAAACTTCTGCCCGGAATAAGACTGTTGGGCTGCTTCAATGCCTGCACTAGCTCAGCTACCTGCTGCTCGAGCCCGGATCTGGTCTCCATGGCGTGCACACCACGGTCCCGGGAGTGCCTGCCTCTGCTGCTCTGCCCCCAGGAATGATCGCGGGCAGCCAAGGTACTGATCATCTGGTTCAGCTCGGGTGGAGTCTTAGTAAGGATATCCCCTCCTGGGCATAGAGACTCGATCACCCTCTGGCTGTCTGGGGTGATGGCACTGTAAAAGTTCCCCACTGTGAAAGCATCGCTGAAGCCATGATGGGGGCACTGCCAGAAGTATCCCATGTACCGCTCCCATGCATCACGAAGGGACTCATCTGGCTCTTGGCGGAAGTGAGTGATCTCCCGCTGAATCTCAGTAGTCTTCGATGCCGGATAATATCTGTGCACGAACTTATCCGCCAGATCGTCCCAAGAAGTGATGGACAGTGGGGGCTGGGTCTCCAACCACCTCTTAGCATTCCCCGCCAGAGAATGGGGGAAGAGGTGAAGGCGGATTGCCTCATCCGGAACACCATTCAGCTTGAACCCGTTCGTCAGCTGCAGAAAACGGGAAAGGTGTGCCCGGGCTTCCTCATCCTTCAAGCCATGGAACTGGATAGAGGATGTGATAAGCTGAATCCAGCCTGGCTTGATCTCGAAGTTATTTGCTGGGACGGGTGGATAGAGGATGACCGGGTGGATGTCAGCAATCCGTGGAGTGTAGTAGTACTCCAAGGTGGGACCCGGCGGTGGTGGTGGATGCTGATTCACCGGGGGAACCTGTCGAGCATTCCCCGGTTGTGGGATGTCTTCGCCCTCCATCTCGGACTCTTCCTCAGAATCGCTGGTTAAGTGGCCGTCTATGCGCTCTCCCGTAACCAGTCTAGCTCGCTGCTGTCTCCTAAGTTGGCGGCAAGTGCGTTCAAGCTCTGGATCCAACGGCAGTAACCCTCCTGACTGGCTACGGGTCATGCACTACCTGCACACACTCAAGCAAGCAAACCCGTGAAGGCACAAGTGGGACAAAGCAAACAAAGCGAAAAGAAAAGCTAGAGTAACAGAAATCACTTTTCTTCAACAACCTAGCCGTCCCCGGCAACGGCGCGAAAAACTTGACTCACTTCTACTGTCACCCTAGGAATTGGCCAAGTGAAACCACTTCCTAAAGCGTAGTATAGCGGGTTAGGTTTATAAGTCAACCCGGGTCCTAGATTTGCTGACTACTCAATGAGTTCTTGTTATCTAGCAATAAAACTGGAGTGCAAGTCTAAACTACCAAACAAACAAAGCAAGTAAACTGGTTGTATTCAGGTTAAAGAGGTCACCCGGATATGGTTCCCCCTAGTCTGCAGTTAAGCCGGATTGTAATTACCAAGTTCAGTTTCTATGAAGATTATACTGCGGAAGGTTCTTAACTAGCCTGAAGTCTCGACTAAAGGTCTTCAGACCCTCTCAATCTGACTCTCTAGCGGGCGACTAACCTCCACCGGAGTCGACAGATTGAGGCCCTAAGAACAAAACCTCCACTACCGGAGTAACTCCGGTACAGAATAGTGAGTTGGCTCCTCGACTAAAGTCACCAACTCCCTACCTTCAATCAAGGATACTCTATTAACCTAGGCAGATATTCTCATTCTAGGTTAAAGCAGAAACAACAGGAATTTGATCAGGATTCAAGTCATTCAATCATTCAAACCTCAATCGAATATAATCAATCACAGAATCAGTACTTGGGTTCATACAATCAATCTCAACATACAGAACTAGGGTTTCCCACACCCAGATGAATGGGAGAACTACTCCATGGAGAGAGAAGCAAAAGCAGAATCAGACGCGGAAATCATACTGTGAAGATGGATTTCTACTCCTGGACGTTGAATCGGCACTTCTCCAAGCTCAAACCAAGCTCCAATGGTGTTGAAGATCGATCTAGGGCGCTTGGAGACTCTTGTTCGTCGCTTTCTCTCTCTAGGAATCGTTCTATCTCTCTAAAACTCGAATCCCCTCTCAATTTGGCTGAAATCTGCCTAAAAGGGCATCATTGGCCAAAACACTGTCGAGGGCACGGCCGTGCTTTGCCTCAGCCCGCCCGTGCTTTGGCTAGGGTTAATTACACGGCCACATGTTGGTGAAAACACGGCCGTGCTTTTGGGAGAACACGGCCGTGCTTTGGGAAAACACGCCCGTGCTTTGTCTCGGCCCCGCCCGTGTAATCAGCTCATGTCTGCCAAACTCGGATTTGCTCTCGGCAGTAAAAGCACGGTCACAGAACACGGCCGTGTTTTGAAGGCCTCCTGCCCGTGTTTTTACTTCCGAACCTGTTCTCCTATATTCAATGCTTCGTTTCTCCCTCGTCCGGACTCCGAATCAGTCGCCGTTTGATCCCAGACGCTCGTAGTCTCGTCCTCTTTCATTTCATAACAAGCTTGCATGATTCTCTGTCCATAAAGTGAGGTAGAAATCCATTCTTCTTCAGGTCATGCCCGAGTTTCTGCTCCCGAATCGCCAATTGATCTCTGATTGACTTGAAACTTGCGCCTATGCTTCACTTTATGTGCTAGGACCTGAAATGTGACAAAGGAACACAACCTAGCGTAAAATAGGCCAAAGACACGGTAATTCAAGCTCAAACAATCAAGAAACAAAAGGGGAAAACATGTGCAAATGACGGTCTATCATATCTCATCACAGAACACATCGCCGAGAAGGGTCCAAAACTTGCAGAAGAAGAAACCTGGGAAGCCATCAGGACCTGGCGCTTTGTTGGCTCCCAGTTGAAAAACCGACTTCCTTATTTCCTCATTACTAAGCTAGGTTGTAAGAGTATGGTTGAGCTCATTAGAGATCATGGATGGGAAGCCGTTCAGGATCGTGTGATCAAACTCGCCTCCCCTGCTAGTGAACAGGCCACAGTAGAAACTGTTAATATGGTCATCCACTTCCTGTGTGTCATCAATCCACACGCCTCTGTCATCATTCAGTTTGTTAATCTTGTTTGAATTCCTTCTTTAATAGTACTGGCATGGAATACCCCTGTATTTTGGTCTCCTTCCTACAACCACGAATACCTGGATCTTTGTTCCCAGAACTCTTCTTCAGCATTCCACATCAGTTGCAATTCCTGTAGGAGGGTCTTCTCTTTCATAGTCATTTGGATAGATCTGTTCGGCCCTTGGATCTCTTGTAATCTATGCATGATATCGTTCTCTCTTTGACATTTGTTAGCTCGGTCATTTTTTGCCCAAATACCAATCTTGTTCAGACATTCTCTGAGAATATTGTGAACTCTTTCCCCTGAACTCCAACAATTGCTGATGATTTGTCAGCATTCTTCGTTTTCCCGCCATCTATTGTCAAACCTGAACGGGGTATTAGCTTTGTGTCTTTTTGGAGACAGATCAATTCTTATCGGACAGTGATCTGATTTAACGAAATCCTCATGAAACAAAACCGAAGACTCATATTCCATTCTCCAAGCAGGGGAGCATAAGCCACAGTCCAACCTTTCCCTAATCAAGTTGGTACCTTGTTGCTTATTTGTCCAAGTGAATGGTTGACCGGAAAAGCCAAGATCGATCAAGGCATTGCGTTCAATGAAGTATTTGAAAGGGGCCATATTCTCATTCCTCAGGGGGCATCTCTCCTGTTTTTCTGAAGGCACCATTGCCACATTGAAATCTCCAACAAGCAACCACTTCTCATCCTGGATATCTCTCAGGTTCGTAAGTCGATCCCATAGGGCTCGTCTCTCTACCACTGTGGTAGGAGCATGGATGAAAGTACAAAAAAAATTCACACCCTCCTTGCACACACTAATGTCCATATAGGACTTATAGGAGTCTAAAACACACACCGCTACATCATCCTTCCACCATAAAGCTAATCCACTACCTTCAACTGCTGGGCTGACATAATCCGAGTGGTCAAACTTCAATGCTCGTCTTTTATCTTCAAGAAAGGAGTCATCTTTCTTAGTTTCCATTAAGAATACCATTGAAGGGCCAAATTTGCGATACAATATGCCGCAGTAGCTCCTTGTAAGGGGCTGGCCATACCCCCTACAATTCCAGCTGATAATCCTCATTCTTGGAGAGGCGGCTTAAGGCTTGCCGCCGTTTCCCATGGTGTTGTCGATTCACCTTCCCCAGACTGCTCTCCATCCGCATTGATCTCCGCAATGCTCCTCCTATGACATGCCTCCTCATTTGGTACGTTTTCTTGCTTCCACCTGGTGAAAAGACAATGACTCAATAGAAAGGTTAGTGGGAGTGCATTGCAGGGGGAGGGAGACTGTAGGGGGATCCCTCTTCTCCGGTTTCCTTTTCTTCTCTAGTCTAGGCATGATCTCGTCGACCGTTTGCACCGAGTAGGCTTCGGTCGTTGTGAAAGGGCTTTGCTCCCTCGACTCGATTTGGGTTTGCTGATAAGCATCCTCCGTTTGGGCCTGTGTTTCGAAAGCTTGGGAGTATATTGGGCTTGCAAGTGAGAGTGTCTGGCCCATTTCTATCAGGCCTGCTTGTCTGCTCCTTGTCGTCTCTTTGCTGGTTAGGTCTAGGCTTCTCTGCATTGCTAGCTTTGCCGCCTCTATTTTTCTTCCATAAAGCCGGTTTGCAGAGTCAGAGTGGGGCTCCTGACACCTCCTCTCTGGATCCACTCGTTGTTCCTTATCCTGGCCGGTGCTTCAGTTTCCAGTGCTGCAAATCCAGGTGGGCAAGATGATGATCCCTGGCCAGTACGCCCCACCAGTGATATCAGCGATGATTCCCCTGGAGATCCTCTCAGACGGTGGGCCCTTGTGTCAGCCCTCGACAACTGCCTACAGCGTGTTGGTCGGAGAATCGTGCCCTGCCTTCAAAGCTGATGTGTAGACTTCCGACGGGTCACTGCATAATCCTCGGAAGTTGAAGTTCGATTGGTCGATACCATAGTAGTATGGGAAGATGAACTCCGCAACAGCTTGAATGGATTCCTCATCTTTGAGAGACTGGGGTAGGTCGTGCATTTGGACCCAAAGGGTGGCTGTTTGGATATCTGTTGGTTCTGCTTTCTGCTTGCCATCCCACTTTTTCAAGGCCACTAGTGTGTTGCCCAGGTTCTGGGGTCTGGCTTCATAGACTGCATCTCTTTGCTTCTCTGATTGGAAGGAGTAGACAAACAAGTTGTCCGCTTCTTTGGTTGCCTGGATCTCGCCATATGCTCTCCATTTGCTGGCTTTTGTGTTCTTGGCCTTCTGGATATTTATGTTCGCATCGGTGACCCATTTGCCCAGAAGCATGGCCATGCTGCTTCCTCTAGCCCCTGTTATTTTGGGCTTAACGTTCAACATCAGGTGGCTCTTTTCCCCTCTCAGATTCAGGGTATTTGGTTCCATTGCTATTTGGGGGTGGGGTGGAAGGGGGTTGATGCTGGTGTTTGAGACTTCTCTGTTTGTGATTGTGTGGAAACTCATTCGCTTTTGGTTGTTGGTTTGCATGTGATTGTATGCCTCTCGATCGTTCGCCTTTAAATAGGCCAGCTTCTCCCTCTGCCTTCGAGACCTTCCAGGTTGGCTGCCATTAAAAGCTACCCGAATTGATTGTAGTGGGTGTCTCACTGAACCTCTTTCTGGAATCCTCCCTCCCTTACCTCTTAATTGCCATTTTTGGCTCATGTGCTTCTTTGCATTTACTTCTCGCTTCTTTATAGTGGTTATTTCTAGATTTCTGTCAGCCTGCTGGATTTTGTGGACTCTGCTGATGCCTCTGCTCTTCATACCTTTAGCTTGCGCTGTGGTTTTGCTTGTTAGTGTAATCTTGTAGCTAGTAGTAGTGCTGATGATTGTTGCCTTCTTAATGAGATATATCTTCTGGTTGCTTCTGTCTTGTGGATCTTCCTTGGGGCTTGCTTTCGTCTGACCTTCTTTACTCTTTCCTCTTCCCAACGCTGCCTGGGCACACTTAACTCCCCTGACCGAGCTCTTACTTGCTTCTTCACCACATTGAATGCTATCTATAATCTCAGGTGGCTTCGGAGGCGGTAGCATTGACATCCACTGGGAGGTCAGCTCTTTATTGGGCCTCCTTAGGTCTTCGGCTACATCTGAGCAAGATTCAACTTTAATGCTCAGTTTCCCCTCATTAACATCCCTGTTGATCTTCTTGATTCTTTTGCTAGATTTGGTTGCTGAAAAAACAACTCTGAATGGTGAAGGCTCCGTAATCGGCAACTGTAGATTCATTGAAAGAAAGAACCCTACTTGGTTTGGGTGAGAGCATTAGAAGAAAGAAGATGTGTTGAATTTTAAAGAACTCCATATTTGATATTTAGGGGGAGAAACTAGATTTGCTGGAGATAACTTATTGAGTTCTTGTTAAACTCAGTTACTAGTTACTACTACAGGTCTCCCTACTGCAACTAGAACCAGTTCGAACTTCTCATATCAGCAGCAAAACTGCCATTTCTTGCGTTGTACAACACTCGCCAGCTCTTTATTGCTTCGAGCTGGGGAACCAAACACTCAACAGTGGTAGTGTTCGTTCCACAACATCCTATAGTCCAACATTACAAAGATGAGCACAACAACCCTTGTGTGTTTGATGCATTTGTATACGGCTGGGCTGCGAACCATAAACATTTTAAAGAAAAGCAAGGATCATAACCAATCACAGGGAGAATTTTTTTCCCCATTTCAAATTCCATGTTCCATGAGCATTTGTAGGAAGGGTAGAATTGAGAGTGTCAATTTTTTTATCTTTCCTCTGTGGAGCGGGCCAACTTACCTTACATATGCGGATTTAAACGGGCCTAGGAGTGTCAATTTTTTTTCTTTAAGCCCTTTTATTTCTCGGTGTTGGTAAAATATATATGAAAGGGCAAAAACGATACTCCTTTTTATGGCTAAAAAGAACAAATTTAACAGTAAACTAATGCATGGATTCTAATGGGCTAACCGCTAACCATAAAAAAATAAAAGAGTTTAATGAGTCTAACCTATACAGGATTTGGTCATCAAGTAAAACAAATGAACATCATGGGGTTGTCATTCTAAAACAAGCTATTTTCTCTAGCATAATATATATTATGCTATTATTTTATATCTAGGAGTGTCAATTTTTTTCTTTAAGCCCTTTTATTTCTCGGTGTTGGTAAAATATATATGAAAGGGCAAAAACGATACTCCTTTTTATGGCTAAAAAGAACAAATTTAACAGTAAACTAATGCATGGATTCTAATGGGCTAACCGCTAACCATAAAAAAATAAAGAGTTTAATGAGTCTAACCTATACAGGATTTGGTCATCAAGTAAAACAAATGAACATCATGGGGTTGTCATTCTAAAACAAGCTATTTTCTCTAGCATAATATATATTATGCTATTATTTTATATCTTAGTGGCTAAAATATAATATATTTTAAAGTTATTAAATGGTTCAACCTCGACCAACCCAATTAGTCCAATTTTTATCATTTCAAATATATATTATGTAATTATTTGATATCATAATGATTAAATTATAGTGTATTTTACAGGGAATCGTTTGGTATTTGGAAGTAAAAAACTAAACAAAAAGATCTATTTGGTTATCTTTAACATTAAAACGATCCTAAACATTTTCAATTTCCTTTCGGAAATTTCTATGGTTATATTCCCGAATCAGTGATGTGCAAATGGAGAAATGCAGTCATCTCTTTTCTTTCACTATTCTTTATTTTCAAATAGAAAGTTTAAAAGTAAAGAATATTAGAGTTTGGCATGGGTTGGTCAAACAGGCTGAATTTCAAGTTTTGGCCCGTTTAGATCAAGGCTAATTTATAATCACATGGTTCCCTGATACTCGATAAAAATCTCAATCCAAACCAGTTCGGCAGGTGAGTCCGTGTTTACCACCATTTTCTAGGGATATAGGAACGACGGTTCCTATCCCAAATCGGGTTGTTCGCTCTTGATTTCTTTAGATTTTATCATGGCCTGACAAAAACCAGAAAGCACAATGACGACAAGATGAAAGTTTTATAAGTCAAATTAATCGACCAATGGGCCGAGTAAAAGCTAGCAACGATTGTGAGATGGGTTTTAACAAGAACCGTGACGATGCCGCCAAAGAAGAACGCGACCGCCGACGAAGTCAATGGCCAGGCGGGTCGCGAGTTGGCGGAGTTGAGGACGAGGATGGACGGGCTCGATCGCCATCTCCGATCAACGGAGGAGGGCCTCCAACAGATTCGGTCGGAGACGAATCTGATGCGGCAAGGACAATACGAGCTTCAGATCCAAATAGAGCGCATCGGCCACGAATCTCGGGATCGTTATGATTGGCTGAAGCAGGGACAAGAGGTGACTAACGGACGGATTGATCGCGGCAAAGTGAATGTCCGGGCCAGCATCGCGTTCCTGATGCGGGTGATTGAGGACCCGGCACACTCCAGGAGGAAGGAGTTCTGGGACACCGGGGAGGAGCGCAGGCGGACAGTCGACGCAATCCCGACTGGAGAAACGCTGGAGGGGAGAGTGGCTGAGCTCGAAGGGAAGGGGAGCGGCTCACCACCGATGATTTTCACCCCCGATGCGACGCCAAGCAAGGAAAGCCAGAACGGGGGTGGAGAGTTGCTGAAGACAAGGGACCACGCGATTCAGGCCCTTTGCGGTGCGTGGGGAAGCCTGGCGATGGATGCGGCGGACAATCAACCACCGCCACCACCAACATCTGGACCACCGACGAGGTGGGATGGGCCGACGGGTCAAGGAGCCACGAAAGGCAAAGCGGGGTGCGCAGATCAGGAACCCAGCGGACGGAGCATGCCATCTCAGGGGAGGCCGGCGGGTACCCGAGCTAGGGTATGGGCGCGTCGGGTCGAGGGGCGCCGGAAGGAGACAGGGTAGGCTGTTGGGGATCGTGTGGGATGGGCCCGAATCGTGTGCTTTGGTAGGGCCAGCTTGCAGCTAACCGGGTGGACCAAGCGAACCAGGCCGAGAAAACTCGGGTCAGGGTCGTTCGGAGGCGAGAGGAGAGGTCCTCGCAGTCTTGTTTAAGGGGCGAACGGCTACTATCGAGTTTTCCCGCTTCACCGGTCATGAAGATCCATCCGGTTGGATGTCGAGGGTGGAGAAATACTTCAAGTACTAGGGGATTACTGATTATCAGAAGGTGTCCCAGGCCTCGTTTCATTTGGAGGGCGACGCCAACCAGTGGGTCGTGTGGTTGGAGGAGGAGTTCGAGCAGGTTTGGAAGGAAATATGGTGGGAGGACTTTCTTGATGAGTTCTGGAAAAGGTACGGGGCATCGGAGAAGGCCGCAGGACATGAGGCATTGGCAAAGATCAACCAGATGGGGTCCGTGAAGGATTACCAACAGACATTTGAGAAGTTGCTCAACCGATGTCGTTACTGGGGAAAGGAAGCGATTATGGGCACGTACATGTGGGATTTGAAGCCGGAAATCATAGCTTACATCCGCGAATTCGTGAAGAAGAGATGCGCGTGGAGAAGGAGCCGATGGGAACTTCCTCTCGAGAGGTCTCAGTGGCGCCAACATGAAGGGCGACAACCGGTAACTCTCTGCCAACTGCTGCGGCATTAGCTGCACCAGGGCCACTGCCACTGCCAACGCCGGGACGAGGACCACCCCATCGGATCGTCAGATTATACGCAATATGAAGGCAGAGGAGGTTACCAAGCGTAGGAGGGACGACCTCTTCTACAACTGTGATGAGCCGTTCACCTATGGTCATCGCTGCGCTAACAACCATGTGTTCTTCATGGTCGGGGACTTAGGTGTCGAGCTAGTTGGGGAGGAGGTAGGAGAGCCGCAGCCTCGAGACGAGGTTTTCGGAAGGGGGGAGGATTGCTGCATTTGTACGATTGGGTTGCGGGGTGCATTTGCAGTTTATTTATTATTATGCTTATTCGGATATTTCTCGGTTTATTTCGGATTATTATTCTGTTTAGGAAGTATATCGTTTAGGAGTTGTAATACGACCCTAGAGGGTGTATTTTTATCAAAGTAACGCAGCAAACGACTCAATCGAAGAATCGATTGAGCTCGAATCAAGAACGAAGTGCTCTTAATACGAACTTGGAATAAAACGGAACCAACGGATAATTCCACACTTGGGGAAAGCTCGTATGGTATAAAAGGGTAGCTGCTCGACCATGATTGAAGAGGATATTCAATCGATACAAAGCTCACAAGCTTGGAATCCACCAAACTCAAACAAGTCGCAACTTGCACAAACCAAACGGTTTAATTTCAATTCTCCAAATCTGAATTTTACAACGTAATTAGAAGGCTATTTATAGCCAAGAAAACCCAATTCAAACCTAATGTAACTAGGAAACAATTATGGTAAAAACAAACTCTAAAAACAGTACAAAACTCGGCCACAACTTCCTTTCTTGACGCACAAGTAAGCTGCCAGCAAAACAGTCAAAGGCAGCTTTCGTACTAACTTCGCCCCTTTCGTTCGAGACCTTCCAGAACTCCGATCTTTCATCCGATTCCTTCCCTTGGTAGATAAACATTCCTAGTTTCTTTTTGTAGAAGCCTTTGGTCTCGAATCAGATCCATGCTCCTTAAATTGAGCTCCAAAGTAGGCTTCACAAAACAGTTTTCTGCCTTAGTCATTTTCTGGCAGTTTTCCAGTTTTGAGGTAGCAACTTTGAGTCCTTGAAAAACAACCTTAATGACATTATCTGGATCCACAAAGCATACCATTCGAAACATGGTAACTTTATCTGTAAAACAAACCCTTAAAATTGAATTTCCACCAAGCCAATTGAGAGAAACATGCCTCCAAAGTATGTACCCTGAACACGGATTTTGACTTAGCCAAATTCTGCCTTTCTTCTTCCCAACTTTGATAGCTTCTTTGTCAAGTAATTGTGACGTGAATCGTGGGCAATTTGGGATCATATCAAGTTGGACTTGGTTTGGGTTACCTTGTTTAAGGGGAAAGGGTTTATGGAATGTCTCCTATAAATATGTACTTAACCTTTGCGTTTTATTTATCGAAGAAGAACAAACCCTAGTACTTTCAATTTTCTTTAGTTTTGTATTCAAGTTCCCAACGCATGAGGCTGTCACTCGTCAGTATTCTTCTTCTTGGCAATTGCACAAACCATATCTAAACAGCACTACCAACTCGCTGGCCACGCCGATCAAGCATCACATCATTAACATCAAATAAATTGAATTATATACAAACTTATTTGAAGACAATTTACTTATAATCCATATTCACATTTAAATAAAATACCACATTCCAAATAAAATAACAAACACTCATATTTAAACACAACTTTTAACGTCAATATCTAAGCATTATAATTGGATCCAACAAATAACATCAATATTTAACTTTTAAATTCATAAAATAGACAATAAATTAATTTCTTATTAATTAAATTCACTACACCTCATTTTACTTGAAGGTCGTAAATCGATCATGCAGGCATTCATGGTGACCAGTCCTATGGTAAGCATTTAGCCTCAAAGTGGATGGTACCATCCACATCATGGATACCATCCAACCCAAAATAGAATGGTCTCATCCTATATTGAAGTATGGTAGCATCCAATCGAACATGACAACATGGTGGGTGACTATTATGACATGTTGATGCGTCAGAGACTTCCATTGACGACAACTGGCTAGCTTAGATGCTACAGAGCTACTTTTCGGGAAGATGAAAGAGAGAGAGAGAGAGCAGTTGGACAACTCTTTGCAACAAAACTTGAAGCAAGCTTCTGGAGGAAAAGGAGACGATCACAGTCCAACACAACAGACACTTGTCTCAAATGTCCCTTTTTCCTTTTTCTTTGTAGTTGTAGAGGTCTCCTCCGTGAAGGACCCTCCATATTCGTAGTCTTAGTTGTAGTCGTGGAGCTCTCAAGGAATCTCCAAAGGATTACGGTAACAGTAACATAGGTTTCTTTGTATACACCAAACACCCTTGTTCGGACACTATTTGAATAGACCATTTATAACACTTAAAATAGGTGTTATTTAGCCCCTATTCCCAAGGCATTCGCATGTTAAATCACTGTGTCTAGACCACAAATCAAGTTATTTATGCCTATTTTCATTCCTATTTGCAAAACATCCATTTTAGCATAGGCATTCTTGATATGAGGGATTTTATAGGGGAAGCGACCCCAATCTGTCGTACTTTATGCTTTCCAAAGTGTTTGTGATAAAATTCCAGGTCTTATATGCATTCGGGATTGATGGGGAATCGATTGGAGTTCATCCGAGCACGTTTGGGAAGCATAGGAGCAAGAAGGGGAGAAGAGGCACTGGTCACAGCCCGTGACCATGTTCCTGAGGATCAAGATCGTGAACATGAACCAATAAGAAGACAGAAAGTTTCCCCACTCGAATCGTGGACATGGTGCATTTTGACAGCGAAAAAGATCGCGTACGGGACACAAAGATCACGGTCGCGATCTTATGAAGGAGGCCGTGATCTCGGAGCTTAAAGAAGGAGGCGATTCGGGGACGTTCCAGCAGGTCACGGCTGTGGCCATCACGTCACGCCCTAAAGGCCTTGTGATATGATTCCAGGCCGCCCACATAGAAGCAAAGACCCGCTCGGAATCATCATTTTCCCCGACCGGCGAAACAAGAATGGAGACGGGGGATCCGGGCCGGGGCAAAAGCACCCCCTGCCGGTGCTCTTAAATGTTCGACCGGGTTAGACCGGGTTTCGGGGCCTGTCGATTTTTGTTACCTTTTTCGATTAGGATTCTTATTCCTTTTTGGTGTTTTCATTAGTTTGATTTTCCCCAACTATTTAAAGGGTTGTAAGACACTAATTTTAGGAAATTATGAGATTATTCAGACTTTGATAATAAATAAACCCTTTTCGGTTCATTGAGTTTTTACTCGTGGATTTGATAATAAATAAACTCTATAACTGTCATAAACTTGAAAGTTGTGGCTATAACTGTCACAAATGTGAAAGTTGTGGCTATGAAAGTGTATTTTGCTGTTTTTGTTAATCCACGTGGATCGCCAACTCGTCATTTCCGTCAGTCTATTCATACTGTTAAGTGACACCGTTAAAGGGATGGACGAAAGTGGCTATTTTGTGTATTCAAAAAGTTGTGGCTATAACTGTCACAAATTTAAAAGTTATGGATATGGAAGTGTATTTTGTCTTTTTTTATGTGAACTCATTTTATACACTTTAATACATAATTGATTTAAATATGTTTAAATTAGTTTTTTATTATTGAATTTCATTGGTAAGAGTCGAGAATAAATAGCGTCTTACCATCCATCAATTGAAGAGAGAAGATATAACCATTTGTACTTCAGTTGGATTTATATATTTAAAATAATTAATTAAAGTATTTTAATTTTTTTTTTGGTGGAGTGATGTAACGCCTTTATTAGTAAAATATGATACACGGATGTTGCAGTATCGGCACTTACGAGTTTTGAATATCATTTTAACACAATAGTACACTTAACAGTTTGTCCTCTGTTATAAATGCTAGAAATCTATTTTTTAAAATATATGTAAACATAAAAATTATTAAATTATCAATTCAATTCAAGTCCTTACAATATGTGTATTTGACGTTTAATATATTAAATAAACGATAAAAAAGAGATGACTCTATAGTAATATGATACTGAGAGTGAGAGTGTTAATTGAATTTTTGCTAACTATGCACGCAAACGCGTCGCATTCACATGAGCAAGTGTCAATAAAGCACTACGACGAAAAAGATTAATTGTTAGCATTGATGGTCAACCAAAAAGTTTGACATATCCATTATTTTGAAAAAAAAAAAATGTTTCAAAGATTTTGGTCCAAAATGATCCATAAATGGTACCAACGGGACAAGTAATACGCACTCCAACTATCCATAAATGGTACCAATGGGTTCCACATTCTAGGCACAACAAAGCGCGACAACCAATCTTGTGTAAATTAAATGAAAGTTTAACTAAACCCCAATTTGCCCATTTCCTTATCCAAATCTAATGAGTTTGGTTCCTTAACTCATTTCTTCTATAATACTAGGGGTGAGCATTAGGTGGTTGAACCTACAAATTCACTCAAATCCACCCACAATCGACCCACCCATTATCATGTGAGTGGTTTTTATGGGTGAGCGTGAGTTTAAAATAGGCGACCCACAAAAGATTGGGTGGGTGTCGGTGGACTGTGGTTTACCCACGACCCACCAAACTTTTTAATCTCAAACAAACTTTTTAATCTCAAACAATCGAAGCTCGAACATATAACTTTAATGAAAATAAAAACCTTAAAATTACAAATATTCCTGTCAATTTCGATCAAAGAATTGTGATGTGAGGTTTACTTAGGCAATTGGAGCTACGCATAAGCATAACTAGTTGAAAAATGGCAGAAAAAAGACAATTTTCTTCCCAAAATGACATCATCTCAAACTACCCTGATTCATCCTTAATTCCTTTCATCAATTTGGAATTGTAATCTACGACTATAAGTTAAAAAGCTATTTACGCTCACAACGTCTAGGCGAATGAGTCGCTAGGCAAGACCAAAACGTTTGCCTTATGCACAGTGGCTTGTTGAATCTTGGTTATTACCAGGAGTAGACCAAGTTTATCAATTGAATATTTTGTCATTTGTGGACAATTACCAATACCAATATTATAAAATAAATGATTCACCTTATTTATGGATTAAACATTATCTAGTTTGAACATTTATTCATTTAAGTTTAAAACTATTGAATTTATGTTATCATATGGAAATGTTGCCAAGCCACCGAATCCACCCAACCACCCACATGTAATGCTTGGGTGCGTGTGGGTCATTTTCTCCTTCACCCAGCACGTAGTGTGTGGTTCCAAACTCACCCAAATCCGCATAAAATCATCCACTATTCACCCGTATATAACACTTTGCAAATATTTATGGATGATGAGAGATTTATTCTTTTTTTTTTTTGTAAAAGAGATTTATTCCTTTAAAATGAATTGATAAATTATTTAACTCAATTGATGATTAAAAAAGTGAATATATCATATTCATTGATTTATTTGTTTAGGATTAGCATTGATATAGCTGCAGTATTGGAGGTTGGAAGTGACTTTTCGACATGAAGAACAGTTTTGAAATCAAACATGCCATTTTTTTTAATGATTGTTTAGCTAGATATGTGGCAAGATATTTTGTTGAACACTACAAACACAGAGGGAATCTTTTAAATTACACCCCTTAATAGACCTCTTGGGTCTGCCAACGACTGAAAATCTGATATGTTGATGTGGGAGCAATAAGCGAGTGTGAGGACGGATCAGGTGATTAAGGAGATGTTTAATCACTTGACTAAGTCCCTACCAGTTCTTAATGGACACATTAATCAATCTGTTAATAAAATGGGAAGAGCTTCTTAATTACTGACAGATGTAGTTTGTGTATTATGAAAAATTACGAAATATACAAAACGGACTTACAAACAGTACAAACTAGAACGACAAAACATACACACAGATTTACAAACAATACAAAGTACACCGACAAACAATACAAAACATAAAAATGGAAAAACCACCTGGTTGAATTTGGAGGCTTCATCCCTATATCGAAACACCGACTAACAAATATTATAAATTGAAATATATACAAATTAGTCATATAAATAGTACAAAGACAAAAATAACAAACTAGAATGATAAACTGTACAAACCCAATTGATATAAACATTACAAACTAAACTTATAAAAATTACAAAATATGTCAACAAACATCACGAATCCAGCTCAGTCGCCGGAAAATCCTCATCAGCGATCTCTGGTCGCCGAAAAGCCTCCTCCGTTGTCGCCCGAAAATCTCTCTCTCTCTCTCTCTATGCACCTAGGCGGAAATTCCCCAGCAAAGGAATGAAAGTGGGGCAAAGGAATAAAAGTGCCCGGCGAAACTATTCCCAGCAGTAACCGGCGCACCGACGGTCACCTGCTTGATTAAGATTGTTAAATTAATTAAAAATTAAAAATTAATAAAGTCATCCAATTACTACATTGTCCTTCATTAAATTGAATTAATATGAGCCATTAGATTTTAATGGGGTGGAAGGGCTGAGATTCACTCAGGCATGTGACTAAGGACCCCCTTAGTCACCTAATCTTAGCCCAGCGACCAACGACTGTCGAACCTGTTGAATTCAACGTGTTTTTTTCCTCTTTTTTCTTTTTTCTTTTTTGGGAAATAAGGAAAAGGAGGAACACAAAAAGAACGAAACAAGCAAAGATAAAATACCAAGGTGGCGATGGCGGTGGCTCATAAAGCAAAGGATCTTTGCTTTAGCATTTGCTTACTGTTATGGGTTGCTTTGTTTCTCCACCACTTTTTCCCCGACCCCTTTTTCTCTGCGCTTTTACTTACTGTGGACAATATTGGTTTTCTTATTCATATATGCACGGGGTAAGTTGCCATGATCATGGTCCATGGAGATCATTAGAATATCCCCACAAAGGGAGTCGAAAGAAAGGCACCAAATACTCTCCATAGCTTTCCCCCCTTTAGCTTGTTCCACTCATGCTGCTCCACAAATTACGACTTCCTTCGAACTTTACGACACTGCTACTTCCAATAACACTATAACAACACCAGCCCCGGGCACCTCCGCCGTCTTTTACCTTTCAAACTATCCCTCTCGAGGACCAAAAGAATACAACTTTG
Source organism: Linum tenue (assembly GCA_946122785.1). Lineage (NCBI taxonomy): Eukaryota > Viridiplantae > Streptophyta > Magnoliopsida > Malpighiales > Linaceae > Linum > Linum tenue. The sequence continues at coordinate 17,254,695 of CAMGYJ010000010.1, read as the reverse complement.
ACATCACTCGAAGTTGATGCATTTTTCCTAGACTGCAGTTCAAGCAAGAAGCTACCATTCTAGTGCAGTTGGAAAAAGTTTGTGGGGTGGGGCAAGGAAGGAAAACCGCCCTCTGGTCCAAAGGATCATTAGGTTCATACATACACATCTTAGTACAATAAGGTGTGTGGTATACATTCTATCTTACAAACATAGAAATACTCTGCTGCAGCTATCCAAGTTATTGCGATGATAACAATCCATCTCGTTCAGCTTATTCTGGTAATCTCATACGGCTGAACAACACCAAGAAGCTTTGCTCTGGGACTACATACAGGAATCCAAGATCTGCACCTTTCACATATGGTCCGGTTCCCTAAATGAAAAGAACGAATATGGATGAAGCTGCTGTATAGACCATACACAAGAAGCCTGCGAGACGTTTGTATACCAACAACACAACTTTGCAACAACTGAACCATCACGAATTCTTAAACCCGAACTCTGCTATTCTCCCTTCACCGTTATAACTCACAACCTGAACAAAACAGTTCCAGAAACATGTTGCATATCAGCTATAAGATCCAAGATCGGCAAGTTCAAGAAAGCAAACAAAGCCAGTGTTGCAGGACACAAACTAAAAAACAACTAAATGCATGGAAATAAACAATTATATATGTCAACACCGGGAAGACTATGCCAGTTTATGTCACCACTCTTATGTCCAACTCAATCTTGAGTCTCGACAAGAAAACATGGAAATAAACAAATGAGCAGGGTAATGCCAAAGTAAGGGAAAAACCAATTTGTTTGTCACTGTGTGATGATTACAGCCTAAACATTCTTGTCAGCCTATAATGTATCGCATGCAAATAGAAGTGAAATGAATTTCAGTGGGTACTTAGAAAGAACTGGTCAATTTAACTGACTTCACAAATGATTCACTTCTTTGTCTGTTTCATTACTTCAAAATTTCTATTAGGTACAGGAAACATCAAACTTGTAACACTATGTTGAACAAACTGGAGTAGGAAACAAGGACAAGATAAGACCGCAATCCTAGTGAACCAAAATAGAAACAAGAAATCAGAAAGCCATCAAAGAGCAAGTAAAGTTACCACTCCTAATTCATCAGGATACATCCCACAATTGGAATTGCGACTCCCTTTCCCAATTTTGGCACGAAATGTAACCTACATTTGCAGTCATAGGTTAGCATCAATTATGACTTGGAAATCAAATTGAGTGAAGAAGTATGAAAAATTAGAATTTGCAACCTGGCCAGCAGGAACATTAAGATCCCCAGTAAGCTTCACGGCCTCAACATACTCGAAGAACTCTACAACAAGTTTGAATATTTCACGCACATTCCTGGAAACCTAAGCCAATAATAAAAAAATTAAATCATCAGAATATTGCAAGTAATCAAAAGAGTGGGCAACTTGATAATGCAATGATCACACTTCAATAGCTAAAACGAGACCGGGAAGGGGAGGTGCATACACCTCAAACTTCCCAATAATTGAAGAACAGAGAAGTTTTCATATCTAGAGAAACTTGTTACTATCATTGAAAATAGAGTACAGTGGACAACCATACTCACCTTTGAAGAAACTTTATCGACACCCCAAAATGCCTTTGCTACATCTTGAGGCATAAGTTCAGAAACGCCTTTGGCTGCAATTGCTTCCACTTCCAACTTGGATGGCTTACTTTCTGCATTGTCATAGTCTAAGATTCTCTCAGGGATGTGTAGAACGAAAGAATCTTTCTCGACATCTTTGATCTCAGCCGACACACGGGAGAAGTCATCCTTGGAAGGAGTATCCTCATTATTATGCACCACTCCTCCAATAAAGAGTTTCATATCAAGATCCTTTCCATCCTCTAAGGAGTCACTACTACTCGCTAAGGAAACTTCATCGGTCTGATTCTCTTCTAACTTCTCAGATTCATCTTAAGAATCTTCATTAGACACTGTCTTTTCATCCTCATCTTTAATCAACTGCTTCAAAGAATCAACATCTTCTGCCGCCACTTCTCCATTAACATCAAGGTTCATGACTTTCACATTCATCCCTGGAATTTTATCTTTAAGAAAGTTTATAACACATTTAATTCCTTCCTCAGTATCTCCTTCGATATTTACACCCTTTTCATCACTTGGCTCTTCTTTAACCCCATTTCGCTCCCCATCTCCATCAGATACACTTTCCACCTCAGCCATAGAGGGCTTTACAGATTTAGGTGGGGAGGTTGTGGAACTCATCGAACTTGTTTTGGTTCGCAAACAAACTACCTGGAAAATCAGAATAACTTGTTATCAAGTAACACGGCCAAAAAAAAATTCCATCAAAGGAAACAATGAAGACTAACCCAGAATAAAGAGAATCATATTCATATATCACGATAAAATAATAAACATCAATTTAAGTTTTTCTAGATTGAACATCTCTTTAAGTGTCGCCACAGATATGCTTCATCGTGGGTTTAAGAGAGAAGCAGGTCAAGGAGATTTGACCAAACACAAAACTAACTTACTAAAATGGATGCAACTATAAACTGAAAATCGTCACCTAAGAAACCAATTAAATTTGAAAATCCCTAGCCACTCACTTGCATCACATATTTTTCATCACGATCTTTGACGACAAATATATCGAACAATAGAGTACCAGAAGATGCATTGACCAACTCCCTGCAGCAATCAACAACTTTTACAACCTTCAACTTAACACTCAGAGATGTTTCAAAGAACCAAGAGGATGGGAAAACCTTGGTGTGTAACTCTTGGCGATGAATCTTCCCATTCCAGGTGTTATACGAACAAGTCTTCCAAAGGGATCAGTGGTCTGTTGAATAACCTACCCACCAACCTACCTATCAGACCAAAAGGAAAATTTTAAATAACAAAGGAACCCCCTAAAAGGTCACCATGCGTTACGTTCATTTATTATATAAAATGAACTATATCATGATCATATTGATCACCATGGTCAACCAAAGCCAATAAGCAGAAAACACAAAAAAGTTATAGAAAATTTCCCAAGTTATGGAGCGATATTGTTGTTTGATGTACTTTTCCAAGAAACCATTACACCCACACAGATTATAATCAGAAATTTACATCCACAAACCATGGAAGGAGAGGTGGTATAAGTACATACCAATCCGCTTCCAGTGTGTTTACATAATTTTGAAGCGTCATGGTAGCGCTCTTCGTCAATTGCATTCTGCATACAACACAAGAGAGGGTGAACAACGCAAGTTCTAATGAACAGGAGAAACTTCAAAAAAGGGGTAGACATGAATGGAATTCAAACCTCGAGTTCGGACATAATTTCACCAACACTATCCATTGAAGTAGCTTCAGCAATAATCTTCTTCAACTTCGCTGCTTCCTGGAAGTCTTCCTTCTCAATTGCTTCTTCCAGTTGAATCTGTAAGAATATGCCTTCAGATAACTCAGATAAGAAAGACAAACAAATATCCTTTGAACAATCAGGAATTTTCCAGCCCTGTTCGAAAACTCAGTTTTACGACACAGATGAGAAGCACCAACCAGAGTAACCTAAGCCCCAACATACGACAATCAAATTAGCCTGACTAATAAGACAAACGCACGAAACGGTCCAATAAAGAAGCAGAGGGGAAATTGAGAATACCTTGAGAACAGAGGCAAAGCTCTCAGCTTGTTCGATCTCAGCAAAGTGACGGCCCCACCTATTCCAATCCCAGTCCTGAGAAGAGTAAGAAGAACAAACATCAGCAAAAGTGCTACTTTCCGCATTAATGATATCGTCGCCACAGTGGCAACTCCGTAAATTCGTGAAATTCTTGCGGACTCTGGACATGGAGCTACTATGGTGGAGAAAAGTATTCAAACCCACGAAGCCGAAACTTCTGTTGATGGGTTTCCTGGACGAGGAATCAAGGCAACAGAAGGGCTTCAATTGGGGCGCCGTCGCTACAGCTTGGCCACCGGCCAACCAGAGATTCGCCCCTGCCATCTCTGGATTTGTTTCCGGGCAGTATCGCTGGAGGACTGGGCGAAGAGAAAGGAAGATTGTAAGTTATAACAATTAAACAATATGAAAGGGTAATTTCAAACAAAAAGAACTCCAGAAATTAAATTAGAAATTGGGGAGTAGCAAGCACAGCACAACAGGATTTCTCCTAAAATGCCTAGCTATAGTTTTTACACTTTTAGCAGATTTATAAGGAGATAAGATTCACAAAACTATATTAGAGACAAATAAAAAAGGGATAAAGAAAAAAATATCACACAAACATTGGGAGGGGCTAGGTTGATTACTACAAAGTAGTAATCATCATGGTTCTTAAGGGTAACTAACGGAAGAGTGACTAAATGTGACCAGTTTCAGTAATTCGAGTGACCAAAATTGATATTAAGTTTTTCTGGTGACTAAACATGACACGATTTAGTAATCTCGGTGACTAAACGTGGCATTTACCCCAATAAATGGTTTCTCTTTTTCTTTCTTTGCTTTATGCCCGGATATCACTCGGCTAGTTTTAGATCCTAAAAACTAAAGAAAGTGAACCAATTAGACTATATGGACTTGTGAGTACGTGTCAAGTTTATCAAATTACTGGTTAGTCGGGTCACAGGTTCTGATAACATCCAAATTGGTGTTATTTATCCTTCAAGTCTAGATCTGTTTCATGCTAATTCATGTTCATAATCGTTAGAATAATGTCAATTGCATCCTTATTCAGTTCCTATTCGATTATGATGTGATTTTAGAGTGCTCTGTACAATACTTGCGAATAAGGTACGAAAAGGGACACAAATGTAGCAAAATGGGCAAAATGCTCATGATCACGGCCTGGAGATGGAGATCACGGTCGAGAACAAAAAAATGCGAACTCAAGGTGAAAATCGCAGTCTGAGAGCACAAGATCGCGACTGCGAATCTGGAGGCTTCGAGCGCGAACTTCATGATGAAGCCAGCCGAGGAGAAATAGAGAGTTTCGCCAGTTTGATCACAACCACAGTTCACTGACCGTGAAGAATTTCGCGGACGCACTTCACGGATCGCGTCCGTGAAGTCAGCCCGCGAACCCCTCGCGTTTGAAGGCCAAAACGGTGGCGGTGGCAGATCGCGGTCTCAAGGAAGAAGATCGCGACCGCGATCTTCACACTGCCTGGCCGTGAACTTCCCTATCCTCTGAAAGCTATAAGTAGAAGACCCCCTTCCCCCATTGAAGAGAACTTATTTTGAGATATAAATTTATGGTTAGAGAGAGAAGAGAGAGAAGTTGAAGGAAGGAGAAGAGAAGAGTCACCTTCCTCAACATCAAGTCTTCCTCAATTTCTTCTATGTATCTTCTTCCCTCCTTTATGGACTAGTCTTCTAAGGCTCCAAACCCAAGTTTTAGGGCTATTATGTATTGTATGAATATTTTAGGAGTTTGAATGAATGTGTTTATCAAGTTGATTTCATTGCTTCTCTAGCTTTAATTGTGTTTGGGTAAGTCGTCATAATCTTCTCTACTAGCCTACTTGAGCTTCTACGTTTGGTATTGAGTTTTAGGGTTAGACGGGTATGCGCCATCAAGCAAATTAAGTTAGATGAATGAATAGGATCGTATGGTGAACGAGGCGAACGTACCCCTGCCACAGGAATTTCTTCCTAGATAGAACCTGGGATGAAACCTCGGTGTGGACGGTGGGTAGTACCTTAGGTAACTAGTTCTTGGAGCGAGAGCGTGAGAGCGTATAATTTTTAGTGATCTTATATCGAGAGTCTGTTGAGAGCATAATATATTTTTAATTATAATATATTTTAGTTAATATAAAAATTTTGCATGTGGATTTCTATTAATTGTTGGTTCCATCACCCAAATTTAGATGAGCATACTAACTTCACATCAGTTGACGAGATAAACTTTTCACACGGCTATGTATTTTCTGATTAAAAATTTAATCAAGGGAAATGTCTCTTAGTTGTTTACTTTATTAATTTCTAGACTTATCATAAATGTACAACACAACTCTCCTAGTAGACCAAAAATATATTTTATTTAATTAAGAAATGAAAAGTAGGTTAAAAACAGCAAAAAACGAGACCTACCGGCGGGACTTCCTAGATGTAAAATTTCTCTCCTAAATCCTTGCAGTTTCGGCCTCCTGCCGGCGGCGCTCCTCGCAGTCGGACTTCTTTTCTTCCTTTGCTTTCTTGACAAGAATCGGGTTTTCCATGGCTACTACCGCTGAAGCAGGGAAGTCGTGGGTGGATCTCTTCACCATTGACGAGAGCTGCAGACTTCAGTATGAGGAACCAGATCTGGTAGATGGTGCACTGCGTCTACCGAAGACTTTGCTGGATAAGGGAGCTGCTCGTTTGCAAAACTGTTTGGTAGGTCAGTTTATCTCTGCTCCTCCATCTCTTGGTGTCATTAGAAGTTGGGCGAACAAGCTGTGGGGTAGAGACGGGAAAATTAGGGTTTCCTGGTTTGGTGAGAAGCTCTTAGTATTCCAATTCCCGAATGCTTCGACATGTTCATGGGTCTTACGTGGGGGTCCATGGCATCTTTGGGGGAATAATATGTTCTTAAGGAAATGGGAGAAAGGGATTCTACCAGTAGCCCCTGAGAAGCCTGGTCTTCCGGTTTGGGTAAAGATCTCAGGTCTTCCAATGGAATGTCTAATTCCCGAATGTCTGAGCAAAGTGGTTAGCATGATAGGAAGGCCCTTCTGTTCCCAGGTTACAAGAGTATCAGACCAGTTGGGGTATGCGAAATGTTGCGTGGAGATAACAGTAGAGTCGAAATGCCCTGAGGTTCTAAGGTTTGCTCCTGATGAAGGTGAACCATTTACGGCAAAGGTTGAGTACTTCAACTTACCTGCTTCCTGTCAGAAGTGTGGCAAGTTTGGCCATGATTGTAGTAAAGAGGTGAAGGAAGTCAGAAGAGTGTGGATTCCTAAGGCTACAAAGCAAGCAAATCCCAAAGCCAATGAGAATAACAATCTACTGCAAGTGAAAGATGGGCATATTGAGAAATCTGAAAATCAGGGTGATCCTCAGCAGAATAAGGAGAATTAGAGTATGAGTCTTGGTGTATCGATGAAGGATATTGTAGAGGAAGTGGTTGGTAATAAGGTAAATATGGTACAGGAGTTGCAAGAAGTGGCTGATCAAATTGCAGAACAAAGGCAGGCTGTGGATCAGTTACCCTCAGAGGAAGAATTTCAAGAAGTAATTCAAGGGAGGAAAAGTGTTAGCCCTGCTATGGCTGCTAAGCTTTCTAAAGGAAAGGCAGTAATAGTATCTTACTCAGGGGATGAAGGCAACATTGATCTAACTAATGAGGGGATTGATTCCTTAATTAGTGGTTTTGACTACATCACAAGTGGTAGGGGTAAGAAGGCGAGGTGTGTGGGTAGGACCTCTAAAAAAAGATGATAGTTGCTTCATGGAACATAAGAGGGTTTAATAAAACCTCTAAACATGTGTTTGTTAGTAAGTTTCTGCGAGCTCAAAATGTAGATGTCATGGCAATTCTGGAAACAATGGTGCAAAAGAGTAAAATGGGGAAAATTTGTGCAGACTATTTCCCGGAGTGGAAGTACTTGGCGAATTATGATAAATCTAATAATGGAAGGATCTGGGTTTTCCAGAAGTCAGATCTGCAGGTCACAGCTGAGATTACAGAAGATAATTTTATGCATTTGAAGGTTAGGGGGCGAGTAGAGTGTCAGATTACCATGGTCTATGGTCCTAATGAGGAAGCTGCTAGGAGAATATCTTACATAAAGATGAAGGCCATACATGTAAATAATGAGGCTTGGTTAGTTCTTGGGGATTTCAACTCAATACAGGATGTTTCTGAAGCTTCAAATGGAACTTCTCCTGGTTCTAGTGGTAAGGATTTTCAGGAATGGATTGATGAGATGTCTTTAGAAGAACACAAGATAGCAGGGGGGTTCTTCACTTGGGTGAACAAGCAATCTCAAAATCCAATCGCGCGGAAAATTGATAGGATCTTTATGAACAGTTCTTGGTTAGCAAAATTTCCAGGGAGCTGTGCCAGTACAGTTACTCCTAGTACTCATTCAGATCACTGTGGCTTGCTATTGAACTCCTCTCCTGGTACTCATTTAGATTCTTCAATTTCTGGTGTGAACATCCCAGGTTTAAAGAAATCTTGCAGGAAGTTTGGAGTACCAGAGTGTCTGGTTATCCGTTTATCACAGTTTGCCATAAGTTGAGGGTGTTGAATAAGAAGCTCAAGGAGTTAAATAAGGAGTTCTACTCTGATATTTCCCTAAGAGCTCGAAAAGCAGAAGAAGTTCTCAAAGATATCCAGAAAAAGGCTTTTAGTAATCCCTCTCCACAGATATTTGAAGAGGAAACAAAAGCTGCAGCAGAATGTATATTGTACCAAAAAGCAGAAGAAGGGTTTTATAAGCAGAAAGCCAGGGTGCAAACAATAACAGAGGGAGATAGCAACACAGCTTACTTTCATCAGTTAATGAGGGTGAGGCAACATAGGAACCATATACCTTTCCTCAAAAAGGATAATGGCACTATAGTTACTGATGTAGAGGAAATTGGCCAAACAGCCGTATAATTTTATAAGAAGTTGCTGGGGGAGAAAAACCAGGAAGCCAGTAGCAGTTCAATTGAGGAAATGGAGCAGCTTCTGGTTAACAAGGTAACTTCAGTGGATGTCGAGCATCTTTGTTATCCCGTGTCTAAAGAAGAGATTAAGAATGCATTGTTTGACATGGGGACTAATAAGTCTCCAGGACCGGATGGTTATACAGTAGAGTTTTATAAAGCAACCTGGTCAGTTGTGGGGGAGGAGATAACTAGTGCTATTACTTCTTTCTTTCTCACTGGTTTTCTCCCAAAAGAATTAAACTCAACTGTGCTTGCTCTTCTTCCAAAAGTAGTAGGGGCAGATCAGATGAAACAATTTAGACCGATATCTTGTTGCAATGTATTATACAAATGCATTGCTAAGATATTGGCAAACAGGCTCTCTACAGTGCTGCCCAAATTAATTAGTCAGAGTCAGTCAGCTTTTGTCAAAGGAAGAAGCATCAGTGATAACATCTTAATGGCGTCTGATTTGGTAGCAGGGTACAATAGAAAACACATTTCCCCTAGGTGCACGATGAAGATAGACTTGATGAAGGCTTTTGACTCCATTTGACTCCCTTCCCAATTTATTTCCTGGATCAGAGTATGTGTCACTACTCCAATGCTAAGCATTGCTATAAACGGTGGAGTATGTGGTTATTTCCCTTCTAAAAAGGGTTTGCGTCAGGGAGATCCACTATCTCCTTTTCTTTTTTCAATTTCTATGGAAGTCCTATCTTGCATACTGAATAAAGGGGCTGCATCTGGTGATTTCCCTTATCATCCAAGATGTAAGAAGCTGGGGATTACGCATTTGGTGTTTGCAGATGACCTATTGCTGTTTTCTAATGGTTCTGCAAAAGCTGTGGAAAGTGTAAAGGGACTATTGGACAAATTCTATAGGATTTCAGGGCTAAGGTTTAATCCAGACAAAAGCCAATTGTTCTGCGCAGGGATAGAAGAAGCAGAGCATGATCGGTTGGCACAGTTGGCGGGCTTCCAGAAAGCTTCATTCCCTGTCCGCTACCTGGGAGTTCCTCTTATAGCAGGGAAACTTACTACAAGTGACTGCAGAGTATTAATTGAGAAGATAACTAAACGAATTACATGATGGAAGCCAAAGATGCTCAGCTATGCAGGTAAACTCCAACTCATTACATCTGGTTTGAGTAGCTTATCTTATTTTTGGATGAATGTGTTCCTGCTGCCACTGTCTGTTATAAAGGAGATATAACAGAGTTGCTGTAAGTTCCTCTGGGGGGTGGATGATGACTCCATGAGAAGGAAAGTAGTAATGGCCTGGGATTTGATAGCAATTCCAAAGAAAGAAGGGGGGCTTGGCATTCGCTGTCTAAAAACTTGGAATATAGCCTGCACTACGAGACACATATGGGCCCTGCTTGCAAAAGAAGGGTCCTGGTGGGTTGCGTGGAACTACTTATATCGTATTAAACAACTAAGTTTCTGGGAATTAAGAGTGAGCAGCACATCTTCTTGGATTTGGAAGAGATTACTAAAGGTAAGGGATAAGGTGGAAGGTTTTTTTCGATGTTGGGGTACACAGGTTTATTGGAAGGATAAAAGGGTGTTGAAGTATTCAGTAAAACAGGTCTGGCAGGATTTACAGCCTGTTAGACCTTCAGTCCCTTGGCACCAGCTAGTATGGGGTAGACACTCAGTTCCAAGACATAGTTTTTAAGCTGGGTGGTGACGCGAAATAGAATAACCACATTGGCTCAGATGAAAAGCTGGGGAAAGGTGCAGGATGATACATGTCTGTTCTGTTCTGCTCACACAGAGGATATAGATCACTTATTCTTCCAATGCAGTTACACGTTTGAGGTGCTGAAGGGTTGTTTGCAAATGCTTGATCAAAGATGTCCTCAGCTGGCTACTTATGATGACTACTTGCAGTGGGCAGCACGAAAGTTCAAGGGGAAGAAAGCTCTAGCATTGGTGGGTCGTTTGGTCTGGAACTTGGTAGTTAGTCTGGTCTGGCGGGAAAGGTGTGGAAGGCTGTATGGAGGTAATTCAATGCAGTATGGGGAGGTGATTCGTACAGTCAGAAGATTGATTGAGCTGGCAAGGCAAGGAAATGCAGCACTGGATCTGGATTGTAGAGCTGTTTTTATGCAGTAAATGCATTAGCTGTGTAGTTGCGGTAACTAGTAGGAGTTTCGTTTGATGTATAGAGGTAGTGAGAGGTTGAGTAGTTATTGTTAGTTGCAGAGTGTATGATCAAGATGTGTTTACACACATAGAGCTTAATAAAATTTTTTGATATTACCCATAAAAAAAAAAAGAAATGAAAAGTAAAAATATGTAAAAGATATTCAATTGGAGTTTGTGAAGAATAAACACAAAGAGCAGTACAGATAAACACAAAGAAGTACAGATTACTACCCGTTCTTCGTTCTCTCCCTCTGCATATTTCTCGCCGTTTACGATTTCGGATCTCTTCTAGCTATTTCTGAGTTTCGCTCACAAGTTTTGATTCCTTTTTCTTCTCGAAAAGAACTTTTCAAGTTCCACCTCTAAGTAATCGACGACGGTCGGTATTATCTGACCATGATATCTTCGAACAGAGGTCAACTCAGAGATTCCATGGAGAACTTGGTACAAGGTCTCCCATCTCCAAATCAAAATAAGGATAAGATGACAGTGGAAAATCATATTGCTAGAAAGAAACGTTGCAGAATCCGCGCTTTAAAATCCAGAGTCGCGCTCCCATCAAATATAATTCTCGATTTTTTGCCAAACTTACCGGAATTCGCGTTTTGGGGTTTGAAAGCGGGAGCGTCTGGGTATTGGACGACGAATTGTGTGATTTAAGTAGTACCCATTGAAATGAGCTATTTTCTTAATGCCCCGGATACGATAGTCTAGATTGAGGTGACTGACATAGGTTTAGGGGAGGCATACTCGAAGGCATGTGGATGACCATGAAAGCCCACGGAAAAGAGCTCACTCACCACATTCGCTACACCTAACTTATTTAGGCATTGCATAGTATACCTAGACTAGGGTGAGGGATAGTTCCCCAAAGTATTTGCTTTTATCCTTATTTGTTCTCTCTACTAGTTACTTCGCTTGAATCCTCCATCACAAACCCTTAAACCAATCGTCTAGATAATAACAACGTGGGAAGTAGGTTAGGGTACCGGGACCCGAGTGAATACGATCTTGATTGCCACTATATGACAACGCCACTCTAGGTAAAACTTGGTCTAGGATGTGATAGTTATTGAAACGTGCTAGCCATTGACAATGACTTGCACGAAATGAATGAATGAGGCTTTTTGACGCCGTTATCGAGGAACCTCGGTAACTAGTAGAAAACCATAGAGTTTTTAGTTTATCCTTTATTTTCTTTGTTTTGTTTTTGTTTTTGTTTTTATTATTTTCTTTTCTTTTGTTTTGCTTTGTGTTATGTTATCCAACTTTGTGCGTCACAGGTTGTTGAGTTTGTGTCTTATAACACTTTTGTATGCGAAGAAGGGACTCTTTGGAGATATTACCTCTTGATACAGAAATCGAGAGAACCCTTCGAAATCCAAGAAGAGTTTTGAGACATCAACCTTCACCAAGACGGATCAACAACAACAACCTCAAGTTCGACCAAGGTCTAGAACCATGGGATCCTACTCTTGCCCAAACAAGAGTGTGACATCAACTTAAAATTTAGACATAGATCTAATAGAAGATATGATTCACGTAATATTTTTCTTGTGTACAATTTTAGAAGAACAATATATTATGAACATTTTTTAAGTTCTTATATTCTTCCTAACTCCTACCGAAATTGACGAAGGTCGTGGCTTTGGTGATATCTTTAGAATCTAGTAAAAAGTAACCAACTAAGGGTGTTTATTATAAGTTCTACGAGTTTTGAAAAATAAAAGGGTAAATATTTGTTTTTTGCCAAACCTTTCACGAATTTTAAAATATTAGCCAAATCTTTGAGAAAATGAAATATTAACCAATGGATAAGTCTCCGTTAATACTTCTGTTAGATGATGATGAGCTGGCAGTGGCATATGTGATGCTGAGATGTAAGGATTCTAGTTACACGACATTCAAAAAGAATAATTTTCTATTTCATAATTTATTATCTAAATTAAAAAGGGTAAATATTATTTTTTAGCAAAACTTTTCACGGGTTCTAAAAAATTAGCCAAAGCTTGTGATACGATCCAAAATGGTTGGTTCTACAAGTCTCAGTTGCTTGACGAATAAGCTATCTCAATTGGCCAAAGAACGGTGAAAATTTGGTTGTCTAAAAGCAGTTTCAGGGTGTCTACTTTGGGAATCCATACATCACCATTGGCTCAATAAAAATGCAAAAGAAGACTTGGAATTGAAGATCAAGTGTTTCTCTACAAGCTAGAAGGCTTGGTTGTCCTGAAACAAGTCATTAAGGTTATTTTTCAAAGGCGTCAAGTTGCTATGAAGAAGCAAGAAAACTGCAAGATTTTGGCCAAGGCATAAACTGTGTTTGAGATACCATCTTTTCGTGGAAATTGGAGTACATTCGAACGGAGATTCGAGTTGAGATGAAAGTATAACACTTTGTAAATAATGTGAAGGAATTGACTGAGTGTGGATCAAGATAGAAGGTCATTTTCCAGAAGCTCAAAGTTCATATGAAGGCTGTTTTTCTTAGCAGATTTACATGCATTTTAAGTTAGTTTCTTAGTGTTCAAATCACCTTATTTATGTCGAATTTAGTTTCCATGGTCCATTAAACTGTATCGTACCGACGGTTGAACTACGAAATACCAGTATTAGAGGCTAAAACGGTATACGATATTTAATGGTACTACGGTTGAACTATGATTAAACCACGGTTTTACCATAAAATACCCTACCGCTGACTTTTCCGGTAGGATCGATCTCATGGACCATGCCAAGCAACCAGACACTTAATCCGCCTAGTCATTTTCTAATCTCTACCTACCTTAGTCCAAACCATACCAAGCAACAGATAACATTTCAACTGAACCGTCAATAGTGGGTCTATCATGCATTGAATCATTACCGTTATAGCGATGAGTGAGAACTTAGTCATTACATCACAACACAGTTCCTAGCGTCTCTTCACGGGATCTTATAGACAAAATGAAGCAAGTTCCACATCAAGACAACAGGGCTGCAAATGACAAACGGAAGAAGTTGGTTTGACCACGCTGATCATCACTCTTTAATGGACAAACCCATATTTTGGTTCTCTAGCTGGGATGGTTAGAAGTTGAGAAGTCGAGAGGTTCACACACCAATTATCTACTGCTGATCTTGGATCAGCTGACTCACATGATCATGACCCCCTGGTTCACTCGTTTCAGGTTGCTCGATTGCCAGAGCTACGTCACTTTCAGCACTATTGCTTGCTGCATCAGTTGGCGGAGTTGGAGGTCTGACCTCACCACTACGGACCGGCCTAAGGAAGCCTTGTAACCTCAATCGGTAGCTTTCGCTTGCAGGTTGTGACCTCATGTAACGGGTGGAAGTAGTTACAGTGGTTGGTGTTGAAGACCTCTCTATATTGGACAAGGCACTGAGGTCGAGGTTGGGAAACACCGAGCACCTGCACCTCGGACATTTCACGTTCAGCCGCAGCCACTCGTCTATGCACTCAACATGAAAATTGTGGGCACAAGGCAAGCCACGAACCTGGACAATTACAAGAAAGGAAAGCATGTTAGTTATCTGCTGTTTCAACCTGTGATATTAATCCCTGAACAATACTAAGGAAATTGCTGTTAAACCTCATTCCCAACACGAAACTCTTCTAGGCAAATTGGACATTCACTGCAATCTGTTGGAACAACCTTTAGCCTGAACTTTGGTAGCTCCTGAATCAGAGCTTCGACAGCTTCTCTCTGTGAAATGAGAACTATCAGCTTGCCACAACCATTTTAATGGGATATCAAGACTCAAAGAGTGAGTTATGGAAGCAGAAGCAGCCACCTGAGTAGGAGTTAAATAAAGTCCCGGGTGGTATGCAGTATTATTATCTTGACCCATACCACGCATTTCTTGACCAGCAGCTTCAAATGCCCAGTCCGGAACCTGGATCATGTCGACTATAACCTGGGATATGGTGCATGTGGATGGATGAGTAAATGAACCATCTTCAATTAGTTTTAAGAAATTATTATCCAAGAACTTTTGAACAAGATCAACAAATCAAAAATTTCAAACCAAATACCCTATATTCTGTAACAGGAACTCCATTCTGTGCCCGTGCAACCAGTGCTTGTCTTCTACTTAGCCACTGCAATGGAAATAAATTGCAGTACATGCATAAATAGGTAGGGTATACTGGAACATTAAACAGATAGAGAAACACTTTGGTATGCTGCTTAGCTGTATACACGTGGTAGAAAGATGATATAGAACAAGATAGCTCAATCGGAAAAAGCATGGCACTAAGAAACTAAGAAGCGTGAATACCTTTCCAATACACATGCAAGCAATGCATACGAGTCCACAGTAGCTGAACAGCAACCAAATAAGGAAACCCCATTTCTGACCTTCTTCTGGCAACTGCATGAAGATGAGATAAGATTCGACATGACCTCCAGTAAGATGACTCAGAATGTCAAAAACTAAATTGAGGGAATCTAAGGAAAGGGAGCTTACACAATTTCTTGCGCTTGTGAACCAAAGTGTTCCAATCACAGTCCAAGCCCATAGAAACGGATAGAGCATCATCGACAAGATTGAAATAACCACCACTCTTCCACAATAAAGGGCATATCTCTGCTGCCATCCAAAATCCCTACCGTCATGTGAAAGACACAAATGGAGACGATGTAACAATTTAACACATCACAGTCTAGAGGAAATTGTGAACAAACATCAACTGAAGGCAATGCGATTGAATTAGAGTGAAAACAAACGCATCATTTGATTTGTCACAGTGGGTCAAGCATAGACAACAGAAATGATTCGCGTATATCATCTCAAAGAACCTATTCATTAAAACTTCAGAAAGAGAACGAGGGTCCAAATCCCCAAAGAGATTCACTACAGAAACTGAATAACAAAAGCCAATGTAGTAATGATACTTACAATACCATTCCAGCAGCAAGTCCATTATCTATGAACATCAACAGACGAAACACAAACACGGTAGTGTAATCAACCTGCAGCAGCAAAGATGGAATAAGCTTTTTCCAGCCCCTAAACCGGAGCTTCAAAACAGTCGGATCCACAAGACTAGAGAGAGAGACTCACCACAATCCATATGTGCAGAGGGTGGGTACAGAAATGATAGCGCTTCCAATTGATGGCAACAATTATTCTGTCAGCGGGGAACCATTTAGGAAGAACAACACCCAATTCCCAATTCCGAAAATAACTTTAGAGATTCAAATACAGAAAACCTGAGAGAACCTCAAGAAACAAACACAGAAAAACGATTCAGAATTCAAGGATACACGCTCGTCGCCAGCATGGACAAGAAGAAGCCATCGTACCTGGAGAAATAACCCAAAATTCTTAATGTAAGACAAGCTGCTACACACCCATTGAAGAGAAAATCTCACCAATTTGAAGCTTGCTACTATGAACAGCATAAAAAAAAAAGATGGAACTTTACCACTTGAAATCAACTCCCCGGATAGCCATAATCGGGAAAGCAAGAAAGGAAACACTCAGAATAGCTACAGGTGGGAGAGCATCATCTCAAGCGGAGAGGATGAGGCGGGAATCCAAAACGAAGCCTGGCATTTAACTGAAACAAGTAGCAGCAGCAGCAGTTGTTGGGTTGCAGAAATGCGAGGAGTTAGAGCTGAATTACCGATTTTGAAAGAAAAAAAGGAAAGAGAATGAAAGTCCTTTTCTCTTCTTACTTTAGCTGGGACTGGGAGCCTGGGAGCGAGTTGGGTGGGGGCAGTGGAGAAGCTAAAGCTTACAGAAGTTGACGGCGGTGTGAGCGAGTGTGTGAGTGTGACTTGACGGCGTTAAAATGGGAAGTGGAGAATAGCGGTAGTCTGGCAAACATAATGCACTCATCAATATGGGTGTACATGGCCCGGATAAAAAAAGGAAAAAACATGGCGGCGGAGACTAATGTACCATTGTACAACTTATACAAGATTTTCCAATACATTCGTTTTTTAATGGAAAATCTGGAAATCCCGCATTACAGTGTTTCGACTATACTCAACAAGTGGCCACCATCCTCATTGCTCAATTTGCTCCAAACCAAACAATTACCGTTTACCCATCATTTTTCTTCCTCCTCCTCCAGTCCTTCCTATGGTGCCTCCAATCTAGTTCCCTTCACCGCCCGTCGCCCGACCTCCCCAGGCTCTTCTTCAACATTGTTGATAATCCTTATTGAGATTGTGCTACAAGCTTGGGGATAAAGCTCGAAGATGGACGTCCGCACATCACTTTTGGTGTCCAACATCATATGATTGGTCACCTTTGATGACACACACTGCTAGCTAATCGAGACGGTCTGCTCTTGATTCGTAACATCGACCTTCTTCCTCTCACACTAGAAGGACATTATGAAGTCAAATTTTGCCAGCTTTTCAGAGGGATATAAACATATTTATTTGGAGGACCGGTGCTCACAAACTACCCTCAGATGATCGTTCCTCTAGACATAGGATTAGAGGTTTGTGGGGTCCTTACGACTGCCAATCGGGTTGCCCATAGTGTAGTAATAAAAGCCCTTTCTCTGTCTAGTTTTAGAGTTGCTTTTATTTGATTTTGTTACTTTGGGTGGGAGGGATTATAGGGTAGGTGTGTTTCTAACATTCTATTGTCATATCTCAGAATAAAAAAAATAAAAAATAAAACTAGGGGTGTACATGGGTCGGGTGGTCCAGGTTTAGTCATTTTAATCACCCGACCCATGCACTACGGTTTGGGAAATATTAAACCCAAACCCACCCAAAAAAATTAAAATCCTACTGTTTGTTTCTAATTGGGTTGGGTCGAGTTGGTGATATTTTTAAGTAAAAACCCAACCCAACACAAAATATGTAATTATTCTACACCATAAAAATATTTTATAACTAATTAAAGTTTCAAACGAATAAATTGAGGTGAAAGGTATCAAAATTTCACAAATGTTTTTTAAATTTTAACAAAATGTGATTTACTTCAACAAATGTCTAATTTTTTCACGATATTTGTTGAAATAGGCTAAAATGTTATAAACAAACACATCCATAATAGTTATTCTATTAAAATGGTACACAAGAAAAAGGATTAGGTGAATCATAGCTATATTAAATCTATGTCTAAACTTTAAGCTGAAGAATGCATTAGATTAGAGATACAATGAGAGAAAAACATGGCGAAATATCTTAATTTTCTCATAAGTATGGTTATATACGATATAAATATTTTTTGGATACGAGCTCATATCAATAGTTGGAAAAAGGGTTGGATCGGGTTCTACGGGTTGTGCAATCCAAAATCCAAACTCAACCCAAAATAGGCGGGTTGTACAAAAGAAAACCCTCACCAACCCAAAACCTTAATTTTAACGATAAAACGTGTGGGTTGGTCGGTTTGTACGGGTGGGTCGGTTTGCGAGTGTGTTTGTGCACCCCTATCATCAATTACCAAATTTAGACCTATATTTAATGTCAAGTGATGAAGTACACAATCCACTGCTACAAAATCACTACAAAATTTCATTATTCAATCTTCATTCTCTCTTTCATTTAATGGTCCTGATTATTTCGCAAAAAAGGGACATACTGGTAATTCTGTCACCCTCTGTCTTATTTTTGTTTAGCGATCCAGAGGTTACTTTTCATAATCCCTTATTTTTCATATTTGTATCCTACAAAGTTCGTTTTAACTCCGAATTTAAAAACATCGAATAAAAAGAATGCATTAATTATGACTTACACAATGATATCCATTTTGCTATATTTTGAGCAAAGAAAAAAATGAACTCTTCAAAATACATGTCGATTGTAGTATTATCACTGTCATATCTACAAAAAATGCATGAATTATGATATACACAATAATATAGATCTTGTTATGTTTTTTGAAAGATAAGATTTCATCCCAACATCGTATCAGTGTCATATCTTAGGGATAATATCAGGATATGACAATGATATGGTGTTATCAAATTATTTTGACAAACGTAAGACATAATACCAACATCATAACACCATCATACCGACATCATATCAACATTATATCACTATTATATCAACATTATACCATTATGATATCTGATAACACCCAATTGGTGTTATTTACCCTTCGTGTTTAGGGTCGCTTCGTGCTTATTCATGTGTATAATCAGAAGAATATCATCGATTGCATCCCTATTTCGTTCATATTTGATTATGATGTGATTTTAGAGTTCTTTAGACGATATATGTGAATTAGTTACAAAAAAGGGCATAAGTATAGCAAAATGGGCAAGAAACTGATGATCACGGCCTGAAGGGGAAGATCTCGGCCGAGACAACAGGCCACAAAACAGAAGTGAAGAGCGCGGCCTAAGGACCCAAGATCGTGGTCACGATAATGGAGCCTTTGGGGGCGAACTTTGTGAAAAAGCCAACCGAGAAGGAACAAAGAGTTTTTGCCAGTTTGGTCACGGTCACCGCCTTCCCTGCCTGCGAGGAAGTTTGCGGCCGCGACTCACGAATCACAACCGTGAAGTCAGACCGTGAACTCTCATCAAAAGAAGACCAAAATGGCGACGCCTAAAGATAGCGGTCTCGGACTGCTTAGCCGCGAACTCGTCTGCCCCCTAAAGTCTATAAATAGAGGACCTCTTCCCCCATTTTAAGAGAGCTGGTTTTGAGATAGAAATTTTTGGTTGAGAGAGAGAGAGAGAGAGAAGACGAAGGAAGGAGAAGCTAGAAGAGAGGATCAATCTTCCTCAACATCAAGTCTTCCCCAAATTCTTCTATGTATCTTCTTCCCTCATTTATGGAGTAGTCTCTTAAAGTACTAGGGTTTCTAAACCCCAAACCTAGTTTTATGGTTATTGTGCAATGAATGAATATGTTAGGATTCTAAATGAATGTGTTTTCCTAGTTGATTTTAATGTTTCATCTACTTTAATTGTGCTTGGGTAAGTCGCCATAATCTTCTTTACTAGCCTACTTGAGCTTCTACGTTGGGTATGGAGTTTTAGGGTTAGACATGTATTGATCGTATGTGCATGATCAGCTTTTAAATTTATAAGTCGACGCACTCTCTATACAATCCTAATTAAGCCAAGCATAACCTATCTAGGGTTGTTGTAAAGTGGCTCGGTCAATTCCAAGGGAACCCTAAGCTTACTATTACTGTGCTCCCAACTACTATCTAATCGAATCGGAAGTTTGGTGGAAAGTCTAATCTAATCTAATCCTAAAGGAAGAATAAACAACCAACCAAGTAGTTGGGATAGCGCTATAAATGAGATGGTTGCCTAGGGTCCAATTCTGCAAGCTATGGTTGTCAAGTAGGGTTAACCGAAGGTGGTGAGTGAGTTCTTTTCCGTGGGCTTTCGTGGTTATACACACGCCTCCCCTAACCCCATGGCAGTCACCTCGATCTAGGCTATCGTATTTGCGGCATTAAGACCATATCTCATTACAATGGGTACTACCCACCGTCCACACCAAGGTTTCATCCCATGTTCTATATAAGAAGACATTCTTATGATAGGGGTATGGTTGCCTTATCCACCATAAGATCCTATTTATTCAGCTAACCCTAATATTTTTTTTATGGTGTATACTTGTCTAACACTAAAACTCCATACCCAGCGTAGAAGCTCAAGTAGGCTAGTAGAGAAGATTAAGGTGACTTACCCAAACACAATTAAAGATAGAGAAGCAATGAAATCACCTAGATAAACACATTCAAACATAAGCCATTCATTCACAACCTATAAACTAGGGTTCATCTTCCCTAAACAACCATTAGAGATTCAAGTCATAGAGAGAGAAAGAAAACACAAACTAGAAGAGAGGGAGTGATGGAATCAATCTTCTTCTCCTTGCTCCTTGGGTGGATTGGACATTTAATTAAGCTCTCCCAAGGTGTTGTCCTCTCTAAAACAACCCTAACTTTCTCACTCTAGGTTGGCTCCCCCTTGTCAAGTGCACAAAACAAGTATATAAATCTGATGGTGGTCAAGGCCTCCCGGGTGTGACTCAATGGTAACGGCAGTGACCTGGCCGTGACTAGCTGGAAATTCTCCGAATAGCCCGAAATGATGGGTTTTCAATCCATCTTTAAGCTCTGAGATCGCGGCCTCCTTCATAAGATCGCGATCGTGATTTTTGTGTCCCGGGCGCAATCTTTTTCGCTGTCAAAATGCACCATGTCTGCGATCCGATTGGAGAAACTCTCTGCCTTCTTCTTGGTCGTTTGATGAAGTTCGCGGCTACTGTTCACGACCGCGATTTTCAGTCCGTGAACATGGTCACGGCCCGGTCGTGACGGGTGGCCATGACTAGTGCATGTTCTCCCCTTATTGCTCCTATGCTTTCTAATCGTGCTCGGATGAACTCCAATCGATTTCCGATCAATCCCAAAATGCATATAAGACCTGGAATTTCATCACAAGCATTTGGAAAAACAAAAAATACGACAAAGTGGGGCCAGTTCCCCTATGAAAACTTTCATGTCATGAATACCTATGCCAAAACGCATGTTTTGCGAATAGGAATGAATATGAGCATAAATAACTTGATATGTGGCCTAGACAGGGTTATTTAATATGCAAATGCCTTAATAGTAAGGGCTAAATAACACCTATCTTAGGCGTTATCAAACTCCCCCACACTTAAGCGTTTTCTTGTCCCAAGCAAACCTACTCAAACTCGTACAACTAGCAAGATAAATCCTAATGTCATGCATAATAGATCGTCGGTAGAGGGTCAACTAGAAACTTTCGAGGTCAACCAGTCATTACGAATACTACCGCAAATCTCATTGTGAACACACACTCCTGAATGAGGACCTTGCCACTAAAGAGGTCTAGATATCAAAGGTGTGCACCGAGGGATTTCTAAAAAACGTTTAAACCATGGACTCTATAAGATGCTCTTTATTCTTTGTTTCAAGGTAGGAGTTGTCATTTATTGGTCTCCTTTTTCTATGTTGATCGCATTGTACCAAACTTTTTACAAGAAAACATCTTTCCTTCATGACCAAGAGCAGATGAATCATTTCCTTCCCTATCAAGGTCACATGTGGGGAAGTTGATGGGCGGGTTCGTCTTAGCCCGAGCACCATTTCCCAGCCTGCACTCCACATTGGGTTGCCACACATGTTGGGTATAAATGAGAGCTTGAGGTAATTTGAATCGCTAAAAGGTACTTTGTACCTTGCCATACGATTCTATGAGGAGGAAAGATGTTTGGGGGATGGTAAGTAGTAAAAGATGGTCGGGAATTGATAAAGCTATCAATCCCCAAACATATCCTCAGAGGGCAATCCGAGCCAGTTTATCTCATACACTATGCTCAATTTCCTCCCATGTGACAACATCTTTTTCAAAATTAAGCACATGTTTGCAAACATTTTGAGTCCAAAAGTAGAGAATTCCCACACACATGTCCTAACCTAGTTAGTGGACAATATCAACACATTCAAGGAGGAAATCATTGGCTAAATTCCTCACTTCCAACACCCTCCGTAGCGCTACACTATCCTGCCTATCATGCATAACATCACAATTATCTAGCAATTCAAAGTACATTGAGTAGGGAAAATGCAAAAGGGACGAACTTGGAGCCCTCAATTTTGAGAAAATTTGGGCATACATATAAAGCTCCAAGTGGTTGAAACATGCTAAATCATCATCCACAATCACTCTAAAAACACACACTCTCTCGGTCAAGCTTTCAAACATTTATGGCATAAGAGAGTAATTAATAATTTCTACACAAGCATTTATGCAGAACCCCCCCTCCCCCCACTTAAGGAACACATTATCCTCAATGTGAGAAAGGTAAAAGGATATGGAAACGAAGTTACCAAAATGCTTTGCCTAATTGATTGGGGGATCAAAGGGTAGGGCGGGTTGATATCCTCCCAAAGTTGAGAAATTTCCTTTTGGACTAGGTCTTTCGACCTCTAGGTGACAATTCTAGTTGTTGTTGGTGTTATTTATTATGATGTAGTGGTGCTTAGAGGCTCGAATTGTTGTGTGGAGTTTCAAGTGGTATGGTTTCTCCATTGATTGGAAGTTTGAAGTTTGTTCCCCTTCCGATGGAGGAACATTAGAACTTTCTCCTCATCAAAGGATGAACCCTTATAAAGGTTCTTACACACACAAGAACAATTCATACCCATCCATGCCAAATACATTTCATCAAAAATCAAAGAATGCATTGAACACGACAACGAACCCCATTCCCTACTGGCCTAGGTCTATAAAGGAAAATACTTCCCAAATGGGTCCTTCCTCACGACAAGGACACGCTCTCGGCCCTCATGGGGACGACAAAGTATCCTTTATGGTCGCCGCTTGCTCCAGCAGGGTTTGCACTGGAAGATTGAAAACGGTCGGACAACATCCATTCACAATTCCAGCTAGGTTCCGGGGTTTCATCCACATGCTCCCACCTGTTACCCTTATATGGTTGCGGAGGGGAGTGATCCAACAGTTACAGAGTTAACGTAGCCAAGGGAAGGTTGATGGAAGGAGGAGATAATCAATCACTTATTTCCGCCAGAGGTAGCACGATTATCAACGCAATCTGACACGCCAAAACACAACACCAAACTGCGACCAAGTGTAATCGCAGTCCGGGAATGCAGTAACAGGCAAGTTTAATTATCAACCCGGGGTCTAGATCTATTGCTTACTCCGTGATTCTCTATTATCTAGCAAACTAATTCGAGTGATTGTTGTTTAAAGCAAAAGCAGTAAGAAAGCAGGAAATGGTTCGGTTTCCAAAAGCAGGTAAGAGTCACTCGGGATTGAGTCCCCCTAGCCCCTTAGTTAGGTTCAATTGCAATTCCCTGGGTTGATTTACTGTTGATTAGACTGCGGAAGATCCGACAGTAGCTTGGAATCTCTTAAGCTGACCAAGCCCTCTCAGTCTAACTACCCGGCAGACGACTAGTCTTCACCGGGATAGAAAGCTGAGGCTATGAACACAGAACTCCACTACTGGCGTCAAGAACACCAGTACAAAGCAGTAAACTGGCTAACTCTCGTATAGCCAATCTCCTACTATCGAATGAAGAGGCTCTAACAACCTAATCAGATTCTATCTATCTCAGGTTGAAGCAGAAATTGAGACAAGCTGATCAGACTCAAATCAATTCATGAAACATGCGTCATTCGATTAAAATCAAACAATAATATCATCCCAAGTCATTACAATCAAATCCCTAACACAAGGAACTAGGGTTCTTCATACCCAAGTGAGAGAAGGGTTCTACTCCATAGAGAGAGAAGAGAAAACAAGAATCGGATTAGTCATACTCATAACGATGAGGATAATCTGCTCCGGGACGGTGATTTTCACTCCTATGACGATCTCCAAGCTCGATTCGATGAAATCCAGCTCTAGGACAGCTTCTAGGACGAGTTCTTCGCACTTTCTCTCTCTAGGGCTCTGTTTTTGCTCTCAAAACGCGATTCTCCCACTTTTGGCTCGGATTAGGCACTAAAACCGGTCTCCCCGAGTTGCACGGGCAGGTGCACGGCCGTGCACCACACCATTCTGGCCGTGCACCCTCAAAACGCACCGTTTCATTTATTTGGAGCTCTGCCTTCTTGCACGGCCAGGCGCACGGCCGTGCAAGCCTGGATTGTGCCCGTGCATGGCCTCGGCCAGAGGCGCACGGCCAAATGGCTCATGTGCACGGCCGTGCAGCCTCCTGGTCTGCCCGTGCACTCCTCCAAAAGCTCGCCCTTCGTCCGTTCTTCGTCCAATCGACCCCAGACTCGCTCCTAAGCCTTCATTCACGTACTAAGACCTGAAATAACACAACCAAGCACAACCTAGCGTGAAATCGGCCTAAAACACGAGAATCAACACCTCAAACGGTGTAAGTATGAGGGTAAAAACATGTGTAAATGACGGTCTATCAAACTCCCCCACACTTAACCGTTTGCTTGTCCCCAAGCAAACCAAGTCAGACACTAGGTAAGCTTACATATTTCAATCAACCAACATTGGGGACAAGTCATAAAGGCACAAAACACGTGAATCGCACTGGTTTTCAAACATCAATACATGCACAACCTCAATAACAACCTGGACAACCACCACAAAGGACATTCGAGTGCAGCAAATCGAGTAAAGGAAGAGTCTCCCTCCTGTTCACTGGCCAACCTAGACTCGATTCAACCACTTACTCAAAACAGTCAACTCATGCATCCAACTCAAGACATCAGAATAGAGACCGAGCAATCTAGGTCCTCACCGGGGTACAAGAGCATATAGAAAATGAAAATAAATCACTCACTCTCGACCAGTGGGGTCAGGACAATTTGATGCGAAAGATGCGCATGTTATTTCTCTCAATACCTATCATCTCTTCACCATGATGGCAGCCTCTAAATGCTCGAGTTCACATATGGGGTGTCACCACTAACTAATCAGGAGGTCTTAGACACAGGTTCAAATGACTGGCTAGGGTCTTGGACATGGGGAAAAGGCCTTTTAGGTGGTGGAAGTATTCATAGCAAAAGGTTCCACATTTCCCAAACACACAAACACAGTCAACAACCCGGTATTTTCTTTCTTTCTGCTATCCTGCATTACTCAATATCTTAAGAGCACAAGAGCGAAGGAGGCATAAACATCAGCATTTCCAAGCCAGACTGCTAAGAAACACTACTTACTGGGCATTATTCAGAGTTTTGGTAGTGGCTCTCTTTTGCTTTCAATTTTTTTTCTTTGTTTTTCTTTTATTTTTCTTTTCATTTCTTAAGAGAGCCACCACTTCTGCACATATTTCAAACACATGCCCAACTTTAAGCACTGCCTCCAACACTCACATAGACTTAAGCAGAAACAGCAGAGAATATGTAAAAACCACTCTGTGGAACCTTCTAAAAGATGCGACAAGGGTGATTTTTTTCATTATAGACCAAAAGAAAGGATAACACACGGCTCAAAGGGGCTGACTAGGGGATATGACACATCAGGACAGTCAGTTTTGGGCGTGGGCTAATCCTATGCCCCCATCATCTTAGCTAGTGACAACGTGAATGCTACACATCATGGAAGAGGGATCTATCGCACAAGAAAGAAACGAGCAGGCTCAAATCTCACATGGCTACCTATATGCTCTATCTCACATTCTGATACCCTGAACTAGATGCATAAACGACTGTCAAGAACAAGTAATCAGATCAAATCAGATCAAGTCACAGTTGGCAAGCAAACAGTTGAAAAACTGAACCCCTACATCGCTCTACTGCACATCTCAGTCCTCATCATAGGTTGTCCTAGTCGCAAACAAGTTGTCATGCATTAATCCGAAAACCAATCAATTCATCCATCAAAACACAGTGCCAATATGATCAAACAGCAGTACTTGGAGCCCTCAAATCGTAAGATTCGGACAGTGGACTAGGCTCCAAGCACCATCTAAAATATTCCAACCGATACAGAACATCCCCCCACACTTAAGCACGACATTGCCCTCAATGGAGTAGAGGGAAAGATAAGGGGGAACGATGTTACCGGGTAAGAACACTGCTGGGGGACTGGAAGTGGACCAATCAGCGAGAAACGAACGGGGGAGTGGTCAATGCTGCACAAATCGAACATCAGAACACTAGCACACTGGTGTTAGGGATAAGTGTTAGCCCAGACGGCTACATCAAACCACAAATGAAAAACCAAAAACAAAAAATAACCGACACTAAGTCCAAGCTCCGCACACATGGAGCAAACACTCAAAAGTCTTAAAAAAAACAAAAACAAACACACTGAGATGGGCAACGAGTACAGCCTACTCGTCGCCAAGATCGGTGAAGTCGATGTCATCCATGAATGCATCATCACCAGCAGCGCCAGCCGCGCCGTCATGTGGAGGGGAGTCATCCCAGGGAGTCCTCCAGACCGGTGGATCGCCCGGAACCAGCTGAAGCAGGTGCTGCTGAACCTCCTGCATGCGCTGGGAACGGCGCTTCTCCCGCTCGATATGGGCGAGAGTCACGCCCTGCTGAGCCTGGATCGCGTCCAGCCTGTGGCGGTACTCGGCCTGATCTGCCGCGTACTGTTGCTGGAACTGTATCTGCTGGTCGAGGAGCAGCTGGTTCTGTATCCTCAGCTGCTCGAACTGCTGGGTGAAGTAGTCCTGGCCCTGGAAAGTGGAGCTGCCACCCCCAAAATGGAAGTCAGTCGGTGGGGGATCATCAGCAGCATCCGCAGCAGCATCCACAGTAGCCTCCACCTCATCGGGGTCCACCTCCTCGTCAGCCTCCTCGTCGGGCTCCGCGGGGGTAGGGGGCTCCGGAAATCCCTCGACCCACTAAACACCGTTCCTCTCCCGCAACAACAGCATCTTCCCGATCGTCACAGCGCCAAAGATGGGGGTCTCCCCCTCCTTGGTGCACCCCTGCAGGGAGAGGCCGAAGAATGTAACCAGGCGGGTGATGAGGGGGGCGCAGTGGAGGCTCTTCAGCTCCTTGGCCGTCTTCTCGAATGTCGTGGCCACCACCGAACCCAGGTGGAGAGGATGGTAGCGCTGTCGGATCGAGTCGAGGAAGTACAGGGGCCTCTTCGTGATGTGGCCGGAGCTGTCATATGTAGGAGTATAAGACTTCCCCAGCAGGTGGTGGAGAAGTCGGTACTCGATCTGCAGGGTAGATGCCTTCGTCCTCCCAGACTTGAAAGGACGCGTCTGGCCAGGCTGAGCCAGGCTGGTGTACAGCCTCTTGAAGTCCACCTCCGGCTCTTTAAGCTCGGTGACGTACTCCCGACGGTCGTCGAGGTCGAGGTCGAGAGCCTCAGCCAGCTCGTGATAGCTCAAGGATCGGGGGACCCCACCCAGCCTGAATTGAACGGCTGTACTATCATGGTACCTGGTCATGGAGTTGTGCTTGAAAGTGGTGTAGAACTCCCACACCGGCTCGTTGTAGACCGTCTCGCAGATCTGTAACAGACGGCGCCATGCAGTGTTGGCGAGCACGGCGGAAATCTGGTTGTAGCAGTGCAATCGCTGAAACTCCCGTTTGGACAAGCAATGGTGGGCGCCAAACGGGGTTTCCACGACCTGCTTGAAGCGCGCTGCGGTGGGACCCCTCCTGAGATCCCGGATGAACGGGTGCTGGAAATTAGGTTGTGCCATCGCCCTGCAAAACAACAACCCAAAGTGGAACCAAAAGAGCCAAAGAAAAGGTCAAGTCCACCCCCACACTTAAGAACAGGAAGCAGCCGAACCATGGTTTCATCCATAGTTCGGGGGTCAAAAACTCGATAAATCAAGCATAAACCGGGTGGGGGTGCACATTCACAATAAAGTAGGCAACTCAAGGTTCACATCCATAGAAAAAACACCCACAAACGACATCATTAAGGGCCCCAACCGGTGGCCACAACATGGCATGGACAACAGGCATTTCATCGAACACCTTGTGTGCACTATTAAGTGAAGCATGAAATTGGCCAAAGTCTTGCACACAAGGGCTCAATCAAACAAATGGGACATTGCCCAACATAATTCAATCACATCCCATGCATTCCCCTCAATCAATTTCACACAAATCGCATGATTCAAAAAAAAATCTCTAACATACACCCTACACACTCAATTCTCCAAAATTAACAAAGTTAGGGGCAAAATCAAACCTGGAGACTCAAGTAGAGGTGTAGGGGAAGATGAGGGGAAGACAATGGAAGCGACGAAAAGCCGAAAATCTGGCCGGAAATGCTCGTCGGAGCCTCGCCAGATTCTCGCCGGAAATCGCCTCCGGCGACAAAAATGTCGCCCAAACTCGCTCAAACTCGGGGGATAGGCCGCTTGGGTGTGGAAAGAATGAGTTTTGTGTTGGTTTGGTGAAAAACGGACCCAAAGTGGCCGGAAAAATCAAAATAGGGAGGTTGGGCGCGGTTTTCCGGTGAGGGGGAGAGGTTTCCGGCGAGAAAAATTGGGTTTCTGACCACTATGGCCGTGCACGGCCATTTATAGAGCCCGTGCCTCGGCTGCACGGGCAGAGGCGCACGGCCGTGCACCTTGGCATTTTGCCCGTGCAGGCTGACACGGCCTGGCCGAGGGAGTTGCACGGCCGTGCACATAGCACATTTGGCCGTGCAACTAGCGACGAGAGCTCGCACGGCCTGGCCGAGGGTGTTGCACGGCCGTGCACAAGGCACTTTTGGCCGTGCACTCCTGGCCGAGAGCGCGCACGGCCAGGCCAGGCTAGGCGCACGGCCGTGCAAGTTGATTTTCTGGCCGTGCACCTTGCTGGGGTCCCGAAATCAACCTGTTTTCACTCAAAAACGACACGAAACTCCAGATCAACGTCTCAAGACTCAAAAACACACAAAATCAAAGGAAAAAGAGTAAGAAAATGCAAACCTCGGTGGGGTTGCCTCCCCACAAGCGCTTCTTTACCATCTTTTAGCTGGACGCCAGTATGGATGCTCAGGGAAGTGTTGGATCAGGTGCCTTCAAGAGCGGATCACAGTAGAGCACTACCGATCTGTCAGCTAACTGAAGGGTCATCCTAGTAGCACGGGGTTCACCTAGGCCTAGTTTCATGAACAATTTGTATGGAATAACATTGATACTAGCACCTAAATCCGCCAAGGACTTCTCTACATGCAATTTACCAATAGAGCACGGGATAGTGAAACTACCTGGGTCCTTTTTCTTCTGCGGAAGCTTGTTCTGCAGAATAGCCGAGCACTCCTCGCTGAGCTCCACAGTGGCCAGCTCACTCAGCTTCTGCTTCTTTGAGAGAAGCTCTTTCAGAAACTTCGCATACTTCGGCATTTGCGCTAGTGCCTCCAGGAAGGGCACTTGGACATTCAGCTTCTTAAGCATGGCCATGAAGTTCTCGAACTCTGTCTCCAGCCTGTCTCTGTGCAACCGAGTAGGGAAAGGGAGTTTAGGGACATACTCCTTCACTACTGGTTGCGGTTTAGGTGCAGGCACCTCAACCTCCTTCTCTACTTCCTGTTCAACCGCTGGAGATGCTGCAACAGGGCTTTCTCTCTCCGGTTCCCGAGCAGGGGGATCAACAGTCATCTTGCCACTCCTGGTCATGATGGCATTGCAGCGCTCATTCGGGGTCGGCGGGTGAGGAATGGTCTGCGCTGGTAGAGTACCAGGAGCCCTTTTAGCCACTGACTGGGCCACGCTCCCCAGCTGGGTCTGGATATCCTGCAAAACAGCCTGTGTATTCCTCTGACCAGCTTCCAGGGCCAGGAGTTGACCCGAGGCCTTCTCCATGAACTGCTCAAAGGTGTTGAATTTCTGAGCACTAACACTGGCGAGAGAACCCACCAAGTCCCGCAGTTCAGCCATCTGATCATTCTGCACTGGGGCAGCAGGGGCTGCACCTGGCTGCTGGAATTGCCCCTGTCTGGGCTGATATGGTGGCCTCTGGAAGCCCGGTGGTCCCTGTGGAGCTGGTGGTCTGGGATTTGGCCCAGCCCAGGAGAAGTTAGGATGCTGGCGCCACCCCTCATTGTACGTGTTGCTGTAGGGGTCATTGCGCCTGACATTGTTGATGAAGTTCACCTGCTCCTGGGGTGTGGTCGATTCCTTCATCGCCTGGCAGTCTTCCACCATATGATGGGTGCTCTCGCACCACTGGCAGAGCATCGCCTGCTGCTGTCCGGTCCCTGGAATCATCCCGGAACGATCGATAGCTGAGACCAGCTTCGATACTACCTGCACCAAATCAGATGACTGGGTGCCCACAGCATGCACACCCCGGCCTGGTGCTCTCCTCGATCTCCTGGCAGTGCCCCAATCATAACCATTCTCCGCCATCTCTTCAAAGAGTTGATTCAGCTGTGGCGGGGTTTTGGTCAGCATGTTCCCGCCACAAACCGAATCGATCAGCTGCTTGTCCTCCGGGAAGAGGGCGTGATAGAAGGTGCCCACCTTGAACGCATCGTTGAAACCATGATTGGAACACCTGAGGAAAAGACTGTTGTACCTCTCCCATGCATCCCTGATGGTCTCATCCTCATCCTGAGAAAAGTGTGTAATCTGCTTCTGGAGATCAGCAGTCTTGGATGGAGGATGGTAGCGGGTGAGGAACTTGTCCGCCAGGTTGGCGAACGTGGTGATGGAGCCCGGAGGTCGAGTGTCTAGCCACTCCTTGGCCTGCCCCTCCAGAGTGAAAGGGAAGTACCGCAGCTGGATGGCATCTGCTGGGACCCCGTTGATCTTGATTCCATCGATGAGCTCGTGGAATCGCCTGAGGTGTGATCGAGGGCACTCTCCCTCCTTACCACGGAACACTACTGAACCGCGCAGCATGGTGATCACGGAGGTGCTCACCTCAAAGTTGTTGGCTGGGACCTGAGGGTGTTGAATGGGGGACCTCATGTCCGCAGCCCTAGCGGTCCAGTAGGATCCCATGGTTTGCTCCTCGGGGATCACAGCATGGTTCTGCGGATCACCCATCTCTCCTTCTTCTTCTTCTCCTAACTGCAACTGTGTTAGCGCCTCCTCCGCAGCCAGTCGCGCCTTTAGAGCCCGCTTGAAGTTCCTGCAGGTTCGTTCAAGCTCCTGGTCAAGTGGTAGTAGATCTCCCGACTGGCTACGGGTCATGCACTACCTGCACACACTCAGAAGAAACAACCCGTGAAGGCACACAGGTGGAAGAAAGAAAATGCAGAAAATAAAAAGCTAGAGTAACAAATTATCACGTTTCTCCAATAACCTAGAGGGTCCCCGGCAACGGCGCCAAAAACTTGACACGCCAAAACACAACACCAAACTGCGACCAAGTGTAATCGCAGTCCGGGAATGCAGTAACAGGCAAGTTTAATTATCAACCCGGGGTCTAGATCTATTGCTTACTCCGTGATTCTCTATTATCTAGCAAACTAATTCGAGTGATTGTTGTTTAAAGCAAAAGCAGTAAGAAAGCAGGAAATGGTTCGGTTTCCAAAAGCAGGTAAGAGTCACTCGGGATTGAGTCCCCCTAGCCCCTTAGTTAGGTTCAATTGCAATTCCCTGGGTTGATTTACTGTTGATTAGACTGCGGAAGATCCGACAGTAGCTTGGAATCTCTTAAGCTGACCAAGCCCTCTCAGTCTAACTACCCGGCAGACGACTAGTCTTCACCGGGATAGAAAGCTGAGGCTATGAACACAGAACTCCACTACTGGCGTCAAGAACACCAGTACAAAGCAGTAAACTGGCTAACTCTCGTATAGCCAATCTCCTACTATCGAATGAAGAGGCTCTAACAACCTAATCAGATTCTATCTATCTCAGGTTGAAGCAGAAATTGAGACAAGCTGATCAGACTCAAATCAATTCATGAAACATGCGTCATTCGATTAAAATCAAACAATAATATCATCCCAAGTCATTACAATCAAATCCCTAACACAAGGAACTAGGGTTCTTCATACCCAAGTGAGAGAAGGGTTCTACTCCATAGAGAGAGAAGAGAAAACAAGAATCGGATTAGTCATACTCATAACGATGAGGATAATCTGCTCCGGGACGGTGATTTTCACTCCTATGACGATCTCCAAGCTCGATTCGATGAAATCCAGCTCTAGGACAGCTTCTAGGACGAGTTCTTCGCACTTTCTCTCTCTAGGGCTCTGTTTTTGCTCTCAAAACGCGATTCTCCCACTTTTGGCTCGGATTAGGCACTAAAACCGGTCTCCCCGAGTTGCACGGGCAGGTGCACGGCCGTGCACCACACCATTCTGGCCGTGCACCCTCAAAACGCACCGTTTCATTTATTTGGAGCTCAGCCTTCTTGCACGGCCAGGCGCACGGCCGTGCAAGCCTGGATTGTGCCCGTGCATGGCCTCGGCCAGAGGCGCACGGCCAAATGGCTCATGTGCACGGCCGTGCAGCCTCCTGGTCTGCCCGTGCACTCCTCCAAAAGCTCGCCCTTCGTCCGTTCTTCGTCCAATCGACCCCAGACTCGCTCCTAAGCCTTCATTCACGTACTAAGACCTGAAATAACACAACCAAGCACAACCTAGCGTGAAATCGGCCTAAAACACGAGAATCAACACCTCAAACGGTGTAAGTATGAGGGTAAAAACATGTGTAAATGACGGTCTATCACAATCCCTTTGCCTTGTCAGGATATAGAGGATTCTATAATCTGGCAAGATACCAGTGATGGAGTGTTCACTGTTAAATCAACTTATCACCTAGCAGTCCTAATTGATCGTGGGCAAGGCAGATGGCGCCAGAGTGTTAGTTGGATGGATCGTTCAACCTAGATTCGGATATGGGATCTCCCTATGCCTTCTAATCTTAATATTTTTCTCCGATAAAATTTCAATTACATCATTCCTACTAACTACGGAAGCTCTGATCAAGAAGAAGGCTCAAGTGTTACCCAGATGCCCAGTTTGCTAGGCTGATTCGGAGACTATGGAGAATATCTTTTTTTACTGTCAAGTGGCAAGGCTAATTTGGGATCACGCTGGCCTAGAATCTCTATGTCAAGGGCTCCCTCGTCAAAACTTCCCCCTCTTTCTGAAGGATTCTTTGATGTTACTGGGTATTCAACCCCATTAGAGTATTTGGAAATCTAGTAATTGGGTTGCCTTTGAAGGGAAATAATTGTGAATTATACCTTGGATGTGACAATATCATCAGCAAGTCTAGGAATGGATCAGTTTACCAGCTGATAGAGTGACTTCAACGCTGCCTCCTCAGATTGAGTGCGATTTCTTTAATCTCGGCTCGACTACTTGCATGTGGGCTGGTGCAACAAGAACTGGATCATATCAACATCGAAATCAACTGCAAAAGCAACCAGAGTGGTTTGATTGTCTTGGCTCGGGGAGTCCGTATTGATTATATTGATGATCCTTATACATTTCGAATAGACAGAATTGGTACACGAACTATCTGATTTACGCTCCAAACTTTCAGGGCTCGGTTCTCCCTCGTCCAACGTTGAAATTTGATTTCGTCAAGACCGGGGTGCTCATAGGATCGCCCTGTTTGCATTGGTATCCACCACTCGAAGAATGGTCGAAGTCGACTATGTTGGTGCCGTTGACAAAGCTATGATCGACACTACATTCGTCGAGTTAGTTGAGGCCTTAAAGACGAACTTATGGACAGACGAGACCGATGATGCTGACTTGGAGAAACGTTGATGTGTTAGCGGTTTGGGTTAAGCCCACTTGTACATATATATCTCGTATGTAGGATGCTTAACTGGACTAAGTATGTTTTAGCCCATGGAACTTTGTAAAGGGCTTAGGGTTTACGTGCATGGGGTTAGGGTTTAGAGAGCAACTATATATATGCTCTTTATGAGGCTTTAGCAGATCATCCGTTTACACCATTGAATAAGATATCAGCTGGAGAGGTCTCTCTCCCGTGGACTAGTCTCGAATATCGGGGATACCACATATATTGAGTGTTATCGTTTCTTGTTGTTGATTACGTTCAACTCGTTAACATGGTACCAGAGCTTTCGTCTGGAAATTCTAATCGTCTTGTCATCCGCTTGAACTCCAAGAATTACGCAGTCAGGGAGTTTCAGTTCCGTGTTTATGTTGAAGGAAAGGGATTGCTCGGTTTGATTGATGGCACGTTTCCCAAGCCCACAACTACGGCTGAGGAAATTGCTAAGTGGTCTCAACAGGATGCAAAGGTGAGATCTTTAATTTTGGGCTCTGTTGACCCTATGATTGTGCTAGGGCTTCGTTTGTTGACTGATGCAAGGTCCATGTGGAGGCACCTTGCGACGACCTACTCTTCTCACAATATGGTTCGGCAGTTTGAAGTGCAAACCGAGCTCGATCGCCTTTATAAGGATGTTTCTGCCTACTATAATGCTGCCCAGGAATTGTGGACGAAACAAGACTTACTCACAGCAGCTCTTCGTTCAGCGCAAGCCTCCGCGGAAGTGATCGCGGATCGCCAACAACAGCGAATTCTTCAGTTTCTCATGCGTTTCCGTCCGAAATTTGAATCATTCCAGTCCACTCTAGTTAATCAAGACACACTCACGATGGAGGGGATTCTGGGCAAGCTCATGCGTGAGGAAGCCCGACTGTGGACGCAGTCCCAGCTGAATGCGCGTCCCGGCGAGGGGGAGGCTGTGTTCTCCGCCTCGACAGCAGCAATGGGAGTATAGGTCTCTTCTGACTCAGCCTATGCAGTGGGATGCCCACAGTTCCAGCAACGCGTACCTATCTCTGATCTTGAATGTCACCATTGCCATGTGAAGGGTCACCTCCAGAAGCACTGTCGGCAATGCAATTTTTGCGTCTATTGCAAGAAATTGGATCATATTGTCCTCGATTGTTCCTCGGCTCGGGACCGACTTTGAAACAATGGTGGTCCTCGTTCGGATGGCTCATCCGCTGCTCCTCCTGCCTTTGCTACGCAGGCTGTTGCTCTCGCTCCAAGTTCCCATCTCACCGTCGAGGTTGTTGAGGGTTTAGTGAATGCTGACCTTCAACGCTCACTCCCTACAGCCCACAGCTCTGCGTTTGCCACGCTCCAAAACTCAGCTACGCGTAAACCTTGGCTTTTAGATTCTGCTTGCTTCAACCACATGACGAGTGATACGAGTTGCTTGAAGAATGTATCTCCTGTTCAGAATCTATCACTTTAGGTTGCTAATGGTCAAAAGTTGAACGTTGAGGGAATTGGCAGTCTTAGGCAACTGACTATTGATCTCCCAAATACTCTTCATGTTCCCCAGTTATTACCTAATCTCATTTCTGTGGGGAAGCTTACTAAGCAAGGTTATCGGGTTGTGTTTGCTCCGTTTGGTTGTGTTGTGCAGGAAGAGACGACGAGGAGGCAGGTCAGGCGCGGGAGTAGACATGGGCGCATCTTTCACTAGGAGGAACTCTCAGATTAGTCATCATCACATCCATCGTTGTCTATGTCTAGTAGTATGTCAAAATCTGTCTTCTCTTGTTCTGTTTTTTCGAGTCTAGCTGATCAAACTTTCAATTTGTGGTACTCCCGCCTTGGTCATCCCCATTCGAGTCGGCTTGTATCCATGTTTAAACGTCAGTTATTTGGAAATAATAAGATGGCTGCTAGTTCCCCCAATCTTGCGTGTACTAGTTGTGTTGAGGCTAAGTCTACTCGCAAAAGCTTCCCGTCTAGTACCACCATTATTGATGATTCGTTCCACCTTATTCATACGGACTGTGGGGACCCTCTCCTG
This sequence comes from Linum tenue, assembly GCA_946122785.1. Taxonomy (NCBI): domain Eukaryota; kingdom Viridiplantae; phylum Streptophyta; class Magnoliopsida; order Malpighiales; family Linaceae; genus Linum; species Linum tenue. The sequence continues at coordinate 17,218,818 of CAMGYJ010000010.1, read as the reverse complement.
TGATTTCTCGCACTGGCTATCGCTAATTTGCTTTATTTGTGGACCATGCTATCCGTTTTGTCTGGGTTTACTTTCTCCGTCTCAAATCCGATCTCCTTCGCATTGCTACAGAGTTTCTGGCCATGATCCGCACCCAGTTCAATAAAGCTGTTAAGATTGTGAGATCGATGAAGGTGGTGAGTTTAGCTCGAATACACTCCTTGATCTTTATCGAGCTCTGGGCATCTTGTATTAGAAGGCATGTCCTGGTGTATCCCAGCAAAACGGTGTAGTTGAGCGAAAGAACCGCCATGTGCTTGAAATCACACGTGCTCTCCTTTTTGAGTAATCTATTCCACCCCGGTTCTAGCCTGAAGCCGTGTCTACTGCTGTACGTTTGATCAACTACCAGATCACGTCTGTTCTTCGTGATAGGAGTCCCTACTTTGCCTTGTTTTCCTGTCATCCTGATTATGCTAGTCTCCGTGTGTTTGGTTGTACGTGTTTTGTTCTTCTTCCACGTTGAGAACATGATAAGCTCTCGTCTGAAACTGCTAAGTGTGCCTTCCTGGGTTATAGCTCTGTTCACAAGGGTTATGTCTGTTATGATCCCTCTACTGACTGTATTCGTATTTCTTGTAACGTGGTGTTTTTCGAGCACCTTCCATTCTTTGAGTCTTCTTCTGAGTCTAGGTCCTTTGTCTCCCAGTTGTGTCCTCTGCCTTTTGAGTCTACTGATCTGGGAGATCTCTTTACTGCTGACAATGGACTCGATCAACCGCCCGACCTTCTCCCTCCACCATCACCGCCCGCCAGTCCCACCTCATCGAGTTCCTCGTCGTCATTAGATTCAGCCGCTTCCTCACCTCGCTCTACGTTTGTGACCTATAATGTTAGTGGTCTTGCGGTTCCTACCATGTATAAGCACGCTCATGGCCAACCTGAATGGGAGGCAACCATGGATGTTGAAAAGGATGCGCTCCATGCCAACAACACTTGGACTCTGGTTAATCGGCCCCCACCTCCCACCCCAGTCATTGGCAGCCGGTGGGTTTATGATCTTAAGCTTCGACCAGATGGGAGTCTCGAGCGCCCACAAGGCGCGTGTGGTGGCACAGGGCTTTAGTCAGGAGTTCGGTATTGATTATACCGAAACATTTGCGCCAGTGGCGAAGATGCAGAGAGTCCGCACTCTCCTTGCCGTGGCCGCGATGAGGGGTTGGCAATTACTGCAGTTTGATGTGAAGAATGCCTTTCTTCACGCTGATCTACAAGAGGTGGTTTACATGGAGAAATCTCCCGGGTATGAGCTTGGAACTCCCAATCAGGTGTGTCGGCTTAATAAGTTACTTATGGTATAAAACAGGCTCCCCGCGGCTGGTTTGATATGATGCAGAAGATTGTCACAGATCTGGGTCTTTGTCAAAGTCTTAACGACCCGTCTTTGTTTCTTCGCAAATCTGCTACGGGTCTCATGGTGCTCTTAATCTATGTCGATGATATGGTCGTGACTGGGGATGATGATGCAGGTATTCGAGCACTGACCGATGGCCTTCATGCTGCTTTCAGTCTAAAGGAGCTCGACTCCTTATCCTATTTCCTGGGTCTTGAGGTAACCCGCACACCTGATGGGATTTTTTTGAACCAGCATAAGTATATTGATGATCTATTGCAGGACCACTTTGACACCAGCCGCCCAGCTTCCACTCCCATGGAAGTGAATGTTAAGCTTGGTCGTGATACATGCACACTTCTCCCCGATGGGTATCGTTATCGGTCTATCGTTGGTAGTTTGATTCACCTCTGTCATACCCGTCCTGACATATCGCATGATGCTCATCTTCTTGTTGTTCAGCGTATTCTACGGTATCTTCAGAAGACAGCCCACGTGGGTCTCTTCTTTCCGTCGAAAGGGCAGGCTGAGCTTCATGCTTTTTTAGATTCTGATTTTGCAGGGTGTATGATACCCGCCGTTCTACGAGTGGTTGGTGTGTTCGCTTCAGGGAGGCCTTCATTTCGTGGCGTTGTAAGAAACAGGACAAGGTTTCGAAGTCTTCAACTGAAGCTGAGTACTGCTCCATGTCTGAAGTAGGCTCCGAGTTGGTCTGGCTGCATCGTGTGCTCGTTGATTTTGGTATCTCTTGCCCGACTCCTATGCCGTTATATGTGGACAACACTTGTGCGATTCAGATCGCTGTGAACCCAGTCCTTCACGATAGGACTAAACACATCGAGATACATATTCACTACATTCGTGACTTGGTTCGTGATGAGGTGGTGCTTCTCCATTACTTGCCGACTGAGGAGCAGGTGGCTGATCTTTTCACTGAAGCCTTCTCCTCCAGTAGTCATTGGTACCTGTCTAGCAAATTGATGCTTCGCGAGCGGCATCAATTTGGTGGAGGCTGTTAGCGGATTGGGTTAAGCCCACTTGTACATATGTATCTCGAATGTAGGATGCTTAACTAGACTAAGTATGTTTTAGACCATGGAACTTTATAAAGGGGTTAGGGTTTAGAGAGAAACTATATATATGCTCTTTATGAGGCTGTAGCAGATCATCCGATTACACCATTGAATAAGATATCAGCTGGAGAGGTCTCTCTCCAATGGACTAGTCCCGAATATCGGGGATACCACATATATTGAGTGTTATCGTTTCTTGTTGTTGATTACGTTCAACTCGTTAACATGATGTCGATGACGATGACGGTGATGCTGACTTGGAGGTTGGGCAATAAGGGTAGGGATCGCTGACTGCTTTACTCCTTTTGTGTGGCCAAACTGCTCGTGTTGCCTACTGTTCTTTGCGAGGAAAGGGAGAATGTGGGGTGGCTTTTTATGGCAGAAACGTTTTGGAAGGGTTAACACTTTCCATGTTGCTATTAAAATGGCTAGAAAACAAGAGAGAAAAAGGAGCAGTTTAGCGTGCGTTACCTGGGGAAAATGGCGCCAAGAATGGAGGAGTAACGGTGCAACGTTTCCTTGCTTTTCCCTTTATCTTAATTTAATTTTTTTTAAGTTGAATGGGGCGTGCAGAAGATGATGTTGTTGTTGTTGTTAGGAAACCAATGGAAAGATGACAATTAGAAGAGAAATATGGAGAGCAAAGAACATAGGAGAAGAGGGGGAATAATGATGTATTTTATTTATAGGCATCATTTTGTAACCACTAGATTCTAATATCAAAACATATGAATGAGCGATAATGATAAATAATGAGAAATAATGGAGATCAAAGGGGTTACATGTAACCCTCATGTGAGCATCTAATGTGGTAATCTAATATGGTCAATGGTCATCCATATATTAATATTTTCATAAGATTCCCTAAGATGACCACTAGATCACATTATGTTATCTCATACTGCCTCGTTCAAAACCTTACCAGGAAAACACAGTGGAAAAAAACCACGATTAAGAGAAAAAGAGTGAGGTCTTCCTCATGACCACATCACTTCAGATCTTTGAGATGTTAAACTCAAATTTCATGAACAACTTTTAGAAAGATTGTTTTCGGGAGTGGGTTAGTGAAAAATCTTCTAGATTTTCAATTTGATGCATGATCTTTAGATTTTCTTCATACATGATCATCCGGATCATTTCCTTTGGAAATAGTTCGTAACCACAAGTCCTTCAGATATGGTGAATTACAAAGTGTAACGAAATACATTAAGGACTTGACTACTATAGTTTGTTTTGGATCTCTATGAAACAATCATGTCACCATATGTAAGAGATAGCTCGTCTCCGATCAACTAATATGAGGATCAAATAATATATATGATATGGATATATAGTTCACCAAATCTCTCTTTGATAAGACCATAATCGAACAATCACATATATTGTTTCCTGATTCGGGCTCAAATGTACACATTTTACCCCTCATTTCTTATTCGTTTAGCTAAGGTATTTCATTGTTACTCGACATATTTCACGCTAAGTTGTGCTTGTTTTGATACATTTCAAGTCATAGCACGTGAGGACGGGTCGAGGACGAGTTTTGAGAAATTTGGAGGTCAAAAAACACAAAAACCGAAGAAAATTCCGAAGTCCGTGACAATTTCTTCTTAGCAATGAAGTGAAGGCATCCAGGAAATAGCCACAGTTCACGGTCTCCTTAGACCGTGAACATGGACCACAAACTGCGAACATCGAGCAGTCCAGCGAGGTTCATGAAGTTACTAACGACAAGGCAGCTCACGGTCTCTAAGACCGTGAATCCAGGCGAGTGAAGCGGCGCGTTTTGGACGACACTGAGTTCACGGACGCGTTTAGGAGTTCACGGCCGTGAACTGGCCAACGCGTCCGTGAACTTGTCACTTTCGGGCAAATATGAAGACAGCAGCGGGGAGAGAGAGAGAGGAGAGCTGGTATTTGGGGAAGAAACACTTTCTTTCTCTGGCTTTTCAACCTAAAACACCAAAGGGGAGTTCTAGTGAGAGAGTGAGAGAGTGCTAGAGTGATCTTGGAGCATCATTGGAGGCTTGGGTGGAAGATTCAAGCCTAGAAGAAGAAGAAGATCTTGAGCTCAAATTTGTAATCCCTCTCTCTCTCTCTCTCTCTCTCTCTCTAGAAACTCAGTCTTTTCTCTTGGGTGTTGTAGATATCTAACTAATACTTTGTAATTACTTGTTTGGAATGAATGATTAAGTGTGGGTTTGCATCAATTTGACTATTAGAGGTGTTTTCGTGGTGATTGTGCATGCTTGTGCTTAGCAATCTAGGGGTTGTGCATGGTTTGTGCTTAGCACCCCTAGGTTTGTGCATTTAGGTGCTAGCAATCTAATTAGCCACCTTACCCTAGCTTAGAGAGGAAAACCCCCCTTCCAAGGGAGACTCAATCGAGTCGGTTTTCCTTCCGCTTTCTAAGCCACCTAAACTAGGTTAAGCTAGGGCAACCCTCAATGTTGAGTTAAGCAAGTCGATTAATCGTGATTAAGTCGTCCGACCTTAGAGTTGAGTGAGGGAGTAAGTCAATTACCGATTGTCTAAACCGAGAGGGTCGAGTGACACAACCTTTCATCCTTACCTCGGTTTAGCAATTGAGATTGTGGTTTCCGACCACATGTGCATCCCTTTGCGGTTCGTGATTATCGTGCCCATTTAGGTTGGTTGTGATTAAGCCGCTCCAACTCCGGTTTGAGGGAGAAGCCTAGGCAACAAATAGTGACTGAGTGAGAGGATCGATCCCGTGACAAATCGATCTCCGGTGAATCCATCCTGTGATAAAATGGGTTAGTAGTTGCTCCTCCTGGTGGTTCCCCTAGACTTGGTGAGTGGATCGATCCCGTGACATATCGATCGCTAGTGAATTGATGTCGTGAAAGATTGATCACTAGTTGCTCACCCCCGAGGTTCACAACCACCTACGCATCACGACTTCATTCAATACAACGAGTCATGGTAGCTAGTTAGGGGGAAGCAACTCTGGGGTGAAGCTCCTTAGTAGACTTTTCCTTTATTTACTTTTCTTTGCTTGGTTAGTTTGTAGTTCCAATAAACATAAACCCTAAAGTTGTTTGCTAGATAACAACCTAAGCGATTGAAGTTGGGGTACATGGATCGGTCCGGGTTGACAATTTAAATACTTGCTATATACTGCACCCAGCTAGAGTTTAAAATATTGGGTTCTAGTTGGGATTAATTTGTGGTTTAGTTTCGTGCGAGTCATTCCTGAAGGTAACAAAGTATTTTCCAACGTTCCAATGAGGGAAAAATTGTATCTTGCTAATATTATTAACACCAAAATGATATTTTGTATGGTGTTTGGCTAGCAAGGTACCTTGGTGCTCTAATGCAACAACATATGGTACTTCAGGTCCTAGTACATCAACATATAATACTTTTGGACCTAATGTTTCACTTCTTTCACGATGCTTAAATGGATCTTTGGTCACTTCTAGTGATCTTAGCATCCTAATGTTATTTGATGAACATAGTTTGTTCATGAAAATTTATTTGTCCACTTTTTCAACATTACCTTCCTTGCCCATAAAAGAATCTTAACTCCTTCAATTTAACCTTTTTCTCTAAGCAATCAAATGCTTTAGGAAGCTCTTCAAGAGCTCCAATAATAGTCATATCATCAACATAATATGAAATCGTCACAACTTAATTTTTTGACATTTTTTAATAACCAAATAAAAATTAACTAATACAAATTGATGCAAGCAATTCTTTCATGTCATGGAAGGTAATAACAAAACTCACATCATAGAAACAATATGAACTCGACAAAGCACACTCATAAAACACAACTCATACTTTAAAGTAAAACACAACTCATAAACCAAGAATTTAAAATCCTTGAAGCACATACAGACAACACAACTACATATGCATGATGCAAATGATCCAATGCACTCTATCCGGATTTAACCTTTTAAGGTCCATTCCCGCTAGTTTTACCCTTTTCCGGTGTAAGGACTTATGGTCCTTAAACTTTATGCTCCTTGAGCAAGTTTCATGATTTCTTTCTATATTGGCCAATAACATCATCATTTGCATGCATCAATATAGTTTTACTCTTGATCCTCACTTGTGTATATCATATTCCGTACTGAGATACAACAAACAAATTTCGTCGATAATGACTTCATTATAGTTCCAATATTGTAGTCAAATATGTTTTTGAGATCTTTTCACTTTCACAACTTTCAGCGACATGTGTTCCTCTAGAACTAAAATCCTACTTAATTATTGGTTAGTCTTCTTGATTTTTCAATTTTCATGTCCTCGAGTTAACCATTCTAATTATAACTCTTTTTCTTTCTCGAAGATGTTTATCACTGGAATCGATTGGTCTATCACGCTTCATGTGCTCTTTTAGATACTCTTTTATATATTAGAATATCCAACAAGGATATCAAATTTAGTTAGAGCATTCACAGCTAGTATATGTGACTTGGTCACTTTATATGGTCAGTAAAGGCATTTGATAGTTGGTAATGATAATTCATCTTATGAACTTCAGGTTCATGTTTCTTATTTTGAGGATAAGAACTTTCCAATGATAACTCATTCCAATTCATCTCTTTGTCTAGCTATTTTTTCTCTCCCCCTTAATGTTGGTAAAGTGATCCATCAAAACAATAACTTCGCAAATAAATTTTCCAATTGGGGATTCATACCAACACAAACTCTCAATTTCCAACGAGAATCAACTTAAGATACTGTGATAGAGCAATTGGGATGTATGCGGCACACCGTGATATTAACATATGAGAAATGTTCGGCCAAAACCATTTGTTAAAGAGGGAAAGTTATGATAACTTGTTTGTTAGATGCGAACCAATGCTATCACATGCCAACTAGCATGCCACCGATAGGAGATCGGAAGACTTATCTTGTTCTCATAAGCAAAGTGATTTTGATTGGATAACCATAAAAGTATATCCATGGTATAACTAATCTCACAAACACCAGGTTGTGATACAAAATGTGTGACCATAGAGTTGATGCATCATTTGGAATCATAAAATTACTATACGATTCACATAATGGGTTTATTTTTTCAGTATACAAGTCCCGCAAAACTGTTAAGATCAACACTTACTTTGAGAACAAGAAACTCGTAATTCCGTGACTTCTCTATGAATGGTCACATAAATTCTCAATGATTTTCGCATCTCAATCCGAAATGGTCTAATCGGACCTGCCAACCTACCAAGTTATCTTTTTTCATATACTTCTGGTTTACACTTTCATGTGTAATGGTATCCATGTAATACATATTTCTGATGCAAATATTAGTTTCACTATTTTCTTGATAAGATATTCATTTATGTGAATATAATTTTAATTGGGCAATGCATCATCAATAGGTTGGTTGGTTCCTTCAAGCCACAAAACATTAGCTCTTTTAGAGCTTTGCCATATTTTGTACCATAATTCGCCCTTCCGGGAACTTATGATTTGATGCATTCTTAATAAATGATTACAAAAGGAATAATATCATCTATCATTGTTTAAAAAGTAATAACCATATAGTATTATTTGAAATAAAATCCTTTATTAGCTTTTTCATCTTTGCATCATCGAAGAAGTTATTCTCAATTGCCAACATAGCTAACTCGTTAAACCTCTCTTGTGTCATTGTAGAGTGTAGATAAGACTCCAACAACTTCAACTTTGAAAAGCTTCTTTCTCAATAATCACATGAATAGTTAATAAGATTCTATATACTATGCTTGCATTAGGTAAACAACCGACACATTTAAAAAAAAAATTTTAAAGGAAAAATACATCCGTTAGGTAAAACATCTTGTAATAACTTAAGGTCGAAATATAAATCATAACCATCAATATCATATTCGTCATTATTCTTAAGTACGGTTTTAATATGCATGTAAGAAGACTTGAAACATGAATCATCCAAGGAAAACAATTTCTTAGAACTAAATAAGAAACCAAAATTAGATTAAAAAAAAAAAGATATTGCTGAAATCTTTTAGTAAGTGAAGAAATTGCTTGATCCACTACATATAAGAAATAATTAACACTAATGATTCCTCCCTAGATAAATATGCATTACTGGATGTATTTTAAGGAACTTCATCAAAATGCCTTTTTCTTCTAATCTCACGTCTTTGAGGAAAAATCGAAACACATCCATTGTAGTGCAAACTTCCTTTGCTTGCTCTCAAGACTTTTTGAAAACAATCTTCTTTATATTTTTTGAAAAATTAAATCAATCAATCTATTTTCATAATAGCCTCATTAATAAACATATCTTTGGTTTGTAACTATTTATTAACCAAATTCGTTGAATGCAATATTTCATAGAAAATAACTAATGAAACAATAAACTCAAAATTACCAAGTTCATTTTGTGCTAAAGATTTAGCTTCACTTCTAATTCTCTAATCGCCATCAAGATCGGCTATTTGAAGTAAGGTTTCTTTCACTTCTGACATTTGAAACCTAATTGATTTTACACTTTCAACACGAGTCTCCCAACAAGTAGATGATAATGGTTTCAAAATCAAAATTTTAACAATTTTTTTTCAAAATAACCCATCTTTTATTGACATTTGAAAATATCGTATAAGTTTATGAATAATTTCAAAAAAATTTCTAAATTTACCACACGAATTGACATATCATATAATGTCAAATTAAGACTATGAGAAGCACATGATGTGGCACCAAGGTGAAACTGAACCTGTTCAGCCCATTCAGAGAAATTGAGGTCATTAAACTTAACAACAGACGTGGCTTGTGGATGAAGAGAAACAGGAACAGATGCTGCAAACATATATAACATGTACTCACACATTAATAGTTTGGGTAATAATAAGCATAAACTATAATACAGATTTGGAAGCATAAACATAAAATATATGTTGGTGCTACATGTAAGCCCAATTCCCATATAGATCACTAGGGAATAATTGTGGCCCAAGTGTAATTATCACTTAATGGTTTAATATAAAAAGGTAAGTCATATATTGGTTAGGTTAATGAAAGGTAATTTCCTAATATACCCTGATGGTGGGTCTATATAAAGAAACCATAGGATTGGTCCTCTCTCAACCCATTACGTAGAATTTCTTAGCCGTCATAGAAATCTCTAAACTTAAAACCTAAAGGGGTCAAGAGGGAGAAACTCAATTCCGGTGATTACTACTCAAGCCGCCGCCGCCGCTCTCGTCATGGATCGAGGTAGGTTTCCTTGATCTATTACCGATTCGTGAAATCATCTAAGTCTAACATCCATGCTATTATGATTTATGTTTACATGTGGTATCAGAGCCTTAGGGTTTATATGAATGGATGATTTTCGATTATGTATTATGCTCGATTAGTCTCTGCTGCGTTTATATCAATCACTTATGCATGATTAAAGCTTGTTGATGCTTCTGGTTGATCATCTGTTCATTCTATTGAGACCACGCGTTCGAGATTTGTACACAACTGTATTTAACTTCTTTGCGGTTGGTTCTTCTGTCTGTCGAGCAATTATTCGCCGTTTATAAAGAACATATATATGTGCAGTGCATGTATGTTTATGCTTACATGATATATTGATATGTTTGTTTCCTCAATAAAATTTTTTTTTGGTGAAAGTTTCCTCAATTATAATGATATGCGATGACAGTATCTTGCCTTTTTTATTTTCTTTTCAACTAAAAAATCATGATAAAAGCAATTAGGGATGATTACAATTGCTTTTGTATATGTGTTCGATTAATTAAGAGTTTGGGAAGGTTGATAAAGCCTTATGTTTGTCTCAATGATGATTAATATTGTTTTTCCATTAGTAACAGTATGCAATTGGAGACTCAAGTTTTGGGTCTGCGTATTTCAAAGCATTATTAACAACTGTCTTACCTTAAGTTAAAATTTTACATTTGATATCTACTTTATGATTAATTTGTTAGTCACCTGCCGCTCTTACTAATGCTAGCAGTGCTGAGGAGAAGTCTTTCCATAAAGCTTGGGAAAGATCAAACAGACTAAGCTTAATGTTTATGCGAATGACTGTAGCAAACAACATTAAGTCAACTTTCAATGATACTGAAAGTGCTAAGAAATTTATGAATTCCGTGAAAGAAAGCTCTCAATCTGAGTATGCTGATAAGTCGCTTGCTGGGACACTGATGGGTACGCTAACCACCATGAAGTTTGATAGTTCTCGTACCATGCATGAGCATATTGTCGAAATGACGGATATTGCATCAAGACTAAAGACCATGGGAATGGAAGTGAATGAAAATTTCCTAATAACATTCATCCTTAATTCCTTACCTCCAGAGTATGGCACATTCCATGTGCATTACAATAATCTAAAGGATAAATGGAATGTGCATGAGTTGCAAAGCATGCTCATTCAAGAGGAAACAAGGCTTAAGAAACCAGGAAATCATTCTGTCAATCTTGTTGGTCATAAAGGAGCTGGAAAGAAACCATGGAACAAGAATGGGAAGGGCAAGGAAGGACTATCAAAGCTTAATGAGTCATCTTCCAAAATCCATAAGAAAGAACCAAGTAAGGATATATGCCGCTTTTGTAAGAAAGCCGGACATTATCAGAAAGATTGCTTGAAAAGAAAGGCATGGTTCGAAAGAAAGGGTAAGCCTAGTGCTTCAGTATGTTTCGAATCAAATTTTACTGAGGTTCCTTATTATACTTGGTGGGTTGACACTGGTTGTACCATTCATGTTTCCAAAACGATGCAGGGATTCCTTACGACCCAAACCATAAGGAAAAATGAGAAGTTCATCTATATGGGAAACCGAGCCAAAGTTCTAGTTGAAGCTATTGGGACTTATCGTTTGGTTTTAGATACTGGTCATCATTTGGACCTTGTCAATACCCTTTATGCTCCTTCTATTTCTCATAATTTGGTTTCGGTGTCTCACCTAGATAAGGCTGGGTATTTTTGGAACATTGGAAATGGTTCTATTAGTTTGTTCAAACATAATGTTTTATTGGGTTCTGGTACCCTTGTACAAACTAAAGCTTGATACCCTATTCGTTGAGACTCTCTTAACCTTGCATCATAATATTGGTATTAAGCGTGGTTTGATGAATCCTGTGCTTACTTGTGGCATAAACTTTTGGGTCACATATCCAAAGAAAGAATGGAAAGGTTAGTAAAGAATGAAATCCTTCCTCATTTGGATTTTACTGACCTTGGAATTTGTGTTGTGTATTAAAGGAAAACACACAAAACACACACTTAAGAAAGCAGCCACAAGAAGCTCACAGCTCCTTGAAATTATACACACTGATATTTGTGGGCCTTTTGATGTTCCATCACTTGGTGGAGAAAAGTATTTCATTACCTTTATCGATGATTTTTCATGTTATGGATATATCTATTTGCTGCATGAAAAATCTCAGTCGGTAGATACCCTTGAGGTGTTTATCAATGAAGTTGAGAGGCAATTAGAAAGAAAGGTGAAAATTGTCAGATCTGATAGAGGTGGAGAATATTATGGAAAATATGATGAAAGTGGTCAGTGCCCTGGTCCATTTGCTAATTTCCTAGAAAGACGTGGTATTTGTGTTCAATACACTATGTCAGGAACACCGCAACAAAATGGTGTTGCAGAAAGGCAGAATCGTATTTTAATGGATATGGTTAGGAGTATGTTAAGTAATTCATCTTTACCCAAATCATTGTAGATGCACGCTTTAAGGGCCGCTGTGTATTTGTTAAACAGGGTTCCTAGTAAAGCAGTTCCTAAGACACCTTTTGATCTGTGGACGGGAAGGAAACCCAGTTTAAGGCACCTGCATGTTTGGGGTTGCCCAGCGGAAGTGAGAATATAATCCACATGAAAAGAAACTGGATTCACGAACAATCAGTGGTTTCTTCATTGGTTATCCAGAAAAGTCTAAGGGGTATCGATTTTATTGCCCTAACCATAGTACGAGAATTGTTGAAACAGTAAATGTTAGGTTCATTGAGAATGGTGAAGTTAGTGGGAGCTTAGAGCCACGCAATGTGGAAATTCAAGAAGTTAGAGTGCAAATCTCTTTGCCTCTTCCCTCTTCTCAAGTTGTTGCTCCTGCACATGTTGAGTATGATAACGATTTGCAAGAACAACAAATGAACGGTCAAGCACCACCTAATATATCTATTGAGAATGAACCTAACATAGATGAACCACAAGAAATCGCATTAAGAAGGTCTAAAAGAAATCGAAGACCTGCAATTTCGGATGATTATGAGTTTTATCTTCACGAGTTAGAATCTGATTTAGGACTCTATCATGATCCAGTTTCATTTTCACAAGCCATGGAAAGTGAGCATTCTGATAAATGGTTAGCTGACGCGATAGAAGAGATGAAATCTATGTATAAAAATGAAGTTTGGGACCTTGTTGATTTGCCTGAAGGTTGTAAAAGAGTTGGTAATAGATGGGTCTGGAAGACCAAACACGACTCTAATGGCAATATCGAAAGACACAGGGCCAGACTTGTTGCCAAAGGTTTCACTAAGAAAAGTGGTGTTGACTATAAAGAGACATTTTCACCCGTCTCTAAGAAAGACTCCTTAAGGATTGTCATGGCAATGATAGCTCATTATAATCTAGAGCTCCATCAGATGGATGTGAAAACCGCCTTTCTAAATGGGAATTTAGATGAAGCAGTCTATATGGATCAACCTGAAGGTTTTGTGGTTGAGGGAAAAGAACATATGGTGTGTAAATTAAAGAAGTCAATATACGGACTTAAGCAAGCTTCCCGAAAATGGTATATTAAGTTCAATGATACCATTACATCTTTTGGATTTAAGGAGAACATCGTCGATCGATGTATATATCTGAAGATTAGTGGGAGTAAGTTTATAATTTTAGTTCTGTATGCTGACGATATCTTGCTTGCTACTAATGATCTTGGTTTATTACATCAAACCAAGGAGTTTCTCTCAAAGAACTTTGAAATGAAGGATTTGGGTGAGGCATCCTATGTGATTGGAATAGAAATATTTCGTGATAGATCACAAGGACTGTTGGGATTGTCTCAGAAATCATACATTAACCGGATCCTAGAGAGATACAACATGGCTGAATGCTCTGCAAATGTCGTTCCAATTTAGAAGGGAGATAAATTTAGTCTCAAACAATGTCCAAAGAATGAATTGGAACGCAAGCAAATGGAACACATTCCTTATGAATCTATTGTTGGAAGTTTGAATTATGCACAAACTTGTACCAGACTAGACATCAGTTTTGCTGTCGGAATGCTGCGCAGGTATCAAAGTAATCCAGGAGTAGATCATTGGAAAGCTGCAAAGAAGGTACTAAGATATCTGCAAGGAACAAAAGACCACATGCTCACCTTTAGGAGATCTGATCACCTTGAGGTGATTGGGTATTCAGATTCAGATTATGCTGGATGTGTAGACACCATAGAAGTCTACTTTTGGCTATTTGTTCCTTCTAGACGGAGGGGCAATTTCATGGAAGAGTGCGAAGCAGTCTGTTATTGCCACATCCACTATGGAATCTGAATTCATAGCTTGTTATGAAGCTACGAATCATGGTTTATGGCTGCGGAATATTATTTTTGGACTTGGAATTGTCGACATTATCGCCAAGCCGCTGAAAATTTACTGTGATAATTCTGTAGCGGTATTCTTCTCTAAGAATGACAAGTATTCGAAGGGTGCTACGCATATGGAGGTGAAATACTTTGTCGTTAAGGAAGAAGTTCAGAAACAAAGGGTGTCGATCGAGCATATTAGCACACAGCTTATGATTGCTGATCCATTAACAAAAGGATTGCCTCCTAAGATATTGACTGAACATGTCGAAAGGATGGGGATTATAAGACGTCATGACTAAAGTTATTTTATGTTTCATGGATTGACACTTTGAGCTCATTTATTTTGTTTCTGGAATAAAGTTATGAATCTTGTTTTGTTTATTATGATCAGTATATATACATTATGAATTATGTGGACAAAACAAGATTTTTGTCTTTAGGAAAGGCATTATTGTTGGACCATTATGAATACCTTGTTATGTGTCATATTGAGCATGAAACTGGTTTTGTGGTACATGGAAGGGACTAGGTCGATAAATTGTTATAGAACCGCCATGATCCTAATCTAGCTTTCATACTTGATTATGACTTTATGGTGAACCAAATATTATGGATTTATCTTATGATGTGCACACTTATGTTTATTATTAGATCTTGTGATATATAATGACACATGGGCCAAGTGGGAGAATGTAAGCCCAATTCCCGTATAGATCACTAGGGAATAATTGTGGCCCAAGTGTAATTATCACTTAATGGTTTAATATATAAGGTAAGTCATATATTTGTTAGGTTAATGAAAGGTAATTTCCTAATATACCCTGATGGTGGGTCTATATAAAGAAACCCTAGGATTGGTCCTCTCTCAACCCATTACGTAGAATTTCTTAGCCGTCATAGAAATCTCTAAACCTAAAACCTAAAGGGGTCAAGAGGGAGAAACTCAATTCCGGTGATTACTACTCAAGCCGCCGCCGCCGCCGCTCTCGTCATGGATCGAGGTAGGTTTCCTTGATCTATTATCGATTCGTGAAAACATCTAATTCTAAGATCCATGCTATTATGATTTATGTTTACAAGACATAGAAAAAAAAATGACATTTTCAAATGACACTCTTCAAAAACGAGGAAACTCAACAGCTAGGGTTTTAGTCTTGACTATAAAATGGATAAGGACAATAAGGCCAAGTCCAATGCAAAACCCCAAATTTGGGGGCCTTGAATCCCAAATTTGGGGATTGAACCCCATTTTCCCTTCTTTTGCTCCAATGCAACAAATTCCATATTTGGGGTTCTTAATATTTCTAGTTTTTGCATTTACTTAAAAATGTACTTATCGTAGTCTTAATATAATTTATTCATGTTAATTTTTGTATAGTTCGTCATCATTTTTTAATACAAATTTTTCAATAGAATTTTGTTAAATTTCGAGTCCGAATTTTTTTGACAAAAAATTATGTACCTAATTTGGGTTTACACACAACACTTGAAAATGATTGATATAATTAAATTCCTAACTAATCCCCTAATTAAACTCTCAATTAACTCCTAAAATCTTAAAAAGAGAAAGAAAAGCCACGTGGCGGCTTTGATGAGCCTCTATATTTGGGGGATCCCCATTTCCACCTCCAAATTTGAGGTTCCATATGCAGGATCCTCCATTTTTGGAGGCCCAAACCTCCCCATTGGACCATCTCCTCTTTCATTTTTGCAGACCATCTCCTCTTTCATTTTTGCAGATTCCCCCATAAATGAGGTACCCATTGAACTCAGCCTAAGTCCTCAAAAAGCGTTAGATCATGCGTAGAAACCCAAATGTCCCCATGGACAAGAATGGTTTAAACTTTAAAGAAAGATGAGACGAAGTGACAGATGCCTCCTCTTCTCATTTAACAGCACCCATGACAGGATTTTAGATTTGAACATAGACCACAATGTCAATTATGCAGCATGTACAATTTGCAAGGAATGCATATATACCAGAATTGATTATGGGTACAAGATGGCATAACGTGCTACTAGTTGTAACTCTTCAATCAACGCACAGTTGGAATCTTAGGTACAACTTGGTGGGTTTAGACATTTATATACAGCAGATGCAGGCTGCTTATACGCAGGTATACTGTTGATATCGACAAATCGAACTTCCCCAGGCTCAAAAGAGAGTTCATGATGCCTGCAAGGTAGTGCTATTAATCAATAAATCTAGTTGACTGCTATCTGTTCGAGAACTACCATTCCAAAAGGTGATGAAAGAAAAAGAAGCTGAATGCAGTTGGTACCTTCGAAGGTCAAGACCAACTAAACCAGCTTGCAAGACTGTTAAATTGTCAGAATCGGGAGACACAATTATGACTGTCTCTCCAGAATACTGGGTCTCCAGAATCGACATGAGTTGAGTGACGCGAACAAACACATCCTCGACACTCTCACTCGGTGTCCCATCGTCTATCGGAGGAGGCTTGTTTCTTGGGGAAACAGTATCTGATGCATACACCTGCGGACATTAAACCCATATGAGAGTTCAGAGTAGGGTCCCGAAAGCCATTCAGCGAACACACTTCACATGAGTTTCCCCTCAATATCTTTGGAATTGACAAAGTTAGTTCATTAATACACATCTTACCTCAGAGACAACTTCCAAGCTCCTGCCTTCATAACCTCCCAACCCACGAGCATCCAAGAAGCTATACTCAGGAACTATATAACTGCAACCCAAAATTCATTCATTCATTCTGAATTCAAGACTCACTCCTATCCTAATCACCCAAAACTCAATTGTGCGTTACCTCCTACTGATTCCATTAACTGCAGCTATGACTTCAGCGGCCTGGTAGGCCCTCTGGGTAATAGACGGCCAAATCCAGCAGCCATCGTCACAAGCTCCCATGGCCTTGAGTTTCAGAGCAGCTTTCACAGTCTGTTTTTTCCCCTTCTCCGAAAGACCGTTATCGACGGATGTTTTGGCAACAGGATTCGTGTTGATTATCCCCATGTCCTCATATTCAGATTCCCCAGCTCTTACCAAGTAGTATCTGTTTCAATCGCAACACCCAGTTAACGCATTTATGGGAAGAGAGAGATGAATTAAAGAATTTAACGTAAGGGGATTATATTTACGAGACAGGAAGCACCGATTGATGAGACGAAACGGTGGCATCTGGAAGAGGCCGCGGGCTTCGGCGATTTGCGCGGGAAGAGTCAGGGTTATCGCCGCGGCAGAGAGGGAGACCGCCGCATGAAGGAGGCGACGCCGATTTGTGGGCTCAAGTGGGAAGGGGGAGTTCGTTGTGGAGATAGGTTTTACGGCGGCAGCGTCGGATGAGGGGGACGCCGGCACCCCCGTGACTCTGGTTGTGACTGTTAGCATTTTGGCGGTTGGGCTATGGGAGGTTCCTTCCTGTCGTCCAAATCATTCCCAATGTATCCCGTAGGCAGCGGGGCAATTTCTTTTTTTTCTGTGGCCATAGATATCAAAGGAATCGGCAACTACATCTACATTACGCTGGGATAAGTTTGGGGTTTTTTTTTTTAATTCCATTAGAAAGTCCAAACTATTCTAAAAGTAAAATTTGTGTTATAAACTATTCAATATGACAAATTTGGCACAAACTATATGCATTTCGTGACATTTATGTCTTAAATTTATTCAATATGTCAAATCTGGCATAAACCACATAGATGCTGACGAGATTTTTTGATAAATACTAACAGTCTACGCCGGTCAACATTAACGAAAAAATAGTTCGTACCAGATTTGTCATATTGAATAGTTTAGGACACAAGTGACATTTTTTGACTAGTTTGCGCTTTCTAGTGGAATTAGCCCTATTTTGTATGAATAATTTTGCATCTCTATTCCAAAAAAAACTAGCATTTGACTCCGTTCGTTGGCCGATACAGTATATAACTTTAATGTGTATTGTATTATGTATCGAGGAAGTTCCGACTGTACGGATGATTTTGACTTCTCATAAATTTGTTGTACCGTTGTGAAACCACTTGATAGCCCGTCTCAGGTAGAATCTCTGGATGCTATGCCATCCCACTTCACTTCACTTCAAAAACCTGGAGTAGATTTGTTTGGTGGTTTTCCCAAAAAGCCACTCACAAAGCCTATATCAAGTAATTTTCATAGTATTGTGTGTTTCTCTTATTCCACAATGCTCATCTTAGTAAAAACATCCCACTGAAGAATTAGGCAGGTTGGAGGGCTTCTTGTTTTCGATATAAAGCTTTTCGCAATGCACATCATAGTAAAACCACCATACTATTAGGGGTCGTTTGGAAGTTGTGATTGTTTGAGTTGTGTTTGTTGAATACATGTATTATGCACAATACAATGTTTGGAAGTGTCAAAGTGTAAAACAATGCATGCCTTGTTTTAGGTAGGTCCCACCAACAATCACAAAAAATGATGCATTATACAATCTCAACTAGTGATTGTTGGTTTTAGATTTGTGTCAACTTTTTTCTTTCCATTTATATCCCTAATATTTTTTGTCTTATTCTAAAAGTTGCGGGTAAATGTGACATTTCCCCATAAAAGTAAATTTATGTAAATCAATGCATAAAGTAGAATCTCAACAACCAAACAATGTATTGTTAAAATGCATCCATTGTATCAATACATGCATTTATATTATGGTGATCCATTACAATGCAACGATTTAACATTCGCAACTTCCAAACGACCTCTTAAATCTCAATAAAAAACAACTGAAATTTATAAGTAGCTATCTTAAGAATCATGCTACGTTAAGCCAACAAACTAATCATGACAGCCAAGCTTCTAGTAGGCTGCCGCTGCACAATCTAAAAGTTTAAATATTTTAACAACAATGAACAAACCATTCACATACATCCCAGTCTGGAAAACAAAAAACATATAAGCTTCACAATGTGGCCCTTCACTGCACAAAGCTTGTAGCAATACTACTTCACTTCCTTGGGGTCACAGTTCCTTGTTTCCTTTTCTGTCCTGTAAAGGTTGTCCCTCGAAGAACCTCAGGAGTTGGCTTAGTCTTGTTGGTTTGCTCAAAGACCGGAGATGCACTTGTGTGGAGTTGACTTCCTGTCTCACTCAATTGATGCAATCATAATAGAGAAATAAGATAAAATGAAATGATGAAATTAACTTGCTACACTCTCCTGTTATATGAATAGTGATATATTCATCACTTACCCAATTGGGTCATGCTCCACACTAACCATTCAGCTTGAGGATTCAAGAAGTTAAATTGAGTAAGTTTAACCTGTAATTTCAGTCTCATGTTCAGAACTTGCTGGATTTGTGGAGGAATTGGGTGTTTGTTTCTCTAATTTGTTTGGAATGATGCATCAACCATTACCCAAAGAAACGCAGACCACTACGCTGCAAATTGAAAAATAAGCTTCACCTTAACCTTCTTGCAAATAGAGTTTGACTCTAAAGCCAATATGGAATCAAACTGAAAAATGTCATGCTTCTACATGCCTATTCCTCCAAATCAAGCAATCTCATGATTCCTATAACATCAAAACAACAAAATTGCAGACTATAGTTTGCAGGAAAACAAAATCATGTTAGCAGCTTACTTGCCTGAGTGCTTCAGGGGGTCTTGGCTTGATTTCCGTTTAATGAAATTTCAGCAGGGATTTCTGGGGAAATGTCATTATGCAATAAACAAAGCATATTAGATAAGTGGGATATAAAGAACTAATTCATAAAAGAAGAGATAGATGTACAAACACAGGCAGGATAAAAATCCTACTACATAAAGATAAGTTTCATGCATCCTCATATGGAAACATGATTATTATGAGTTCCATTAACAATCTCATCTCAGAATACCAACACACCCACAAACTTCCTATCACTAAATAAGCCTAACTTTACGGACAACTTTGGAGAAACCATAAATGAATATGATGCTCTTATTGTGAACAAATTGACAGAGAAGCCAGAAAGGGTCAAGAATCATATAATCACCAAAGTAGTGAGATGTTCGTTTGGGCTTTCAAATTGAGAAGATCAATCGGGCTGATACCCGGGATAATCTAATGGGGCCCATTCTTGAAGTGGTCATCCAGTGTTTCGCGATTCACAGTGGGCTTAGTGTGCAATTTGTAGGTCGGCGTAGCCATAGGGTACCCCTTTCATTGTACCCGACTATGAGTCGTTTCTTTGATTTTCGAACCTAGCTAAATTCCAGGATGTAACTAAACTACCTATTTTTCTAATCAATATACAATTATCTTTTGTAAAATAAAAAGAATTTGTCGAAGCAGCCACTAGCAACACCCTTGTTGGGTAAGTTAGCAGGACAAAACCGACCAAAAAATCAAGCCAACACTTCACAACCACTACAGAGCCTAGAGCAAATTAAAATTAGCGAGCTCTCCACACATGACTAATCAGGCCAATCCAAATGAACCTCCTTATTGCCACCAATTTCAGGAATTGTATGAATGAGGGATTTAGCTCAACTTCCTCATTTAAAATCCATATGATTAAAACATAGGATTTAAACCAACCCACTTGTTCGGTTATGGGCCATAGGAGTGGCCAATAGGATGGGATGGGATACCCCTGTTTGAAACGGGTACCCAATCCCATTTGGAGAGCAAAGTCCATCCCATGTTCCAAACCCATCAGGATTAACGGGTACCTGTTACCCATACGGGACGGATAATGGGTACCCAAACTACCCGTACATACCCGTCCAATTAAAATGTTCGCCAACGAACTGTCGGTGAATGTGTTGTCTCCTGTTATGATTTTAAGAGATCATTACATATCTACTGGTCAATGCTACATTTTGTTAATGATCTTTTAAGCTGCAGTCTCAACAAGGATTGTTCCTTTCTTTTAGGCTAGTGGAAGAAGCTGATTATAGAAACACTAGGGAATTGTTTGGTTCAAAGTCCAACACCAATGAAAAGAACATTGATAATTTCATCCCCATATCCGAAAGTGACTTCTTGGAGTATGCAGAGCTCATTTCCCAAAAGCTTCGCCTGTATAAAGTGTGTTGATTTATAGCTTTTGTGGTTTCTTTTTTCTATTTGAAGGATAGACCATTTTATTTTTGTGGGGTGCAAAAGGGAGGCCCTGTTTACTCAGGTTGGGTGATTGGGGCTCGGTTATATCATTTTTGTCAACGGGTATTATGGGTACCTGTATTACCCAAACATGTATTAACTTGTAACCTATGGGTACTCATTGTAGAAATCATTGATCCCAAATCCCATCCTGTTAAAAAAAATGTGTATTTCGGTACCCGTAACCCTAAAAAAAAAGGGACATGTATAGGTCGTGTTTCCTGTTTTTCACCCCTAATGGGCTAGGTATTGTTCAATAAGATTTTTAATTTTTAATGGCAAGTTTGAAAATACTGCATTGCCCTTATCTACTTTATTATTGTTATTAAACATGGACTTATCTACTTCATGGACACACAAAAAAGTCATACCCTTTGTTTTGCATCGTGTGTCTTCTTCCTTCTTATTCATCTGCTGCTGCCGCTCATCCCCTCACCTGCAAAGCTGCCACCCGAGCTATCATCCAACACCGACTCACACAAAACACCACACTAGAAATCCCCTCTAGAGCCCAAGTTTTTAAACTCTAGAGGGGTGCAACATAGGGCAAGTAAGTTTTAATTATCAACCCGGGTCGATCTATGTACCCCTACTTCAATCGCTTAGGTTGTTATCTAGCAAGCAACTTTTGGGTTTAGAACTAACGGAACTACAAACTAAACAAGCAAAGAAAAGTAAATAAAGGAAAATTCTAACTAAGGGAGCTTTACCCATGAGTTGCTTCCCCCTAACTAGCTACCATGACTCGTTGGATTGAATGGATTCGTGTGGTGTAGGTGGTTGTGAACCACGAGAGTTAGTAACTAGTGATCGATTTGTCACGGAATCAATTCACTAGCGACCGATTTGTCACGGAATCGATCCACTCACCACGACTAGGGAACCGCTAGGAGGAGCAACTAGTGATCCATTTCTCACAGGATGGATTCAATAGAGATCGATTTGTCACGAAATCGATCCTCTCACTCAGTCTCTAGGGGTTTCCTAGGTCTCTCCCTCAAACCGGAGTTTGAGCGGCTTAATCACGACCAACCTAGATGCAAACTTGAGTAAAGGGAGATGCTCATCTCTAACCTAGATAGTAGGCACAAAGTGTCCAGGAAAACCAAGCTTGTCAAGCCTACCTAAAAAGGTGTGGTTTTCCTCTAATCTAGGTTAGGCAAGCACACAAGATTTGGAAAGCACAACTAAGCACAATCACCATGAAACACCTCTAATACTCAAATTGATGCAGACCCATACAAAATCATTCTTTCTAAGCAAGTAATTACAAAGTATTAGTTAGGGATCTACAACACTCAAGAGAAAAGAGTGAGTTTCTAGAGAGAGAAGAGAGGGATTACAAATTTGAACTCAAGATCTTCTTCTTCTTCTAGGCTTGAATCCTTATCTTCAAGATCCACCCAAGCCTCCAATGATGCTCCAAGATCACTCTAGCACTCTCTCTGTCACTAGAACTCCCCTTTGGTATTTTTGGGCAAACCCTAGAGAGGGGATTGAATTTCTCTCCAGAAACCAGCTCTCTCTTTCTCTCTCCCTGCTGCTGTCTTTATATTTGCCCAAAAGGGACCAGTTTACGACCGTGAACACCTAAACGCTTATGTGAACTCAGTGTCTTGTCCAAAATGCACCACTTCGCTTCTATTGTTCACGGTCATTGGCCCCAGTTCACGGTCTTAGAGGCCGTAAACTCCCTTGGCGTCACTAACCTCCAAAACTTCGCTGGACTGCTCGATGCTCACGGTTTGTGGGTCTAGTTCACGGTCTTAGGAGACCGTGAACTCCTTTGTTTGACCATGAACTGCGGCTGCTTCCTGGACGCCTGCACTTCACTGTTACGAGGCAATTGTCACGGACTTCGGACTTTTCTTCGGTTTTTGTACTTTTTGACCTCCAATTATCCCAAAATTCGACCTCGACCCTTCCACAAGTGCTAGGACCTGAAATGTATCAAAACAAGCACAACCTATCTTTAAATATGTTGTGGAATGATGAAATACTAAGCTAGATGAATAAGAAATGAGGGGTAAAATGTGTACATTTGGGCCCGAATCAAACACCGCCTGTGAGAAACCTTACGGAAAAGTTAGGGTTACTATTCTGGCTGTGTCGCGGACTATGTCGGCCGCTTTAAATATTTTACGACACTGCCTCGTATAGCGCTCAATAGACTATCAGTCGGTTGTCTCCAGGATAACACAACCACTTCTTTGGTTTGCTTGGCGGGTTTTTGCTAAAATTGGTGCTATTTAAATCTCACTCTCTCTTGTATTTCTGGTCTTCGAATTGTTTTTAAAGAATTCGGGGAATGCTCTATTTATAGGAGCAAAAACCCAGAATATTTTATTTTCATGGGGAATAGATTACATTTAATACAAAAGATAATTAGTCGCATAATTAAAACATATTCTAGTAGGATGATTATTTTTTTTATTAATTATCCTTTACTGTAGCTTTCAAAGCATTTTTCACATCAACAATCCCCCACTTGAATACTTTTGGAACTATCTCTGAGCATCAAGAGTCGTTTAGGGATTGGGCATAAACTAATGTATCACTATGATTTGAACTTTAGCGTAGTGGTTACACTTACGATTCATAAGAGTGACTCGTAGTCTTGAACTCTATCTTGGACAGTGTAGGATACCAGATCTTTCATTGAGTGTTATTCTCTCATAACCCATTCCTTTATGGCCCTACACGTTATCCCGGTTTAGTGAATGCTCTAGCAAATTTGTGCCTCCAAAGTTTCATAGGGAGCGGTCACACTACCACATTCACATAGTTGACTCTATATCCCTAAAGTTATGTACTTCACTTCACATAGAGTATAGATCTATTACCTCAACCTCTATGGCCTGGGATTTATGCTTCAATATGCATGAACTTTCTCATATTACCCATAACTTTTTATTAACCATTTAACCCATTTCTTGGGTCTCGAGTGAACTAGCTTGGGTTACCATCACTTGTAATCAATGGTTCGGTAGACATATATAATATACTCCTTATCGGTATTTTGGAATTTCTCTCTAGCTAGTCCTTTCGTCAAAGGATCAGTTAGATTCTTTTATAATCTTAAGTTCATCATTTAGTCAAAGGATCAACTAGATTCACTTTTAGTCTTAAGTGATCTAACTTAAGTGCTCCAACAGTTAGGAACTCTCTCTTACATTAATGTTCGCATGACAAACTTGTCATCTCTTACCATTTGTAGTAACGATTCTATTTAGCAATTGCTATCACAATGGATCAATGACGGCAACCGGGGTCTTTCGCTAAGGGGATTCTATTAATAATCCTCTCAATCAACTTTCTTCTCTACTAACCGTTGCTAGATCTATCATTTTTGATTCCATAGTTGATTGAGCTAGGATTAATTACTTCCTTGTTGTTCATTAGCTAGGAAGTGAAAGCACACATTAGCTAGTGACTCACTCCTACTACCATAATCAAATCCCGACTAGATCCCCAATATAAACTCTAGTAGGGTGTAGTACAAAACAAGCGTTTTAATTGTCAATACTACCTAAATAGTAGCTTTCATTACTTGCTCTAGTGTCGTGCTGATAAAGCACCCCCGGGGGGGGGGGGGTACTTTGTGATCAGAATTACGCAGCAACGAATCAATTCAAAGATTGAATTGATTAAAAGGAATTTCGAACCAAAAACAAGGATGTTCTTGGGTGTTTGCATAAGACGGAATCAAACGTGCAATCTTTCACGTGGAAGAAGGCTCGAATGATATAAAGGTAGATGCCTGGCCACGATCAACGCGTTCTTGATCGATACAAGAGCTCAACGAGCTTGGAGTACACCAAAGCTCACACAAGTACGCAAACTTGCAAAAACCCAAAGGTTTCAATTCAATTCTTCAAAGTATGAATTTTACAACGAAATAGAACGGTATTTAAAGGCAAATAAAACCTATTACAATCCTAAAAGAACGGTATTTTCTGGCAGTTTTCAACTTTCCAGATACATTTTTGAACAGCCTGGAAAATGACCTTACAGACTTCCTCTCGAGTTCCAGATCATATCAATGGATAGATAAACATCTCATAATCAAAACAAACTCTTAAACTCCAATTTACACCGAGCCAAATGAGAACTATGGCCTCCCAAAGTAGGCTACTTGAACACGGAAAATGACTTGGACAATTTTCTGTTTCTTTCTCGGAATTTGACTTGGCCTCTTTGACGATCAATCCTGGATGGAATTTGATCGATTCCAGGATTGTATCACTTGCCTTGCTTCCTTTTATTTGCTCTAGTAGAGTAGAATTCAACCAACATACATGGAACCTTCAACCCATTGTTCTTACTTTCGATTGCTTTGTTATTTCAACCATACGTTGTTAGCTTTGAGTAGTTAGCATAAAAGACCTCGTAGACTACAAACCTAGGCATATCTAGGATTATTGCACGTTTATTACGCATCATTAACCCGCAACTCGAAGAACCCGAACCCAACTAACCCTCAACAGGATGAGCTCAAAACCCGACTAAAACACAACTCGATTTAACCCAACATGAACCCGCCCGATTGACACCTCTGGCATCAATAATGATACCTGGGGCTGGCACAATGGGAAAAATCTTGGTATTTTTTTTTTATTTTGGGACCAAGACACCTGTAAAGACTCATTAGATCCATGAGTTATGTGACTCACAACAGAGCATAGTCTTTTAATCATGCCTCTATTATGTATGTCACATGAATTAAGTTGTGACAAAAGTAAGGATATCTTCGATGAAATATTTGATTAATTTTTATAAAGAATGAGGAGAATTAACAAAATTGGTGGAGAATTTATTGTATATAAGGCAAATAATGAAACGGTCGTCAAATAAGTCAGAACTAATTATCTGATAATGACTATAAAATGGCAATGCACGCATTTAGCTACTCGTTCGGATACATTGCATTGAATCTAAAACAAGGCAAATTAGATATTGGAGTGCACCAATCTCTAAAAGCAAGCTCAGCTCATTATCACGATGATGAAGACTCATAGTAGCAACGGATGGAGGTTTAGTGTTGCAGTTGTAAGTGCGGTGTTATTGTTGGTAGCTCATCAACCATCTCCATGCCATGGTGACGATAAAGCTTTCGAGAAGTGTGTTGATCGTTGCATGTCACATTGTATGTTTCATTTCATCAGTGATTCACGGTTTTGTAGCAAATGTGCTCGTGTTGATGGTTAGACTAGGTATTGCTACTTTTATGGTGAGTTGGCAAGACGAAAACTTAGAAATTAGCTTGTTAGCTAGGTCTGGCCGGCTAGCGCATCCACCGATACAAATATGATATTACAACAAGTTTGCGGAGGCATTTTAGTATGCTATATAGTACCCATGCTTTAATATACTTAGAGCCATTAGATCTTGTTATAAAATATCAGCCATTGGATTGAAGTTATTTAATTATTATTATTTTCACTTGTGGACTGGTAACCTGTTGCACCGGTTCGTTACACAATCATTTTAAAAAAAATTGAAATCCAGTCGGGTAAAGGCGATCGAGCTCGTCGAAATTCAGAGCTTCTCTTCCGAGGTGGAATTTCAGAGCGTCTCTTCCGCGGCGACGGCGAACCTGCATTTGAAATAGTGCGACGGCGACGGCGAACCTGCATCTAGGGCGACAACGACGTTGTGAGAAGAAAGAAATTGGGGGGTTTCAACTTTACCCTTTCGCGATTGTGAACTGTGCTCTTCCGCGGTGGGTCTCTTCGTCGATATTGAAGGGCTTGAGCATCGGCGACGGAAACGGTGAGATTGTGCGGTGGGTCTGATCGTTTTTCAACTTTCCTCTCCTGGGATTGTGTTTTGCGGTGGGTCTGATCGTTTTTCAACTTTCCTCTCCTGGGATTGTGTTTCGCGGTGGGTCTGTTCGTAGATAGTAAAGGGGGTGAGCAGTGGCGACGACAAAGAGGACTTGAATTCTGAAGGTGGCAGAGACTCTTTTACTAGAGGAAGACTCAGAAGGAATCAAAGACTCGAAAAGCCCAATCGACAACGACGAGTCAACTAGCGCCGGGTAGGAGAACTCCTGCAATAGCGAGAATTGGGTGATAAAGCATTCGATTTCCGATTTGAAACGACGACTCAGTCATTCATTCGATGTAAGTGGCTGAAATTCTTATCTCCCTTTGATAAACATTCAATTTCTAGCTTCTAGCTTCTAGAGCATTTGTTGGAGCAGCTTCGAGTACAATAATGGTGTCTTTGAATGTCTGACTTATTTCTCTGGAAATGTCAAGTTGTCTACTAAGGATCGGTTGCCAAATCATAGGATTGAAATTCCATGCTCGTTTTACCAAATTGAACTATGGAAGTAGAAGAGAGAATTTCTCAATTCTGTGTAACCATTTGGGATTGAAATTGAAGCTTCTCCACTGCTTTCTTCATGTGCATTCTCAATTGGATATGGTGATATAAGATGCGATATTCCTTTCCCTCTCTCGGTTTTATCAGTTGTGTGAAGTGGGAATTCTGATGTGCTCCATCTTTTCCAGTGTCTTCTTCTGTGATTTGGTTTGTCTATCTCTTTAGCTTTAACGTCTTGTGCAATGAGTATTGAAGCTCTCTCAAGTGTAGTTCTTGGTTGTGCTGTATTTTGTCACGGCCGAGTTTGATTGAGATGGGGGCATCTTTAGTCATTCCGTGATTGATGAAGCTTCAGAAAGTCTGCACTTTTTTGTGCAAATAGTTGTGGCCATCCACCATATAACTTCATTCCTCACACAGATCGTTGATGTGACCTAGGAGGTATTTGTGAATGGAGGATTCAGTGTCAACTAGGAAGCTGTCTTGGTTTATATAATCCCATAAACTGTGCTGGGGTTGTTCATTTCGTTGTTGCCTTTGCTTTCAAACTGAAGAGAATAACTGTGCTGGGGTTGTTCTGCTTGCTTCTTTAGTTCTTTGGTCTTGATTGGGTTTTAGGGATGTAAGGAATGGGTTTTTGATTGGAGAGACTTGATTTGTGTTTTATGGAGGCAAATCGAATAGGAAAGTTCATACTCAGTTTGATTATTTTCAGTTTGTAGTGTCGTTACCGTTGCTTGTTGATTACATTTTGGACTGTTAATTGAAGGGTCTTGCTTGGCTGCATGAAAGGTGCAATTGAGTGTGTTAGTCAAGAACTATTTCATGAAATCAGGGTGACTTCAGTTTTAGCCAGTTTGGATGGAAATAGAGCGAGTGTTTATGGTGGTGTCATGGGTTATGGAAAGCTTAGTGGCTATGCTCGTGGTCATGTTATTTAGCTCTCAAAAGTTGTAAGTTGTGTGTGGTTTCTGGAAATATCACGGCTGTGAGAGAGACCGTGGATGTAATTCTGGAAATATCACGGCTGTGAGATAGGCCGTGAGAGAGACTGTGTATGTAAAAACACACTTCTCAGTTTCCCAGAGGTTTTCACGGGTTGCCTTCGACAGTGTCACGGCCGTGAGATGAGCCGTGTTTTTGGATATGGATGATGGGCATCTCACGGCCCCTTTGTAAATTCTCACGGGCCCCTTTGTAAATTCTCACGGGCCCCTTTGTATATTATCACGGGCCCCTTTGTAAATTCTCACGGCCCCTTTGTAAATTATCACGGGCCCCTTTGTAAATTCTCACGGCCCCTTTGTAAATTCTCACGGCCGTGAGAATAAGCCGTGTGATTGTCTGGAGATTGTCTGG
The DNA here is from genome assembly GCA_946122785.1 of Linum tenue. NCBI lineage: Eukaryota > Viridiplantae > Streptophyta > Magnoliopsida > Malpighiales > Linaceae > Linum > Linum tenue. Next base: position 17,190,060 of record CAMGYJ010000010.1, on the reverse strand, counting down.
AGATATGAAAACTTCTCTTTGCTTCTCACGGGTCATGTCACGGCCGTGAGATTTTGCATTTTGGGTGAAATTTAATGAAAGCTGGGTGTTTTGGGTGAAATTTATATATGCCAATGGCGGATTTCATGGTTAATTAGTGTACTCAGGTGTTGATGTAGGGGGTTTTCAGTTCTTCTGATAGTTAGAACTTGTATTTTGTTTGTACTCTTCGGCATGCTTATAATTCGTGTTTCAAGGCATGCTTATAATTTTTCTGTTGTTTTAATTTTGCAGTTTGCTAAAATTGTTCTATAATGAAGACGAAGAGGCATCAAATTTTCAGCACGCGATGTTCTCCTAGGAAAGTATTCTCAGTAGTCTCAAATTTAGAGGCTTGTCAATCAGATGCCATTAGGAGATGTGGCTTTGGTCGTATTCTTGAAGTCAAAGCAAGAAAGCTACAACGTGAGTTGTTGGAGAAACTTGTGAAGAGCTTTAATCTGGAAGAAAGCACAATTAAGGCGTATGGGTTGGAAGTGCATATTTCGGCCAAAGATTTCGCGCGAATTATGGGTGTGCCTGAGGGAGGTACTGATATCATCTTGAATGGTGAAGAAGTGGAGGGAAGATCAGAGGAACTGGAACCATTTAGAGTGTTTTCGACACGTGATTGTGGCCGACAGGCGATTTCCACAAGCTTAATGCAGAAGGAGTTGTCGAAGATGAAAGATAGCGACGATCTATTTCTTCAAATGTTTATTTTGTACGTAATGGGGGTGCTATTAGTACCAACTAGAAGAGAGGACATTTCCTTGTCTTCGGTATACGCTGTCACCGATGTTGCAGACATTCCGAAGAAGAATTGGGCATCCTTTTGCTTCAATGAATTGGTCAAATGCATCTGCGACCATAATGCTTATAAAAGAGAGTATATACCGGGTTGCTTGCTGTTTTTGGAGGTAAATAATTGTTAATCCCGACTTTCTACATATTTGTAATGATTAAACATCATGTTGATTATAGTATTTTTTTTTTTTTGTAGTTAATATTCTTGGAGCATGCAAATGGTATTTTCCAAACCATTGATGGGAGTTTGGATTTGATGAGTTGGGGGAGCGGAGACGTGGAGTTATTGTTAACAAAAGTGGTAAGATTGATAGTATATTTGATTCTTTTGACAAGTTGGAGCATGCTAATGGTACATTTGGTTCCCTTTTTAATTAATTTATAGGTTTCCAGCAGTTCGGGGAAAAGATCAGCTGAGGATGCCGGTTTGAAATCACCTCCAAGGAAACGGGGAAAAGGAGACGGGAAACGGCACAAACCCGACGGGGATGAGCTGCTTCCCTATGAGCGTATTGATGCTCGGTTTAGTACCATGGAGGGTAGAATTGACAACTTTGGTCAAGAATTTAGAGTGGCAATGGGTGATGCTGCTTCTAGAGATAATGAGCTAATGAGCCGGGTTGTGAAAATGGAGAACGAATTTCGGGCTTTTAGAGACGAAATCGGTACTGCAGTGAAGTCCCTTATAGAGGCAGTGAAAGCAACTGTAGGTGATCCATTGTCAAGGGAGCAGCCTAGGGAACCCATTTCTCCTACAGCTGAGTTGAAAAAGAACGATCAGAAGGGTGAGGTTGAAAAACCTAGGGAACCCATTTCTCCTACCTTGGAATGTGTCAAGACTGCCAAAGTTGAGAATTCGGGAGAAGGTGAGGGGGAAATTGGAGATGAGAGATGTTCTGAATCTCCTTCTGTGAAAGTTGTGAAAAAGTCTCCTTGCAAGCAGCCTAAAGCGTCGCAAGTTGAGAAATTCATATTGTTGAGTGATGAAAGTGTTGCTGCTAATGATGGTTGTTCCAAGGCTGTGAAGGTATTTCACTTGATTAATTTTTCTAATTATTGGTTCTTATGGTGTTGTTACTAATGAACTGGTTTTGTTTTTTATGTTTTTGAACAAGAAAGGGGCGAAAGGGAGGTGCACTACGTAGTGTGTCTAAATTGAAGCCTAGTTTGTATGTGGTCTCTCCATTCGAACGGGCAAATCCCAGAGCTAAGAAAGCACAACCTTTGTACCGTGCTCCTCCCTTTGTTGTTCAGACACCATTGACTCTGGAGGCAGTAAAGATGCTTCAATTTGCTTTTAGTAGTGAGCTTCCCGAAAGGTACCTCCCGAAATCATTACAAGTAAAATTGGATCATATTTGTAGGATGTTTTTGGTATTTGCTTATTCTAATGTTGTGTTGTTTGAACTTGGTATTTTATAACAGTGACACATTGGTTAGTCTTGGTGGCGGGGTTCTTTACTTGTTACGTGATAATTTGGTCGAGCTTTTGCCAAGGACCAGAATTTCAACAAGGGTAAGTTCCTTTATGTGTGTAATTTAGTAGATTGAACGTGTATTGCTGACTTTGGTATATGTGATGATGATGCATTAGATTATAGAAATGGCGTGTCTATGCAAGACACTAGAAGAACGAAGTTGTGGTCGCAGTGCTGGCTTGTCTTGGTTCTTTCCACCTTCAGTTTCGGTACAGTTATCTGCTTTGTCTATTCTTGTCATGAAATTAATCTATTTTTTGTTACATGTAGCTTGTGTGGGTGACTGTGTTTTATTTTTCTAGGATCGTGCGAGTCATTGCAACGAGGAGCAATTTATGGCTAAGATGCGTTCATATAAGATAGTTGAGCGATACTGTATTGGTGAGCTACTTTACTGCAGTAAGGTATGTTGTAATGTTGTTTTCTAAAAGGAAATGGCTTCACCCTCCTATGTTAAATTGATAATTATTGTTTGTTTGTCCATTATTTCATATTCATGTCCCAATTTTCAACCTCACGTTGAACCACTTCTATCTGGCGGTCTTTAACATGGAAGCCAAAGAAATTGAAATCTGGGACTCATTACGAGGAACTCATAATGAAGAATATGATGCAAGGATGCAGAAACTGGTTTGCTTCTTGTTCTTCAAGTTTTCAAGCTTGACTTATTGCTTAGTTGTTAGTTGTTTTTCATTTGTCGACTTTGTCGTTATATATCGATGAGGGGGATGTTTTCATTTGCAGAAATTGGGTCTAGATTGGTTGCTTAAGGATGATATCTGCGGGGCGTTTTCATTTGTGGACTTCGTGGTTAGATATCGCCAGGATGTTGCTTGCCAACCAAATGGGTACCCTTTGTTGTTGTTCAATCGTGCACTGTTCTAATTAAGTTCGATAATTATTTGTTCGCATCATGACCATGGTAATTATTTGTTATATTACAGATTTGATTGTGGACTATTTGTCATCAATTACTTGCTGGATCCAGAGCGATATTCCAAGAAGCTTGACCAGTTCGACAGTGACTATGAGCGGGCACAACTTACAATGTACTTGCTCACTACGGATGTGAATGAGGTGAAAGCTACAGTTAAGACACAATCCGATGAATATTTTGAGAGACATGCAAGACCTGCACAAATTGAGACTGAGAAGGTGAATTTCAAGACAAACTTACTCAATCGAGGAAGAAAGCCGTTGCATGCGCATGGGGAGAAAAAGGGTAGAAAGTCTAAGAAGCATTGAGACTTGTGATGTTAATGTAGAGTTTAGTTAATGTGGATGTTGATTGACATTTAGGATAATGTAGATGTTGAATGAATTTTAGTGAATGTAGATGTTGAATGAAGTTTAGGAAACTGTTGAAATTACAATGAAGTAATGAATGAAGCATTATTCAGTGATGTTATTTTTTCTCTATATTATGTTTAATGTGTCGACAAGGGAAAAATTATGCATGATCATATACCGAAAAATGGTTGAAAATGGACCTGAAAGAAGGCGTGTTTTTGGATTTGTAATTCTGGAAATATCACGGCTGTGAGATAGGCCGTGAGAGAGACCGTTAGATTTTTTCCATACAAAGGTGGAGTTCCAGACAGTTTCACGGGTTGCCTTCGACTGTATCACGGCCGTGAGATGAGCCGTGTTTTGGATTTGAATGATGGACATCTCACGGCCACTTTGTAAATTCTCATGGGCGTGAGACTTGGCCGTGAGATGGGATTTTATAACGGCTTAATGATGGTAATTTTACGCCCGTGAGACTGGGCCTTGAGATTCAAAAAACCATTCCCTATGTTCAGAGAACCTCACGGTCTTAAAAGGACCATCTCACACCCGTGAGATTGTGGGCTCGCTTGTTAGTAAAAAAAACGACATCAAGAAGGTTCGAACCAGAGCACTTGGCATAATAATTCAGCGTATTAACCAGTCAGACTACTTAACATATTTGCTAAAATTCATTGTTCGTTTGATTTTATATATGGTTGAATGAGCGTGTGATTATCGGTTTTGGGTCGAAAATGTAATTGTGAACCGATGTGAGATTGAGGTTATGTATATGGTTTAGCGAGCGTTTGATTATCGGTTTTGGGTTGAACCCCATGTAATTGTGAACCGATGTGAGATTGAGGTTATGTATATGGTTGAATGAGCGTTTGATTATCGGTTTTGGGTTGAACCCCATGTAATTGTGAACCGATGTGAGATTGAGGTTATGTATATGGTTTAGTGAGCGTTTGATTATCGGTTTTGGGTTGAACCCCATGTAATTGTGAACCGATGTGAGATTGAGGTTATGTATATGGTTTAGTGAGCGTTTGATTATCGGTTTTGGGTTGAACCCCATGTAATTGTGAACCGATGTGAGATAGAGGTTATGTATATGGTTTAGTGAGCGTTTGATTATCGGTTTTGGGTGTAATTGTGAACCGATGTGAGATTGAGGTTATGTATATGGTTGAATGAGCGTTTGATTTTGGTTTTGGGTTGAACCCCATGTAATTGTGAACCGATGTGAGATTGAGGTTATGTATATGGTTGAATGAGCGTTTGATTATCGGTTTTGGGTTGAACCCCATGTAATTGTGAACCGATGTGAGATCGAGGTTATGTATATGGTTGAATGAGCGTGTGATTATCGGTTTTGGGTTGAACCCCATGTAATTGTGAACCGATGTGAGATTGAGGTTATGTATATGGTTGAATGAGCGTTTGATTATCGGTTTTGGGTTGAACCCCATGTAATTGTGAACCGATGTGAGATTGAGGTTATGTATATGGTTTAGTGAGCGTTTGATTATCGGTTTTGGGTTGAACCCCATGTAATTGTGAACCGATGTGAGATTGAGGTTATGTATATGGTTTAGTGAGCGTTTGATTATCGGTTTTGGGTGTAATTGTGAACCGATGTGAGATTGAGGTTATGTATATGGTTGAATGAGCGTTTGATTTCGGTTTTGGGTTGAACCCCATGTAATTGTGAACCGATGTGAGATTGAGGTTATGTATATGGTTGAATGAGCGTTTGATTATCGGTTTTGGGTTGAACCCCATGTAATTGTGAACCGATGTGAGATCGAGGTTATGTATATGGTTGAATGAGCGTGTGATTATCGGTTTTGGGTTGAACCCCATGTAATTGTGAACCGATGTGAGATTGAGGTTATGTATATGGTTGAATGAGCGTTTGATTATCGGTTTTGGGTTGAACCCCATATAATTGTGAACCGATGTGAGATTGAGGTTATGTATATGGTTTAGTGAGCGTTTGATTATCGGTTTTGGGTTGAATCCCATGTAATTGTGAACCGATGTGAGATTGAGGTTATGTATATGGTTGAATGAGCGTTTGATTATCGGTTTTGGGTTGAACCCCATGTAATTGTGAACCGATGTGAGATTGAGGTTATGTATATGGTTTAGTGAGCGTTTGATTATCGGTTTTGGGTTGAACCCCATGTAATTGTGAACCGATGTGAGATTGAGGTTATGTATATGGTTGAGTGAGCGTTTTATTATCGGTTTTGGGTTGAACCCTATGTAATTGTGAACCGATGTGAGATTGAGGTTATGTATATGGTTGAGTGAGCGTTTGATTATCGGTTTTGGGTTGAACCCCATGTAATTGTGAACCGATGTGAGATTGAGGTTATGTATATGGTTGAGTGAGCGTTTTATTATCGGTTTTGGGTTGAACCCTATGTAATTGTGAACCGATGTGAGATTGAGGTAATTGATATATGGGTTGATTTTCGTTTGATTATGGTTTTGGGTTAACCCATCTAATTATAACCGATGATTTTTTTGGGTTGGTCATAATGAAGAAATTCCTAGATCCTAAACCCTCACCGTCGTAAGTCGTAACAGTGATGCCGTTTCTTCCTTCTCGTCCTCCGTCGGCGCCAGAGGACTGATCCTCGGTTCCTCCCTGTCGGCTTCTTCCTTCCAGCTTCCCTCTCTCCCAGCCTCAGTTCTTCCTTCGTCTTCCCTTCTCTACCGGCGCTTTCTCCCCCTCGGCCGTCGAGTCTTACTCACGAGGTCTTGATTCGAAAAATTCCGCCCGTTTCCCATGGCTTATTTCGACGCAAGGTTCTTCAAATTGCTGTATTAACAGGTGCCGGGTTTATGTTTCCCAGGGCGAGCAGTCTTCCCTTCCCGGCTAACGAGGCCAAGCACCGCCGGGAGCTCGAAGCTGCCATAGGGATTGTGGAGCGCGCTTGTCGCATCTGTGTTGACGTAAAATTTGAATTCCGGTTCTGCTTTTCGCTTAGCATATGCTTGGTTCGTGTAGTCCGAGTAATTCTTCTTTCTTCTTTGAAATTTCTTCGATTGGATTGAACAGGTGCAGAGTTCCGTGCGCTCTAGTGAAGCAGCGTCCGTGGAGAAGAGCGACAGTACTCCAGTCACCATCGCTGACTTTGGTGTTCAAGCTTTCGTCAGTTTTGGTAAGCCTACTCTTCTTGACAACTGAAGGGAGTTGGGATGAACTTGTTCTCCACACGACATCAGACCTTTTGATGATTCAGCATTAAGAATTCTAGTGTAATTCGATCTTAGGATCCATGAGTATTGGAACATTCACGTTGGCCTTTCATTGTAAATTGTAAGATTACATGGTGATCTATGGGTTTGTGGAGCTATTTGGAGCTATTTGATGAAACTTCATTTGTTAAGTGTGTAGAGAGCTTCTTTGTTTGCTTCATTTGGTTGTCTTCTTTGTTCAATTTGGTGGGTGTTGTGAATTGTGATCTTGCTTGGCTTCATTTCATTTGTGAATGGTTGGTTTGGCGCGGAAGTGAAGGGGAAACTATCGAGTTGATATGTGGATTATAGTTACCAGCTAGCCCTTCATTTCAATTGTCTCGTGTTTGCCTCGTGTTTGTTAATTGATTAGTGAAGTGTTTGATTCGGTCGGTTGTGGGTGGTGAATATGTCGATTTCAATTGTCTCTAAACTTCATTTTGTTGCTTGTTTTCAGTTGATCAACTATGGAAGGGTTGATGGATGATATGAGCACAGGCAAGGACACGGGAATTGACTTGAATGTTGGTTTAGATTGGGGAATGGATTATGGAGATGATACCGGTGGTGTTAGAGATAGTGACGATATGGAGGACAATGTCGACACCAGCGATAGTGATTCTGAGGATGATAATAACACTAACATTGGTGATGATGATAAAGAGAACATCTCAGATGAGCATTTGCACAGCTTCGAAACACAGCCACACAGCTCAGAGAACATCAAAGATGCTGCAAATCCAGCCATGGTTCCACCGTACTCGAGTATGTATGACTGGACTTTGCTTGATAAAGTCGGGAATGGTAAGCCTTATTCTAAATGGGAGTCGGATGATGTTGTGGGTTATGAGTTTGAAACCCTTGAGGAGGCTGGCAAGTTCTATTCAACTTATGGTTGTGCCATGGGGTTCAGCGTACGAAAGAACACTCACACATATTCAAAATATGGAGTTAAAAATATGCAGCGATGGGTTTGCTCACGCGAGGGGGAGCGTCTTCCAGTCCACAATGACAAGGAGAACAGAAAGCGTGAACCTAGGCCTGTAACAAGGCTCCATTGTCCGGCTGCTTTCAAAGTCAGTTTTGTTGAGGCAACTAACCGATTCAAGGTGAAGCAGTTTGTACCAACACATTTTCATCCCTTAGCTGGAGCACATGAAGTGCAGTTTTTGAGTTCTCATCGCAAGGTAGATGACGCAAGTAAGGCTCAGATTCGATCACTTAGGGCTGCTGGTATTCGCACCAATCAAATCATGGATTATCTAGTGAATTGTGCAGGAAGCTTTCAGAACTTGGGTTTCACTAAGGCCGATGTCTACAATTTTGTTAGTGCGGATCGGAGGTCGGAGATCTTGGATAGTGACAGTGAAGCTGCACTTGCCTACTTACAAGCACGGGCAACTACCGATCCTCGTTTTTATTGTAGATATACAGTAAGTGACGGTGGTGAACTAGGCAATATGTTATGGGCTGACTCTCCTTCACAATTGGATTATAGTCTCTTTGGAGATGTTCTTGTTTTTGACTCGACGTACAAGACTAATGCATATAATCTTCCATTTCTTCTATTCATTGGTGTGAATAATCACAATGCAAGCACTGTTTTTGCATGTGCTTTACTTGCGGATGAAACGGCGGAGAACTACGTATGGATTCTAAATGCTTTTTTACATTGCATGGGTGGTAAGAAGCCAACCGCAGTTATAACAGACGGTTGTTCTTCAATGAGGAAAGCTATCAAGTCGGTTCTCCCTGGATCCCGACATCGGTTATGTTCTTGGCACTTGGGCAATAACGCAGAAGCGCGTGGCCATGCGGAAGGCTTCCGGGAGGATTTCAAACGATGCATGCTAAACTGCAGTTCTATTCCACAATTTGAAGCTACGTGGAAGGAAATTTTGTCCAAGTATGACCTGGAGCACAATGCGTGGATGAAGAAGATGTATAGGCGACGAGCTCTATGGGCCACAACTTACTTGAAAGGTATTTTCTTTGCTGGGATGACTACCTCACAACGTTGTGAAAGCATGAACTCTTATCTAGACAAATTCTTGCAAAGTAAGATGAATTTGTTTGAGTTTGTCAAGCAGTTTGACATGGCACTTTTGTATAGGAGACAAACTGAGTTACATGACCAGTTTAAGACAATACATACTGATGTTGTTTTGATGACACATTTACATGAAATTGAAAGACATGCCTCTATAGTATATACAAGAAATGTGTTCAGGAGCGTTCGAGCAGAAATAGCGAGAGAAGTTCATTACTATATTACAGACAAGTGTGTGTTGACCAATAAAACAGTTTACACATTGTCACGATTCAAATACCCTGACTCAAAGTGCACCGTGGTCTTTTACACGAGTGGACATGATGTGCATTGTTCTTGTGGCATCTTTGAGTTCTGCGGAATTCCATGTCGGCATATATTCTGTATATTGAAAGCAGAAAATCAAATGCAAATTCCAAAGTCACTCATTTTGAAGCGTTGGACTAAAGATGCAAAAGAGTTCGATCCCTCGAGTATGGGAAGCTGTCCTACCCAGCAAAATATTAGCAGGTATTATAAATTTAAGGTGTTCATTTAGTTCTTTGTTTACTTCTATTGTGCTTGGAACCAACTACAAAAGTGCTTGTTTATTTGGACAGGTTTGGATTCTTGGTTGGTCAATGTAGTAGAATGTGCCATTATGCTGTGAGTTCGGATGAAGCATTTCATACTGCCAAAGGGTTGATTGAAGACTTGACATTGCGAGTGAAGACAATAAGTGAAGAAACAACCAACAAAACAAATAATGCTACTACGGATGTTGGAGTGAACTCCTCTCAGTTTATTAAGGACCCCCATCCAGTTCGAAGTAAAGGGAATGTGAAGCAACCTCAAGTGAAAACACGGTTGTGCAAGTATTGTAGGCGTCCTAAACATACAATCAGAAATTGTCCGCTGAAAAGAATGGCTGAAGCAGGTGGAGGTGATAGTCATTTCACGCAACAAGAATACAACTTCGAGTCCATAGGAGCAGGTGAAAGCAGCTTTCATGTGGAGACTCAAGAATCTGTTCTACTTCCCAAACGATCCAAGCACAACCTGTAATGCTGGTGTTCGACTTCAAACTACATTATGTTTCATCTTGTAATGTTTGTTTTGTGCAAGTTAGTATCTAGTGACATTGAATGGATCTATGTAATGCTCGTGTCAAGCTTCAAAGAACATTATGACTCAGCTTTTCATAAGCTTGTAGTTTTCAAAATTAGTATATTATGTTACTTACGCCATTATAATAAGTACAGGGGTTAGTTCTACAGGTAAATGTCTGTGCAGACTATTTCTGGAAATCTCACGGCCAATTCTGGAAATCCCACGGCCGTGAAAGAAGGCGTGTTTTTGGATTTGTAATTCTGGAAATATCACGCCCGTGAGATAGGCCGTGAGATAGGCCGTGGATTTGTAATTCTGGACATCTCACGGCCCTCTGTAAATTCTCACGGGGCGTGAGACTAAGACGTGAGATAATCCCAGCTGAAATCCAAAATCACGCCTCATAAATGAAATCTCACGGCCGGGAGATGTACCGTGAGATTGTTTCCATAAAAAGGGGGAGTTCCAGAGAGTTTCACGAGTTGGCGTCGTCATTACCACGGCCGTGAGATAAGCCGTGTTTTGGATATGAATTCTGGACATCTCACGGCCCTCTGTAAATTCTCACGGGGCGTGAGACTAAGACGTGAGATTAACCCTAGAATTGGAAACACCCTATTTAAAGCTTCGTCTTTTCTACTTGAACCCGACCCCCAACCCTATTTAAAACCCTCGCCGTCGCACTTCGACCCCCAACCCACTACCCAGTTCGAACAAGCTCCCACCACCACAGGCGAAGCTCTCTCCCAGTCCCTTGCCCCCAAATCCTCCCTGCTCCGACTCCGTTTCGCCGGCCGCCATGATCAAACTTTCCAAGTTGGATACAATCCTTGGACAAGGAATGCAGCAAAGAGATGGAGATTGCAAAACCCTTGACCAAGGTTGTATCTAGCTTGGAAAGTTTGATCTTTCCGGTATCACCCCAGCTCCAAGGGGAGTTACAAAAATGGAGATTGAAGAGGATGGAATACTCAAAGAGACGTCAAGGGAGAAGTCTGTAAGTCGTTCTTAATTTTTCTACTGGATCTTTGGATTATCTTGGTTTGGTGATAGCCTAGAATTTGACTGATTGTTGCGTTTGTGTGATTTGTATAAGCCTTGGTGGTGCTTAATGGTAGTGATTTGATCTTTGTGTTGTATATATGTGTTTTTTTTTCTGGACCTGCAGGATTTCTTAGGTGTGGAAAATAAGAATGCAGTTGTGGATTCATGGGAGGGGGATGGGCATGGATGTTCGACAAAAGTTTGTTCTTGTTTTTGTGATGTTGTGGTGTGCTTGTAAGCAAGAAGGTAGTATGTATTGAAGAAGTAGAGTTTTTGTATATCTAACTATTGTTGTGTTTAAGAAGAGGGAAGTGCAGGGGAGAAGAAGAAAAGGAAGTGGATCCTCGTGGGTGAGAAGAAGATGATCAATCTGGTTTCCCTCTTGGTGGAGAAGGGAAGGAGAAGAAGAAATGATAGAAGCACGTTTAGAGGAGGGAAGGAAGTATCAGGAAGAAGTCTTTGTTTTGAGGGAGCATAGGAATCTGGAAGAGGAAGAAGAAGAATTTCCCCTGTCTCTCCCCATCTCTGTTTTTTTTGGCAGAAATTCATCTATGTAAAGAAGAAGAGAGGAAGAAGGAGCTCTCCTTTCCTCTGTTTTTTTCGTTTGGATGAAGTAGGAGAGGCGATGTTGTGGAAGAACAAGGGAAATGGATAGGCCTCCTTCCCATGAATTTGTGTTATATATGTATGTTCAATTTCTTTTCTACAAATCAATTGCAATGTACTCCATAACTCTAATGATCAAATATTGATCTTCTCTTCGATTGTGGGTGGCTAGATGGATATATCTAGTTATTGTTGTTTTTTGTTCTTAGATGGAAATTTCACTGCTTGTAATTAAATTGTCACGGGCGAGAGAATAAGCCATGATATGGAAATCACTCCCAATTTCACGGCCGTGCGAGAAACCGTGAGATGGAAATATCACGGCCGGGATAAGGAGACGTGAGATGGAAATATCACTCCCAATTTCACGGCCGTGCGAGAGACCGTGAGATGGAAATATCACGGCCGGGATAAGGAGACGTGAGATGGAAATATCACTCCCAATTTCACGGCCGTGCGAGAGACCGTGAGATGGAAATATCACGGCCGGGATAAGGAGACGTGAGATGGAATATCACTCCCAATTTCACGGCCGTGCCAGAGACCGTGAGATGGAAATATCATGGCCGGGATAAGGAGACGTGAGATGGAAATATCACTCCCAATTCACGGCCGTGCGAGAGACCGTGAGATTGAAATCTCACGGCCCTCTGTAAATTCTCACGGACGTGAGACTAAGACGTGAGATGTTAACAGCTGAAATCCAAAAACACGCCTCATAACTGGAATCTCACGGCCGGGAGATGTACCGTGAGATTGTTTCCATAAAAAAGGGGAGTTCCAGAGAGTTTCACGGGTTGGCGTCGATATTATCACGTCCGTGAAATGGGCCGTGAGATTGGAAGCCTAAAAACTAACCTATGCATATTAGAATTTGAAACCCCCCCGCCCCCATATTTTGTTCGAACCCTATTTTCCTCTGTTCTACTTCGACCCCCAACCCTCTACTCCCTCTGTTCTACTTCGACCCCCTCGCCCTCGCGCACTCGCCATCGCCCTAGATCGCTCGCCCTCGCCCTTGCTCGTTCGCCCTCGCACTTGCTGGCTCGCCCTCGCCCTCGCCCTCGCCCTCGCCCTTGCTGCCTCGCCCTCGCCCTCGCCCTCGCCCTCACTCGCCCGCGAAGATTCTTCAAGGTTCAGCAGCGACGGCGACCATTTCCGGACGAGTCTCTGCCCTCTGTTCCACTTCGATCCCGACAAGGCCTCTGGTGAGTTCTTCTTAACCACAGCGGCACTCTTCTCTGGTTTCTTGCATTTTTTAGGGTTTAGTTGCCCAATTGTGGTTGGTTTGAATTAGGGTTTTGAATTGGTGGGATGACTTCTTTCGTTTCTCCCCTTTGTTGTTGTTGGTGTTGGTTGTGGTGGTGTTGCTGTTGTTGTGACTGACTTACTGCTCTGATGCTCTTACTATAGCAGTACTCGCTTTTTCCCTTTTGCAGTCGGTCTAAGTTTTGCGGGAGAATTGCATTACTGATTTTGTACTTAGCTTCCACCCATTTATATGGAAGCAGATGCTCTTGTTCATCACTGCTATTGTTATTACAAACCTGATTTAAAATGAACTTCAATTGATGGGCAGTTTATATGGCTAATGGTAGTTGCGGGCTGTAATGTCATAAAAGCATGAATTTAGGTTAGCTACAATATTTCTGATACTTGATCTAGCAATTGATGGTTGGTGTAGACGTGATTAGAATGCTCGTGGGATCTTCACCCTTGACGTCACATTGGTTGGTGTAGACGTGATTATAATTCTTTTCCCTCTCATTCACTAAAGACTAAATGTGCTTAGTTGGTTTTTGTAGGAATGGGGAAAGCTAAACCAAAAACCCGGCAACCAGCAGCCTCACCTGCTAAAAGGAAGGCTCCTTCTTCTCGTCGCCGCCAAACCCAAGAACGAGACACTCCCCCCAAACGACAACGCAAAAACAACCAAGGACGGGCACGCCAACCATCTCCACCACCACCACAAGCGGAGGGTCAACTTGGAGGAGGGAGACTTCACGGCTTCCTCCAATTACCCGTCGAACATAGGAGGGCTTTGGAGCGCTTCCTTCCCCTCCCATTTGGGCAGCAAAGATGCTTTGATTGGGATCTCCTAGAGCGCCTCGGAGCAGCGGACCCCGTTCGCACATGCCTCCGTCTCCCGGCATGGTGTGAGGTTCTCTCCATCAATGAGGTCATCTACCGAGAGCTTACCATTGAGTTCCTCAGCACTCTCTCCATCAAGAGAATGTACGAGTTTGACCTCGACAAGCCCGAAGACAACATAACTTTTCGCCTTGGAGGACAGGCGAGACAGATGAGCATCACTGAGTTCACAGAGGCACTCCAGATATACCCACCAGGATTTCTCACCACAGATGGACTTGTTTTTATTTCAGAGAAAATATATCAGTCAAGAGCACCATCGATCGATGCTATGTGGACAACGGTAAAACAAAACCATGTGGCAAAGTCTGACCCTGCCCACTATAAAGGGAATGATCTTCTTCCCCCGTGGCGTATCATCCACAACATTATCGCTCATTCTGTGGCAGCTAGGGAGGGGAGCCCGGGGAGTGTGACCAAGCGGGATTTGAACTTTTTCCTCTCTATGGAAGAAGATCCCCCAATTCATCTTGGTTTAGTCATATTGAAAACCCTACAGAAGATGACCTCCAACAAACAAATCAAGACCATCCATGGAGGTGCCTACATCACAAGGCTAGCTCGGCATTTTGGCATTGATCCGGTGGGTTCTCATTGCACCATTGCCCAGTCCACTCAACCAATCTCCCAAAAAAACCTTGCGGATCTGAATTTGTTGTCAAAGGTAAATGTTCCAACCAACACTTTCCTTTTCACAGTGAATGCTAAAACATAACTAGTCGGGATTCAAACAATCTAGGATTGATTTTGTGCAAGTTTTGGATTGCCTACTAATCTAGTTCCTTTTGAACATTGAGCAAATGTAACTAATGCTTCTGATATTGATCATGTCTGTGTTTGGTGGTTAAGGAGAATGGTGTGGTAGGCATTGTTGGCCTCCCTCATCCTGCTCGACCTCTTGCAACAGATGAGGCAAACACATCGGAGCATGTTGTTCAGCAAATGGTCGAGGAGACTCCGGAACAACCTGCACAACATCACCAAACTACGACTCAAGCCGGACCATCCACCGACAGCAACATATCCCATTTTGAGGCATTGGGTCAAATCGGCAGAATGCCCAAATTCTGGAGCAAAATGCACTCATTCTCTCCCGCCTCGATCGAGAGAAGGAAGCTCGACGCTACATCATCGAATGCAACCATCAGATCATGAGGTCCTTGAGGATTGACTACAAACAATTCTCAACACCTTGGGAACTATCTCCTAGGCCAACCGAGGAAAGCAATGAAGAGGGAAGTGAAGAGGATGACGAGGGTAATGACGATGAGCAAAACAAGGAAAAAAATCAAGAGGACAAAGGAGAGGAACAAAACAAGGAAAGCAGTGAAGAGGACAATGACACCAATGAGGAAGACAGCAGTGAAGAGGACGACGACGAGGGCAATGGCGATGACCAAAACAAGGAAAAAAATCAAGAGGAAAAAGGAGAGGAACAAAACAAGGAAAAAAAATCAAGAGGTCAAAGGGACCGATGAGGAAGACAGCAGTGAAGAGGACGACGAGGGCAATGGCGATGACCAAAACAAGGGAAAAAATCAAGAGGAGAAAGGAGAGGAACAAAACAAGGAAAGCAGTGAAGAGGACAAAGGGACCGATGAGGAAGACAGCAGTGAAGAGGACGACGAGGGCAATGGCGATGACCAAAACAAGGGAAAAAATCAAGAGGAGAAAGGAGAGGAACAAAACAGACCGATGAGGAAGACAGCAGTGAAGAGGACGATGAGGACAATGGCGATGACCAAAACAAGGAAAAAAATCAAGAGGAGAAAGGAGAGGAACAAAACAAGGAAAAAAATCAAGAGGTCAAAGGGACCGATGAGGAAGACAGCAGTGAAGAGGACGACGAGGGCAATGGCGATGACCAAAACAAGGGAAAAAATCAAGAGGAGAAAGGAGAGGAACAAAACAAGGAAAGCATTGAAGAGGACAAAGGGACCGATGAGGAAGACAGCAGTGAAGAGGACGACGAGGGCAATGGCGATGACCAAAACAAGGAAAAAAATCAAGAGGTCAAAGGGACCAATGAGGAAGACAGCAGTGACTCTAGCGAGGACAATGAAGATGAGCAAATCCAGGAAAACAAAGACGAGGACGAGAACACTAACGAGAAAGATGGGCAGTGAAGATGAGCCAACCAAAGTCCTTAGTACTTAGCTATGTGTGTTTGCTTTTGTGCTTGTATGTTTTCCAATTAGAATATTATGATGCACCAGTGTGGGCTACATGCATCTAAACTTAAGCATTAATTAGACAAATTTAATCGTGTTATGGATGTTTGTTTTATAAGACAAATGTAAAGCTTTGACTGCTTTTTACTTTTTGTTAACAGGGTATCTCATCTGATATGATGTACAGTTACTAGAGAACATTGTGAATGGATCTATGTAATGCTCGTGTCAAGCTTCAAAGAACATTATGACTCATCTTTTCATAAGCTTGTAGTTTTCACAAACAGTATATTATGTTACTTACACCATTATAATAAGTACAAGGCTATTTCTGGAAATCTCACGGCCAATTCTGGAAATCCCACGGCCGTGAAAGAAGACGTGGTTTTGGATATGTAATTCTGGAAATATCACGGCCGTGAGATAGGCCGTGGATGTAAAAACGCACTTCTCAGTTTCCCAGAGGGTTTCACGGGTTGCCTTCGACATTATCACGGCCGTGAGATGAGCCGTGTTTTGGATTTGAATGCTGTACTTCTCACGGCTCATCTGTTAATTCTCACGGGCGTGAGAATAAGTCGTGTGATTGTCTGGAGATTGAAAACTACTCTTTGATTGTCACGGGTTATGTCACGCCCGTGAGATGAGCCGTGTTTCCTAAAAATTGTACCTACACTTTCTAGAGTTGTACCTTTACACTAAATTTAAAGTTGTACCTACACTTTCCTAAAAATCTTCTATGGTACAATTAAAAATTGTACCTATACACTATAGTACAACTTAATGTTGTACCTACACTTTCAAACAAATCCCTCTATGGTACAACTCAAAATTGTACATATACTAATGGTACAACTTTTAGTTGTACCTACACTTTCTCAAAATCCTTCTATGGTACAACCCAAACTTGTACCTATACCATGGTACAACTTTAAGTTGTACCTACACTTTCAAAAAATCGTTCTATGGTACAACCCAAACTTGTACCTATACCATGGTACAACTTTAAGTTGTACCTACACTTTTTCAAAATCCTTCTATGGTACAACCCAAACTTGTACCTATACTAATGGTACAATCTTAAGTTGTACCTACACTTTCTAATAAATCTCTTATGGTACAACTCAAAATTGTACCTATACTAATGGTACAACTTTAAGTTGTACCTACACTTTCTAATAAATCTCTTTATGGTACAACTCAAAATTGTACCTATACTGATGGTACAACTTTTAGTTGTACCTACACTTTTTCAAAATCTTTCTATGGTACAAACCAAACTTGTACCTATACTATGGTACAACTTTATGTTGTACCTACACTTTCTAACAAATCCCTTTAAGGTACAACTAAAAATTGTACCTATACGAATGGTACAACCTTAAGTTGTACCTACACTTTCTAACAAATCCCTTTATGGTACAACTAAAAATTGTACCTATACTAATGGTACAACCTTAAGTTGTACCTACACTTTTTCAAAATCCTTCTATGGTACAACCCAAACTTGTACCTATAATATGGTACAATTTTAAGTTGTACCTACACATTCTAATAAATCCCTTTATGGTACAACTCAAAATTGTACCTATACTAATGGTACAACTTTAAGTTGTACCTACACTTTCTAATAAATCTCTTTATGGTACAACTCAAAATTGTACCTATACTAATGGTACAACTTTTAGTTGTACCTACACTTTTTCAAAATCCTTCTATGGTACAACCCAAACTTGTACCTATACCATGGTACAACTTTAAATTGTACCTACACTTTCTAAAAATCCTTCTATGGTACAACCCAAAATTGTACCTATACCATGGTACAAATTTAAGTTGTACCTACACTTTCTAACAAATCCCTTATGGTACAACTAAAAATTGTACCTATACTAATGGTACAACCTTAAGTTGTACCTACACTTTCTCAAAATTCTTTAATGGTACAACCCAAACTTGTACCTATAATATGGTACAATTTTGAGTTGTACCTACACTTTCTAATAAATCCCTTCATGGTACAACTCAAAATTGTACCTATACTAATGTCACAATTTTAAGTTGTACCTACACTTTGTGAAACAAATTCTTCAATGGTACAGCTGAAACTTGTACCTATACTAATGGTACAACTTTAAGTTGTACCTACACTTGTATACATTGATTCATTATTTACAAGATTGCCATTAATGATGTGGGACCAGTCATTTAGTGGGTTTACCTCCTCAACAGGTCACCTTTTTTTTTTGTTTTTTATAGCATGGGTGCTATAGAGCACACTAGAAGGGCTCCAAGTTTGCGTAGGATGATTAGATATGTTCATCATCATAACAAGAGCTACTAATTTCTTTGCTTAGTTTTTTTGTTTCTAGAATAATTATCTGTCGTTTGACCAAATATTGTCATTATAGCAGATTATTACTCAAACTTTTCTAAAGGCCACTTTTACAAAGATCAAGCGATCTCAGCCTTCAACAATGCCACCAAAGTCTGATATATGTATGTATTAGAAATGACAATTTGGAGTATTAATTTCAAATTAAAGCAGTAAGTTAGATTTTTGGAGAAATGGTAAAAAGTATAACATAGTTAGCCATGTAATTTGAACGTGGATCTTGAGATGATTTTAGTTAGTGGGATATTGTACCAGCTTGTTAAATCACATATAGAATGATTTCAAATTTATAATAAGATAACACAATATTTCGACGAGTTTCACACGATCTTGCTATTTTATTTTTAGGTTTGGGTTGAGTTGTGCGCAAAGTGGTTTGTTCCCACATATTCATGTATGATAGAACACATTTTCTTGGTGAACTCGCTAACCATAAAAATCTTATAATTTAGTGCGCTCTTAAATTATTGAACTTATAATATCCAATTGAAGATGCGATTACTATAACATCATTAAAATACACATAATCATGAACAAATATAGAAATCCATGGCCAAGACGGGACCTTGATCATAAAAGGGCCAAACTCATTAACCAAAGCTTTTACATGACATTTTTGAACCGAAACAATGCGTGCAAAATAATATTGGTATGTTTTCTATAATGCAGTCATCTATTGTAATGAGTAATGACCATTATTGTTAAAACCGACCCGAAATAGTCAGTCACATTGGTAGAATCGGGACCCTGCCAGTAGGTCGGTTGAATTAGTTATTGAACCATCCATTGAGAACTGGCTGACCGAACAACGAAGTTACGATGTTCATGGTTCAAGGGCTTATGAGTCATTTGGATGAGGCAAATAGTCATCATGAAATTTAAAAAGGATCACATAGACTGTGTGGAGATGGAGAGTATTCGTGATCAATTGAAAAGTTTCGGACAGAGAATTTTTGTTAACATGATGTGTTGAAATCTTTTGCTAAGAGTTTGCAATTATATAGATCATGAACTTCCTCATTTACGTGTGGGTGAAACGTTATTGTTTAATGGGTAGATAAAAACTCTTTTAAGGCTTTTTTATTTGTTTATTTGCGTATTTGAGATGATGCCTTCAATTTTTATGGAGACATTTCTAGGAAATTTTTTTATACTAAAATCACTGTGAGAGTAAAACTAGAAAAAGTTAAGAGAGCGAAGGCTGACATAAATTTCGAGCCAATAGAATTTGGTAATGCAGATTGTGTTTAGGAATTGGTCAACAGTAAAATCCAAATAATTAAATTTTTTCCTGACATATTATTATTGTTAGATTTATACAATCTTAGTCTAAGATAGGATCATAATTAAAACATTAATATCCAAATTAAATATTCCTACCAAATACAATCTTATTCTCAGCCTTGGGATCTTTTATTATAAAAGCTGCAAAAAGGACAGTCTTCTTAAACCTACAACTAGCTTTTAGAAAGTATTTGCTTGAGAGCTTGATATCGAGTATCAATTGGTCTAATTGACTTCTATAATGAAGACATCTCTTATAATAACAGTGCTTGCCTGGGTATTGCTTGTTGTGGCGCCATCATGTTATGCCGGCAATGATAAGGGGGACCCTTTCTGGACGTGTTTTAACGAATGCATGAAGTTTGATTGTAAAGGAACGAAGGAAGATTGTTCTGATCTTTGCTCCGACAGATGCATCTCAGGTGAACCTCCTGCCTCAAATAGATATGCCAAAAGCAACGCAGGAATAGGCCATCAAAATTAAATATAAACTAGTGGCTCTTTTTTTCTAATGTGTAATGAAATAATATATAAAAATTTGTGTGTCGTTGCCTCCTTCTTGGTTTCCAGTTTCCCATTCTGAATTCATTTAATACGCAATTTTTTTGGGTTTTTTGCAACGATGACGTATATTCTTCGCAGAATATTACAAGTTATTTGCGACGAATGGGCGTGGGTTTAACGATGACATATATTCTTCGCAGAATATTACAAGTTATTTGCGACGACACCTTCGTCGCCTAAGATGGATCCAAACGACGACGTGTTGGTCTATTAAACATATTGGGATTTTTCTCCGAATTTTTTTGTTTTGTGTTTGGGTTTGAAAAGTTTGTTGGTCAAGGCCTGCTCCGACACTTTTTGACTCCTTATGAGCAAACATAGCCATTTGGGCTATTTTATTGGGGCAAAATACACATGTGTAGCCAAAGTTTAGACGGTTTGGCCAAATATAGCCACTTTTGGAGAAATACCAAAAATAGCCACTTCCGTCCAATTCTTTGACGGTGTGAGTTAACGTGCTGACTAGACTAACGGATTGTCCAATCTGGCGATTTTTGTCCCGCATGTATTACCCATGTGGATTAAAAAAAAAAATTAATGAGTTTTACGATGAGGCGAAGAGCTCTTCTCCACTGACAAATCCTCCCACCACCAAGCCCACAAACGTTGCCGCCTTCCGTCCAAAATCATCTCTACCTCCGCCACCATCAATTGTCTCTGCCTCCACTATCAATCGCCTCTACTATTGACAGATCTAAGACGGCGGCTTGTATGCGGGACCAAGGGGAAGAGGTCATGGCGGCTGCGGCGGAGGGTTGGGATTGAAATTGGGTTGTTGGTGGGCTCTTTCTCCCTTTGTTATTTTCCTCCATCCGAGTTCACCCCTCTGCTCCCGCTCGTTGACAATAATGGATTTGTCCACCGAATTGGGGAAATCAAAACGTGACGGCGATCGGATCATCGGAGAAGAAGGCGCTCGCCTCCCTCCTCGAAACCCGGCGTTGGGGTCGAGCAGCGCTCACCCACCAATCTCACCGATAAACCATCAGGATCCACTGCATTAGTGGCTTCCCCTTACTTTGGCATCGTTGGAGTTTCTCCCCTCTTCCACTTCACATTCATTGAGTTGCAAACCCAGATCTAGACGAAAGCAATGAAGAATGCTACGAAGAGATTCCAGGCTAGGTGACTCCTCTCCTGGCTCTACTCTCCAAGCTCTCGACAATAACGAAGCATTAGATTTCATATCTGGGCATAAATGGGCGAACTCTGGCGTAAAGAAGCAAAGGGGGATTTGGGTTTGAAAATGGACGAACTCCCCCTCCAAGACAATTGATTTGGGTTTGAAAATGAAGTTCGATTATCTGCAATAATCAAATTTTGTTGTATTTTCTCAAAGAGCTCAGTAATGGGAAGAAAAGGATGGGAGGAAGCCATGGTTGAAGTTTGATTAGTGAGGAAGAACACCACGATGAAGGATGAATTAGGGAATAAAAATCCTACTTTTTTATCTTAATTAAAAATGACGTGTCAATCCACCTGTCATCGGAGGATGAGTTGTTGATGATGTGTTTAGTGAGTTGGAAGCACAGTAAGCGTACCGTTAAAATAATTTACGGCGTCATTAATGATGTTAAAGTTTGTAACGGAAATGGCTGTATTTGTCATGAAATTTTAAAAATTATGGCTATTTTTGGTATTTCACCAAAAGTGGCTATATTTGGCCAAATTGTCAAAGTTTTGGCTACACAGAAGTATTTTGCCTTCTATTGCGGAAACACGTTTCTTCTCAAACACCCATCTTCCTTCATGGAGCTTTCTTTCCCATATAAAATCCATCGCAAGAAAATCCTTTCCGCAGACACTCATCTAAACCTAAGCCAAATCCGGCCTCTCGATGTCGTCTCTACCATCATCAAATCTCAAAGTTGCCGCAACATTGGAAGTCAAATATAAGTTCTGTCGGTTGCTTGATTTGTCGGCCTAAAGTTATCAATGACATTGCTATATTCTTAACCATCTTGGCAACAGTAGAAAAAGATTTAGAGAAGGAACAAAAAATCAGAAAGGGAGATTGGAGGAATGAATATCATAGATAACTTATCGGAATTGATGTAATTTAGGGAAGGGGGTCGGAGCGATAGATCCAAAAAACAGAGCAGTGGTAGAACTAGGGTCTAGAAAGGTAAATGAGTGGAAGGGGTTTGGGAAAACAAGGAGGTGAATATGATTGTTGGTGGAACTGGAACAGTGGACATGGTAGGAATCCTTGAACGGTTGGACCAGCCCACCAAATGAATCAATAACTCAGTGGGCTTAAAGAAAAATAAAATTTACACAAAGCCCATTCAAGCATCTACATATTTAAGAACACGTTAAGAAAAGAAAATCGTGCAGCTAAGCGCACAATTAACTTACTAGTATTTAATTCTCATAAAATTAACTTACTAGTATTTAATAATTAGTTCGCCTGATTGAACTCCATACGAAAGAACGAGTGGCAGGATTTTATATAAAATGTAACTATGCAACTCGATTTTCCCACGAAGATTTGAATCACTTACTTTAGAAGTTGGTATATCCTACAATGGTACAAGATTCAAAGACCAATGATATTTATCTATCTAGTTTTAATCTATGAATAGTAATATGTATCCGATTCCAAACCATAAAATCATATAACATTCCATGAAAAAGAACTAAGAACTCTTTTTTTTTGTGAGAAGATGGACCGCTTGAAGGGCACCCCAATTTTATTCGATAGCAAAGCTGGTTGTCTGAACCCCAATAACTCCTTGGTACAACCAGTAAGACAAAGCATTATCTGATGCTGCAATAATGTGGGAACCGATGGAAAATGAGTTCCCTAAGATTACTAGGTAATCATCAACAACATTCGGTTCGCTATCACAAATGTGTAACGTGAACCTATCCATCCTGAGTGAGCCATCATCGTATCTTGGCCACGCTTGTATAAAAAGATGGTGTTGTGTGGCCATCTCAATAAGAGACTTACCAGTAGTCGAGTCAGTATGAAGAATTAACTTCCTACCTGCTGCCTCATAGGTGAGCTTAAGTCCATGCTCAATCCTGACAAACTCTAAACGGGTAGTCGAACCCCACAAGGTTCAATGCAATAATGCAGCGATCGTTGTCTCCCCTCAAGACTCCGCCTGCCGTTGTGGTAGGAAGATAGTGGTTCACTAATTCGTCTGTGTTTAGGCAAGTCCACCTACTTGTGGTGGTTTCCAGCTTATGAGTCGCGCCTGTCAAAGTCCCCCCCGACTCCAATAATATGATTCTCCTTTGCTAAACTTTATAGATTTTTTTTCCTTAACTGTGCAACATTGCATGGATTTGTGCACAAAACTTTAACTCACCTGGAAAATTGTAGTTTTCTGGTTCTTCCATAGTAGCCAACACATAGTTGTAAGAGTGTATGGTCGATACCTCAACTGCATCATGTGCTATACTGCAACAACCATCTCTCGAAGTATGGCTCAAAAAAGTCTTTGTCTCTGTCATCTTCAAGCAGGCTCGCCCACATTGATAGAGCATAGAGGCAGTCGTGGAGTACAAGAACTATTGTCTCGGGTCTGTCACGACAAATCTTGCAGCCATTATCTATATTGAGAAGCCTTCTAGTTTGTTTAGAAATAGTGAGCAGACGTTAATGTGTAGCTAGCCATTGGAAGGTCCGCATGCGTGATAGCGGCAAAACCCTCCAAATGAATCTCCATCTTGGGTGTCGGTCATCCATCAATCGAAAGAAGAACTTTAAATCCTTAGAGAATCCAGCATTAGGCATCCTAATCAAGTTTTATTGGGACCGTGTGAAGGGAGACTTAATATGCAACATCAGCCGATAAGAAATGGCTAATATAGTCGTGGTTCCACTCACCGTTTAGGAAGGAATCATCCATGAGGAGGTCCAGTGCTTCTGAAGGAATGTCTACTACATGGGTAGCGTACGACTCACCGTCATGAAACCATATGTTAATCTAAAACGTGTACTCTTTCATTCCTGATGTTCCAAAATGTAGCCTCCTAAAGCTTGTGCTAGACGTGGATGATGTAGTAAATCGAGTGATAATTGTAGAATGTCATAGGGTCATATTCCACGAGGTCTTTTGATAGCGAATACTCAAACCTAACAACTTGTGTTTGAATAATAATGCAATAAAAAGTAAATGAAGTGTGTTGAGGTGCCTTGGTATCTAATCTAAGAAAGAGTGTAAACTAAACAAGAAAGCATACAATCTCCTCAATAAGATGAAATTGTGCATCGTATATTATTATGCCCTATCCCTTCCACTAACACCGTCCTACTTGATCTTTTGCCACGTACAATATGAACTTGACTGATAGCAAATCAATCATTGTGGGCCTCTATGAGTCGTAATGATGGTCTATAGCATCGATGATCTAGTAATGAAGCATATATTCTACACAAAAATACACACATAGGTTGTCAATCCATTCATACATACATGCATAGGATAAGAGCATATCACAATGAAGTAGTTTCGTAACATCCTAGATTATATTAAGCATAGTGACTATAGTAACACATAATAGAGTAGCACATATAAAGTAATTAAAACACTAGATGATAAAGAGCACCAATAATAATAAGCAATAGGTGATTAAAGCATTACGAATACAATAAAGCATTTAAATCAACAATCATTGATAAACTAAAGCATTGGATGAAATAAGCATATTATTAACTCGTCGAAAGTATTGCATAACCATAATAGAATTCACATCCCTTAACAACAATGAGATAGATAAAGAAAGAAGAATTGGAAGACATCACTGTAGATAGTGAAACCATCCTCATCGAGCTCCTCTACAGTCTCGCCTCCTGTCTTATGCTCTCTAACTCATGCCCCTAGGGTCAAGTGATTGTAAAAGTGTGTATGAAAGCTATAGTCCAGCCTCCTATTTATCCTAGTTACAGAAGAGGATATTTTTTTTAGTTCTTTTACTCTTAAAGTCTGCCAAAACATTTCTTGTACGACTTGAAATCGAATTCCTTCGACTTGGGGACGAGTAACCTTGAAGAGGAATTTTCTGGAGGGCTTGGTCACGTACGACAGTAGTACCCGCCGATCAATTTTATTCTGCAAAATGGCCAATTTTTTTGTCGCCAAATTCATCTTGGGCTCATCAGCTTCCGCAAATTTCAGCTCGTTCGGACTTAATTTGACCCTCATTCTCTTCAAATTACTACTCTCTGGTACATAATTTGACCTTCTAGTGTGAGAATCCATCTTTGTTTGAGCCCATGAAACCCTTGAAAAGCATAAAATAATACCAAAAGGCGTAAAATAGTACAAAAATACACACAAGGTTAATCATTGGCGCATAAATTAAATATTTATGATCTCCACATGAAATATGATGGAAAATACTAAAGATGTATTGACAAATGGGGAAAATGTAAAAAAAAAAATTAGTGTCATCATAAGTGCCCACACTTGAAATTTGCTTGTCTCCCCATAAAAGCTCTCC
Source organism: Linum tenue (assembly GCA_946122785.1). Lineage (NCBI taxonomy): Eukaryota > Viridiplantae > Streptophyta > Magnoliopsida > Malpighiales > Linaceae > Linum > Linum tenue. The sequence goes on along the minus strand of CAMGYJ010000010.1, from coordinate 17,164,422 downwards.
ATCGTAATGATGATAGGTAGCATGCAAGGAATCCTCATATAGAGATCTCGATCTGATCTCGATCTCTATCTCTGGGTCTATCTCTTCATTTTCCTCAAAACATCATCATCGTTGGGTTGATTTGTATCCTCAACTTCAATAGGCCCCACTACTCGATGCATGATCACTCCCTTTTGTAGTGTGATCTCTCCTTTCACTACATTGATCATGGCACCGATAGTGGCCAAAAATGGTCTACCAAATATAAAAATGTATGGGGTTTCTATCTCCATCTTGATCACCACATAATCTACAAAGAAGACGAATGACCATTTGAATTTCCTCCATGCTGGCTAAACCGATCTTCATAGAGTGGAAGTGGTAGGATATTGATACTAGAACAAAGATTCACCATTTCATGCAATGACCATGATCCTCCTTTTCTTTGTATACTCGAATGATTTCTTTATATTAATGCTCTCCAATAGTCGCATGACACTCTCTTCTCCTCCCAAAACTTCTAACAATTCATGCAAAAATGGAGTATGTTGAGAGTCTTCTTCAAAGATGGTCATCTTCGTTGGTGAGGTTGTGTCATCGTCATTGTCCTCCTTCATGACATGAAATGTCTCCATTGTGTGGGCATGAGTAGGGATCAATGGCTTCCTCCAATTCTCCTTCTCTCCTTCTTGGATGGCTACCTCTCTCTTACTTCCTTGAGTTGATGCTCCATCTTTCTCCTACACCATTTCACAAGGATGGGTCTTCGGAACTGCTCTTTCCTTGCAAATCTTCTCGAAAAAGGGCTCCCACGAGTTGTTGCACCTATTTTTGGCTATGGATGCTCTGAATCTCGTGAGTAGTTGTGATAAAAATACAAGAGGGGTGGCCTCCCTTTATAGAAGAGCGGTGGGTGATTGGCGGGTGGTACCACCCCCCTTTTCCTTCATTGATACAAACTCTTTTGAGTCCCTCTTCATATAGGACACAGAATTGGCATGACGAGTGGGTGCGGTGGTAGAGTGGAGGGTTAACCTTAGTTCTCGCATATTCATTCCTCTCCCTTACCTTCTCATTCCGGGGTTTTTCTTCTTGTGGGAGAAGGTCCAGTTGGAATCCTTTTTGTGTAGGAAAAGGAAATTTCATAGTTGCCAGTAGGGTGGCTTGGTGGCGGATGGGTGGCGGATGTAGGCGCCTCTCTTTTTTCCTTCTCCATCTCTGAGTGTGCTCTTCTTATTCTTCAAGGATTCGTCATATGAGAGATTTTTGGCACCATTGGATCTCTTTGCTATGGATTAAAGAAAAACAAATAAACAAACAAATGTAAAAGCAACAAAATAGCGGGAAATCAAGTGCTTCTTATCCTCAACATGAAATTGAAAACAAAGCATCAAAAGTAAGAGAAAGTATGGGTTGTCTTGTTAGTATAACTTTCATTATACATCCTTGAGTTGGATGCCAAACATGGATTCCCTCTCATGAAGCGCTCTTTATTATATGCCTTTGAGCCAGGTATAGCTCCTCATTCTTCAAGCTCCCCAACTTAGGGCTTTCTTAAATCCATCATCTTGATTGCATGCTCTAGTTGTGTAACATCCTTCTTCTTCTTCCTTTAGCTTGATGGACCATGAAGTATAAGCCACCTTAGTCTCCACCTTGCAATTTTTATCCCACACTTCAATTTATGAGCATTGAAAAATGTGGTAGAGGTATCAATACAATGAGGGACTCCTGTATTCCCCAGCTTGGGTTAGATAAGATTGTATAGTCTCATGGCTCTCTGGAAATTCAGAATGGATCTTCATCCAAGAATCAAGTGAGATCTGGCTTGACTCCAAGATGCATCTTCGCCAAAATTTTGCAGTTTTCTTCATGGTCTCCAACTTTGGGAATGTCATCCTCCATCTTTTAAACTCTTATAATTAGAGAATAATTGTCTAGAGTAGGTGGGTTGCTACTCCTTTGTCTTCTCTCATTGTTGTAGATGATGATGTAGATGAATCTTATTCTCCAAGATCAAAGTTGTAGGCTTCGTTGATTTCCTTCTCCCACATCGAGTTTAAAACAAGATGACTGTGACTTAAAGACTCGCCTATCAAGCTAGATAATGTTTCTTCATTGATTCACTCCTCCAAGATCTCTTGGATGGCGGGGGTATCTTGCTCCTTTCCTTGGTTGGACTCTATTTTGGTTTGATCATTAGCATTTACGATAGGTGACTCCTCTTGAAGCTCATCCTTTAGTTGGATAGGTTGAGATGGTTGCTCCTCTAGTAGCTCCTCATCTTTATGCTCCTCCATAGGTTGACCAACCTTGATTGAAGTCTCCTCCACCCCTTTCTCTTGTTCAATGGTGGGTTGTGTTAAACCTTGCCTAAGAGGTAAAGGGGGATCATCAAGCTCAGCTTCTCTCTCTTGGATACCTTCAATGATTGAGGATATTTCGGTAGGTGGATTTAATGTGGATTGATATTGACCAAGGTGTAGGATATTTTCAAAGCCTTCAAGTGATGTGAAGCTTTCAACATCTTCCCGTGAATCCAAGAAGGTTTAGATTATTTTTGGTTTGAGTTGGTAATCTTCTCCTTCCAAGGGTGCTTCTTCTAGAGGGGGTATATCTTCTTCTTCTTCCATATAGAATTCGTTGGCCTTGCGATAATCTTCTTTTTAAGGTTCCTTGGTAGGTTTATCATTGTTCTCTTCTTGGTTAGGTTGAAGAGTCTCCATCATGGCTTCCATGGTTGGTATGATTATCATGTTGTGAGCGGCTTCCCTCATCCTTTGCATCTCCCCGAGGGGGTCTCTTTCCTTCTTCTTCTTCTTCTTTGTCTTTCAGAGATTGACTTATAAACTCATATGTTTCTTCTTTAATTTCATTGTCCTTATGATGATCCCCCTTTTCCATGGTCTACGATCTCTCTATCTTTTCCTCTTCTTATGATTAGGCATTGAGATGATCTTCCTTCTCTCCATGGTCCACCAACTCTTCATGCTCCATAAGCCCTTCATGGTCTATGATCTCTCCATATTGACTCCTCAACATGGCGGTTGCATACTCCTGGCTCCATCTCTCGAGCTTTACATTTAAGAAGCTGAGATCTTCATAGTCTTCTATTAGGAATTGCCTCGATGCTTACCCTCCATGGTTTTTTGTGCTTGGCACTAGATGGATACTTATTTTTCTTGATGCTTCTTCTCTTGAGCTTTGATACCCCTGGCGTGGAGTACTTGAATTGATATCGATGACCATCCTGCACCAATTGAGCTCCTTCTTTTTGGGTATCGCGTCCGTGGATGATTGGTTATGGCTTCCTAAAGTTATAATCCATCAAAACAAAACCAACTAGAGCATAATACTTTTCATTTACGAAATGAAAATTGAACACAAGAGATTAGTTTCTTTCAAATACTATAAAAAATCCGCGACAACGGCACCTAAAACTTGATGCAGTAAATCGAGGTCTTTTGATAGCAACTACTCAAACCTAAAAACTCGTGCTTGAATAACAATGCAATGAAAAGTAAATGAAGTTTGTTGATGTACCCTTGGTGGAATATCTAATGTAAAAATGGAAGTAAAAGACCATTGTTTAGGTAGTATTTTCTAGATGATCGTGCATACAATCTCCTCAATAAGGTGCATCTATGCATCATCTATTATGATGCCCTATCCCATCCACTAAGACCATCTTACTCAAACTTTCGCCACGTGCAATAGGAACATGACTAGCTAATGCGTGCTTTCGCTTCATGTCATCACCTAATCAACGAAGAACAAGGAAGTTAGGATAGCACATCATTAATTATGGGCCTCTATGAACCATGAGAATGGTCTACAATATCGATGACTAGTAATCAAGCATATATCCTGCACAAGCATACACACATAGGTTGTCAATCCAATCGTACATACATGCATAGGATTAGAGCATATCACAAGGAAGTAGTTTCCTAACATCTTAGATGATACTAAGACAATGATTGTAGCAAAACATAATAGAGTCACACACATAGAGTAATTAAATTACTAGAGGATAAAGAGCGTCAATGATAATAAGCAATAGATGAATAAAGCATCGTAAATACAACAAAGCATCTAAAGGAACTAGCATCGATGGACCAAAGCATTGAATGAAATAAGCATCTTGTTAACTCATAGAAAGTACTGCATAAACAACATAGAATTCACATACCTAAACAACAATGAGCTAGATAGACAAAGAATAATTGGAAGACATCATCGTAGATGATGACAACATCCTCTTTGAGCTCCTCCAGAGTCTCGCCACCTCTCCTATGCTCTCTAACTAGTGCCCCTACAGTAGAGTGATTGTAAAAGTGTGTATGAAAGCTCTACCCTAGCGTCCTATTTATACTAATTACATAAAGGGGGGTTTTAGTCCTTTTCTTTATAAACTTGGCCAAAACCTTCATTTTACGACTTGAACTCGGATTCTTTCGACTTAGGGACAAGTAACCGTGATGAAGAATTTTATGGAGGGCTTGCATCCGAGTGCCTGTATTAAGTTGTTAGTATCGGCCATTGGATTTTCTTCACCAAATTGGCCAATCTTTTGTGGTAAACTTCATCTTAGGCTCATTTTCTTCACCAAATCACCCTCTCTTGAGTGAGATTGCCACTCAACACAAAGCAAAGAACCGACTCACACTGGTGTTATCGAACCCTTACTCCCAATCTATGGTGCTCTAATATCATCAAGTTGGAGTACTCATATCGTGACCAGAGAGAGGAACAGGGGCCACGGTCCAGACTGTGACTTTCCTCTTAACGCGTGACATCTCCTCTGACCTCTGCAAAATGAGTTTATAACAGCTTAATGAAGATTTACGGTTGAAGCCTACCACATAGTTCTACGATGTCTTTTTTTTCAACTTTTAATCCGGCCCCTTTTCCCTAACTTGCTTTGAATCCATACCATCAATGTACAGTTAATGCACTGAAAACATTTGCGGTTTATCAATGCAACACTTCTAGAGCTACCAATTTAGTTTGTCAGTGGCGGATTCGGGTATCCGCAATGATTTGAATCCGAATTTTCAGAGTTTCACTCATGAGGGAGATAACATGTCGTATTCAAAGGTTCGCATCAGAAGTGTTCTAATTATTACAACACAAGGGCGACAACATCGGATAAAAGTCTACTCAGGCCATAAAAGGAAACACAAGCCTGGCTGGTTGCCGTTGGCACCCCAACTCAGTAAACAATTTCAACTGGTCTTCAGCTAGAAACCAACTCGCTGATTATTTCGTCCAAATGACCGCCATCATCCTAATGCGCTCTGCAGATTTTTCTGTTGAGGCATTTGATCACATCATTGGCACTCTCAATTCCTGAAAGAAACATATCAACATAACACATAAGGAAGAAAAACGACAACAGACCTTTAATCACTTCAATTTCAATTACAGCACGTGAACCAAAATCGCTTCTCAGCTTTAGGAAACGTACCCGAGAAATATGCACCGGTGGCAAACCCCATGTACTTCTCACTTGTATGTTCTCCAGTGAAGTAAACAGGACCAACTGGCGCCTGATGAAATTAAACCAAAACAACATATAATCAAATGATCAATCCCACCATGGAATCATTCATTGATATTTTTTCAGTGCAAAAAGGGAACCATTCGATTACCTGCAGATGCTGAAACTGCTCGTGGCTATAACGCGGCGGCCAGTTGACATAGCTTCCCTTGAAGAACCTGTTGGTCCACCATCTGGGAACCAGTATAGCATCTGGGTTCGGAATGTTATTCCCAAACATCTTCTTCAAAACTTCCATCGCTTCTGCCTTGGTTGCTTCATCCGACTGCTTCTCTATTCTGATTGATTCGTCTCCAGTCACTGTCACAAACAGTATGTTCGATCCAGGATACTCGTTCTCCAGATGCTGCAACATCATGAGAAACATTTGTAGTCAAACGTCGTTGTTTTTTTTTTAGTAAATGACTTGTCTCCATGAAGTGGTGGCACTAATTTACCTTCCAGATGGGGTAATATCCATGGTGTTGATGTGCGTAGAAGAAGACCTCAGTTCCAGGGCCAGTGGGCCAGAACTTGTGAGGGAACTTGATGAATATCTTGGTGTATGTAGCCATGCTGAAATCCGATATCGCCACTCTTTTCCACATCTGAATCCCACAAGACAAGTCGATTAAAACGGAAGAAAATGACTAATGTGATGTGATGATGAAAATTACTGATATGGTGAGGAAATGATCCTGACCGGGAACTCAGGTTTGAAGGAAATGAGATTGCTCTGGAGAACTCCCAAGCTGGCAGAGAGGATAGCAAATTTGGCCTGGAAAACAGAGCCGTCCTCTGTTTTCACGGTCACTCCTTTCTTGGAATAGCTAATCTCCCTCACCACCTTATTCAGCTTCAATCTAGGGTCGCCTTTCTTCAAGAACTGATCAGCAATATGATAAGCCATGCTCTCAAAGCCTCTTGGGTCCTTGACATAGTTGAAGTTAACCCCGTGATCCACAAGCTCGTGCCTTGGGTACTTGTGCTTCACGCTCGTCAACTGTGGCGCCTGTGCATCTATGTAATCGTTGTTGAAGTAATCCACCACCATCTCGAGAGGCGTCGCTGGCACACTTTCAAACCCACAACAACAACAACAAGGAAAAAGAATTAGCCACCATAAAAGCAAGATTCATGAGGTGGGGAAATGGAGATTGCTGTGTGATATTACTGTTTGTAGAGCAAGTAAGCTCCCATAACGGACACGTCTTGGTCGCTTCTGGGGTTGGAGTTGAGCGTGGTGGAGAGGTTTGTGCAGAACTGTGCTCTGGCTGCTCCTGCCCCCAATGCTGCATCAACCTCTGCTTTTGGGTATAATCCTCCTCTGTCAAAACAAACGATACAATGTAATTGGCTGCGCCCTGTTTTTTTTACTCTTCTCAAAGACAAACTCAAACCACAGTTTTGGAGGAGAGGGTTTTTACTGTTGTTTGTAGGTGTTGGAGGAGAGGTTGCCGAAGTTGGTAGGGTAAGTGTTGAGCTTGAGGGAGTTTGCAATGTCGACGAGAGGGTTGTGCTGTGGGCCGCCGCCGAAATACCAACAAGCGCCAACCTCCATGGTTTGTCCTGCAAATGCCACTTTGGACAGCCTTCCTCCAATCTTTGGGGTTGCTTCCAGGATTACAATGTCCTTGATCCCGGCATCGTGAAGTGTCTTCGCTGCTGCGATTCCTGCATTTTTCGAATTACGCCCTGAAACAGTTAAGTCTCTTGGGTAGATGGAACGGAGTGCACAAGATAAAAGAGATTAAGCTGATAGTGTGTGTGTCACCTGATAAACCAGCGCCAATCACGATGACAGATGACGGCGGAGGGGCAGCCACGGTTGCTGATGAAACTGCCAGAAGAAGAACGAGAAGGGAGAGTAGGAGCTTCATGGCTGCTGAGAGGTGCATGTTTCGAAGCATAGAGTGGCAAGGCAGTGTTTGAGTGGGTGGGAGTGTGTGTGGGGATTCGGCTCTTTATCAGCAGGTGCAGTATTGCCTCTTTTGGGTCGTTCTTACCTACCTACCTACCACATTTTGAAACACCACATGTATTAAATGGAACAAGGAGTAGAAGAAGTAGATAGCTCAGTGGTTTTGGTCTTACTGTGCTCTCGAAGAAGGGTTCAGCAGAATTCAGCTCCTTGGTATCTTGTTTCTTTGGATTTTTCCTCAAAAAAGTTGAAAAAGGGGTTTCCCCCCTTCAAAGAGTAGATAGCACATCCATAAGAAAGGAAAGGTAGATAGCACGTGCTGAGTAACACTTGGAAGAGTAGTGAATTATTCACAGACATTGTATCATCTACCATTTACCTTGCTTGAGTGAGTAAATTTTTCACCATGCAAACATACACTACGGTTATAAACTTATAATGCGAACAACTAATGTTGTATTCACTTATCATTTTGTTTTCTGTTTTGTTGCGACAACAATTAAAAAAAAAACTTATTCACTTAGTGTTGAGATTTCAATTGGCAAAATCATTTGACAACAAATAAGATAGTTGGACGGAAACTTATTGAAAACTCGGTTACTAGGAAACTTTGTGGGAGACAACCGATAGCACCATAGCATGCGGGGAATAACTTGATTGGTGTTGTCGGTGACTCGGTGGGTGGAAAATTGTATGCAACGGTCAATTGTGTTACCAATTTCTCGAAGCCTGCTTGAGTCCATAAATGGACTTGTGCAAGCGGCATACCCCGTTATCTCATGGTTTACAAAAACCTTGTGGTACCTGCATATAGACCTCCTCCTAGAGATCCTCGTGTAGGAATGCATTATTCACATCCAATTGATGCAAATGCCACCCTCTACTGATAGCAACCGCTAGAAGACAATGAACGATGAAAAGCTTTGCTACCAACGCAAACGTGTCGTGAAAGTCAAGAACTCTATTTGCGTGTAGCCTTTAGCCACCAAATGTGTTTTATAGCGCACAATAGTACTTTCTAGTACTTGATTTTGAACACCCATTTTGATCCGATCGCCTTTTCCCAGGGTAACTCAACAAGAGTCCAGGTTCCATTTTGCTCCAAAGCCATTATTGGTCGTTGATGGCTTGATGGAAGAAAGTAGGTTCATCATTCCCTGTCACAACAACAAGAAAATCCATATAACTCTCGTTCACATTATCTTATGACACAAAAGTAGAGAGGAGGTACAAGATAGTCGTGTTTGCACTTTCCTCGGCAGCCAATGAAGAATCTGCATGTGTGTGGTATGCGGTCTTATAAATCCCCAAGTGTTTAGGCCGTACACGAACACGATCCCCTCGCCTCGGTTCCACTTGAGCTGGCTGCTTTTGGTATTGATCAGCATGAGTCGAGGAAGAGCCTAAGTTGTTCGTCGGCCCGGAAGAGTTTTGTGGTATTGTGGAGGAATTTTCCTAGGAGTATCTACGACTACTCAAGAGGTGGCAAAAAGTCACCAGGGCTTTCATCTTCGTCTGGTACCACCATGGTCGAGTATCCCAATGTAACGTTGTCATGATGGAAAGGGAAAAAATTCTCATTAAAAAGTACATCACGTGATGTAAACATTTTCTTAGTAGATAAATCATACACTCGATAGCCCTTCGGGCTTAATGCATAGTCAAGAAATACGCACGCACAACCTCGCTCTACAAATTTATCGACGTTAGCATGAGTGTCCTTAGCATATGAAAGACATCCAAAAACCCGAAGATGTGAGTATGGTGTTGCTTCCCAAAGAGTACTTCAAAAGGTGTCTTTCCTGTAGCTACAGTAGGAAGACGGTAGAGGATATATGTTGCAGTGAGAAAACATTCGCCCCAAAAACGAATAGGAAGGCTAGTTTGAAACCGTAGTGCTCTAGCCGTTTTAAAAATATCATGTGCTTCCTTTCAACGACACCATTTTGCTGGGGTGTGTCCTTGCAGGATGTTTGCAACGTGATCCCCTCCTGCTCATAGTAATGCTGCAAACTTAACGTGTTACTCATGGGCATTATTGGCCTGGAAACAGTTTATGCGTCGCCCGGATTGGGTTCGCACAAGCTGGTCGAACATCATCAAATGACATGCTACCTCCGACAATGTAGTCAAAAGCGCATTTCTACATAGAAGCATTTTGGTGATCTAGAAGCGTAAAACCGTAAGCTTTTAAGCTTTTAAACGCGCTTTTAACTACAATAGTTATAAAACAGATTTTCTGCAGAGAAGCATTTTGGTGACCTAGAAGCGCAAAAACGTAAGTTCTTAAGCTTTAAAGCGCGATTTTAACTACATTTCTCTTACTTATAATATAACCAATAGACCCAAGAACCACGACTAAAATCATCGACATTAATGAGAAAATAATGAGCTCTGCTAATAAAGAAGGAGTATTATATCCTCACGAGATGTCAACATGAACCAAATCAAAACAGGAATGTGTACGTATCCCATTGGAAGGGCGAAAAACTCGAGTTTGCTTTGCCCTAGAACAAGAGTCACACATCTCTTTATTTTCACTAACAGTAATACCCAAAGGAATGCTAAGCTGCTCCAACTTTTTATGGGAAGGATGCCCTAACCGCGAATGCCTGGCTCACGTTGATATCTCATGTCCTCTGGTCACCGTGCAAGCCTGCGTCTACCCAGCTCCAAAGAGGGAGAGATAATACAAGCCATCTCGCGACTCACCCTTCCCAACCAATTTATTGAAAAGTAAATCGTAAATGAAGCAAAAACCACCAAGAAAGATCAAAGAAACTTGGTTATTCTTGGTGAAACATCTAACAGAAACCAGGTTGCACATAAACTCAGACACATTCAATACTCAAGCTAACACAAGATCAGGTTGTAATTCAACACTCCCAATGTGTTTTAATGGAATACTCGCTCATTTGGTATACGGACTGGCTAACCATTTTCATTCCTCTGTTTATTTATCAACAAAGACTCATCCATGGTAAAGTACTCGTTGCAGCCTGAATCCCACAACCATTTGTGTGTAAAGAAATCATACCATCTAGGTTAGCGGACGGGTCATCAGCCCCTCTTGTCTGATATCCAAAAAGTTTCTTCAATTTGTTCCAACTGGGCTAACGTCAAGCCCGCCACCAGAAGTTTCTCCTTATCCGTCTCAATCTGACTTTCCTAGGGTGCCTTTGGTTCACGATCGCGTCCCATGTTATGACCCAAGTTCTCCCCAAGTGCTCGAGGGCGTCTCTTTTGCAATGGGTTGCCTTGGTTGTCACGAGGTGGATAACCAATCAGCTGAAAACACGTCTCATTTACGTGACTTGCCTTCCCGCAATGGAGGCAACTTGGCTTCTCCTTTCCACCACGTTGTCCCCTGTTGATCTCCCCCAAGCAGAAAAAGATGCTACCTCCGCCATTATCTTCCTGCTTTCTGAAATCATGCGTTGTTATTCTTTATTTGCCGCAAGATTATAGACTTCGCCCAAGGTAAGTGTAGGCCTCATTTCCAAGATCTGCATTCGCACAGTAGAAAAAAATTCATCCAAACCCATTAGGAAATCAAATACCCTTGAAATTTCCCATTGGGCACGAAAGTGAAGAGAAACTCCACACGTGCAACATACTGTGGGATCAATCGTCGTGGACTCCTCCCATAAGGATTTAAGCTTAGTGTAAAAGACCAACAATAAATGATTTTCCTATTGAAGAATACTTATGAGTCTCCTTAGTTCGTAAGCTCAAGCTCCATTCCCTTGCCAAAATGACTTTGCAGACCCATCCAAATATAACGTGAGGTTTCGAAGAATCACACGCTAATAAGAATTTCTTTCTCCATGGTTATTTTGAGTCATCCCTTCACCATGGTGTCGCAAGAGATCCACGCATTGTGCTCCTCACTATTGTCTGGCTTCTTGAGAAGACCATCCTCACAAAAAAAAAAAAAAATTTTGTTCTTTGCTAACAAATAATCCTTCATATCCCTAACCCTCTCACCATAATTTGAGTTCGATAGAAATAGAATTTTGGAACTTGGAAGACCTCCACTACCGTTGCTGCCGTCTGACGCCTTCCCGCCATGACCGCTACCTTTGACTCCTTCCTTATCATTCATGATTAAGCAATATGGATCTTATTGCTCTGATACTATGAAAAATCGTATGCAACAATTAAATATGCGGGAACGAAAGAGAAAGCGATATTTGCGTGGTATCGTAGACGTATCAGGACTAATCCACGGTAGAGTTAAGCACTCTCCGGCTTAACTTTTATTATGTGGTGCTTAAGTGATGGTCATAGCCTTAATGTCACTACAACTACTTTGCTAAATAATAGATAATTTGCTGAGTAATAGTACACATCTAGGGACTCTGGGTTGACATTAAGACTTCATTCCACTATACTACTCCCTGATTTGTGGTTACACTTGGCCACTTATTAGAGTGTTAGTAAAAGCAATTCAACAAAAATTGGAAGGGATTATCGAGAGAATTGAGGGACTTGGGAAAGAATTTAGGAAAAATTTGCAAAAAAACCGACAAACTCTTGTGAAAAAAGGGAATGAAAAAAGTTGGGAGAGAGAGAGAGCAAGAGAATGAGAGCAGAGAAAGATAATTATGTTTAAGGACCTATAATTTTGTTATTGTGAAATAAATTCTCTATGCAATTATAAAATATTCAATCCCATAAATTTCTTTAAGCCATAGTTAGTAAAATACGGTACGAGAAAGTTACGGATATAATACGTACGGATATTTTACTTCATCTCTAAGCTAATGTTACGTTTAATAGTACGTTAATAGTCATAAATATATAAAATAAATTATTTTTTAAAATAAATAAATATATAAATAATAGTAAAGTTAACAATTTAATTCATTAAATACGGATATAAAACGTGTTATACGGATTTTATACGTGTTTAGTACGTGAGCCACCAAATGAACGGACAAAAATGAAACGGCTTGACAAAAATACGGATACAGAAGTTTTAAACGGATAAAGTACGTACGGGTACATATACGTGTATTAAACGGAGTATTTACTAACTATGCTTTAAGCTATACTGAATTTCCTAATTAACTGAATTTCAAATAACTCCCACCCCCCAGAATACCAACCTACAAATTATTTCAAAACACTTAAACAATTTATTTATAGCATAAAATAATGTAAAAAGACTGAAGGCTGAAATGCATCGTTCTTACACAATTACTCGTGAAAATATTTGTTAGTATCATTAGATTGTACCCCTGCCCATTGGGCCAATTCTAATATGATGACGGTAATTAACAAAACATCAAATTTTTGAAGTTTAAATTTTTTGTAACCTTCACTTCTTTTATGTTGGTTTCATAATCAAATGTCGATGTCATGCGAATTAACAAATAATGGTATCAATGTTACAAAATAGGAAGCTAATTTCTTAGTTTTTACTATTAAGAAAGTCAAATTATTCAATTCATGGAAAAAAGAAAATGTGCATCCATCATAAGAGATTACTAACATTGTACACAGTGTCATCTATAGATTCTTGTTGAAATTAAACATATGGGTATTCCAAAATGATCTGTATCACCTCTTTAAAATCAACACTATTTATCATCAACTCCACTATATTCATCATTGGTAAGTGCTCCTTTTTTTAACCAAATTCAAAGACAAAATATAATCAGATCTGAAATATAATTTTCTCAATAAAATAATTTACCTCATTCTAATCACAAATTTTGTTGGAGATTCATTGTTTTCATCATTGATTATGTTCAAAATTGTTAATTTAGTTATGGAATTTGTGATGTACTTACTAAACTTGATGTGTAAATTCAACTCCATTTTTTTTATGGTTAATCAAAAATATCATTAAGCACTAGGGGATGCAACTAGCAAAAACCTCTTTTCTCCAGTCACAACGTTCTTAAGAATTCTGTAGCTACTACATTTTTAAAAACCCTATTGTAAGTATTTTTGTAACAACATTCTGAAGAATTCTATAGCTACTACATTTTTAAAAACCCTATTGTAAGTATTTTTGTACCACACGAGTAAACATCTAGTAGTTCTGAGTAAAAATTCAAACTTCCTCTTTAATCTTTGCCACAATCTGATGAGGGGGAGCATATAGGCTTGAATCCATACCCGAGAAGCCCAGGTAAGATGATCCGCCCAAACATGTTGAAACTGTACAGGGACCAGCTTCTTCAACAACTCTGTTAGGATAAACCTGCTGAAAGAACAGTCCACAAAGAGATGATCCCTATTCTCAACACCACCAGGATATAACACACAACTGCGATCCACATTAATCCTCCACTGCATTAGCTCATCCTTCATGTTAATTCGATCCAGCACAATATGCCACACTAGAACACTGTGATTTGGTATATATGGTTTTCCCCACACCGCCTCACCCTAATTAACACTAGGAGAAGGAGTACGGATAGAAGACCATACAGTTTTAACAGAAAATTGGGAGAGAACCTAACCATCCCATTCCAATGAAGTTCTAGCTCCTGACAGATGAGGGAATGCGACACTCTGGCATTTAAGACTGCGCCGCCAAATCCAAGAACCAGATGACGTCCCAGACAATGTCCATATCGATTGTCCCTTCACTTTATACTTCAGTATCCACGCGGCCCATAAAGACCCTGCCTCTGCTAGCAAATTCCATAGGTAACGTATTACACATGCTTTGTTCCATGTTTTGAAGTCCCTTATTCGATTTCGTGCAACCTTCTCGAAGGGAAGAGAGGCTCGAAAACTTAGGGTAGATGCTTGGCCACGAACAGTGGGACTAACTGAACGATACAAGCCAGAAAACCCACCTAGATTCAAATAGGAAGTCCTCCAAATTCACAAAGCAAGATGCTATGGAACTCAACCTCAAGGTTTATTAAATTCAACTCAAAACTAAAAATTACAACGAATCAAAGCTACTTAAATAGACCTAGCCAATCCTACTACTCTTAGAGAAGTCCTAAACAAATTACAAATGGAAAAGGAAATCAAAACCAACAATGAAAAGGAATTAAACACAAAACAACAAAGGAATCCTCATCCGATAAGGATTCGGATTGCCTGGTTTCCAAAGACAGAAACTCAGCTTCGATACGATCTTTGGAGCTTTCGTTCGAGGCCTTCCATTCTTCATTCCAGTCATCCAATGCCATGTCGTTGTAGTAGAAGAAACCTACTTTCATGAGGTATGATTCTTGAAGCTCAACTCTCATGTCGTCCCTTCGATTGAGGCTTCGAAAGTTCCTTCCCGAACTCGTTCCAACACTTAGAATATTTCGGCAGTTTTCCCCATGTTGAGCTAGCAACTTGATCGATCTGGAAATCACTCTTCTGGGCTTCCTCTCGAGCTCAAAACACATAAATGGAAAGATAAACTCCTCATCTTCAAAACAAGGCCTTATACTCGAATTTTCATTAAGCCAATAACAAGTTACCGACGTGCAAAGTTGGATACCTGAAACTGTAAAAGAACTTAGCCAAAATTCAGTGTTCTTTAATGTACTTTGCTTACCTTCTTGATCAATCAATTCCAGCTTGATTGAGGGCCAATTTGGGATCATATTACTTTGTCACAGGACACTGAAGCTCTCTTCCTCTTTCTCTACACCTCCCACTCCCCATAGAAACCTGTTACAGATTCATTCAATCTCTTTCAGAACCTTCATAGACAGCAAGAACAAGGCCATCCAATATTGCATAGTACTTGTGATCACAGATGAAATCAGCTATAATCGGGCCCCCAAGCTCAATAAACTTGTTTGCCATGAAGTGATTCTTGTTGTGATTTTGTCCACCAGCACTTTGCAGTCGTTAGGTAAAAGCTTCCTTGTAATAAGTGGTACACCAAGGTACCTCACAGGAAGCTCTCTAAGTGGGAAACACGTTATCTGTGATATCCACCTCTTTTCATCCTCAGGTATTCCAGCACAAAACAACTTACATTTCTCAATATTGCATTTAAGGCCTGAATCCTTATAGAATCTCTCTAGCAACCTTTTGATCCATGCGACTGCCCTAACAGATCCTTTGGTGAAGACTAGAAGATCATCCGCAAAACAAAGACGAGATATCTCTAAAGCCTTACACCTAGGATGATATGGAATTTGATTTGTAATGACATCTTGGTGCAGCATACAGGAGAATTTTCCATAGCCATCGTGAATAAGTAAGGCGAGAGTGGATCACCCTGTCTAAGCCCTTTGCGTGCAGGGAAAAACCTACATAATGCTCCATTAAAACAAACACTTAACATAGGGGTTCTGACACATGCTTCGACTAGAAGAACATATTCCTTTGGGAATCATTTAGCAATGAGAACCTTAAACAGGAAGTCTCAGTTAACTGAATCAAAAGCCTTCATAAGATCTATTTTCAAAACACATCTCGAGGATATTCCCGGCTAATGATAATCTTTTACCAACTCAGAGGCCATTAAAATATAGTCACTTATTAATCGACCTTTAACAAAAACTGATTGTGAGCTGCCTATAACTAAAGGGGGGACATTGCAACATGAAATTGGCCTAAAATTCTTCATTTTATCTACCACATGTTGCTTAGGAATTAGAGCTAAGATAGTGGAGTTTACCTGCCTTGGTATCGTACCAGTGCGAAAGAATTCCAGCACAACATCCTCCACTATACCCCCAATTATTGACCAGTCACCTTTGTAAAATTCAGCTGAAAACCCATCAAGGCCCGACGCTTTGTCATTTGGCATATGCATAAACAAACTCTTTATCTCCTCCCTTGTGACACGACTCAATAAAGAAGTAGTTGCCTTTGCATCAAGCCTAGTTCTCAAGAATTGGTTGTAATACTCAACTGAATGAATTTGGACTTTAGAGTCCACTTGTCCCAGCAGTCCCTGATAAAATTCCACTGCCACCTTTCCCATTTCTCGAACACTTGTAACTACACTTCCAGCCTCTTTAATCAACTTCATTATAGACTGCCTATGATTACGTATTTTCACCATACAATGGAAATAAGTTGTGTTGGCATCTCCCCCTTGAATATAGTTAAATCTTAATTTCTGATGGTAGAGACTTTCCTCAGCCTTCAAAAGCTCACTGCAAATGGCAGCCTACTCCAACTCCTGTTTTATATTGGCTTCAGTAGGATGCAAAAGAACCTCAGTCTGCCTTCTTGTTAACTCTAACTCAGCTTCACGTACTCTAGCAGAAATGTCAGAGTAGCTCTCCCGATTTAGAGTCTTCAAAATACCCTTAAGGATTTTTAGCCTCTTATAAAAATGCTTGTAGAAAGGCCCTGATGCTTCTCCTCCCATGCTGCTAATACCAAACCATCATACTGTGGATACTATCTCCACATCTTAAAATATTTTAAAGGCTTCGGAATAGAGCCAATTGTTGGAGAAGAATCCATAAGCAGACCACAGTGATCCGAGACCCCAGGGGACAGAGGACGTGCTATACTGTGAGGGAAGTAATCCAACCACTCACCATTCACCAAAAAACGATCAAGCCTCTTAGCTATGGGATTGGCAGACTGTTTGTTCCACCAAGTAAGCCCGAATCCCTGACTTTATGATCCACAAGCTTAATATCAGTTATCCATTGCCGAAAATCTAAGCAACTCTTAGTCAAGACAGTCATAGTTGATGCTTCAGATACTTCAGCTACTGCAAGAAAATCACCCATGAACAAACTAGGCAATCGCTGAACACACTTCGAAAGAACTTCAACATACAACATAACCCTCTACTAAGACTTATTTGGCTGTAAATTACAGTTATCAAGCATGGCTGCTCACCGTCCACCCTAACTTGAATAAAGTGCTCACCCATGGCCTCTTCATGAACCTTCAAAGAATCCTTCCAGAATAACCAGACCCTACCAGATTGAGAAAACTTATAATTATTTAGATGCTTCCACTCCCTGAACTTCGTTGTAGAATATCCTTTGCATTAATAACAGTTACTCTAGTTTCTAATATAGCAAACAAATCAACTTTATTCTGCAAAACTTTATTAGTAATATAACTATGCTTCTCAGAAGCATTAAATCCCCTGCGGTTCCAACATAATACCCTCATTACTTCCTTCTCCTGCCTCTCCCTTTCTTAGGAGAATTATGGATAACCAACGCCTGACTTCTTGCATTTAATGGGACCCTGGCTGCATAGATGATGCATGAATCTTCCCATATCAACTGCCTTCGCCTTCCTAACAACCAACTGAAATTCATCCTCATCAATTATCTTCCCATTAGACTGAGCAGGAGGAGTTTCTTTTGTACTCTAATCGACAACAAGACCCGAGCTTGCCACTGGAGAAGCAGTAACCACAGCTTGTTCTTGAACAGAGTCAGGTGACACTGATGATGAACTGGCCACATCTGCAGCTTGCACTGGCTTAGCAACCCAAGCCACCGCCTCAGTTAGAGCTTCCGTAACAACAAGATCCATCCCCACATTAATTTGAACAACCTTACATTCCTTCCCATGTCCCTCACAGTGACCAAACTCCACGCAATGAGAGCATCGGTGCGGAACATAAAGATATCGAACAATCAAATTCATCGGCCGCTTTCCTTCAGGTTTGATACTTAGCAGCTCTGCGAATCCAAAATCCGCTGAAATTTCAACACACACACGAACTACACCCGTATGTGCCCTCAATAGAGTTGCCTGATCCATCTAGAGAGGAACACCCAACATACTAGCAATTCGACTCAATCCTTCAACAGTACTATACTCAAGAGGAATTCCACTTAGCCGCACCCATATAGGCAGAGACTAAAGACTCATCTTAACTGGCTGGATCCCTAGTACCCACCTCCTAAGAAACAATGGATTGTTCTCAAAGTGCCATGGGCCATTCTCGAAAACCCAAGTGCTCGTATTCGGATCTGGGAACTGAAAGATGAACATATTATCCCCGAACAAAGAGACATATACCTTGCCATCTTGACCCCATGGCAGTCTCATTAGATTTTTTGAGTGAAAATTCCCTAAAAAATGAATCTACAATGTCTTTATCTGTGCAAATTTGATGTAATTGGGTAGGATAAAACTCAAACTCTTACTATCCAACCTGACCCCACCCGATTATGCACATACATAAGTATTTTGTCTAGAAATTATTATTGTTTTTTTCAACATATTATATATGTATTATACAAATATAATATTTGACATGAAACTTTATTGTTTATAACTAATTATCTTCATTCTAGTGGTTTACTATTTCACGTTTCCACTTATATAATGTCAGTATACGTGTGAATGTTAACATGCTGGTTGGAGTTATAACGATAAATTATTACCTATAGATAATTGTGAATACGTAAATCCCGACAAGTATGAGTGTGACTTTAATTTTCTACCCAATTTTTGTATGGATAAAACTCAAACTATTTTGGGTAGGACAACAGATATGCATTATCCATTCCTGATCCAATTCATTGTCATTCCTAACTGTGATGACTGCGTGAGGTGGAGGCTATCATTGTTCAAATGGGCACCGTTGTTTAGCATTGAAGCTGCTGAAGTGGAAATGAGTTGGAATTAATTTTTTATTATTATCTTAGTATTATGTCATTTATTTAACGGTCAATTATAAGAGTTGGTTGTCATGTATAATAAATTTAATAACAATGGGCGGTTAGTGGCTAATGATAACATGAGAATTTGAAGTTAATGAGCACCAATACAATTAAATTTTAGTGATAAATGTAAACTAACGTGTCATTTAACCAAAACTAATATATACAAATTTTAACCTAAAACGGTAGAATTCTTGACAAATAATTTACAGCTCAAATAATTATATGTTTGGTGGGTCACTGCTGGAGTGCTGGTCGCATAAATATAGTTAAAGGTTTGGGTTTTGTCATTCATGCCAACATAGGATTAATTGCAATAGTGGTACATCAGTTTGATGAAACCGTTCACGTTTGGTCACTTTCCGTCCAACTCCATTAACTTTTGCTTATGTGGCGGTCAACGCTAAAAGTTGACCGTTAAATGTGTGATTTGGTAATTTAAAACTAATAAAATTAATTTTTTAAAATTGTCATCTCATTTCCATCTCATTATCACTTTTATTTAAAATAAATAAAAAATCCTAATTTCTTCTAATCCCAATACCAATACTCCGCCGGCAACATACCCTGCCGTCACTGCCGCTTCCATTATTGGAAGCGGGTTCACCATCGCACCACCATCGTCGTCGCTGGATGTCTCGAGGAAAGAGAGGAAGAAGAAGAGGATGAGAGGATGGGAGATTGGAGAGTTGGTGATAGAAGAAGGTCGAGGATAGAGTCAGCGATGGCGGAAGAGAGGAAGAAAGCTGATGTCGTAGGCCTCTATTCTTACCATCTTCTTGTTAGTTGTTGTAGCTCGTTAACCCAATCATACCTGACTGGGTATGATTGTGATAATGCCCAATTTTAATTTTCGGTCGAGTTTTTGAACTGGGAGTCTAGATCTAGTTTTGGAGAAGTAAGAGGACTACAACGACAACTTTCATCCAGCTTCTTTGAATCAGTGGCCTGAATTGATTGGGTTAATAGAGCAAGGGCGACTACCAAGACGATGGTGGTGGTGGGAGGGTGTCGGTAAGTTGTTTGTGTAGAGATCCCTTAATTGTAATTAGTTATTTTAATTACTTTGGGGACCATTTTGCTATTTATCCCCTGCTCCGTGTATATTGAGGATAGGAGCTAGGGTTAGCTAGTTAGTTTTTCTATTTATGCTTCTCGGCATTGACTGTAGCCGACCAAGCAAGTGAGACTCACATATTAGTTTTTCTCCGAGAGCTTCTAGCTCTCCGTGGATTAGTCCCGTTCACATTGAACGGGGATACCACGTAATTCTGGTGTTCTGTGTCTTTTGCTTTCCGCGCACTATCGAATTTTACATGGTATCAGAGCTGGTCTGATTAAAGGGATCAGCAATCATGGCTTCTGATGATGAAGGTTCGGTCAAGAACTCGTCCTCCAAGGTGATGCAAGGTAGCGCTCAGGTCGCGTTGCCTCCTCATCTCGTCCTACATCAATCTGACAACCCCAGTAATCTGTTTGTGGGGGAGCTTCTTAACAACGTTAATTATGGTGAATGGATCGTCGACATCACCGATTCTCTTATTGCGAAGAACAAGCTCTGCTTCATCGATGGGACACTTCCGGATCCTCAGACTGCTGCAGAGAGAGAAGCATGGCGGCAATGTAACGCCATGGTTAAAGGTTGGCTCAAAACCTCTATGACAAAAGAGGTAAGGAGCAGCGTCCGATTCGCGGCGACCGCGCGCGAGATATGGATTGATCTACAATCCCGCTTCGGTCAAGGAAGCGCTTCACGCCTGTATGATCTCAAACGCAAGATCAATGGGCTTCAACAAGAAAAGTCCTCCGTCTCTGCATTCTACACTAAACTGCGTGGATATTGGGACGAGAAGGAGTCGCTCACACCATCCCTTGATTGCACGTGCACAGGCTGCCATTGTGACGTGAAGAAGAGGCACCGCGAGGTACGTGAAAGCGAGCGCCTATTCGATTTTTTGATGGGTTTGGATGATGTTTTCAGCACAGTTAAGTCCCAAATCCTAGCTATGAGGCCGGTTCCGAGCATTGCGGAGGCTTACCAAATGGTCATTAATGACGAGCAACAAAGGCAGATTGCCCAAAGTCGTCGTCCTCGGCCAAAAGCAGCGGCTTTCCAAACTCAGGGGGAGCATCGCCTGGATCGCTCTTCCAGTCGTGCTGATCGTGATGACAACGACAAACCCCGCTGCTCCCACTGCAACCGACTCGGCCACCTGAAAGAAACTTGCTACAGGATCATCGGCTTTCCGAATCGAGAGAAGGGTGATCGCGGGTCCGACAAAGGTGACGGAAATCGCCGAGCAAGGCCTGACCGTCAGTCTCGGCAGTCACCAAAGGCGGCACAGGTGGATGCCGCCGATAGCCCTCTGCCCGGCCTCACCGCGAGCCAGTTCGCGCAACTCAAGGCGCTGTTGTCTTCTGATTTGCAACAGCCCTCTTCTTCGTCGCATGAACCCTCCTTGAACATGGCCGGTACGTATTCTTCTTCTTCTCAGTCATCTACTTGGGTTATAGACTCGGGGTGTAACGAGCACATCGTTAATCATGTTTCCATGTTGGATGCCGAGTTGGATACTTCTCCGGCTTTACAGGTGAAAATTCCGAATGGTACAGGGGTTAAAGTTCATAGCATTGGAACAACACGATTGTCTAAAAATCTATTACTGCGTCGTGTGCTCCATATCCCTGCTTTTCAGTGCAACCTTCTCTCCGTTAGTCGTCTTACAGCGGATCTGCCGGTGGCATTGATTTTTTTGCGTGACTTCTGTGTGATTCAGGACTTACCCTCCAAGAGGCTGATTGGGATGGGTAAGCATGCAGATGGTTTGTACTATCTCCGGATGCTGGACGGTGATCATCCCATGGCGCATTCGGTGAGACGTTCTTTGGCTAGTTCGGAATTATGGCATGCTCGACTCGGGCACCCATCAGTGGCGAAGCTGGACTTGTTGCAGAAATATCTTGATTGTTCTTTTGTTCAGACTAAAGAACCTTGTCGGTCTTGTTTGTGTGCTAAGCAAACTCGGGATTCTTTTGTTTCTAGTAGCATCAAGTCGACTTCTTGTTTTGAATTAATTCATGTGGACATCTGGGGCGGTTATAAGACTGCGTCCATCTCAGGAGCGTATTATTTCCTAACTGTTGTTGATGATTTTAGCCGAGCAGTATGGGTTTTCTTAATGCGCTACAAATCTGATGTAGGCAAGCATTTATTATATTTTTGCAACATGGTGGCGACACAATTTGGGGGTCAGGTGCGCCGCATCCAAACGGACAATGGGGCTGAGTTTGCAAGCAATGTTTTACTCGATTACTATGCAGAGAAAGGGATCATTCTGCAGACCTCCTGTACCGACACTCCTCAACAGAATGGAGTAGTGGAACGCAAGCATCGGCACCTTCTTGATACTGCTCGTGCTTTGCGGTTTCATGCTAATCTCCCTATCAAATTCTGGGGCGAGTGTGTGCTCACGGCTGCTTATCTTATCAACAGGATGCCGCTGGTTTCCATTGCGCATAAGTCGCCGTTTCAGGTCTTGTTCAAGAAAGATCCCACGTATGATCATCTTCGGAGCTTCGGTTGTCTAGTCTATGCTCGTGATAATCATCATGGGTTGCATAAATTTGGTGACAGGGGTCGAGCTGGCATTTTTCTTGGATATCCCTCGGCACAACGAGGTTACCGTATCTATGACATTGAGAAGAAATTCATATACACCTCTCGTGATGTCAAGTTCCTAGAGGACGTTTACCCGTATCGGGATTTTGAGGAGACTCGGCTCAATCCTGCTGCGGTCTCTGTTCCGCGACCTCAGGCTTCTCTACCCTCTTACGACGATGATGATGATGATGCATTCGTCGTCCCTGAGGTCTCACAGCCAGATCATGCCGCGACCCCTCCCTTGCATGATTCCACGTCGTGTCCTTCTCCCATGCAGGACGTAACATCTCCCGCACAGGATCAGCCAGCTTCCACTTCCGAAGCCCCTTCTCCTCGCACTGATGCTCCTTCTTCTAGCGCCGAGGCTGATTCTTCTAGCCCCTCGGCCGATGCTGCTTCCCCGCCTGCTCAGCTCCCTCGCCGCGGAGATCGTATCCGTCGGCCTTCCACTCGGCTGGCGGGATACGATGTTCAGCTTCCAGGCGCGGCTAATTCAGCCCAAGCACTCTATCCCCTTGATGATTATCTTAGCTATCACAGGCTGTCCGTTGCTCACCATGCATTCGTTGCTGCCATCACCGCCATTGACGAACCTGCTCACTTCTTTCAAGCCGTTCGTTTTAAGCACTGGCGCGATGCTATGCAGCTCGAGATTGATGCCTTGGTGGCCAATGGCACCTGGTCTCTAGTCCACCTACCTCCCGGCAAACGAGCTATAGCTTGTAAATGGGTGTTTAAGATTAAGTTTCGACCCGACGGTTCCATCGAGCGCTACAAAGCGCGCCTAGTCGCTAAGGGTTTTACTCAGGTGGAAGGGGTGGATTTCCATGATACCTATGCTCCGGTGGCTAAGTTGGTCACAGTTCGATGTGTTCTTGCAGTTGCTGTTACCCGTGGGTGGCATATTCACCAGCTAGACGTGAATAATGCGTTTCTTCACGGGGACTTGGATGAGGAAGTCTATATGACTGTTCCTCAAGGATTTTCTCGTCCTGGAGATACTCGGGTTTGTCGTCTACACAAATCCATCTATGGTTTGCGTCAGGCTTCTCGTAACTGGTACCAGAAGTTCACCCAGGCTTTGTTGGAGTTTCAGTTTGTACAGAGTCATGCAGATCATGCTATGTTCACCTATCGACGTGGTTCTACCTTCGTTGTAGCCCTCATATATGTTGACGATGTCATACTCACTGGTAATGACCTGACGTTCATCCAGCAGGTTAAGTCCTTTCTCCATGATCGTTTCACCATTAAAGACCTTGGTCCACTTAAGTACTTTCTTGGGATCGAGGTTGCCCGGTGTCCTGCAGGTCTTGTCCTCAACCAGCGCAAATATGTTCTCGACATTTTGTCTGACACCGGTTTAGAGGCCGCTCGTCCCTGCTCTACTCCCATCGAGCAGCAACACCACTTAGGGCGCCACCCATCGCCCCCTGCTCGCGACCCGGCTGCTTATCGACGCCTTGTTGGTCGTCTACTTTATTTGACAGTCACACGCCCTGACATTACTTATGCTGTGAACATTCTTAGCCAGGCAATGACGTCTCCCACTCAAGCACATGAAGCTGCTGCTGTCCGTGTTCTACGTTACCTCAAGGGTTCTCCGGGACGTGGTCTCTTCTTCTCTTCCTCGGCTCCCCTTGTCTTGAAGGGTTAATGTGATGCTGATTGGGGTGGTTGTCCACTCACTCGTCGATCCACGACAGGCTTCTTCATCACCCTCGGTGATTCTCCCATTTCTTGGCGTACCAAGAAGCAGACCGTTGTTTCCCGCTCTTCTGCTGAAGCTGAATACCGGTCCATGGCTAGCACTGTTAGTGAGATTGTTTGGTTACGATGGCTCCTCCGTGATCTGGATGTCTCTACTGATCGTCCCACTGTCTTATTTTGTGACAACCAGGCCGCTCTCCACATTGCTGCTAATCCGGTGTTCCATGAGCGAACTAAGCATGTCGAGATGGATTGTTACTTCGTCCGTGAGCGTGTTCAGTCGTCAGAGATCACCCCGGTCAAGATAGCTACCGCCGATCAGCCTGCCGACATCTTTACGAAGGGTTTGAGTGTTGATCAGTTTCATCATCTCTTCGTCAAGCTCGGACTTCTCGACATTCACTCCTTCGCTTGAGGGGGAGTGTAGAGATCCCTTAATTGTAATTAGTTATTTTAATTACTTTGGGGACCATTTTGCTATTTATCCCCTGCTCCGTGTATATTGAGGATAGGAGCTAGGGTTAGCTAGTTAGTTTTTCTATTTATGCTTCTCGGCATTGACTGTAGCCGACCAAGCAAGTGAGACTCACATATTAGTTTTTCTCCGAGAGCTTCTAGCTCTCCGTGGATTAGTCCCGTTCACATTGAACGGGGATACCACGTAATTCTGGTGTTCTGTGTCTTTTGCTTTCCGCGCACTATCGAATTTTACAGTTTGGGTTAAAAGGCCAACCATTTGGCAGCTGCATGTTGCTTTTCGTTTGTCTTATCCGCTGAGAAATCCCTAACAGCGCTTGAGGTGGAGGGTTAAAGGAAGCCGGGTATTGGTATCGAGGATTAGAAGAAATTATAGTTTTTTATTTATTTTAAATAAAAGTGATAATGAGGTGGAAATGAGATGGTAGTTTTATTATTATTAAATTTCCATGTCACACATTTAACGGTCAATTTTTTTAGTTGACCGTCACTAAGCAAAATTTAATGGAGTTGGACGGAGAGTGGCCAAACGTGAACAGTTTCAGTAAACTGAAGTATCACCAATGGATTTAAATATTTCGAATGACCAACCATGCAATTAACCCTGCCAACATATATACAGATGTCATAAGAAACCCAATATAGAGAAGCCCAACTAAGACTGTCCACAGCAAGAAGGGAAAAAGAGGATAAAAGGGGAAAAAAGGAGAAGATGGCTCACAATAGGGGTTGGTATTATGGAAAAAAAGGATAAAAGGGAAAGAAGGGGAGGGTTTCTCCTGCGCTAGAGGTTAAAAGGAGGGGAAGTGGGTCCAGGTGGGTGGGAGGAGGAAGGGAAGGGGAGACCACGTGGGTGGGTTTTTTTTTGTTTTTTCTTTTAAAAATTGTTTTATGGTTTTCTTATTGGATTTTTATGAGTTATTGGCCAACCACTCATTTTGTGAAACATGTGATAAGTCATGGTCTTTTGCGAATTATTGTGATTCGTCATTGATGACGTCACATATAATTAGTGATAAAAAAAATTTATGTCCAAATTAAAAAAAATTATATCGAAATGTTCGTCTTAATTAATTAATACTACCTATATAAAAATAATGAATAAATTATCAAACTAAAGTTACCATATCAACTCTAGATTGATTTTGAAAAAAAAAAATCCCTTCCCCAATACCCTTTTTTCCCTACCACCTATTGTGGCCATTATCCTTCCCCCATCATTTTTTCCCACTTTTCCCATCCTTTTTTTCCTTTTTTCCCTTCTACCATTGTGGATAGTCTAAAAGATAAAAAGACCAACAATTCCTTCCTTGGTTTGCGCATGAGCCAGCAAAAAGAGAACGGTGGGAGTTCTGAAGCAGAACCTCTTTATAATAGTTGTTTAGATTTAGATTAGATTAGATGAGTAGTTCCATCCACTACAGGAAAACTCGTTTTCAGTCACGGGATCTTATTCATAGGAATGTTTCCCGTATTAAGAAGTAACTTGATAAACACGGTAAAAATTCTTATACTTAATTGCATAGTTCTTATCACGGGAATTAATTTAAGAACATTTTAGTCTTCATTTCCCGTGAATAATTGTTAGTCACAGTTAATTACCATGAACAATATGACTTACAATTACTCACAATTAATTACCATGAACTATGAGATACTTCATCTTTGGGTTAATTGTATGGTTGGTCACTGAGAATACAAAAAACGTTCAAGTTTGGTCACTCGAAATATTTAAATCCATTGGTGGTACTTCAGTTTACTGAAACCATTCACGTTTGGTCACTCTCCGTCCAACTCCGTTAACTTTTGCCTATGTGGAAGTCAACTCTAAAAGTTGACCGTTAAATGTGTGACGTGGCAATTAAAAAATAATTAAATAAATAATTTTTTTTAAAAAAATTTCCACCTTATTTCTAACTACTAAAAATATAAAAATAAAATTATAAATTATTAAAATTCAGAACGTGTATCGATGCAGAATTGGTGGATACTGCCCAGAAATGGAAAACTAGCATTCACACAAAATCTTTATCCAATATCTTACGTGTGTCTAATGTGGAGATTATCCTAATGCATATCCAATTATCCATCGCTAATCAAGGGCGGAGATTTGTATTGGGAACTCCCTTCCGTCACCGGCGAATACAACGAACCCATCACCGATTGCTCCCTCGCCAGCACCTCCACCACTTCCGCTCCGCCATTCTTGCACAGAGACCACAAGATCGAGACGCAGTGCTCTTTCTCGCCACGCACGAACCGCATCGATTGTAGACCTTAATAGCCACAGCCAACCCAAAATATATCACGATCTCAATCGTCCCTTCCACCGTCTCCGCAGGGAAGCAAGCACCGCCATCGAATCTGCCACCAGCTCTTCTTTGTCGGTACCGAAACGACTTCGATTAGAATCGGAAAGGCGCCGTTCGCAGCACTCTCTGGTTGTTCCCCTGGTACATTAGAAGGCCGAAGAGCGCCACCACAACGTTCTTCTTCCCGCAGGGGTTTCCATTCTTGATAAGCAAAATCAGCCCTGGGATTGCTTCCGGAGTTTCCCCGATCAACTTTCTGTATCCTTTCATCGACGACAGGTAGTAAATCGTCGCTGCCGCGATTTGCTTTTACTCCGAACTGAATCCGTTTTTAAGTACGGCTACAATTGATCTAATTCCATCGTTCTCGATGATTGCCCTCTTCCCGCCGGCGTGCTTCGAGAGCTTCAACAAGGTTGCAGTGGCGTTCTCTTGAGCAGTCGTCTTCTTCTTCCCCGATGCAAAGGAATTCAGGAGGTTTAGCAGGGGGAGAATTACCCCTGCTTGAATCAAACACCCTCTGTTGAAGATGTTGGATTTGGAAAGCAATCGCACCTCGTACGCCGCCTTATTCTTCTCCTTTGCCGTTCCGAAGACCAGCATCCTAACAAGAAACCACCGCCGTTTGTGGTCAAGAATGCGGCGGCGGAGGATTCTCCGTTCGTTCTTAATTTTACTCATTTATAATTTTATTTTTATATTTTTAATAGTTAGAAATGAGGTGAATGAGGTGAAAATTTAAAAACATTATTTTTATTTATTTAATTATTTTTTAATTGCCACGTCACACATTTAACGGTCAACTTTTAGAGTTGACTGCCACATAGGCAAAAGTTAACGGAGTTGGACGGAGAGTGACCAAACGTGAACGGTTTCAGTAAACTGAAGTACCACCAATGGATTTAATTATTTCGAGTGACCAAACTTGAACGTTTTTCGTAATCTCAGTGACCAACCATGCAATTAACCCCTTCATCTTTTCAAATTTTACATAAAAATTAAGATAAATTAAATATATTATGGAAGAAAGAAAATTAAGTAAACTAAACAAAATATTCATACTAATAAATCACAAAATTAGTATTGGTAGACTTTTAAATGGGTGATTCGGCAAAAATTGTTTTCCCAATATTTCACATGGAATCTCCCGCATTTTCTTCCCTCCTGCACATTCCCAAATTTTGCCTACCGAAATTTTTGGCTCCAAATCCAAATTTTTGGGTTCCAAGAATTCCTAAAATTTTGGCTCACTCCCGCAATTTCCTACCACATAAAACCAAAAGTGTGCCTTCTAATTACCCTCTACCCCGCCTCGATTCCCTTTCCCCTCTCTCTCCCGTCTGTTCTTTCTTCAGAGACGTGGAGTTAAGCCTACCCTCTACCACCCAGCACCCACGCCCACCGCTCTGCATTACCACTGATTCCTCCTCCTTCTCTAATCCCGCAACTCCTCTGCTTCTGAAACTCCTCTCTTCTTTGCATCCGCCGCCCTTTCCTGAACTCTCAGTGCCCGCTTCCGAAACCCCTCTCCTCAAGATCCATTGTCATTATTCGTCCACTTTCTGAATTAGGTCATTCAATTCTTTGAATAAGTTGCAGGGTTTATTCCTACAGCAGTTCCTTTCACTCAAAATCCATTATGGATGCAACAATTTGTTATTCGACCGGTAAATTTTAAATATATGGTTGGGGTTTTTTTTCCTGAACTTTGGGTGTTTCTCTTGCTAGCATTAGATTAGGGGTTTTGTGTATTGGCCTTCGCTAAGCTTTTTCTAGGGTAATTGGGCATCTCCCATAGCTACTTACTTCAGCAAGTGTCCAATTTTAGCTGGAGTGTATGCTTACAGTTCGGTTTATATCTTCCTTCTGCGACTATCACCTAAGCGGTGACTCTAGATCTTGCTCCTCAAAATTTTGGATCTGATTTCTCCTCTTTTTCTATTATTGTTTGGTTTCTTTTAGGTTTTAGTTCAGTTTGATGGCGGAAAAATTAGATTCCGCAGCTCGTGTTGGGATTTTTAGTGGTGTGAATGGAAATAAAAGGGGAAAGTTTCAAGAGAGTCTCTTGAAGTACCATGTTGGTAAGACGTGGGAAGGTACGGCCTCGAATTCGATCGATTTGATGGAATATGTGGTTAATTGGTTAAATTGGCTTGTCTAACCAAATGGACGAAACCAAATCGAGTTGAACCAAATCGAACCGAACCGATGTGGCGGTTGGAATAACCAAATCGGTCCAACTTCCATGAGGCCGAACCAATGCAATGGTTGAAAAATTTTAAACGAACCAATGCAATGGTTGGGGTGTAACCACCCATACGAAGAGTTGCCTCCCTTCGTACGCACCCCTTCATTTTCTATAAATAGCACCTAACCCCCCTCTGGTTTTTGACATCAGTTTTTCCCAGTACCAAAATTCTGCCAAAGTCCAAAGCTGTTTTTTCTGCATTCTTTTTCAAAGGAAAAAAATAGAGTCAAGTGTGGTTCTCGCCGATTCGCTGCGTTCGATGGTTTCCGGGGTTTGAGGTACCGCTACGCCGGAAAAGGTACGTCCTTTCTATCTTGGGAGGAATCATTCCATAACCTTGGGTACTTGAGGGGAATAAGATTCTTTAAGGAGAGATAGTGAATTCTATCGGCTAGGACGCTTGCATGTGTCTTTGCATGTTTTTCTTAATCTTATGTGTTTGCTTGTGTTGCAAGAAAAATAGTATACGTGAACAATTTTCCCAACACATAAGATTAAGAAAAACACAAGCAAACACATAAGATTGTTGTGGAAATTGTTCACGTATACTATTTTCTTGCAACACAAGCAAACACATAAGATTAAGAAAAACATGCAAAGACACATGCAAGCGTCCTAGCCGATAGAATTCACTATCTATTCTTAAAGAATCTTTTGCATTTTTTGGTGATTGTTCTCGTATACAGTTTGGAATGATCGAATGATGCATCATCATGTGTTTGTGTATATGCAATTGTTTTATACATGAGTCCTTGTTTTATACATGCATGTATATATATATGATATATATATTGGGCATCTTTGCCGGGTCATGGATTATATGATTATGAGAAGAATTTGCATCTCGAATCTGTTTTGTTGAGAGAAGCACTCGGTGCTTGTATAAATTGGCATCTATAATTCGTGCATTTTATAATTTCAATGTAGTTCTTTTTACATGCATGCAACGTGCATCGAAATGTTCTGGCTTTGGGTCACATTTGAAAGTTCGAATGCTATGCATTTGGTGAATTAACGGTTGCTTGAAAATTTGCATGGGTTAAAATTTTGGTTGGTAGACATGAAAGTCGGTTTTTGTCTGATCCATGAAAAGACACGTCCAATGCAATATTTTGATTTCCATACATATAAAACTTGTATGTTAGTTTTGCTATGGTTATTTTTGGTTACGACTTTGATTGGTTCTAGTAAGGGGAAGAAAAAATTTCCTAAGAAACTTTTTCTCTCTACTGGTCGGCGCACGAAAGGATTACTTGACCACAGAATTCTTTAGAAAGTGAATCGGTATGAATTTCTATTTTTTTGTGGAGTATATCCATTATGCCAAAGAAGTTGCACGCGTGAACCAAAGCGTTGGTAGGAGTTAATTTGAATGGATGAAACTGGTCGTCGCCTCTGATCACCATGGACAAGAAAGGTACACGTCCCTTTTTCTTAATTTTGTCATTTGAATCATGGATGCAGTGGAGGAAAATGTTTCCTAACGTGGAAATTGGTTGGAGAAAGCCATTAAGAACTTGTTTGATTCCAAAATTAGCCACCATGTTTTAATGCGTTCATCGTATTGGTCTAATTTGTTTTTGTGCCATGGATGAATGATAAGTGTGCCATTTTAATTTGGACACATTTTGATTCAAGCGTTGCATGAGAGGATAGAAGAATCTATACCTCGATATACTAACATGTTCCACAAATTATGAATATATCAAGTTCAAAATATCCCTTCGTGGATTGGAATGTGGATTGGATGGTAGTAAGCTATCCGGTTAGGAAATATGGAAAAAACATAGTGTAAAACCTATGGGACGAGGCTAGTGGGGACTTGTGAACCAAGTATATCTAAGCCAGAATGGTTGTAAACATAATGTTCAAAGTAAGTTGAGCACAGTATGAAAGAGTACACTTCCAATGGGGTGAAGATGTAATTTGGTTAATGCATGCTTAAAGAATTGCATTACAAGAAAGCCACAAGCGATAAGAAATTATAATTTCTACGATACTTGTGGAGGCATGATATTTATCATGTATGTGGTTCAGGACTTGATGTTTTCTATGCCACGAGGGCAAGGAAAATGGAGTTATGATTGATCCTTATAGGGATTTAATAAGCTTGCCAAATGAGGGTCGTCATCAAGATAAGCATTAGGTCAGAGTTGCTTATGGTATAAGTACACTATACCATTGGAAAACAATTTGACTATGATTATCAACGTGGAGCTAATTGCCAGAATTGTTTATGGTATATATAGATGTATATCATTGGAAAACAATTTGGAATGAGAGCTCAATTGAGATGATCTGATTGAACTTAAAAATTGGATTACTTGTGATATATATATGTATGAAGTTTATACCATTGGAAAGTAATTAGACAATTGAATTAGAAATTCGTTTGAAATACTTGTGGTATATCATGTTACATAGATGAAATGTCATTGGAAAGTAATTAGATGGGATTTCCATTACTGGAATGCATCTGAATTACTTATGACGTCTCAAGTTGCCTCGATCAATACCATTGGTAAGTAATTGGATGATTTTTCTAATAAAATCTGAATTGTTTGTGGTATGCTAATTGAGTGAGATCATACCATTGGTAAATAATAGATACATATAGTGGTTGACAAGTTCAATAAGTAAAACCAGGAAAAATAAATAGGATTATTCCATGATGTTTGGCAAAGAGTAGAATTGTGGGGGAGAAGAGCCTATTGTTTCGGCTACTATCTCAAGACCCTACAATGGGACGCAAACCTATTCATAAGACAAAAAGTGGAAAGGTAAGCGAAGTCATACTTGAAAGTATAAAGGTGTCACTTGAGAAAGTGAGAGTCCTTAAACCTTGTGGAGTTAACCTAGTCCAAGGGTATAACTTATGAGTAAACTCTAGCATATATTGACGTTATGTCAGAGGCTAGAATATTTATTGTGTTGATCCACTCTTCCCAAAGAGATGATTTTGACCTTATACATGAATGTATATGAACAACATTCCCCAAACCGAAAACGTTGGTTTCAACAACTATGGCGAAATAGTTGAAATGTGGGGGATAAATTGGGGAGAAGTGATGTGGAATGTCTCTTGGGTGATTCCAAAGTGAAGTGATGTGAATACTTAGGAGTTTAACGTAAACTCTAAGCTAAGTCATAAATGTCACTACATTTGAAGAGATACTTGTGAAGCTTAAGTACTCTAAGGTTAATGAAGTGGAGAGACTTCAATACCGTTGGCATGTGTTATGATTATTGCAAGACAATAAAATCAAGTCAAGCTCACAAGATGTGTAGTGAATTGAAAAGAGACGAGTCTTTGGTGTATTG
Source organism: Linum tenue (assembly GCA_946122785.1). NCBI lineage: Eukaryota > Viridiplantae > Streptophyta > Magnoliopsida > Malpighiales > Linaceae > Linum > Linum tenue. The sequence continues at coordinate 17,131,672 of CAMGYJ010000010.1, read as the reverse complement.
TACCCAAAGGGAACTCACCGGATGAACCAACAGGCAATCCATTAATGGATAGGCATTTATGGTTAACGAGGAGCAGTATCTTGGAAAACGTCCAAGTTAAACTATAAGATCAGTGAAGTTGAGTAGTTTGGCCCGCAACGACTGGCATTAATAAAACGCACTTGTGCAAAAAAAATGGTTATTGCAAGGGCTAGAAGTGTTATGTGAAAAGTCTCGTCATTGGTAATGGAAACATAACACTAAGGTCAATTTCTAGCGAAGTTATCTAAGTTGATCATGTAGATCAAGTGATAACAAATGTGGGGCCCACCTAGAAATTTGTTAAAGCATCAAAGGGAATGGACTCGTGGCCTAGGACAAATCATCATGGCGGTAACTCTACCTAAGCAGGATTGGCAGACCCAACCTCTAGGTTCAAGGAGAAAACAAAGTTATGAATGATGGTCCGACATTGTCAACTTATTCAAAATCTATTCTCATGATGAGACAATGTCCAACTAGAAGGGTAAACCTAAAGATGGAAGGTTTTTAATGGTTTCTAAGTTTGACACAGGATGTGATCAAATAGTGTATTTTCGGAATACTCTGTTTAGAAATCACCTATGTGAGTGTGAAGTGGAGCCGCTTCAAGGAGAATAAAAGAAGGACAGTTCTCTAAGCACTCATGAGACCAGGCGGTGTTCATGGCTGAAACGAACACAACAATGAGAACCAGTGAACGGATAAGAGTTAGGTGTGTGACATATGTTGTCTTAGTATACAAGCAAAACAGACGGTTCAAAGATATCACATCTACCGATTGGTGAGTATACTCGATATATGTTCACTAAGGAAGGTTCAAAGGGAAACCTACCTATTCCGATACAACTAATTCTTAGTCGAGAATCACACGATTTTTTGCATAGTTTTTAAAGTACAACATTCTACATTCATGTGGGGGATTGTTGGGATTTTTAGTGGTGTGAATGGAAATAAAAGGGGAAAGTTTCAAGAGAGTCTCTTGAAGTACCATGTTGGTAAGATATGGAAAGGCACGGCCTCGAATTCGAACGATTTGATGTAATATGTAGTTAATCGGTTAAATTGGTTTGTGTACCAAATGAACCAAACCAAACCGAGTTGAACGAAATCGAACCGAACCAATATGGCGGTTGGAATAACCAAACCGGTCCAACTTCCATGAGGCCGAACCAATGCAATGGTTGAAATATTTTAAACGAACCAATGCAATGGTTGGGGTGTAACCACCCATATGAAGAGTTGCCTCCCTTCAATGCATCCCTTCATTTTCTATAAATAGCACCATACCCCCTCTTGTTTTAACTACGAGTTTTACATGGATTTTTCCCGGTATTGAAACTCTGCCAAAATCCAAAACTAGTTTTTTCTGCATTCTTTTCAAAGAGAAAATAGAGTCAAGTGTGGTTCTCGCCGTTTCGCTGCGTTCGATGGTTTCCGGGGTTTGAACAAAATTTTCGCAATTCCAATCGACCGCTACGCCGGAAAAGGTACGTCCTTTCTATCCTGGGAGGAATCATTCCACAACCTTGGGTACTTGAGGGGAATAAGATTCTTTAAGGAGAGATAGTGAATTCTATCGGCTAGGACGCTTGCATGTGTCTTTGCATGTTTTCTTAATCTTATGTGTTTGCTTGTGTTGCAAGAAAATAGTATACGTGAACAATTTCCCCAACAATATGGATTTTTCCCGGTACTGAAACTCTGCCAAAATCCAAAACTAGTTTTTCTACATTCTTTTCAAAGAGAAAATAGAGTCAAGTGTGGTTATCGCCGTTTCGCTGCGTTCGATGGTTTCCGGGGTTTGAGGTACCGCTACGCCGGAAAAGGTACGTCCTTTCTATCCTGGGAGGAATCATTCCACAACCTTGGGTACTTGAGGGGAATAAGATTCTTTAAGGAGAGATAGTGAATTCTATCGGCTAGGGCGCTTGCATGTGTCTTTGCATGTTTTTCTTAATCTTATGTGTTTGCTTGTGTTGCTTGTTCACGTATACTATTTTTCTTGCAACACAAGCAAACACATAAGATTAAGAAAAACATGCAAAGACACATGCAAGCGTCCTAGCCGATATAATTCACTATCTCTCCTTAAGGAATCTTATTCCCCTCAAGTACCCAAGGTTATGGAATGATTCCTCCCAAGATAGAAAGGACGTACCTTTCCGGCGTAGCGGTACCTTAAACCCCGGAAACCATCGAACGCAGCGAATCGGCGAGAACCACACTTGACTCTATTTTTTTCCTTTGAAAAAGAATGCAGAAAAAACAGTTTTGGACTTTGGCAGAATTTTGGTACCGAGAAAAATTGATGTCAAAAACCAGAGGGGGGTTAGGTGCTATTTATAGAAAATGAAGGGGTGCGTACGAAGGGAGGCAACTCTTCGTATGGGTGGTTACACCCCAACCATTGCATTGGTTCGTTTAAAATATTTCAACCATTGCATTGGTTCGGCCTCATGGAAGTTGGACCGGTTTGGTTATTCCAACCGCCGCATTGGTTCGGTTCGATTTGGTTCAACTCGGTTTGGTTTGGTCCATTTGGTTAGACAAGCCAATTTAACCAATTAACCACATATTCCATCAAATCGATCGAATTCGAGGCCGTGCCTTCCCACATCTTACCAACATGGTACTTCAAGAGACTCTCTTGAAACTTTCCCCTTTTATTTCCATTCACACCACTAAAAATCCCAACAATCCCCCACATGAATGGAGAATGTTGTACTTTAAAAACTATGCAAAATATCGTGTGATTCTCGACTAAGAATTAGTTGCATCGGAATAGGTAGGTTTCCCTTTGAACCTTCCTTAGTGAACATATATCGAGTATACTCACCAATCGGTAGATGTGATATCTTTGAACCGTCGGTTTTGCTTGTATACTAAGACAACATATGTCACACACCTAACTCTTATCCGTTCACTAGTTCTCATTGTTGTGTTCGTTTCAGCCATGAACACCGCCTGGTCTCATGAGTGCTTGGAAAACTGGCCTTCTTTTATTCTCCTTGAAGCGGCTCCACTTCACACTCACATAGGTGATTTCTAAACATGTATTCCGAAAATCCACTATTTGATCACATCCTGTGTCCAACTTAGAAACCATTAAAAACCTTCCATCTTTAGGTTTACCCTTATAGTTGGACATTGTCTCATCATGAGAATGGAGTTTGAATAATTTGACAATGTCGGACCATCATTCACAACTTTGTTTTCTCCTTGAACCTAGAGGTTGGGTCCGCCAATCCTGCTTAGGTAGAGTTACCGCCATGAAGATTTGTCCTAGGCCACGAGTCCATTCCCTTCGATGCTTTAACAAATTTCTAGGTGGGCCCCACATTTGTTATCACTTGATCTACATGATCAACTTAGATAACTTCGCTAGAAATTGACCTTAGTGTTATGTTTCCATTATCAATGATGAGATTTTTCACATAATACTTCTAGCCCTTGCAATAACCATTTTGTGCACAAGTGCGTTTATTAACGCCAGTCTATGCGGGCCAGACTATTAAACTTCACCGGTCTTGAGTGGGTATATATTTAGTCAACTTGGATGTTTTCCAAGATACTGCTCCCCATCAACCATAAATGCATATCCATTAATAGATTGCCTTTTGGTTCATCCGGTGAGTTCCCTTTGGGTACAATACACCAAAGACTCGTCTCTTTTCAATTCACTACACATCTTGTGAGCTTGACTTGAATTTATTGCCTTGCAATAACCATAAAACATGCCAACGGTATTGAAGTCTCTCCACTTCATTAACCTTAGAGTACTTAAGCTTCACAAGTATCTCTTCAAATGTAGTGACATTTATGACTTAGCTTAGAGTTTACGTTAAACTCCCAAGTATTCACATCACTTCACTATGGAATCACCCAAGCGACATTCCACATCACTTCTCCCCAATTTATCCCCCTTATTTCAACTATTTCGCCATAGTTGTTGAAACCAACGTTTCCAGTTTGGGGAATGTTGTTCACATACATTCATGTATATGGTCAAAATCATCTCTTTGGGAAGAGTGGATCAACATCAATAAATATTCTAGCTCTCTGACATAACGTCAATATATGCTAGAGTTTACTCATAAGTTATACCCTTGGACTGGGCTAACTCTACAAGGTTTAAGGACTCTCACTTTCTCATAGGACACCTTCATACTTTCAAGTATGACTTCGCTTACCTTTCCACTTTTGTCTTATGGATAGGTTTGCGTCCCATTGTAGGATCTTGAGATAGTAGCCGAAACAATGGCTAGCTCTTCTCCCCCACAATTCTACTCTTTGCCAAACATCATGGAATAATCCCATTTATTTTCCATGGTTTTACTTATTGAACTTGCCAACCACTATATGTATCTAATTGTTTACCAATGGTATGATCTCACTCGATTAGCATACCACAAACAATTCAGATTTTATTAGAAAAATCATCCAATTACTTACCAATGGTATTGATCGAGGCAACTTGAGACGTCATAAGTAATTCAGATGCATTCCAGTAATGGAAATTCTCATCTAATTACTTTCCAATGACATTTCATCTATGTAACATGATATACCACAAGTAATTCAAACGAATTTCTAATTCAATTGTCTGATTACTTTCCAATGGTATAAACTTTATAAATATACCATAATCCAGACTTAAGTTCAATAAGATCATCTCAATTGAGCTCTCATTCCAAATTGTTTTCCAATGATATACATCTATATATACCATAAACAATTCTGCCAACTAGCTCCACGTTGATAATCATAGTCATCTTGATGACGACCATCATTTGGCAAGCTTATTAAATCCCTTTAAGGATCAATCATAGCTTCATTTTCCTTGCCCTCATGGCATAGGAAACATCAAGTCCTAAACCACATACATGATAAATAAATTATCATGTCTTCACAACTATCACAGGAACTAGAATTCCTTATCGCTTGTAGCTTTCTCGTAATGCAATCCTTAAACGTGCATTAACCAAATTTCATCTCCAACACATTGGAGGTATACTCTTTCAAACTATGTCCAACATACTATGAACACTACGTTTGCAACCATTCCGGCTTAGACAGACTTGATTCACAAGTGCCAATAGCCTTGCACCATAGGTTTTACACACCTATGCTTGTTCGTATTCTCCCACTAGATAGTTTATTACTATCCAAACCACCGTTACTTAGAGTCCATGAAGGATTATCATAAGTACTTCCATCATCTCATGCATCACATTGAATGAAGTCCAAATTAAATTGGCACATTTATCATTCATCCATGCCACAAAAATGAAATGGACCAATGCAATAAAAGCATTTAAACTTTGTGGTTAATTTTGGAACCAAACAAACTCGTAAGGTTTTATCCAACTAATTTTCCATTTGGGAGATAAGAACATTTGTCCTTTATTCATCATGTAAATACACGACTTACATAGCTACACATATTAATACCATATGTATATATACACACGCATACATATGTCTACTCCTCAAAGGAGATTACAATACATATACAAGAATCCTATGGATTCTTGGGGTCGAAGTCAGGATCAGAGAGGCATTCATCTGTCGCTATGTCGGAGTACTCCTCCTCGTTCTCTGATTCCTCAACTTCCTCTTCTTCCCCCATACTCTCCATCGAGTCCACATGGGTGCCCAAATCGTCCACATTAGGACCCATTGAGTACCAATCATAGATGGGTATATCATCTAGAGTCCAATAATGTGTTGGATGCTCTCCACCAATGTCATTATATAGCAAATCCCCGCTATCGTCATAAAAATCGAACCACTCTTCATTGTCAAACTCCATTTCGGGAGTAGAGAGATCGATAATCTCCGGATCTGATTCGATATTGATGACCTCTATGACGTCATCGTCATCATCCTCGTGAGTTGGACTCCATACTCCGGGGGTGCTACCAACCATTTTCTGTTCTAACAGAATGAACACACTGATCAAATCAGAAACCAAGGGTTTTTCTTGCAATGAACAGTGAGTTAGAGATCAATAATCCCTTTTCTAATTATACAAAGAACATAACAATGGTTGCCGTATATATATATATGCATTAACCGCCACCATTCACATGTAAAAAGAGGGAACAGGAACCAAATTCCTTTCAGTACATGCCACAGAGTATATATATAAAGCATATATATCATTTATACTCACACTTAAAGGAAAAACCAAAAAATGTCTGTTTGCCAAATTGCCAATTTTACTAATCACTAATCACAAATACAGGAAATGAAATTTCCTTTCAATGACTGCCGAGGTTTTTGCGAATTAGAACATAGACCAAATTTCTTTCTCAAGGCAGTCGAAGGGTTGAAAGGCAAACACACAAATAAAGATATCTACCAACCTAGTATAATCCTGATCACCATTTCACAAAACCAAACAGACAAAGTACTAGTACACGTAAACAACGAAAAACATAAGATTCTTTAAGAAGAGATAGTGAATTCTATCGGCTAGGACGCTTGCATGTGTCTTTGCATGTTTTTCTTAATCTTATGTGTTTGCTTGTGTTGCAAGAAAAATAGTATACGTGAACAATTTTCCCAACAGCTCGCAAAGGTGGAACTGGGTCTGCCATAACGGACAAGACAGAGTACGTTAGAAGATGCTTCAGTGGTTGGTGAAGTGAAATGCAAAACAATGATACAGCTTCCTTCATCATTAGTTCGTTTGAGCTGAAAGGTAGAAGACATGATTATGAAAATGGTTGGGTGTTAGAAGTATGGATTGAACTTGTGGGATGTGCAAGGTATATGATCTCTTTGGACTTTGTTTGAACTGTTATTCTCCCTCTTTGAGTAATTAGAGGTTTCAGAAGGACTTTACTAGAGTTACATTTTGATCTGCAGGGGTGATCATGAGAGTAAAAAGAGTGCATGAACTTGATCAATAGACATAGTTGGGGAAGATAACCCAAAGCATTTATTTGTTATAAATCAGGATGCTAATTTGAGGGAGAATTCGAACAGGTTTAAGATCAATTGTTGTATTTCAATGGACAACTAAACCAAATTGTTCTACATATACACCATAAAGGATTACTTGAAAGGCATTTATGATCTGTAATGAAGACCGTCTTTATATTTCAGTATATAAGCTGACTTGCACATCCTACTGATGAGGATCTTGATGTCTTCAATCTATTAGTTTTCCTTTAGCTGCCTTTGGTTTTGTGGTTTATTTTGAAGCTAAAACTATTACTCTTGCTTTGGATGTTCAGTTTTGTTTTCACAAGCTCATTTCCCCTTCAACTTTACAAATTAAGGAGCACTGGTGTATGCATCCACAATCATATGTGTATTGACCCCAAGGTAAAAACAAATTTGCTGCTTTTAAGAAACCCTGTTTACTGGATTATATTAAAAAATAGCAGCAACAACGAATTTGTCAAAGCAATTGCTTTTCTATGTATATGGATTTTGATTCAGTTTTTCATTTTCTAGGCCTGCACTGTGGTTGGTAACTGGCTTGTTCATTCAATTTATAGGAACAACTACAATAGGAGCAACGTTTTAGAGGCTATGAAGTGTATACGTAGGGGTCGTTTGGAAGTTGCGATTGTTAAATAGATGTATTGTTGAGAATGCATGTATAATATTATACATGTATTGTCGAATTTGATGCATTGTAGAATACAACGTTTGGTATGTGTGATTGTGTATGTCGCATCAGCTAAAACTTGAGACAAAACAATCTCAACTCAACTATCTCAAGTCTCAACAATCACAACTAAAAGTTGAGATATAACAATCACTCAAAATGAGTGATAGTTTCTGTCACATCATAGAAACAATCCATGTATTGTTTCTGCTAAAAAAACAAAAAAACGATGCATTGTAAACAATACATGCATAATGACAATCTCAATAAAACAATCGCAACTTCCAAACGACCCCGTAGTCCCTTCTTTATGAACAATTTGAGTAAGTCTTTTTAAGTCTCTGTTTAAGTTTCCAGCTTCTTTATCCATGTTGGGTTTAATTGACTTGTCATTGAGGGCTGAAATTTTTATTGTTGTTCTTGGCAGATACAACATCGGCCAGCAGGATGCTTCAAATGAAGTCCATGACCCGTTTTTTTGTTTTGTTGCTAGAAAGATAAAATTCCAAAAGTTAACTCTAGATAGACAATCTTAATGTTGTTTGTAATACAATACAATAAAAGTAATTATTAGTTAGTTTATGGAGGAGAACTATTTATTACTATGATATATATTGTAATATTATAGAATTATTTATTATAATATCTAAAACTTCTGATTGATGATAATAATATTTTTTTGCTGTTACTTGATGGCAAGAGATTTTATTATTGGTTGTAATTAGTAATGACAAAAATTAATAGCTAATCTTTTATAGATATTGTATACCGTGACTGGTGGACTGGTGGTTGTAATTAGCTTTAGTCAAATACTGTGACTAGTGGTTAGTATCTAGCCATGGGGGAACCAGTCACAACAAGTAGTAAATGCCATTATTAGTGATTGATAGCTAGTCAGGGGAAGCGATTAGTCACGGTACATATAACTAGTCACGGTACACAATAAGTCACGGAGTCACGGTACATATAACTAGTCACGGTACACAATAAGTCACGGAGGTTTATATTATGGTAATTATCCCCTGACTAGAATTATTAGTCACATGAAACATGTTTTAAATACGGAATTTCCGGTGATTAAAGTACCTTTCTCTTGTAGTGATCCTAATGAACATCCTTATTAGGAGCGTTGGGCCATTAGTTACTGATAAATGAACAGCCGAAGTACATACATCCTTATTAGAACCTCTTTGGAATCTATTCTTACTTATAAGAGTTATCGCCCAAGCTCAGCTAACGAGATTTGAGGTTGAACTTTTAGTTACGGCAATGAAGTTTTATGTGCGCAGTTAACTATACTGTTTTATTAGATCATTTATAGAGAAGAGATTAGTCACGTTTATAAGTAGTGGACGTCATGATAATTAAAAAACGTACTGAAAATTAAAAACTTAATGACTTGCGAGTTGCGATTGTAGATATCACATCACCTTTAGCCATTGTTATTGTTTAATTTTTTTTTTGTTTGGTTGTAATCATTGCTGGAGCCAAAGATTCTCACATTAATTCCAGTGCCAGTGGACAAGGAATTAATGGACGCTAGGAAACGATAATTGATTCCTTTATTGAAGCAAAGCAGAAACAACGCCCATATAGATCATAGGGCAGACGACACCACCGACTCCACATTACAATAACCCGAACTACGTACATTCTTCTTGCTGGAAGACCTTCGTGGCAAATCTCCAGGGCTTCATCATAATGACGACACAGAGCACAACATCAAATTTTATTATTCCTGACTTCACTTATAAGCTGCCAAGAGTTTTATTATTATTACGGACACTTTCGGGTTTCGGCCAAGGTAGCCACATCCCTCTGCATCTTTACATCTTCTTGTCGCCTTTGCAGCCCTCTCCGTTGGTGCACTTAATCAAATCATTAGCAGTTGCAATACCTAGAAAATATCAGAACCAACCAATCCGAATATCAAAACAATATATATACCTGGTAGTACGCTACACGCGCCTGTGTTCACACTTAATTTTTCCAATTTGGTATATTTCACTGAATCAGAACCGTCGGTTATTATTTTTTAAGATTAAATGAATCTTGTGACTTGGGTTAGAGAGTTAGAAACTGAGGTTCACCCATTAGAGATTAGGGTATAGTATCATGCCTCACACTTCGGTTAATTCGTGCTCTAAATAGTAAAACTCGAAGAGCGTACAATGTACATCTGACGTACTGATAGACATTTAGTACTTTTCGGTTTATGAGGATTTGATTGTTAAGAATTATTTATGTGGGTTTGCATTGGGATGGGTTAAGATTAATAAGTCAGGGTAGTGATAGGTAATTGTGTTTTCGTACTTAAACTATTGAGTTAGTAGAAATGGTTAAGCAGAGATTACAAACCCTAAACCTACTTTGATCACTCTCTCTCCCTCTCTCTTCTCCTTGGCCGCCGCTCTCCCACTTCCCTGCTGCTGCTCGGCAGCTCTCCTTCTCCCTCTCTCCCTTCGTGCAAACTACCCAAATCTCCCTCACTTCCCTCTCTCAATCCCTAGGATCAACCCCTAGTTGATCCCATTACTTAATCCCTAGATAGAGCTCTGATCCCGGAGTTCTATCATTTGGTATCAGAGCCTGGTTGTGGGTGCGTGAACGAGCGAAGAACTACGATCGAGATGGTGTCAACGAAGTCCATGCAGGCTGCTGAGAAGGCTTCTCAGGCCAAACAAACCGCGGAGGCTGCAGTGGGATTGCCGGAGGGTACCAAGGAGCCGGCGGCGAAGGCGCCACCGCCACCGAAGGCTGCGCAGGGGCGGCCGCCACTCCCGGCGCCGAGAGTGCAGGTGGACGGCGAGCTGGAGGACCTAACTGAGCAGGAGACGGCGCCGATCAGTCTCGGCGATCTCGTGACTATGATCGCGGAGGAACGCCAGGCAAGGTTGGAGGAGACCATGCGGATGGAGCACAGGCTCGATGATTTCCAGGCCATGATGGTGGCGATGCACGGCGAGTGGCGGTCGAGACTTCGGGGCGCGAATGTCGAGGAGCGGATGCGACAGGAGGAAACCGCGCCGGCGGCACCAGGTGCGGCGGCGTTGACCGCCGAGCCTCTCCTCTCTCACTTCCCTGTTGCCGCTCGGCAGCTCTCCTTCTCCCTCCCTCCCTTCGTGCAAACTAACCAAATCTCTCTCACTTCCCTCTCTCAATCCCTAGGATCAACCCTAGTTGATCCCATTACTTAATCCCTAGATAGAGCTCTGATCCCGGAGTTCTATCACGTACGCTAGCCTAAACTATATATAGACAAAAGAAATAAGAGAAGCCGGAGAAAGACTAAACCAGGAACAAGAAATAGATGGAAATGGGGAAAAGGAAAGATGAGCCCCATCCACATAACCAATGAACTTATTGCTGTTGTGCTCTCCTCGTGTAAAGTAGACTAGACGAACAGATGCCTGCAAACCAAAAAAAGGAACATATGGTCCTTAGCCAAAACCCGAAAAATAGTTCTAGTCCTAGAAACTGTAGTTAAAATCACGCATTAAAACGTACGTATTCAGGCCACCAAAAAGTTTTAGTTTCTACCTAAAGTCGCTTAGTCACAAAAACTGGTAAAAATGTAGATAAAATCGCTTAAAATCGGTAAAATCACGATTCTGAAGCGTTTTTATACGATTTTGATCATCTCATAAAAATGTGCTAATTGGCCCAAAATGATGTAATTTTGGAAACATATAAGCAAAAAAAAAAAAAGGAAAACATGATTCATCACTCGTTTTACAACTTGTGTCGAGATGGGGGCTTCACATTAGGTTGAAAAGATACCTAATGATATTCTCAACAGCCGCTGACCTTCTATCAGTCTTCTCCCTAAATCTTCACATGTGGCTCTTACCTGGGTTACGATAAAAGTTTATGAGTAATTGATCGTATGTAATTATTAAACTCAAACCAGCTTATGAGAATTTGTATTCTCAAGCTCGTTTACGAGTTACGATCTACATTTATGAGCTTATTATTAAGATTTTATGAGTTTTTTTTTATACTTTTGAGTCAACACAAATTAGTTTATGTTAGATATTACATTTTAATTATGAATTTCATGTAGCTATTCACTTATCTACAATCTACACACTCACATTTTACATACTATATGTTGTACTTAACATATTTTAGCTATTTTAGAGGGTGCATTAAAAACTTACGTTTTTCCGCTTTGATTCTATGTTATACCATTTTACCAATTTTCCACTTCTAAGTAGAATAGTGCTTTTAACTGCATTAGTTCTACGTTCTAGAGATAAAGCCGATGAACACTTGTGGTCCTCGAGCCAGATATATTAGATAGAATATCATGGCATGTTTTGGTTGGTTGCCTTACTGGGCTATTTACTCACCCCTAACTGGCCGTGCTTTTCTTCGTTGTAGTTTGCTGGCCAATTGGAATAGCTTCCCATGTAGAACCGGTGGGAAGGGCACTAGTATGTTCTCAAGATTTGGTATTTGCTCCACCCTTCTTGACTCGTTCGCGGTCACCGTCACCATCAACATGTTCGATCCTGGATATTCATTATCTAGGTGCTGCGAATGAAACATATGGCGAAATGATTACCATTTTCAAATACCCTCCGGTTTAAGGTACAAAAAATCTACCAAGTGACAAATCTTACTTGCCATAATGGATAACTAGGTAGATTCTGTGCTGCGCTTTGCTGCGGCTTCTGATAGGATTATATGTATTATTTGCTAACCCGTATTTGATTTGTGACCGCGTTTAGCAGCGATCCAATAGAGGAACTCCTAAAAGAATCTTAATTGGTAGGTGATTTTAGCGGTATGAAATTATTTAATCACTGTTGAACTATCATTTTAGCACAAAAAATGCCCAAATGCTAATTTCTTCGGTACAACTTTCGGTATGGTTTTACAATTTTTATTTTTCTGCACATACATCGAGGTTCATATTGGAGCAACGTGTCAAGCCTGATTTTTTTAACCACAATTGAGCTATGATTTTAGCAGAAAATGCTCTAATGCTAACTTTTCCGGTACGACCTTAGGTAGGGATAACAATGGGTCGAGTTGGGTCGGTTTCTGTCAAATCCAAACACAACTTATTGGATATATCCTAAAACCCTTCGAGGAAAAATCCAATAGGTTCGAAAACCTCATACCCAACCCATTGAATATCTGCGGATTCGTGGATACTCATGGATTCTGATGAACAAAAATACATAACACCAATCTCCTATTAAAATAAAAGTCTAGAGCTAAAGGGAGAAATAAAACCAACTGTGACCCAAAACAAAACAAAAAACCAAAGGTCAAATTAGCAAAATTCTCATGCAATAGAGTAGACAAACCAATTAGTACGACCCAATCAAAATGACCCATTATCACAAAATTAGCATAATCCAATTACAAAAGCTTAAATAAATCTTATGCAAAGAAGACAAATGCAAAAAAAAAAAAAAACTACAATAGCCACGTGTTAAATGTAAAAGTGGCTTTTATCTACAACAACTAAAGCTCCTTGTCATTTTAACCTACCTCTAATGCAACAGTAGCAACATTATATATTTAATAAGTATTAAGAAGATATCCACGTCGGGTGTGGGTGTAGAGGAAGAACTCTGTCCCAGCCCCAGGCCTACTACTTGGCCAGAACTTATATGGGAACTTCATGAATATCTTTGTGTATATTGTCATGGTGGAAATTGGTACGGTATCGGTATCCCAATACCAAATACTGAAATTCTGAATATCGAATTACACCCTAGAATCAATCTCAATCCCAATTCCTAAATAATTTCGGTATCCCAATCCCTAAATATTTTGGTATCCCAATCGGTACTTCGGTATCCCAATCGGTATGATTGAATACGAAATTAATTATCTTTACAATTAATAATTAAATATATAAATTAGATTTGATTGTTTAATATAGGACAAAAAGATTAAACAAATAGTTTTGAGTTTGGTTCGAGCTAGGATATGGATAATGAGAATGGAGTAGATGTGTCATCTCAAGTTTTTGTCATTGGTAATCTTTAATTTGACGAATTGGAGGCTGAGAGAAGACTAATACTAGTGTTTGCTTTTTGGTGTTATGAAAATACCAATAGATTGGTGGTTGAGGGTAGTGAGTAGTGAATGAGAGTCTAGTTGAGAGGATAAAATACACACTAGCTTCTATTTCGGTATATACCGATCCCAATCTCGTAATCTCATTGGATCCCAATCCCAAGAAATAATACGTGTATTCGGTAATACAAAATATAGACAAATTCGGTACGGTATTCGGTATATTCCAAATACCGCAGAAAACAACGAGCTGCAGGGTTCCTTCTATTTATACTCAGTGTTCAAGATTTACTGTTTGTCAACGGTAAAATAAACGGAAATATAAAATCACCTTGACACGTGGTGAGTAATAAAACGAGAAGGATAAAACAGACTCCACTATCTCTAAAACGACGACGCGTTCAAGCGAAGGCTCGAAACGTTTCCCATACAACGAATCGTCTTCAAGCCTGAACGCGTTTCACTGTCTTTTTCAAGTTGAAGCTCGATGTGCCCATTCGAGCTCTGCATCAGCTGCTTTGCCTTCATGGACCTCTGCTCCATCTTCCTTATCATCTTGACAGCCTCCCTCAAGCTGGAGTGCGCTAACTCCAAGCTTGTCCAGTAATTCTCGAATCCTGTATCTGCTTAAAGCTTTAGTAAATAGGTCTGCAACTTGATTAACAGTAGGAACATAGAACAGCTTGATCAACCCAGATTTCACTCTTTCACGTGTCACATGAATGTCAATCTCAATGTGTTTCGTTCTTTCGTGAAACACTGGATTATCAGCTATATGTATCGCTGATCTGTTATCACAAAACACAGCAATAGGTAATTGAACCTTCACACTCAACTCTGCAAGCAAGCCTTTCATCCACTGCAATTCACACACCAATTGAGCCAAAGCTCTATATTCAGCCTCTGAAGATGATCGTGAAACAGTAGTCTGTTTCTTAGCTTTCCAGGTAACAAGTGAACTCCCAAGGAAAGTGCAATAACCACTGACAGATCTCCTGGAGTCTGGACAGCTAGCCCAATCTGAATCGCTGTAACCTGACAGCCTCAATGTGGAATCAGATTTGAAACAAAGTCCTTGATTTGGTGACCCTTTTATGTACCTGAGAACTCTGTATGCTGCCTGCAGATGATCTGAGTAAGGTTCTTTCTGAAACTGACTTAATTGCTGCATAGGGAAAGTCAGATCAGGCCTAGTTGTGGTTAGGTAATGTAACCTTCCAACCAATCTCCTGTATTGCTCAGGGTCTTCAAGTGGAACTCCCTGCTTTGCTTTCAAAGAGACCTTTGGATCCAATGGGAAGACACATGGCTTTGCATCTTGATATCCAGTATCCTTAAGAAATTCCAGGCAATACTTCCTTTGGTTTACTGTGATCCCATTGTTGTCTCTAGAAATCTCAAGACCTAGGAAATACTTCAGCTTCCCTAGATCTTTTATCTTGAAGCTCCTGCTAAGATACTTCTTCACCTCTTCCACATCATCTCTACTGTCTCCTCCCACTATAATATCATCAACATACACCAGCAATACTACAAAACGTCCTTGAACCCATTTTGTGAACATGGAATAGTCTGAAGCAGACTGAGAGAAACCATGTTGCAGCAATGATGAAGTTAATTTTGCAAACCACTGTCTGCTAGCCTGTTTGAGTCCATACAAAGACTTCCTTAACCTGCATACAAGCTTCTCAGGACCTTTAGCCCTTGGATCACCTGGTGGCAACACCATATAAACTTCTTCTTCTAAGTCTCCATGCAGAAATGCATTGGAGACATCCATTTGATCCAACACCCAACCTCTATTAGCAGCAACAGCAAGCAAAGCCTTTACAGTATTAATTTTAGCCACAGGTGAGTAGGTATCCAGAAAATCTATACCATACACCTGTGTAAAACCTTTTGCCACCAATCTTGCCTTGAACCTCTCAATGCTTCCATCTGGTCTCCTTTTGATTTTAAACACCCACTTGTTCCCTATTGCTCTTTTTCCTTCAGGTAAGACAACAACATCCCAGGTGTGATTATCTTCCAGGGCTTGAGTCTCCTCATTCATTGCCCTATTCCAGTGTTCACTGGCTGCTGCTTCTTGATAAGAGCGTGGTTCAACTTCATTCATGACATTCAAAATATAACATCTGTCAGCTGGAGATAACGGGTTAATTGCATGGTTGGTCACCGAGATTACAAAAAAAGTTCATGTTTGGTCACTGGAAATATTTAAATTCAATCTTGGTCACTCAAATTAGTTAAATGGTTCAAGTTTGGTCACTCTCCGTCCAACTCCGTTAAATTTATCTGATGTGGCAGTCAACCCTCAAAGTTGACCGTTAAGTCAGTGACATGGCAATTAAAAAATAATAAATAAAATATATTTTTAATCTTTTACCATTTCCAACTCATTTTTAAAGTAAAGTAAAACAAATAAAACAAAAAAATATTACAATTACAAATTGAGCCACCTGCTCCTCCTCCCGATCAGCCTACCGAACGCAGCCCCGAACTGGATCCGCTCGATCCCGTTGATCTCCAGCTTCTCGAAACCGACGCCGTGGGCTTTCAAGAATCGGATGGATTCGTAGGCGTGCAAGTCTCGGTCCAGGTCGAACTCCAGGTTGAACTGCAAGATTGCGGCGACGGTGTCTTTTTCGTTTGAAAGAGTTGACGCCCAATTGAATCAAATCTGTGATGTCGACTTCGTGCTTCATATCGGCGAATTAAACTTCCTCGGCGGCGTGTCGCGGCGGTGGGTGGAGGCAGGCAGGGAATTCGACGTCGACGGAGACGATTGGGTAGTCGTGGAGTGTGTCTTCCATGGCTGAAATTTCTGAAATTTCATTAAGTCAGTGATGGGAGGATGAGCAGGCCGCTCACTTGGGTGACGTTCCACGGGATGGTGTTCCATGGCCGAGTGAGCAGTAAGATTTGATATTCGGAGGTGGTGGGGGGAAACAGGGACAAAGACTGGTCTGCTCTTCTTTCTCATAGAAATAGTATGCTTTGTAATTATAATTTTTTTTTTCTTTATTTTGTTTTGTTTTATTTTACTTTGAAAATGAGTTGGAAATGGTAGAAGATTAAAAATATATTTTATTTATTATTTTTTAATTGCCACGTCACTGACTTAACGGTCAACTTTGAAGGTTGACTGCCACATTATTCAAATTTAACGGAGTTGGACGGAGAGTGACCAAAGTTGAATCATTAGACTAATTTGAATGACCAAGATTGGATTTAAATATTTTCAGTGACCAAATATGAAAGTTTTTTGTAATTTCAGTGACCAACCATACAATTAACCCTGGAGATAACTGATCAAGTTCCAAGTAGTCTTCCATAGGATATTTACTGACACTGCCAACCTGATAATCATTGAACTTGACTGGCATTTTGCCTCGATTAACACGAACAGGCCTGCCTTCAAACTCCTCTTGAACTTCTAACTCAGGACCATCATCAGTATTATCATCAAAATCCTCCATATGAACAGGCTTATCAAGAGCAGGAATAGGTGAATGTGACTGGTGAGAACTGGATGGGAAAGGGGAAGGTGTATGAGAACCAGAATTGGTAGAAGATGTGGGAGAAGGAATTTGGATTGAGGGAGAAGTGGTACTGGAGGTACTGGCCCCCTCTGATCCCTCAATGTTAGAAGTATGAGGGTGGGAAACAGGTATGTTGGATGGTGCAAATGAAGATGGGGGAGTAAGAACAGGAATAGAGTGAGGGGAAGTAGGAGGAGGAGAAGAAATAGAAGAATGGAAAGGTAGAATAGTTTCATGAAAAATAACATTTCTAGAAATGAAACCTTTTGATCAGCAAGGTGAAGGAGTGTATAACCCTTGACTCCAGTAGGAAAGCCAAGAAAAACACATTGAGATGCTCTAGGTTGGAACTTTGTTCTACCATGAACTAAGGTAGAAGCATAGCAAAGGCAGCCAAGAAACCTTTAAATTAGAGAGATCAGGAGGCTTGTTAAACAACAACTGATATGGAGACAAGTTTTTAAGAACAGGTGTGGGTAACCTATTGATCAAGTATACTGAATGAAGTATACATGCACTCCAAAACTTCAATGGTACACCTGACTGAAACCTTAGAGCACGAGCCACATTTAAAATGTGTTGATGCTTATGCTCTACACGACCATTTTGTTCAGGTGTTTCAACACAAGAGGTCTGGTGTTCAATGCCATGAACCCTATAGAAATCAGTCATGTGAAACTCACTCCCTTGATCACTACAAATGGTTTTAACTGTTTTGCCAAATTTCTGCTTAACCAACTGACAGAATCCTTGTAATAACTCACGTGTTTCACCCTTAGTGTGCATCAAGTAAACCCAAACTGCTCTACTACAGTCATCCACAATAGTTAAAAAAATAACTATAACCTTCATATGACTTAACAGACAAGGGGCCCCAAATATCAACATGAATAAGAAAGAAAGGTTCACTAGCAGACATCTCATTAATAGGAAATGGAAGTTTGTGCTGTTTAGAAAGATGACAAATCTCACAATGAGAAACAGATTCATTGTGAGTTACATTCTGCTGATTCATGATAAGTTTGAATCTATCTCTACTGGGGTGGCCTAAGCGCCAGTGCCATAAATGAATGTCTTGTGGCTGAAGATTGTAGGTGAAAGCAGCTTGATGGTGGAATTGGGAAGAAACTGGAGTGAGTGGTAATAAGGTGGAAAGGTCAAGAAGGTATAAGCCCCTACTTTGTCTTGCCAAACCAATGCTCTTCTGGGTCTGTTGGTCCTGGATTTCACAGACAGAAGAATGGAAGTGCAGAGACAATGGTAAGTTTGAGGTCAACTTGCTAATGGAAATGAGGTTGAAAGTGAAACTAGGAACGAGGAGGACTTTCTCTAGTACTAGACCAGAAGGAAGATGAACTGTCCCTATGTGACTCACTAAGACTCTTTGGTTATTAGGCAAGTAGACAAAGGAATTGTGAACCACAGTGTAATGTGTAAAAAGATCTAAAGAGCATGTAATGTGATCTGAGGCCCCAGTGTCAAGTATCCAGATGGTGCTCAAAACAGATTTATCCACAGCACTGTGAGAGGAGAGAACAAACTTACCAGCATGGTTGGGAAATGCAGGTAAGTACTGAGACACAGAGTAAGCTGTAGAGTTGATCCTTGGTGAGCTACCAGGTGATAAGGAGCCAGCATCCATGCCAAACTGAAGAAGAGTTTTGAGACGTGGTATTTCATCAGAGGAGAGAGCATGAGCAACCTTGGAAGGACTACTCCCATCATCAGAAATGTTTCCAGTACTATCAGAAGAAGGTGTGACACTTTCTGTAGAAACAGAACCAGAAAAACCCTCCTTCTCTTGTTCCTTTTTCTTCAACTTCCTGCAATCCTTGATGGTGTGATCAGTGCGTTTGCAATACCTACAGAATAACTTCCCACAGCCTGTCTCTTGTCACCCTTTGTACTGATCCCTACCAGCTTGGTTCCCAACAGCAAGTGCAACAGACTGACTGTTCTTGGTCTTAGCCTGATCCCCTTTAAGCTTTTGTTCATGAAGAAGCAAATCATCAACAGCAGCGATAACAGTGGGTAAGGGTTTCATCATAAGCAACTGGGTCTTCACAATCTCATATTCCTTATTAAGCCCCCTCAAGAAACGAATCAGATTGTAACATCTCGTTCCGTCAAAACCCATATTTCGATCGCTAGAAAATTCGCGATTTAAAATCGAGCGTTTTGATAATATTTTGGCAAAAATTAGATTATCGATCGATCGGATAAGTATACGTATTAATTATATATATTATATAATATGTATATATTATATAATATATATATATAACTAATGCCGGACGCATATATATATATATATATAAACCCTTCCCCCGTCCCTTTTATTTCCATCATCATCTTCATTTTTCCATTCTCGGACCGAGAAACAGAGGCGCACAGGTCACGCGAGGAATTAAATTGCAAAGCTCAATTCTTGAGCTACAGTGATCCAAAAATCCCGTAAGTAATGCCTAATTCATCTATACATCGTGATTTATCGATTTAGAGTTTTAAAACGAGTTTTTGGTTCAGGAATTTCTTGAATTTCCGATAAGCCAAATTAGGGTTTTGGAGTATCCGGAAGCCGGATTAAGCCCAAATTTCATATACGAGCTTCTTGCAGCGAGGTAATCAATCCTCTAGTTCTAATCCATGAATTTTGGCTATTATTTAGGTCGGAGCCGGAATCGCTAAATTTAGCTCCGGCCAGGGTTTGATGTGTTTTTATCAAGAATTTGACCCGGAGCCTAGAACTAATATTGGCGGGGATACTGCAGGGGATATAAGGATGGTCTCGGATTTTAATTCGGGATTTTTTGGTAAAATTGATGTTTTAGTACGGGAAGCTTAAATCGGTGTTTGAACGACCAGAACTGGTGAGGGATTAGCACGACATACCGGGTTTGTCGTATCACGATAATTATATTGATGCTTAGAATTGACCTAGGTGAACTAGAATGGCATGATTAGGGGTGTATGAACTTTTGTGCTATATGATGAACCCTGGATTACTGTATGATATTATTGACTTGTCCTAATCGAGATGGGCCTTGTTTATGCTGATGATTTTGTATATGTTGCAAATTGTGGGTTTGACTGTTGATATGCCTTATGATGGTTCGAAAAGGTGATTGGGTATGATTTTTCATGATTGATGTATTTGGATGTACAAGTGGGAAAATATATATCCCATGGTGATATTATGATGTTTTAAGGAGGATGACTTGCACGAGGGTTTACCCCGAGGAAGTGCAATTATACGACTCCTGTTTTACATATGTTGAGCCAAGTATGGCCCGGTCAAGTATATGTGCAAGTAACGAATTATGATTAAGCAAGATGAGATATGAATCATGTATAAGGATACCAAATATGAGTGTTGTGGTCTCACGGTCAACTACATAGTAATTAGGGCTCCCCATGCTATTACTCTATTATGATATGTATGATAGTCACACCTCTCTTGTGGTGGTGACTGAAGATTTCTTACGAGATATGACCACACCCAGAGTGGTGTCGGGGTATGACTACACCCATAGTGGTGTGGGGTATGTATGACCACATCCGACAGGATGTTGGGGTATGTATGACTACATCCGACGGGATGTGGGGTATGTTTCCCGGGAGAGTTATTAGCATGGGAGTAGCCAGGCGCCTATAAGTAAAACATGATAAGATGCATATGCATAAGTCAAGGTGGTTGAGTCTTTTGCCCATTGGGACATGAGGATGACTGAGGTCCGATCCTAGTGTTTTGGCTTGTTTGCTAGATGTATGGTAGAGGTATGCTCTGTTATGAACTCACGATGCTATGATTATCTCACTCAGCTATGAGCTGACCCTCTTTATCCTTTTTCTCTGCTTATGCTATGTGTAAGTAGATCATCAGCAGCAGCAGTAGATAGGTGTTAGGTGGGAGAGGAGCTAGAGTTGAAGTCAAGATGAGGTATGGTCTTCAACTAATCTGTGCATGGTCTACTACTCGGGATTTTGGCCAGTGATCCACACCTTTTTGTAAAATGTTTTGAGAACGTTTTCATGTGCATACTAGCTTCTGATGTAGTGTGAGATATCCACAGGTGTGGAAAGTTGATGATATGTGTATATTTGTGTAATTATGTAAGTTGTGACGATTATGGCATGTATCAGTATAGTATGCAGTTGTGTAACACGAAACTGTGACTATGGCTATGAAAGGCCAATGCATATGGCAGTGAGTGTATATGTTTGTGATGAATTATTTTGCAGGATTAGATGGAAGAACTGTTAGCCTATTACGCGAGTAATTCATGTCGAAATTTTATCTAGGTAAATTTTGATAATTAATGTAACACCCGAGATTAATTCCGCTGCAATTGTATGAACAATATGATTAGGTAATACGTATAGGGTAAGGTGTTACACAGATAATCAGTTTCTTGCTTAGTCTGGAATGCTACCACAGCAGGACAAGGATTAGGGTTGTTAGGGGCACAGGGACAAGGGACAATAGGAGTGAACTGTAGGTAATCCTCCCAGAATCCTTTAATCTCAGTGTAATACTGAGTGATAGTTCGATCACCCTGTTTACAAGCATGAATATCATCTTCAAGGTTGATGATGCGCAAGGCATTAGGTTGCCCAAATCGTCTCTTCAATTCCTCCCACAGAATGCGAGCATTCTCATGATTAATAACACTTCGAGCTATCTCCTTTTTCAAGGAATTGAAAATCCAACAAAGAACAACGATGTTACAACCATCCCATAAATGAAATGTATCACTGCCAGCAGGCGGAACTGGGATGGACCCATCAATGAAACCCAGCTTGGTTTTCAACGCCAAACACATAGATCGACTCCACATAGAATAGTTAGTACCATCCAAAAGCTCAGCGACGAGCGACTGAGACAAATTCTCGTTCGGATTGAGATAGAAAGGGTTGCCAAACTGGATCTCACCTCTGCCACTCTGAATCTGAGTCTCGTTGAAACTACCAAATTGGAAGGCGCCGCCGGAGGAAGCACCACTGCCACCAGGAGGAGTAGCAGGAGAGCTGGTAGCCATGATCGCCGAGAATCAGATCTGAGGCTCTGATACCATGTAGAAATATCTAGAGGGGCAAAGGTTTAATCGAAAAACCCGCAGAAAACAACGAGTTGCAGGGTTCCTTCTATTTATACTCAGTGTTCAAGATTTACTGTTTGCCAACTGTAAAATAAACGGAAATATAAAATCACCTTGACACGTGGTGAGTAATAAAACGAGAAGGATAAAACAGACTCCACTATCTCTAAAACGACGACACGTTCAGGCGAAGGCTCGAAACGTTTCCCATACAACGAATCGTCTTCAAGCCTGAACGCGTTTGACACGCTGAAACACAACACCTAACAATGGCCAAGTGTAACCAATGAAAGGGACTGCAGTATAGTGGCACAAGTAATAAATATCGAATCCACGGGTCTCTAGAGTTACTATTACTCAGCTTCAGTTCATTATCTAGCAAACTAGATTAAGGATTGATTTACTAAACTACTCTACTAACTACTCTACTAATTACAAGTTGGGAACTCACTTAGGTATGATTCCCCCTAGCTCCTCAATTAGGTCCAAGTTGCAATTACCTTTGGTTGATCTACTGTTGATTAAACTGCAGAAGATCCTAAATTAGCTTGGAATCTCTTAAGCTGACCAAGCCCTCTCAGACAGAATACCCGGCAGGTGACTAGCCTTCACCGGGATAGACTGCTAAGGCGATTCACACAGATCTCCACTACTGGAATGAGTTCCAGTACAAAGCAGTGAATTGATTGACTCTCGCACAACCAATTCGCTACTATCAATCAAGGAAGCTCTCTTAACCTAATCAGATTCTATCTATCATAGGTTAAAGCAGAAATCAAGAGAATTTGATCAAGATCCAATTGACTCAATAAATCATGCCTCAATCGATTATAATCAAACAGTATAGCATCCAAAACTTCATACAAGAAAGATCCTAACTCATGGAATTAGGGTTCCTCAAAACCTAAGTGAAGGGAAGTTACTCCATAGAGAAGAGAGAGACTGCAGAAATCTGATCTAGATCTTCAATCTCCATCTCCAAGCTTGGTTCCCGAGCTCCAATGGCGAAGAAATCCTCCAAAATAGCTCCAAGAATGTTTCCAAGTCGCTCTCTCTCTCTAGGGTTCGTCCCTTGGGTGTTTGGGATCCAAAACCCAGCTCTCCTCCCTTCCTTTCGCTGAAAATCGGGTTTTAAACAACAATTCCCGACTCGCACGGCCAGGGTGCACGGCCATGCACATCACCATTCTGGCCGTGCACCTCAAAACGCGCCGTTTCATTAAGTTGAACCTCAACCAACTCGCACGGCCAGGATTGCACCTTGCACGGCCGTGCGGATTTCACTTGTGCCCGTGCGTGCCCACGCACCAACCCGCACGGCCAAAATTGTATGTTGCACGGCCGTGCGTGGCCACGCACAATCCCGCACGGCCAAACTGGTCACTTGCACGGTCGTGCGTGGCCACGCACAATCCCGTGCGTGCCCACGCACAATCCCGCACGGCCAGAATTATATGTTGCACGGCCGTGCGCCTCCCTGGTCTGCCCGTGCAGCTTGCTCAGCCTCTGTTTAATGCTTCGTTTCTCCCTCGTCCGGACTCCGAATCAGTCGCCGTTTGATCCCAGACACTCGTAGTCTCGTCCTCTTTCGTTTCATAACAAGCTTGCATGATTCTCTGTCCATAAAGTGAGGTAGAAATCCATTCTTCTTCAGGTCATGCCCGAGTGTCTTCTCCCAAATCGTCAATTGATCTCTGATTGACTTGAAACTTGCGCCTATGCTTCACTTTATGTGCTAGGACCTGAAATGTGACAAAGGAACACAACCTAGCGTAAAATCGGTCAAAGACACGGTAATTCAAGCTCAAACAATCAAGAAACAAAAGGGGAAAACATGTGCAAATACCGAGTCATCAAATCCCCCCACACTTAACTGTTTGCTTGTCCCCAAGCAAACCTAACTCAAACCAATGCAACTCTCCAGACCTCTATAGCAACAAACAACCTCGATCGTAGGTAGCGGACTTCCTAGATCATTTAGCAGCTTACGAGGTCAACCGACGCACAAGTCATCTCATAGCCTCTTCGGCGAGAACGCTAGTCTCGAGTCGGCATCATGGCAAATAGTGAACAGAGGACAAATGAATCGTGGATGAAGAGACTCTCAAAAACAAAAGATCATGGACTCACATTTTTCAAGGTGCCCGATTTTCTTTTTGGAGATGGTTGGAACCCCCTTTTCTTTCTTCTTTTTGCTTGTTTTTCTGTTTTTCTCTTTTTTTTTAAAGGGTTCCAACCTGTTTTTGTAGAAAACGGGGGCTCCCACCTAGCAAAGGTTTTGCGGGAGCCCGGATCTTACCGGCCATGCCAGGAGCAGTTGTCTCGAGCCTCGTGCGGGGGAAAGACATGTAAGGGGGCTGGAGGTAGTAGGTGGAAATTGGGAACGGATTCCCGTCTCCCCTTACACACTTTCGCCCTATTCGCACGGGAGACGTCATTTTAAAGCGCATTTTCGAGCACCTGTTATTTCAAAACATGATACAAGAGTCCATGACAAGCAGAGAGTCCACAACACCACACAATTCAAGGGTCCTAAGATCACTAATTCACTCAATCAACCAACACACTATGAAGAAGAAATGAGACTTCTTAAATGCATCAACATCCTCCATAGTGCTACACTACCTCCCTAGGTTGCAAACCACTACAGAGACTGTCAATTCAAAGCATACTGAGCAGGTAATTGCAAGGAACACGTACTTGGAGCCCTCAAATTTAAAAATTTGGACAGTGGACTAGGCTCCAAGCACACAAACAGCCAAACATTCACCCGCATACATAATCGAACACCCCCCCCACACACACACTTAAGCACGACATTGTCCTCAATGGAGGAAAGATAAGGAGGGTAGAACGAAGTTACCAGATCAAGGGTGAATGATGATGGACGGGGCAGGCGGTGCATTCCAGGAAGAGAGAGTAATCAGAACACAAACACCACACAAAATCTCACAAAGGTTGAGCTATTGACTCTAAAACCAAATAACAAAACTGACTCAACCGAGGAGAAATAGAGAAAGAAATGCAAACCGACTGGTTGGGTTGCCTCCCAACAAGCGCTTCATTCACGTCGTGAGCCGGACGATGGCTCCTAAGTTTCGGTCCATGCTAGAACCTCTTGAAGTTGAGGTTCTCATCTATGAGGTGGAGTCTCAAGTCACGAGCATGCGGTATGACAGGTGATGGAAGCTCGTGCACTTGATGCAGATGAAGTCTCCACCCTCGAGACCTCTTCTTCTCTTCTCTCGTCTCATTGCCCCAAACCAGATATGACAACATCGATTGACCACCATCGCGTCCACCAAGAGGGACCGATGTCGAAGTGGCCTTGGTCTGGCAAAGAGACACTGCAAATGGGTCCTTGCTAAGTAGTTCCTCGACGTTTGGTGGAGATATCACATGCAACTCATGGCCGGTGCAGGCCTCTTCCACCTCAACTTCGTCCTCAGCCTGGACGCCAATTGCTTCGTCAACCTCCCTTCCTTGTTCATATGGTATAACCCCTGGGAAATGATCAAGAACTCCTCCTGCTTCACTTTCGTCATCCTCCACAACTTCTTTCTGAACCCTTTCTTGCTCTTCGTCTTCTAGCACGGATTGGAGAGCAAGTTGCCAAGCAATTTCTTTCATGAGATTTTCTTGCATCTCCTCACTCATGCCCGCCTCTTCAAAGCTCAGTTTGGGATGTGGGAAGGTGTGGTCGGCTACGATAGGACATTCTTGATCATGATCTTCACGGGAGCTCTCCGTGATAACTTCTGTTTGCTCCACAATGTCCTTGTAGCCTTCGTCTTCCTCCTCCTCTTCTAGTATGATAGCAGAAGGGTGATCTTGAGCAGGTTGTGCATAAGCTTTCTCAAGATCCTCGAGGCTCTTCTTTATGCTCAGGAGGGTCTCCTCTGTTTCACGGTAGGAGAACCCAGTTTGGGCATTGTCTGGGATATCCATCTTTGGAAAGGATGTCTCAGGTACTCGAGCAATCTGGTCCACGAGAAGCCTCAAGTGATAGTTTGGATCTGGCTGATGGAGGAATTCTTCTTGATAAGGAGATTGTTCTTGAAATACCCAGGGGTCTGATTGTTCTTCGTAGGATGGGGTTGGTACTGAAACCCGAATCCATAGTCTTCTCCTCCTTGATTGCTCCAGGGGGTCTCGGGGTAATACCACTCGGATGGTGGTGGATACCCCCAATGGTTGGAGAAGCCATGAGGATCCATGATTCAGATCTGCACCAACAAAAACCAAAAACAACCAAGTGAAAAGCAAGGGTGGAAAAGAAAAGAAAAAAAAACTAAAGTAACAAACTTCTGCCTTTCCTAATAATCTAGAAAGTTCCCCGGCAACGGCGCCAAAAACTTGACACGCTGAAACACAACACCTAACAATGGCCAAGTGTAACCAATGAAAGGGACTGCAGTATAGTGGCACAAGTAATAAATATCGAATCCACGGGTCTCTAGAGTTACTATTACTCAGCTTCAGTTCATTATCTAGCAAACTAGATTAAGGATTGATTTACTAAACTACTCTACTAACTACTCTACTAACTACTCTACTAATTACAAGTTGGAACTCACTTAGGTATGATTCCCCCTAGCTCCTCAATTAGGTCCAAGTTGCAATTACCTTTGGTTGATCTACTGTTGATTAAACTGCGGAAGATCCTAAATTAGCTTGGAATCTCTTAAGCTGACCAAGCCCTCTCAGACAGAATACCCGGCAGGTGACTAGCCTTCACCGGGATAGACTGCTAAGGCGATTCACACAGATCTCCACTACTGGAATGAGTTCCAGTACAAAGCAGTGAATTGATTGACTCTCGCACAACCAATTCGCTACTATCAATCAAGGAAGCTCTCTTAACCTAATCAGATTCTATCTATCATAGGTTAAAGCAGAAATCAAGAGAATTTGATCAAGATCCAATTGACTCAATAAATCATGCCTCAAACGATTATAATCAAACAGTATAGCATCCAAAACTTCATACAAGAAAGATCCTAACTCATGGAATTAGGGTTCCTCAAAACCTAAGTGAAGGGAAGTTACTCCATAGAGAAGAGAGAGACTGCAGAAATCTGATCTAGATCTTCAATCTCCATCTCCAAGCTTGATTCCCGAGCTCCAATGGCGAAGAAATCCTCCAAAATAGCTCCAAGAATGTTTCCAAGTCGCTCTCTCTCTCTAGGGTTCGTCCCTTGGGTGTTTGGGATCCAAAACCCAGCTCTCCTCCCTTCCTTTCGCTGAAAATCGGGTTTTAAACAACAATTCCCGACTCGCACGGCCAGGGTGCACGGCTATGCACATCACCATTCTGGCCGTGCACCTCAAAACGCGCCGTTTCATTAAGTCGAACCTCAACCAACTCGCACGGCCAGGATTGCCCACGCACAATCCCGCACGGCCAAACTGGTCACTTGCACGGCCGTGCGTGGCCATGCACAATCCCGTGCGTGCCCACGCACAATCCCGCACGGCCAGAATTATATGTTGCACGGCCGTGCGCCTCCCTTGTCTGCCCGTGCAGCTTGCTCAGCCTCTGTTTAATGCTTCGTTTCTCCCTCGTCCGGACTCCGAATCAGTCGCCGTTTGATCCCAGACGCTCGTAGTCTCGTCCTCTTTCGTTTCATAACAAGCTTGCATGATTCTCTGTCCATAAAGTGAGGTAGAAATCCATTCTTCTTCAGGTCATGCCCGAGTGTCTTCTTCCAAATCGTCAATTGATCTCTGATTGACTTGAAACTTGCGCCTATGCTTCACTTTATGTGCTAGGACCTGAAATGTGACAAAGGAACACAACCTAGAGTAAAATCGGTCAAAGACACGGTAATTCAAGCTCAAACAATCAAGAAACAAAAGGGGAAAACATGTGCAAATACCGAGTCATCAGCGTTTCACTGTCTTCTTCAAGTTGAAGCTCGATGTGCCCATTCCAGCTCTGCATCAGCTGCTTTGCCTTCATGGACCTCTGCTTCATCTTCCTTATCATCTTGACACCCTGACCTTTTTGAGCATTAATTGAACGGAGCTTCCTTTCATTAGAATCTGGATTGCGAGATACTGAAACAGAACCCTGAACCCTCTTGGATCAGTGACGAAATGCGGGTCTTCCCCATGCTCCTCGAACTCGTTACGAGGTAAGTGTGCTTCAAGCTTGTTACTTTCGGGGGCTCTGCATCTTCGTAATCATTATGGTAAAAATCTATTACCATTTCCAGTGGCGGCATGCCAAAAAGGGAAATTCAGAAGTTTGTTTTCAAAAGATGCATGCCAGTCAGGTAAAAAGAAAACACGTCTAGTTTTGGTTTTCGATGATCGATCACCTTCCATAGATCCGCTGGCCGGCCAAGATGGACACATCAACGTCTTTCTTCTTGTTGCTAGACAACTCTCTGGAGAAATTTGTGCAGTATTCGTCCCGTACGTGCTACGGCCACCTCGTCTACCTATTCCACATCCTTCAATTCTTCGGGTACAACCCTCCTCTGTATTTCCCCATTCACCCATAAAAAATGTTAACAATGAAAGTTGTTTATTGAGTTATGAACCAGAAGTAGAAATATGGAGCATTAGGTTCAAACAAAATTTACTCTTGTTCGTATATGTTTCCTGTGATGATGGAGTAGTCATTAGGGTAAGATTTTAGGTTGACTTTCTTAGCCATATCAATGGCTGGGTTAGCGACGATTAGCACCCAGCCATTTCCACGGTGTAGCCACTGAAGTTGGCCTTGAGCATCCTACCGCCGATTCTGGAGCTGGCTTCCAGGATCAGGATATCCTTGATTCCGGCCTCGTAAAGCGTCTTTGCCGCCGAGATCCCTGAAACGCTCAAAATGTGTTTATTCATGTTAGCTGGCCGAAAAACAGAGCAAGTGCATTTGAGAATGAATGGGGGCTTTTTCCAAGGGCTTTTGTCTGCGGTAGTTACCGGACATTCCGGTTCCGACCACTATGACGGAGGGTGACTGGGCGGCTGTTGCTGCTGAGAAGAAAAGGATGGCAAAGAGGGAAATGAACGACATAGCCGCCATCTTTACTACTCCCTTGCTGCCTGAGAAATGGAGCGTGAGGTTGCAGCTAGGTTCTTCTGACTTGTCATTTTATAGGCAAACAAAACCACAAGTGCTGTCTTCTCCGGTCAACAGTAACTGTAAGTAATTATGGTGAGGGTCAGGGATGCACTATCTCGTACGTGTATCAATCACGACACTAAACCCTTTGGAAATTTGAATATTAATTAATATATTAATATTAATTAATTAATATATAAAAGTCAAGGTTGTAGATTACTATTCGTTAGTGACTCTCACACTCCTCCAAGTTCAACTAGGGAAGTTTCAAGTTCTTCTTATACTCCACTCTCCATTCTACAACCTTTGTGTTTAGTTATTGTTCGCTAGGTTTTCGTCTATGTCTTTTCGCACAAATCATTGCCTTTGTGTTTTTTTATTGTTCGCTAGGTTTTCGTTTATGGATTTTTGCACAAATCATCGCCTTTATGTTTAGTTATTATTCGCTAGGTTTTCGTCTATGAATTTCTACACGAATTAATCAATATATAAAAGCCAAGGTTGTAGGTTACTATTCATTAGTGGCTCTCACACTCCTCCAAGTGCAAGTTGGGAAGTTCCAAGTCCTTCTTTTACCACACTCTTCATTCTACAACCTTTGTGTTTAGTTATTGTTCGCTAGGTTTTCGTCTATGCCTTTTCATACAAATCATCATTTTTGTGTTTTATTATTGTTCCCTAAGTTTAGTCTATGGGTTTTTGCACAAATCATCGCATTTGTGTTTAGTTCTTGTTCGCTAGGTTTCCGTCTATGACTTTCTGCACGAATCATCTCCTTTGCCCACCATTTTGTAGCCAATCTCGAAATACTATCGGCGATATTCTAAGTTGTTCCCCACCACCGTTTTCTAAGGCCGCTACCACGAGTTTTGTATCGGGACCGAGCTTCATCCTCTTTAGTATTTTTTTTCTTTCTTTATTTTTTTCCTTTTTGTTCACTAGGTTTTCGTCTATGGATTTTTGCACAAATCATCGCCTTTGTTCGCTAGGTTTTCGTCTATGGGTTTTGCACAAATCATCGCCTTTGTATTTAGTTATTGTTCGTTGAGTTTCGTCTATGACTTTTTGTACAAATCATCGCCTTTACACACCATTTTGCAGCCCATCTCGAAATATTATCGGCGGGATCCTAAGTTGTTCCCCACCACCGTTTCCCAAAGCCGTTACCATGAGTTTTGTATCGGGACCGAGTTTCATCCTCTTTATTGTTTTTTTTCTTTATTTTTTTTCCTTTTTGTTGAATA
Source organism: Linum tenue (assembly GCA_946122785.1). NCBI lineage: Eukaryota > Viridiplantae > Streptophyta > Magnoliopsida > Malpighiales > Linaceae > Linum > Linum tenue. The sequence continues at coordinate 17,101,031 of CAMGYJ010000010.1, read as the reverse complement.
AACCAAACACACGGGTATCCTACCTTGAACATAAATCATTGCCTTTGCCCACCAGTTTGCATCCCATCTCGAAATACTGTCAACAAAATCCTAAATTGTTCCCCACCATCGTTTTCCAAGGCCTCTACCATGAGTTTTGTATCTGGAATGAGTTTCATCCTCTTTAGTGTTTTTTTCTTTCTCTTTTCCCTTTTTGTTGAGAGCATGATCACAATTGAACCCAAAAACATGGGTATCCTAACTTGAACAGAAATCATCGCCTTTGTCCAACATTTTGTAGCTCATCTCGAAATACTGTCGGCGTTGTCCTAAGTTGTTCCCCACCATCGTTTCGCAAGGCCGCTACCACGAGTTTTGTATTGTGACCGAGTTTCATCCTCTTTAGTGTTTTTTTTTTCTCTTTTTCCTCTTTGTTGAGTATGATCACAATTGAACCCAACGCCGCTACCCAAAAGGCATACCATATCTACTCAATGTTGGCGAGTTTTGTATTGGGACCGAGTTTCATTCGCTTTAGTGTTTTTTCTTTCACTTTTTCCTTTTTGTTGAGCATGATCACAATTGAACCCAAATCCATGGGTATCCAACCTAATTCAATCTGGTCAAAGCGACTTGAAATAAACTTTAGCATTTATGAATTTCTCTTTTCTTCTTCGTTTGGTTGGGAAGACAATTGAACCTGAATCTAAGGTTTTGACGAGTGTTGTACTATGGGCAAGCTTTCTCCGCTTTTGTAGTTGGCAGGTTGGACCAAGTGTTAATTTGTTAAAAAATTGTTAAAAGCGAGTTGAACATATTGTTGACCAGTTTTAGATCGAAAGCTAGTTTTGTACGCTTTAATTTTTTTGATTTCTCATTTTCCTTTTTCGTTGAGAATGACAATTGAACTCTGACCCATAGTTGACGCGTTTCGTATCAATAGCGAGTGTTATCTGATTTTGTAATTGACAGGTTGAGTAAATTGTGAATTTGTTAAAACTTGTTGACCCGATCAAGGCTAGTTGAACGCAGTGTTGAGAGTTTGGGGTCATGAGCGAGTTTATCCGCTTTCGTATTTTTTTTAATCTTTTCCCTTTTGGTTAAGAATGACAATTGAGTCCAAACGCATGAGTATAAAACCTAATTCGACCCGACCAAAGCAACTGGAAGCCAATTTTACAGGTTTTCGGCGAGAGCGGGTTTTATCTGCTTTTTTAATTGGTGTGTTGTGTCAAGTATGAATTTGTCCAAAACTCGGTCCAACCAGGTCAAAGTGTGTTGAACCTGCTGTTGACGAGTTTCGAGTCAGTAGCGAGTATTAGCTTTAGTGTTTTTCATTTCGCTTTTTCCTTTTGTTTGAGAAAGACAATTGAATCCAAATCCATGGGTATCCAACCTAATTTGACCGGATCAATGAGAGTTGAACCTACTCAAACCTGGAATCAGTTCAAAAATTTCATAAAGGAGAACCACGATTACCTCAAACCAAAAAAAAAAAACAAAAGAGTATGACTATGTTTGGCCCGAATTTTAGAAGTTTTATGTTTCAAATGTTGAAGCAAAGCCAAACACCTCTAAAGTTTCGCTTTAAAAAAAAAATAAAAATTTTCGTAACTTAAAAGCAAAAGCTCCGATTTCAAAATACAAAATTGTCCTTACCTTATTATATTATTCTTTTTTTGGAAAACATCATTTTCTTTCATTTATATCATTATAAAAATAAATTTAAAAATATTATTATTTAACATGAAATAAATCTAACATGATCCATTTTAAATATTTTTTAATTTTTAGAATTTGTATTCATAATTTATGTTAGAAATATTTTTTAGTCATTTTCCATTACCTCTTATATTAGAAAGTAATTCTGAGAGTTTTTCAGCTAAGCACTCAATATTTTTTTTTAATACTTCTTGAAAAGATCTAGAGAATCTGCTTCATTCTGCAAAAGTTACAGCAGGATCAATTACTAGCTATAAAATTTCAAACTTTAACGTCATGAAAGAAGTTTAAACATAAATAATCTATTCGACGATACCTCTACCTTATGCTAGTTTGTATTTACATGATAGATCTTTTTGGATCGAAATTATGGCATCCAACTCAACTCAAGATATCGTCAACCGACAACAAATCATTGATTGTTATAAAACAAAAAATGCATAATGGTCTAATATAAAATGCATAATGTCCCAAATACATATATGGAGCTAATCACTAAAATCATCCACATTGATTTGCTCAATTGCAAATCCTACACGACACTCAATATGCAATTGAAAAGGGAACTCTACCAATTTATTGGGTGTGTGCAACTCACATAAGAAAATGCATGCATTGGTGATAGTTAAATTGATGCATTGTCATCAATGCATGTATAATAATATACATGTATATAAGAAAATCGGTGTATTATAGTTTACATCGTTCGGTTTTATGTCATAGTTATTGTAGAATTTCAATAAGTTATATTACTTTTTGGGTGAAATGTCACTTTTACTCTTATTTTTTATATAAGAAAACAACACACATAATAAGGTAGGGAAATAGTTGGAGAAAAAAAGACTCAACAATCTCAACAATCTCACCAAAAACTTGAGATTATCACTAATTTTGAGTGATAGTTTGTGTCATTTCAAGAAAACAATGCATGTATTGTTTGTGCAGAAAATCAAAAAAATAATGCATTATGGACAATACATGCATTGTAACTATCCCAACCAAACAATCACCAAAACCAAACGACCCCGAAGCCCCTTAAACCCACATATATGCAATTGCAAGTGAATTTCATTGATGTATATTGTGCAATGAAATAAAGTTGAGTTGGATTGCATAAAGTTTGAGATGACAATAAATACATCATATACAATTGGTTTTACAATTGCATTGATATAAATGTTATAATCATGAGTCGTACACGCATACTAACTAATGTTTTTAATGAAATAAATACCTAAAGGTTCTAGCATAATGTCATAATATCGAGTGTTTGAGTACATATTAAAATGAATTTCTGCATAAATAGTTGAAAATGGAATGGTATACTATAAGGGAGGGTGGAAGAACAACTTGTACATGATATCATCTAAATGTAGAATTACTAGGCACAAACCCCAAAGCAATTCACGTGCTCATCTTACTTTCAATTGTTAGTCTGCGTTGAGACATGACTTAGAGAGGAAAGTATAGTGGTTATAAAGGATGTCCTCGTCACGAGGCTATTGACCATACAAATTTTCCATTAATTTCAAGTTCTCATACTCCAAAAAACCAGTCTTCTGCTTTTAAAAGCAAAAAGGAGGTCAAACTATATCTCTATGCATTCGATCCTGCAAACATGGCAAAACAAAAATAAAAGAGAAGTTTACTATATATTATCAGCGGATTGATGTTCATTCATACGTTACATACACGTACATGTACTCTTTAAAATGTGACCAACATTATCTATCATCTGAGAAAATAAAGATGCTTCCTTGAAACAAAAATCGATAGAACTTAGGAAAATAACAAGTTAAGGTATGAAATGGTGAAATAGCAAAAGTTGGGTGGAAATTTAGTAAAATAACACCCTGGGCCAGGATTCCGCACTGTTCCTTTTGACAACTTTTTTGGTTTTTTCATTGTATAAACTCTTAGATGAAGAATATGAGTCTGTTACATTGTGGGGCGTGCAAGTTCAGCCTAGTTCTTCTGCTAACTTCTTATTTTACTAAAGTATCTAGATAGCACAGACTAGTATTCAAAACATCACAAACTAGTATCCAGATAACAGATACTAACTAATATCCACAATCAACCAACTAGTATTCAATATGGATACTCTTATGTGTTATCTGGATACTTTTATGTGTTATGTGGATACTAATTATGTGTTGTATGGATACTATTCTGTGTTGTCTAGATATTAGTTTGTGAATTGGAGATAATAGTTGATTTGTGGCGGATATCAGTTAACAAACCTTGAATACTAGTCTGTGATCTCTAGATACTTTAGTACTTGGATACTAGTTTATTTATTTTGGATATCAGTTAGTATCTGCTAACGAATCTTCAAGTTAGCAGATTAACTTTTCCCTGCAAGTTAACAATGATAATTTTCTAGCCCCGAGAACTTGCTAGCTAGGAAGGAAAATGATGGGGTAGTGGGTAAGGGCTCTTAGGGAGCAGCTTCTTAATTGGTACTTGCTCATGCGGATCCATGGAGCTAGCTCCACTGTAGTTGTGGTAATGGGAGCGCATGCACAAGAACGAGTCGCGCGTGTATGGAAGTGGAGAATCTAATGCTTACTGGCCCTGGGTTTCGTTCTGCTTTAAAACCTGAAAAGGCTGCTAAAGAGAAAGTCCATGTTCGCGGCCTGCCATACCCATACATCATCCACTTTCTCTCTTCTTTTGTCTTGTTGTTGTGGCTTCCCCATAGCTTAGCAAGCTATAGTTGCTGTTTTCTTAACAAACAATCAAACAACCCAAATTCTGTGTGCATGCGTAAATGCCCCGCCTGGGCTAGCTTTTGTATCGCCGCCAAGGAACGGATGATCACTTGCTTGCTTCTTGTCAAAATTGGCACTGCACGGAGTGAATAATATCATATGCATGCATGGATTCTGGTGGTGGCAGAATATTAATCCAGTTTCGGTGAGAGAGTACTGATTTCTGATTAAGAAATACTCGCGGTTTGTTGCCCTTTATCTCACTAAGTAAAATAGTATGAAGACCCATTAACCTTTCAACAGGCAAGCAGCTGTGAAAAAGTAACCTAACAAATGATCAAAGCAATAATGCTCTAAAATAATAATAATAATAATAATAATAATAATAATATATTTTCATTTCTTTATTTATTGGCAATAATATTGACAATAAAGAAAAAATGAAAATATATTATTATTATTAGTAAAGTAATGACTGGTGTACGTCAAACATATAGTATACAACAGGTGATCTAACCATTAGATGTACTTAGATGAGCTCAGGCCGATCTCAACAGTCAATTTTTGTTTTTCATTAAATCAAACTTTGGGTTGGGGTTTAGAAAATCGGTGTCTGGAGTTTATCCATTAGAAGTTAAGGTATAGTATCATACCCCAAACTCGATTTTATTCATGGTCTAGATAGAGATATCTCACTGGTAGTACCTAATGTATAGTATATGCCTAACGTACGTCAGTCTGCTTATTAGTAATATTGTCAATAAAGTATTAGTATTTGTTTCTAAATAAGTGTCGCAATTGTGGTAGGCATTTGTGACATATTATAGTCGTAACGAATAAAATACAAATGTTATAAAAAAATTATCAAAAATGTTGCCTATGTTTCTATAATGTTTACGTAACCTTATATTTATTCAGGTTTACTATTATTTATTCATGCAGTTGTAAACTCAATGTTAAAATTTAAAATATATTAAAATGGATTTCATTGTATATATTATGATCAATGCCACTCCTTTTAACAGAAATTTAAAATTTAAATTCATAAAATATAGTCAATACTAAATATTAGGGGAACTCATAAACATTTGGATTTCAATTTAAGTGAATAAACATCGAATTTTGTGATTTACCACCTAATATCGCAATTTGAATAAATGTAAAAACACATTAATAAAGTGTTATCGCTCTTTAGGTGCCACCAAGCCTTTAAAAAGGAAAAAATATAGGCCAAACTGTTATAAACTAAAAGAGAAGAATAAGAATAAGAGAAGGTGCACTACGGGAAAAAAGGCTTCCTGCATCATTTAGATTGCAACACTATTTGAAAAGCGTTGTGTTATGTATACAAGGGTACACTTTTTCTTGGGGTTGCGTATTGAGTAGTTTACGTAACACCAGTTAGTTATGTGTTGCAATTTTCTATTATACGCAACACAAATGATTTATGTGTTGCATAATGGTATAGTTTATGCAACCTTTTATCATTATGTTGCAAAAAACATCAATTTTATCAATCCAAATGTTTATGCAAAGTACTAATTCGAATGGAAAAAACAATGAAGAAATGTTTAGAGTAAGAGAGGATATATTGGGACTGCTCCTTGCAAATTTTCTCTCCCTGACTATGTGATTCTGAACTTTTCTGCAACACAAATAGTACTAACGAAATGTTTATGGCATAAAAAATGTGTTTCACTAACCAAAAAGTATTGACGTAATTTTTATGATATCAGAAAAGTTGTTTTGCTGACCAAATAGTATTGACGAAATTTTACTGTTGTCAAAAAAGAACTTTTCCTGACCAAATAGTACCGACGAAGTGTTTATGGCGTAACAATTGGGGTTTTTCTGACCAATTAGTATTGACGAACTTTTGTTGTTGTCAAAAATAAATTTTTTTGACCAATTACTTATGACGAAAAATTCATTTCATCAAAATTAAAAATTAAATTTTCGACGATCGATATTTGGATGTTAATAATAATTATATTTTCTGACGATATTTTTTTGTTGCTTAGAATAATGATTATTTCTAACGCGTAATATGAAGTCGTCAAAAATAATCCGCGTGAAAAATGGAAATCAGGCCAAAAAACATTTTACTGACGAAAAAAATATGATTTTTGACAAAAATCCACATCTGTCAGTAATAATTTCATTATTGCAGACGGAAATTGTTTTTCGTCGGAATTATTTTTTTTTACCCATTTTTTGAGTCGTCAGTAAGTTTTCGTCACAACTGCCTGCCTTTTTTGTAGTGGTATATGCTCCCTCTCATGACCACATCACTTCAGATCTTTGAGTTGTTGAACTAAAATTTCACGAACAAATTTTAAAAAGATTGTTGTCGGGAGTGAGTTAGTGAACAATCTTCCAGATTGTCAATTCGATGCATGATCTTTAGATGTTCTTCATAAATGATCGTCAGGATCATTTCATTTGAAAATAGTTCACAACCACAAGTCCTTTATATATGGTGGATCACAAAGTGTAATTAAATATATTCAGGACTTGCCTACTATAGTTTGTTTTGTTTCTTTATGAAACAATCATATGACCATTTGTAAGAGATAACTCGTCTCCGATCAACCAATATGAGGATCAAATAATATATAGAATCTGGATATATATAGTTCACCAAATCTCTCTTTGATAATACCATAATAGAACAATCGTATATATGGTTCCTCGAAGGTAACAAAGTATTTTCCAACATTGCAATGAGGGAAACATTGTATCTTGCTAATATTATCAACACCAAAATGATATTGTGTATGGTGCTTGGCTAGCAAGGTATATTGGTGCTCTAATGCATCAACATATGGTACTTCAGGACCTAGTACATCAACATATAGTAGTTCTTTTTTTTTTTTATAAGAACATCAACATATAAGAACTACTATATATATGCATCAACATATAGTAGTTCAGGACCTAATGTTTCATTTCTTTCTTAATGCCTAAATAGATCTTTTGGTCACTTCTAGTGATCTTAGTATCCTAATGTTATTTGATAAACATGATTTGTTCATCCAAAATTACTTTTCCACTATTCAACATTACCTTCATTGCCCATAAAAAATCTTAAATCCTTCAATTTAACTTATGTCTCTAAGCAATCAACTGATTTAGGAAGCTCTTCGGGAGCTCCAATAATAGTCAAATCATCAACATAATATGGAGATCGTCACAAATAATTTCTTGACATTTTTTTAAATAACAAAAAAAACTTTACTAACACAAATTGATGCAATCAATTCTTTCATATCACGAAAGTTAATAACAAAACTCCACATAGAAACATATGAAGTCGACAAAGCACACTCATAAAACACAACTCATAATGCAAAGTAAAACGCAACTCATAAATCAAGAATTTAAAATTCCAAAACCCTAATTAATAAAGGAAGAAAATAACGGAAGCTTTCTATCTGTTCCTTCATCACTCGGTTAGCAATTGAAAAAAATTGAACTTAATTGTGGCCCAATCATTAGACGCCACTTGGGTCGTCGGCAAAGATGGGCTACAACCCAGGTTGTTGCCAAATTTTGCCCAACATATTATTGACCTATATTAGTGTACTTGGATCAGTCTTGACTTGTAATCCACTTCTAAGTCTTAAATATTAGTGGGCTCATTGAGTATAGTCAATTTTAGGCCCCGTTTAATATGATTGTGTATTTTTTTGTTATGTTTAGAAATGTATAAAGTGAAAAGAAAAAAACATGTTTAATTGAATTTTGAATTCTTTTTGTGAAACAAATCCGAGCAACAAGCAAGACAAAAATAAGATATACTGAAACTAATAACTTCGTTGGTGTTTCTCGCTTTTGTTGCACATGAGATTTTGACTTTCTCCCTCTTTGTCCGAACAACTCCCCAAGCCATCATCTTCTTCCTCTCAAAAGAAACCCCCAGCCAGGGGCGGATCCAGGGGTTTAGGGATGTTCCCGGACACCCTTAGATTTTGAGAAAACGATTATCCAACCCCTTGTGATAATTTATGTATGGACAAAAAAATATAATTGATATTGAGGGACACTCCTTAAATTTGAAAAAATGATTATCCTACATCATTTGTGTATAGGAATATAAATGGTAGGTTGGATAATTCAAATATAGAATACCATTATTATTAATAAACTTAATTTCCGTTGAGCTAAACTCATTTGTTGTTCGATTTTGAACAATGTGTAATAGTAAAATCGCATTCCCTATCTCTAATTATTTTAAAAACCTAACAATTAAACTAATTTCAAACTACCCTTAATTTGTATTGATTTTATGATTGTGCGGCAAGTGTTGAAAGAGTCTTTCAGCTTTGGGTTATATCAAGAACAAGTTTACAAATCGAATATGCGATAAGTTCGTGAATGATTGTCTAGTAGTGTATATAGAGACAATTTTTTTAACACTATAAACACCAAGTGTATTCTACAATTATTTTCGAATATGAAAACACATCATAGACTTTTTTAACCTGTACGAGTAAGGTATTTTCATATTTACAATTTTATTTTTATTAATTATTTTTATTTAATTTATTTTTTAAAAGAGAACACCCCTATGAAAAATTTCTGGGTCCGCCACTGCCCAGCCATCCTTTCTTCTACAACATCCTTGCTCGATTTGGCCAACTACCCCCAATTCCGACAATCTCACCACTCCACCATCTTCGCGCCAATCCTCAATCTCCCAAACGGCCAAACACAGCCCACAGTGCTGACGACCCCATCTCGATGAATTTTTGGATCTCGTCGTTTTTTGTTGCTCAAGTATCCAATCCTCTTATATTGCTTTTGATTTCAACCTATATAATCCCTCTTTTGTGGGGTTTGCTTCCCCAACAAGTTGTTTGTTTCCCTTGTTGATTTGAATTGTGTTGGGGTTGTTTTTTTCCCCTCAACATTCTAAAACACAATAAAATGAAAACTACTAAACAAGACCTTAATTTCGGTATAAGATTTTTAAATCTATTATTTTGGTAGGTCCAACTATACTGTTAAGTAGTTATATATTTATTTATTTATTTGCTTGATGATGAATAGGTACATAGTACATAGCTTTGTCATCTTATTAATCCTTTTTACGGGTGGCTATACGGTCCGGTCTGGTTCAATTGACCCAAATTGATCCGGTGCAGTCCGGTCTTTTTGAAAATATAAGGACCAAAGATTGGATTGGATACAGTCCGGTCTTGATCCGGTCCGGTCTTGACCTGGTCCGGTCCCAATTCGGTCTTGATTTTATATTGAACTTGTGGGGATTTGAGTGGCCTAAGGCCTGAAAGGGTGAGGAGTTGGTTAAGTTTTGTACTAAGTGCAAAGGTTTGTGATCGTTTATGCAAATTACCCTTAAGTTTTGGGTGTTGAGCTCTCTTATTCGGTCTTTATCCAGTTTTCTATCCGGTCCCGAACGGTTTTTACCTCAAATCTAAGCCCAATAATTGGATTGAATTGTTTACTATCCGATCCCGGTCCGAGTTATACGGTCCAGTTTCGAGTAAAACTAAAACACCCGACCAAATAGCAAGCCCTAATCGTTTTGCTTCCTTTTTCTGGACTCTCATCCACCCCCACACTCCCAGGAAAATTCATATAAATGAACAGGGTAATGAAGAAAGGTAAAAGTAAGAAAGAAGAAGCTAGGCAGGCATCAAGCGGTACCTGCATGCAGAGTCTTTTGCAGGGAATGGTATGGTATTGGTAGGGAAAAGGAAAACATCATCATTCACAAATTCTTCTTCAATTAATAATAGAAACTCGTGGTACGTATGCTGATTAATTTGGTGGCACTTTTTCTTTTTAGTTTCCTTCAATTTCACAACTCTATATAGGGGTAGCCAAGGTTGTTAAACCCCTATCGAACCCCCCGGTTGGACCCGGTCCGATTTGAGTCGGGCTTCAAAACGGCCCCCAGAAAGCCCCCCGGTCTGACCCCTAAAGAGGGAGAAGAAGAGTGGGGGAAGAGAGGAAGAGGAACGAAAAAAGGGAAATGGTGGGTGGATCATGGAGGTTAGATAGATTTATTTTGTTGAAAATAAGTTTTTAATAGATATATGTAAGATAAGTTTTATTTCACTCATTAAATCTTTAATTACTACCTTATTTGTATATATATTTAGAAAACGTCTAAAACGGCTCAAACCGGCCGGACCCCGATCAGACCATTAAACCTCAAACCCCTTGCTTGACCGGCTCAATGACTTAAACCGGTTTGACAACCTTGGGGGTAGCTAGAGAATCAATTAACGTGGACCCATATATGAAACATAAATAAATTGCTATTGAAAAATAATTTATATTCGATTAAAAGAATTCTTTAAAATTAAAGTGTAAGAGTAAATTTAAAATAAAAAAATCAAAACAACAAGGAGGAAAATAAATAAAATAAAATAAAATTTTGATTGTTATTAAATGAATAAAGTTGAAGGAAGAAGAGAAATTCAGTTTAATTTGACTATAAGAGAATAATACTTACATTAGATAAATTTAAACTTAAGAACTCTTATGATTTATCATACATATAATACATGACATTACATGGTATTAGGGCTGGGAAACAGTCCGGTTCGGTTTAAACCGGACCGGATTGACCCGGTTTTTTACAACCGTATTGGAGAACTCCACAACCGAAGACGGGATTGGATTGTTACCCGGTTTCAATCGTGACTGGACTGGATTGATCCGGTTTAAACCAAAAAACCGAATCTCCTCTTCCACCCCAAAACACAGCCGTTTGAATGACAAAAAATCACCCTATCCTACCAAACTTCAATCCTAATCTATTCCCCAACCTCAATCTTCGCCGCTGCTCCTCTCGCGATTCTTCCTTTCCATCTACTTTCGCGATTCTTCTTCTCCTTCTCCCTCTTCTAGATCAAACCAAATACACCCAAGCATCGCCTTCTTCTCCCTCGAGCACTCCTCTGGCTCGCTCTGCCTATGAGCTCGATAGAAGTTAGAGAGGCGAGAAGAGTTGGAGCTGGAGAAGTGGTTGGAGTCGCGCGAGCCGGGAAGGGGAGATCGAGCGATAAAGGCAGCAGACGAACTTTGGAGAGGCGATGCATGTCGCCCATCGCATGTCAAGCGATAAGATCTCCTGGGTCGCCGTCGCCGTCACCATCGCCATCGCTGGGAATTTGGAGAGCTCCGTCGCCGTCACCACTCACCATCGCCGTCGAGTTCTGGTGGCGGAGTGGCGATGGTCCGCGATGAAATGGAGGCTGGTCGGATTTTCTTCTTCTCCTACTCTTGTGTGGTGGGTCGGTGATTGGAAAAGAGAGAAGCTCGAGGGTCAGAGTGAGAGAGGGTTGAGAACAGAGGAGGCGGCGGCATTTAGGGTTTAGGCTGGGGGGCGGGCTGGGTGGGCTGGGCTTGGGACTGAGGGCTGGGCTTGGTGCTGAGGGTTGGGCTGGGTTGTATTTTTTATTTGTTGTTGTCTGGTTTTTTCGGTTTTAACCGGATCGGACCGGGCTTTTGGGCATTACAACCGTAAACGGAATTGGATTGGTTGAGATCCAGTTTCCGGTTGCAACCGGTACGGTTTAAACTGGCCGGTTTCCGGTTTGACCGGAAAACCGGGACCGGATTTCCAGCCCTACATGGTATGCTTCCAGCTCCCTCAAGCTATGTGTACAACGTAATATATTACAGCTCCGATCCGATCCCACTCATGTTCCCTCCAATGTTGTTTAATTTTCCCATCATTTACCAACTTTGCTTGCGAAGAAATTAACCCAACAGTACGTAATGATCAGTGCCAAAGCGATTGATTAATTATATATCATTGCAAACGTTGTCGTATTTGGAGGTTCTCAATTGTTAAATGTTTCCTGTCACCATTGAGCTTAAAGTCTTGTATGGATTCGCATCACTGTCTGTATTTTTCTAATATCTTGTCGTCATTCACTATAAGTGAACGTCTTTCCTCCTCCTATACATAAGCTCATTCCTTCGTGTCGTGTAGACTGAAAAAAAAAAGAGCAAAGAAAAAGGCGCGCGGTCAAAAGGAAATAGTAGGAACTGGAAGAGGGACGAAATGTGGTAGCCTGCATGATGATTGCAATGGTAGACACTGCAGAAGCATTCAATGGCGATTCTTTTCTTTTCTTTTCTTTTTGTTTGCGTACGCTTCCACATTCATCATTCCGCATATAAAATGCATCATAATTATAATGCAATGTCCAGCTTCATTCACCATTCTTCTATCTAGCTATCACAGCTACTTGTCTTTTTTATGGTACCTAGTACCTACGCTTCTCCTTTTTGTTAGTGCGTAGAAAAGTAACCTCCTCCATCACTTTCGCTTTCCACGGTAACTTGCATATATACTTTGCTCCAGTGTTTGCTTTCCCACCAATTAGGGGCTTGCTTGCTTTAGTTCATTCATACACAAATTAAACCCTCTCTTTTTGACTCCACAATCTACGTAGTTTCATCACATTATATTTGAGCTGTTTAGTTCTTGGAGAGCCAGTAAACTATCTTATGCAGGAAGACTGCAGCTGATATCGTCAGTCTTGTACTCATTAGTACAATACTGGATGAATATTTTTATACTGCCTAAGAAAGTTCTGGATCTTATTCATAACATTTGCTCGGATTTTTTATGGCATGGGGAAGGCACGGGCAGGGCAAAGGTGGCTTGGGACTTGGTTGCTTTACCTAAACGGGAGGGTGGTATGGGATTGAAGGACTTAGGCAGTTGGAATATGGCGTGTATGGCGAGATTGCTATGGCTTATTTTGATGAAAAGTGGTAGTTTTTGGGTAGCTTGGCTGCAACAGCACAGGCTGAAGGGGAGATCCATATGGGATATTCCTTTATCACAGTCTGGTTCATGGATTTGGAGAAAACTGCTAAAGTCCAGAAGCTGGTTTCAGTATAGATATGGTGCTGATACAGAAGGTAGGGTGCTTTGGGAAGGAGACCTGATGCCGAGATTTATAGTGCAGAAGGTGTGGATGTCAATTCGACCAAAAAAAGCTCGAGTAGATTGGTGGAAGCTGATCTGGAATAAGCATGTGATCCCTAGAAACAGAGTGGTGGCTTGGTTAATTCTGCTGAATAGGCTTACTACGAGGGATAAACTGAAGCAATGGGGGAAACTCTCCGATTCTGCATGTGTATTATGTCAGGTGGAAGAGGAATCTCATGCGCATTTGTTCTGCAAATGTCCTTATGCAGTTGACTTTTTTGTTGCAGTGTTTAACTTGAGCAGGTGGCCCGCTGATTGGGATGTCCTCATTGCTTGGCTATGTCGTAGATGTAATAAGGAGGGGAGCAAGGGACTGATCTGGAGCGCAGTATGGTGCTGGTGTGTCAGTATTAATTGGAAAGAACGGTGTGCGCGGATGTAAAGAGGTGAACAAAGATCGATAGAAGAGATTAAGAGAAGTTGGGTAGCTGATTTCAATCTTTTTGTAATGGGAAGGGCGGATTTTCGGGTGGAGATACAGAACATCCCATACTTGCGTAGCCTACTTTATGTTGGGTAGGTAGTTTTGGTTTTTGAGTTTTTCTGTTTATGTTGATAGGCAGAATTGTAGAGCTTTGGCTCTTTGTTTTTGAGGGCCCTGTTTTTATAGGCTGAGCTGAATAAAAGTTTCGATAATTACCGGAAAAAAAAAACACTAAAAACATGCGATATTATAAGGGGGGAAAAAAGCATTAATTAATTAACTCGGAGTGCACCAAAGACTTGCACAAGCACAACCAGCAAGAAAATTGGAACCACCTACCAAATTGCGTCCCAAATTTTCTCGTTACAGAAGATCTCGAGTAGTAACCGAGTGGTTACGTTACCGGAAGAAAAGAAAAAAAAAAGAACCAAACCTGAATCAGAATAATGATCATCATCCCAAACTAATTAAGTTGAACCAGCTCGATCTACACTCTGGTCCACGTCATGTCGTTCTCAAAAATCCAGTGGCACACCTCAATCTCCCCCGGACCAGAACCCAAAGCCACGAAAGCCCCGTGTTCCGGGCTCCATGCCGACGTGTCCAGGTGGCAGATCGCCACGCCAGCATTGACCTTCTCCCGACTCTCCACGTCAGCAATGTCCGCCTCGTAGACCCTCACTCTCGGGACAGAGTGGCAATAATACAACAAGTACGGGTACAGACTCTGATGACACGACACGGATTCCGTCACCCTCCCGCCGTCGATCCCTCTCACCGACCCAATCATCACTTCCCCCTTTGACCCCTTCACATTCTCCGTCGTCCTCACCGCCACGTCAGATCCCAGCACGGCCACCGCGAAGTCGATCATGTCCTCCGCCGACCCCACGCACCTCTTCACCTCCCCGGCGCTCGCCGCCCTCTCGCACTCCGCCACCGCGCTCTCGATCACCATCTCCGCCGTCGAGTTCCCGGCGGCGTGGAAGATTTCCTTCACCTCCTCCAGTCGCGAGGACGAAAACGGCAGTTTGGCAGCGATGGCACGCGGCAGGAAGGACCTCCTCGGCATTTTGTCCGCGATGTCCGGCATCACCATGACGCTGCCTTGGGTCAACATAGACTCCCTGAAAAATCTTCCGGGCTCCACATTCCTCTTATTTACCGACATGCCACCGGGATGGGCCCCACTGCTCGCGCTGTTGTTGTTGTAAGCGGAGAAGGTCACGCCGTTTTTGCTGTAATCCTTGAACGTACGATCAGAAGTGTAGGATTTGAATCCGACGGTGGTGGATCCTTTTGCCCCTTTCCCGTACTCTTTGAACGTGTCGTTGGAGGGATTGAAAGTTTTCCCGTAGTTGTTGAAGTTCACTTTGGCGGAGTTGGAATTCCTGAGGTACGATTGAAACGAATCTTCGCCGACGTTGGCCGAGTCTCTGTAGTTGGAGAAGCTCTCCGCAGCCGACGATCCGCCGGTGCCGTAGCCCTTGAAGTCGTCGTGCGGGTTGTTGGCCGTGCTGCCGTAACTCGTGAACGAGTCGTTGGCTCCCTGGCTCAGCTCGCCGTAGCCGGTGAAAGTGGAGTCGACGATGTTGGAGCCTTTGCCGTAGCTGGTGAACTGGTCGGGCGCTCGGTTGCCTTTCTTGGCGTAGCTGGTGAAGGATTGAGAGCCGGCGTTGGTGTCGTCGCTGTAGCTGGAGAAGCCGAGCTTGTGGCCGTTGCTGGCGGAGTCGTAGGTGGTGAAGCGGAGACCGGGCACGTTGACTCGGTTCTGGTAGTTCTTGAAATCGCCGAATCCGGCGGTGGATCTGGAGCCGTAGTTGCCGAAGCTGGCGTTGGCGACGTTGCCGTCGGTGGCGTAGTTGGTGAAGACCTCGTTGTGGCGGTTGGATTGTTGGCTGTATTTGAGGAACGAGTCGGAGGCAGAGTTCAACCCGGTGGAGTAGTTCTTGAACGAGTCGACCCCGCCGCCTTGCCTGGCGGTGCCGTAGTTGGAGAAGCGCCTGTTGGATGTGTAGAGAGCGAAGTTCGCGTCTCGCGATGAAGTGGAGTTGAGGCCGGCCGTGTCGAAGGAGCAGAACAAGTTGGCGGAGGAGCAGAAGATGTCGAGGTGGGCAGAGAGCGAGTTTCGCGAGGCGAGCTTTGTGAGGAAGGCTGACTGGGAAGCGGTGAGAGGGGAGGCTTTGGAGAGAAGGAAGTCAGATTTGGGGAGGTCGTTGGTGATGTGGTTGTTCCAGTAACGGATCAATGCTGCCTTCGGAGAGAAGGGGTTGATCGTGATCTCCTGCCATTTGAGAGCAATGCGAAATGTTATGTTAGTCAGTCAGTACACAAGGTGTTCGACAAAATGCACAAGAGAAAATTTTGAGTTACCTTGGAAGCCGAGACGGATGATAGTTGCAGGAGAACGGAGGAGGAGGAGAATACGAAGAAGAGAATAGTGGTGGCTGCCATGGTGGCGGTAATGTTGGGGCGTAGCGGCGGCATTTTGGTTGTTCGCATTGTGTATGTGGGTGGGTGGGTGGATCGAGGATGGATTCGACTTTGAGTGTGGAGGCAGGAATGGGGTGAAAAATGGTGTGGGTTTTTGGGGACATAAATAGCTAAAAGCTCTGCATTTTTAATCATGGGGTTCTTCCTTTCTTATCAAGTTTTGGCAGGCTGCTTTTTTAAATTCATGGACCATAGTTCTCAAGGGGTTATCCATGCTCGGATTACCTACATCTATGTTTTCGAAAACAATGGTAAAACTTGATGTTTTCGAAAACGAATCATCAGATCTTAAACCGCTATAGAATCGTTGGTTAATTACTGTCATTACTGACAAAATCGTCCTTGCATATAACATAAAAGAAATATCTAATACACTTATTTAGAAGTGAAATTATCACTAACCATAAACAAGTTCAAATTCATATAATCTATCACATCAATGTTCTAAAATAGTATTCAAACTATCTCACAAAAGCAATTAATTTTTTATATCGAATTCAAGTTTGTAATCAGTAGGGGTGTTAGTCGGTGCGGTTTCGGTTTAACCGCACCGAAATATCGGTTAACCGCAACCAAAATTGTCCCAAGATCACTAACCGAAACCGAAACCGACAAAGACTTCGGTTAACCGAAAACCGCAAACATCGGTTTCGGTTTTCCCTTGCGGTTAACCGAAACCGCAGGTTCTGGTTCACTTTCTCGGTTTTCGTTCAGAAAATGACCACCCAAAACCGAATTTCAACCACCTTTTTTAATGATTCACCCTCAATTTTGAGTGACATGCTTTTGTTTCAGCCTCTATAATCACACACCATAAAGTCATCTAAATCAATTGAACATAAAGCGTAAAGCAACCACACAATTCAACTACAACATAAAGTCTACATGCCCATAATTCAACCACAAGTCACAATCACAACAAGACACAAATAACAAGTTCATTCTCTCCAAATCATCAACCTAAATGATCCGAGGATCTCGCTCCAATTCATCTAGCCCATAGTCATAATTTACTCCAAGATCTTCATCTAGCCCATAGTCATCAACCTAAGGTTCACTCTATCGAGTGCAAAGGGGATTTAGAGAGGGCTGACTTTCGAGTTCTAACTCTTAAAAACATTTGAGATTTTTGATGGAGGGTTGTTTGCAATAGGTGAGAATTGGGATGTTTGGAATTGCAACTTTGATTGGTTTTGAATCTTACAACTTTCTCCCTTAGCCAAAGTAAAAAAACCATGTAGTCACACTAGTAGGCGGTTATCGGTTTTCTTATCGGTTAACCGCTAACCGATTAATCGGTTAGCGGTTAATCACTAACCAAAATACTACTAACCGAAACCGAAATCAATAAGGAAGTAGCGGTTATCGGTTAACCACTAACCGACTTTATCGGTTCGGTTATCGGTTAAAACCGATAACCGACTAACCGTTTATCACCCCTAGTAATCAGGGTGACAATCCATAGTGGACCACATAAACCTGACAAGAAGGATGGAAAATAAAGAAAAGGAAGTATAAATAAAAATTAGTGATTGATCTTGGATGATCTTAGTTTTAGTTAAATAGTTTTTTTCCTTAATTTTTTGAGGTTTAAATTGTTATTCGGAGGACTAGTCAAATTGGGGTGGTTCATCTGGTTTCATGTTAAACCATAAATAACCGTTGAGTCCAATCTAACCGTCCAATCAAATGAATCAAATCGCTATTGTAACTGATTTAGTGGTTCGATTGGCACACCCGTCGATTCGGTTCAGTTCTTATAACAATGGTAAAACTTAAATTTCATTTATATTCTTTTGTTCAAATTAAAATTATATTTTATATTAGGAGGCTATATTTCTGATTTGGATATTTTGTAACGATTTATGTTATTGAAGTAAATTAATTTTTCACAGGTTGAATTTAAAAAGAACACAAATTAATTTTGATATGACAAACTTATTGGGTAAACTTATTGCTATTGGGAAGACCGGAAGAGGGAATACTTTTAACTCAACTTAATTTGTAGACCATAAGTCACAGCGATTATATAACCAGAGAATTGTTTGTATATAGTAAGCATGGGCAATTGCTTGTCATTGCAAAAGGATTTGTTTCAAAGTCATGATATCTTGTTTGATGAAGAAATGCCATGATTCGATGAATAAGAGTGTATTCCGAATCAATAAAACAATTATGATGGATAGTTGTATAAAGATTTCTCTGATAATATATTATTATCTGAATTTTGACGTAAAAGATAAATTTGGCCTAAATTGATAATATGGAGTTTTGTTCAAACTTTTGAAATAAATCAACAAATTTTGTCTGAGATTTGGGGTTATCGTGACAGTCAAAATATTTTTTTTTTCATATGTGGTTCAGCACTCGGTACTTAGGTTGGCTGCCAAATGACTTCCATTTTTCCCATCATTCGGCAAACTAATTTTCTGTCCACCTGATGGCAGTACACTTCTATTGTTTGTATTTTAGTTTATTAACATTATTATTTTCAAAGATGGTCTTTTATTTCTTTTATTTATATTTACTTATTTATAGTATCTATTGTCCAAGTGTCGTCTAATAGGAGAATCACTACGTACACTTAATGCATGCTTGACCAGGATCATCAATAATGTCAAATAATAACAGTTGTGACTTCATCACAAGTTAAAATATCATACTCATAACTATCTGATCTTCGATTGACCAAAAAATTTCAACCTCATAAATGTACATTGTCTTTCATTATTTTTATCTTTAATGCATCAAAATGTTTAGGCCAAATATACAAGCATATAATATTTTCTTCAACTTGGTGACAACCTCATAAGTTTTCCATGATCTTACTACTCGCATGACTTTCTTTTGTTTACAACAAAGTGAAGCTTCTTGAGTGGCGGAATTCTTTGTCCAAGAGAAATACGCAAAAGGTAAATCAATTCTTAATTTCTGAAAGAAAAATAATAATAATTGTGAAGATTTTCATGAGCAATTTAGGTCAATGACCCAAATTTATGCGCCATGCATAACCACTCCCACATTAATCTTTAACGAATTATATCTCATTAGTTTAAAACTCGATTTTCTCCATACAAATTGGATAATTATACTATAAATTACATTCACCATGATATGTTTTGAATAAAAATGCGTCAATGGAGATGTCATATACCATGGTGCTATATATTATTGAAAATTAAAAAATTGAATGAATATCTTTGGTAGATCACAATTAATTTTTTCATAATTGTTTTTGAAATTTAACTGAGAAGGAAGAAAATATAATCTGATTGATAAAATGAAGTAACTGATTTTTTATTATTCAAACACCAACCATTAGAACTATCTA
The DNA here is from genome assembly GCA_946122785.1 of Linum tenue. Classification (NCBI taxonomy): domain Eukaryota; kingdom Viridiplantae; phylum Streptophyta; class Magnoliopsida; order Malpighiales; family Linaceae; genus Linum; species Linum tenue. The sequence continues at coordinate 17,081,385 of CAMGYJ010000010.1, read as the reverse complement.
ATGGTTTGAGTTTAATTATAAATTTGGCATATTTTGGACTTATGCATCCAATGTTGCCCATTTGTTGTACACACCCAACAAAAGGAAAGGAATTACGTGAAAAAAATATAAAGAAAGAGAAGACCTCAACTCCTCAAGTATGTTTAGCGAATCATCGACTATGGTAAGAAAGTAGCAATGACCATTTATTAATGTAAAAGAATCTTGTGCCCAAATATCAATATATACAAGATCAAAAGCAGTGTAGTCTTAGTTGTACAAACAATAAAAGGAAACCATTTTTGTTTAGCCTATAGTTGGAAATACTAATTACATGAAAATATGTAGAAGCAAGAACTTGCAGTTTGTTGGCAGGAAAACGTCCCATTTCGTAGTACCATAGGTCAATCTTCTGTTGAGATGTAGAAATACAACAAATGACTGGTGACTGGAAGTTAGCTGGCGTTTAACTTTTTTTAGTGAAGTGTGGAGTAGGAAGAATGTATAATCCTTAGACCTGGCAATCGGGTCGGGTTGGGTAATTTCGGGTTGGGGAATTCGGTTAAGGGTCGGGTCATGTTTGGTTGGCTGATTTCGGGTCAAATATTGACCCAACTCATTCGGTTTCGGGTCGGGTTATAGGTCATTTCGGGTTATGAGCGTTCTCAAAAACAATATCAAACATGCTTCATATTTTCTTAAAGAACACAAATTTTCACATATGCATGACAATAGTTTACCTAACACATGTCAATTAACATATTCTCAAATCCTCCCATGCTAATGAAACGAAATATAAATTGCGCAAATCGTCAAAAACCAATCACAAGAGTAATACTACTACAAGAAACACATGATATTTGATTATCCTTAAATTCGAAAAATGTCATTCAAATCCTTGTGATTTTTTTAAAACATCTCACAAATTTATGAGTGATTTTATCATATTTTGGGAGTGATATATAAAATGGAACAGGTCTAACGGGTCGACCCGCTAACCCACCCAACCGACCCAAAAAATCACGAGTTATCGGGTTTGGGTCATTCGGATTTCGAGTTACAAAATTTCTTATTTTCGGGCGGTTTCGGGTCGGGCCAATGGGTCGGGTTATAATTTGCCAGGTCTAATAATCCTTGTAGGAGACTAGCTGTAGTAATCATCCTCCAATTGGGGAAGTCCGAAATAAAACAAAAGGATAAATGGAACCATAAGCATAAATGGACGGATCCAATACCATCTTGCTAATATAGACTAAATTGAAAGTCAATTATGTAACAAACAAGACATTTGTAAGGTGAGTAGTGTTGAATATTGAATTGGCCTCATCGCAATAACAACCACCTTAAATCCATTTGGCATGTGCACATATGTGTTGTTAGCTAGACTGTATTTAGGGGTGGCTATACGGTCCGGTCCGGTTAAATTGGCCCAAATTGATCCGGTCCAGTCCGGTCTTTTTGAAAATATAAGGACCAAAGATTTGATTGGATGCAGTCCGGTCTTGACCCGGTCCGGTCCCAATTCGGTCTTGATTTTATATCGAGCTTGTGAGAATTTGAGTGGCCTAAGGTCCGAAAGGGTGAGGAGTTGGTTAAGTTTTGTACTAAGTGCAAAGGTTTGTGACCGTTTATGCAAATTACCCTTAAGTTTTGGGTGTTGAGCTCTCTTATCCGGTCTTTATGCAGTTTTCGATCCGGTCCCGAACGGTTTTTTTACCTCAAATCTAAACCCAAAGATGGGATTGAATTGTTTAATATCCGGACCCGGTCCGGTCTCGGTCCAGATTATACAGTCCAGATTCGGGTAAAACCAAAAAATCCGGACCAAATAGTCAGCCCTAACTGTATTGTGAAAAATATGACAAAGAGCATATGGTGTGATTAGTAACTCCTATATCAAGTATCCACTATGCATAAGTGAAGTTTTACCCATTAGAGAAAAAACATATTTACTTGGTTGAAGAGGCGAATAAGTCACGTGAGAGATGACTGAGTTTAGGGATGGCAATTTCGACCTGACCCGTTTTACCCTACTTGTTTGGCCTGTTTTGGGGCGGGGCGGGGTGGGCATGAGTACTCTCATCGACCCGACCTGCCCTGACCCGCCACATTCTCGACCCGTTCTTGTCTAAATTACATGTAATCTTAGTTAAATTACTAAGGAATTTTATTTATTACATCATAATTTAGCTATAATAAAGTTGTAAATTAGTGAAAACCTCAATTTCTCTAATAATTTAACTACATTTATCATAATATTGTTTATTTTCTTGGTCTTATAATAAAAATAACTGGTAAATGCCACATTTAGTCACTAAAATTACTAAATCGTGTCATGTTTAGTCCCTAGAAAAATTTAATAATAATTTTTGTCACTCGTATTACTAAAACATGGTACATTTAGTCATTCTTCTGTTAGCCTACGTCCAGCTCCAGTCACTCGAATTACTGATACATGTCACATTTAGTCACTTGAATTACTGAAACATGTCACATTTAGTCACTCTCTCGTTAGTTTCTGTCCCACTCCATTAATGGAAGTGACAGAAACTAAAGGGAGAGTGACTAAATGTGACATGTTCCAGTAATTCGAGTGACCAAAATTGATATTAAATTTTTCTAGTGACCAAACATGACATGATTTAGTAATCTCAGTGACCAAATGTGGCATTTACCCTACAATAACGAATATTTCTAATATTTTTTTATATAAATTACATATCTATTGGACCGACCTGCCCCGACCTGCGGCCCGTGATAAATTACCCGATCTGCCACGGAACGTGTCTGGGTACCAAGGAACCCGCTCCGGACCTGCCTGTTGCCATTCCTAACTGAGTTGGCTTTTGGTAAGAGCTAATGAGTTTTTTGGCTATCAATGTCACTAGAACCGGTAGGCTCGGGTGGGTTGAATCTCCATGCTCAACTGAAATGATATTTGCTTATCTACACTTATCTAAAAATATCGATGAAAAAATTACATTTTACCACCTAAAATGGTTTCTTCTTATATTTTAAATTTGTGTTGTGATGAAGTTGTGGTCTCCTTTAGAAGAGTTGTGGGGTTTTCTTTTGTTGGGTGATTTCTTGTGTTTGTGGTCTTTGTTTTGGTGGATACGAGGGTCTCTTCTCCCTCTCAATGATTCATAAAACCAAGCGTGTCTCTCCACCTCTTCCCTCTCATTAATTGCAGTCAACCCATTTAAATTAAAAAATAATTCATACAAAATATTCCTATTGGTTGAGACTAGTGTTTAACCCTATATATACAAAAATAATGCTAGCAATCTAATCGTTTATACAAGGAGAAAAGACAAAAAAAGAGAAAAATATAATAAAAAAAACTACATTAATCCTAACGGATAATATAAAAATAACATAATGATCCCTACAATCTTCTAACTAGTACACATTCTAGGAAAAACAGATAGTCTTCTATAATAAGACAAGAGAGATATACAAGCTGCATATGTTGCGTACTCAAGCGAAAACTCTGAAAATTCAATACAATTTTGGATGAAGACAAACTGAAACTGAGATATTGATCCAGGATTCCGATCGACATACACAGACTGGGTGGTGCGGAAACTGTACAACCTAAGCTAGCTGCCATATACTAATACTAGTACAAACAATGTCCAAGTAATTAAATAGAGCATTGCCCTTGCCCAACATAATTAAATACTGGTGTGCGCACTGCGCGGGTTACTATGGAACGTCGCAGCTCGCTAGTAGCTAGAGCTAGTGGTTAAGAACTCAAGGAGAGCATATTCCCACAGTTACATATATTATACATTTTGCAGGGCAGACAATCAAGCTACTAAGTGGCGGAGGCGGCAGTGATAATCTATTTATATGCATAGATTCTTTGTTTCTCTCACTCAGCCGGTCAGGCACCCAAGGCTTAATGTCTGTCTTTGGTACCTGTTTCAGTGTGTGTTAAAGAATTCAGATTCTCTCCTTTGCTCCCGCTGAATAACCGCGAATCTCCACGCTACGCAAGTGTTCGGTAGGTTGAATGAATGTCACGACAAAAACAGAGTATCAAATGGCATGGCAGGGTGCCCCATACTTCTGTGTTTTGAATGAATCATCTCGTCGCCTTTGAATCAAACTTTTCTTCTCGGCAGACTTCTTTATTGGATGCGAATGGGTTGGGTGTAACTTTATTCCTGCCTCAATTAAGTTGTTACTTTCTATCCAGGCTATGTTTGGTTTGAATTGGTACACAAATAAAGTAGAAGTTCTTCTTCTCTGGCCACACAAACACATGTTCAAGGTCAGTTCGGAAGCAGCAAGCTCAGCGGATTTATAGGTGTGATGCTGAAGTTCATGTAATAATGTTAGACTAGAGCAATTTTTTTTTTATACAAGATAAGATCATAGGACTATGGCCGGACACCAACAATAATAAAGAACAGTAGTTCGTATGCAATCAGACTCTCGATAAAAGAGCCTATTTCGTCATGAGGTGGGCAGCTCTTGAAAGCTTTGAGGAACAAAATAACACGAGACTGACAAATGATGTGAGAAGAGAGAAAGAAGAAAAACTTCTACTTTTCGAGCTGGTTCGGGTCGGATCAATGGATCAGGTTGTAATTTACCACGTCTACCACCGACATGACAACCATTGTGCATAGGATAATAATAATATCATAATAATAATGTTTATTGAGTACAAAGGTAAGACAATAATATTAGTAGCACTGCTCAATAAAATATGGCAGTGCAGTTATGTTTTTGTCTATAAAATATTAGGGTAATGATTTTTTTGTTAGTCAAATCTTTTTATGGTTCTTTTTTATTAGTCAAATATATCGAAATACTAAGATTAATTAGATTTAAATTTCCAGTTTGTAATATTGATTTGACAGCATGATACCGATTTGGAAGAGACACATGAAAATTAACATTCCAAAATTTTAATATTTTAACTAAGAAAGGAGTTACAAAATTATTAACGATAATATAAAAATGATTAATATTTTGATTCATTATAAAAAAATTATTAATCAATAGGATTTTAATAAGTTTAAATAACATAAAAAACAAAAAAAAAAGTTTGACTAATAAAAGGTTGGGTGTGCCTACGGTGACATGCATGTCACGGTGACTTGCACTTTCCGGTCGACCTCAGTTATGATTAGGTCGACCTCACATAGAATTCGGTCGACCTCATATAGGATCCGGTCGACCTCATTTAGGATTCGGTCGACCTCATATAGGATCCGGTCGACCTAATATGTTGTTTCAGTGTAAAAACAGTTCATGGTGCCTACTTTGGATATTCATATCGTACAATTGGCTAGATGGAAATTGAAGACTAATGACTTGTTTTGAAGCTGGAGTGTCCCTCTAAATATTGAAGTGATTGAGAGCTCGATAGGAAGTCCAGAAGACCATTTTTGAACCTCATCAAAAGGCTATGCCAAAACTGGGAAACTGCCTAGAAATGGCTAAGTCTGGAAACGTGTTTGTGAAGCCTATTTTTGAGCTCAATTCGAGAAGCATGAATGCGAGTCGAGTCCAGGAGCCTCTACCACGTTAAATTAGGTATGTTTTTATACAAATTCAATGAATTGGATGAAAGATTGGATATCTTTAAGGCTTCAAACAAAAGGGTCGAAGTTGCTACGAAGGCTGTTTTTCTGGCAGACTTCGAGCACAAGCAAGCTGCCAGAAAAACAGCCTTCGTAGCAACTTCGAGCCTTTTGTTTGAAACCTTAAATATATTCAATCTTTCATTCAATGCCTTGCCTTTGTATAAAAAAATACGTAATTTAACGTGGTAAAGGCCCCTGGACTTGACTCGCATCCATGCTTGTCAAATTGAGCTCCAAAGTAGGCTTGACAAACACGTTGCCAGACTTAGCCATTTTCAGGCAGTTTCCCAGTTTTGGCATAGCCTTTTGGTCAGGTTCAAAAATGGTCTTCTGGACTTTCTATTGAGCTCCCAAGTACTTTAATGTGTAGAGGGACACTTCAGCTTCAAAACAAGCCTTTAATCTCCAATTTCCATCTAGCCAATTGTAAGATATGAATCTCCAAAGTAGGCACCATGAAACTGTTTGTACACTGAAACAACTGATTAGGTCGACCTGATCCTATATGAGGTCGACCGAAAAGTGCATGTCACCGTGACATGCATGTCACCGTAGCAAAGTCCTAAAAGGTTTGGCAACGCAGGGCACTAATAAACAGTAAACACAAATAGTTAATAAAAGGGGCAGCGGCAGTGGCAGTGCAACTGCAAGTGGAAGCGTGCATATAACATTATAGGAAGTAGGGTTCGGAATCTAGACCAAGCCGTATGGAAAACCGCGGTCTAGACCGTGAGACCAGAATTATGGTCTGGTTTGGTTTGCGGTCTCCTCCTTTAATGCGTGGTCTGAAGTGGTCTGGACCGCGGACTACCGCGGTAAACCGTAACAGACTGCGACGCACTACCTACTAACTCGGACAAAAATAACACTAAATTGAACCTCCATTTGTGTATTTGAAGAACAAAGTTAGTTGATTCTTCATCTTGTTGAGAGCCAACAAATTGTCAAATGATCGCTTATGTGTTATCTCATTATCAAAGAACCACACAAAAACCAGAAAGACTCATAAATATATTCACAGACAATGTCTGTGACTATGGAGTAGATAAAAATTAAACACTAGAAAAAAAATTCGTTCACCTTGATGAGATAAGGAAAATTATTGACAGATATGCGACCATATTAGTGGTTCAAAATTACCTCGACATCATCACAAATGTTATCAACCGGGAGAACCTTCGGATCACTCGAGAGAGGACACAGGCGGTAGCACAAATAGGAATAGGGAAACAAGGCTATTTGATGTGTGTGTGTTTGAAAATTGAAAAAACCCACTTCTATCCTCATATTTCTTCTCATTTAATTGGGTTAATTGCATGGTTGGTCACTGAGATTACAATAAAGGTTCATGTTTGGTCACTCGAAATATTTAATTCCATTCGTGGTAACTAAAATTAGTTAAATAGTTAAAGTTTGGTCACTCTCCGTCCAACTCCGTCAACTTTTGCTTACTTGCCAGTCAACTCTAAAAGTTGACCGTAAAATGTGTGACATGGCAGTTAAAAATAATAAAATAAATAAAATTTAATTTTATAAAATTGCCACCTCATTTCTAAGTAATAAAAAGATAAAAATAAAATAATAGAATAGCTCAACCTCGGCCACACCCAGCTCACCGGAACCATCCCGGGTACCTTTGAAGGATTGAAAACAATTAGATTTATGATCTCCCTCTTGTCCAGCCAAATGGAAGAGCTCGTGAGTTGTGATCCTTGATTGTCCTTCCGTCCTCCTGCACTCGCAAACTCGTCAGCGTCGTCACGGTAGTATCTCCACCTCTACAATCATCGACTCTTCCTCCACGGCTGCAGATCAAATCCTTTATCCCCTCATAAAACATATCTAAAGCTATCGACTCCACCGCCATGAGGAAAAGTGGTTATCCATCCACCGCCCTATCGCCACTAACGCAGAAAGTCCGAAAAGCGAGAAGGGAGAAGATACGTGCCGGCCGGAATTGCCGATCTCCCCCAACCGCCGACACCCCGGGATCGCCGCCGCCTTCTTTTCTCCTTGCTTGAAAAATAGAGGTCACAAGAAACAGAGCAGCAGCCAAAGAAAACTGAGAACCAATTCCAGAGCGCAAAGTGATAGAACCTGCAAAATCACAACAAAAAGAGACAGTGAAACCAAAGAAGCCAGAGAAAACCAGTCTCTTGTGAATGGCCTGGTATGGTATTAGCTGGCGTCGACCAATCAGCTGGAAGAAGGTAGCTGCAAAATTTCAACAAAATCAAAACCCTCCAATCCACAAAAAGATAGCGGAGAATTTTCACCAAAAAAAGAAGAAAACCAAAAAGTTAAAATCATCGATCTATCAAGGAAGGGGAAGGAAGCTGCAAAAATAATCAACGGCGGCGCGAGAGGATGTGGAAGCGGTGAATTCCGGGAAATTATTCGAGGAAGTTTTGAATTTCCGGCCGATTACGAGGCGTGGTTGTGCTCCTTGTCCCCCTCCACGAAAACGTTATTCTGTCCATGTGGTTGTACTTCTTCTTCCTCTTGTACTCTATGGCGGTGCCAGACTTGTTGCCATTGGTGTGAACGACGAGGCTGGCGAGGCAATCGCCGACGGCGACAGCTGTTCCGTCGAGTCGCTTTGTTACAAGAAGGGAGGATGTATGGTCGGGGTCTGTGGCTCCGGCGACGGATTTGGTGCGAGGGTAGAAGAAATCGGTTGGGAAGAAGTTGTGGATTCCAATTATTTTATTTTTATTTTTTTTAATAGTTAGAAATGAGGTAACAGTTTTATAAAATTTAATTTAATTTTTATCATTTTTTAACTGCCATGTCACACATTTAACGGTCAACTTTTAGAGTTGACCGTCACATAAGCAAAAGTTAACGAAGTTGGACGGAGAGTGACCAAACTTGAAATATTTAACTAATTTTTGTCACCACGATTGGAATTAAATATTTCGAGTGACCAAACATGAACGTTTTTTGTAATCTTAGTGACCAACCATGCAATTAACCCCCTTAATTCCTACCACAATTTTGTTTTTATAGATACCAACGAAGGATTGGAAGGCGAACAAGAGTTTTTTTTTTTTTTAACATGGTCTGTCTGGTCCAAACGATGCGGTCTGGTCTGGAACGTATAGTATATGGTCTGTTCCATGGTCTGTGTTCCAACCTCTCGATCTGGACCACAGACCGTATCTATGGTATGGTCTGCACCGGACCGCACCTTTTCCCACCACTAATAGGAAGCAAGTATTCAAGAGGATGGGTCAAAACTCAAAAGTGGAGATGCTTCGGTTTTGGCTCCCCCTGGAACTGGGATTTACATTTCTTCGCAACAAGACAATTTGATTTGACGTTTATGAATATACATATTGTTTCTTAAATTTTTATAACGTTACTGTTGAGTCAGGATTTATTTTAAAAACAAATTGTATTCAACATTGTCAGAAGGTGTATTTAGGGGTTCAAACTTTATTGATTAACTAGTTTAAGAAAAAAACTGCTAATCTTAGTCACATAACTAAGTGAATATCAACTCTTTATTTAAATTTTAATTCAGTTTTAATTAAAAAGGGTCAGGTGATAATTATATAATTTATTTATTTAACAGTCAATTAAATTTTCGGTCGATGAAGCAACGACAAACGACATAACTGAATTTGTAAATTTTTTGAACTATTTTTTAATATTTATAAGTCAGGTTTGTTATGTTTATATCAATTTGAGTTGCATTGTTTATCATGCTTGTTTGTTATTTTTTTCAATTATGTTTGTAATATTTATATGACTAATTTGTATATATTGTAATTTGTAATGTTTGTTTTTCTAGTTTGTATATTTTATGTTAGGACTTTGCTACGGTGACATGCATGTCACGGTGACATGCACTTTTCGGTCGACCTCATATAGGATCAGGTCGACCTAATCAGTTGTTTCAGTGTACAAACAGTTTCATGGTGCCTACTTTGGAGATTCATATCTTACAATTGGCTAGATGGCAATTGGAGATTAAAGGCTTGTTTTGAAGCTGAAGTGTCCCTCTACACATTAAAGTACTTGGGAGCTCAATAGAAAGTCCAGAAGACCATTTTTGAACCTGACCAAAAGGCTATGCCAAAACTGGGAAACTGCCTAAAAATGGCTAAGTCTGGCAACGTGTTTGTCAAGCCTACTTTGGAGCTCAATTTGACAAGCATGGATGCGAGTCAAGTCCAGGGGCCTCTACCACGTTAAATTACGTATTTTTTTATACAAAGGCAAGACATTGAATGAAAGATTGAATATCTTTAAGGCTTCAAACAAAAGGCTCGAAGTTGCTACGAAGCTGTTTTTCTGGCAGCTTGCTTGTGCTCGAAGTCTGCCAGAAAAACAGCCTTCGTAGCAACTTCGACCCTTTTGTTTGAAGCCTTAAAGATATCCAATCTTTCATCCAATTCCTTGAATTTGTATAAAAACATACCTAATTTAACGTTGTAGAGGCTCCTGAACTCTACTCGCATTCATACTTCTCGAATTGAGCTAAAAAATAGGCTTCACAAACACGTTTCCAGACTTAGCCATTTCTAGGCAGTTTCCCAGTTTTGGCATAGCCTTTTGATGAGGTTCAAAAATGGTCTTCTAGACTTCCTATCGAGCTCTCAATCACTTCAATATGTAGAGGGATACTCCAGCTTCAAAACAAGTCATTAGTCTTCAATTTTCATCTAGCCAATTGCATGATATGAATATCCAAAGTAGGCACCAGGAACTGTTTTTACACTGAAGCAACATATTAGGTCGACCGGATCCTATATGAGGTCGACCGAATCCTAAATGAGGTCGACCGGATCCTATATGAGGTCGACCGAATTCTATATGAGGTCTACCTAATCCTAACTGAGGTCGACCGGAAAGTGCAAGTCACCGTGACATGCATGTCACCGTAGGCACACCCTTTATGTTATGATTTCTATACTTTCTATTTTGTTGGTTTGTTATACAAGTTTACGGATTTGTATAATAAGTAGTGATATTCTGTATGGTTAGTATGTTTTGTACTATTTGTCGGTTTCTTTTGTTATGTTTTAATTTTTGTTATTTTTGTCATGTTTGTCGGGTTCTTTTGTAATGTTTGTAAGCTTTGCTTTTTTTGTCCACCATGTTTGTCATTTTTTTCGATAATGTTTGTAATATTTTTATGCCTAAAAAACAATTTGTTTGACCTTTGGACGAAACTCCACTATATAAAGATGGAGCCTCCAAGTCAACCCGGCTATTTTTTCATTTTGTATGGTTTGTCGGATTAGTTTGTCATTTTTGTCTACCACATTTGTATGTCTAAAAAACAACCGGGTTGACTTTGAGACGGAGCCCCTCCATATAGGAGGTAGGGATGGATCCTCTAAAGTCAACCTAGTTGTTTTTTCCATTTTTTTTATTGTTTATATTGTTTGTTGGTCTAGTTTGTATTGTTTGAATAATTCGTATGTTTTCTATTGTTTGTAAATCTGTTTGTATGTTTTGTCGTTCTAGTTTATATGGTTTGTACTGTTTGTAAGTTTGATTTGTATACTTCTTAATTTTTCACAATACCCAAATTTCCCCTGTCGCTAATTAAAAAACCATTTTCATTTTTTAACTGTTGGATTGGTGTGTCTAGATCTAAGGGCTAGAAGGGGCTTAGTCAAGTGACTAAGCACCCCCTTAATCATAGGAGGGTGATTTACATAAATATCGTAAAAATAAAAATTATGATCATATATATAATGGTAAAAAATGTATTTACAAGGATATTGTGAAGGGGAGACAAAAAAGCGCGATCACACGCAAACTGAGCGAAAAGTAGGATGTTTTTGCTCCGCGCGAGCTGAGTGAAAAGCAAATAAATTTAGCCCATTTTGCGAGATATAGTTAGAGCTGAGCAAAAAGCAAACAAATTTTGCTCAGCTCGCAAAGTAACGCGCCAAGCTAAGCGAAATAGTGCTCGAGCTAGCTAAATACAAGGATCCCACCTATCACCTTCTCCCCTCTCGATAACAAAAGGTGCAGGCGGCAACGAGACATTGTGTCGCACATACCGAGAAATTGTTTCGCTCAGCTCGCGCGGCTCAGCTTAAGTTGAGCTCAATTTTATATACTTTTTGTGGCAGCTCGCGAGCTGAGCTAAATTTATTTATTTTTCGTGCATCTTCATGCGTGGCCACACATTTTCGCTTCTCCATCACAATATCCCTTGTAGATACTCTTTTTACAACTATATATCGATAAATATTTTTCATTTTTATAATATTTATGTAAATCACCTGTCGTCTTCCTAGTCTTCAATCGTGTTAATGCCTATGACTAAAAATATTATAAGCATAATATACACAACAACACACTAAATCATAAATAATTATACTATATATATACACGATTAAATTTATAAAATGATTAATTAATTAATAACAAATAAAGTATTTTTTTTGATTACCAACAAATAAAGTATTTTTTCGATTACCAACAAATAAAGTAATTGATATTTATTAAAAAATATAAGCTTCTTGAAATTACATTCGAAAAAAAAATTCAACCCATTTTCAAATCATCGGCTTCACCATCTATCCAGTCACAAAATCATTGACGAGACGAGAACCTCCTTCTATGTTAGTGGAAAAACTCGCCATTAGTCCAAGTATTTTAATGGAGCTTTCATCTTCAGATGATTACTGCCGGCGGTCATCAATTTTTTCATTGGCTACATTGGAAAAGAGCGTTTATTTTTTCATTGGCTACATTGCTAACCATCTACTAAGTGATTTGGGCCTAATTGCACACATTTTATCCCTGTGTTTCTTGGGCGATTGTAGCATTTGGACTCCTAAAATGGTGGGTTTAGGTTTTGTGCGTTTTAGTGTGTTTCAGGATCCAACAGGTGAAATCAACCCCGGAGTTGAAAGTTAGACGAAAAGAGGCGAAGACCAGGCAAAGAGGGTGATCCAGGCGGAGTTCACGGGTTAGCATCGGAGTTCACGGTCCACTATGGCCGTGAACTCAAGCCCAAAACTGTGAACAACGTTGCGTCCAGGGAGAATTCTGTAGTTACTACCATGAGACGAGTTAACGGTCAACAAGACCGTGAAGATTGAGGCCAAACCGTGAACTCCTGATGGCGAAGCGGTGCGTTTCGACATCGCGCTCCGTGTTCACGGACGCGTTGAAGAGTTTACGGTCGTGAACACAGGCCGTAAAATGAGCTCGATCTTCTTATATAATGTGAGCTGAAAGTAAGAGAGAAGGGAGAGCCAAGAGTGATAAAGTGTCTTCTTTTTCAGATTTTAGAGAGAGAAAGAACAAATCGAAGAAGAAAGAAGGCTAGAGTTTGCTCCAAGTGGTGGATTGGGAAGATTCTCCCCAAGAGAAGATCAACACAAGCTCAAAGGAGACTGGAGGCATCACCATGATGGTTTATACCTCTTCCTCTTGTTTTCTTCCCCTCCCTAGCATGAAGTTTCTTTTTTCACTTGGGTGTTGTGAAACCCTAACTATTTGCCATGTAGTTTTTGTGTGAATTGAATGATTGTTTATGGGTGTTGTTTAATTCAATGATTGAGGTATTTTTCATGTTGATTGTGCATGTTTGTGCTTAGCAATCCAATTGGTCATTCTAACCTAGATTAGAGGAAAACCCCCCTCTGAAGGGAGGCTCAATTGAGTTGGGATTCCTTGGGGCTTTTTAAGCCACCTATCTAGGTTAATGTAGGGCAAACCTTGATGTTGAATTAAGTAATTTGGTTAAGCACGATTAAGCCGACCAACCATAGGGTTGAGTGAGAGAGTAAGTCAACCATCAATTGCCTTAACCAAGAGGGCTACTTGAGTAGCCCTCTTGGTTAAGGCAATTGATGGTTGACTTACTCTCTCACTCAACCCTATGGTTGGTCGGCTTAATCGTGCTTAACCAAATTAGCCTATAATGTATCCCTTGTACATCCCTTGGTTTGGCAAACGAGAGTGTGGTCTACGACCATAGTTGCATTTCCTAGTGGTTCGCGGTCACCTTGCCCGTAACAATTAATTCAATTCCTCGTGCCATGGTAGTAGTTGGGGGAAGCGACACCCGAGTGATCCTTCTCACATAGAGCTTTCAAAAACCATTTACTTTTGCCTTGCTTTACTTTAATTTGCAATCTTTTCAACCAAAATCGATTCGCTAGATAATGTTTCAAGCAATTGAAGTAGGGGTACACGGACCGACCCGAGTCAATATTTAAACATACTTGCCCTGTATTGCACCCTACTAAGGTTTATACTTGGACCTTAGGAGGGAATTAATTGTGATATTCGGGACGAGTCATATTTTTGGCACCGTTGCCGGGGAGAACCATCTGTTATCTTGGAAAAGTTGTTTGGTGTTAATCTAGCTTTTAATTTCCAGTTTTAAAAGTATGGAAGGCGAAAAACGGCTGAAAAACAGACCAGAGAGTGGTCGCCGGAGCTTCGTCGGAAGCTCGTCGGAGACGAGTTTGGCGGAGAAAACTTGCCCCAAATCTCCCCAAAATTTCAGCACAGGCCTGTTTTGATGAGGGGAGAATGGGTATGCAGTTGGTTTTGGGTTTTGCTCGCTCGAAATGGATGAAAAATTGAAAAATCGTCGGATTTACGCTGTTTTCCGGCGAGAATTTGAATTTGTTGGCGAGTTTTGGGTCGTGAAGGGAAGAGTCGCCGTTCACGCCCATTTTATAGGCAAAGCACGACGTTCACGGACGCGTTGGCCTGTTCACGATCTTAGAGACCGTGAACACTAAATCCGTCCATGAACTGGGGTTGTTCGATAGGTGGTTCACATGCAGAAGTGGCTTGTTCACGGACACGTTTGCTTGTTCACAGTTGATAGCGTCGTATTTGCACATGTTTTCACCCTTGTTTCCTGACCATTTTAGCTCGAATTTGTGGTTCCTTGGCCTATTTTACGCTAGATTGTGTTATTTTGTCATATTTCAATCCTAGCGTGTAAAGGGAGGCATAGACGCTTCGGATCATTTGGAGGTCATTTGGCGATTCAATGTGCAAAATACGGTTGTCCCCTGAAGGATTACGGCCGTAATTCCCTTTCTCCTGACCGTAAAAATTATGCCGAGCCAAACTCGTGAAGATGTCTGAGGAAGTAAAAATACTGGCAAACACAGATTGAAATACGGTCGTAAATGGTTGATTACTGCAGTAATTCTAGGATGACGACCATATTTCCTCTTCATCAGCAATAAGTGAAACACACGTTTTGGGCAAAATACGGGCAGGCCAGAATTACGACCGTATTTCTGCCCTTATTTCGCCTAGAATCGAGTTGAAAGGGGCAGATTAGAGCCAAAGGAAGGGGATACAAATTTCCAGAGCAAAAACAGAGTCCTAGAGAGAGAAAGTGCGAAGACAAACCCTAGAGGTGATTTTGGAGCTGGGTTTCATTAATCAAGCTTGGATTTCATCCCTGGAGTGAAGATTATCATCCCAAACCAGATTATTCTCATCATTATGAGTATGATTGCTTTATATTCTGTTTTCCTCTCTTTATCTATGGAGTAGAACTCTCTCTCACTTGGGTATGAAGAACCCTAGTTCCATGTGTTAGGGATTTGAGTTGTAATGACTTTTGGATTGCTATACTGCTTGATTATAATCGATTGAGTCAATTGAAGCCTAATCAACTTTTCTTGATTTCTGCTGCAACCTAAGATAGATAGAATCTGATTAGGTTGTTAGAGCTTCTTCAATCGGCAGTAGTGAATTGATTATACGAGAGTTAGTCAATTCACTGCTTTGTACTGGAATTCATTCTATTAGTGGAGATCTGTGTGAATCGCCTTAGAGTCTATCCCGACGATGGCTAGTCGCCTGTCAGGTATTCTGTCTAAGAGAGCTTGGTCAGCTTAAGAGATTCCAAGCTAATTTAGGATCTTCCACAGTTTAATCAACAGTAAATCAACCAAATGGTATTACAACTTTGACTTAACTAAGGAGCTAGGGGGATTCGTTCCCGAGTGACTCTTCCCGTGCTTAAGAACTTCAAAAATTTCCTGATTTCTTACTGCTTTTGTTTGCAATCACTCTCACTACACTTAGTCCCGCTAGATAACATGTAATTACGGAGTAGGCAGTAGATCTAGACCCCGGGTTGATAAGTTGAACTTACCACTATTCTGCATTTCCAAACTGCGATTATACTTGGTTGTAGTTTGGTGTTGTGTAATAGCGTGTCAACGGTCTTTTAAGACCGTGAACTCAAGTGAAAATAGGGCACTTCTAAAATTTTTTGACTCGACCACTTGAACTCTTCACTTGACACAGAAACGAAAATGAAAAAAAAACGCCTCCGCTGGTTTGCCTCCCAACAAGCTCTAAGTTAACATCACTAGCTTGACGTTGCGGATCTATCATGCTTTGGAACATGATGCCACCCGCCCCGGACCTGCCCCATTGCCATTCCTAACCTAGAGTGGATCCGCCACGTTCTCGGGGCGAGACATGTAGCCTCCCAACCTAAGCTCCATGGGGTGGCCTTCTTGGCTGACAACCTTAGCTTTGCCCTTCTCCTTCCTTCGGGCCAAAGCTTGCTTCATCTTCTCCCTCCAAGCATTCCTCTTCCTTTCTTTGGGCATAGTACCCTCCTTAACTTCTTGCTTAACATCATCAAAAGCAACACAATTAATAGTGGGGTTCGCCTTAAGAGGCTCTCCCCCACTCACATTCAAGTCATTCGACACCAATTCCTTCACATCCTCATTTCTAGCCTTAGGTTCAATTTCAAGAGTGATACTCTCCTCGCCATTCCTCATAATCAAGGTTCCCTCATTAACATCAATTAACGCCTTGGCGGTGGCAAGGAAGGGACGTCCTAGTATGAGTGACATATCCGAGTCCTCACTTATATCAAGGATCACAAAATCTATCGGATAGCAAAACTTGCCCACTCGTACTAGCATGTCCTCCACGATGCCCCTAGGATCAATGACCGAGCGGTCGGCTAATGTGACACTAAGCTTAGTGGCCTTGAGTTCACCTAGGTCTAGCCTTTTGAAAAACTTATAGGGCATCAAATTGACACTTGCTCCTAAATCCGCCAAGGCATTTTCTATGTGATGGTTACCAATACTAAAAGGAATAGTGAAGCTACCTGGATCAGGTCGCTTCTTGGGAAACCTGTTGAGGATGAAGGGCGAGCACTCCTCTTCTAGAGTCACGTTGGCGAGGTCTTCGAACTTCGGTTTCTTGGTGAGGAATCCTTTGAGGTACTTTGCATACCTTGGCATATGAGCCATAGCTTCAGGAGGGGATGTTGATGGAGATTTCAGAGCATCTCCATGAAGCCTCCACATTCCGCTTCCAACTAGGGTGGCTATAAGGTCCGTCCGGTTAAATTGGCCCGAATTGATCCAGTCCTAGTCCATCTTTTTGGAAATATAGGCCAAAACTTGGATTGGGTACAATACGGTTTTGAACCGGTCCGTCTCAATCCGGTTTTAACATGTTTTTGACCCATTTTGACCATGTTGCAGAATATTCAGCAGCATATACCCATTTTCCTAGAATGCAGGGTCGTGTCTTAGATCGGAGGCAGGGCACGAGACGGAGGAGGGCGGAGGCCGGCTGGGTCGCGATGGACGACGGGACAGGACGGAGGCTGGCTGGGTCGCGACGTCATGTCGCGGAGCGCGGATGGCGGCCGACGACGAGAGGTTGGTGGAGCGTCGGTGAGTAGGTCGCGACGGACAGGACGTGTGCTGGCTGCCGGATGGGTCGCGAAGTCGCGTCATGAAGCGTGGATGGCGAGCGACGATGAGAGCTTGGTGGAGCGTCAGATGGCCGGCGAAGATTGCCTGGTGGACCGGCGACGATCGCCTGGTCGTTTTTGTCTTAGGGAGTTCGGCTTAGGGAGGAAGCTCGGCTGCTGCTTTGCAAAACGAAAAATCAAACCCTAGTATCCTCAGAACAGAGAATCGCTCTGCTGGGCCTGGGACGGATGGGAAATGGGGCGAGTGGCAGTGGGCTTGGCCTGCCTCTGGCTTATTTTAGTTATCCGGTCTTTCGGTTTTAACACGATTTTAACCCATATTTGATTGGTCTGGGTTTTTTTGCTATTTCTAAGACCAAAGAGAGATTGGATTGTTTTAAATCCGGTCTCGGTCTTAAACGGTTCAGTTTATACGGTTCGGTTTCCAGTTTTACATCCGATCCCGGACCAAATAGCCAGCTCTACTTCCAAACTCTCCTTGCCACTCTTTCTCTCCCTTCGGGGGGCTCTTCATCTCCATCCATGGGATTGGGGTCTTCCTTCTCAATCACTTCCTTAGCAACAACTCCCAGAGTCACCTTCCCGCTCCTCAAGTAAATCGTATTGCACCCGGCTTGATCTTTAGGGTTGGCAATGGTTTGAGAGGGTAGGGCTCCCTTTGGTCTCTTGGTGAGGATCTCGGCAAGATTGCCTATTTGCACCTCCAAATTTTGAAGGCTCTCTTGATGGCTTTGGAGTCCCGCCTCAAACGAGATAAACTTGGTAGTTACCATCCATACATTGCTCAATCTTATCGAACTTCTGACCACTCGTGCTCACAAAGGTATTCACAAGTCTTCAAGTTTGGACAGCTTGTCGGGTTGTTGTTGTTGTTGAAACTCTTGTCCACCTTGTACTTGGTAAGGTTGTTGGAAGTTCGAGCATTGGAATTGCGGCCTTTGTTGGCTGAAAGTCTGTTGAGGTTGGTAGTTGCCCGTAGGGCCTTGGAAACCGGGGGGTCGCAGATTAGTTGGCGACGACCAAGCAAAGTTAGGATGATTTGTCCACCCGGGGTTATAGGTATTGCTATACGGGTTTTCCCCCTAGCATTGGCAACAAAATTGACTTGTTCCTCCGGAGTCCTTGCTTCCTTCATTGCTTGACAATCCGCAAACTCATGGTTCGTGCTTGAACACCAAACACACGACATCACCGCTCTCTTCCCTTGCTTCTTATCCTCAAGAATAACCTCGATCAACTTATCAAGTTTTTCTTCAATTGGAGCACTTGCTCCTACACTTCTTACTCCTCGCTCATGTATGAGCCCACTGTAGAAAGTTTCAATCCGAAATTGTTCTTCAAACCCATGGTCAAGGCATTGAAGAAAATAATCGGAGAATCACTCCCAAGCATCCCTCAAGGTTTCCTCTTCATCTTGCTCGAAATGGGTGATCTTCTTTCTCCACTCGGCCATCTTCGAAGGCGGGCAATAGCGGGTCATGAATTTGTTGAGAAGATCATCCCACGAGTTAATTGAACGAGGTGGCTGGTTGTTGAGCCATCGAAGTGCCTTCCCCGAAATTGAGTAGGGGAAAATCCTTAATTGCAAAACTTTCGTCGGCACACCATTTATCTTCAAACTCCCCGCGAGCTCAAGAAATCGTTGCACGTGCTCCCTCGTGATTCACTTGTGTGCTCGTCGAACAAAGCATTGTTATGAATCATTGTCACGAGGGCTGGATTGATTTCAAAGTTGTTGGCCACCACAGGTGGGTGTAGGATAGGCGATTGAATGTCCGCCAGCCGTGGGGCCATGTAATACCCCATTTTTCTTGGGGCTTCCTCCTCTGCCGCCTCATCATTGTGGTTGTGAGCTTCGACGACTGCTCCTTCTCTTTGGTTCTCTGCCATCTCAACTCCAATATCAATTCTACTCCACTATCTCCAGAACACAATTGTTGTCTCCTTTCTTCACTTCTCCTCCTTGCTTCCGCTAACTCCCTCTCCCGAGCTAGGAGACAGAGAGTCATGTTGATGTTCTCGTCAAGCGGTACTAAGGGCGCCGAATTGCTCTAGGTCATGCACCTCCCTACAGACACTTAGAGAACAACACCATGTCTAGCACAAGCAAAGCACTCAAACAAACAAAGCTTAAAATTAAAAGCTAGATTAACACCAACAACTTTTTCAAGATAACGGACTGAAATTCCTCGGCAACAGTGCATCTCGAATATCACAACAAATTCCCTCCTAAGGCCCAAGTATAAACCTTAGTTGGGAGCAATATAGGGCAAGTAAGTTTAAATATCAACCCGGGCCGGTCCATGTACCTCTACTTCCTTTGTTGGAAACATTATCTCGCGGATTGGTTTTGGGTTGAAAAGTATGAAATTTAAATCGAAACAAAGCAAAGGTATATGGTTTGAAAGCTCTAGATGAGAGGGATCACTCGGTGTCGCTTCCCCCTAACTACTACCATGGCACGTGGACTCGAATCGGACGTTATGGGCAAGGCAATCATGAACCGCTAGGAGGTGCAACTATGGTCGAAGACCACACTCTCAACTACCAAACCAAGGGATACATTATAGGCTACAAGAGTAGCCCTCTTTGTTAAGGCAATTAAGGGTTGACTTACCTTCTCCCACAAACCGATGGTTGGACGGTTTAATCATGATTAACCTAGTTGATTAATTCAAGATAGAGGTGCTCGGTTGTACTGTCACACTAGAAAGTGGCCAAGTGTAACAACCTACTAATGCGTAGTATAGCGGGTTTAGATTTAAATGTCAACCCGGGTCCTAGGTGCGATGACTACTCGTGAAATTCTTATTATTTAGCGGTTCAACTGTAGAGAAGTTCCAACTAAACTAGCAAACAAAAGCAGTAAAGGTTGTGTTCTAAGTTTGAGAGAGGTCACCCAGATATGGTTCCCCCTAGACCGCAGTTAAGCCAAGTTGTAATTCACCCAGTCCGGTTTCAATGATAATTATACTGCGGAAGGTTCTTAGACATTGATAACATCGGATTTGCACATGTTTGAGACCTCGTTTCTTGATCATTTTGGATTGAGTTTCAGCTTTCTTGGACTATTATATGCTAGGTTGTGTTCCTTTGTCACATTTCAGGTCCTAGCATGTAAATTGAAGCATAGGCGCAAGTTTCAAGCCAATCAGAGATCATTTGGCAATTCGGAGAAGAAACACGAGCATGACCTGAGGAATAATGGACTTGTACCTCATATTATGGAAAAATAATCATGGAATTTTTTCATGAAAAAAGAGGACGAGACTACGAGCGTCTGGGATCAAATGGCGACTGATTCGGAGTCCGGACGAGGGAGAAACAAAGCATTAAACAGAGGCTGAGCAAGCCACACGGACAAGCCTAAAAACCCACACGGCCGTGTGACCTGGCCATGTGGCCGTGTGGAAATCACCGAGCCTTCACACGGGCAGCTGGGAAAGCCACA
The DNA here is from genome assembly GCA_946122785.1 of Linum tenue. NCBI lineage: Eukaryota > Viridiplantae > Streptophyta > Magnoliopsida > Malpighiales > Linaceae > Linum > Linum tenue. The sequence continues at coordinate 17,060,639 of CAMGYJ010000010.1, read as the reverse complement.
CGGTCGTGTGGCCTGGCCGCGTGACCGGGAATTTCTGGTTAAAACCCGATTTTCAGCAAAAAGGAAAGGGGAGAGCGGGTTTTTGGTTCCCAAACACCCAAGGGACGAACCCTAGAGAGAGAGCTAGAGAGAGCGACTTGGGAACATTATTGGAGCTATTTTGGAGGATTTCATCGCCATTGGAGCTCGGGAATCAAGCTTGGAGATGGAGATTGAAGATCTAAATCAGATTTCTACAGTCTCTCTCTTCTCTATGGAGTAACTTTCCTTCACCTAGGTTTTGAGGAACCCTAGTTCCATGTGTTAGGATCTTTCTTGTATGAAGTTTTGGATGCTATATTGTGTGATTATAATCGATTGAGGCATGATTTGTTGAGTCAATTGAATCTTGATCAAATTCTCTTGATTTCTGCTTTAACCTATGATAGATAGAATCTGATTAGGTTAAGAGAGCTTCCTTGATTGATAGTAGTGAATTGGTTGTGCGAGAGTCAATCAATTCACTGCTTTGTACTGGAATTCATTCCAGTAGTGGAGATCTGTGTGAATCGTCTTAGCTGTCTATCCCGGTGAAGGCTAGTCGCCTACCGAGTATTCTGTCTAAGAGGACTTGGTCAGCTTAAGAGATTCCAAGCTAATTTAGGATCTTTCGCAGTTTAATCATCAGTAGATCAACCAAAGGTAATTTCAACTTGGACCTAATTGAGGAGCTAGGGGGAAACATACCTAAGTGAGTTCCCAACTTGTAATTAGTAGAGTAATCAGTAGAGCAGTTTATAAATCAATCCTTAATCTAGTTTGCTAGATAATGAACTGAAGCTGAGTAATAGTAACTCTAGAGACCCGTGGATTCGATATTTTTACTTGTGCCACTATACTTGATAGACCGTTATTTACACATGTTTTTACCCCTGTTCTTACACCGTTTGAGGTGTTGATTCTCGTGTTTTGGCCGATTTCATGCTAGGTTGTGCTTGTTTGTGATATTTCAGGTCCTAGTACGTGAATGGAGGCTTGGGAGCGAGTTTGGGGTCGATTGGACGAAGATCGGACGCATGGCGAGGTTCTAAGGAAGCCACACGGGCAGTCCTGGGTATCACACGGCCGTGCAAGTTGCATTTGTGGCCGTGTGACTTTCGCCAAGAGCAAACACGGGCAGAGCAGGAAATCCACACGGCCGTGCGACCCTGGCCGTGTGGGATGGCTGAAAATCGACCTAATTGATACGACGCGTTTTGACTCACACGGGCAAATGGGTGAGCCACACGGCCGTGTGGCCTGCCCGTGTGAGTCGGGAAATTCTGGTTTTTCAGCCAATTTCGAGCCAAAAGTGGGAGAATGGGATTTTCAGAGCAAAAACAGAGCCTAGAGAGAGAAAGTACGAAGAACACATCCTAGAAGCTATCTTGGAGCTGGGTTTCATCGAATCGAGCTTGGAGATCGTCATAGGAGTGGAAATCATCATCCCGGAGCAGATTTTCCTCATCATTATGAGTATGACTACTCCGATTACTGTTTTCTTCTCTCTCTCTATGGAGTAGAACTTTCTCTCACTTGGGTATGAAGAACCCTAGTTCCTTGTGTTAGGGATTTGATTGTAATGACTTGGGATGATTTTACTGTTTGGTTTTAATCGAATGATGCATGTTTATTGAATTGATTGAAGTCTGATCAGCTTTTCTCGATTTCTGCTGCAACCTGAGATAGATAGAATCTGATTAGGTTGTTAGAGCCTTTTCATTCGATAGTAGGAGATTGGTTATACGAGAGTTAGCCAGTTTACTGCTTTGTACTGGAATTCAATTCCAGTAGTGGAGTTCTGTGCTTATTGCTTCAGCTTTCTATCCCGGTGAAGGCTAGTCGTCTGCCGGGTAGTTAGACTGAGAGGGCTTGGTCAGCTTAAGAGATTCCAAGCTACTGTCGGATCTTCCGCAGTCTAATCAACAATGAATCAACCCAGGCGAATTACAATTGAACCTAACTAAGGGGCTAGGGGGACTTATTCCCGAGTGACTCTTCCTGCTTTAGAAAACCGAACCATTTCCTGCTTTCTTACTGCTTTTGCTTTAAACAACAATCAATCGAATTAGTTGGCTAGATAATAGACAATCACGGAGTAAGCAGTAGATCTAGACCCCGGGTTGATAATAGAACTTGCCTATTACTGCATTCCTGGACTGCGATTACACTTGGTCGCAGTTTGGTGTTGTGTTTTGGTGTGTCAAGTTTTTGGCGCCGTTGCCGGGGAACTTCTAGGTTATTAGGGAAACGTGAGAATTTTTTACTCTAGATTTTTCTTTATTGCATTTTTCTCTTCCACATGTGTGCCTTCACGGGTTGCTTCTGCTGATTGTGTGCAGGTAGTGCATGACCCGTAGCCAGTCGGGAGATCTACTACCATTAGACCAGGAGCTTGAACGAACCTGCAGGAACTTCAAGCGGGCTCTAAAGGCGCGACTGGCTGCGGAGGAGGCGCTATCACAGCTGCAGATCGAAGAAGAAGAAGAGAGATGGCTGATCCATAGAACCATGATGTGATCAACCCAGATGAGCAGACCATGGGATCCTACTGGACCGCTAGAGCTGCGGACATGAGGTCACCCATTCAACACCCTCAGGTCCCAGCCAACAATTTTGAGGTGAGCACCTCAGTAATCACCATGCTGCGCGGTTCAGTGGTGTTCCGTGGTAAGGAGGGAGAGTGCCCCGATCACATCTCAGGCGATTCCACGAGCTCATCGATGGAATCAAGATCAATGGGGTACCAGCAGATGCCATCCAGCTGAGGTACTTCCCATTTACTCTGGAGGGGCAAGCCAAGGAGTGGCTAGACACTCGACCTCCGGGCTCCATCACCACGTTCGCCAACCTGGCGGACAAGTTCCTCACCCGCTACCATCCTCCATCCAAGACAGCTGACCTGCAGAAGCAAATCACACATTTTGCTCAGGATGAGGATGAGATCATCAGGGATGCTTGGGAGAGATACACCAATCTCTTTCTCAGGTGTCCCAATCATGGTTTCAATGATGCTTTCAAGGTGGCACCTTCTATCACGCCCTCTTCCCGGAGGAAAGCAGCTGATTGATTCGGTTTGTGGCGGGAACATGCTGACCAAAACCCCGGCACAGCTGAATCAACTCTTTGAGGAGATGGCGGAGAACGGGTACGATTGGGGCACTGCCAGGAGATCGAGACGAGCACCAGGACGGGGTGTGCATGCTGTGGGCACCTAGTCATCTGATTTGGTGCAGGTGGTATCGAAGCTGGTTTCAGCTATCGATCGTTCTGGTTTGATTGCAGGTTCAGGACAGCCGCAGGCGATGCACTGCCAGTGGTGTGAGAGCTCCCATCACACTGGAGGACTGTCAGGCGATGAGGGAATCGTCTACTTTCCAGGAGCAGGTGGACTTCATCGGTAATGCCAGGCGCTTCGACCCTTATCAACACCTATAACGAGGGGTGGCGCCAGCATCCTAACTTTTCTTGGGCTGGGCCAAATCCCAGACCACCAGATCCCCAGGGACCACCCGGTTTTTAGAGGCCTCCATACCAGCCCAGACAGGGGCAATTTCAGCAGCCACAGCAGCCACTCTACCCGCCCAGACAGGGGCCAGTTCCACCTCAGTCACAGGTGCGACCATTTCAGCAGCAGGCAGGGCAGCACCTGCAGCCCCAGTACAGAGTGACCCGATGGCGGAACTGAGAGATCTGGTGGGTTCTCTGGCCACCTCTATTGCAAATAAATTCAATAACATTGAGCAATTCATGGAGAAAGCTTCAGGCAAATTCTTGGAGCTAGAAGCTGGTCAGAGAAAACAGGCTGTGCTGCGAGATATACAGACCCAACTTGGGAGTGTTGCCCAGGCTGTCGCTCAGAGGACTCCAGGTACCTTGCCTGGTCAGACCATCCCTCACCCGTAGGACCCGAATGCCAACTGCAGTGCCATCACAACCAGGAGTGGCAAGGTGACTGCCGATCCACCTGTTCGGGCAGAGGAGAGAGAGACCCCTGCTTCAGCACTTCCAGCTAATCAGGAAGAAATGGAGAAGGAGGTTGAGGTGCCTGCTCCTAAACCGCAACCAGTGGTGAAGGAGTATGTACCACAGCTTCCCTTTCCTACTCGGTTGCACAAGGACCGACTGGAGACTGAGTTTGCCAAATTCATGGCAATGCTGAAGCAGGTAAATTAGCATGCCCTTCGTGGAGGCATTATCGAAGATGCCCAAGTTCATGAAGGATCTCCTCACCAACAAGAGGAAGCTTGGGGAGCTGTCAACGGTGATGCTAAACGAGGAGTGTTCTGCCATCCTGCAGAACAAACTACCAGAGAAGCGAAAAGACCCAGGGAGTTTCACTATCCCTTGCATGATTGGTAGTTTGCATGTAGGGAAGTCCTTGGCGGATTTAGGCGCTAGCATAATGTCATGCCATATTCACTGTTTAAGAAGCTAGGCCTAGGTGAACCCAGTAATACTAGGATGAGCATCCAGCTTGCTGATAGATCCATTGTGCATCCTAGGGGTATAGCAGAGGACTTGATAGTCGCAGTAGGGCCATTTTCATATCCTGTTGATTTTGTGATTTTGGACATAAATGAGGATGTTGATGTGCCATTGATACTGGGTAGACCTTTTCTCGCCACCGCCAAGGCGCTGATTGATGTTAATGATGGAAAACTGATTTTGAGAGCTGGGGGTGAACAAATCACCTTCTCTGTTTCTGATAATATGAAACACCCCCCTCCATGATGATCTTAGTTACTGTGATGTTGTTGCTGATTTTGAGACCGCACTCGCCATCACGAGTGCGGGTACTGATGATTTCCTTGAGCGTTGTCTTTTGCTAGGGGAACAGGCATCACAGGATGCAGCTGGAGCAGCTTGCGGAGCTGGACGAGGCTGCGATCGAGGGGCGAGAGATACCATTCAAGCCGATCCCCATCTCGCCCCGGCTCGCTACATCATTGGAGGAGCCACCAGAGTTGGAGCTTAAACCCCTCCCATCTCACCTGGAGTATGCATTTCTCCGGGAGGGGAATAAGCTCCCGGTTATTATTAGCTCGGATCTGACACCCGAGCAGAAGAGCAGGCTGGTGGCTCTGCTGCAGAAGTATGCCCGGGCCATGGCATGGAAGATCACCGACATCAGAGGCATTAGCCCATCCTTCTGCTCCACAGAATTTGATGGAGGATGAGGTTAAGCCAGTCAGGCAGCCACAGGAGATTGTCTCCTAACTTGGAGGCAGTGGTCCGGGCAGAGATTGTGAAGCTCATGGATGCAGGGATCATCTTTGCTATATCTGATAGCAAGTGGGTCAGCCCCACTCAGGTGGTCCCGAAGAAAGGCGGGATGACTGTGGTCCCGAATGAGAAGGAGTTGATCCCGATGCGGACCGTGACCGGCTGGAGAGTCTGCATCGATTACCGGCGCCTGAACGACGCCACCAGGAAAGATCATTTCCCCTACCTTTCATTGATCAGATGCTGGAGAGGTTGGCTGGCCATGAGTTCTATTGCTTCCTGGATGGCATGTCTGGTTACTTCCAGATTCCTATTGCACCGGAGGATCAGGCGAAGACCACATTCACTTGCCCCTTCGGTACTTTTGCTTACCGGAGGATTCCATTTGGGCTGTGTAATGCACCGGCGACCTTCCAGAGATGCATGCTGGCGATCTTCGACCGACTGGTTGGAGAGATCATGGAAGTCTTCATGGATGATTTCTCGGTATATGGAGACTCCTTCACTCACTGTCTCCATAACCTGGAACTCGTTCTGAAGAGGTGCGAGGAGACTAATCTGGCACTCAGCTGGGAGAAGTGCCATTTCATGGTTCGTGAGGGTATTGTGCTCGGGCACAAGATCTCCAAGCAGGGGATTGAGGTGATCCGCGAAGATTGAGACGATCAGTCAGCTACCTCCTCCTGTTTCTGTGAAGGGGATTCGCAGCTTTCTGGGTCATGCAGGCTTTTACCGGCGCTTCATCAAAGATTTCTCGAAGATTGCCCTGCCTTTGACCAAGCTGCTGGAGAAGGATGCACCATTCCAGTTCACTCCCGAGTGCACAGCTGCATTTGAGACTCTGAAGGAGAAGCTTACCCATGCACCTATCATGGTGACTCCTGACTGGTCTCTTCCTTTTGAGCTGATGTGCGATGCGAGTGACTATGCAGTCGGAGCAGTTCTGGGTCAGAGACGCGAGAAGCACTTCCAGCCCATCTACTACGCGTCGAAGACCTTGAACGATGCACAGGAGAATTACACCACCACAGAGAAGGAGCTCCTCGCTGTGGTGTATGCGTTTGACAAGTTCCGACCCTATCTGGTGCTCTCCCATGTGGTGGTCTACACTGACCACTCGGCGATTCGCTACCTGATGAGCAAGGCTGATGCAAAGCCTAGGCTCATCCGCTGGATCCTGCTGCTGCAGGAGTTTGATATCGAGATCCGGGACAAGAAGGGAGCCAAGAATGTGGACAACTTCGAGGAAGAGATCGACGACTCCTTCCCAGGTGAGCGATTGCTGGCGATGACCCTGGTGGACAGCGTGGCCCCTTGGTATTCTGACTTTGCCAATTATCTGGTGGGCAAGCAGTTACCCAAGGGGATGGCTTCTCATGCAAAGCGCAAGTTCTTATCCGATATGAAACTACTTCTGGGAGGATCCTTACCTCTTCAGAATCGGAGTAGATGGCGTGATCCGACGCTGTGTCATGGAGCATGAGATGGGAGACATCCTGTCTCAATGTCACGAGGGACCTACTGGAGGTCATCATGGAGGAAACCGCACGGCGCGGAAGGTGCTACAGTCGGGCTTCTATTGGCCCTCGCTCTTCAAGGATGCAGACACCTTCGCACGACAGTACGACCGCTGCCAAAGGTCAGGTAACATTTCTGCCCGGGATGAGATGCCCCAACATATCTCTGTTATTGTGAAATTTTTGATGTTTGGGTATCGATTTCATGGGCCCATTCCCTCCATCTTTTGGCAATCTGTACATATTGGTTGCAGTGGACTACGTCTCGAGGTGGGCAGAAGCTCAAGCCATGCCCACCAATGATGCAAGATGGGTCTGCTCCTTTTCTGAAGCAGCTGTTCTCCCGGTTCGGGACACCTCGAGCCATTATTAGTGATAGAGGAACCCATTTTCAAGGGCAATTCACTAAACTCCTCTCTCGCTATGGCGTTAAGCATCAGGTCGGTGGCCTACCATCCCCAGTCAAATGGGCAGGCCGAGCTGACGAACCGATAGTTAAAACTTATAATTGAAAAGACTGTGGATCAGTCTCGCAAGGATTGGTCCATCAAGCTCGATGATGCTCTCTGGGCGTATAGGACTGCCTACAAAATCCGATTGGCACCTCTCCCTATAGGCTTGTCTATGGGAAAGGCGTGCCATTTGCCGGTAGAGCTAGAGCACAAGGCCTTCTGGGCCATTAAGCTGCTAAACCTGGATTTGAGTGTTGCAGGTACAGAACGGAAGTTGCATCTGCTGGAGTTGGAGGAGTGGCGTTACCACGCCTACGAGAACACCCTGCTCTACAAAGAGAGCACCAAGCGTCTCCACGACGCTAGGTTGAGGGGCCCGAAGGAGTTTCAGGTAGGTGATCGTGTTTTCCATTCAATGCACGCCTGAAACTCTTTCCGGGCAAGCTCCGTTCGAGGTGGTCGGGACCCTTCACGGTCACCCAAGTTTTCCCGCATGGTGCGGTGGAGATCAGCAATGCCCAAACCGAGCCATTCAAGGTGAATGGCCACCTCCTAAAGCTGTACTTGGGAGGTGTTGTCGAGCGCGCCAGAGCTGCTGATCAAGCTCGAGGACCCTTAGTTCCTCTACTGGCGTCCAGCTAAAAGACGGTAAAGAAGCGCTTGTGGGGAGGCAACCCCACCGAGGTTTGCATTTTCTTACCTTTTTTCCTTTGGTTTTTGTGTTTTTTGAGTCTTGAGATGTTGATCCAAAGTCAAATGTCGTTTTTGAGTGAAAACAGGTTGAATTCGGGGCTCCAGCACTTCACACGGCCGTGTGGATTTTATCCCCTGGCCGTGCGAGCTCTCGGCAATTTTCACACGGCCAAAAGTGCAAATTAGCACGGCCGTGTGGATTGGCCTGGCCTGGCCGTGTGGCCGACACGGGCAACACAAATACTCGCACGGCCGTGTGGATTTTATCCCATGGCCGTGCGAGCTCTCGACAAATTCCACACGGCCAAATGTGCAAATCGCACGGCCGTGTGGAATTCCTCGGCCTGGCCGTGTCGGCCAACACGGGCAAAATTGCACCTTGCACGGCCGTGCGAGCCTGCCCGTGCGGCCGAGCCACGGCCTATATTCGGCCAGCACGGCCGAGTGGTCAGAACTTTTCACAACCCTCGCCGGAATCCTCTGAATCTGGCCGGAAAACCGCGACAAACCACCCTATTTTGATTTTTCCGGCCATTTTTTGTCATTTTTTCACCAAACCAACAATAAACCCATCCTTCCCACACCAAACGCGGCCTATCCCTCCATTTTGAGGAGATTTGGCCGACGTTTTTTGTCGCCGGAGGCGATTTCCGGCGAGACTCCGGCGAGGCTTTGACGAGCACTTCCGGGCATTTTTTCGACTTTTCTTCGCGTCCATCGCCTTCCCCTCATCATACCCTACACCTCTACTTGAGTCTCCAGGTTTGATTTTGCCCTTAACTATGTTAATTTGGAGAATTGGGTGTTAGGGTGTATGTTTAGAGAACTTCATTGAATCTTGTGATTTTTGTGCAATTGATTGAGGGGAATGCCATGGAGTGTGTTTGAATTGTGTTGGGCAATGTCCCCCTTGATTGTTTGAGCCCTTGTGTGCAAGAATTTTGCCAATTTCATGCTTAACTTAATAGTGCACACAAGGTGTTCGATGAAATGCCTGTTTTTCATGCCATGTTGTGGCCACCGGTTGGGGCCCTTAACGATATACTTTGAGGGTGTATTTGCTATGGATGTGAACCTTAAGTTGCCTACTTTCTCGTGAATGTGCACCCCCACTCAGATTATGCTTGATTGATCGAGTTTTTGACCCCCGAACTATGGATGAAAACCATGGTTAGGCTGTTTTCTGTTCTTAAGTGTGGGTTGTGATTGACCTTTCTTTGGCTCTTTTGGTTCCACTTTGGGTTGTTCTTTTGCAGGACAATGTCGAAACCTGACCTCAAGCACCCGTTCATCCGGGATCTGAAGAGGGGCCCCGACGGTTTGTTTATGTTGTAGCCGTCTGGGCTAACACTTATCCCTAACACACAATGTGCTAGTGTGTTCTTGGTGTTCGATTCGTGCAGAACTGTCCATCTTCCCGTCTGTTTCTCGCTGACTGGTCCACTTCCAGTCCCCCAGCAGTGTTTCCTTCCGGTAACATCGTTCCCCTTATCTCTCCCTCTACTCCATTGAGGGCAATGTCGTGCTTAAGTGTGGGGGGGGGGGGTGCTTCGCATCGGTTGGAATATATATCTGTGTGCTTGGAGCCTAGTCCGCTGTCCGAATCTTACGATTTGAGGGCTCAAAGTACTGCTGTTTGATCATATTGGCACTGTGTTTTGATTGATGAATTGAATGGTTTGCAGATTGATGCATGACAACTTGATTTTGACTAGGACAACCTATGATGAGGACTGAGACATGCAGTAGAATTGTGTAGGGGTTCAGTTCTCTCAATTGTTTGCTTACCAACTGTGACTTGATTTGATCACTTGTTCTTGACAGTCATTTATGCATCTAGTTAAGGGTATCAGAATGTGAGAGAGCATATAGGTAGCCATGTGAGATTTGAGCCTGCTCGTTTCTTTCTTGTGCGATAGATCCCTCTTCCATGATGTGTAGCATTCACGTTGTCACTAGCTAAGATGATGGGGGCATAGGATTAGCCCACGACCAAATTGACTGTCCTGATGTGTCATATCCCCTAGTCATCCCCTTTGAGCCGTGTGTTATCCTTTCTTTTGGTCTATAATGAAAAAATCACCCTTGTTGCATCTGTTAGAAGGTTCCACAGAGTGGTTTTTAGATATTCTCTGCTGTTTCTGCTAAATTTGATGTGAGGGTTGGAGGTAGTGCTTAAAAAGTTGGGCAGGTGTTTGAAATATGTGCAGAAGTGGTGGCTCTATTAGAAATGAAAAGAAAATGAAAGAAAACCAAAGAAAAAAATTGAAAGCAAAAGAGAGCCACTACCAAAAATCTGAATAATGCCCAGTAAGTAGTGTTTCTTAGCAGTCTGGCTTGGAAATGCTGACTTTTGTACCTCCTTCGCTTTTGTGCTCTTGAGATATTGAGTAATGCAGAATAGCAGAAAGGAAATACCGGTTTGTTTGACTGTGATTGTGTGGGTTTGGAAATGTGGAACCTTGTGCTATGAATACTTCCACCACTTAAAAGGCTTTTTCCCCATGTCCAGCCAGTCATTTGAACCTGTGTCTAAGACCTCCTGATTAGTTAGTGGTGACACCCCATATGTGAACTCTAGCATTTAGAGGCTGCCATCATGGTGAAGAGATGTTAGGGATTGAGAGAAATAGCATGCGTATTTTTTGCATCAAATTGTCCTGACCCCACTGGTCGAGAGTGAGTGATTCATTTTCATATTCTATATACTCTTGTACCCCGGTGAGGACCTAGATTGCTTGGTCTCTATTCTGATGTCGTGAGTTGGATGCATGAGTTGATTGTTTTGAGTAAGTGGTTGAGTCAAGTCTAGGTTGGCTGGTGAACAGAAGGGAGACTCTTCCTTTACTCGATTCTGCTGCACTCGAATGTCCTTTGTGGTGGTTGTCCAGGTTGCTTTTGACGTTGTTCATGTGTTGATGCTTGAAAACCAGTACGATTCACGTGTTCTGTGCCTCTATGACTTGTCCCTAATGTGGTTGATTGAAATATGTAAGCTTACCTGGTATCTGACTTGGTTTGCTTGGGGACAAGCAAACGGTTAAGTGTGGGGGAGATTTGTAGACCGTTATTTACACATGTTTTTACCCCTGTTTCTTACACCGTTTGAGGTGTTGATTCTCGTGTTTTAGGCCGATTTCACGCTAGGTTGTGCTTGTTTGTGATATTTCAGGTCCTAGTACGTGAATGGAGGCTTGGGAGCGAGTTTGGGGTCGATTGGACAAAGATCGGACGCATGGCGAGGTTCTAAGGAAGCCACACGGGCAGTCCTGGGTATCACACGGCCGTGCAAGTTGCATTTGTGGCCGTGTGACTTTCGTCGAGAGCAAACACGGGCAGAGCAGGAAATCCACACGGCCGTGCGACCCTGGCCGTGTGGGATGGCTGAAGATCGACCTAATTGATACGGCGCGTTTTGACTCACACGGGCAAATGGGTGAGCCACACGACCGTGTGGCCTGCCCGTGTGAGTCGGGAAATTCTAGTTTTTCAGCCATTTCGAGCCAAAAGTGGGAGAATGGGATTTTCAGAGCAAAAACAGAGCCTAGAGAGAGAAAGTACGAAGAACACATCCTAGAAGCTATCTTGGAGCTGGGTTTCATCGAATCGAGCTTGGAGATCGTCATAGGAGTGGAAATCATCATCCCAGAGCAGATTTTCCTCATCATTATGAGTATGACTACTCCGATTACTGTTTTCTTCTCTCTCTCTATGGAGTAGAACCTTTCTCTCACTTGGGTATGAAGAACCCTAGTTCCTTGTGTTAGGGATTTGATTGTAATGACTTGGGATGATTATACTGTTTGGTTTTAATCGAATGATGCATGTTTATTGAATTGATTGAAGTCTGATCAGCTTTTCTCGATTGCTGCTGCAACCTGAGATAGATAGAATCTGATTAGGTTGTTAGAGCCTTTTCATTCGATAGTAGGAGATTGGTTATACGAGAGTTAGCCAGTTTACTGCTTTGTACTGGAATTCAATTCCAGTAGTGGAGTTCTGTGCTTATTGCTTCAGCTTTCTATCCCGGTGAAGGCTAGTCGTCTGCCGGGTAGTTAGACTGAGAGGGCTTGGTCAGCTTAAGAGATTCCAAGCTACTGTCGGATCTTCCGCAGTCTAATCAACAGTGAATCAACCCAGGGGAATTACAATTAAACCTAACTAAGGGGCTAGGGGGACTCATTCCCGAGTGACTCTTCCCTGCTTTAGAAAACCGAACCATTTCCTGCTTTCTTACTGCTTTTGCTTTAAACAACAATCAATCGAATTAGTTGGCTAGATAATAGACAATCACGGAGTAAGCAGTAGATCTAGACCCGGGTTGATAATAGAACTTGCCTGTTACTGCATTCCCGGAATGCGATTACACTTGGTCGCAGTTTGGTGTTGTGTTTGGGCGTGTCAATACTGCAGTCCCTTTCATTGGTTACACTTGGCCATTGTTAGGTGTTGTGTTTTAGCGTGTCAAGTTTTTGGCGTCGTTGCCAGGGACTTTCTAGATTATTAGGAAAGGCAGAAGTTTGTTACTTTAGAATTTTTTTTCCACCCTTGCTTTTCACTTGGGTGTTTTTGTTTTTGTTGGTGCAGATCTGAACCATGGATCATCATGGCTTCTCCAACCATTGGGGGTATCCACCACCACCCGAGTGGTATTACCCTGACACATCCTGGAGAAATCAAGCAGGAGAAGACTATGGATTCGGGTTTGAATACCAACCCCCCTACTATGGAGAACAACCAGACCCTTGGGAACCTCAAGAACAATGTTCTTATCAGGAAGAATTCCTCCCACAACCAGAAGGGACATTGGAGTTGGAGTTCTCCATGGGGAACTTCATGGGCCATTCTGCAGAGCCATGCTACACTCCACAGGAGGATCTGAATAAACAATTGAGGCTTCTGGTGGAGCAGTTTGCTCGAGACACTGAGAGATCATGCTCCAAGTTGAATCCTTTTACCGAGGCCATTGCCCAAATTGAGTTCTCCTACCGTGAAACAGAGGAGACCCTCTGTAGCATTAAGAAGAGCCTCGAGGATATTGATCAAGTTTGTGCAGAGCTTGCTCAAGATCCCCTTTCTGCTACCATAGAAGAAGAGGAGGATGAAGGAGGCTACAAGGACATTGTGAAGCAGACAGAAGTTATCAAGAAGAGTTCTTGTGATGATCATGATCGGGAATGTCCTGTTGTAGCCAACCACACCTTTCCACATCTCACACAGAGCTTTGAAGAGGTGGGCATGTGCGAGGAGATGCAAGATGATCTCATCAAAGAAATTGCTTGGCGACTTGCTCTTCAATCTGTGCTGAAAGAAGAAGAGCGAGAAAGGACGAGGAAAGAAGTTGCGGAGGATGACAGAAGTGAAGTAGAGGAAGTTCTTGATCTTTTCCCAGGGGAGGAATCAAATTTTGAGGAAGGAAGGGGGGTTGAAGAAGCAATTGGCGTCCAGTCTGAGGACGAAGTTGAGGTGGAAGAGGCTTGCACCGGCTATGAGTTACTTGTGATATCTGCACCAAAATTCGAGGAGCTGCTTGGTAAGGACCCATTTGCAGTGTCTCTTTGCCAGACCAAGGCCACATCGACATCGGCCCCTCTTGGTGGACGCGATAGTGGTCAGTCGATGCTGTCATATCTGGTTTGGGGCAATGAGACGAGAGAGGAAGAAAAGAAGAGGTCTCGTGGGTGGAGATTTCATATTAATCAAGTACACGAGCCTACATCACCTGTCATACCACATGTTCGTGGCTTGAGACTCCGCTTATCCGACGAGAACCTCAACTTCAAGGAGGTTCTAGCATGGACCGAAATTTAGGAGCCATCGTCCGGCTCACAATGTGAAAGAAGCGCTTGTTGGGAGCAATGCGGTCAACAGCGTGATTCTACCTAGAAGCGGAAAAGGGGTAAAATCGTAAAGCGTAGAATCAAAGCGTAAAAGCGTAAGTTTTTGCCGCATACTGTAAAATAACTAAAAATCTGTTGAGTACGATATATACTATGTAAAATATGAGTGCACGGAATTTGGACAAGTTAATAAATACTTGTAATTCACGTCTAAAGTAGAGCAACTCATAGTATCTTTTAACAATAAGTTCATAAACATAGATCTTAACAATAAGCCACCTTCCTGCCTATGTTAATAATTTGGGAAAGCCTAGCTCGTGAATTAGATTACCCTGTCGGAGTTAAGAATGCATCCAAGTACCTAAGATGTATCTTTTAATCTAAAATCTATCATATGGTTGGTGTTTTACCTTTAAAATATACTTTTTATGATACATTTCATGAAAATAATATCCATTTAGTGAACCAAAAACGTAAAAGCGTAAAGCGTTTTGGTGAACTAGAAGCGTAAAAGCGTAAGCTTTTAAGCTTTAAAACGCAATTTGGTCCAATTTTATGCACTTAAGATTTTACATGGAAACAAAAGCGTTTTAGTGATCTAGATGCGTAAAACCGTAAGATTTTAAGTTTTAAAACACGATTTTGACTGCATTGGTTGGGAGGCAACCCAACCAGTCGGTTTGCATTTCTTTCTCTATTTCTCCTCGGTTGAGTCAGTTTTGTTATTTGACTTTAGAGTCAATAACTCAACCTTTGTGAGATTTTGTTTGGTGTTTGTGTTCTGATTACTCTCTCTTCCTGGAATGCACCGCCTGACTCGTCCATCATCATTCACCCTTGATCTGGTAACTTCGTTCTACCCTCCTTATCCTTCCTCCATTGAGGACAATGTCGTGCTTAAGTGTGGGGGGGGGGGTGTTCGATTATGTATTCGGGTGAATGTTTGGCTGTTTGTGTGCTTGGAGCCTAGTCCACTGTCCAAATTTTTAAATTTGAGGGCTCCAAGTACGTGTCTCCATGAAAATTGCCTGCTCAGTATGCTTTGAATTGACAGTCTCTATAGTAATGTGCAACCTAGGGAGGTAGTGTAGCACTATGGAGGATGTTGAAGTATAAGATTTTTCCTATCTAGCTCTCTGCTGTGCCAGTTGATTTTGTGAATTACTGGAGCTAAGACCGTTGAATTCATGTGGTAATGTGAACTCTGTTTGAATTGTGTTATGGACTCGTGTATCGAACAGGGTGCTCATGTGGCAAATGAAAAGCAGTTGGTCCACCATGTCAAAATTATTGAATTCTTAAACATGGGGTAAGCCCAACGTGTGTGACACCGTTCATTGCACAAAATCGGGTTTTGGAAGAGATTTTAGTGATCCTTAGTGGGGTACTCCTACAAGGTGAAGCTAAGCTGTCTCTAGTACAAGTAAAATTTTCACCAGTTGAATGGTTTGCCTACTTGAGGATGTGTTTTTAAGGGCACGGATAGAGCTTCCGACCCCCCTTAATTTCATTGACCCTCCATACGAGTTGAGGAAAAGGAGTTAAAAGAAGTACCCTGGCGAGCGCCAGGTGTACAGAAATTGCTCTTGCTCGACTAATAAGGGTCGACCGTGCAAAAGACTGCAGTTGGAACCCCTGCTAAGTGAAAGAAAAAAAAACAAGGAAAATGTGAATGAAAGTGCAAAAAGGGGGTTCCAACGGTGAAATGAAGAGAAAGAGCACCCCGGTACAACGAGTCCTTAGTTGTGAGTGTTGTGAGTCCCTTTGTCCATGAACTGACTGTCTTACTTCTTCTCATGATCCTGGCTTGAGTCTAGTACTCGCATTGAGAGAGATAGGGGACGTCTTAGAAGACCAGTTGACCTCGTAAGCTGCTATATGATCTAGGAAATCCTCTACCGATGATCCAGGTTTTTTGTTGCTATAGAGGTCTGGAGAGCTGCATTGGTTTGAGTTAGGTTTTCTTGGGGACAAGCAAACGGTTAAGTGTGGGGGAATTTGATAACATCGGATTTGCACATGTTTGAGACCTCGTTTCTTGATCATTTTGGATTGAGTTTCACCTTTCTTGGACTATTATATGCTAGGTTGTGTTCCTTTGTCACATTTCAGGTCCTAGCATGTAAATTGAAGCATAGGCGCAAGTTTCAAGTCAATCAGAGATCATTTGGCAATTCGGGAGAAGAAACACGAGCATGACCTGAGGAATAATGGACTTGTACCTCATATTATGGAGAAATAATCATGGAATTTTGTCATGAAAAGAAAGAGGACGAGACTACGAGCGTCTGGGATCAAACAGCGACTGATTCGGAGTCCGGACGAGGGAGAAACGAAGCATTAAACAGAGGCTGAGCAAGCCACACGGGCAAGCCTAAAAACCCACACGGCCGTGTGACCTGGCCATGTGGCCGTGTGGAAATCACTGAGCCTTCACACGGGCAGCTGGGAAAGCCACACGGCCGTGTGGCCTGGCCGCGTGATCGGGAATTTCTGGTTAAAACTCAATTTTCAGCAAAAAGAAAGGGGAGAGCGGGTTTTTGGTTCCCAAACACCCAAGGGATGAACCCTAGAGAGAGAGAGCGCCTTGGGAACATTCTTGGAGCTATTTTGGAGGATTTCTTCGCCATTGGAGCTCGGGAATCAAGCTTGGAGATGGAGATTGAAGATCTAGATCAGATTTCTGCTGTCTCTCTCTCTTCTCTATGGAGTAACTTCCATTCACCTAGGTTTTGAGGAACCCTAGTTCCATGTGTTAGAATCTTTCTTATATGAAGTTTTGGATGCTATATTGTGTGATTATAATCGACTGAGGCATGATTTGTTGAGTTAATTGAATCTTGATCAAATTCTCTTGATTTCTGCTTTAACCTATGATAGATAGAATCTGATTAGGTTAAGAGAGCTTCCTTGATTAATAGTAGTGAATTGGTTGTGCGAGAGTCAATCAATTCACTACTTTGTATTGGAATTCATTCCAGTAGTGGAGATCTTTGTGAATCGCCTTAGCAGTGTATCCCGGTGAAGGCTAGTCGCCTGTCGGGTATTCTGTCTAAGAGGACTTGGTCAGCTTAAGAGATTCCAAGCTAATTTAGGATCTTTCGCAGTTTAATCATCAGTAGATCAACCAAAGGTAATTGCAAATCGGACCTAATTGAGGAGCTAGGGGAAATCATACCTAAGTGAGTTCCCAACTTGTAATTAGTAGAGTAATCAGTAGAGTAGTTTATAAATCAATCATTAATCTAGTTTGCTAGATAATGAACTGAAGCTGAGTAATAGTAACTCTAGAGACCCGTGGATTCGATATTTATTACTTGTGCCATTATACTGCAGTCTCTTTCATTGGTTACACTTGGACATTGTTAGGTGTTGTGCTTTAGCGTGTCAGACATTCTAGAGTCTCGACTAAAGGTCTCCATACCCTCTCAATCTGAATCCCCAGCAGGTGACTAACCTCCACCAGAGTAAACAGACTGAGGCCCTAACATACCAAACCTCCTCTACTAGAGTAAATCCAATGCAGAATAGTGAACCGACTCCTCGACTAAAGTCATCAATTCACTACCTTCAATTAAGAATGCTCTATCAACCTAGGCAGATATTCTCTTTCTAGGTCAAAGCAGAAACTACATGAATTTGATCAGGATTCATGCAATTCAGAAAATCATGCCTCAATTGAATATAATCGATATCAAAGAACATGTACTTGGGTTCATACAACCAAACCTAACATACAAATTTAGGGTTCTTCATATCCAGGTGAGTGAGAGAGTTTACTCCATAGAGAGAGAAAAGAAATCTGCTTCAGATGCGGAAATCATTATGTGAAGGATGAAAATCTGCTTCTGGAAATCAATCGGCACTTCTCCAAGCTTCCACCGAGCTCCAATGGTGTTGGAGATCGATTTAGTGCACTTGGAAGTTCTGTTCGTCGCTCTCTCTCTAGGTTTTGTACTTTCTCAAAATCGGATCCCCCTTCTATGGCTTGAAACAATCCTTTTAACCCGAGACTGGGAAAAACACGATCGAGGACACGACCGTGTCACTTTTCCCACCTGTGTTTTCGCCTCATCTGTGAAATACACACTCACGACGAGTAAAACACGGGGGTGCCCAAGGAGTGATACGACCGTGTTTCAGAGCAGCTGCGCCCATGTTTTGGATTCCTCAGCAGCAGTCACAATGAGGCTCTCGGCATAAAAAGCACGGGCTGGGGACATGCTGGTGTTTTGGGTCAATGGTGCCCGTGTTTTCTCCTTGCAACGAATCAGCTCGCACACTACAAAGCACTGGCGTGCCCCGTAATGAACATGACCGTGTTCTGGAGTAGTCTGCCCGTGTTCTTCCCCCCAGCTTCACTGAATGACCTCCAAACACCCCAAAACTCGTGCCTAGCCCTTCCTTCGATGTCTGGGACCTAAAATGTGACAAAATAGAACAACCCAAAGTAAAATAGGCCAAAGATATGCGACTATGAGACACAAACGGATAAGAAATAAGGGTGTAAACATGTGCAAACACATCGTTATCAAATTCCCCTACACTTAACTGTTTGCTTGTCCCCTGGCGCTCATGTTTTTACTACCGAGCCTGCCTCTGCACAATTTCAAAACCACGATTTCAAACAACCAAACCTCATTCGTGCCCTGGCTCGAAAAATGGACCGCCACAGACAAAAACAGACCGCCCTGGGCACGAGATACTTTCCAGACAGACTCAATGACTCAAAAACCGACAAAATCAAAAAGGAAAAAGCGGAAAGAAATGCAAACCGTGGTGGGGTTGCCTCCCCACAAGCGCTTCTTTACCGTCTTTTAGCTAGACATGGCAGAACTAAGGGTCTGCGAGGTCAATTACCAACTCCGATCGTTTGACCTCGTCTCCCAGATAGAGCTTAAGACGATGGCCATTCACTTTAAACGGCTCATTCTGTGGGTTGGCAATCTCGATCGTGCCATATGGGAACACATGTGTGACCATGGACGGTCTAGACCACCGGGAGCGGAGTTTTCGAAGAAAGAGTTTCATGCGAGATTTATAGAGAAGAACTCGATCGCCAACCTGAAACTCCGGACCCCTCAATCGAGCATCGTGAAGACGCTTAGTTTGCTCCTTATACAGCTTGGTGTTTTCATAGGCGTGGTAATGCCATTCCTCCAGCTCCAGCATCTGCAATTTGCGTTCAGCACCTGCAAGACTAACATCCAAGTTGAGCACCTTAAGGGCCCAGAAGGCCTTGTGCTCTAGCTCCATTGGCAAGTGACATGCCTTTCCATACCTTGGTATATGTGACACTAAGCTTAGTGGCCTTGAGTTCACCTAGGCCTAGCCTTTTGAAAAACTTATAGGGCATCAAATTGACACTTGCTCCTAAATCCGCCAAGGCATTTTCTATGTGATGGTTACCAATACTAAAAGGAATAATGAAGCTACCTGGATTGGGTCGCTTCTTGGGCAACCTGTTGAGGATGAAGGCCGAGCACTCCTCTTTTAGAGTCACGTTGGCGAGGTCTTCGAACTTCGGTTTCTTGCTGAGGAATCCTTTTAGGTACTTTGCATACCTTGGCATATGAGCCATAGCTTCAAGGAAGGGGATGTTGAGGTGGAGATTTCAGAGCATCTCCATGAAGCCTCCACATTCCGCTTCCAACTAGGGGTGGCTATAAGGTCCGGTCCGGTTAAATTGGCCAGAATTGATCCGGTCCTAGTCCAATCTTTTTGGAAATATAGGGACCAAAACTTGGATTGGGTACAATACGGTTTTGAACCGGTCCGGTCTCAATCCGGTTTTAACATGTTTTGACCCATTTTGACCATGTTGCAGTATATTTAGCAGCATATACCCATTTTCCTAGAATGCAGGGTCGGGTCTTAGATCGGAGGTGGGAGCACGAGACGGAATGGAGGGCGGAGGCCGGCTGGGTCGCGACGGACGACGGGACAGGACGGAGGCTGGCTGGGTCGCGAATTCATGTCGCGGAGCGCGGATGGCGACCGACGATGAGAGGTTGGTGGAGCGTCAGTGAGGAGGTAGGTCGCGACGGACAGGACGTGTGCTGGCTGCCGGATGGGTCGCGACATCGCGTCATGAAGCGTGGATGGCGAGCGACGATGAGAGCTTGGTGGAGCGTCAGATGGCGCCGGCGACGATTGCCTAGTGGACCGGCGACGATCGCCTGGTCGTTTTTGTCTTAGGGAGTTCGGCTGGGGGAGGAAGCTCAGCTGCTGCTTTGCAAAACAAAAAATCAAACCCTAGTATCCTCAGAACAGAGAATAGCTCGGTTGGGCCTGGGACGGATGGGGAAAATGGGGCGAGTGGCAGTGGGCTTGACCTGCCTCTGGCTTATTTTAGTTATCCAGTCTTTCGGTTTTAACACGGTTTTAACCCAGATTTGATTGGTCTTGGTTTTTTTGCTATTTCTAAGACCAAAGAAGAGATTGGATTGTTTTAAATCCGGTCTCGGTCTTAAACGGTTCAGTTTATACGGTCCGGTTTCCAGTTTTACATCCGATCCCGGACCAAATAGCCAGCTCTACTTCCAACCTCTCCTTGCCACTCTTTCTCTCCCTTCGGGGGCTCTTCATCTCCATCCATGGGATTGGGGTCTTCCTTCTCAATCATTTCCTTAGCAAAAACTCCCAGAGTCACCTTCCCGCTCCTCAAGTAAATCGTATTGCACCCGGCTTGATCTTTGAGTTTGGCAATGGTTTGAGAGGGTAGGGCTCCCTTTGGTCTCTCGGTAAGGATCTCGGCAAGATTGCCTATTTGCACCTCCGAATTTTGAAGGCTCTCTTGATGGCTTTGGAGTCCCGCCTCAACCGAGGTAAACTTGGTAGTTACCATCCATACATTGCTCAATCTTATCGAACTTCTGACCACTCGTGCTCACAAAGGTATTCACAAGTCATCAAGTTTGGACAGCTTGTCGGGTTGTTGTTGTTGTTGAAACTCTTGTCCACCTTGTACTTGGTAAGGTTGTTGGAAGTTCGAGCCTTGGAATTGCGGCCTTTGTTGGATGAAAGTTGGTTGAGGTTGGTAGTTGCCCGTAGGGCCTTGGAAACCGGGGGGTCGCAGATTTGTTGGCGACGACCAAGCAAAGTTAGGATGATTTGTCCACCCGGGGTTATAGGTATTGCTATACGGGTTGTTCCCCCTAGCATTGGCAACAAAATTGACTTGTTCCTCCGGAGTCCTTGCTTCCTTCATTGCTTGACAATCCGCAAACACATGGTTCGTGCTTGAACACCAAACACACGACATCACCGCTCTCTTCCCTTGCTTCTTATCCTCAAGAATTACCTCGATCAACTTATCAAGTTTTGCTTCAATTGGAGCACTTGCTCCTACACTTCTTACTCCTCGTTCATGTATGAGCCCACCGTAGAAAGTTTCAATCCGGAATTGTTCTTCAAACCCATGGTCAAGGCATTGAAGAAAATAATCGGAGAATCACTCCCAAGCATCCCTCAAGGTTTCCTCTTCATCTTGCTCGAAATGGGCGATCTTCTTTCTCCACTCGGCCATCTTCGAAGGCGGGCAATAGCGGGTCATGAATTTGTTGAGAAGATCATCCCACGAGTTAATTGAACGAGGCGGCTGGTTGTTGAGCCATCGAAGTGCCTTCCCCGAAATTGAGTAGGGGAAAATCCTTAATTGCAAAACTTTCGTCGGCACACCATTTATCTTCAAACTCCCCGCGAGCTCAAGAAATCGTTGCACGTGCTCCCTCGTGATTCACTTGTGTGCTCGTCGAACAAAGCATTGTTCTGAATCATTGTCACGAGGGCTGGATTGATTTCAAAGTTGTTGGCCACCACAGGTGGGTGTAGGATAGGCGATTGAATGTCCGCCAGCCGTGGGGCCATGTAATACCCCATTTTTCTCGGGGCTTCCTCCTCTGCCGCCTCATCTTTGTGGTTGTGAGCTTCGACGACTGCTCCTTCTCTTTGGTTCTCTGCCATCTCAACTCCAATATCAACTTCTACTCCACTATCTCCGGGACACAATTGTTGTCTCCTTTCTTCACTTCTCCTCCTTGCTTCCGCTAACTCCCTCTCCCGAGCTAGGAGTCAGAGAGTCATGTTGATGTTCTCGTCAAGCGGTACTAAGGGCGCCGAATTGCTCTAGGTCATGCACCTCCCTACAGACACTTACAGAAAAACACCATGTCTAGCACAAGCAAAGCACTCAAACAAACAAAGCTGAAAATTAAAAGCTAGATTAACACCAAACAACTTTTTCAAGATAACAGACTGAAATTCAATGGCAACAGCGCCAAAAACTTGACTCATCTCGAATATCACAACAAATTCCCTCCTAAGGCCCAAGTATAAACCTTAGTTGGGTGCAATATAGGGCAAGTAAGTTTAAATATCAACCCGGGCCGGTCCATGTACCTCTACTTCCCTTGTTAGAAACATTATCTCGCAGATTGGTCTTGGGTTGAAAAGTATGAAATTTAAATCAAAACAAAGCAAAGGTATATGGTTAGAAAGCTCTAGATGAGAAGGATCACTCGGGTGTCGCTTCCCCCTAACTACTACCATGGTACGTGGACTCGAATCGGACGTTATAGGCAAGGCAATCATGAACCGCTAGGAGGTGCAACTATGGTCGTAGACCACACTCTCAACTACCAAACCAAGGGATATATTATAGGCTACAAGAGTAGCCCTCTTTGTTAAGGAAATTAAGGGTTGGCTTACCTTCTCCCACAAACCGATGGTCGGACGGCTTAATCATGATTAACCTAGTTGATTAATTCAAGATAGAGGTGACTCGCTTGTACTGTCACACTAGAAAGTGGCCAAGTGTAACAACCTACTAATGCGTAGTATAGCGGGTTTAGATTTAAATGTCAACCCGGGTCCTAGGTGCGATGACTACTCCGTGAAATTCTTATTATTTAGCGGTTCAACTGTAGAGAAGTTCCAACTAAACTAGCAAACAAAAGCAGTAAAGGTTGTGTTCTGACACGCCAAAACACAACACCCAACTGCGACCAAGTGTAATCGCAGCCCGGGAATGCAGTAACAGGCAAGTTCTATTATCAACCCGGGGTCTAGATCTACTGCTTACTCCGTGATTGTCTATTATCTAGCCAACTAATTCGATTGATTATTGTTTAAAGCAAAAGCACTAAGAATGCAGGAATTGGTTCGGTTTTCAAAAGCAGGTAAGAGTCACTCGGGAATGAGTCCCCCTAGCCCCTTAGTTAGGTTCAATTGTAATTCCCCTGGGTTGATTCACTGTTGATTTGACTGCGGAAGATCCGACAGTAGCTTGGAATCTCTTAAGCTGACCAAGCCCTCTCAATCTAACTACCCGGCAGACGACTAGTCTTCACCGGGATAGAAAGCTGAGGCTATAAACACAGAACTCCACTACTGGAATTGAATTCCAGTACAAAACAGTAAACTGGCTAACTCTCGTATAGCCAATCTCTTACTATCGAATGAAGAGGCTCTAACAACCTAATCAGATTCTATCCATCTCGGGTTGCAGCAGAAATCGAGAAAAGCTGATCAGACTTCAATCAATTCAATAAACATGCATCATTCGATTAAAATCAAACAGTATAATCATCCCAAGTCATTACAATCAAATCCCTAACACAAGGAACTAGGGTTCTTCATACCCAAGTGAGAGAAATGTTCTACTCCATAGAGAGAGAAGAGAAAACAGTAATCGGAGTAGTCATACTCATAACGATGAGGAAAATCTGCTCCGGGATGATGATTTCCACTCCTATGACGATCTCCAAGCTCGATTCGATGAAACCCAGCACCAAGGTAGCTTCTAGGGTGTTGATAGACCGATAATTATACATGTTTTCACCCCTATTCTGAAGTCGTTTGTGATGTGGAATCTCGTGTTTTAAGCCGATTTTACGCTAGGTTGTGTGTTTATGTCATATTTCAGGTCCCGGCGTTGGAATCGAGGCGGAGAAACGAGTTCTGGGTCGAAAGGAGCGAAGTTGGGACGAAGTGGGCAGTAGGAGGAAAATACCCGGTCAAGTGGCCAAATACCCGACCGGGTATTCATCACTTTTGGGCGCCCGAGAAGCAGAGAGGGGCCCGGGCATAACAGCAAAATCCCCGGTCGGGGATTATGGCGAGTGACCGGGGATTTCTCCTTTGACTGAAACGGTGCGCTGCGATAACACCCGGTCGAAACCCAAGATACCCGACCGAGTATTTCGACCGGGTATCGCAACCAGGCAGCTGATATAAGGAAGAAGAAGGCCAACATTGAAGGGGTCCGAGTTTTTGAGAGAGAAAGCGATACCTAGAGAGAGAAAGCGACGAACCAGAGTTCCCAAGCGCCATAGATCGATCTTCAACACCATTGGAGCCCGGTTTGAGCTTGGAGAAGTGCGATTAAACGTCCAGGAGCAGAAATCCAACTTCACAGTATGATTTCCGCGTCTGAATCTGCTTTTGCTTCTTTCTCTATGGAGTAGTTTCCCCATTCATCTGGGTATGGGGAACCCTAGATTTGTATGCTAGGTCTGATTGTATATACCCAAGTACAGAGTTTGTGAATTGATTATATTCGATTGAGGTTTGAATGATTGAATGACTTGAATCCTGATCAAATTCCTGTTGTTTCTGCTTTGACCTGGAATGAGAATATCTGCCTAGGTTGATAGAGTACCCTTAATCGAAGGTGGCGAATTGGTGACTTTAGTCGAGGAGCCAATTCGCTATTCTGTACCGAAGTTAATTCGGTAGTGGAGGTTTGGTTCATTAGGGCCTCAATCTGTTTACTCCGGTGGAGGTCAGTCGCCCGCTAGAGACTCAGATTGAGAGGGTCTGGAGACCTTTAGTCGAGACTTCAGGCTAATTGAGAACCTTCTGCAGTATAACTTTCATGAAAACTGAACTTGGTAAATGGCAATACGACTTAACTGCAGTCTAGGGGGAACCATATCCGAGTGACCTCTCTTGACTTGACAACAACCGTTTACTTGCTTTGTGTTTTGTTTGTTCGAGTTGCACTAAAAGTTCACCGCTAAATAACAAGAATTCACCGAGTAGTCATCACATCTAGGACCCGGGTTGACAATAAAACCCAAACCCGCTATACTACGCTTTAGGAAGTGGTTGCACTTGGCCATTTTCTAGAGTGACAGTAGGATTGAGTCAAGTTTTTGGCGCCGTTGCCGGGGACGGCTAGGTTGTTGAAGAAAAGTGATTTCTGTTACTTTAGCATTTTCATTTTTCGCATTGAGTTTTTGTTCTTCCCACTTGTGCCTTCACGGGTTTGCATCGCTTGATTGTGTGCAGATAGTGCATGACCCGTAGCCAGTCGGGAGGTTTACTGCCGTTGAATCCTGAGATTGAGCGCACCTGCAAACAACTTAGGAGACAACAGCGAGCTAGACTGGCTACGGTGGAGCGCCGAGACGGCCAATTGAGCAGCGACACCGAGGACGAGTACGAGATGGAAGGCGATCAGAACCCGCCTCCTCAGAACCAGATCCTGGGGAACGACCCAAATCCCCAGGGATCTGGGAACCATCATCATCCGCCACCACCGGGTCCCACCTTGGAGTACTACTATACTCCACGGATTGCTGACATCCGCCCGGTCATCCTCTATCCGCCCATTCCTGCAAATAACTTCGAGATCAAGCCTTGCTGGATTCAACTCATCACATCCTCTATCCAGTTCCATGGCTTGAAGGATGAGGAAGCCCGGGTACATCTTTCCCGTTTTCTGCAGCTGACGAACGGGTTCAAGCTGAACGGTGTCCCGGATGACGCAATCCGCCTTCACCTCTTCCCCCATTCTCTGGCGGGGAATGCTAAGAGGTGGTTGGAGACCCAGCCCCCATTGTCCATCACTTCTTGGGACGATCTGGCTGACAAGTTCGTGCACCGGTATTATCCGGCATCGAAGACCACGGAGATACAGCGGGAGATCACTCACTTCCGCCAAGAGCCAGATGAGTCACTTCGTGATGCATGGGAGCGGTACATGGGATACTTCTGGCAGTGCCCCCATCACGGCTTCAGCGATGCTTTCATAGTGGGGAACTTCTACAGTGCCCTCACCCCAGACAGCTAGGGATGTCAATCCAACCCGTAACCATGGGTACCCTACCCGACCGTAACCGGTCAACGAGGGTAATTACCCGCTTTGACGGGTTAAGGGGCGAGTACGGGTAATACCCGGTTTCAAAATAAAGGGTAGGGTACGGGTATGGTAATCGATAATACCCGCCCCGTTATACCCGCCCCGCTAATCAAAGGGTCCATTTCCCTTGAGAAATTTAGTTTAGCTTGAGAAATTTAGTTTAGCTACCATTATTGATGATGAAGATGTAGACGATTATTATGTTTGTGTGGATTGTAGAAGCAAGAACAATTATTATGTTTTTGTTGTTTTTATTTGTGTGGATTGTTGAAGCTAGAATAATTAGAAGTATTGAGAATTTTTAATGGACAACAATATGTATGTGCATATATGTGTATAAGTTCATAGTTTAGGATTCGTACCCATGGTTACCCGAATACCCGTGGTTACCCGGTGGGTAGGGTATGGTTATATAATTTTCATACCCGGTGGTTATTTGGTCGGGTATTTTAGAAGGCTCTACCCGGCGGGTTAGGAGTTGGTATAGGGTAAACCCGCACCCGACCCTACCCATTGCCATCCCTACAGACAGCCAGAGGGTGATTGAGTCTCTATGCCCAGGAGGGGATATCCTTACTAAGACTCCACCCGAGCTGAACCAGATGATCAGTACCTTGGCTGCCCGAGATCATTCTTGGGGGCAGAACAACAGAGGCAGGAACTCCCGGGACCGGGGTGTGCATGCTATGGAGGCCAGGTCCGGGTTAGAGCAGCAGGTGGCTGAGTTGGTGCAGACATTGAAGCAGCCTAACAGTCTCCTTCCGGGCCGAGGTGTAGCTACGCCTCCAGTAGCTCAGTGTCAGTGGTGTGAGAGCCCGAATCACCTGGTGGAGGATTGTCAGTCTATGAGGGAGTCTTCTACTCCCCAAGAGCAGGTGGACTTCATAGCAAATGCTCGGCGCCTGGACCCATACAGCAGTACCTATAATGAGGGATGGCGCCAGCATCCCAACTTTGCCTGGAGCAGCAACACCAACAAACCACCTGGTTTCCCAGCACCAGCAGGTGGCTTTCAGCAGAGGCAGCCCTTCCAGGCTAGGGAGGGGCCACCACCACAGCAGCAGCCCTACCAGCCTAGGCAAGGGCAGCCATTCCAGCAGCCCCAGTGCCAGTTTGCTCAGCCTCCAGCAACCGCAGCTCCAGATAATCAGATGGCTAATCTGAAGAATATTTTGGCGACATTCATGACCACCAGCCAGGCGAATTTCACGAGGGTGGACCAGAGCATAGCCTCTTTGGAGGCAGGGCAGAGGAACCAGGGTGCTATTTTGCAAGATCTACAGCACCAAGTCGGTGTCCTAGCGCGCCAGCTTACTGATCGGGCCCCGGGGACTCTACCTGCCACCACCATCCCCAATCCACGGGACCCGCATGAGACCGCACATGCCATTTTCACCCTGAGCGGCAGGCCTACATCAGCTGATCCTGCCCCGACCAGGCAGGAGGCACCACTACCTGCTTCAGCACTTCCAACCGGTGATGCAGAAGCGCGGGTGGAGAAGGAAGCCCTTGCTCCCAAGCCACAACCAGTGGTCAAGGAGCACGTACCCCAGCTTCCCTTTCCCACTCGCCTTCACAAGGACAAGCTGGAGACTGAGTTTGCCAAGTTTATGGCAATGTTGAAGCAGCTCAACATCAGCGTACCATTTGTGGAGGCACTGTCGAAGATGACCAAGTACGCGAAGTTCATGAAAGATCTCTGTACCAACAAGAAGAAACTTGGGGATCTCTCGACAGTGCTGCTGAGCGAGGAATGTTCTGCCATCCTGCAGAACAAGATGCCCGAAAAGTGCAAGGATCCAGGGAGTTTTACTATCCCTCTTACTATTGGCAGCATGCATGTAGGAAAGTCCTTGGCGGACCTAGGCGCTAGCATTAATGTCATGCCATATAAACTGTTCAAAACACTAGACCTAGGTGAACTTAGCCCTACTAGGATGAGCATTCAGCTAGCTGACCGATCCGTTGTGCATCATAGGGGTATCATAGAGGATCTGCTTGTTAAAGTGGGTGCATTCACATATCCTGTTGATTTTGTTATTCTGGATATAAATGATGATGTGGATGTGCCTTTGATTTTAGGGAGACCATTTCTTGCAACCGCCAAGGCACTGATTGATGTGCATGAGGGTAAACTGATTCTGCGTGCTGGGAATGCACAGGCTACTTTTTCTGTGACTGAGTTTGGTCACTGTGCTATGATTGCTGTCACACCTGTGCATGCTATTTCTGACCCGGTACACGAGCCTGTCGTGTATCCGTCTGCATCTTCCATTTTGCAGGATCCCCCTCTCCCTCCTTCGCCGCCGCTCCATCCAGCCTCGCCTCCGAACAAAAAGCTCACGGAGGAGTGGCGGCCGAAGCAGCAGGTGCCTAAGCCTGCACACAAGAAGGGTGGAGACCACTACGAGCTGGTCCCACCCCCTGCACCACGACCACCATGGCCATCCGAGTACTCACTCGCCTGCATCTTGCCGGATGGCCAGGTCGAGCTGACCACTGCTGGTGGTTGCAACCGTCGGGTGCACGGTCACCACCTGAAGCTGTACCTCAAGAGCAATGTGGATCCGCTCTTAGAGGTACCTGTTCCTGCACCCCGCTGAGTATCCACCATGGGCGTCCAGCTAAAAGACGGTAAAGAAGCGCTTGTGGGGAGGCAGCCCCACCATGGTTTTCATTTATTTTGTTTTGTTTCGAGTCGGATTGTCAACCGGTGTGGTTTTGGTTTGTTTTCCTTTGTTTTGGATGCTGTACTATTGGGTTGACCATTGGACCTAACGTATGTGTTTGAGCCTTTTGGTCTCTTTTAGCTCTGCCTGTGTGCCCGACTAGTCCTCTCTCCAGTCCGTCCCATGCCGACTGGTCCATTTCCAGTCTCCTGCAGTCTGTGCACACCGGTAACATCGTTTCCCTTTCCTTCCCTCTTCTCCATTGAGGGCAATGTCGATCTTAAGTGTGGGGGGGATGTTTATCTTTTGACTGCATTAGCTCTGTTTGTGTGCTTGGAGCCTAGTCCACTGTCCAAATTTTTAAATTTGAGGGCCCCAAGTACGTGTTCCTTGAAATTACCTGCTCAGTATGCTTTGAATTGACAGTCTCTGTAGTGATTTACAACCTAGGGAGGTAGTGTAGCACTATGGAGGATGTTGATGCATTTAAGAAGTCTCATTTCTTCTTCATATTGTGTTGGTTGATTGAGTGAATTAGTGATCTTAGGACCCTTGAATTGTGTGGTGTTGTGGACTCTCTGCCTGTCATGGACTCTTGTATCATGTTCTAAATGTAACAGGTGCTCGAAATGTGCTTTAAAATAACGTCTCCCGTGCGAATAGGGCGAAAGTGTGTAAGGGGAGACGGGAATCCGTTCCCAATTTCCACCTACTACCTCCAGCCCCCTTACATGTCTTTCCCCCGCACGAGGCTCGAGACACCCGCTCCTGGCATGGCCGGTAAGAGCCGGGCTCCCGCGAAACCTTTGCTAGGTGGGAGCCCCCGTTTTCTGCAGAAACAGGTTGGAACCCGTGAAAAAAAAAGAGAGAAAAACATAAAAACAAGCAAAAAGAAGAAAGAAAAGGGTTCCAACCATGTTCAAAACGAGAATCGAGCACCTTGAATTAATTTGAGTCTATGATCTTTTGTTTGTGAGAGTCTCTTCATCCACGATTCATTTGTCCTCTGTTCACTATTTGCCATGATGCCGATTCGAGACTAGCGTTCTCGCCGAAGAGGCTATGAGATGACTTGTGCGTCGGTTGACCTCGTAAGCTGCTAAATGATCTAGGAAGTCCGCTACCTACGATCGAGGTTGTTTGTTGCTATAGAGGTCTGGAGAGTTGCAATGGTTTGAGTTAGGTTTGCTTGGGGACAAGCAAACGGTTAAGTGTGGGGGAGTTTGATAGACCGATAATTATACATGTTTTCACCCCTATTCTGAAGCCGTTTGTGATGTGGAATCTCGTGTTTTAAGCCGATTTTACGCTAGGTTGTGTGTTTATGTCATATTTCAGGTCCCGGCGTTGGAATCGAGGCGGAGAAACGAGTTCTGGGTCGAAAGGATCGAAGTTGGGACGAAGTGGGCAGTAGGAGGAAAATACCCGGTCAGGTGGCCAAATACCCGACCGGGTATTCATCACTTTTGGGCGCCCGAAAAGCAGAGAGGGGCCCGGGCACAACAGCAAAATCCCCGGTCGGGGATTATGGCGAGTGACCGGGGATTTCTCCTTTGACTGAAAAGGTGCGCTGCGATAATACCCGGTCGAAACCCAAGATACCCGACCGGGTATTTCGACCGGGTATCGCGACCATGCAGCTGATATAAGGAAGAAGAAGGCCAACATTGAAGGGGTCCGAGTTTTTGAGAGAGAAAGCGATACCTAGAGAGAGAAAGCGACGAACCTGAGTTCCCAGGCGCCATAGATCGATCTTCAACACCATTGGAGCCCGGTTTGAGCTTGGAGAAGTGCGATTAAACGTCCAGGAGCAGAAATCCAACTTCACATTATGATTTCCGCGTCTGAATCTGCTTTTGCTTCATTCTCTATGGAGTAGTTTCCCCATTCATCTGGGTATGGGGAACCCTAGATTTGTATGCTAGGTCTGATTGTATGAACCCAAGTACAGAGTTTGTGAATTGATTATATTCGATTGAGGTTTGAATGATTGAATGACTTGAATCCTGATCAAATTCCTGTTGTATCTCCTTTGACCTGGAATGAGAATATCTGCCTAGGTTGATAGAGTACCCTTAATCGAAGGTGGCGAATTGGTGACTTTAGTCGAGGAGCCAATTCGCTATTCTGTACCGAAGTTAATTCGGTAGTGGAGGTTTGGTTCATTAGGGCCTCAATCTGTTTACTCCGGTGGAGGTCAGTCGCCCGCTAGAGACTCAGATTGAGAGGGTCTGGAGACCTTTAGTCGAGACTTCAGGCTAATTGAGAACCTTCCGCAGTATAACTTTCATGAAAACTGAACTTGGTAAATGGCAATCCGACTTAACTGCAGTCTAGGGGGAACCATATCCGGGTGACCTCTCTTGACTTGACAACAACCGTTTACTTGCTTTGTGTTTTGTTTGTTCGAGTTGCACTAAAAGTTCACCGCTAAATAACAAGAATTCACCGAGTAGTCATCACATCTAGGACCCGGGTTGACAATAAAACCCAAACCCGTTATACTACGCTTTAGGAAGTGGTTGCACTTGGCCATTTTCTAGAGTGACAGTAGGATTGAGTCAGGTGTGTTCTTCGTACTTTCTCTCTCTAGGGATCTGTTTTTGCTTTTAAAATCCGATTCTCCCACTTTTGGCTCGAAATTGGCTGAAAAACCAGAATTTCCCGACTCACACGGGCATGGCCGTGTGGCTCACCCATTTGCCCGTGTGAGTCAAAACGCGCCGTATCAATTAAGTTGGCCTTCAGTCATCCCACACGGCCAGGGTCGCACGGCCGTGTGGATTTCCTGGGATGCCCATGTTTGCTCTCGGCGAAAGTCACACGGCCACAAATGCAACTTGCACGGCCGTGTGATACCCAGGACTGCCCGTGTGGCTTCCTTAGAACCTCGCCATGCGTCCGATCTTCGTCCAATAAACCCCAAACTCGCTCACAAGCCTCCATTCACGTACTAGGACCTGAAATATCACAAACAAGCACAACCTAGCGTGAAATCGGCCTAAAACACGAGAATCAACACCTCAAACGGTGTGAGAACAGGGGTAAAAACATGTGTAAATAACGGTCTATCAAACTCCCCCACACTTAACCGTTTGCTTGTCCCCAAGCAAACCAAGTCAGACACAAGGTAAGCTTACATATTTCAATCAACCAACATTGGGGACAAGTCATAAAGGCACAGAACACGTGAATCGTACGGGTTTTCAAACATCAATACACGAACAACCTCAATAGCAACCTGGACAACCACCACAAAGGACATTCGAGTGCAGCAGAATCGAGTAAAGGAAGAGTCTCCCTTCTGTTCACCAGCCAACCTAGACTTGACTCAACCACTTACTCAAAACAATCAACTCATGCATCCAACTCACGACATCAGAATAGAGACCAAGCAATCTAGGTCCTCACCGGGGTACAAGAGTATATAGAATATGAAAATGAATCACTCACTCTCGACCAGTGGGGTCAGGACAATTTGATGCGAAAAATGCGCATGCTATTTCTCTCAATCCCTAACATCTCTTCACCATGATGGCAGCCTCTAAATGCTAGAGTTCACATATGGGGTGTCACCACTAACTAATCAGGAGGTCTTAGACACAGGTTCAAATGACTGGCTGGACATGGGGAAAAAGCCTTTTAAGTGGTGGAAGTATTCATAGCACAAGGTTCCACATTTCAAAACCCACACAATCACAGTCAAACAAACTGGTATTTCCTTTCTGCTATTCTGCATTACTCAATATCTCAAGTGCACAAAAGCGGAGGTACAAAAGTCAGCATTTCCAAGCCAGACTGCTAAGAAACACTACTTACTGGGCATTATTCAGATTTTTGGTAGTGGCTCTCTTTTGCTTTCAATTTTTTTTCTTTGGTTTTCTTTCATTTTCTTTTCATTTCTTAAGAGAGCCACCACTTCTGCACATATTTCAAACACCTGCCCAACTTTTAAGCACTACCTCCAACACTCACATAAACTTTAGCAGAAACAACAGAGAATATGTAAAACCACTCTGTGGAACCTTCTAAAAGATGCAAAAGGGTGATTTTTCATTATAGACCAAAAGAAAGGATAACACACGGCTCAAAGGGGCTGACTAGGGGATATGACACATCAGGACAGTCAGTTTGGTCGTGGGCTAATCCTATGCCCCCATCATCTTAGCTAGTGACAACGTGAATGTTACACATCATGGAAGAGGGATCTATCGCACAAGAAAGAAATGAGCAGGCTCAAATCTCACATGGCTACCTATATGCTCTATCTCACATTCTGATACCCTGAACTAGATGCATAAACGACTGTCAAGAACAAGTGATCAAATCAAGTCACAGTTGGTAAGCAAACAGTTGAAAGAACTGAACCCCAACACAATTCTACTGCATGTCTCAGTCCTCATCATAGGTTGTCCTAGTCAAAATCAAGCTGCCATGCATCAATCCGAAAACCATTCAATTCATCAATCAAAACACAGTGCCAATATGATCAAACGACAGTACTTGGAGCCCTCAAATCGTAAGATTCGGACAGCGGACTAGGCTCCAAGCACACAGATATATATTCCAACCGATACAAAGCACCCCCCCACACTTAAGCACGACATTGCCCTCAATGGAGTAGAGGGAGAGATAAGGGGAACGATGTTACCGGATTGAAACACTGCTGGGGGACTGGAAGTGGACCAGTCAGCGAGAAACAGACGGGAAGATGGACAGTTCTGCACGAATCGAACACCAAGAACACACTAGCACACTGTGCGTTAGGGATAAGTGTTAGCCCAGACGGCTACAACATAAACAAACCACAAAAACTTGACACTAAGTTCAAGCTCCTCACACATGGAGCAAACACACAAAAGTCTAAAACAAAAAACAAAACACACTGAGATGGGCAACGAGTACAGCCTACTCGTCACCAAGATCATCCAAGTCGATGTCGTCCATGAAGGCGTCATCACCATCATCACCATCATCACCATCCGCACGGGCAGACTCGCACGGCCGCGCAAGGTGCACTTTTGCCCGTGTTGGCCGACACGGCCAAGCCATGGAATTCCACACGGCCGTGCAAGCAGATGTGTTGCCCGTGTCAGCCACACGGCCAGGCCAGGCCAATCCACACGGCCGTGCAAATTTGCACTTTTGGGCGTGTGGAATTTGCCGAGAGCTCGCACGGCCAAGGGATAAAATCCACACGGCCGTGCGAGAAGATGGCCTGGCCGTGTGAGCTGCTGGAGCCCCAAATTCAACCTGTTTTCACTCGGTGGGGTTGCCTCCCCACAAGCGCTTCTTTACCGTCTTTTAGCTGGACGCCAGTATGGATGCTCAGGGAAGTGTAGGATCAGGTGCCTTCAAGAGCGGATCCACATCGCTCTTGAGGTACAGCTTCAAATGGTGGCCATGCACACGACGAATGTGGCCACCAGCATTCGCCAGCTCGACTCGGCCATCCGGTAAGATGCAAGCGAGTGAGTACTCGGATGGCCAAGGTGGGGGCGGGACCAGCTCGTAGTGGTCTCTGGCTTTCTTTCGAGCAGGCTTAGCTGCCTGCCGTTTCGGCCGCCACTCCTCCTTGATCTGTTCTTTTGGGGGCGGTGTGGACTGGAGTGGCGGCGAAGGTATGGGAGGCGGATCCTGCAAAATAGGCAATACAGAAGGATACACGACAGACTCGTGCTCCTGGTGAGATACAGCATGCAGAGGTGACAAAGCAGGTAGAGTATTAGCAATTGAAAACGTTAGTCTCTCCTCGCCGTCCCTCAAAACTAAGGTCCCATCATGCACATCTATGAGAGCCTTGGCGGTGGCCAGGAAAGGCCTTCCCAGTATAAGGGGCACTTCTGTGTCCTCATTGATGTCCAGGACAACAAAATCCACAGGATATTTGAATTTGCCAACCTTAACCAGAAGGTCTTCCACTATGCCCCTAGGATGCACTACAGATCTGTCAGCTAATTGAAATGTCATCCTAGTAGCACGGGGTTCACCTAGGCCTAGTTTCTTGAACAATTTATATGGCATAACATTGATACTAGCACCTAAATCCGCCAAGGACCTCTCTACATGCAATTTATCAATAGAGCACGGGATAGTAAAACTACCTGGATCCTTCTGCTTCTGCGGAAGCTTGTTCTGCAGAATAGCCGAGCACTTCTCGCTGAGCTCCACAGTGGGCAGCTCACTCAGCTTCTGCTTCTTCGAGAGAAGCTCTTTCAGAAACTTCGCATACTTAGGCATTTGAGATAGTGCCTCCAGGAAGGGCACTTAGACATTCAGCTTCCTAAGCATGCCCATGAAGTTTTCGAACTCTGCCTCCAGCCTGTCTCTGTGCAACCGAGTAGGGAAGGGGAGTTTCGGGATATACTCCTTCACCACCGGTTACGGCTTCGGTGCAGGCACCTCAACCTCCTTTTCTGCCTCTTCCTCAACCGCTGGAGACGCTAAGACAGGGGTCTCTCTCTCTTGCTCCTAAGCAGGTGGATCAATAGTCACCTTGCCACTCCTGGTCATGATGGCATTGCAGTGCTCATTCGGGGTCTGCGGATGAGGGATGGTCTGCCTGGGTAGAGTACCAGGAGCCCTTTGAGCCACTGCCTGAGCCACGCTCCCCAGCTGGGTTTGGATATCCTGCAAGACAGCCTGTGTGTTCCTCTGGCCAGCTTCGAGAGCCAGGAATTTACCCGAGGCCTTTTCCATGAACTGCTCAATAGTGTTGAATTTCTGAGCACTAGAACTGGAGAGAGAACCCACCAAGTCCCGCAATTCAGCCATCTGATCATTCTGCACTGGGGCAGCAGGGGCTGCACCTGGCTGCTGGAAAGGTCGCGTCTGTGATTGAGCAGCATGCCCCTGCATGGGCTGATAAAGAGACTGTTGTTACTGTAGGGTTCATTGCGCCTAACGTTATTGATGAAGTTCACCTGCTCCTGGGGTGTGGTTGATTCCTTCATCGCCTGGCAGTCTTCCACCGTGTGATGGGTGCTCTCGCACCAGTGGCAGAGCATCGCCTGCGGCTGTCCTGTACCTGCAATCAAACTAGAACGATCGATAGCTGAAACTAGCTTCGATACCACCTGCACCAAATCAGATGACTGGGTGCCCACAGCATGCACACCCCGTCCTGGTGCTCGTCTCGATCTCCTGGCAGTTCCCCAAACGTACCCGTTCTCCGCCATCTCCTCAAAGAGTTGATTCAGCTGTGGCGGTGTTTTGGTCAGCATGTTCCCGCCACAAACTGAGTCAATCAGCTGCTTGTCCTCCGGGAAGAGGGCATGATAGAAAGTGCCCACCTTGAAGGCATCATTGAAGCCATGATTTGGACACCTCAGGAAGAGACTGTTGTGTCTCTCCCAAGCATCCCTAATGGTCTCATCCTCATCCTGAGCAAAATGTGTAATTTGCTTCTGCAGGTCAGCTGTCTTGGATGGAGGATGGTAGCGGGTGAGGAACTT
Organism: Linum tenue; assembly: GCA_946122785.1. Lineage (NCBI taxonomy): Eukaryota > Viridiplantae > Streptophyta > Magnoliopsida > Malpighiales > Linaceae > Linum > Linum tenue. Next base: position 17,024,625 of record CAMGYJ010000010.1, on the reverse strand, counting down.
GTCCGCCAGGTTGGCGAACGTGGTGATGGAGCCCGGAGGTCGAGTGTCTAGCCACTCCTTGGCTTGCCCCTCCAGAGTAAAGGGGAAGTACCTCAGCTGGATGGCATCTGCTGGTACCCCATTGATCTTGATTCCATCGATGAGCTCGTGGAACCGCCTGAGATGTGATCGGGGGCACTCCCCCTCCTTACCACGGAACACCACTGAACCGCGCAGCATGGTGATTACTGAGGTGCTCACCTCAAAATTGTTGGCTTGGACATGAGGGTGTTGAATGGGTGACATCATGTCCGCAGCTCTAGCGGTCCAGTAGGATCCCATGGTCTGCTCATCTGGATTGATCACATCATGGTTCTGTGGATCAGCCATCTCTTCTTCTTCTTCGATCTGCAGCTGTGATAGCGCCTCCTCCGCAGCCAGTCGCGCCTTTAGAGCCAGCTTGAAGTTCCTGCAGGTTCGTTCAAGCTCCTGGTCTAATGGTAGTAGATCTCCCGACTGGCTACGGGTCATGCACTACCTGCACACAATCAGCAGAAGCAACCCGTGAAGGCACACAGGTGGAAGAGAAAAATGCAATAAAGAAAAAGCTAGAGTAACAAATTCTCACGTTTCCCCAATAACCTAGAGGTCCCCGGCAACGGCGCCAAAAACTTGACACGCCAAAACACAACACCAAACTGCGACCAAGTGTAATCGCAGTCCGGGAATGCAGTAACAGGCAAGTTCTATTATTAACCCGGGGTCTAGATCTACTGCTTACTCCGTGATTGTCTATTATCTAGCCAACTAATTCGATTGATTGTTGTTTAAAGCAAAAGCAGTAAAAAAGCAGGAATTGGTTCGGTTTTCAAAAGCAGGTAAGAGTCACTCGGGAATGAGTCCCCCTAGCCCTTTAGTCAGGTTCAATTGTAATTCCCCTGGGTTGATTCACTGTTGATTTGACTGAGGAAGATTCGACAGTAGCTTGGAATCTCTTAAGCTGACCAAGCCCTCTCAGTCTAACTACCCGGCAGACGACTAGCCTTCACCGGGATAGAAAGCTGAAGCAATAAGCACAGAACTCCACTACTGGAATTGAATTCCAGTACAAAGCAGTAAACTGGCTAACTCTCGTATAGCCAATCTCCTACTATCTAATGAAGAGGCTCTAACAACCTAATCAGATTCTATCCATCTCAGGTTGCAGCAGAAATCGAGAAAAGTTGACCAGACTTCAATCAATTCAATAAAAATGCATCATTCGATTAAAATCAAACAGTATAATCATCCCAAGTCATTACAATCAAATCCCTAACACAAGGAACTAGGGTTCTTCATACCCAAGTGAGAGAAAGGTTCTACTCCATAGAGAGAGAAGAGAAAACAGTAATCGGAGTAGTCATACTCATAACGATGAGGAAAATTTGCTCCGGGATGATGATTTCCACTCCTATGACGATCTCCAAGATCGATTCGATGAAACCCAGCTCCAAGATAGCTTCTAGGGTGTGTTCTTCGTACTTTCTCTCTCTAGGGCTCTGTTTTTGCTTTTAAAATCCGATTCTCCCACTTTTGGCTCGAAATTGGCTGAAAAACCAGAATTTCCCGACTCACACGGGCAGGCCACACGGCCGTGTGGCTCACCCATTTGCCCGTGTGAGTCAAAACGCGCCGTATCAATTAAGTTGGCCTTCAGTCATCCCACACGGCCAGGGTCGCACGGACGTGTGGATTTCCTGGGATGCCCGTGTTTGCTCTCGGCGAAAGTCACACGGCCACAAATGCAACTTGCACGGCCGTGTGATACCCAGGACTGCCGTGTGGCTTCCTTAGAACCTCGCCATGCGTCCGATCTTCGTCCAATCGACCCCAAACTCGCTCACAAGCCTCCATTCACGTACTAGGACCTGAAATATCACAAACAAGCACAACCTAGCGTGAAATCGGCCTAAAACACGAGAATCAACACCTCAAACGGTGTAAGAACAGGGGTAAAAACATGTGTAAATAACGGTCTATCATGTTACAAGTTTGAGAGAGGTCACCCAGATATGGTTCCCCCTAGACTGCAGTTAAGCCAAGTTGTAATTCACCCAGTCCAGTTTCAATGATAATTATACTATGGAAGGTTCTTAGACAATCTAGAGTCTCGACTAAAGGTCTCCAGACCCTCTCAATCTGAATCCCCAGAGGGGGACTAACCTCCACTAGAGTAAACAGATTGAGGCCTTAATGTACCAACCCTCCTCTACTAGGGTAAATCCAGTGCGGAATAGTGAACCGACTCATTGACTAAAGTCATCAATTCACTACCTTCAATTAAGGATGCTCTATCAACCTAGGCAGATATTCTCTTTCTAGGTCAAAGCAGGAACTACAGGAATTTGATCAGGATTAATGCAATTCAAAAAATCATGTCTCAATTGAATATAATCGATATCAAAGAACATGTACATGGGTTCATACAACCAAACCTAACATACAAATCTAGGGTTCTTCATACCCAGTTGAGTGAGAGAGTTTACTCCATAGAGAGAAGAGAAATCTGCTTCAGATGCGAAAATCATTCTGTGAAGGATGAAAATCTGCTTCTGGGAATCAATCAGCACTTCTCCAAGCTTCCACCGAGCTCCAATGGTGTTGGAGATCGATTTAGGGCGCTTGGAAGTTATGTTCGTCGCTCTTTCTCTAGGTTTTCTGCCTTCTTTCTCTCAAAATTGGATCCCCCTTCTTTGACTTGAAATAACCCTTTTAACCCGAGACTGGGCAAAACACGGTCGAGGACACAGTCGTGTTTCACTTTTCTCGCCCGTGTTTTTGCCTCGTCTGTGAAATACACACTCGCGCCAAGTAAAACACGGGCGTGCCCAAGGAGTGACACGACCGTGTTTCAGAGCAGCTGCGGCCGTGTTTTGGATTCCTCAACAGCAGTCACAATGAGGCTCACAGCATAAAAAGCACGGGCTGGGGGACACGACCGTGTTTTGGGTCAATGGTGCCCGTGTTTTCTCCTTGCAGCGATTCAGCTCGCGCACTAAAAAGCACTGGCGTGCCCCTTAGTGAACACGACCGTGTTCTGGAGTAGTCTGCCCGTGTTCTTGCCCCAGCTTCACCAAATGACCTCCAAACACCCTGTAACTCGTGCCTAGCCCTTCCTTCGACGTCTGCGACCTGAAATGTGACAAAATAGCACAACGCACCGTAAAATAGGGCAAAGATATGCGACTACGAGCCGCAAATGGATAAGAAATAAGGGTTTAAACATGTGAAAACAAATCGTTATCAAGAGGTTTGCCCTACATTAACCTAGGTAGGTGGCTTGTCAAGCACAAGGAATCCCAACTCAATTGAGCCTGTTTTGGAAATGGGGGTTTCCCCTCTAACCTAGGTTAGAATGACCAATTAGATTGCTAAGCACACACATGTCCAATCATCATGAAAAATACCTCAATCATTAAATTAAACAACACCCATAAACAATCATTCAAGTCACTCTATAACTACATGGCAAATAGTTAGTATTTCACAACACCCAAGTGAAAAAGAGTACTACTCCATGCTAGAAAGGGGAAACACAAGAGAAAGAAGTAGAAACCATCATGGTGATGCCTCCAATCTTCTCTAAGCTTGTTTTGATCTTCGCCCAATCATCATGAAAAATACCTCAATCATTAAATTAAACAACACCCATAAACAATTATTCAAATCACACTATAACTACATGGCAAATAGCTGGGGTTTCACAACACCCAAGTGAAAAAGAGTACTACTCCATGCTAGAAAGGGGAAACACAAGATAAAGAAGTAGAAACCATCATTGTGATGCCTCCAATCTTCTCTAAGCTTGTGTTGATCTTCTCTTGGGGAGATTCTTCTCAATTCACCACTTGGAGCAAACCCTAGCCTTCCTTCTTCCTTGGTTCGTCCTTTCTCTTTCTAAAATCTGAAGAAGAAGACACTTTCTCACTCTTGGGCTCTCCCTCTCTCTTACTTTCAGCTCACATTTCGGACTCAGTTCACGGCCTCAGTTCACGACCGTGAACTCTTCAACGCGTCCGTTAACTCAAAGCGCTGTGTCGAAACGCACCGCTTCACTCGCATGAGTTCACGGTTTGCACTCGAAGTTCATGGTCTTGTTGACCGTGAACTCCCCTTGCGTCAGTAACTTCATATTTCGCCCTGGAGGCTTCGCGATTCACGGTTTTGGGCTTCAGTTCACGGCCATAGTAAACCAAGAACTACAATGGGAAACCGCGAACCTTGCCCGAATCACCCTCTTTACCCGGTTTTTGCCTCTTTTCGTCTAACTTTCGATTCTGGGATTGGTTTCACCTGTTGGATCCCGAAACACACTAAAAAGCACAAAATCTAGCGTAAAACCACCCTTTTAGAAGTTCAAATGCTACAAACGCCCAAGGAAACGGGGATAAAATGTGTGCAATTAGGCTCGAATCAGGAACAGAGGGTTAACCAATCGCAGTATACCTAAATTACCTAAATTAAAGTGGTAACCCAATAATTATATAAATTTATTATGATTAATCCGTAGAATGGGAAGGACGGAGAAAGGACGAAAATATATAGTAGTAGAAGAAAGTCAGTGGGTCAGCATCATAAGTCAGAAGAAGAAAAGAAAGAGAAAAAAACATAAAGACCGTCTCGCTGGGAAGCAGGCAGAAGCGGCAGCAGCCACAGCCACAAGCCACAACAGCGCCACAGCCCACGTTGGCGAAGGGGGAGGAAGGGAGGCAACATTTCCATGTGCCCACATGGCTCTCTGCAGCTGTACTGTTCTTCTTCACATTACTTTCTCCCTTCTTCGTCACCATTTCCTCTCCTCCTAAGCCCATCCCTAATTTCATTCCCATTTCTCTTTTCCTTCTCTTCCCTGATCCCATTTCTTCCTCTCCTTTGATACCCAGAAGAAAGTCATTAAAAATTTAGGAGAAGATGAAGGAGGGCAACGATGGGTTTGTGCGGGCGGATCAGATTGATCTCAAGAGTCTTGACGAGCAACTTGAGCGCCATCTCAACAGGGTTTGGACTATGGACAAGAACAAGCGATCCGAAGATCCTAATGCCCTTCCTCCTCCTTCTGCTGCTGCTCCTGTTCCAGCTACTACTACTTCCCTCCACGCTTCTAAACCTACATCCATGGCCGCCGCTACCGCCGCCTTGACTAAGGACAGGCGGGAATGGGAGATTGACCCTTCTAACCTTATTATCAAGGGTGTCATTGCTCGTGGCACCTTCGGCACCGTTCACCGTGGTGTCTACGATGGCCTCGATGTCGCCGGTACCCTTTTTTTGCTCTTTTTCATCTGAGTTGCTGATTGTCTTCATTTAAGGTGTTATTAGTTAGTCTTTCCGGAACATGATTTTCTCTATGTAACTTGGGCGATTGGTCAGTAGCAACTTTTTTCTTTTGTCATTTGTTAGTTCAGCTTGACAGGGCGATGATCCTGAAACCTGATTCCCAATTTTACGCTTCTTTTACTAGTTTGAGCAAAAGGTTGACTTTGATTAGGAAATTCGTAATGGGTGTGTAACAATGGTGGGTTTTGGTTGTTGAAGTAGTAGCTCTGATGCAGCCCGTGAATCAACACGGGTGAGTGGTGAAGTTGTTCATTAAACCAAAAAACTTAGGAGACTCGACGTTTTCATTTGTCCAACTTTCATGTGATCCCAGGCTGTTGCTCCACAATGTGACCAATGAAAGAAAGAACTAAAGACATTCACACACACAGACACTCAGAAAAAAGGGGGAAAAGGGATGGACTTTGCTGTATATTTCGCTACCAATGTCAATTTGTGATGGTTTTGATAGCTTGTTGTCCACTTTCTATTCTTTCAAGAGGTTAATTTTTTAGGTCATTTGTTCTGAGAGTAAACTTCTCAATGTAAGCTTATTATCGTATACCTTCTGATTCCTTATTGTACTGAGTGTGATTTTCATTCTTTTAAATCCCTTAGTTAAGCTGCTTGACTGGGGTGAAGAGGGACATAGGACGGAAGCTGAGATTGCCTCTCTAAGAGCTGATTTCACACAAGAAGTTGCTGTTTGGCATAAGCTTAATCATCCTAATGTCACTAAGGTACTTATGTTTGATCTCCGTTTGTCTATCTACCCGCTTATGAAAAAACGAAATGGATAGCCATCGGATAGTTTTTGCCACTGGCTTGTAAAGATATTTAATTCTGAAGTCAACCGGCCGCAGTTTTGCGCAACCAATTGAATGAGGTTTATATGATGGGTTGAAATCCCAAGTGTGTACTTTGTTGTGTGTTGTTGCATAACTTGCATTATAGAGATTTCCTTCAGTTCTTATGGCCTTTAAGATCTTCCCAATTCCATGGAACACTTCACTAGGTCACGGAGGTTTATTGACTTAATTTGCTTGATCCGATCTTCCATCCGCACTTCTGTCATTTATGGCACATTAGGCACCTTTGAAGGCTACTAACTTTTGTAGCTAGACTGTAGCGTTGCTTCTCATTCAATCTGTTCAATTCACTTCCTTTTTAGAGGTTTATTAGATTTCTTGACTTTTTTCTTGTGTATCCCAAAGGCTTCACTTTCACAGGTTAACTTCAATAAATATGGGCCTAGTATTTTGGGGGTTTCCCATTTTTACGGCTATAGGGGTTTCTCTTTTAGGAATAAGATAGTAGAATATGTGTTTTGTTCATTGCTGGACTTCATATATCTTTGTCCTCTATTTTCCTTGGAAGGAAGTGCACATGCTTTGAACTGGGAGACCAATTCCAATTCTTCCTTTTACTCGTCATAAGCCTGAATTTGACATGCATAAAGTTGCATACTGAAAGTTTTTACTCTCTCAATACCATGAGAAGTTACATCCGCTACCTGTTATATCTGTTCTACTGATCCAAGTGTATTTATTTTCTGATCTAGAAAGGAAGCACGGCAACTTCTGTTTTCTACTTATTTTGGCACAGCTCATCTTTGTCATGTCAGTCTTTCCCGCATCCATCTTATTTTTCTTGTCTGGTCATCAGGGTATTGTCCTCTTGTCTCATCTTGCATGTGCAGAGAAGTGCCAAATTTATACTATTGCTTAAATTTGTTAGTCATCTGGCATGGTAACTGTTCATGACTAAGATTGTAAAGGGCACGTGGGCTTCCTGTTTACAGAATTATCGTTCTTGGTTTTCACCAGTGAAAACTCTTGTGCTGCATATAACAGTGAGATCTGAAGGTACTGCTGGACGTGTATTAATTCTTGTTTTCTTTTCTCTCCATAAACCAGTTCATAGGTGCAACAATGGGCTCCTCCGACTTACATATACAAACTGAGAACGGTCAAATTAACATGCCTAAAAACATATGCTGTGTTGTTGTGGAATATCTTCCTGGAGGTGCACTGAAATCTTACCTTATAAAGAACCGCAGACGGAAGTTAGCTTTTAAAGTAGTTGTCCAGCTGGCGCTTGATATGGCTAGAGGGTAACTGAGGCACCACCCATCGTTCTGTGCTTTTCATTGATTTCTTTTCAGCTGGTACCCTAATCGAGTCATTAAATATGCTGACCTTCGAATTAATTACACTTTTGTAGGTTAAGTTATCTTCATTCTCAGAAGATAGTTCACAGAGACGTGAAGACTGAAAACATGTTGCTGGATAAGACACGCACTGTGAAGATTGCAGATTTCGGGGTAGCTCGTGTTGAGGCTTCAAACCCTAATGATATGACTGGGGAGACAGGGACACTCGGATATATGGCTCCTGAGGTACTTATCCTATGATTTACAAATATGCTTAAGGGGCTATCTGGTAACTAGGGAGTGTCCGGGATTATGAGAATACATGGTTTCTGGCAATCCATCATTTTACTTGTCATAATCTAGTATCAAAGCCATGCTTTTTACCTTTCATATCGTTACATGATATCGTGTATTTTCGACAATATACGAAAGTACATGGCAATGACCCCTTAAATTCACTTGCTGTGTTTTCAACAACAACTTGTAAGAGTACCTTGCAACTTATTTTTGTACGTTGGGGTTTGACAGGTTTTGAATGGAAATCCGTACAATAGGAAATGCGACGTGTATAGTTTTGGTATCTGTTTATGGGAAATCTATTGTTGCGACATGCCATACCCTGATCTTAGCTTCTCGGAAGTGACCTCTGCTGTTGTCCGCCAGGTATACTCACGCTCGTATTTCTCTATCCTCTGCTGCATAGTCTGCAGATGCAACCTGCTGACACTTTGATGTTTGTTTGGCACTGCAGAATCTCAGACCAGAGATACCAAGATGTTGCCCCAGCGCGCTGGCAAACATAATGAAGCGGTGTTGGGATGCCAGCCCTGACAAGCGGCCCGAGATGGACGAGGTTGTGTCCTTGTTGGAGGCTGTTGACACAACCAAAGGGGGAGGGATGATCCCTCCGGACCAACAAGGCGGCTGTCTTTGCTTCCGCAGAAACCGAGGTCCTTGAATCCCCTCCCTCCTGCTTATGAAGATGTCACTGTATGTACTAAATGGTAAAGTTAATGGTCGAATTAATGGGGACACATACTAGGGGGTTGTGGAGGAGATGCAGTAGATCTTGAGTCTATTAAACCATGTAAAGCTTTTCATTTCTCTCGTCTCTTCCTGCTTCGTTTCTTTTCTTAGTTTGGGGTAGTAATTTTTCTAGGAGGGTATGGCTAATGTCTTCTTCCTGCCATATAAATATGATGATGAACTCATTTGTGAAGCAAGCCCTCCTAGTCCTAGGTCACTGCTAAACTATTAGTATTATGGGAAAAGTTTAGCGGTTTGTGTACCTGAAACTGAACAGAGATTGAGTTGTGTAGTTGATTAAATATTGTGTAGATGTTTGCCTCTGGACGTAGCAATTAAAGAACGATTTTCTGTTGTATGTGTCATGAAGTCGATTTGTGTAATTTGGGTTAATACTTTAATGCGGCCTGAAGTAGTTTGACGGAAGACATTTAGAAGGGGGGAAAAATGAGCACTTTTTTGGGTTTCCATTTACTTGAACATGTTAAGAGTAAATTACAAAACAAGCCAGACAGTAGTACTAACAACGCTGCCTTGTCTGTCTCTTTACTTTTTGCATTGTGACAGTACAACGGAAGTTAATGGTGTCATTTTTTTTATTTATTTGTTAGCTAAGCCCCCCTAAAACTCATCTTAACTACAAAACAAACAAAAAACCAAAATTAATAACATATAATCTTCTGACCCGACCCGATGATCATGCCATTTTTTTCTTCTTTTTCTGCTGCAATTTCTTCTTTCACTCTCCATAGCTTGGTTGTAAGTGTCTGTCTGTGTCTTTCCCCTGTTTTTTTTCTTTAATCTTTTTTCCAAATTTAACAAAAGCAAACAAAAGAGAGGGAGAAACCCAAAAGAGAAACAATGTAGAAACGATAAACAAAGAAGGTATTGCTGGAAAACAAAAAATGCTCCCATGGGGAAGAAGAAGATCCCACATTATTATGAATTTGGTTTTGATGGGGCGAATAGTTTGTCCTAAACCTTACTGGAGAGTTGAATCTCCGAGAATTCATCTTGATGGCTGCCACGAGGTGGTTGGTCGTCGTCGTCCTCGTCCCAATTCGTCGTTCTGTAGTAAATTGCGTACAGTATTAGTTGCACCAGTGCGGACAGCGATCCCAGACCATTTGGTATCTAGATGGGCGAAGTCAAACACACTTTTCATTAGTCATCTTGTGTGTGCTCTCGAATATTAGTTTTAACATATAGTCCGTCAGCGCGCTGCTTACCAGAATGTTAATGTCGAACTTGAGGAGAGCATAGATGGTCCAAACGATTCCATTGCAAAAACCAGCTAGGGAAAGGAAGAAGGGCATGTACTTGACGCTCTTTGTCTTGATCACCATTTTCTGCTCATCGATATTACTATGTATAGTTAATAGGGGCGACATTTTTCTTTAAGATAGCTAGACCGACCGCAGTAAATATGGATTAGGTTGTTGTAGTGTAGGGCAGGTTTTAGATGGACGTACGTACCATGACGGTCAAGGGAGCGGCGTACATAAGAATGTTGAAGATAATACAGAGAAGGCCGACGAACATAGCCCTCTTTGGGGGAGCATGGAAAACTAGCAGAGTGATTAGTAACACCCCGATGAAGAAGACCGTCTCTATCAGCAACGTTATCATCAGCTTCCTCTGCGTTAATCAGAATGGAACAAATTAAACAAACATTGGTTGATTACAAGTGTACTTAGAAGTTAGAACATACATGAAACATGGAATCGAATATATAATACGTACTCGCTTGTCCCAGGGCGAAAAGAAGAAGAAGAAGGCTACGTAGAACAACTCGAGGAAGAAACCGAAGCCGTTGATGGTGATGACGAGGAGGCTGTCCGGTTTCACGAACGGCATCCCGTACAAACTCCACATCGCGCAATTCAGCAGCGTCGTCACGTACGGATCCGCCTTGAAGTCCTGCACCGTTTTCTGCTTGAATATCTTCACGAACGTCGGCCTGCAGGCAGACAGACAGGCTTATCATTTATCGTACGTCATCATTTTGTAATCCAACATGCATATCTCTAATCCAATCAAGTATATTTATATGTCATTGGAACTCAAAGTTACGTTACGTTACGTTACGTTGTTGTTTTGTTTGAAACCTTAATTACAACAAGAAAGCTAGCTAGGTCGAGTTATTAAGAATGAACCCATCGTTGAATTACTTTTTACTTTACAGACAGGAAGATCCAAGTGACTTACAGTGGGGATAGAAACAGGAAGAAGGATATGACATTTCCTGCATGGCACAACGTAAAAAATAAAACGAATCAGTATTGATTACTGCTACAATTATCAAAACTAGTACCGGTATAATTTTGAAAGAAAATTCTGCCATTACTATCTATCTATCTTTTCACCATGTATAATTTGAAAGAACATTGGAAAGTAATAGGGAAAGAGAGAGAGAGAGATTAGTTACCAATAATGCCGACGATGGTACGAACGAACATGGTGTCAACCATTTTTGCTTAGCTTTTTGGGGTGCTTCAACTTGATTTCTAACTGCTCTAGGTTACAAACCGAGTTAACAATATGGATCTAGTTACGTTGTTTGCAATAGATGAGAGGGAAAGAGGTATGGCTTGGAAAGGATGAATGATGGATGGGATGATTATTAGTATTATTATTATATTATTATTATGTGGGGAGTGAGGAATGGAGGTGGGAAAGAAGGTGAGTGGTGAAGAGGAATTAGGGAGGCAGGCATTATCGAGAATGGCTGGTTATCGTTAGTTTAATTTAATTTGCTGCTCATCTCATGTCATTTTTTTTTCTGTCTTAAATTGTGCGCCGCTGCTTTCCCGAAACTGCGGAAAATGAGAGACCATTTTCTCCATCTTCCCTTGTTTCACGCTTCAGTTTCAACGTACGAACGTGTAGGTAACTGACTGATGATCATGCATGCATGCTGAATGTGTGTGTCGTCTTCTTTGTTTTAATTTTCCTTTGAGGTCAGTGAGTTTTCCCACCCTGGCCTCCCACTTTCCATTTTTTGTCAATGACAGTTTCCGTTTCTCCATTCAAACAAACAAGCGAGTGAATCTATTGGGTGATTTTGTGGATTAATTGCCACTTAATTAGCTTGCAAGCTTCCCATCCAAATTTGGTGGGTCAACATATAAAATATTCATATTTGTCCATCATATCTATCACAAATTTTGTGGGTCAACATATTTCGCTAAAGATAATATAGCCTAGCGATGAAACCATTGGTCTGGTTGGCTCAGGATATGAGAGGTCCTGAGTTCGATCCCCAGCGGCTCTGTTTGTGTGTTCCCGGAGGCATGCATGAGTGTCGGGGACGAAGTCTCCCGATGTTGTGTCTTGTACAGGTGCTCTCCAGATTTAGTAGATCACGCTGTCACAAAGTGGTATGTGGGGTTGAGGTTCCTGGGTATAAAAAAAAAAATAAAAATAAAGAAGATGATATCCATCATATCATCATCCAACACTTATTAATCGATTTTAATTGGATGCTTTGTTTAGGTTTGGCGGTTAACGTATATAATCCACCTACTATCCTCTAAAATTACTACAAAGAAGATGATTTGGGAGGAGGGGTGTGGAACGAATTCCACTTTGGATTATGAGTCGTTTAATTTGTGGATTTGAAAAATGAAAGTTTTGAAAAATCATGGATATATGAGAGTTTCGAATTCATTATGGATTTGCTAAACATCATTGTTTGTTTGATGAATTTCATGATGAATTTTGTTTAACTAAATTTGTCTGTATAAAGTGTAACTTAAACTGTAACTTGCCTTTACTGCTCTCATGATATAAGAAAGAAAGAAAATATGAGTAGTATGTTGGTAAAAAATGGTGGACTTCAAAGTCCATATGATCAATTCTCACCTAAAGAGGTGGGATTTTCAAGTCCCTGGCCCACATATTTGAACCCTCAAAGTCCATGGGTCTCACGGATTTGTAACCTCTAAATACTTGAAAATAACAATGGATTTTGGACAAAGTCCATCATGGATTCAAATCCATCACCAAATCCATCAAACAAACATAGCTCAACAATGGACCTAATTGCCCTCATATCTATGACAACCAATGCAATGGTCATGTAATTGACCACCATAACTAGGAGATTTTTCCAGAAATACCACAACTACCACCATTTCATAGAAACCGCCTCATAGGGAAGCGGTTTTCATATGAACCGGCGGGTGAGGAGGCGGTTTCATTCCTGTCACAAACCGCATGTCCAAAATGTGGTTTCATGGCTGACCTAGATCGCCGGTTCAACAAGCGGTTTTAGGTTGGCTTAGGAACCGCATCCATCCCCGACGGTTTTCATTCCCGACACACAAACCGCCTCCCCGCCCAACTGTTTGTGTGTCATCCCCTCCCGGACATCCGACATGTTGGCATGTAGGTGTTGCAGGCATAGGGTATGCATGTCAATTGAAAACCGCCACCCCCAACGATTTTCAATTGACATTTTGCCTATAAAAGGCAGCCTTGGAAACATCAGAAATTCACTACATCTCCTTATTCTTCTTCCTATGATCAATTCTGTTTTGCTTTTGTACTTTTTTGAGTTTTTGCGATTAACGTTACTTCGTAAGTTTGTTTTGTATTACTATCATATTGTGATTTTGAAATGCTTATTCACAAATGTTATGGTATTAATTTAATTACGGTTTTATTGCATATGTCATTCCAAAAGTTAATGTTTGGGTTACAGTCATTGGCGAATCCAAGAATTCTACATAGGGGTGTCCTCTCCCAAAAATTAAATTAAAATTTAAAATTAATTTAAAATAATTATTAAATATGAAAATATCTGACTATTAAAAGTTACATTAAAATTTCATACGTGTTTCCTAAAAAGGTAAATATATCTGGTGTCTATACTACTCCACAAATATCTCTCAACATATCCTATTAGACAAGAGTATCCGGTAATTGAGAGTTCAATCGTTAAGTTTTGAAAATAATTCGGGATAAGAATAATATTTTATTTGGATAAAAAACATAATAACAAATGAGTTGTAGTGTAATTTAAAATAAGTTTACTGTAATAGCAGTGTCCCAAGTTTAAATCACATAGAGTACTACTTAAATATTATTTGTACCAATACGCAAACTAATACGGGATATTGGATAATCATTTTCAAAATTTTTAAGGATGTCCCACTACCACATAATCATTTTTTTTGCTTATACGCAAACTACTATTGAAGGTTGAATAATCGTGTTTACAGGTTTTAGGGGTGTCCCGACATGTGCATGTATCCGCCACTAGTTACGGTGGAATGGTTACACGGAAGATACTGGAAAGGGGATACATTACGTCGATGGTGATTTCCAAAATGTGAAGGTCGCTACGAGACCGAAACTTGAAGAGCTCCGTCAAATGTGTTCTATGGTTACTTGCATAGATGACACAAGGAGAGTTGATCGTATGGTGTATCGATATCAAACATAAAAGGTGGGTCGTTGTGGCATGAGGAAAGTATCATAACCACCCAAGAGGAAGTAGATGCCATGATCAAATTTTTGAATGCCAATAAAATTTCTAGAGCAAAGATGTTTGTTTACACCTAGGCGGTCGAAGGCAGTGGATGTCATTCTAGAGATGGCCAAACATCTGGTATCCACGATGCAGGTGGTTTATATGAAGATCATCCCTACCAAGGTTACCATGATCCGCATTCCTACTAAGAGTACCAAGAAGGAGGTGGAGGTCATCATCAATCATTCCCATCATATGAAGAAGAAGTCCAACGGTACCATGACAACCAATAAGAAAGCTACCAGTACCAACCCGAGTATGACTTCCATGGCAACAGCGGTAGTTATCACAACTACCATTACGGAGCTGATGAAGGTGTCTTTCATGATCTGGATCAGATGGAAGATGCCCTGCCAGGTCTTGTTAGTGACTCCGAGGATGAAAAAGAGGAAGGCAATATCAGTGTAGACAACTTCGGCCCTCTTGAAGGTGCTGATGATTTATGCCGAAATTCAGACTCAAATGATGAAGAGGTATCTCGTGACAGTGTACCTATCCCGTACTACAATCACATTCCAAATAAAAATTGGTATGTTGATGCCGACATGGAGCTGCCAGAGGTGCCAATATGGGGTCCACTCACTGGTTTACGAAGGGCCAACTATTTGGTACGTAGAAGGAGGTGGGACACTCTGTTGACACTGAAGCAATGACTCGGAGTTTTGAATGGCGCACAAGTCATTCTGACACGAGGAGGCTCGTAGTTAGATGCCAGAACCAACACGAGGGATGCAAGGCTAGGGTCCGGGTCATCAAGAATCCAGAGCAAGAGATTCGGGCATTGGGTCATATCCCGTGCGGTGAACACTCACACATGCGTGTTATCCATAACATCCCAAGGCCATCGACATCTAAATCCAGGGTGGTAGCCGCGGTTGTGAAGCATCTAATTGAGCAACAGCCCGACCTAAAGAAGAAAACCATCATCGCCGACATTTCTAGTCGTTTTGGATATATTATTAACTATAAGAAGTCATGGCATGGAAAGCAGAAAGCAATGGCCGTCGTATTTGGAGACTGTGAAGAATCATATGCATACCTTCCCATATTGATTTTGGCATTGGAGGCGTCTAACCCTGGAACTATATTCTCCCCCCCCCCCCCCCCCCCCCCCCCCCCCCCCCCCCCGCTACCAAGATGAAGAAATCCAGCCGTCGGAGCCCGATAACAAAGCCATTTCAAACGACTTTTCTGGTCATTCAAGCCATATATTGATGTTTTTCCCTTCTGCGTCCCTGCGATCCAAGTGGATGGCACATTCCTTACCGGCAAGTACAAGGGCACCTCCTGATTGCTAGCGGAGCGGATGCAAACAGAGGTGTCTTTCCTTTAGCCTTCGTCATTGTCGAGAGAGAGAATATTGAAAGCTATGGATGATTATTTCGACAAATTCACCTTCACGTCACTAGGAGGACGAACCTGACAATCATCTCTAATCGCCACGCCGAGATCAGAGTTGTCATCTTAGGCTTGGATCCAGGCTGTAAATGGTCTAAGAGGTGGTGCATACGAACAAAGACGTCAATTTCAGGATAGAAAAGTAAAAAGATAAAATAAAATAAATAAAAAGTGGATTATTCAAATGTATCTATATGTGATTAAAAGAAATGAACAAAACATTAGGCAAATATAAGTCAACAAAATGAAAAAATAAATAAAAGAAATGAAAAATTATGCAAAAATGTGAACTTAGCAAAATGCCACTAAAGGTGATGCAAATTACAAAAAAAGCTTCTTAATGAATAATAAACCCTTAACTTTGCTTTATATAAGAATTATTGATAATTTTGATTTGACTCTCACTCGTATAATTATTATCATGATAAATTCAGAAATCCTTACTCCAATTCATATCATATCAATTTTAATAATCCAATCAAACATTCATTACAGGATAAAATAAAGCTATCGAGTTTCAACAAGAGGAAATAAATTAAGAATTTGAGAGCTGGCTAATAAATTTTGATTTTGTTTCAATATTATTCACGGATAAAGAAGAATGTATTATATAAAAATGATTATAAGCTATGTTCATTATCTAGTTATGGTTTGATGGTAAAAATACATACTAATATTGATAGGTTTATGGTTTAAATTTCGACGACACTTAACAATTGTATTTATATTTATACGATTTTCTTTTGGGCGAGCCCCCATTGAAAACATCACCGATATACATGTGATTCAAATATGTGTGATTGGTTGGGTTTTAGTTGAATAGTAAAAAAAACTCAAATTGATATATAAGAAGACTGATAATGCGTCACTAGTATACACATGAGTTTTTTTTTTAAATACGAAGTACTATGAATAAAAAAACTCACACTATACAATTTTTAATTGTGTGAATTGATAAATGAAACAATATAACCTAAGATCGATAGAAATTGAAAATTATGTAAAAATATGTGGTGTTAGCAATTGATGCAAATTATGGGGAAAAAAAACCTCTCAGTGAAAAGTAAAAGCTAAACTATGGCTATTATATAAAAATTGCGCTTGTTTTGAGGTAATCATAAAGAGACTAAATCGAAAAACAAACAATGGAAATTGATGGGATTACGAACTAACACGTGACAGCGGCAGATCAACTGAAGCAATATAGCTAGTAATAATACTACTCTACTAATTGGTTTCTATAAATAAAATATAATCTATGTTGATCATAGGCTTGTAACATGAGGCAGGGTCTCCTTCTTTGCTATTGGCTTCCCTAGAGTAGCTGCTGCTGCTTCTTTCCCCGCTGCACGGATAGCTGATGTGGTCTCCTTCTCTAATAATGAGGTAAACTGGAATATTAAGTTACGTTTCTCTTTGAGAGGACGAGCGGATAGAGAGAGAGTTATTCTTTTTGATTTGTTAAACAGCAGAAATTTGCATCTCTCTGCTAACAGTCCCTGCAGGATTTCTTGGTCTCCAAAGCAAGACGGCTCATTCTCAGTCAATTCAACTTACAAGCAATTGATACAGGAAAGATTCCCTGGCATTCAGAACTTTGAGGCTACTACTATTTGGAAACCGTTCATACCGACTAAAGTTTGTTTCTTTTGTTGGACTCTATGGCACAAGAAAGTTCCAACTCAGGATGCATTGAAAAGAAGAGGATTAGCCCTTGCTAATGGCTGTGCTCTTTGCTGCAGTAATGAAGAAAGTGCGGAACATCTCTTCATCAGGTGTAGTTTTGTTCAAGAAGTTTGGAGCCGCATCAAAAGGGCTAAGAGCTCGATTGGCAACCTGGATAATGATCTCTCTGCTATGTTTTATAATCAAACATCATTGGCTCCCAACTCTATTGATGATTGGTTCAACCTCTGCATTCTTCATGCCGTGTTTTGGTCAGTTTGGCTTCAGCGAAACCAAAGCATCTTTAAGTGCTCCCATTGTCCACCTAAAATGATTGCTCAGAAGGTTATTCGTGTGGTCATCTCATGGCTCTCAGCTCACTCCAAGATCGACAAAGACCTCGCCTCGGCTTGGATTGCGGATGTTCTGTCTCGTCTCTGATTACTCTTTCCACTTCATCTATTCGGCTTCTGTATTTTTCCCTGTCTTAGCGGAGACGGCCTCGTCCGTCGGGCTATTTTAGCTTTGTGTTTTGGGTTGTTACTCGTTGGTGGATGTTCTTCCTTTTCGCTTTTTCCCCTGTTTCACTTGTTAATCTCTGTTTGCTGGTTCAGGGTTCAGTTCTCCTGAACCTTGTTCTTCCTTTTTTCTATTATTAATAATATTGCCATTATAAAAAACATGAGGCAGGGTCAGGTCCACAATTCAGACTATAAAATACGATAATCTCATAACTTGTCAATCTTATCAAATCATCAACCATCCATCCTTAACTGACCGGCCGTGACAAAACACAAGTATTATTTATCTGTTTTTTTGGGTTCATATATATGATGTCAAGTACAGCGACAACAGAAGGGAAAAAAATGACAAGCCTTGCCTCCCTGGCCCACCAAGAACATGTAGCAGCAGTAGCCACTCACACCGCTAATTACAGCATTTCACCTCCGACGTAATGCCAAGTAGACAGACGAATTAGCTCAACTCCCCTACACATTTCAGCTGAAAGATATCGATGGTGTTGGAAATATTCGTCTCAGTGGTGTTGTTGGTGGCAGGAATATTAGCATGGGTGCTTATTCATATCTGCATAGTTAGCAGAGCTTTCACGGGTGATGATCATCAGAACATCATCATATTCGATACCAGCTTTGTTCGCGGCGGTGGCAGCGGTGGAGGGATTGAGAAGATGTTGAATGTGGAGAGAGGAATCCCCTGCTTTAGCTACAGAGAGGGCAGAGATGGAAGTGCGAGTGCGGTTGTTGAGTACTGCGCGGTTTGCTTGGAGAATTTGGCTGTTGGGGAAAGTTGCAGGCTGCTTCCCAACTGCAACCACTGCTTTCATGCTTCGTGTATAGATTCCTAGCTTCTCCGAACGCCGGCCAGCCCAATTTGCCGGAGAGGGGTCGACGTCGCCTCCCCTGTTTCTGATTCCGGAGAACAAGTCAGCATTCTCGTTGCGGATGGACAGAGCATGTTGTCAAAATCATCTTTATCGTATACAAGGTTTCTTCTTTTGGCTTCTTTCCCTGTTACCACCCTGAATCTATACGCAGTTCAATGTAGATTTTTAACTTCTTTTCCGATTGTAATTGGCTCCTTGGTTATACATTCAAAGGTAGTCTCAAGTCTGTAATTACCTGACATACTCGATTTCGGAGCGTAATTTTGAAATTTGGGAATTCCTCGTGTTGACTGAGTCGAGATGATGGATATTGTGGGTTTGGATTGCCGTCCTAGAGGTATGGTCGTATGGACAACCTACCGACAAAGGAAGGAAATTGCTGGGCATCGCGTTATAGCAGATTATTCTGCTTATCTGCAACTAGTAAATGTGTATGCTGAGACAAACAGAAAATTGAGCTGCTTTCAAGGCGTCTCAGCAAAAGTTGCACA
Organism: Linum tenue; assembly: GCA_946122785.1. NCBI lineage: Eukaryota > Viridiplantae > Streptophyta > Magnoliopsida > Malpighiales > Linaceae > Linum > Linum tenue. Next base: position 17,005,618 of record CAMGYJ010000010.1, on the reverse strand, counting down.
AAGAGAAAACCTAAGAGGTCCAGTATGAGTCCACTCTTATCAATTCGACTGCATACCTAGGTTCTACGAAAATTGCCAGTACAACTATCATGTATCAAACACATGTTTAGAAAGAAATAACACAGAAATCAAGCAGACTGATGGAGTCTCTATGTGCATTCTTCAGAATGACAGGCTGATGTATGTTCTATCTTGAAAATCTTCTTCCAGGTAAATGATGCTTCCCATCACAGAAAAAAGAGCTCGTATCAAGGAGACAATCCAAGCCGCAAACAGAAAACGGTTATTTTGGTGACTATCTACCCTGATACACACAACGGGAGTAAGCTAAAACAACTATAATTCAGGCATTGACTGAGCAATTCATTTCAAATGCAGTATATAGATTTTCTTTTAGAAGACAATCATGCTGAACTCTCTAGGCTTCGCCATGATAACCAAAAGCTAAATGCAGTACCATCGAAAGCCCTAAATCTCAATAAGGCCATGGACACAAGAAAATGGCTCAGATAGCTGAATCAGAGACAAAATTAAACACCAGAGGAAGTTCACATTGAAAACCAAGTATCCGCGCATACGTGTACGAGCAAAAGAGCTCACCATCCAAACATACTGGCCCATGTTCACATAATGGATGGACTCTTGTTAGCTCATACCATCATTTGAAGAACATACAAATCGAGATACAAAAGTTATTAGCTTTAGTTCTTTTCGGCATTCTTCTCCAATTCCCTTCTTAGTTGTAGCGAGAAGTCGCCATTGACATCATCATCGTCCCAATCATCCTCCCACCGCTGTGTCACCTCTTTCCCTTCATCCTTCTCAATCCACTTTGTAGATCAAGACAATTATGATGGAAATTAGAGGGACAACTGACAAACTGAGAATTGAAGATGAGATGTTTTAGGTTAGAACAACCAGGAAACCCTTGGCGCAACATCTTAATAAATCTAAAATCCGAATAGATCTGAGAGACACTTAGTTCTACAAGTTGCTAGTTGTTGAAGGCCATGAACCAGAAGTCTACTTCAACCATATTCATCTATCCAATAGCAGCACAAGCGTACAAGAACTTCCAAACTTAGTTCTGGCAGCAGGAAATGCAACAAAGGGGATAGATGATTGTTAATGTCATGGGAGGATCATCATCAATTTGGAAAATAAGTAGCATAACAAAAATCCCTAAATCCTAGTCTTGAATAACTTAGGGTTCACTGCCACTGTTATATAAAACTCTGGTTAGCTAGAGTCCAACTTATCAGCCCTTTGAGGATGTAAAATTCTACAGAGTCAATGGAGCGGGAGTGTTACCTTGATCGATTTCGAACTCCTCGAATTCATCATCGTCCTCGAATAGGTCCATCTTTACGTCCTCGGCAGCTGTTTTCTGCTCGGCCGCCATTCCAATGTCTCAAACTGCAAATGCCCAAAATTGAGAAGAATGACTAAATTGTAGATTGGAGAACAACTGGAAAGTACGAACTGCATTTCTCTATTTGATGGAATACAATAGAAGCTGAGAAGATGGCTTTACGTACGAAGAAGAGAAGCATTTTACATGAAGCAGATAATCGATAAGCAGTCTAGCAGAGGAATGGAGAGCGGAACCCTGACGTTGATGATTTAACTTCAGCAATGGCTACTTCTGCACCCAAAAGGAAAAAAGAAAAAAGAAGGGGAAAAGAAGAGAGATTGAATTTAATTTGGGTAAATTGCAGGTTATTGAGAATATTTATTAAGATTATTTTAAAATTCTAGATTGGGTCAGACTTTGTCGATTTGGTAGTATGAAACACATTGATGCATAAATTACCAATTCAGATCACGATGGTAATGTTTGGTAGTACATAAGCTCATGGTGGTATGAAAGTGTAACAAGATGATATAAATATATCAATCATAATTTGTCACCTTTCAGAACCATCTACCACCCTCCACAAGGATAGTATAAGGTGGTATATTGGATAGGGGTGGTTACAGATTTTTTCCAGAAATACCACCATTAAAACAATTTTTTAACACGATGGTTCTTTGTCGGCAATAGAAACTGCTTCATTAGCAGGCGGTTTGAGCTTATGAGACACAAACCGCCTGGGGGCGGTGGTTTGTATGTAGTCTCCATCCCCCCGACAGCTAACATGTCGGCATGCAGGGGGTTGCAGACGTGGGGTTGCATGTCAAGTGAAACTGCGCCCTCCCCCGGCTGTTTTCGGTAGACATTTTGCTTATAAAAGGCAGGCCCCGAAACCTCAGCTCTTCACCCCTCTCCTTATTCTTCTTCTAGTCATTATCAATATATTATTAAATTTAAGAAGGCGTGGCATGGAAAATAGAAAGTCATGGCCATCGTGTTTAGTGACTGAGAAGAATCATATGCATTCCTTCCCAAATTAATTTTGGCATTGGAGGCGTCTAACCCTGACACTGTTTTCTCCCCCAGCTACCAAGATGGAGAAATCTAGTCGTCGGAGCCCAGGTACAAACGCCATTTCAAACATCTTTTCTTGTCATTCAAGCCATCAATTGATGCTTTTTCCTTCTGCGTCCTTATGATGCAAGTGGACGGCACATTCCTTACCTACAAGTACAAGGACACTCTCTTGATTGTCAGTGAAGTGGATGCAAACAGACGTGTCTTTCCCTTAGCCTTCGCCATTGTTGAAGGGAGAGAATACCGAAAGCTATGGATGGTTCTTCAGACAAATTCACCTCCACGTCACCAGGAGGACGAACCTGGCAATCATCTCTGATCGCCACACTAGGATCAGACCTGCCATCTTAGGCTTGGATCCAGTCTGGAAGTGGTCGCAGAGGTGGTGCATACGACACTTCAAGAGCAATTGGAACCATCATTTCAAGAGGAGGAAGCTTGTTGATAATCTATGATGGACTGGTAAGCGTTCTATTTAATTGGTGAGTTAATTTTGTTAGTTGGGAAGGTTGCTAGGAAATAGAATGCAACACTTACTTATACTCTTTATAAAGAGATGCGTGCCTAAGGAAATGGGGTCTTAAGTAGAGGTGTCAAAACATAACCCGACAAGACTAACCCGACCGTAACCCGAATTGACTAAAATTCAATGACTCCCAACCCACCCGGCCCGCAACCCGATTGACCCGTGACCCGATTAACTCGTAAACTGATTAACCCAAACCCGATGGACACATAACTCGATTAAACATGTAACCCAATTGACTCGTACCCGATTGGCCCGAACCCAACTAACCTGTAACCCGCCTGATTGGACTGAATAATTACTATATTATAACTTATATAGTCTTTCAAAATGAAGTTTATTTTTTGTAAGTGTAAGTAAAACTATTTTTCATTTTATAAAGGAAAGTTCAAATGAAATTGAGTTGAAATTATGGATTTTTAATAAAAGAAAAGAGGAAGTTTTAGTGCTTTTGATTTATGGAAAGAGAAAGAAGTGGAAAATTTTGTTTTTTTTTTTTTTGAATAAAAAGAAAAGAAAAATTTGTTGCTTAAATATTTGGAAAAAGAAAGAATGGATTTTTGGTGCTTTGATTTATATGAAGAGAAAGAAGTGGGAAAGTTTGGTCTTTTAAACTTTTTGGGAAAATAGAAAAGAGAAATTTGGTGCTTCAAATTTTGAGAAAAATTGACATTTTGGTGCTTTGGTTTTTAGAAGAGAAAGAAGTGAGAAATTTTTGTGTTTTCAACTTTTTGGAAAACATAGAAGAGCGCAATTTGGTGCTTCAAGTTTTGGGAAAAGAAAGAAGAAGAGTTTTAATGCTTTTGATTTATTTGAAGAGAAAGAGGTGGGAAATTTTGGTGTCTTTGCTTTTAGGATAGAAAAATAAGGGGAATTTTGTATTTTTAATTTTTTTGGAAGAGAAAAAAGAGAGAAATCTTATCACAATGTTTACATGTGATGGTTTAGGAGTGTAATATTTAGTGACAAAAATATTATCTATAACAAATCTTACTATAGTCTTATATTATCTCCAATGCATATTATTTTACATTAAGATGAAAAACTTAATCTCACTTGCTAATTCCACCACCAGATTTTCATTTAGGTGGGAAACTTTCCCACCTCATTTTGATATTTCATCCCAACTTTTCACTTCCCCAATGTTTCCCTTTCCATTTTTTCGTTCTTCTCATTTTGTTTTCCCACTAAAATTTGTTCCTACCAAAAATGAAAACCTAAGGAGGGGAAATTCCCCCAATTCGACGCTCTAACGTTTCAATTCATATATTATTAAGCCTGATACCCATCTCTCATAAGTTGTTGTTTATAACATTACTGCCTTGTATAGCTTTTGCATATGGAAATAAATTAGGATTATTGATTGACAACTTGCAAAAACAAAATTCGTGCACCTTAATTCATATTTTTTTGAGCACTTCTACTGTGCTTTAAAGTAGAACTTGAACTTGTACCACAACATAAATATATAAATTGAAATTGTACCTGACTCGTTCTAACTACAACATCCCAATCGACGGCCAAGTATAACCGCCGACCGGGTGTAGCATAGGGTAAGCAAACAATAAGAATTTATCGTACCACGGGGATCTAGGCTTACCCTACTTCAGGTTTAGGGTTCTTTATCTAGCCAACCTAGGATAGTGATTGATAGAATTAAACTAACTAACCTAGACTAACCACTAACCTAGCTATTTAAAGGTTTGGAGCTCTTTTGGGTTGAATCGTCCTAGGTCCGTTCTTTGGATCAATGTTGGGTATCCTCCTAGCTCCATCGACTCAAATACACTACCGGTTGGAGATGGACTCCCTCGGGAATCACTCGGAACGGCAAATCGACGGATGGGTAGTGCTCTATTCAACCTAGGGTATCGTATATTGCTAGGAGACCGGTCGAATCAACTCCCTCGGGGCCTACCCGGTGAATATACGATAGGAGCGACCCGAAGACGCCAAAAGGGGTTCTAAGGGGATTATCCCACTCTTAGGTCAAAAGCTTAAAGCATGAAAACGGAAACCACACTCATGCCATTCAAGAAAACATCTAGGGATGGCAAAAATATCCGTAACCATAGATATCTGCTCGAATCCGATCTAATCGGGTATGGTAAAACCCGAACCCGAATGACTTTTAGTGGGCAAGGGTAAAACTCGTACCCGAATATTGCGGGTAATGGGTGGGCATGGTTTTCTCACTATCCAACCCGAACCCGCCCGATTATACACATGCATATGTATTTTGTCTAGAAACAATCAATATTTTCTCTAACATATTTTATATTTAGTATATAAATATAATATTTTTATGAAGTTGTAATGTTTTAATTAATTTTCCTCATTCTAGTGAATTATTGTCGTACTTTTCGTCTTACATAACATGAGATTACGTGTGAACATTAACATAGTGGTTGTAGTTATAAAGAGAAACTATTATACATTGATAACCGTGGATACCCGAAACCCGAACGGGTATGAGCATGGTTTGAATTTTCTACCCGTTTCTTATGTGGGTATGGGTATGGGTAAAATCCGAACTACTTTGGGTAGGGTAACGGATATGCACTATCCGTCCCCGACCCGACCCATTGCCATCCCTTTAACATCCATCAATTAAGTAAACTCAACAATCAAACTATGGATTTTGTCAAATACATCAACAACGAACCAAAATCAAGACCTAGGGTTCTGAAACACAAGAGAAGAGGGTGAGTTTCTAGAGAGAGAGGAGATTACAAAGAAAACTCTAGATCTTCTTCTTCTTCTAGGCTTGATTCCTAGCTTCCAGGCTTGATGAATGCCTTCAATTAAGCTCCAAGATCACTCCCTCTCTCACTAGAACTCCCTTTTGGTGTTTTGGGTTGAAACCCTAGAGAAAGAAAGTGTTCATTCTCCAAACACCAGCTCCCCTTTCTCTCTCCCCGTTGTTGTCTTCATATTTGCCCGAAAGTGATCAGTTCATGGACGCGTTGGCCAGTTCACGGACGTGAACACCTAAACGCGTCCGTGAACACAGTGTCATCCAAAATGCACCGCTTCACTCGCCTAGGTTCACGGTTAATGGCACCATTTTACGGTCTTAGAGACCGTGAACTGCCTTGTCGTTAGTAACTTCTGGAACCTCGCTGGACTGCTCGATGTTCACGGTTTGTGGTCCATGTTCACGGTCATAGGAGACCATGAACTGCCTTGTCCGGCCGTGAACTACGACTGTTTCCTGGGATGCCTTCACTTCATTGTTACGAGGCAATTGTCACGGTCGCTACTTCGGACTTTTCTTTGGTTTTTGCACTTTTTGACCTCCAATTATCCCAAAACTCATCCTCGACTATTCCACACATGCTAGGACCTGAAATGTATCAAAACAAGCACAACCTAGCGTGAAATATGTCGAGGAACGATGAAATACTAAGCTAAACGAATAAGAAATGAGGGATAAAATGTGTACATTTGGGCTCGAATCAGTACCATAAAAGGATTTTACAAAAGAGTATAGGTATAACCTAAAGTTGTAACTTAACGTTAAATGTACAACTTCAAGTTGGAAAAAACTAAAGCACCAATGCTTTAAAGCATTGTAAAATTGCTAATATTTTTTGTTAAATAAATGTTTATACTTCACAATTCTGAGAATTAAGCATGTAATTTATTATATATATACACACATATATATGGTACATATATGCTTTAAAGCATTCTAATTTATGTATTTTTTTTTGTTAATCAATTTACTACCCTTTGTAAAATGGCGACCATTTTTTTGTGCTTGATATATATTGCCGCCCAACTTCTTCCTTCCCGCTCCAAAAGGCCGCCCAATTTTTGTTTGGATTGATCTATATTGCTGCCTAATTTTCATTTGGAGTGGTGTTTTGTTTTCATCATATATAGTTTGTTAATAATGTCTATTGGTTGCAAATGTTGATATCAACATTGCTATTAGCTATTGCACTTTACAAATTACGATCGTTTACATTACAAGTTTATTGGACATTTTGACTATTTTTTTTTAAATTAAGTATATATGAGGTAGAAATAAATTGATTAAAATTTGTGAAAAATATTTTAATATAGTTTAATAAATCGTGTAAGTTGGTAACGAGTAAGGAGTACGTAATTCGATGCAATGACCCGTACAACTCGCAAGCCAATCTGCCTGCAACCCACCCGACCCAAAACCCGATGAACCGACAATCTGATTTGCCCGCAAGCCGATTAAACCCGAACTCGATGAACCCACAACCCGGCTAACCCGCAAACCGATTAAACCTAGCCTGAACGGCTGAACTCGTCCGATTGACAGCTTTAGTCTTAAGTGATCATGATCCTCCCATTTTATGGGAAAATTGAGTATTAAGCAATCCTCGGATCCCTCCTTTTTCTGTAAAAAAAATTCTGTTTCTAAGGAGATGTATACATCTCCTTATCCCTTTTTTGACACCTCCACAGACAAGGGGTCCATAGTAAATACTGCCAACCGCTCATTTTGTCAACATTTGAAGGTGATAGATGATCGTCCACACACACAACATCGCTATCGATGGGCAAATTGATTAGGATGGCGATGTCCTTCAGTGTGATGGTGCACTTGCCTTCACGAAAGTTGAAGTTGTGTGTCTCCTTTCGCCATCTCTCCACCAATGCTGTGATGAGTTGGCGGTCGATCTTTCCCTACAAAGTGCCTAATCGAATCCAACCTTGCTCTTCTTAGAAAGTGCAAAATGGTGTCGTTCCATGGGAGCACATTGCTCGTACCCCTATAGCGGACTATATGGTGTGCATCCTAGCGAAGAATTTAACTTTCGCTATAACTTTATGATTTAAAAATATATAAATTTATTATATATTACATATAAATTAATAAAATCAAGGTTTTTCCAAGATATATACATAATTTCGTAAAACAAACATATTCAATTAACTAAAATAATTAAGGTGGTTTGGATGGATCAATTATAAAACGAGACAATTTCAGCTTTCACAGACTGGAAAATGACCTTCTGGACTTCCTCTAGAGCTCCAGAGCATTTCAATGGACAAATAAACATCTCATCTTCAAAACAAACTCTTAAAATCCCATTTTCATGTAGCCAAATGTGAGAACCAAGCCTCCAAAGTAACTTACCCGAAATTGTTTCAACACTTAACAAAAAATCAGAATTCTTCATATGAGTTGAGATAGCTTTTTTGGCAAGTAATTGTGACTTGTGGATTAATCCAATTTGGATCATATCAGGCTCCCCCTCTTCAAAAAGCTTTGCCCTCAAAGCTTGTTTTGACCTGAAACCAAAATCATCAACGAAAGCTTCCCAAATCGGGTCATGAAAGTGGTACCCTGAACACGACAATCTGAACTTCGAAGTTGTGTTAACGCTTAATCTTGGTGTTGTTTTTAACTATTCGAGTTTCATCACAATCGTGGGGCTCCAATGGACCTTCCCCACGCAAATAGTGTGCAAAATCGGACTCAGAACACCTCTTCCCAAATTTCCAGTTTTCGGCCCAGAAAACCCAGATTCCGATGACTCCAAGGTTTCCGGCGACTTTCTTGAATTTTGGTGTTTCTTCTCTCCACAATCTCGATCCAATTGAAGGCTTCCATCATGTTCGCCTTGATCACAGTAAGCGAGTTCACCCATCTTCAAGCTTCGAATCTTCCTGCTTTGGCACCAATTGGATTGCACGAGTTTCCCGCCGTCGGGAAATTGAAAATTTCCAGATCCGATGAGCGAATTCCAGAAATCGGCGAACCCACTTCCAAATTAGGCGTCTCTGATTCAGGCATCCCTGGCTGCAATTGAGACTTCCTACAACTTTGAAAATCTTCGCAACATGATTCTACATTAGCAGTTTGCCTCGAATCGTCCCCAATCTCTCCAACCATTAAGCTCGATTTTGCTTCGTTGTTCTTCACGTCTCGACAGTACAATTGCGAATTGGGTGTTTTGGCTTCTACGCGTTCCAACTCTAATTGATCGTCATTACATGTTCCCAACGTCTCAATGAACGTGTCAACGTCGGCTGCTTGCTCCGACTCAGTAACGAGACTTCCAACCAATTCAGTCTCCCCCCCCCCAGTATCGGCGTCGAAAACAGGGGTGCTCGGAATGGATTGCAGTCGTCGTTTCAGCTCCAATCGAACCAATCCCTTCAATCAGCACCACTCCTGGGGTGTCGACAAAGGTTTCTGAATCATCGGCTTCGCTCGACTACTTCCCCACGTCGCTGCCAAATTCTTTCTCTTCTCTGCTATGTTCTGTCGTAGAGTCCTTCTTCTCTGGCCGACATCTTTGCAGAATTGAACTTCCACGACAATGGCTTTGCCAGCAGGGCCTTCTGATACTCCTCTTAGAGTCGTTGCAGCGCCTTCAAGTCGTTGACTGCTGCTTCTGGAGCCAAAGGGTTCACGACAAACACTTTGTTTTGACTCCGAAGTCGAATATTCTTGCTCCATCGACTTACAAAACAAACTTGACGATCTTTGAACCATTATTGTCCCAATACGATGCTACTGGGAAGATGATAGACCACGTCACACAGAACTTGATCTTCATATCGACCGATTGAACACTTCACTGTCACCTGGGAAAATACGAGATTTGAACGTTCTTCGTACGGCGACTAAAACGTGTATGGCTTCGGATGCGGCTGTGTTTGCAGCCCAAGCTTGCTCACGACCCTGGAGGCTATTAAATTCCTACCCCTTCTTCCATCGAAAAGAACCAATCCCAACTGTTTCTCGATTAAACAACGCGTGAAGACTATGCAATTTGCTAACTCTGTCGCCGCCATTGTTACTCTGTTTTCCTCTGATTTTTTTTTTTTTGCGATTTAATTTGACGAACACAACCTCGATCAATCCTTTTCGCCACTGACTTGAACCTAAGACTCTGATACCACTTGATAAAGCACCAGGGGGTGCTTTTGATCAAAGTAACGTAGCAAACCAAACTCTCGAACGAGAAGTGATGGATACGTAGAATTTCGCCTCAATCAAGGTGTTTACTTGATTGATAAGAAACTTGTAAAACGAATCTGGAATCCACACAGAAAAGCTTGAAAAGGGTTCTCGAATTAGCAATGGAATCCACACAAAACTAACTCAAGGATTTGATTCTTGAGACACAACTCAAAGACTCAAAAACTCACGTAGGAGTGCTTTTCATTCAACTCAACTTGGATCCTTTACAACGTGAAATTGAAAGCTATTTAAAGACAATAAAAACATAATACAAATCTAATAGAACTAGGAAACAATTATGGTAAAAAAAACCCCTAAAAAGAACACAAAATTCGGCCACAACCTCTCTTTCTTCAAGCACAAGTAAGTTGCCAGCAAACAGTCAAAAAGCAGCTTTCGTACTAACTTCGTGCCATTCGTTTGAGGCCTTCCAGAACACCAATCCTTCATCCAATTCCTTACCTTTGTATATAAATATACCTAGTTTCATTTTGTGGAAGCCTTTTCACTTGAATCAGATCCATGCTCCTCGTATTGAGCTCCAAAGTAGGCTTCACTAAACAGTAATCTGCCTTAGCCATTTTCTGTCAGTTTTCAGCTTTCCATATACATTTTTTAACAGACTGGAAAATGACCTTCTGGACTTCCTCTCGAGCTCCAGAGCATTTCAATGGATAGAAAAACATCTCATCTTCAAAACAAACTCTTAAAATCCCATTTTCATGTAGCCAAATGTGCGAACCAAGCCTCCAAAATAGCTTACCTGAAACTGTTTCAACACTTAACAGAAAATCAGAATTCTTCATATGACTTTAGATAGCTTATTTGGCAAGTAATTGTGACTTGTGGATTGATCCAATTTGGATCATATCAGAAACACAGCCTTTCTGACAGAAAAAGGGGGGATCCGAGGATAGCTTAAAACCCAATTTCCCAGGAAATAAGAGGATCATGATGATCGCTTAAGACTTCATTTTCTTACAAACAACAAAAGCAGAGCAAACCCCATCCGACAACAAACTACAAAATTGTCTAACAAGTTGTCTGAAATAATGGATGCAATAGTTGGGAAACCACATCTAAGTAGCATGAGTTGTTCACTGATCTTCTTGACAATCCGATCATCCATCAGAAGTCAGCCAGTCTATAGGCGTCAACACCTTTCTCTCCACAGTTCGATTACCACCATCATGTATTCCAATCTTCCAAAAATGGCGCTATCACTTAATGCAGTTTACAACATTGTGGCTTTCTGAAGTGTTTCATTCCAGTCCCTCCCAATCAGGGAAGTAAAACATGGAACTATCTGAAGGACCTTTCTAGAATAGTTTCACTCTACAAATAAGTGATCTCTAGACTCAGGGAAGGACTGACAAAGAGGGCAGAGATTGATGACAGAGTTATTCCACTGACGAATTTTGTCTAGAGTTGCAATTCTATTCTTAACAATCAATTGAACCAGCAGTTTGTCCCTGAGAGTATAAAGTGACTTTTACCATTATTACTTCCCAAACATGCTTAACATAGTATTTGTCCATTAGGCTACCATTCCAAAAAACTCCAACATTTCTGACTTGGAGATATTCTTCTAATATTCCTCTGACCTTTAATACCTTTCGTCAAGCTCAGGAGCAGTTAATGGTGAATGGGAAATACCAGATAGTAGTATAGGTCAGTTGATAGTACTTCACCCAACTTGGCCCACAGATGCCAGATTAAAATTAAACACACTGTATTCCAGCTACTCGTATTTTTGAACCCCAATCCTCCCTCAGCTTGTGGTAGAGCAACCTTTTCCCACTTTATTTTTTATTTATTCCCTTACTCCTCATAGTCCCACAAGAAATCAGAGCAAGCCTTCTCTATTTGCTCTACTACCTTCACTGGTAGTTGTATAATATTCAACCAATACTGAGTTATGCTTGATATACCTGTGGAGAGTAATTGTAGCTTTCTAGCATAGGTTAATGTCTTAACACCCCAGCCTCTAATCATTGTTGTTATCTTCTGTACTAAAGCCTTACAATCAATAGCATTGAGCTTTCTTGCCACCAATGGGATCCCCAAATACCTCACAGGGAGGTGACCAAAATGAAAATCAGTATCTTCAGTGATAAGTCTCTGAGTGAGATCATCGATACCCGCACAGAAGATCTCACTTTCTGAGGGATTACACTTTCAACCAGATACCTCGTAGAAGGCATCCCGGATTCTCTTAGTTACTGTCACTGCTTCCTTAGTGTCTTCCGTAAAAATCAGCAAATCGTCCGTAAAACATAAATGGGATAGCTCTATCCTATGAGTCTAAGGATGATGATTGAAAGTCTTAATAGACAGAGATAAGGAGAAAGTGGATCTCCTTGTCTGAACCCCTTCCTTGCTGGAAGTACCCACAAAAACTATCATTAAAACATACACTTAGGGTTCGTTTGGAAGTTGTAATTCTTCAAATTATTATATTGAGTTAATTAGTCTAGTGCTTTTGAGACATTCACTAACCAGGTAATAATCTGCCGAGGAAATCTCATGACTGCTAAGGCAGTTGCTATGAAGTTCCAGTCTACGCTGTAAAAAACCTTTTATCACATCTACTGTTAGAGCACATCTAGGTGAGATCTTTTTTTTGGTTATACAGTTTTAATATCTCATGTGCAAGCAAGATGTTACCACTGATCAACCTACCCTTGATAAAAGGCAGATTGGTATGTTGCTTCATCTTTACTTATGGCTATGCGCTTCAATAGTAACCCTTATTGGAATTTTCTTCAGCAATTACATCCCTTCTGGCTTCTACTATAGGTCACCATCCTTTCTCCCTCTAGTTTTTTTTATGTTTCCTTCAAAGGTGTCAACTTTACTATTTATTATCATTTTGGAAAAATATTCAATATCGTGGACTCCAATGGCAATTAGAGTCATTAATCAATCTATGTAGAAGCCCTAATGTTTGCCCAATTGGAAGGTTTGTCACTGACACAACAAAAGCAATGGGTCAAAAAACAATACATGTTTTTTTTCCGGCAAAAAAGAAGTAATTAGATTTACTCTTTTGCTACTTCTTATTGCTTACTAATTTGAGTTTGCTTAAGCTTGTACGCTTGATCTTCAAATGTGAATTGCAATAAATCATGAAGTGACTTATCATCTAAGTTATAGCATCTAACCTTTATTAAGGTAATGATTGTCCTAATTCCCCAAAACATGATTGATTAGTTAGTTGGTTATATTGTCTCACAGAGTTTATAATCTCAGTGTCACCAAAAGCAATTTGATGAAAAATATATCATTTTAATAATCCAATTAATCTCAAAATGATTTTGAACTTCAATAAAGTTGTGTCAATTTACGCGAAAATCATTTGCAATTGTGCATTTCTAGTATTTTTTTAACTTCTTGGAGTAACTTGAGAAATTCATCTACTATATGCGGATAAAACTTATGAATCATAATGTATGGATTATTTTTAGTATTATGTTATCATTGTTGAAACATAATTTGACCATTAGAAAAGTTTAGCACTAAACAAGGACTTTATTACCACTTAACTCGAGTTCATAGCAACATAAAGCTCTATAAATAACCAACGATACTAATAGTTTATGCTAAAAATTGTGTACACAAATTCTTGTGGCTTTAGAGCTTGGTTAAGAAGAAAAACATATGAACAACAAAGATATTTGTTGGTGCAATACCTTTAGATCAATAAGTCGATCACATCGGCCATATGGTCAAATTTTTAGGTGCAATTGTGAGGTTTGTTATCTTTAGGGCAGTCTCTAGTCTCTACCACGTTATCTTGAGTCATGAAGATATCCTTAGTCCTAACCGACCAGTTTCTTTCCCAACATCAACCTTTTCATCATCAGGAGGATCACATCATATAAGTAGTGGATCATTATTTTTATTTGTAATGATTTAGTTGTTATAAAACTAATGGAAAATATAAACAACTACAAGAGAAGATTAGAGAGGGAAAGACACAAGAGAAGAGAGGGAAAGAGTTCTTCTTATTCATTCTTCACTTTTGATACAATAATATGCTCTATTTATAGGCACACTTTGGTAACCACTACATCCTTATATCAATGCATATGAATGAGAGATAATAATGTAGGAATAGGGGTTACATGTAACTCCCAAGTGAGCATCTAATGTGGTAGGTTATTGGTCATCCATATATCAATATTTACATAATACTCCCCCTTGGATGACCACTAGATTACATTACGCTATCTCATACTGCCTCGTTAAAAACCTTACCAGGAAAACCCAGTGGGGAAAACCATGGTGAAGGGAAAAAGAGTGCAGTACGTATATGCTCCCCCTCATGACCACATCATTTCAAATCTTTGAGTCATTGAACTCAAATTTCACGAACAACTTTTAGAAAGATTGTTGTCGGGAGTGAGTTAGTGAACAATCTTCTAGATTGTCAATTTGATGCACGATCTTTAGATTTTCTTCATACATGATCGTCAGGATCATTTCTTTTGGAAATAGTTCACAACCACAAGTCCTTTAGGTATGGTGAATCACAAAGTGTAACGAAATACATTCAGGACTTGCCTACTATAGTTTGTTTTGTTTCTCTATGAAACAGTTATATCACTATATGTAAGAGATAGCTCGTCTCCGATCAACCAATATGAGGATTAAATGGTATATAGGATTTGGATATATAGTTCACCAAATCTCTCTTTGATAATACCATAATAGAAAAATCGCATATATATAGTTCCTAAAGGTAACACAGTATTTTCCAACGTTCCATGGAGGGAAATATTGTATTTAGCTAATATTATCAACACCAAAATGATATTTTGTATGGTGTTTTGCTAGCAAGGTGCATTGGTGCTCTGATGCATCAATATATGGTACTTCAGAACCTAGTACATCGTATAGTACTTCAGGACTTAATGGTTTACTTCTTTCTTGATGCATAAATGGATCTTTGGTCACTTGTAGTGATCTTAGGATCCTAATGTTATTTGATGAACATAATTTGTGCATGCAAAATTACTTTTCCACTTTTTCAACATTACCTTCCTTGCCCATGAAAAGGATCTTAAATCATTCGATTTAACTTATGTCTCTAAGCAATCAACTGCTTTAGAAAGCTCTTCAGGAGCTCCAATAATAATCATATCATCAACATAATATGAGATCGTTACAAAGAATTGATGCAAACAATTCTTTCATATCAAGAAAGATAATAACAAAACTCACATCATTTAAACAGTATGAACTCGACAAAGCACATTCATAAAACACAACTCATACTTTAAAGTAAATCACAACTCATAAATCAACAATTTAAAATCCTTGAAGCACATACAGACAACACAACTATATATGCACAATGCAAATGCTCTAATGCACTCTATCCGGATTTAACATTTTAAGGTCCATTCACCCTACCGTTGTAGGTGTTCACTTAGACGAGTATTTCACATTCGTCTATATTTTCTCAACCCATACAGGGGATATTCTTAGTCTATCATTATATGTTATCGACAACTTTACTTGTTTACTTCTAGGGGTAATTAATCCTTCTGGGAGTTTCAAATATATATAACATCTTCAGGGAATTCAAACAAATAGGCTATCACAATAATTTTCAAACATTGAT
Organism: Linum tenue; assembly: GCA_946122785.1. Classification (NCBI taxonomy): domain Eukaryota; kingdom Viridiplantae; phylum Streptophyta; class Magnoliopsida; order Malpighiales; family Linaceae; genus Linum; species Linum tenue. The sequence goes on along the minus strand of CAMGYJ010000010.1, from coordinate 16,990,074 downwards.
TTGAAAAAGTAGTTGAATCCACCAAAGGGGAGCATAAATCCTCTTAAACAATGATAGGTCTCTTCGAGAAACCCATTGCAAAACATTGTGTGATATCTCTCACGATTTCATACTTTTCAATAGCACAAAAATTTATTTGTATCCCGCTAGTTTTGCCCTTTTTTAGGTGCAAGGACTTCTGGTCCTTCAAATTTATGCTCCTTGAGCAAGTTTCATGATTTCTTTCTATATTGGCCAATAACATCATCATTTGCATGCGTCACTAGAGTTTTACTCTTGATCCTCACTTGTACATATCATATTCAGTACTGAAGTACAACAAACAAATTTCATCGACAATGATTTCATTACTGTTCTAGTATTATAGTCTAATATGGTTTTGAGATCTCTTCGCTTTCACAACTTTTAGAGACATGTGTTATTCTTGAACTAAAATTATATTTTATTCTTGGTTACTCTTCTTGAGTTTTCATGTCCTTGAGTTGACCATTCTAATTACAACTCCTTTTTCTTTCTCGATGATGTTTATCATTGGAACCGATTGGTCTATCACGCTTCATGCGTTCTTTCATACACATTTTTTTATATTAGAGTATCCAACAAGGATACCAAATTTAGTTGGAGCATTCACAGCTAGTATATGTGACTTGGTCACTTCGTATGGTTAGTAAAGGCATTTGATAGTTGGTAATGATAATTCATCTTATGAACTTCACGTTCATGTTTCTTACTTTGAGGATCAGAACTAGATAATAATAACTCATTCCAACTCATCTCTGTGTCTAGCTGTTTTATCTCTCCCCCTTAATGTTGGAAAATTAATCCATCAAAACAATAATTTTGCAAACAAATTTCCCATTTGGGATTCATACCCAACACAAATTCTCAAATTCCAACGAGAATCAACTTAAGATACTGTGGTGGAGCAATTGGAATGTATGCGGCACACCCTGATATTCTCATATGAGAAATGTTAGGTTTCTTACCAAAACCATTTGTAAAAGGGGAGAACTTATGATAACTTGTTGGTTAGATGTGAACCAATACTATCACTTGCCACCTAGCATGTCTACGACAAGAGACCAGAAGCCTCAGTTTGTTCTCTCGAGCAAAGTGATGTTTGGTTGGATAACTATAAAAATGTATCCATAGTGAGGCAATCAATCTCGCAAACATCGGGTTGCAATTAGATAAAATAAAAGTGATCATTCATTTGATGCAGCAACCCATAAAATTCACCAATGATCCACATGACTGATGTATTGTTCTGCATACACGTCCATAAAATCTCAAGAGATTTGCCAACTCTTAGTCAAGCGATGATCAATTGTTCTATTCTCCTTGAGAACAAGCATGACATAATAACTCTTTTAGTTGAAGAGTTATTTGACTTCTTATATGATTTTCTCTTTAATACTCAAAGAACTTTTTTCACATCAAGATCCGGGATGGTCTAACCGGACCAACCAATTATCAAGTTATCAAATCTTGTAAACTTCTGGTTTACACTTTTATGTGTACTGATTGTACTAATATACATGTAGTACATATTTGTGATGCAAATATTAGTTTCAGTATTTTCTTGATAAGATATTCATTTTGCGAATATCCTTTTAATTGGGTAATGCATCATCACTAGGTAGTTTGGTTCCTTCATGCCACAAAATTAGCTCTTTTAAAGCTTTACCATATTTTGTACCATGTTCCACCCTTCCGGGGACTTATGATTTGATGCATTCTTAGTAAACACAAATTCATAGTGAATATCATCTCAAATTGTTATCACGAGTACATAATTTAGTTATTTCAAGTAACCAAACATAAGCTCTTCGGAAGCTTTTCCTTATTTATGTACTCTACCATATATTTTATATGGATAACACACATACTTTACAAAATCATACAAAAATAATAAATGAGAATAGTTCAAACTTAAGATAAAAATGATGGATTTATCAAGCTACTTGTTCTAGATAAAATATATCAAATTAAATTATGTATGAAAAATAACGTCACAATAAAACATAAAAGAAAATAAGAATCATAATACTACAACTGTGAAAATTAAATAAGCTTTATTTTGAACAATATCATCACTAACTAGGTGATTTTGAATTTATATATGCGTTCCATTATGCATTTCAATGTACACGGGGTACATTATGTTATTATGACTTTGATAATGCAATTGTTATGTCATCCTTATTTATAATTCTCATTTTTCTCCTCTTTTCTCACTTCTGGTGAAAAGATCCAAACAATACATTTAACATATATATAATCATGTTTATAGCTCCATTCACTTCGGGGAATAGATTGTTTCATTCACTTCTGGGAATGAAAATGTCTCAAGTGCAATATCATTTTCATCTTTAATGGAGAATATACCAACTTATTATACAAAAAATATGTTCCATAATATTGGTATTGCAGGAGCGTATATGAATTTGCTCTTCCCTTTGATTCTTGGTAGAATAGTGTCTTTTGCGTACAACGGGTACGAGACAAGCACACTTTTCCATTACAATGGTAACATACAGAACAAATATTCTTGTTACCATGTCCACTTCTTTCTTTGCCCTTATATTCTTCAATTTCCACTTCTAAGGAATATATGGGCTCTTGGAACTTGCATTTTCTAAATATCAATGTAGGATTGATAAGAATAGGATAACAGAGAACTAAGAAATTAACTCATCATTTATATTACTTTTCTTGTTAATCCAAATAGATGTACGTGATAAAATATCAATGGATGGTCTACTACGAGAAAAGAGTAGCACCCATCTTGATATATTGGAATGAGATAATCTCAACACAAATAAGACAATAAGATAAGAAAGGATATAAGATTTACATACCTTGATCATATTGTGATCTTACTCTAATATCTTAGTCTATGTCGAGAGTCTTTGAGCAATGATAATTTTGGCAGAGTTTCGTGCTGATAACGTATTATAAAACTAATGGAAAATATAAACAACTACAAGAGAAGATTAGAGAGGGAAAGACACAAGAGAAGAGAGGGGAAGAGTTCTTCTTATTCATTCTTCACTTTTGATACAATAATATGCTCTATTTATAGGCATCCTTCGGTAACCACTACATCCTTATATCAGGGTGAGGATAGCATAACAACATCCCTGATGTTGTTATTATAACAACAGAATTCATTAAGGGTAAATAAGTAAATTAACAAAAATATCAAATTAAAATTAAACAAATAATCCTCAAACCCTAATCCTGCTCCTCGTATCCAATTTCTTCCGTTCCTCCCCATCTCCCGTTGTTCCTTCTTTCTTCCACCGCCGGCGTCGCAAATCCTGTAATCCTTCTATGTTCCGGCGCCGATCAATCCCTGGATACGAGTGCCGAGGGAGGTCCTGGTCGGAGAGCGACTACCTCGAGTGGTCCCGCAACCTCCTCTCCAAGCTCCTCGCGAACCTCACCCTCCTCGATGGCGAAGGAAACCTCTTCATCCGCACCAGGAACATCGAGAAGGTCGAGGGCGAGGCCTACGTCAACATCCACAAGGAGAAAATCATCCCCGGAAACGAGCTCAGCGTCGCTCTTTCATGGGAAGGCGAGGCGAAAGACGCCGACCGTAAGTCCTTGCTCAAAGTCGACGGATCTGTGGATCTCACTTACATCTCCGACGAGAACATGGATGAGGACCCCGAAATTAGGGTTACGGTGAGGGACGACAGCCCGATCGGGAGGAGATTGAAAGAGGCGATGCTGGCCAAGGGGAAACCGGTGATTGAGGAGAAGTAAGGCGAGAAGCTCATGGAAACCCTCACCCCTCTCCTCAAACAGATGCAGTTCCTCGCCGTCGCCGGCAGGTTCTAGCTTGTTGCTGCTATATATATAGCTGGACCTCCACTTATTTACTTACTTATGATCAATTAATGTCCCCTAAACCCAGAATTACAATTAACTACTTATATACACACTTCACAAAAATTCACTTTTATGGTCACCTGCTAGTGCTGATGGATGACGGAGAAGTTCAGCTACAGGGCGAAGGATTTGTACGAGATACTGGTGGATGAAAACAATGTGGAGCTGCAGGCTGAAACTGATCGTGCAGTTCACTCGAAAAGACACCTCTCCCTTCATCATCGATTTCCCTGCAGCTGATTCCATTCTCCTTTGCGAACTGGTTATTTTAAAACGAATTAGAGAGACAAGAATTAATTAGGTGTGAAAACATAATTAATTAAGAGAGAACTTAAGTATACACATTACTAATTATTTTTTACTAATTCTATTCATCTAGTAAGAACATCAGATAGAATAACAAACCACACAAAGCATACCACAATTATTTCGAAAGCATACCAGAAATCTCCTAATGCAGACCATAAATTGTCTAAAACATACCAGAAACATGGTAAAACAAACCAGAAATATTTCTAAAGCACACCAGAAACCCCCTAATACAAACCACAAACACGGTAAAGCAAACCAGAAATCTCCTAATGCATACCACAAATCTCCTAAAACAAACCAGAAACTTCGCAAAACAAACCACAAAAGTTTCGAAACCACACCAAAAATTTCCTAATGCAAACCAGAAACTTCCGAATGCATACCACAAATATCCTAAAACAAACCACAAACCTCACAAAGCAAACCACAACATTTGCGAAGCACACCAGAAGCCTCCTAATGCAAACCACAAACACAGTAAATCAAACCACAAAAAAACAAACCATAAACGTCATAATGCAAACCACAAATATATTAAAACAAACCAGAAACCTCACAATGCAAACCACAAAGTTTTTGAAAGCAAACCAGAAACTTCTCAATGCAAACCACAAACACGATAAAGCAAACCACAAAAAGCATAAAAAAAAATGAGAAACCAAACCATAAATCTCACAATGCTAACCATAACATCCGGTGGTCATTGGCCGTTGACCGGTCAACGAAGACCGTTGACCGAACTCCGGTGACCGTCAGTGAGCAGATTTCGACGCCGATAGGCATATTCCGGCCCCGATGACTAGATTCCGACGCCGGTAAGCATATTCCGGCCACAAATAGCATATTCCGACGACAAAAAGCATATTCCGGTGACCGGCGACCATTTTCCGACGACCGTGTCAGAATTCCGGCGACCAAATTTTTGGGCAGAAAATAAAAAAATAGTTTTAATTTTTTATTTTTTTATTTTTTTATTTAAATAGATTTTTCATAATGACAATTATACCCCTGCTTTGATTTTACACTAGGTCAACTCATCTAATAAAAAGTCATCACAATCCTAGCTTCCTATTGGTTGGGGACTAGTGTTGTTACAATAACAACACAATGGGTGTTGTTACAATAACAACACAATGGGTGTTGTTATAGTAACCGGTAGAGATAATAATGTAGGAATTGGGGCTACATGTAACTCTCAAGTGAGCATCTAATGTGGTAGGTCATTGGTCATCCATACATCAATATTTACATAATATTAATCTCATTGTGTCAATCTTTTTGTCCAAGTCACTATAATTTGAAAGTCACCACCATGAATATACCATTCAAATAAAAAACTAGAATGACTGGATAAATAAAAATGGAGAGTTTATCATAGGATTAAGTATGATACATATATAAATCATGTATCAATTATTTCGGGTCATAGATAATGACCGTAGGATTAAGGAACTGGTTTTCTTGAAATAGTCAAAAGATGATAGTACATACTACATACATTGCACATATAGGATTGGGATTGGGGGAGAAGAAGAAGCCTTGTTGGCGTTCTCTTGGAAAAAGCTAGCTGTGCTGGCTGTTGCTGTGGCTGGCTACTTGCTGCTGCTGAAGCTAAAACCAAAACCCCTCTCCACTGCAGTCCAAAAAGCCTGTCTAATTCATTACTACATATTGTTTTGATTTTTCTCGAAAATTCCAAACCCACAAACTATCAAAGGAAAGGAAAATCCTTTCTGTGAAATTTCTCTCAATCTGGGTTCAGGGAAGCCTGCAAAACCCCCAAAAGCAGCAGGCTGCAATAGTGGCTCTTACCTACTGATCATTGATTAATGTATGAGTGAGAATCATGTGAGTTGAGTTTAAGACCACAGGAGGAACCGAGGAAGTAAAAGAGAGAGAGAGAGCTAACTGGTTGGTTGGTTGGTTGTATTAAATTCGTCGGCCAGCAAATCTAAAGAGAGCGACCTGAACTCTTGGTGCTCTTCTTCTTCTCTGTAAAAGAGAGTTACGCTTTTACTGTGGCTGCAATTTTTGTTTTGTGTTTTCCTCCTCCTCTGGTGTCATCAAAATGGCGGCGAGTGCGTCGAGGTTCATCAAATGTGTCACAGTTGGTGATGGGGCTGTGGGGAAGACCTGTATGCTCATCTGCTACACTAGCAACAAGTTCCCAACGGTATCATTTCATCATAACTCTGATTCCTATGTCTTTGGACTTGATCTTCAGTTGGTTTCGTTAGCTTTAAAACTATTGAATCTCTTTCCCCGTTTTCATTTCAGACGAAAGTTGCCTTCTTTCTTGCTTTCCAAATGAAACTTGCATTTAGGCATCGATCTCCAGTTGAAAAGTTAACGTTGTTGGCTTTGGCTTTTCTGGGCAGGATTACATACCCACAGTGTTCGACAATTTCAGTGCCAATGTTGTAGTAGAAGGAACCACTGTCAATTTAGGCCTCTGGGATACAGCTGGTAAACTTTGATTTGTGTCCTTCCTTACATTCTGTGTTCTTTCTCATCAGCTTAAACCCTTCTCCAAATTCTCTTTGCCCACCTTTTCTTGAATTCCAACGTACCGTAACAGGTCAGGAAGATTACAATAGATTAAGGCCATTAAGCTATAGAGGCGCAGATGTCTTTGTCTTATCTTTCTCCCTAATTAGCCGGGCCAGCTACGAGAATGTACTTAAGAAGGTGTGATCTTTGACAAATCTCATCATGGATCTATTGCCTTGTTGTGGTTTAGCAATCTGCTAATTTCTGGTGACTGTTTTCCAGTGGATTCCTGAGCTCCAGCATTATGCCCCTGGGATCCCACTGGTGCTGGTTGGTACCAAATTAGGTAAGTCCATTTCCATCTTATTACTGCAAATCAAATTTGATCCTTCCTACTACTGCCTCGAGTGTAGGATATTATAATCCTTACCATTGAGTGTAGCATGCTATCAGATTACATCTTGGTCATACCATATATAGAAATAAGGAGTTTGTGTTACTTGAAATTTAGCAGAAGTTAGCTAGCTCAGTTCTAGACTTTCTTGATGGGGCAGTCTACAGAACCTTCTGTTAGTCCCGGTAGCGCGGGCCTACAGGCCTGCACTTGCAGTATATTGCAACAGCAATCCTTCCCACTTTCTCAACCTGCAATTTCTGGTTTTATATGAAGGAACACTTGTGAAAGAGGAAGAAATGAAAAGCTTTGATCCGATTGTTCTGTGAAATAGAAACTCAAGGTTGTTTAAAAAAAAAAAAAAACAGGCATCTCTGTGATTAGGGCTTTAATCACACAAGGTAGCTGCAGTGAAACACTCAGCTTTATCATACTACCGATGCCTGATTAGTTGTTTATAACGTGTAGATCTTCGCAATGATAAGCATTATATGGCTGATCACCCTGGGCTGATACCTGTAACCACTGAACAGGTGTGCAGCATCTTTACACAAGCTATTTCGAATTGATTTTATTTTCTTTCAGTTGACCAACGCTGGTCTTAGGCAATAACACACTCTCTCTCTCCCTTTCCCATCCATATAACCAGGGAGAGGAACTCCGGAAGCTGGTTGGCGCAGCATACTACATCGAGTGCAGCTCCAAAACCCAGCAGGTAATAGTTATAGTATCATTCATCTCGTAAGAAATAAGCCACATCTTTGCATTGGGTAATGGGTACCTAATTCTTCGTTGTGATTTTGGGGGCAGAACGTCAAGGCAGTGTTTGATGCTGCAATCAGAGTGGTGATCAAGCCAGCAACAAAACCGAAAGACGCAAAGAAGAAGAAGAAGAAGCGTCGGGGATGCCTCCTGTTAGTAAAACTGTTTCCCTACAAAGTTTTTAGAGTATAGTTGGAGTCTTCTAATTGACAAGTGGAGCTTTTGCTTATGCAGGAACGTGCTTTGCGGAAGGAAATTGGTCTGCCTGAAATGAAGTCTCTGTTTGAACTTGTTTGCTTTTCTGACCACGGCCACATAGACAACAAACTCATGTACAGATAGCTTCTAAAGATCCCCACCACCATTTGGCACTTCCCTCCAAGCTTTCGACAGATGGACTCTTTTGTTCTCCTGTTTGTATTTGCTTCAGATAGGTTCTAAGATCGCACATTTCAGAGATCCTAGATCTACACTAATCCTTCTTCCTACTGCTGCTTTTAAATGTGTATAAACACTGGGGGAAAAGAAAGGAAATTTTTTGCCATGCGCGTGATTCGATCATTGGGCGGTTTTTATGAACCAGCTGCACAACAATTCCGCGTCAAACTTGTCCATAAACCGCACTGCAAACCATCTATCCTAGTTTCCTTGCTTTATACCTGGTTCTCACAACCTGTTGCACCACATAATTTTTGCAACTAAACACGTTTTCCAGCTCTATTTTTCTTTAATCTGATGTTGCCTTTGTTTTCCTTTAATTTGATAGATGCAACGAACCACCAAAACCAACAACAATACATAACAACCTCTACATGTACAACTATTTGCAGTTTTATTCCTATCAAGAGGAGCAATCGCAATGCTGGAACGCAAGCATCACTCGGTGTCGATGGAATCACTACTCGCAAGTCACACCACTAACACAAGAATTACCCCCGTCACATTTGAACTAACAGATTCAGAACACATTTCCAAACCACCAACGAAATTACAACAAGAAAACGAGAGAATCTAATAAACGAACAGACTCGGAAAATGTCAACTCGGTGTATATTACTTTCTGTGAGCAGCTGCTGCTGTAACTATCTTTCTCATGGGGTGAATTAGAAAGCAAAATGACGGTCGGTCACTGTCAGTCCAACAACACGAGAGCAAGTTTGAAGTACAAGACCGCAGCAGGAATTTCCACTACCAATTCTCATACCATTCTGCTTATTCACAGACTGAATAAGAAAACTACCAGCAAGTTAAAAAAAAATATCTACAAGGGGAGGAAATGCAGCTGCCCAGTACAAATTCCACACTAACAGCGCATATTGTCCCCCAGAAACCTCAGGAGGACATATTGCTTAATAACAGACAATTGGCACACGAGCAGCTGGGATTGGAGTTGTAGACTGAACACCACCTTCCTCACCATCTTTCTTCTTCGAGATTCCAAGTTTAATAGTTGATCTCTCGAATCCAGCTGGCCCAAATAACAGGGAACTGTGCAATTGAACAAAAAGAAAAACAAGAAAGCAACAGGGGGGTTCAGTGGCTAATACCAGACAACAAATACAACGTTCAAGCTGAAGATAAAGGCTAGTATTTAACAGCACCTCTCTGACTTCTCTAGCAACCTGCTCTCACTATTGCCATGATGGATGATGCTTGTAGCTATCCCATCCACCATCTGGTTCCTTCCTTTTCAGAATGCCACCACCTGACACCTGGTGGTACATTCTAGATTGCTGCTCTTCAAAGAGTGCTTGATGAGAGTTGGCCAGAGACAGCTGCTGTTGCCTTGAGGCAGCAAGTGATGATGATGGTGTTTCATCTCTCCCTTCTGTAGTATCAGGACCACCCAAAGGTCCTGCATTTAAGTCTAATCCCTGCCTTCCTCCCCACTTTCTGCTGCTGCTTTCACTGGACATACTACTACTAGCATCTGGAATGCTGACAACATAAGAAGGCCTAGGATGATAGGGTGATGGAAGAACCCCACCACCACCAGGAGCCAAAACCTGTGAATGTACAGCAGGAAAACAAAGTCTTCCACCTGATGCTGAATCGACATATGCTGTCGAACCACCCGAAAATGCAGCTGATGGTAGAGAGAAGTTGTTTCCGAAAGGGAAGACTGGGTACGGGAATGTAGCAGATGGATAGGGCACAGCAGGAGAAGATGACAACACTGGTCCTCTATAGACATCTGGAGGACTAAATGTAGTGCTGATAGTGGCAGCAGGAGCAGCTCCTACCATTCTTTGAGGTGCAACTATCGAGAATGGCTGCTGTTCCCCTCCTCTGTCAGGCAACATTGGCTGAATTGTTGCTACACCTGGATAGTTCCCTTGAGGAAACCAAGAGGCAAAATTACCCAGTTCCTTATTGTTGACTCGAAGGGCAGGAATTGCTGACTGAGATACAATGCTGTTATTCCTTACTTTCTGGACAAATAAAGATGATGGCTCAACAGTCCCCACCTCCTCGGCAAGAGGTCCATCATTCAAATCAAAGTCTCGACGCGTGCCTGCATTACCACCACTGAGAAGACCTGCTGCTGGTGATGTTTTGACTGTCGGCTGCAAATGAATGTCCAGCCTACGTCCATTGCTAGTCAAGTGATTATTGCTAACATCATCATCATCATCATCATCATCCATTTTATTCAAGTCAAGATCAAGTCCGCCAGAACTCCGAAAAGATACAGAAGCCACTACCGGTTTATCACATGCCCCAACATGATTATTTGCAAGGTCAGGGACAGAGCTCGTAGCCTGATCAGAAACTCGAGAAGCCAAATCTTCAATTACCCTTTCATCAGCCACATTTAGGTCAAAATCAAAGAGAGGACGGCTGGGTTTAGCAGATGAAGAAGCATCAGGAGAAGGGCCAATGGTTGTTATCCCAGCTGCATTAGCATCAACAGTTTTTCTTGGTTCAGCAGGTCGAAATGCACTTGTTGCAGCCGATCCTCTCCAACCAAGTTCCCCTCTATTCTTCAGCAAATCCTCTGGTGGAACAAAAGGACCTTTAGCAGCAGAAGCCACAGTAATTGAAGCAGGGAGACTACTAGAGAGAGAAGCTTGCAAAGGCAACGGACTAATCAATGGAATACAAGCAGAAGTTCTAGCAACTTTTACATTGGATGGATCCATGTACTTAACATCATCGCCATTAAGTCCCTCGTTTAGATCAAATACCATTTTTGCTTCATTTTCTGGGCTGCCAGTAACAGCTAACGAAGCATCTGCTGCAGCTGAACAGCTTTCCTCTGTGTCATCAGCTTCAGCACCTTTCTCCCTGGATCCTCTACTACCCGTTCTCTGATTTGATTGTATACCAGATTCATCCTGAGAACCACTTACCTGGTCATTAGCCCCATGAATTTCAGTTTGCATCTGATCGTCCTTCTTACTAAGCTGATCAGTCTTTGAAATTTCAGGGGAGGGATTTCGGCCTGTAGTTTCATTAACCTCTCCTTCTTTAACTTCCTCTGGACATTTGGTGGAAACCATTTCCTGTGCACCACCAGAAGGATTTAGCACCTGAAAATCAGTTCTCTTACCAGAATCAGAAAACATTACTGCAGGTGACTTTTGATCCGCCTGTAGACCAAAGTTTAACACCCCGTTACTATTTTTCTTGTTCCCCCCCTCAGCCTCAGTGGCAGAATGTGGGGACAAACTTCGGAATCCACCAGCCTTAACTTCTACAGCAGCAAGACTGAACTTAGTTTCGGCAGAAATGGAGCCAAGTGATTTTTCTTTACGATCAGATGTTGCTTCTGCTGTAACTGTACAACTAGGATCTTGCTTCCATGGTTGTTTGCCTCCATCGCCCAATTTATTTTCTGTACCGTTCACAGCAGGCACACCAACAAAAGGTCCCCTTGAGGTTCCATCAGTTTTATCTTCCTTTTCCTTGCCTATCTCTCTAGTTTGCTGGGCGTCGACAGAACAGGAGATTTGATCTTTCTCATGCCCAACAGAAGCTTTCTCTTGAGGTCCCTCTGTCTTAGTCTCTAATGTATCAACACCGCTGTCTTTCGTGTCAATTACAACAGCAACATTATCACCTGACTGACAAGTAGCAGTATCACCTGGACATGACTGCAACCTAGAATCAGCAGGTGGATCACACTGCAGAGCCCCATCAGGTTTAGACATCTCCCCAGCAGCAACACTAGCAAGCAGGTTCATCCCACCATCATCTGCTCCTGACGTCGATGCACTAGCATCAGAGTACTTGACACAACTTTCAATCAAAGCATTCATGGAGCTAAATGAAGCATCATGTAATCTTCCCGACTTGTTTTCATTGCTAGACGGCAATGATATGGATTTGGAGACTTCTGGCAGCTTCTTGGTATCTTCAGCTGCTCTACTGCTTTCATCATTTGGCCCAGTTGTAGGAGAGCCATCTCCTTCATCTGACCCAGTCAGCACATCTTTGAAATCATTGCTCTGCCATGACTCGGTATTGACATCTGAGCCGACATTAGCATGGCAAGTGTCGTTCTTATCTTTAAAACTGCAATCAAGTTGTTCCTGCTTCTCCGAAAGAGTAGGAGAACAAGATCTATTGAGCACGGCTGAAGGATCTTCGAACGATGCACCACTAGCACTTTGGGCAGGACTGCGCCCTCTGTTAGGAATCTTAACGACAAATCTGTGGTTGTTGGCCTCTGCTGTTGGAAGATCAGCCACCTTATCACTTGCGAAACTAGCTTGCAATAACTTTTCAGCACCAGGATTTTTTTGCAAAGGAGAACTTCTACTTATCCCAGTTTCCCGCTGAGCCACAGATCCAGCATGGCTCGGAAAGCCATTGTTCGACTTACGATGCCGTGAACCACTAGCAACCCTAGTTGGGGTCATAGAACCAGAGCTCCTTGTGTCCTCCTTACCATAAAATCCAACAGTTTTTGCTTGATCACCAGAGACAGTTTGGCTGTTATTGTGTGACTGGCTAGAACTGCTGCTCTTCTCATCTCTAACCATTGTTGGAGAAGCATCAGACCCCCCAGCACTGCCACCATATCTAGCCTGCCCTTCTTTAACTATACCAACCCCCGGTACATGCACTGCGATTAATTTATTGGACCCCGGAGATCCAGATGCTGACCTAGGAATAGCCTCTCCAGGGCCAAGCTTAGTCGGTGCGGGTTTTAAAACAGAAAGCTGATTAGTAGAGCTCTTCAATGGCACCTCAGAGACCACACCAGTGTGTCTGCTCCCACCATGATAAGCATCTGGAAGACGTGATCTAGTAGCCCAAGTGACACCCGGGTTTGACCCAGACTTTGCATCCATTTCAGCCTCCACACGTTTTTTCCAAGTGTCGACTAAACTCTTTGCCTTCTTCTGAATCTCTGTGTTCTTGTGGGAACGGAGTTGATTGACAGACTTTCCAATGTTACACGTTTGTAAAGCATGGAGATCCACAGGGAGTTTTTCAAGAGCACGAAGTAAGACAGAGAGAAACTCTTCTACTGATTTGTCACCATCCTTGGAACTATTACCATCACCAATCTTTCCTTTATGGGCCTCCTGTATCCACTCATCAAAAACAGGTAACCCTCTCAGCTGAACAAACCAATTAAGGCAATCAAACTTATCTGTTGCTGCTACTACACCAGCCATAATAGCCCGGCCAACCAAATCTATCTTCTTCTCATTTCTATCAGGTAGCATAAGTTGCACCAATTTCTCAACAGCATCAAAATCCACAAGCCCACCTTTATCTTTCAATTTACTAATCTCTGATTTCCAGGTGTTCTCTGCTCTTGAGTTAGCAGAATCACCATCATCCAGTTTTGCAGAACGCTCACGTTTAAGAGGCTCTATCCCTGGATCTCCACGATCTCCCCGCTCCCTTTTCTTTCCCTTAACTTGAGAAGGAAAGGATGAACCACTATTCTGCACGCTATCGGAACCAGGTTTTGACAGTGATGTTGCATTTGGAACATTCATCGGCTTTGGTGAATGCCCTCCCGACTGTACTGTTGCGTGCATTTCTTTGTGTGTCTTAGTCAATAGTTGATCTACTTCTTCTTGATGTTCCTGTAAATAAGAGATTAGCAACAATTGGAAAAACAGTAACTGGACGAAGGTAGAAGAGATTGTATAGAAATGCAAGCTGGCACTCACATCAATATAATCTTGATCAGTTAACCACCATAAACACTTGTTTCGAATGTCGTAAACACGGTGGCACACAAATGAAGAAATCCCTGATGGAAGCTCAGCACCTTTAGGGAGGAAGAAAACTTTACACGGATGGAGTAGCAATGCGGCAGATATTTCATCCTTGTGAAAGGAGTAAAATATTTCGTTTGGCGCAGTGTCCAAAAGGATGCTTTTGCCAAGCTTTATTTCAGAAGGTCGATAAAGCCAATTCACACCTAAAATTGGGTTATTATCTTTATTGGTTTTGACACAACGGATTATTCCAATTAAAGGTGGTGACTCCTCTGGTGGTTTGAAAAGAGCACAGTCCCCAACACAGATTTTTCGACCGTCCTGAATGTAAGAAGGGATAACAAAGGTAAGAAATTGTCAGAAATCAGTCATATGAGTAATTATGAACAGTTGACAAGGAAGCCAATGGAAGAATGTCCAGGAAATCAGAAACAACATATGAGATACAACACTGATCTTGGAAATACACTTGTTACTGGATTGAGTCCTGGAAGAAAACAGCACAAAAGTCAAGCTCCACAAGTTTTCTTTACAACCAGCACTTCAAGTATAAGCAGAGATAGATCATGACTTTCCACGGCTAGTCCCAGCTGAACACCACAATCAATCTCTTTCAATGTCCCAACAACAAAAGTTGCTCACATAAAAAGTCAAACTTTCGTAATACCGTCCCCAGTTTGAGCATACAACTCCTCCGATTAGAACACATGTTCCAAGATGATTCACTGCAGGCCATCATTGTTCACTTGTCCAAAAACCAAGAAGGCAGGCTTCTGGATTCTTGAAGAAATGATTAACAAACAATTAAGACCACATCCCTCAATAGCGTAACACCGCAGGCAAGAGGAACCTAATCCCTATTCCGCAGCCACATATCTCAAAATATGTCCACCTGAAACACCACTTATGACCATTTTTGGGGACCTAAACTCCATCAGAACGTTGCACTAACTTACTGAGTATCACCAAGCAACCAATTCCTAATTAGCGAATCCAGCAGTGACCAATTTTCTTACAGATTAATCACACGAATCTCCAAAGCCTATTTCATGATCCCGTAATCCTCACTTATGACTTAGGGGACAACGCCGTTATAAGTCTTCCAGAATTGTCAACACGAAATGGGGAAAGGAAGAACAGTAAAGAATACTTCATTTTTCTTCTCGAAACCAAGAAAAGAAGGAAGAGTACCTTGTAAAACGAATTAGGAATCGGAGAAGACAAAGAAACATCACCCGCTACAACCGAATTGGCAGGGACGGGATCTGTCCACATGTGCCGAGCCCTTTTCCTCTCCTCACCTTCCCGTCCATGCATAGCCTTGCATTTTCACCTTCGAGTACCATCAATACCCCCGCCCTTTATGACAGCACCCAGCGCTACCACTCCACTTTCCTAAACCCTAAATCCAAGGGACGAACCGAGGGCCCAACCAATTCCGCAGTGGCATCGAAACCCTAGCTTTTTATATTTTTCGTCAACCCGGCCCGAAAGCAAGCTTCAACCTTGCGAACCCTGCAATTGATCAATCGAACAAGAGCGCGGATTCGGACAATTGACGGCAGTTCGAATGGCTTCCCGCGATGGCAGCAGATGGACTTTAGCGAGAGAGAGAGAGCGAAGAAAGAGAGATGGGGAGCCGGAGAAATGATAGAAAAGGAGAGAGACGGGGAAAAAGGGGAAAGGAGAGGAAGCAAGTTCGAAATTCGTAGGCGAGAGAAATTATACGGTGCCACCTCGGACCATTTGCGTTGGCGAGTCAAACTAATCGGATGGTGCCACGTGGATAACCTGTCCAACTCGTCCCTCCCATTTTGATGAACGGCCTCAACGATTGTGGTTTGAATGCTCTGCCCGAACGTATAGATTAAAATTTCATCCATGCTCGCTAGTAGGGTTGGGTGGTGGATGGTTAATTCGCAGTTTGACATCGGTTCACTCATAAATAATTCGAATTGTAGTGGGTGGACTTGTGAATTGATAAATCTCCTACCCGCACCTAGTTTGGTGGATGGTGGGTGGATTGCGGGTCACTCGATCATATTTTCACGTGAAAAAAAGTTGTTTCTTGTTTATACTATCGAATAGTCATCATATTTCTAAACCCCACTACACATTGACTATCATAAAGGTCGTTTGGATGAATTAATTGTCAATGTGGTATTTGTAGAGTCAAATAACTCATTAATTGTTCATGTGGTATTTCGATGTTATTTTAGTGATAATTGGATTAAAGTATCTCGTTTGGTAGAACCATACACATGTGGTATTTGTAAAGAAAATTTTGTTGCAAATACTTCACGATTCACATGAGACAGTGGGAAATGTATAAATTGCTATAGTCTTACTAATTTGCGAGTAACTTATTCTAAAATATTAGTTGAATTGTTTAATGGCTAGTTGACGAATTGGGTTTGCGGATTAACTCACAACCCAACCACACTCATCTGCCACCCACCCAACCCAATCCGAAGAAGAATGCGGGTGGATAGCGAGTCATAATTATACCAACTCATTATTAAGCGGGTGGGTCAATTTGAAACCAAAATCCACCCAACCCGCTCATTGTCCACCCCTGCTCGCTAGTATTCATCACGCTTTTATAAGTCAGTCTAGAGAATCAACGGATTGACTGAATATGACATAGATGAAAAAAGACAACAAAAATATGGAACATATAGGGTGCTAATTAATACACTATGTCTTAGCACTATGCTAACATTACCTAACATGGGTGTTATAGTAACTGCAACTAATTAAAGCCATTATCGTTAAGCGACCATTACCGCCCCATCGATCTGAACAATGTCAAACCATTCCCTCTCTTCATTTCCCTCCAAAATGATTTTTCTCCTCCTTTCATGCGATTCCTCTCCTCGTGTAGCATCAATCAGTTATCACTAGAGGGTAATGATGTAGAAATCTAATGATAAAATCCTAGGCGGCCCTAGGGTCGTAATCTACGAGGTCTTCTAATGCATAGTTACTCACACCAAACCATCCAAGACTCACACAAAACTTATAGAGAAACACTAGCTTTGTACCCGGCCTGTTGGCCGGAGAGATTTATTTTATAATTTATATTAATTAACTTATTTATATGTTTAAATCATTTTGGATCTTCTAAATATTTTGTGTTCTTGATTCATAAAAGAGTTTGTAGTATGTTTATATTAAAAATTTCCAATATTTAGCACAGTCACTTCTGATGCTTCGGTTTTCTAATCATAAATTATGCCTCTGTCACGTCCCATTTAGAACTTATGTCAAAATTTGTCAACCAAAACACTAATATTTAGCGTACGCCAACCTGAACCACACACACACACTACCATACGACCATTGAGTTTTACTATTTAGACTCCGAAGTTTTTTTGGACATGATACTATACCCTAACCTCTAATAGGTGGACTCTAATCCCTAATTCTCTAACCTCTAATTTATGCAAATACTTTGTCATACCTATCTTCTATCGTATCTTGAGTAAAATCAAAAGATAGTATACCTTGATATTATATATATGTATATATGCGTGTATATATATATAGTAGACTCGAAATTATCCAGATACTTCGCCATACCTATCTTATCTCGTCTAATACTCATATAAAAGTGCTACTTGCCTATCTCCCACCCTCGGGATAGAGATCCCACTTTTACCCCATAACGTCATACAACCATTGAGGTTGTCTATCGTTTGATATGTAATATATAAAGAGGGAAATCCTAAGATCCTGCTATTTATTTCTTATCCTCTCCCACCGCCCCCTTTATGGAGAATAAAATGGTAGGGATGACAGGATCATAGCTCGATATGGTTTTATTTTGTTCATCGTATCGGAGGTTATGTTCTTTTCTTTTTTTTTTTTTGCTTCTTTTCATTCTTCTTTGACACCTATGGTTGTGATCAGAGGTATTTAGCCCCTAAAAGGGATTGGGATTTTAGGTCCTTTGAAAATCCAAAACACATTCATGATCCTCAAGTTTGGACGAACTCTCGACCAATGTTGTAAAGATTAGGACTTTATAGTGAGACATTCTTAGTAAAGATACTTCATTATTGGATCAATTTATTCATCCATATTGAAACTTGACACACACCGTACTTAAGTCATTTTGAAAATTTTGATTTATAATCGTTGACGATAAGTTCAAGTCTGAAAGAAAATTTCTTAGCATACGACTTAGGACCTCAATAGAGCTTGCTCAATCAACATGATATAGAACAAATATTATTAATGTGAACTTATGACATATTATAAAATTATTGCACATGCGATTTCTCTTCATTTGATGAGTTTAAGGTAGAACATGATCTGAGGAATAAGAAGTCTTTTTTAAATAAATAACTATAACTACTCGATCAAGATTATACTCTGACATTTTGATAAATAATGCTTATTTTATTTTATAGACATATAATTTATGAATAAGAGAGTGTTTCATTGCAACAAAATATAAAGTAATATAGTTTATTTTTCATAGGTAATTGAATGTCAAATGTTTATTTTCTCTCTTTTCAATAAATTTTGTTTAATGAAAAAAAACATTATTGTTCATGTGTATGCTTGTCTAATTTTTCCATCAAAATGTAACTTATCATTCAATTTTAGTAAAAATGGATGCCCAGGAATGCAGCAGGCCTGGGCTTTGTTTTGTTTCTTGTTTTTGCAGGGATCTCAGACTCCTATAGTTTTGAGATTTTTGTTTACGGGCAAGGGTGACAATGTCTATGCTTCAATTTTCAGAATCGGCAAGGGTCTGCTTCTCTGCTTCAAATTCAGCGTGGTTAATTCATGATTTTGGTACTTTTGAGAGAAGAAATCATGATATTGCCCATGTCCTTAAGGTACCAAGGGCTGCCCATATCGTGGCAAAAAGAGCCCTCTTGTCGTTGGATCCTCCGACGCTTCTTCCTTTTTTATCTTTTGTAATTTGACCTGTAAAGGTTTTGTTCTTATATTTCGTATCTTGCTGTTTCCCATCTTATGGGATACCTTTGGAAAAAAAAATTTAGTAAAAATGAGTAGAAAATTTACTTCATAAGGTTTAATCAGATATTTTTTATTAAACAAATGTGGTATATGTTACTTTCTGTTTTCTTATTTATATTTTTTTTACTGGACAAACAAATTATTATTTATGTGTGTTTGGTTAAGTTTATCAACATGTAACCTACTATTAAAGCAAAAAAATGGTTAAAAGAAATGGAAATATTAAAGAAGAGAGAGGTAGCTTCATAAATACATTAATAACTAATTTTTTTGTTTGTAAAAATTTTATCCAACTTGGCAAATTGTGGATCCTCCAAGTGCTTATGTGGCAAGAGATTGCTTTTGAATTGCCATAATATATAGTATATAGATATAGATTTAGATTTAGGGATTTTCATCTAACTAACATGTAAGGAATAGTAAAGTTGTTTAGGTGGCTTTAAATTTAAAGATGCATAAAAGTAAAGATACGTTATTGTAGAAGAAGTCAAACTGGAATACTATCATGCATACTGGGGCTCATTCGGAACATGCATCAATGGTTCATCAATGGTATCACCCTATCCCATCCACTAAGGCCACTCTCTACTCGTGCATGCGCCTCTTGCGATAGAGATTTAACTAGCTAATGTGTTCTTTCGTTTCATGCCATCACCTAACTAATGAAAAACATAGACGTTAGGATAGCACATGATTAAGTGTGGGCCTCTATGATCCATAATAAAATGGTCTATAGCATCAATTATCTAACAATGAAGCATTGATACTACTAGAGGTATATATGGTTGATAATTTTCTCTATACTCGTGTAACATCAATGGGGTATCAGTAGATGGTAATTTCTTGATAACCTAGATAATACTAAGCATAATGCTTATAGTAGCATACCATGGACTCATTCCTAACTACACAATTAAATCTCGACTAAAGCCCAAGTGCAAACTCTAGAAGGGTGTAATATAAGGCAAGTGATAACACCAAAATCGATGATATTTACCCTCCATCTTAGGGTATGTTTTGTGCCAATTCATGTGCTTAAGTGTTTGAACATTTTCAAATACATCCCTATTTTGTTCCTATTTGATTTTGAAGTGATTATAGGGTGTATTAGTCAATATGTACAAATTAGGTACAAAACAAGGTCACAAGTGTAGAAAAGGGGCAATGATCAAAGATCGTGGCCTAGAAGCCAAAGATCACGGCTGAGATCTCCAATCGTGAAGACTCGCTGAAGATCACGGCCCAGAAGCCAAACATCGCGAGCGCGATCTTGAAGGCCCAAGACGCAAACTTCGCGAAGAAGGAGCCTTGGAGAAGCAGAGAGTTTCACGGCCAAAGTTCAACTTCCCCGTGAGGAAGATCACGGTCACGACTCAAGGATCGCCACCGAAAAGTCACCCCCGTGATCTCCCCCCTTTAGAAAGCCATGACAACGTCGTCTGGAGATCGCGGCCTATCATCAGAAGATCCAGCCCGCGATCTCCCGGCCTCAGGTCGCGAACTTCCCCGAGCCCATAATGCCTATAAATAGAAGACCCCCTTCCCCATTTCAAGAGAGCTTATTTTGGATGAAATTTCTAGATCTAGAGAGAGAAGATAGAGAAGCTGGAGGGAGAAGGAGAGAAGGAGAAGAAGGAGGAGCTAGGAGCAAGGAGGATCTTCCCCAACTTCAAGTCTTCTTCTATTTCTACCATGTATCTTCTTCCCTCCTTTATGGAGTAGTCCTCTAAGGTACTAGGGGTTCTAAACCCCAAACCCTAGTTTTAGGGTCTATTATGTATGTATGGATATTTTAGGGTTTGAATGAATGTGTTTGTCTAGTAAATTCTTAATGCCACTCTTCCCTAAATGATGACGCTTGGGCAACTGTCCCCAATCTTCCCTCTTTGCCTACTTTATGCTACCACGCTGGGTACGGAGTTCTAGGGTTACACGGGTATGCGCCATCTGGCGAGTTTAGGTTAGATGAGTGAATGTGGGCCTATAGTGGTCGAGGCGACCGAACCCCTTCTATAGGTAGCCTTCTGGGATGAAACCTCGATTGGATGATGTATAGTGTCCATTGAAATGATCCATAAGTTTAATTCCCCAGATACGATAGCCTACATCGAGGTGACTAAAACATGGGTTTAGGGGAGGCTTACTCGGAAGCGTGTGGATAACGACGAAGGCCCACGAAAAAGAGCTCACTGACCACATTCGATAACCCTAAGTATCTATACATGCATAGTATCCCTAATCTAGGGGGGAGGATTAGTTCCCCGAAGTACCTGCTTTGAGCTTTGATCAACCTCTAGACTAGTGTTTCCTCATATCCTCCACTCAAAACCTCAAAAACCGATTACCTAATTAACAACAAGGTTGGAAGTAGGCTAGGGTACCAGGATCCGATTAGAATACGACCTTGATTACCACTATATGGCAATGTCATCCTAGGTTAATTTGGATTAGGATGGGATAGTTGTTGATATGTGAAAACCATTGACAATAACATGCACGGATTCAAGTGATCAACAAGCGTTTTAATTATCAAACCGAGGCGGACCATGTACTCCTACTTCAATCATTTAAATTTTTATCTAGAAAATGGTTTGGATTTAAAAGCTAAAGCATTATAGTTGAAAACAAGTAATGAAAGTAAAATAACATGGTTTCAGTGTGAGAAGGCTTCACCCGAGTATTGCTCCCTCTAGCCTTATATCAAGGTTAACCGAATGGAATGCTAGTGTGGAAAGGTGTGTTCATAAACCGTGCGGAGGTTGCAAATACTGGAGAAACCCCACTCTCTTAAACAATTAATCAATGAATGTCGAATTAAGCTAGGAAGCTAGCTATCTTGACTGATCGACTTAGGGTTGCTAAGATCACTCCCTCAAAAACTAATCCGGTCGGAAAAGTAGTAACCAATCATTGTAGGTTCATGGCATTAAATCAATATCTGAGGCTTGCCCTCAATTGCCATAGATGGGGTTACCAAATTGGTGAAGAAACCTAGCTTCTTTAGGACCAAAAGGGGGTTCCTCCACCTAGGTCAATTTGACCTAACTTTGAGATATTAAGAACAACACTCAAGAATCATTAAAATTACCTCAAACATTGTATTAAACATAAACCCACACATATAGCATTATGTTCATACAACCTATCACATTTCTAGGCTAGGTTTCACAACACCCAAGTGAATTGGAGAACTACTCCATGACTAAGAAGAGGAATACAACAAAGAAGGAGAGAAAAATCATGGCCAGTTGCTTCTCTTCACTCTTAGTTTCTTGAATAGCCTCTTTGGAGAAGAAATCTCCACTCTTCAAGCCTTGGGTAGGACAAGAACTCCTTCTTTCTACTTTGTTTTGTGACTTTCTCTCTCTAGCTCAAGAAGAAGAAGCCAATCTCACTCTAGAAGTCCCTTTTTTTTGTTTCAGCGCTCTTCCTTTTATACTCTAGTCGGGTGATTGTCACGGTCAAATTTCGCGGTTGTGATCTCGAAGGCTTGCCAGTGATCTCGAGCAAAAATGCGTTGTTTCATTTAGGGACTTCACGGCTTGGGTGGAATCGTCACGGTCTGATTACCGTGATCTTTGACTTGCTCATGAGGCATGCAAAATCTTTAAGATCCCATCGATCTTCACGGTCTGAGCCCAATTGTCACGGTCTCTCGCCCGTGATAAAGATCCTCTGGTCGTGACCTCTGCCTTTTGTTCATTTCGCGCCATTTTTGCCTCTTTCGTTCAAATTTCGATCATGAGGTCAATTCCACCTTGTAAGACCTAAAACATGCTAAAAACATGCACAACCTAGCATAAAATTGAACCTCGGGGCGATGTAAACGCCTCAAATATCACAAGCATATGGGGGGGGGGGGAACATGTGTAATTAAGCCTGAATCAAACTCCCCCACACTTGGACGCTTGCTTGTCCCCAAGCAAACTAATCCCAAACAAGGTAATAATTCAACTTAAACATAATAACTTGGCGACATGTCAAATGCCACAAAGTAGATGGATCTCACTGCCTATTTGGCACCGACATATGGACAACAACAACCAATCCTGGCAACCACCACAAATGACATTCGAATGCATTAAGAACGTGCAAACAAAAAGTTCTCACCCTATTCACAATAAAAAAAAACATATCCTGCAATGACGACTCACCAACCACATTTATCCATGCATAAAGATCACACCATAGGAACGAACAAATGAGCAACTAAGTCCTCACCGGGGTATGATATGAACAAGATAAGATGAATGAATCACTCACTTTCGACCAGTGGGGTTAGGACCATTTTGATGCAAAAAATGTGCATACTCAACACTCAGCCCTATCGTCTCTTCACCATGACGGTAACCTCTAAATGCTAGAGCTCACGGGATGGGTGTCATCACTAGCTTGTCTGGAGATCTTAAACATGGATTCAGATGACTAGCTAGGGTCTTGGACATGAGGAAAGACTTTTTGGGTGGTGGTACATAAAGAATGAGGTTCCACAATTCACCTAGAGCCTATCACATCAACACAAAACCACTCACACAACCAATGGCACACTTTGCTACACTTGTTATCAAATTTTGTGACATTCCACCAACAAATTCACGGTCTCTGTCACATTATCACGATCTGAAGACCATGATAATATGATTAAAACTGTGACAATCATAAAGACATGGAAAATCCACAATTCTCAAGACTCAATCTATTCAACTATGCCTCAAACTCAATCACGACTCATTCAAGCATTCAAACCATAAACCGTGGCACGGTAATTAGTTCAAACTCACCACGTGACTCAAACACTCAAACGAAAAGAGAGAGAAAAAGAAATATGAACCGACGTTCAGTTTCCTCCGAACAAGTGCTTGTTTGCGAGCATGAAGCCTCCAAGAAGGGTGTCCCTCTTATCCCTTTGGCTTTGGCTTTGGCTTTGCCTTACCCTTCTCCTTCCTTTGGGCTAAGACATGGTTCATTTTCTCCCGCCGTGCCTTCTTTTGCTTTCCTTCGCACTTAGTATACGTCTTAGGTCCCTACTTTGCATCATCACAAGAAAGAGGACCACTAGCAGGGTTTGCCTTTAAAGGCTCACCTCCACTTACATACACACCATTCGAATCTATCCCTTTTACATTTTGATGGTTAACCTTTGGATCAATCAAAAACTGATTTACTCATCACCATCTCTCAGGATTAATGTGCCCTCATTAACATCGATTAAAGCCTTGGTGGTGGCAAGGAAGAGGCATCCTAGGATAAGGGGCATATCCGCATCTTCGCTAATATCAAGGATAATGAAATCTGTCGAATAATAGAAAGTGTCCACCTGTACTAAGACGTCCTCCACAATGCCTCTAGGACTAATCACATAACGGTCAACCAAAGTAACACTTAACCCAGTGGGTTTCAATTCACCTAGGTCTAATTCTTATAAAGCTTAAATGGCATCAATGCATTCAAAATCGGGATTTGATCGTAAAATCGTAGGATTTTACTTAGGAATTCCGATCTTGATTTTACTATAAATCTGTAGACCTTAAAATCGTTTAAAATCGGGATTAAAATTGTTAAAATCGTAAAATCGTACCAAAATTGGGATTTTGATCGTATGAGAACAAAATAGGTTGTTTGAGCCAATTTAAAAGAAGCATAACTGTTTCAACGGAAAGGACAATGACGGGAATCTTCTCAAATATTTTTCTATTAGAATTCTTTTTAAAAATAATAAAAATAACCAAATTAGAGCTCGGTTAATTCATTTCCCTTCGTTCCATTTAACTTATTGGTAAAACAATTGTACTAATGTTGGAAGTATGTAAAAATTAACATCATTATTAACTAATTAATTTATTAATGAATATATTTATACCAAACCACTAGCATTACTTATTTTATTGGAGTTCAATTATTTTTAGTTTTAAATCATACTTAGTAGACGATGTCGGAATATTATTTTGAGTTAAACTACCTAGACACAACATGAAAAAAAGAGCCAAACCTCATGATCTCTATCCCTTTATCATGAATTATTTGAGTTACGCATTAAATAACAATGAAAATATTAAGAATTATCATTTTAAATGTTATGTGTCTTTGTGTTATTAATGATTTACCTTACTAATATTCTTATATGTCATGTTCTATATGGTACTTAAAATACTATGATTTTACGATCGATTTTACGATTTCGATTTTACCCCAGTTTTCGATTTAAGGTAAAATCCCAATTTTAACTGCTTTGTATGGCATGACATTGATGTTTGCTCCTAAATCCGTCAAGGATTTCTCTATATGACATGCTCCAATGCAAAGGGGGATAGTGAAGCTATTTGGATCTTATTGCTTCTTGGGCAACTTGTTTTGGATGAATCTCGAGCACTCGTGGCCCAAAGTGACCGAGGCGACGTCTTCAAACTTACGCTTCTTTGTAAGAAGCCCCTAGAGGAACTTCGCGTACCTCGGAATATACGGCATTGCTTCCAGGAAAGGAATTGTGACATTGAATTTCTTGAGCATTTCCATAAACATGCCACACTCCACATCCAAATGGTTCTTGTGCACTCTTGTAGGGAAAGGGAGTGGAGGCTTGTACTCAGCTACTAGGGGTGGCATCGGCGGTGCCTTCTTATCCTCTTCACTCTCTCCTTCTGAGAGTTCTTGTTCATTGACCACTGGAGGGGCTTCCTATTCTTCATTTACTTCCTTAGTCGCAACATCTGGAGTTACCTTCCCGCTCCTCAAAAGAATAGCATTCACCCCGACATTTTGGTCCTTAAGGTTGGCAACGGTTTGAGAAGGCTAAGTTACTATAGGTCTCTCAGTGAGGATCCTGGCAAGATTGCCGATTTGAGTCTCCAAGTTGTGAAGGCTCGCTTAATGATTTCTTAAACCCACCTCAATCAAAGTGAAATTGTGTGTTGTGACTTCCATGAATTGTTCAATATTCTCGAGCGTTTGAGAACTTGTACGCACAAAGGTGGGACTAGGTCTTCAAGTTTTGAAAACTTATCGGGTTATGGTTTTTGTTGGAAGCCTTGTCCGCCTTGTGGTTGGAATTGTTGCTGAAAGTTCGAGCCTTGAAATTGCGGCCTTTGTTGAATGAAAGGAGGCCTCGGTTGATAGTTCCATATTGGTCCTTGAAAACGGGTGGCCTTGGAATGGTTGGTGAAGACCATGCAAAGTTGGGATGATTGCGCCAACTCGGATTGTAGGTTTTGCTATAGGGTTTTTTGTTGTTGTTGACTCCCTTAGCATTAGCAATGAAGTTTGTCGCAACAGTCTCTCGGGTCGGGTCGCGTTCACTTTTGGAGTTGCCATCGATCTTACTTGGAGTGGATCGAACACTCTTCGGTCAGCTCTAACCTTAGGGTCAGAATCAAGACTTGGTCTGCGAATTAGAGATCTAGGTTCGGGAGTATGGTTACGTGTGATGAAGTGAAATCACACCCCACAACGCCCAAAATTGGTACTACTTAAGTCGATAAGTTTTATATGTGTCAGGATTATTTTAAAATTTATTGTGTATGTCTAAGATCCCAGTGGATCATTAATATATTTCTAATTTATTAATTATGATTTAACTAAACGTCCACTCAGGTGATAAATTTAATTAGGTATTTTTAAGGCCCCACCGGACCACTAAAATTATATCGTATTAGCTTATGATTTAATTATACGTCCACTGACATACAATTTAAAGATAAAATTTATTGGTTAGTTGGACTCAAACCTTATCGGTTGCCTACGTACCTGTAATACGATATCAAAATCCACGTAGTTTGTTAAAACTTTGATGTTTTAGTTATAACCACGTTGTACTGATCGTGATTATCAAACAAATGATTTTATTAGAGAAATATATTGACTCGTCCCGAATACCACAATAAAAATCTCAATCACGGCCCAAGTATAAACCTTAACCCGATGCAATATAGGGTAAGTATGTTTTAAAAGTCAAACCCGGGCCGGTCATGTACCCCTACTTCGATTGTTTGAAACATTATATAGCAATTGGTTTTAGGTTGGAACTACGATTCAAAACTAAAGAGTTTGGAAAAGTAAATGGTGTGAACACTAGTTGAGAAGGCTATACCCAGGTGTTGTTCCCCCTAGCTAGTTATAAAGGTGAGTTAAACTGAATGAAAGTGCATGGTGAAGGTGGTTGCTAACCGTAGGGAAGCGCAACAAGTGAATCGGGTTCACTCTCTTGATCAATTGGCTAAGGGGATACAAGCCAAGCTACCTAGGTGAGTCTCTTAGCCAATCGGCCAAGGGACATAAGTCAAGCTACCTAGGTAACTCTCTTAGCCAATCGTCGAAGGGTTGCCAAGATTCACCCTCGAACCAAAGTCCGGACGTCTAATTCGCAATCGACACAAGGTGCTTAAACGTAGTAAGAGGTGTGCCCTAATTTGCCTAAGGTAGGTGACTTAATTAGGCCAAGGAAACCTAGCTTTTGAAAGCCTTTTAACAAGAAGGGAGTTTCCCTCTACCTAGGTCAAATTGGCAAAGTAGTTGGAAATGGAAAACACCACACAACATCCATGAAAGTACCTCAATACTTGTATTCAAACACAACCATACACAAATCATTCAATTCATACAAACTTTCACATGTTTCTAGCTAGGGTTCACAAACATCCAAGTGAAATAAAGGACTACTCCATGCTAGGTAGAAGGAATACACAAAGGGGAGAAGAGAAAGCCATCTTGGAGATGAGTGCTTTCTTCCTTTTGTGTGGAAATCAACCTTGAAGGTGAAAATTCCCAAAATCTTGAGCTTGGATTAAACCCCAGCCTACTTCCTCTTCCTTGCTCGTCACTTTCTCTCTCTATAAGTCTTAAAGAAGAAGAAGAAGTTATCTCATTAGGCTCTCTCCCCTTTTCTTCCTTCAGCTCAACTCTCTTTATATATCCAGATTGTAGGCATTTCACGATCCCAGTTCACGACCGTGAACATTGGCTGGGGACCATGATCTTCAGCAAAAGTGCATCATTTTACTTATGCACTTCACGGTCCAAGTTGAGTGTTCACGGTCCAGCGAACGTGAACTAGTCAAGGTCCAGTGAGGTGCACAAAACCCTCTGGAACCATAGCATTTCACAGGCGGGGAGGCTTCTTCATGGTCTGGCAGGCCTTGAACGGCTGGCTTCCAGTGTGATCTGCATGTGTCCTCTCCTTTTGGCCCATTTTCGCTCCTTTTCGTCCAACTTTCGTTCTCGGGGTTGATTTATCTATTAGGATCTGAAACATAGCAAAATAAAGCACAACCTAGCGTAAAACCAAGCTCCATTGGGTGAAATCGCTTCAAACATCTTAGAAAAAAGGGGGTAAAATGTTTGCATTTTGACCCGAATCATATATATGTTTATAAAAGCGAATTTGTGTATTTGAAAAAGAGTGGGATTGTCCTAACTTAGGGATTATTTTGTGTATAAAATTCTGTATTGCGAATATAAAATCAAACGGAGTAGGTGAAAATTAACATCACGGGTCGCTAGCTCGACTGGTTTTATTGCCAAATTAAAATCACAGTAAACCCATGTGATCGAGGGTTCGAAACTCAGATAAAACACTTTTTATCTGGTTTTCAATTTTAAAATAGAGACAAACCAAGCGCAATTTCGTAAATGTGCCAAAAAACGGTGACAAGGCTGAGTAATATAAGGAAAACCCTAGGGGTAATATAGCCGTTTTGAGAGAGTACTATATAAACGTCTCTTAAGACAAAAAATTACACCTTAATCCATTCTAACCCTCAACGACAAAACGGTTGTCTCTCTCTTTCTCTCTCTCTCTCTCTCGACCCTTCCATCTCTCATGTTATCTCTCTTCTCTCTTCCTCCTCCGAGACGAGAAGAAAGAAAGAAACTCTTCTGCTGAAATGTGAGTAAACACAAAATGAAACTCATCTTCCTCTCCTAAGATTCTGGAAACGACGAGAATAGAAACGAAAGGACATGCAGCGACGATGGTGACGATAAGACATAAACCACCGGCGACGACAACGACGACGACTAGGAGGGAATTCTAAGGTTTGGTTTTTAGTATTTTTCTCATTGCATGTCGGTTTTATTTTGGACTTTGTTGGGGTTGGTTTTGGATGAGGAAAGAAAAGAAAGGAAGGATCCTCCAGCGATGGAAGATAGCTTCGCTTGTGGCGACTAGATCTAGGTAAGATTTTGCGTGTATTTTATATTTGTTTTCCTGATTTAAAATTGAGATTTTGACATTTTTCTATATTTTGGTTTGTGTGAGGGGAGAAGAAACATAGGGTGACTAAGATCACCGCCGGAAAAGTTTAGTGTGATTTGGGTTGGTACTGAACCTTCTATTTTTGTTTCTGCAGGATTTGAGAGTGGACAGATTTAGGTAACTATCTCCTCAACTCAGCTTAGTGTAATTAGGGAATTTGCACAAAAATGGATTATTACCGGGGGGGGGGGGGGGGGGGGTGGAATCGGTTTGCATATCTGTAATTTAGGAAATATGTTGTGTATGTGTTTTTGTATGCTTTTGGACTCATAACTATGCATATTAGGTTCATAGAAAACTAAGTAGTTTAAATAAAGTTGGCTCATTACTCATCGTCGCCACTGCTTGCGATGATTGACTAAACTATGGACTATAAATCACTGCTGCTGCTTGTGATTTTGCCATGGTTTAAAATCTGAAATTTATTGTGTTTGGGTGATTTTCGTTGGATCTATATTGACATCGATCATGGCTTCTAAAGAACGAAATAAGGGTTTTGATTCTTTGAAATTTTATCTGCTTGAGTTCTACTTTAATTTGTTTATGTATATCGCAATCGGATTATCAACTATATTCTAAAGAAGGAAAATGAGAGCACAACACATATTTGAAATAGACTAGAAATTGATTCGAAAAGTAAGTAAATGCTCAAATGAAAGTAACTTAATGCCAAAATGGAATCGCTATGAGCAGATCTTGTAATACTAAGTAAATAGAGCACTTGAATGTAAAGTAATTTGTAAAGTAACATTTGAATATAAATAGGCAAGTAGATAGACGATTATAACTGTACAATGATCGAGGATAAACTAGACGAAATGAGATGAAATGTTATTAAGAACATTGAAGCATAGTTAGTGTGGAGGAGTTTGATAACATCCAAATTGATGTTATTTACATTTAATATTTAGGTTTGTTTCGTGCTAATTCATGTGCATAATCGTTAGAATAGCGTCAATTGCATCCCTATTCCATTCCTATTTGATTATGATGTGATTTTAGGGTTCTTTAGACAATACATACGAATTAGGTACGAAAAGGGGGCACAAGTGTAGCAAAATGGGCATGAAGATGATGATCACGCCCTGGAGAAGGAGATCACGGCCGAGAAAGCAGACTACGAAATCAAGGTCAAGATCATAGTCACGAATGTGAAGGCTTCGGCCGCGAACTTCATGAAGAAGCTAGCCGAGGAGAAATAGAAAGTTTCCCCTGTTTGATCACTGTCACAGTTCACCCCGACCGCGAGGAAGTTCGCGGCCACGACTCACAGATCGCGACCATGAAGTCAGCTCGCGAACTCCCCGCGTTTGAAAGCCAAAATGGTGACTGACATGAGTTTATGGGAGGCGTACTCATAGGCGTGTGGATAACCACGAAAGCCCGCGAAAAAGAGCTCATTGACCACATTTGCTAAACCCAAATTATTTAGACATTGCATGGTAGACTTAGGCTAGGGTGAGGGATAGTTCCCTGAAGTACCTGCTTTTATCCTTATTTGTTCACTCTACTAGTTATTTCGCTTGAATCCTCCATCACAATCCCTTAAACCGATCATCTAGATAGCAACAACGTGGGAAGTAGGCTAGGGTACCAGGACCCGAGTGAATACGACCTTGATTGCCACTATATGACAACACCATTTTAGGTTAAACTTTATCTAGGATGGGGTAGTTATTGAAACAAGCTAACTATTGACAATGACTTTCACGAAATGAATCAATCGAAAGACACATCTATCCACTTTAACTAGCAAATCCTAAATTGTACTCTTAGGTAATACGATAGATTTATCAGCCAATTGTATATTCATCCTTGTGGGGGAAAGTTCTCCTACTCCTAACTTCTGAAACACTTGATATGGCATAACATTGATATTAGCACCTAGATCCGCTAAGCATTTCTTGAAAAATAAATCACCAATCATCCAAAGTATAGTGAAACTTCCTGGATCTTTCTTATTTGGGGGTAACTTGTTTTGAAGAATAGCCGAGCATTCCTCATTCAATTCGATGGTCAAAATCACTCCCAGCTTCTCTTTATGAGTTCCTATCTCCTTCACAAACTTGGTGTATTTAGATATTTGAGTTACGGCTACTACGAATGGGACATTCATCCGAATTTGCTTGGTAAGTCCCTAAATTTCTCGAATTCTTCCTCAAGATGATCACTCGTTAGCCTTTAAGGATAAGGTGTCAATGTTTGATAACACCTAAATTATTGTTATTTACCCTTCACATTGAGGTTTGTTTCGTGCCAATTCATGTTCTTAAATGATTAAACATAGTCAATTGCATCCCTTTTTCTT
Organism: Linum tenue; assembly: GCA_946122785.1. Lineage (NCBI taxonomy): Eukaryota > Viridiplantae > Streptophyta > Magnoliopsida > Malpighiales > Linaceae > Linum > Linum tenue. The sequence continues at coordinate 16,958,479 of CAMGYJ010000010.1, read as the reverse complement.
TCCTATTTGAATTCTATGTGATTTTAGGTGTATTAGATGATACATACGAATTAGGTACAAATCAAGGTCACAAGTGTGGCAAGGGGGCAGGCAGCTAAAGATCGCGGCCTGGAAGCCCAAGATTGCGGCCGCAAATTGGAGGGTTAAGGGCACAAACTTCACGAGGAAGGATCCATGGAGAAGCAAAGAGTTTCCCTAGTCAAGTCACGGCTAATGCACATTTTGCCTGCAAGGAAGATCGCGACCGCGACAAGTGGATCGCGACCACAAAGTAAGCCCGCGATCTTCCTCTTTTAAAAGGCCATGACGACGGCGTTTTGAGATCGCGGCCTCTCTCAGAAGATCCCACCCATGTTGTCCTATCCTCTGGATGCGAACTTCTCCATCCCCAGAACGCCCATAAATAGAAGACCCCTTTCCCCTTTTCGATGAGCTGATTTTGAGAGAAAGTTTTAGAGAGAGAGAAAAGAAAGAAGTTGAAGGAAGGAGAAGGAGCTATAAGAGAGGGAGCATCTTCCTCAACCCAGTTACGATAGCCTAGATCGAGGTGACTATATTGGGTTTAGGGGAGGCGTACTCGGAGACGTGTGGATAACCACGAAAGCCCACGGAAAAGAGCTCACTCACCACATTCGATAGCCCTAAGTATCCTACATGCATATTAACCCTAAGATAGGGCGATGATTAGTTCCCCGAAGTACCTGATTTTAGCTTTGATCGATCTCTAGTCTAATTATTTTCTCAAAAACCGATTGACTAATTTGTAACTAGGTGGGAAGTAGGCTAGGGTACCAGGACCCGAGTAAAATACGACCTTGATTACCACTATACGACAATGTCGTCTTATGTTAAACTTGGCTTAAGATGGAGTATTTATTGACACGTGCTAACCATTGACAATAATATGCACGGATCGAAGTGATCAATGTAGCGCTCGTTTCTCGTTGTGGTTGTGTCGCAACCTTAGGGACTTCTGATTCTGATGAAATTTTTCCTTCCATTTCTTTTGCATCTACCTTAGGTGAAATGATAGTATCCTCCCTCTCATAGATGATTATTGGATTTCCCTTCCATTTCGGAGGGTAACCACCTTGTTTTCTTCTTTAGTTCTTTTGATGAGCAACAACTGTGCAAAAGCGGCAGGCTTCTCTTCCGATACATAGATTTGTTTCATTCTGGTGTTGTCCCTCATCAAAGACTCGAAACTAATCTAGGACCATTCCCATGAAGCCCTACATTACATTCATCTTGAGTAAACTCTGATCCATGAAGTGTTGGAGTTGCTTCTTGCATTCCCCTAGCTCTTCCTCGTGTCTTGCATCAAGGTGGAAAACTTCTCTATCCGTGCCAAGTTATTCATTATGGGTACTTCCATTGATGACCACAAAGGATTTTCTCTATAAAATGGATTTACGGGAACATGTGAATTCCACAAAGTTCCTCCTTCCTACGATGGCATTTCGCTTCCAATATTCCACCTTGTTGATGAGGGAGAGGTATTCCTATGGACTTGCTCAAAAAAAGTTGCTAGAGATTTCTTGATCTCTACTAATTTGATTCTTTGATCAATCCTATCTTCATGGGGTGAGGTCATCCCATGTGGAGTTGGATTGGAGACCTCGACTTCCTCTTCTTTTGGTTCCTCTCTCCAATCATGTTCGTTCTCTACAATGTTTTGTAATAAGCTTAGAATATCACTCGATTCTTTATCCCTTAAGTTTTTCTTCTTTTCATAAGGATTCGCTGCTTCCAATTGTTATCGACACCCTTGAAGAAGATTTCTACCTTCCTCCAATCATCAAGTCATCTTTCTTATTAAAGACAGGTTGCTCCGACGGTCTGGAATTTGTGCTTTCTTTCGCCTGGAGAGGAATTCCATGACGAAGGCATTCTAAAGGTAAGGAATTAAAATGCTCCCAAGCTTCCCCAAGGGTCTCCTGGTTCCGTTGCTTGAATGCATTTATGATGGCCCTCATCTTCGCAATCTTGGAAGGGGTTATTCAGAAACTTGTTGCACAACTCATCCTATGAAGTTATATAATGGTGGAGTTGGCTAAAGAACCATTTTTTTTGCGACCCACCCCAAGTGATAATGGGAAAATCCTGAGGCGAGTTGCTTCCTTACATGTTTCATCCACATTGATCCCATCACAAGTGAGGAACTTCTCCAGATGCCGATGATGTATCTCTCCCTTAGCCCGCGAAAATTAAAAGTCGGTCTTGATCATAAAAATCATGCTCGGGCTAATATCAAAACCTTGCCCATTAAGATTAGGGTACCGGATAGGCGACTACAGATCTTTAGCCCCTGGACATGAATATGACCCCATATTCCTCGACCTCAGTTGTGGTTGAGGCTGAGGTTGAGGTGGTGGTTATTGATCCACAATTGGTTGAGTTTGCAGTCTTGATGTTCTTTTAAGACCTCGAAGGGTTCTATTAATCTTAATATCCAGAGGTACTCTCCCAAGAGAGTCTTTCATTTGCATACAAATCAACTTCAAAACAAAAACTCAAACACCCATGACGTATAAAGTGTGATAAAAAAAACATAAGATAAAACTACTATATATATCAACAGAGAAGACTAAAGTAACAACTCTATGATTTTCAACTAGTTATCGAGTGTCCCTGGAAACGGTGCCAAAAACTTGGTGTGACCTCATGTGTGGGTTATTAATTCCATTACACGGCTTGTATTAACTAACCCATCTTGAGTCAAGTATAACTCAAGACGACGTTATTAATATAGTGGTTGACCAAAGTCGTATTCCATGGGTTTTGATTCCCTAGGCTAATTCTCATTTTGTTGTTATCTATTTGTTCGGTTTAGGGTTGTTTTGGAGGTCAAATGGTAAGTATTGGGGGAGAGAGCAAAGATAAAAACAAGTTACCACGCTCTTCCTAGATCTACGTCTATCATGCAAGTGGTTTATAATGTCGGGTTTGAGGTAACAAGGTGCGGGACTTGCTCAATGGTCATGCAATTAGCCCCCCTCCTAGCATGATTCCTTGACCCAATGTCACCTCGATCAAGTTCAAGATATTAGGGATGCGTCCTAGACCCTTTCAATAAGTTAAACTTATTTGCATACTAGCTTGACATGTCGATGGTCACGCACGCATCACTCTAGCATTACTTAGGAGGGCTACCCAATTGGCAGGGGATGGTCACCTCATCCATCAATTGATTCCCTAAATATTTACATCCATCTACTCCTAGTTAGGTTTTGGAGATCAAGTTCATTCTAATTCATAAACTCTCACGTGGTAGGCTAGATGAAAAGATTTGGAGATACAAGCCCATGCATAATTGATCATAGATGAAACATATAATCACTAAGCAAACAAATTCCATAGAAAATTCCATCTACATTCAAAAACCTAATTCTAGGGTTTGTGGGATTAAACCTCTAGTACCTTAGAGACCTAACCCATAAAGGGGGGGGGGGGGGGGAGATACATATGAAGAATTTGAAAAAAAAACTTGAGTTGGGAGAAATCTCCCGTGCTTCTTGGCTCCTCCTTCTTCTCTTATTCTCCTTCCTTCAGCTTCTCTCTCTAACTTCTCTTTCAAAGCAAGAATTTTTCCAAGTGATTCCAGCTATCAAATGAAGGGGAACTGATCCCCTATTTATAGAGACTAGGCTGCCAGGCAAGTTTGAAGGATATGTCGCAATCTGGAGGGTTGCCATTTACGCCTTCCTTGATGTGGGGTTCACAGCCTGACATCACGATCGCGGTCTGGCACGGTCGTGAACTTTATCGCGAACTTGATCAATGACTCGTCCCGAATATCACAATTACTTCCCGCCTAAGGTCCAAGTATAAAACTTAGTAAGGTGCAATACAAGGCAAGTATGTTTAAATATCGACTCGGGTCGGTCTGTGTACCCCTACTTCAATTGTTTGAAACATTATCTAGCGAATCGGTTTTGGTTGAAAAGTTTGCTAATTAAAGTAAAGCAAGGCAAAAGTAAATGGTTTAGAAAGCTCTATGTGAGAAGGATCACTCGGGTGTCGCTTCCCCCTAACTACTACCATGGCACGTGGAATCGAATTAATTGTTACGGGCAAGGTGACCGCGAATTGCTAGGAAATGCACCTATGGTCGTAGACCACACTCTCGATTGCCAAACCAAGGGATGCATTATTGGCTACTCATGTAGCCCTCTTCGTTAAGGCAATCGATGGTTGACTTACTCTCTCACCCAACCCAATGGTTGGTCGGCTTAATCGCGCTTAACCAAATTACTTAATTCAACATAGAGGCTTGCCCTACATTAACCTAGTTAGGTGGATTAAAAAGCTCAAGGAATCCCAACCAATTAATCCTCCCTTTAAAGGGGGGTTTTCCCTCTAATCTAGGTTAGAATGGCCAATTGGATTACTAAGCACAAACATGCACAATCAACATGAAAAATACCTCAATCATTGAATTAAACAACACCCATAAACAACCATTCAATTCACACAACAAATACATGGCAAATAGTTAGGGTTTCACAACACCAAAATGAAAAAGGAAACTACTCCATGCTAGAAAGGGGAAGAACACAAGAGGAAGAGGTAGAAACCATCATGTGATGCCTCCAATCTCCTTTGAGCTTGTGTTGATCTTCTCTTTGGGAGAATCTTCCCAATTCTCAACATGGAGCAAACCCTAGCCTTCTTTCTTCCTTGGTTCGTTCCTTCTCTCTCTAAAATCTTAAGAAGAAGACACTTTCTCACTCTTGGGCTCCCCCCTCTCTCTTCCTTTCAGCTCACATTATATACCAGGATCGGGCTCAGTTCACGGTCGTGAACTCTTCAACGCGTCCGTGAACACGGAGCGTGATGTCGAAACACACCGTTTCGCCATCAGGAGTTCACGGTTTGACCTCAATCTTCACGGTCTTGTTGACCGTGAACTTGTCTCGCGTCAGTAACTGCGGATTTCTCCCTGGACGCATCGCGATTCACGGTTTTGGGCATAAGTTCACGGTCATAGTGGACCATGAACTCCAATTCTAACCCGTGAACTCCGCCTGGTTACCCTCTTTGCCCGGTCTTCGCCTCTTTTCGTCCAACTTTTGACTTCGGGACTGGTTTCACCTGTTGGATCCTGAAACACACTAAAATGCACAAAACCTAGCGTAAAACCACCCTTTTAGAAGTTCAAATGCTACAAACCCCCAAGGGAAACGAGGATAAAATGTGTGCAATTAGGACCGAATCACTACCCCACATTGAGATGTTTGCTTGTCCCCAAGAAAACCATTTCACACAAGGTTAAAACACAACCCATCAAAGTGCTTTGGGGACAATTCAAAGGGCACAAAGTGGCGAATCTCAAATATTTATCGGCAATTAACACAAGGACCGTTGCAAGCAATATCGATATCCACCACAAACGACTTTCGAGGCTACTAGAAACGGGCAAATGAAAAGTTCTCACCTTGTTCATGAATCAATTCAAGTTTCAACAAGATCACTTACCAACCACAACTAACCATGCATAGAGTTCAAGTCCAAGGAACAAACGGATGGGCAACAAAAGTCTTCACCGGGGTATGATATGACATGCAATACAAGAATGAATCACTCACTCTCTTGACCAGTGGGGTCGGGACCTTTTGGTGCAAAAAATGTGCACAATCATCAACTCTCGGCCCTATCGTCTCAACACCACGACGAGAACCTCTAAATGCTAGAGGTCACAGAACGGTTGTCATCACTAGCTTGTCCGGAGGTCTTAGACACGGGTTCAAATGACTGGCGATTGTCTTGGATATGGAGAAAAGGCTTTTTGGGTGGTGGCAAACACATCATGAGGTCCTACATCTTCACCCTAAAACCGAAGGTTCTATGGTTTTGACTAAGAACCTTCCTCACAAACAATGGCCACTATCATCGGTCAAAAACCTTACTTCTCCCTTCCAAACTATCACCCATCATGAACTACCCTTAAGCACTCTTCCTCGGTCCACTCTTGCTATCACACTTTGATTTGGTAGCTAGTGAAGGAGTTCTAAGACAATGTGGAGGTTTCAATGGCTTGTGTGCCAAGAAACCTCACCTAGAGCATACTCTTTTGATTCCTTGTGGCACTCTATACTTTATTTACCCCGTTTTATTACCTCTTTTTTGTTTCTCTTTCTTTTTTTTCTTTTCTTTTTGAGGGGGTTACTAGAGAGTTAAAAAAATTTCACACTACTTTTAACGATCAATGCTCTCTTTTTAAGAACTCACTCCAACACTACTCTTCCTTTCACTTTCGGTCCTAGCAAGAACCGCACACAATCCTCCTATGTAGAACCTCAATGGAACTCAAAAGCGAGAGCTCCGGGACACAAGGACGACACATGTATAGACACGGAGAAAGGATGGGAGATCGTTCTATCAACACCATTAAGCTCACGCGTAAAAAGCTCCTAACACGATAACGACCCACAACGTCACAAGGCTCAAAGGGGTTGACTAGTGGATAAATCATTTCGGGACAATCAACATTTGGGCGTGGAATAATCCTATGCCTCCATCATACTCACTAGTGAAAACTGTGATGTTACTCACCATGGTAAGAAGGATCTAAGAACACAAGAAGAAACGATCGACTCAAAGCTCACATGGCTACCTAGTCACCCAACCATTTATTCAAGTTCACAAAACACAATGCATGGCAATTGTAATCAACAAGTAATTGAGTCAAGACATCCATTCATTTAAGAACACATGAGAACTAAACCTTTTCACTATCCTAAAAAACCTCTTAGTCATCATCATAGGACATACTCGATCACCTGCAACAATTCAAGGTCAATGCCAATAACCACGAGATTTTCCCACAAACCGGCCACTTTGATCATGCAAACATTGCTTGGAGCCCTCAAAATTTTCAAATTTGGACATAAATCAAGGCTCCAAGCATCGATCACACTCACACAAGCATAATAGTAAACTACCCCCCCCCCCCCCCACTTAAGCTCGACATTGCCCTCAATGGCGTAAGATATAGGTAGAATGATGTTAACTCTTGGGCTTGGTGAGTGAAAGTTGGAATTGTTTCCGGGGTAGGATATTTTGAGCTTCAAGTAGAAGACAAAAACACGCATACACAAAAACAATATGACTCACTCAAGGCGAGGTTATTACACAACACAATATGATAGTAGTAGTAGTAGGACAAACTTGCTAACCTTCGTTGGGTTGCCTCCCAACAAGCGCTAAGTTAACGTCACTAGCTTGACGTTGCGGATCTATCATGTCTTGGAACATGATGCCACCGAGAGTGATCAGCCACGATCTCGGGGCCAGGCATGTAGCCTCCCAACTTAAGTTCCATCAGATGGTATTCTTGGCCAGGCATCTTTGCCTTGCCCTTGTCCTTCACCAACAGGTGGCCTCCTTGATCGACCAACTTCCTTTTTGCGCTTTTCTTTACTCTCCTTGATTGCATTCTCCAACTTAACACGCCATGCTCCCTTCTTCTTCTTACTGGTACTAGTAACCGGAACCTTGCCTTGCTTCACATCACAGGGAACAAACACACTAGTGGGGTTTTCCTTGAGAGGCTTGCCTCCACTCATAGCCATACCATTTGGTTCCACTTCTCTTACTTCTCTCACTCCTAGGCTCGGGATCAATTCCTAGGGTAATTCTCTCCTCACCATCTCTTAGAATCAAAGTTCCCTCATTTACATCAATTAATGCCTTGGCGGTGGCAAGAAATGGACGATCGAGTATGAGTGGCATATCCGAGTCCTCACTTATGTCGAGAATCATGAAATCAGATGGATAGCAAAACTTGCCTAATCTCACCAACATATCCTCCACAATGCCTCTCGGGCTAATGACCGAACGGTCGGCTAAAGTGATGCTAAGCTTAGTGGTCTTAAGTTCACCTACTTCTAACTTTTTGAAAAGCTTATAGGGCATCACAATAACACTGCTCCTAGATCTGCCAAGACATTTTCTATATGATGGTTACCAATACCAAGAGGGATAGTAAAGCTACCTGGGTCGGACCGTTTTTTGGGCAAGCGATTGAGGAGGAAAGCCGAACACTCCTCGCCAAGAGTCACGTTGGCGAGGCCTTCAAACTTTGGTTTCTTGGTGAGGAATCCTTTGAGGTACTTTGCATATCTCGGCATTTGAGCCATGACTTCAAAGAAAGGTATATTGAGATGGAGGTTTCAGAGCATTTCCATAAAACCTCCACACTCGTTTTCCAACCTCTCCTTGTACATCCTCGTGGGGAAAGTAAGGGGTGGCTTATACTCAACCACTGGAGGTGGTGTCGGGGATGCCTTCCTTGCCACTTTCTTCTCTCCCCCTCGAGGGCTCTTTCTCTCCATCCTTCGCATTGGAATCTTCCTTCTCACTCACTTCTTTAGCGGCAACTCCCGGAGTCACCTTTCCACTTCCCACTTGAATTGCATTCACCCCGGCATGATCCTTGGGGTTCGCCACAGTTTGGGAAGGGGGGGCTCCCTTTGGTCTCTCGATGAGGATCCCGGCAAGATTGCCGATTTGCACCTCCAAACTTTGGAGTCTCGCTTGATGGCTTCGGAGTCATGCCTCAACCGAGGTAAACTTGGTAGTCGCCACATCCATAAATTGCTCAATCTTCTCGAACTTTTGAGCACTCGTGCTCACAAAGGTGTTCACTAGGTTTTCAAGCTTGGATAGCTTGTCGGGTTGTTGTTGTTTTTGAAACCCTTGGTCACCTTGTGCTTGGTATGGTTGTTGGAAGCTTGAGCTTTGGACTTGAGGCCTTTGTTGGATGAAGGTTGGCTGAGGTTGATAATTGCCCGTGGGCCTTGAAAACCCAGGGGTCTAGGATTAGTCAGTGATGGCCAAGCAAAATAGGGGTGGTCCCTCCATCCGGGATTATAAGTATTGCTATACGGGTTATTAGCCCTAGCATTTGCCACGAAGTTGACTTGTTCCTCGGGAGTGGTTGCCTCCTTCATTTCTTGGCACTCCGCCATCTCATGGCTAGTGCTCAAACACCAATCACAAGACATCACTGGCCTCTTTCCTTGCTTCTTATCTTCAAGAATTACCTTGATCAACTTGTAAAGCTTCGCTTCAAGTGGAGCGCTTGCTCCCACACTCCTCACTCCTCTATCATTACTTATTTTCCCACTCCTCGTCAAACCCCAATCGTACCCCTTGAGGGCCATGTCTTTGAGCAATTCGGTCACTTGCGGTGGAGTCATATTCATCAATTTCCCTTGACAAAGCGAGTCAATGAGAATCTTGTCCTCTTGGATTAGTCCACCGTAGAAAGTTTCAATCCGAAACTGCTCCTCGAACCCATGGTGAGGGCATTGAAGAAAGTAATCAGAGAATCTCTCCCAAGCATCACACAAGGTCTCGTCTTCTTCTTTCTCGAAATGGGTGATCTTCTTCCTCCACTCGCCCGTCTTCGAAGGCGGGCAGTAGCGGATCATGAATTTGTTGTGAAGATCGTCCCATGAGGTGATTGAACGAGGCATGCGGTTGTGTAGCCACCAAATTGCTTTCCCCATAAGTTAATAGGGGAAAAGCCTCAGTTGCAAAGCTTCAACCGCCATGCCATTGATTTTCAAGCTCCCCGCGAGCTCCAGGAATCTCACACATGCTCTCTTGGTGACTCGCTCAGAAGACCGTAGAACAAAGCATTGTTCTGTATCATGGTCACAAGAGCCAGCTTGATCTCGAAATTGTTGGCCGCCACGGGAGGGTATAGGATTGGCGATTGAATATCCGTCGGCCGTGGAGCCATACAGTATCCCATTGTCCTCGGGACTTCCTCTTCCGCCGCCGCATTGTTTAGGTTACGAGCTTGGGCGGCTCCTGCTTCTCTTTGGTTCCCCGCCATTTCTACTCTAATGTCGGGTTCACCTTCCACTTCTTCAACTTCTACTTCACCAGCACCGGGACCAAATTATTGTCCCCTTTCTTCATTTCTCCTCCTTGCCTCCGCTAGCTCCCTCTCCCGTGCTAGGAGTCGGAGAGTTCGGTTTATGTCCTCGTCAAGTGGTATCACAGGGGTCGGATTGCTCCGGGTCATGCACCTCCCTACACACACTTAGAAAACAACACCAAGTCTAGCACAAGCAAAGCACACACACTTTCTAAACTGGAAATTAAAAGTTAGAGTAACACCAAACAACTTTTTCAAGATAACAGACTGTTGTCCCCGGCAACGGCGCCAAAAACTTGACTCGTCCCGAATATCACAATTAATTCCCGCTTAAGGTCCAAGTATAAACTTTAGTAGGGTGCAACACAGGGCAAGTATGTTTAAATATCGACTCGGGCCGGTCGGTGTACCCCTACTTCAATTGTTGGAAACATTATCTAACGAATCGGTTTTGGTTGAAAAGTTTGCTAATTAAAGTAAAGTAAGGCAAAATTAAATGGTTTTGAAAGCTCTATGTGAGAAGGATCACTCGGTTGTCGCTTCCCCCTAACTGCTACCATGGCACATGGAATCGAATTAATTGTTACGGGCATGCTGACCGCAAACCGCTAGGAAATGCTACTATGGTCGTAGACCACACTCTCGATTGCCAAACGAAGGGATGCATTATCGGCTACTCAAGTAGCCCTCTTGGTTAAGGCAATCAATGGTTGACTTACTCTCTCACCCAACCCAATGGTTGGTCGGCTTAATCGCGCTTAACCAAATTGCTTAAGTCAACATAGAGGCTTGCCCTACATTAACCTAGTTAGGTGGCTTAAAAAGCCCAAGGAATCCCTACTCAATTGAGCCTCCCTTGAAAGGGGGGGTTTTCCCTCTAATCTAGGTTAGAATGACCAATTGGATTGATAAGCACAAACATGCACAATCAACATGAAAAATACCTCAATCATTGAATTAAATAACACCCATAAACAATCATTCAATTCACACAACAACTACATTGCAAATAGTTAGGGTTTCACAACATCCAAATGAAAAAGAAAACTACTCCATGCTAGAAAGGGGAAGAAAACAAGAGGAAGAGGTAGAAACCATCATGGTGATGCCTCCAATCTCCTTTGAGCTTGCGTTGATCTTCTCTTGGGGAGAATCTTCCCAATTCTCCACTTGGAGCAAACCCTAGCCTTTTTTCTTCCTTGGTTCATTCTTTCTCTCTATAATATCTGAAGAAGAAGACACTTTCTCACTCTTGGGCTCCCCCCTCTCTCTTCCTTTCAGCTCACATTGTATACTAGGATCGGGCTCAATTCACGGCCGTGAACTCTTCAACGCGTCTAATAGACCGCTAATTGCACATGTTTTCACCCCTATTCTTGAGCCGTTTGAGGTGTTGATTCTCGTGTTTTAGGCCAATTTCACGCTAGGTTATGCTTTTTTGTGATATTTGAGGTCCTAGTAAGTGAATGAAGGTTTAGGAGCGAGTTCGGGGTCGATTGGACGAAGATCGGGCGCGAGGCAAGCCGCTGAGGAAGCCACACGGGCACACACAAAACCCACACGACCGTGCAAGTGACCAATGTGGCCGTGTGGGATTGTGCGAGCCTTCACACGGGCACAAATAAATTCCACACGGTCGTGTGAAGGAGCAATGTGGCCGTGTGGAATTCTACAAGGCTTCACACGGGCAGAGTGGAATTTCCACACGGCCGTGTGACTATGGCCGTGTGGGAAGCCTGAAGTTCGACTAATCGAGATGCACCATTTTGGAAGCCACATGGGCAACTGGGTATGCCACACGGCCGTGTGACCTGCCCGTGTGATCGGGATTTTCAGGTTTTTACCCAATTTTGGGCCACAAGTGAGAGAATCGAATTTTCAGAGCAAAAACACATCCCTAGAGAGAGAAAGTGCGAAGAACACATCCTAGAAGCTATCTTGGAGCTGGGTTTCATCAAATCGAGCTTGGAGATCGTCATAGGAGTGGAAATCATCATCCCAGAGCAGATTCTTCCCATTGTTATGAGTATGACTACTCTGTATTCTGTTTCCCTCTCTCTCTCTATGGAGTAGAACCCTTCTCTCACTTGGGTATGAAGAACCCTAGTTCCATGTGTTAGGGATTTGATTGTAATGACTTGGGATGATTATACTATTTGGTTTTAATCGAATGATGCATGTTTTATTGAATTGATTGAAGTCTGATCAGCTTTTCTTGATTTCTGCTGCAACTTGAGATAGATAGAATCTGATTAGGTTGTTAGAGCTTCTTCATTCGATAGTAGGAGATTGGTTATACGAGAGTTAGCCAGTTTACTGCTTTGTACTGGAATCCAATTCCAGTAGTGGAGTTCTGTGCTCATTGCTTCAGCTTTCTATCTCGGTGAAGACTAGTCGTCTGCCAGGTAGTTAGACTGAGAGGGCTTGGTCAGCTTAAGAGATTCCAAGCTACTGTCGGATCTTCCGCAGTCTAATCAATAGTAAATCAACCCAGGGTAATTATAATTGAACCTAACTAAGGAGCTAGGGGGACTCACTCCCGAGTGACTCTTCTTTGCTTGAGTAAACCGAACCATTTCCTGCTTTTTACTGCTTTTACTTTAAACAACAATCACTCGACTTAGTTGGATAGATAATAGATAATCACGGAGTAAGTAGTAGATCTAGACCCCGGGTTGATAATAGAACTTGCCTGTTACTGCGTTCGTGAACACGAAGCGTGATGTCGAAACGCATCGCTTTGCCATCAGGAGTTCACAGTTCGGCCTCAATCTTCACGGTCTTGTTGACCGTGAACTTGTCTCGCGTCATTAACTACGGATTTCTCCCTGGACGCATCGCGGTTCACGATTTTGGGCATAAGTTCACGGCCATAGTGGACCGTGAACTCCAATGCTAACCCATGAACTCCGCCTGGTTCACCCTCTTTGCTCGGTCTTCGCCTCTTTTCATCCAACTTTCGAATCGGGGCTGGTTTCACCTGTTGGATCCTAAAACAGACTAAAATGCACAAAACCTAGCGTAAAACCACCCTTTTAGGAGTTCAAATGCTACAAATGCCCAAGGAAACGGGGATAAAATGTGTGCAATTAGGCCCAAATCAGTCAACGAGCACGAGTCGGCCGTCGAAACTTTATGATCCTCCCATGGTGTTGACTCGCTGTTACTGTCACCCTAGAAAATGGCCAAGTATAACCACTTCCTAAAGCGTAGTATAGCGGGTCGGGTTTTAATGTCAACCCGGGTCCTAGATGTGATGACTACTCGGTGAATTCTTGTTATTTAGCGGTGAACTTTTAGTGCAACTCAAGCAAACAGAACACAAAGCAAGTAAACGATTTGTTGTCAAGTCAAGAGAGGTCACCCGGATATGGATCCCCCTAGACTGCAGTTAAGTCGGATTGTAATTACCAAGTTCAGTTTTCATGAAAGTTATATTGCGGAAGGTTCTCAATTAGCCTGAAGTCTCGACTAAAGGTCTCCAGACCCTCTCAATCTGAGTCTCTAGCGGGCGACTAACCTCCACCGGAGTAAACAGATTGAGGCCCTAATGAACCAAACCTCCACTACCGAATTAACTTCGGTACAGAATAGCGAATTGGCTCCTCGACTAAAGTCACCAATTCGCCACCTTCGATTAAGGGTACTCTATCAACCTAGGCAGATATTCTCATTCTAGGTCAAAGCAGAAACAACAGGAATTTGATCAGGATTCAAGTCATTCAATCATTCAAACCTCAATCGAATATAATCAATTCACAAACTCTGTACTTGGGTTCATACAATCAGACCTAGCATACAAATCTAGGGTTCCCCATACCCAGATGAATGGGGAAACTACTCCATAGAGAAAGAAGCAAAAGCAGATTCAGACGCGGAAATCATACTGTGAAGTTGGATTCCTGCTCCTGGACGTTTAATCGCACTTCTCCAAGCTCCAGACGGGCTCCAATGGTGTTGAAGATCGATCTATGGCGCTTGGGAACTCTGGTTCGTCGCTTTCTCTCTCTAGGAATCGATTTCTCTCTCAAAAACTCGGAACCCTTCAATGTTGGCCTTCTTCCTCCTTAAATCAGCTGCCTGGTCGCGATACCCGGTCGAAATACCCGGTCGGGTATTTTGGGTTTCGACCGGGTATCTCTACAGCGCACCGTTTCGCTTAAGGGAAGAATCCCCGGTCAATCGCCATAATCCCCGACCGGGGATTTTGCTGTTGTGCCCGGGCCCCTCTCTGCTTCTCCGGCGCCCAAAAGTGGTGAATACCCGGTCGGGTATTTGGCCACCTGACCGGGTATTTTCCTCCTTCAGCCCTATTCGTCCCAACTTTGCTCCTTTCGACCCAGAACTCGTTTCTCCGCCTCGATTCCAACGCCGGGACCTGAAATATGACATAAACACACAACCTAGCGTGAAATCGGCTTAAAACACGAGATTCCTCATCACAAACAGCTTCAGAATAGGGGTGGAAACATGTATAATTATCGGTCTATCAAACTCCCCCACACTTAACCGTTTGCTTGTCCCCAAGCAAACCTAACTCAAACCAATGCAGCTCTCCAGACCTCTATAGCAACAAACAACCTCGATCGTAGGTAGAGGACTTCCCAGATCATTTAGCAGCGTACGAGGTCAACCGACGCACAAGTCATCTCATAGCCTCTTCGGCGAGAACGCTAGTCTCGAGTCGGCATCATGGCAAATAGTGAACAGAGGACAAATGAATCGTGGATGAAGAGACTCTCACAAACAAAAGATCATGGACTCACCTTAATTCAAGGTGCTCGATTTTCGTCTTGAACATGGTTGGAACCCTTTTCTTTCTTCTTTTTACTTGTTTTTCTGTTTTTTTCTTTTTTTTCCACGGGTTCCAACCTGTTTCTGCAGAAAATGAGGGCTCCCACCTAGCAAAGGTTTTGGGGGAGCCCGGCTCTTACCGGCCATGCCAGGAGCGGGTGTCTCGAGCCTCGTGCGGGGGAAAGACATGTAAGGGGGCTGGAGGTAGTAGGTGGAAATTGGGAACGGATTCCCGTCTCCCCTTACATACTTTCACCCTATTCGCACGGGAGACGTTATTTTTAAGCACATTTCGAGCACCTGTTACATTCAGAACATGATACAAGAGTCCATGACAGGCAGAGAGTCCACAATACCACACAATTCAAGGGTCCTAAGATCACTAATTCACTCAATCAACCAACACAATATGAAGAAGAAATGAGACTTCTTAAATGCATCAACATCCTCCATAGTGCTACACTACCTCCCTAGGTTGCAAATCACTACAGAGACTGTCAATTCAAAGCATACTGAGCAGACAATTGCAAGGAACACGTACTTGGAGCCCTCAAATTTAAAAATTTGGACAGTGGACTAGGCTCCAAGAACACAAACAGAGCTAATGCAGTCAAAAGATAAACATCCCCCCACACTTAAGATCGACATTGCCCTCAATGGAGAAGAGGGAAGGAAAGGGGAACGATGTTACCGGTGTGCACAGACTGCAGGAGACTGGAAATGGACCAGTCGGCATGGGACGGACTGGAGAGAGGACCAGTCGGGAACACAGGCAGAGCTAAAAGAGACCAAAAAGCTCAAACACATACGTTAGGTCCAACAGTCAGTCCAATAGCACAGCATCCAAAATGAAAAGAAAAAGAAACAAAAACCGACAGTTTGCACGCTGACACAGATAAAAACTCTCAAAACATGCCCCTAGGGCCCTCCGAGACCGGAGAAATCAATCTGATCCATAAGGTCGTCGACGCCATCATCCGGTGGCTGCCGTGGCGGTGAATGCTCCCACCGGGTGGTCCAGTGGTGCTCCTCTGGAGGGTGGCAAGCCTGGATCAGATGCTCGGAATACTCCATCAGACGGCGGCCTCGGTCTCTCTCCCGCTCGATGAGAGCAGTAGTGTGTCCCATGTGGGTCTCCAATCGGCCGAGGCGCTCATCAACGCCCGTCATCCTGGACCGGTACTCGGCCTGGTGGGCCGAATACTGCTGGTAAAACTGGACCTGATGGTCCATGAGCTGCTGGTTCTGAAGACCGAGCTGCTGGAACTGGAGCCCCATCTGCTGGAACTGCTCCGTGAAGAAGTCCATCGACGGACCAGAAGGACCAGAGGACGACTCACCTCTCACTGGTCTCCGTCGAGGCTGAAGATCCCCAGGCGGGGAGAGCGGGGGCTCCGGCTCATCGGCATCCATAGCGCCGTCATCATCATCATCAGCATCCTCATCTACCTCCTCGCCTACGTAGTCATCATCTTCCTCGTCCTCATCAAGATCCACAACCTCCTCGGGGGGCATAGAGAGCCCATCCACCCATGTGCGGATGTCGTCAGTGGCCAGGAGGCGTGCACTGTGGAGCACGTCCCGGCTGAGGGGTGCGGAGCCGCCCTGCTCGGTCGCATCGTGAAGCCCCTCGAAGCTGATCCCGAAGTGGCGGGCCAATCGGGTGATCAGAGGACCACAGAAGAGGTGGGTAGGATTCCCGCGGACTCGGGAGAATGTGGTGGCCACGAAAGATCCCAAGTGGAGCATGTCCTCCGGATCCCTCATACAGGACATGGCGTACAGGACCCGCTTCGGGACCTTGTGCGAGCCGGTGGCGTTGGGGACGATGGAGCGGGTGATGAGTAGGTCTGGCCAGCCACGAAGAAGTCATCCCGATAGGCGAACCTGACGACCTCTCTGTAGAAATGATCTTGGTGCCAGTCGGGCGGGTTCGGGAGCTCGACCGTGTGGCCATCGAACGGGTTGTACTCGATCCCCAATGCTGAGGCCAACCCGTCAATGGTCAGCTGTCGGGGACGGCCACCCAACCGGAACTTCACTGCATGGGCGTCCCGAGGCTTCTTCTTGTCGTACTCGAACGTGGTGTAGAACTCCCACACCAGCTCCGTGTAGGTGGGCTCGTCAATGGCAAGAAGTGTCCGCCAATCGGGGTGGCTGATGGCGGTGCTGAGCTCCTGCAAGCAGTGGAGCTGCTCGAACACTGCCCACTCGAGGTGGTGGTGTTTCTCCAGCGTCCCCCGGATCACCTTGCGGAACTGGTCCGCGTACTCCCGGTGCAGGCTCAAGCCCTGCACAAAGGCATGATCGAGGGACATGATCCTGCACAAACAACAAACCAAAGGTGGAGCCAAGAAAATACAATGTCAGGACCAACGGTATGGGGTCAGCACTTCCCCCACACTTAAGCTCACCTAGGCTAACAATTTAAGCACAGCCGGTTGAATTGCAAGCAACTCAACCGGAATTCAAGGCAGAATCACAAAATAAACCACAATAAGCACCCGGGCAGCACATCGACCACATATACAACCATGCAAACTCAAGTCGTCCCTCACCCTACTCTAAATCATTCAGGCAAACACAGTTCTCGGTCCTAGAATCTACAGTCCGATTTTCCATAAACTAGAAATGAACAGGAAACACACCTGGAAACACAAGGAGGACCGTAGCTAGGACTCGAAGAGAGGGTGAGGGTACGCGAACCAAAAATACCCGGTCGGGTATTTTTGGGACGGGGTCGGGTATTTCACTTTTTTTTCCCCCGAGAAACAGAGGGGCCCCGGGCGTGAGCCGAAAATACCCGGTCGGGTATTTTGGCCCACGACCGGGTATTTCCCTCTTTTCGGCCAAAAATTCATTTTTCCCAAATTTTCAACCTCTCCTGCACGAAAACACCAAATCGAGGCATCAACGACGACCGAACTTCAATACAGACATGCAACTGACTCGACACGACACCAAAAACTTAGAAAAAGGGAAAAGAAAATGCAAACCGTGGTGGGGTTGCCTCCCCACAAGCGCTTCTTTACCGTCTTTTAGCTGGACGCCCATGGCGGAACTAAGGGTCCGCGAGTTCCACCACCAACTCCGCACGTTCGACCTCGTCTCCCAAGTAGAGTTTGAGACGATGGCCATTCACTTTAAACGGCTCCGTCTGCGGGTTGGCAATTTCGATAGTGCCATACGGGAACACCTGGGTGACCGTGAACGGTCCAGACCACCGGGAGCGGAGTTTTCCGGGAAAGAGCTTCAGGCGAGAGTTATAGAGGAGAACTCGATCACCAACCTGGAACTCCTTCGGACCCCGCAGCCGGGCATCGTGCAGGCGTTTAGTGCGCTCCTTGTACAGCCGGGTGTTCTCATAGGCGTGGTAACGCCACTCCTCCAGCTCCAACATCTGCATTCTTCGCTCAACACCTGCAACATGAACATCCAAGTTGAGCAACTTAAGGGCCCAGAAGGCCTTGTGCTCTAGCTCCACGGGCAAATGGCATGCCTTTCCATAGACCAGCCGGTACGGTGAAGTACCAATGGGCGTCTTGTAGGCAGTGCGATACGCCCACAGAGCATCATCGAGCTTGGTGGACCAACCTTTTCGTGACTGATCCACCGTTTTCTCCAGGATCCGCTTGAGCTCCCGGTTCGTCAGTTCGGCCTGGCCACTGGTCTGGGGATGATAGGCCACGGACACCTTGTGAGTCACACCATAGCGAGACAGTAGTTTATCAAATTGGCCCTGGAAATGGGTGCCTCTATCGCTTATGATGGCTCTAGGTGTCCCGAACCGGGAGAATAGCTGCTTCAAAAACCCACAAACACGTCTAGCATCATTGGTGGGCAAAGCTTGCGCCTCAGCCCACCTAGAGACGTAGTCAACAGCAACCAGAATATAAACACATTCGATACCCCAGACATAAAAAATCTCACAAGTTATAAACACATTCTGGGGCATCTCATCACGGGCAGAGATGTTACCTGACCGCTGGCATCGATCGCACCTGCGTGCGAAGGCGTCTGCATCCTTGAAGAGCGTGGGCCAGTAAAAGCCCGACTGGAGTACCTTCCTCGCCGTGCGGTTTCCTCCGTGATGACCGCCAGTAGGTCCCTCATGACAGTGAGATAGAATGCCCTCCATCTCACTCTCCATAACACAACGACGGATGATCCCGTCGGCTCCGATCCGAAAAAGATGCGGGTCATCCCAGAAGTAGTACTTCAGATCGGAGAAAAATTTCCTCTTGGCGTGAGTTGCCATCCCCTTGGGCAGCTGCTGGCCCACCAAATAGTTCGCAAAATCGGAGTACCAGGGGGTGACACTCTCCACCAAGCACATCATCATCAACCTCTCGTCTGGGAAGGAGTCATCAATCTCCTCCACGAGGTTGTCCGCAGGGGGTGCGTCCAACCGGGAGAGGTGATCAGCTGCAACATTTTCTGCTCCCTTCTTGTCCCGGATCTCAATATCGAACTCCTGCAGCAGTAAGATCCATCGTATGAGCCGAGGCTTGGCATCGACCTTGCTCATCAGGTATCTAATCGCGGAGTGATCTGTGTACACGGTCACACAGGACAAGACCAGATAGGGGCGAAACTTATCAAAGGCAAACACCACCGCAAGCAGCTCCTTCTCTGTGGTGGTGTAGTTCTCCTGGGCATCATTCAGAGTCTTCGAGGCGTAGTAGATAGGTCGGAAGTGTTGATCTCGCCTCTGCCCCAAAACAGCTCCGACAGCAAAGTCACTGGCGTCGCACATCAGCTCAAATGGTAGGGACCAGTCAGGAACAACCATGATAGGAGCCTGGGTGAGCTTCTCCTTCAAGGTGGTGAACGCCGCTATGCAAGCATCAGTGAACTGGAAGGGGGCATCCTTCTCCAGAAGCTTAGTTAGGGGCAGGGCGATCTTCGAGAAGTCCTTGATGAACCGCCTATAGAAACCTGCATGCCCAAGAAAACTCCGGATCCCCTTTACAGATGTAGGAGGAGGCAGTTTGCTGATAGTCTCGATCTTTGCTCTATCGACCTCGATCCCCATCTTGGAGATCTTGTGCCCAAGAACTATGCCTTTGCGAACCATGAAGTGACACTTCTCCCAACTCAGTGCCAGGTTCGTTTCTTCACACCGTTTAAGAACAAGTTCCAGGTTATGGAGACAGTGAGAGAAGGAGTCTCCATAAACCGAGAAATCGTCCATAAACACCTCCATGATCTCGCCGACCAGACGGTCAAAGATGGCGAGCATGCATCTCTGAAAAGTGGCTGGGGCGTTGCATAGCCCGAATGGAATCCGCCGGTAAGCAAATGTACCGAAGGGGCAGGTGAAAGTGGTCTTCGCCTGGTCCTCCGGTGCAATAGGGATCTGAAAGTATCCGGACATCCCATCCAGGAAGCAGTAGAACTCGTGCCCCGCCAATCTCTCCAGCATCTGATCAATGAACGGCAGCGGGAAGTGGTCCTTCCGAGTGGCGTCGTTGAGACGCCGATAGTCGATGCAGACACGGTACCCAGTCACCGTACGCATCGGGATGAGCTCGTTCTTCTCGTTAGGCACCACGGTCATCCCACCCTTTTTGGGCACCACCTGGGTGGGACTGATCCACTCGCTGTCAGAAATGGCGAAGATGATCCCCGCGTCCATCAGCTTCACGATATCTGCCCGAACCACAGCCTCCAGGTTCGGCGTCAATCTCCTCTGCGGCTGCCTCACTGGCCGCATCTCATCCTCCAGCAGTATCCGGTGCGAGCAAAAGGAGGGGCTGATCCCCCGGATATCTGTGATCTTCCATGCCAAAGCTCGCTCGTACTGCTTCAGCAAGGCCACCAGTCTGGTCTTCTGCTCGGGTGTGAGGGTCGAGCTGATGATAACTGGCAACTTATTCCCCTCCCGGAGAAATGCATACTCCAAATGAGGAGGGAGGGGCTTAAGCTCCAGCACTGGTGGTTCCTCCAAAGAAGTGGTGATGCGGGTGGAGGATGAGATCGGTTTAAACAGCCTGTCGCCCTCCAAGAAGGGGCCACTCTCCAATGCGGCCAACTGCTCCGCCAGCTGCGGCTCCTGCAATGCCTGCTCACCTAGCAAAATACAACGCTCAAGAGCATCATCAGTACCCGCACTCGTGATGGCGAGTGCGGTCTCAAAATCGGCAAGCACATCACAGTAGTCTATGTCATCATGCAAATGAGAATGTTTCCCATTGTCAGACACAGAAAAAGTAGCCTGTTCATCACCAGCACGCAGAATCAATTTACCACTATGCACATCAATAAGCGCCTTGGCGGTGGCGAGAAATGGTCTACCCAAAATCAAAGGCACATCCACATCCTCATTTATATCCAAAATAACAAAGTCAACAGGATATGTGAATGCACCAACATTAACAAGCAAGTCCTCAATGATACCCCTAGGATGCACGATAGAACGATCAGCTAACTGAATGCTCATCCTAGTAGCTCTAGGTTCACCTAGGTCTAACTTCTTAAACAGTTTATAGGGCATGACGTTAATGCTAGCGCCTAGGTCCGCCAAGGACTTTCCTACATGCATGCTGCCAATAACAAGAGGGATAGTGAAACTCCCTGGGTCTTTGCGCTTCTCTGGCAGCTTGTTCTGCAGGATGGCAGAACACTCCTCGCTGAGCATCACTGTCGAAAGATCCCCAAGTTTCTTCTTGTTGGTGAGGAGGTCTTTCATGAACTTGGCATACTTGGGCATCTTCGACAGTGCCTCCACGAACGGCATGCTGATGTTGACCTGCTTCAACATTGCCATGAACTTGGCAAACTCTGTCTCCAGCCTGTCTCTATGGAGTCGAGTGGGGAAGGGCAGCTTGGGTGTATGCTCCTTAACCACAGGTTGCGGCTTTGGAGCAGGTGTTGTGCTGCCTTCCCCCACCTCCGCAGTATCAGCTGGAGGTGTTGAAGCAGGTAGTGGGTCGTCTCACCTGGGCTGGGCAGGAGCAGCAGATGTAGTCTTGCCACTCCTGGTGGTGATGGCGTGTGCAGTCTCATGCGGGTCCCGTGGATTGGGGATGGTGGTGGCAGGCAGAGTCCCCGGTGCCCTGGTAGTGTTCTGGCGAGCTAGGCTCCCAATCTGGTTCTGGAGATCCTGCAGAATAGCACCTTGGTTCCTCTGGCCTGCCTCCAGTGAGGCAATGTTCTGATCCATCCTCGTGAAGTTCGCCTGACTGGTGTTCATGAAAGCCTGCAAAATATTCTTCAGATCAGATATCTGAGGATCTGGAGCTGCGGCTGCTGGAGGCTGAGCAAACTGGCGCTGGGGCTGCTGGAATGGCTGCCCTTGCCTAGGCTGGTAGGGCTGCTGCTGTGGTGGTGGCCCCTGCCTAGCCTGGAAGGGCTGCCTCTGCTGGAAACCACCTGCTGGTGCTGGGAAACCAGGTGGTTTGTTGGTGTTGCTGCTCCAGGCAAAGTTGGGATGCTGGCGCCATCCCTCATTGTAGGTGTTGCTGTATGGGTCCAGGCGCCGAGCATTTGCTATGAAGTCCACCTGCTCTTGGGGAGTAGAAGACTCCCTCATAGACTGACAATCCTCCACCAGGTGATTCGGGCTCTCACACCACTGACACTGAGCTACTGGAGGCGTAGCTACACCTCGGCCCGGAAGGAGACTGTTAGGCTGCTTCAATGTCTGCACCAACTCAGCCACCTGCTGCTCTAACCCAGATCTGGCCTCAATAGCATGCACACCCCGGTCCCGGGCATTCCTGCCCCTGCTGCTCTGTCCCCAAGAATGATCGCGGGCAGCCAAGGTACTGATCATCTGGTTCAGCTCGGGTGGAGTCTTAGTGAGAATATCCCCTCCTGGGCATAGAGACTCGATCACCCTCTGGCTATCTGGAGTGAGGGCGCTGTAGAAGTTCCCTACTGTGAAAGCATCGCTGAAACCGTGATGGGGACACTGCCAGAAGTATCCCATGTACCGCTCCCATGCATCACGAAGTGACTCATCTGGCTCTTGGCGGAAGTGAGTGATCTCCCGCTGGATCTCCGTGGTCTTCGATGCCGGATAATACAGGTGCACGAACTTGTCAGCCAGATCGTCCCAAGAGGTGATGGACAATGGGGGCTGGGTCTCCAACCACCTCTTAGCATTCCCCGCCAGAGAATGGGGGAAGAGATGAAGGCGGATTGCGTCATCCGGGACACCATTCAACTTGAACCCGTTCGTCAGCTGCAGAAAACGGGAAAGATGTACCCGGGCTTCCTCATCCTTCAAGCCATGGAACTGGATAGAGGATGTGATGAGTTGGATCCAGCATGGCTTGATCTCGAAGTTGTTTGCAGGGATGGGTGGATAGAGGATGACCGGGCGGATGTCAGCAATCCGTGGAGTATAGTAGTACTCCAAAGTGGGACCCGGTGGTGGTGGATGATGATGGTGGCCAGCTCCCTGGGGATGTTGGTCGTTCCCCAGGATCTGGTTCTGAGGAGGCGGGTTCTGATCGCCTTCCATCTCGTGCTCGTCCTCGGAGTCGCTGGTCAATTGGCCGTCTCGGCGCTCCACCGTAGCCAGTCTAGCTCGCTGTTGTCTCCGAAGTTGTTTGCAGGTGCGCTCAATCTCAGGATTCAACGGCAGTAAACCTCCCGACTGGCTACGGGTCATGCACTAGCTGCACACAATCAAGCAATGCAAACCCGTGAAGGCACAAGTGGGAAGAACAGAAACTCAATGCAAAAATGAAAATGCTAAAGTAACAGAAATCACTTTTCTTCAACAACCTAGCCGTCCCCGGCAACGGCGCCAAAAACTTGACTCGCTGTTACTGTCACCCTAGAAAATGGCCAAGTATAACCACTTCCTAAAGCGTAGTATAGCGGGTCGGGTTTTAATGTCAACCCGGGTCCTAGATGTGATGACTACTCGGTGAATTCTTGTTATTTAGCGGTGAACTTTTAGTGCAACTCAAGCAAACAGAACACAAAGCAAGTAAACGGTTTGTTGTCAAGTCAAGAGAGGTCACCCGGATATGGATCCCCCTAGACTGCAGTTAAGTCGGATTGTAATTACCAAGTTCAGTTTTCATGAAAGTTATACTGCGGAAGGTTCTCAATTAGCCTGAAGTCTCGACTAAAGGTCTCCAGACCCTCTCAATCTGAGTCTCTAGCGGGCGACTAACCTCCACCGGAGTAAACAGATTGAGGCCCTAATGAACCAAACCTCCACTACCGAATTAACTTCGGTACAGAATAGCGAATTGGCTCCTCGACTAAAGTCACCAATTCGCCACCTTCGATTAAGGGTACTCTATCAACTTAGGCAGATATTCTCATTCTAGGTCAAAGCAGAAACAACAGGAATTTGATCAGGATTCAAGTCATTCAATCATTCAAACCTCAATCGAATATAATCAATTCACAAACTCTGTACTTGGGTTCATACAATCAGACCTAGCATACAAATCTAGGGTTCCCCATACCCAGATGAATGGGGAAACTACTCCATAGAGAAAGAAGCAAAAGCAGATTCAGACGCGGAAATCATACTGTGAAGTTGGATTCCTGCTCCTGGACGTTTAATCGCACTTCTCCAAGCTCCAGACGGGCTCCAATGGTGTTGAAGATCGATCTATGGCGCTTGGGAACTCTGATTCGTCGCTTTCTCTCTCTAGGAATCGATTTCTCTCTCAAAAACTCGGAACCCTTCAATGTTGGCCTTCTTCCTCCTTAAATCAGCTGCCTGGTCGCGATACCCGGTCGAAATACCCGGTCGGGTATTTTGGGTTTCGACCGGGTATCTCTGCAGCGCACCGTTTCGCTTAAGGGAAGAATCCCCGGTCAATCGCCATAATCCCCGACCGGGGATTTTGCTGCTGTGCCCGGGCCCCTCTCTGCTTCTCGGGCGCCCAAAAGTGGTGAATACCCGGTCGGGTATTTGGCCACCTGACCGGGTATTTTCCTCCTTCAGCCCTATTCGTCCCAACTTTGCTCCTTTCGACCCAGAACTCGTTTCTCCGCCTCGATTCCAACGCTGGGACCTGAAATATGACATAAACACACAACCTAGCGTGAAATCGGCTTAAAACACGAGATTCCTCATCACAAACAGCTTCAGAATAGGGGTGGAAACATGTATAATTATCGGTCTATCAGGTGTCTACTCCTGAAGTTCGCTCCCTTGGATCCAGACTTCGTGACCACGATCGTGGCACTGAAGTCCACTATCTCCATGCTCTGGTTCAAGCCCTATTGGAGGTACACGAGCCCACTCATCCCTCGGCCCAGTCATCGGCCCACACGGTTACAGCACACCCATGTATAATGGCTAATTCTGTAATCTGTGAAACCCTAGTAGCTAGAAGCAAAGGGTATAATATTGTTGTATGGCCGCAGGCCACATTAAGTGATCATCAATAAGAATTCACAAACTGGAGAGGCATTCCTCTCCCGTGGACTAGTCCCGTACACACGGGGATACCACGTAAATCGATCTTGTTCTTTCTTTTCCGCACTACAGTTTAGATATTTGACATGGTATCAGAGCTGTGAACACGATTCTAGCTTCGTAAATCATGACAGGAGACGATCATTCCTCCTTCACTGGCGAAACGCCGTTCAAGTCAGGCGGATCGGGTGGTTCTGGCGGCACTGGTCCCGACGCCCTCGGTCCTTTATTCATCCATCAGTCCGATAGTACCGGCCATCTCCACGTTAGCAGTCTTCTAACCCCCACCAATTACAGCGAGTGGGCATTGGAGATGACCGACGCCCTCGTCACAAAACATAAGCTCGGATTTGTTGACGGCAGCACTCCTCGTCCCGATGCTGGCGCTGTTACTCTTGGTCAGTGGATTCGTTGTGATGCCCTTGTGAAGGGATGGCTGCGGACAGCCATGGATCCCGAAGTACGCAGTAGCGTCATGCATGCTAAGACGGCACAGGAGATATGGGAGGATCTCCGTGATCGGTTTAGCAAAGGGAACCTCACCCGAGTCTACGAGCTGCGTCGTCACATCAGTCATCTTCAACAAGAGAAGCAGACTGTGTCCGGGTTTTACACGCAACTCCGGAAAAATTGGGAGGAAACACAGTCCATCTTACCACCGCCGTTGTGCGCGTGTGGTCGCCGCAGCCGTGATCAGAATGAGAGCTTGCGGCTCCTTGATTTTCTTTTGGGCCTCGACGATTCCTTCGCCACGGTCCGCAGTCAGATTCTATCCATGACTCCTGTCCCTACTCTTCCTGAGGCGTTTCGCATTGTCCATAACGACGAGCAGCAGCGCCTGCTGACCCAAAGCCGCAAAGTTGCTCCCGAGGCGGCCGCGTTTGCTTCCCGTAGTGAATCTGAGAAACGTAGTGGTGATCAGCGTGACCAGCGTGGAGGTCGCGATGCTGGCGCTGGTGCTCGGGATCGTTCCTATAGCGATCGCGATCGCGATCGTCCTGTCTGCACGCATTGCCAAAAAGTGGGACATGTCCGCGATACCTGTTACGAGTTGATTGGGTACCCGCCGCGTGATAAATCCGGTGATCGCGGCGAGCGTGGTGAGCGTGGGGCGCCACGCCGTGGTCGTGGACGTGAAGGCAGTCGAAGCAGAGAGCCCCGCGCCTCGCAGGCAGCTGCGGACTCCTCATCCACGTCGGGCTTCACTGCTCAACAGTTGGATCAACTAAAACAACTTTTTGGTCACTCCTTTGCAGGCCCGAGCGAGCCCATCAGCAACATGGCGGGTATGTTTTCTTCTTCTTTTGATACTGAATGGTTAATCGACTCCGGCTGCAATGAACATATCACAATGGATGATTCTATATTTTCCTCTTATGAGTCTGATCTGCCTAGTGCTCCTGTTCGCATTCCGGATGGTACGAGCATTCCGGTTAAACGTATTGGTTCAGTTAAGCTTGATGCAGGTCTCAGCTTGGGGCGTGTGCTTCACGTTCCTGAATTTCGCTGCAACTTATTGTCAGTAAGTCGCTTATGTCAAGAACATCGTGTTGCCTTAATATTTCTGGGTGATTTCTGCGTCATACAGGACTTAGCCTCGAAGAACGTGATTGGGAAGGGGGAGATCCGTGAGGGTCTTTACTATCTTCGTCTGTTTGGCTGTCGTACGGCTAGAGCGCATGCAGTTGCCAAGCATGGAGCCCTTTCTGCAGGTCTTTGGCATGCACGTCTCGGCCATCCCTCTCCGGCGAAGATGGAGCTTCTTGGTCGTGCTATTCCTTTTTCCCACTCACCCCATGCTGTTTGTCATCCTTGTTCACGGGCTAAGCAAGTCCGCCACCCATTCCCTCTTAGTTCTATACGCAGTACGACTTGTTTTGAACTGTTACACATGGATATTTGGGGTGGCTATCAGACTGCTTCTTTCAGTGGTGCTCATTATTTTTTGACTATCGTTGATGACTTTAGTCGAGCTGTTTGGGTTTATCTCCTTCGTTTTAAGTCTGAAGTTTGTCGGTATATTCAGATGTTTTGTCAGCTTGTCTCTACTCAGTTTGGTTGCCAGGTTAGGCGCATTCAGGCTGATAACGGCTTGGAATTTCAGTCTGCTGCCCTTCAGCATTATTATGAACAACATGGCATTGTCCTTCAGACTTCGTGCACTGACACACCTCAGCAGAACGGTGTTGTTGAACGGAAGCACCGCCATCTCCTTGACACTGCCCGTGCTCTCCGTTTTCAGGCCTCTTTACCGATTCGCTTCTGGGGCGAATGCATCTTGACTGCTGCTTACTTGATAAATCGCTTACCGACTGTGGCTACCGGTAACAAGACTCCTTATGAGATCCTCTTCAACAAACCTGCTCCCTATGATCACCTTCGCGTTTTTGGTTGTCTGGTGTACTGTAAAGACACACATGCCGGTCTAGGAAAATTTGCAGCCCGGGGCAGAGCTTGTGTCTTCTTGGGTTATGCTGCTAGTCAAAAAGGCTATCGGGCTTACGATTTGACGTCACACAAGATGCTCACAAGCCGGGACGTTGTTTTTCATGAGTCCATTTTTCCTTTTAGCCCCACTGTTTCTCACGAATTTCATTGGGTGTCTCCACAGGTTTTTACTCGGCCTACTTTTGATGGAGATGATGAGCTTGCAGCCCTTTTCCCCACTGCGTCCGATCCTGTCTCTTCGGCCCAGTCTGGCCCAACTACCCCTGCTCGGCCCGCATCCGGCTCTCCCACCTCCTCGGATCCGCCTGTTGAAGCATCGGGCCCGGGTTCGTCCGCCCAGGGTGAGGCCCAACCACCTTCGGCCTCCCAGCATGCGGCCCCTCCTGAGCAGGCCCCTACTGCCCTTCGCCGTGGGGATCGGATAAGGGTCAAACCCAGGCATTTAGACATTTATTATACTGATGGTGATGCAAATGCCGTTCGGTACCCTCTTTCCTCTCATCTCACTTATGATAAGGTCACTCCAGCCTATCGTGCGTTTGTTGCTGCTGTTGCTTTGCATAGGGAGCCCCGCTCATTCCGAGAAGCTGTTCTTGATGAACGGTGGCGTCGTGCCATGCGAGCTGAGATCACTGCTCTTGAAGAAAATGGTACCTGGAGTCTCGTTTTTCTACCCCCTGGTAAACGTGCTATTGACTGCAAGTGGGTATACAAAATTAAATTCCTCCCGGATGGTACCATCGAGCGCTATAAAGCTCGTCTCGTAGCTAAAGGCTACACTCAGATCAAAGGTGTTGACTTTCATGATACCTTTGCCCCAGTAGCCAAGCTAGTTACAGTTCGCTGTTTACTTGCTGTGGCTGTCAGTAAGGGTTGGTTTATTCATCAGTTAGACGTCAATAATGCGTTTCTTCACGGTGATCTTGATGAAGAAGTTTATATGCGCATTCCACAGGGTTTTGCAGCTCCGGGGGAGACTCGTGTTTGTCGTCTTCACAAGTCTTTATACGGTCTCCGTCAGGCATCTCGTAACTGGTATCATAAATTCACCACTGCACTTTGTGAACTGCAATTTCGTTCCTCCCCAGCTGATCATTCTCTTTTTATCTATCACCGGGGGAGCACTTTTGTGGTTGCACTGATTTATGTTGATGATGTTCTCCTCGCTGGTAATGACCTTGAATTTATCACCCGGGTCAAGTCTTTCCTCCATGACAGATTCACTATCAAGGATCTTGGCAGCATCCGCTACTTCTTGGGGATAGAGGCAGCTCGCTCTCCTCATGGGCTCATTCTCAGTCAACACAAATATGTTCTTGATATTCTTTCTGATACTGGTATCACTGGCAGTCGGCCCAGTGCTTTTCCTGTTGAACAGAACCATCATCTCACCCGTGTCACTGATACAGATCTTCTCGAGGACCCCTCCGCCTATCGGCGCCTTGTCGGTCGTCTCCTTTATCTGACGGTCACTCGTCCCGACATTTGTTATGGGGTTAATATTCTCAGTCAGGCTGTGCAGGCTCCTACTCATGCTCACATGGCCGCTGCTCATCGCATTCTTCGATATCTGAAGTCCTCTCCGGGTCAAGGTCTCTTTTTCCCATCTGGCGGTGATCTCCGTCTCACTGCATACTGTGATGCTGATTGGGGCGGCTGTGAGGCTTCCCGACGCTCTACCACGGGCTACTTCATTAGTCTGGGTGGAGCTCCCGTTTCCTGGCGCACGAAGAAACAACAGGTGGTAGCCCGCTCCTCGGCGGAAGCTGAGTATCGTGCGATGGCCAGCACGGTTAGTGAACTCATTTGGTTACGATGGCTTCTACGTGAACTCGGTGCGCCTCAACCGGATCCCACCCCACTCTCTTGTGATAATCAGGCTGCGTTGCACATCGCTGCCAATCCAGTCTTCCATGAGCGGACGAAACATGTTGAAATGGATTGCTATTTCGTTCGGGAGCGTGTCCAGTCTCGTGATAT
Organism: Linum tenue; assembly: GCA_946122785.1. NCBI lineage: Eukaryota > Viridiplantae > Streptophyta > Magnoliopsida > Malpighiales > Linaceae > Linum > Linum tenue. Next base: position 16,928,966 of record CAMGYJ010000010.1, on the reverse strand, counting down.
TGCTCCGCTCAAGGTCTCATCTCACCTACAGCTTGCCGACCTCTTTACTAAGGGCCTCGGCGCCGAACGCTTCCGTTTTCTCGTGTCCAAGCTGGGCGTTCGTGATCTTCACGCTCCAGCTTGCGGGGGAGTATTGGAGGTACACGAGCCCACTCATCCCTCGGCCCAGTCATCGGCCCACACGGTTACAGCACACCCATGTATAATGGCTAATTCTGTAATCTGTGAAACCCTAGTAGCTAGAAGCAAAGGGTATAAATATTGTTGTATGGCCGCAGGCCACATCAAGTGATCATCAATAAGAATTCACAAACTGGAGAGGCATTCCTCTCCCGTGGACTAGTCCCGTACACACGGGGATACCACGTAAATCGATCTTGTTCTTTCTTTTCCGCACTACAGTTTAGATATTTGACAAGCCCTCTCTTCGCGATTGTGATCACCTTGCTCATGGTCGTGATCTCTCAATTTTGCACATAATCCTACACGTATGACCCCTTTTTGCACTTAAAATTTTCATTTAATCTAAAGCACCCTAGTATGACAATATTCTCTTTGAGGAACAAGGATGTATTTGATTTGATGACATATCAACCAATAAGACCACGAAATGACTCGAAATGACCCTAAATATGGAGGCTAAATAACACCATTTTGGGTGTTATCAGCAGTGCCTAAAAACAAACAAGAGGATCCTAATTAAATAGCAACGAGCACATATCCATGACAGTGTTGTTGCAAATCAAAATTCCACCACTCGCTAGGGGTGTTCAAACGGTGTGGTTACCATGGTAACCGTTTTAACCAGTACTATTTGGATAATTTGGTTTGGTTAATTTGGATAATTGGTTTGGTTTGGTTAAAGCTTTTAGCTTGTTCGGTTTAGGTGGTTTGGTTTGGTTTCAGGCACTCCTAACCAGCCAAACCAAATTAACCAAATAAATAATTAGCCATATGTCTAATATATACACATACTTAATACTTTGAATAACCACTCAAGAGTTAAACGTTCATCCTTTTATACTCATAAAATATAAAGCTTGATATTGTTCCTATAATGTATATTTGTATATAGTAGAGTGTAGACCACAACATATGAACGCCTAATTTAGATAAATCTCATACATTATGTTGGATGAAAACTTGAAAGCAAGGTCCTTTTCAACCTATGAAAATTGCTAAAAGATTAAGTTAATTCAAACAAACACAACAATTCATTAACCCATACCATTGTGATAAATTTTTGTTAGGTGAATACTTCTATACTAACCGTAAGATAATTGTCTTAGTTGCATGTATTTATGTTAAGGGTCAACTATAACTATGTGTTGATTGTTATGTTTTATTCATTATATTTTTTTATGAGAATGTTTTATTCATTATATAAATTGTGAATTGATAATTTAACCGAAAATTTCTCACTTAATGATAATATGATTTTATATTGGTTAATCTGGTTAACCAATTAACCAAACCGATTAAACTTTAGTTTGGTTAATTTGATTGTTGTATTAGTTTGGACGGTTTGGTTATGATATTGTATTTCCTGGTTAATGAAATTTAGCCTTATTTGGTTTGGTAATAACCATGGTAACCATTTGAACACCCCTGGCACTCGCTTCGTCTTCACGAGGCTCTACTAAGTGCTAATCATGGGTAAGTAAAGAGCATAAGAAGACGATAGATACCTTTGCTGAAACAGAACTGATAGAGTGTAGGAAATCTATGGGTTATGGGTGAGAGAGAAGGAAGCGATTGATTCTTCAGAGAGTTTTTGACTTAAGTTTTCGCTAAAAAAACGTGCATATAGACGGAAAGCCAAAGTTCAGCCGCGAGAAGGCCAATTGTCTCGAGAATTCTTTCTCTTTTTTCTATATTTCAATTTGAAAATATTAAAATATTAAAAAATAAAAAGAAATGACTTATACTTAATCGACCTATTAATAAAAAGAAATTGAATGGTTTTGCATATAAGTATTAAGGTTTACATATTGACAAATATAAATCTGGTCACCTTACAAGAATTATTTTCTGACCTATTTTTCCAGCCAAATGATATTCTCCAAAATATTTGTGACAAAATCAAATTTGTTATATTAAATGTCTTTCAAGTATGTAATTTTATGGTATATAATGTGACAAAATGTATTGTGACACTCATTTTGTCACTATAGTCATTCGAATCCTTTCAACCAACGTCATTATGAAAAGCAACTTGTGACTAAATCACTTTTGTCATATTACATACATGTTGTGACTAAATTTTATGAAAAATAAAACATTGTCACGCTCACGACATACTATGACATAGTGACGAATTGTCGGTTTGTCACATGATATGATTTTGTGGCAAAACTCCAATTGTAGAAATAAAATTTTGTCACCATAGAGAATATTTGTTGTAGTGGAAGTACACTAGATAGAAAACAAACCACACCAAAAACCAAAAATATGGTTAAAAAGTTCAAACAACAAATATCCTGGTCAAATAACGAGAACCCAGAAACCTAATGATGAAGCAGGCCTAAAAAGTTATAAGAAATCAGGCCAGCAACCTCACAAATCTAACAAAAAACGCTTAACAGTATATTAGAAAATTTATTACTCCTACCTGTAAAGTGTTGTTTTAGTTTGTGAATCGCGACGAGGCCTGAGGTTTTTTGTCGATTGGAACTTGAGAGAAATAGATGGAGGCAAGGAAATGCTTAACGGTGGTGCAGAGGTGCGAGATGCTAATCGTCCTCGTTGGAAGGAAGGAAAGGAATCCCATGAAAGGAGGAGAAGAATCATTTTGGAGGGGAAATGGAAAGAGGAAGTGGTTTGACGCTATTTTTACCAATGAGACGATAACAACCGCTTGACAATAATTGTTGTTTATGAGCGGCAGTTACTACAATACCCCTGCTAGTTAATTTTACCATAGTGTTTTAGCAATCTACATGGTTTATGTTTTTGTGATCTTTTTGTACCTATTTCATATTCAGTCAATCAACTGGTTCTCTAGGCCAAATTATAAAAGCGAGTTGAATACTAACGAGCTTGGATAAAATTGTAATCTATACTTTTGGAGCGAACTTTCAAAATACTATGATTTTGTAATTATTTGGAAAAAAAACGAGAAAAGGGTGAAAACACGTAAAACACAAACGTGGAAATTGTTAATTTGCTCGAAACTTATCTTCCTCCATTTTCATTTTTTGCAAGTGGGCCTGGAATTTTTCCAGGTGCTCGATTGCCCCTTGTAATTCTTATGAATTGCGAATAGTATTCAAAATCCTATATTTTTTATTATCTAATAAATCTACATCGATCTATCTATCTATCTATCTATCTATCTATCTATCTATAATAGTGGAATGGAAAACCACAACCCCCATTTTAAATTTCATGGGCCATGATTCTAGAAAGGTCATTTTCGTAATTATGCTCAATGTATCTTAAAATATAAAAAAATATTATTATTTGGATTTGAATCGTGGTTACTTAACAAAAGAAAGAGCACTACAACCAACTAGACTTCATTATATTATTGTAATTTTTAATTAAACTCTAGAGCATAATTGGTGTTAACTTTTTTATATTTATATTTTATTTGAAGTTATATATATATATATATATATTATAAAAAGATATTAGTTCTGAAATCGTAACTCAAATAACATTGATTCAAACATTAAATATTAAATTGTATGTGTTATTTAGTTTAGACAAAATACATATGCATAATCAAAATATGGAGCTTTGTGACAAATACAATCATTTTTTGTGAAAAATATAACGAAATACGCTGATGTGACATTTTTCTATTAACTTGCGACTTTGAACATTTTATTCTAATTAACTTAAGTGGGGGGGGAACAATATATTTCCCAAGAAAAAAGAAAAAATTAAGATGGGCAATTAAATGGTCACATGATATCTACTTTCAACTCCTTTTACCTTAGTTTTTCACTTCTTCTCAATCTCTCATCGTCGACCAAAATCCAAATCTATGTCGGCTCTCATCTAGCATCACATTGGAGTTCAATAAAACACATGAAAATAACCAGTTCTAGTAGACAACTGAATCGACACCGACGAAACATGCAACAAGTTGTACGAGCACCCTTCAATACATATTAGAATCTCAATAAATGATTAATGAACATCCTTTAACCCAAATATCATGAAATTGTATTATCCCTTCACCAGGATGTAATTTCTTCATTTTCTTATTACAAGACTTGAGTAGAACAAAGTAGTCTGCTTCTAGTGGTTGAGATTTGGGCCTTGTGTTCTTTTTGATGAGATTATATAAGGGAATCTCAGTAGAGCTTCGAGCTAATTGAAGGAAGAGAAAGAGGGAGAGAAAAAGAGAAACGAGGACGGTAATGAGGAAGTAGCAGTGAACTGACCCAATCCAAATCCCACTCCTAGATAGGGTTTGAAATCTCCATACACTAGCTCTTTATAGAAAAAATAAACAAGTATTGAGATTTGAACCATAACCCTTCAAACATACATAATGACATAATACTAAACATATATTTTGTCCATACACTAGCTCTTTATAGAAAAAATAGACAAGTATTGAGATTTGAACCATAACCCTTCAAACATACATAATGACATAATACTAAACATATATTTTGTATCTCTCTAAATATACAAACCATATGATAGTGGAGTGATAAGCAAGAAAAGTATTTTGCCTTCATAGTTATTTATTTCTTTCTTATTTGTATAAAAGAAACATCGATATTGAGATTTGAACCATGGTATCTTCAGAAAAGATATTGATAAGAATCATACCAATTACACACTAAATAGATTCGGACTGGGGTGTGACCCTGCAGTTCAGTATTTCTTTCTTTAGTGTGGATAGTTATCATTGGTATTGTCATTGAGCATTTCATGTTGTGCCTTATTTGAGTGGTTGGTGCTAAGAGTGACCAATTGAGATTTTTTGCGTGACTTGGTTTATTGGATTACCGGTCGGGTCAAACTTTTGCTTATCGGGCCTAACAATAATTGTACTTATTATTTGTACTATAAGCAATATTTTTTTTATAATGGTGAAATTCATTTATAATAAAGATAATTACAATCTTTTTATAATGTCACTAAAGCAGTCCTAGCTTTCTTTTACTCTGGTCACCTATTACGATCTTTTAATAGGACTTGGATCTCTCTGGTCCCAAAAACTGCAGAAGTTAGATCCATGAAAAATCTCAGACCTATCAGTCTATGCCAAGTAGTTTATAAGATCATAGCAAAAATATTGGCTAATAGACTAAGCCGGGCCCTCCCCAGTGTAATATCCCAAACCCAGAACGGATTCATTAAAGGCCGTCAAATCTCTGACAATATTCTAATCAGTCACGAGATAACTCATCATCTCCGAACACTAACTTCAGGTCAAAGAACATGGATGGCATTAAAGCTAGATATGGAAAAAGCATACGATCGGGTGGAATGGCCATTCCTTTTCGAAGTGATGAAAAAACTAGGATTTGACCTCAAGTTTATATCATGGATAAAAGAATGTGTCACAACAGTCTCCTACTCGGTTCTGGTGAACGGGATCCCCTCAAGCTATTTTCGCCCAGAAAGAGGTCTTAGACAAGGAGATCCTCTATCGTCTCTCTTGTTCGCTATATGTACAGAAGGGTTTTCAGCAATGATAAGGCACACAATTGCATTAGGCTGTCTGGAAGGAGTCAGAATCAGGACAAATTGTCCGATGGTGTCACACATCTTCTTTGCGGATGACTCTTATCTCTTCTTAGAGGCCTCTTCACAATCATGTTCAACAGTTCTTTCCCTATTCCAAGCCTATGAAGGGCTGAGCGGCCAACGGGTCAATCTGCAAAAGTCTGCAGTATTATTCAGCCGCAACATGAACCCAGAACTAGCTGTGGAGCTAGGAGGACAGCTAGGAGTGGGAAGCATTGGAGAACATGATTATTACTTGGGACTCCCTTCTATCATATCTAGATCAAAAAGAGAGGCCTTCCAATTCATAGAAGAGAAGCTCATTAAAAAGTTACAAGGGTGGAAACAGCGGGTCCTTTCTAAGGCTGGCAAAGACACTTTGATTAGAACAGCTGCCACCAACCTTCCAGTCCATGGATTGTCATGCTTCAAGATCCCTAAAGAGAATTGCAAGAGATTAAATAGTCAAGTAGCTAGGTTCTGGTGGGGTTCAGCGGATAATATGGATCACCCAATACATTGGGTATCCTGGAAAAGCTTGGCGCATAGTAAATCTCTTGGAGGTTTAGGATTCAGGGACTTTGGGGCTTTTAACCAAGCCTTGTTAGCAAAACAATGTTGGCGAGTTTGGCAAAACCCGGACTCTCTCCTGGCCTCAATCTATAAGGGTCGATATTTTCAGCATGGCTCAGTCTTGGACGCTAATCTAGGATCAAACCCTTCATGGGGATGGCGTAGCTTATTGTTTGGTAGAGACCTCCTTCTCCAAGGGTTAAGATGGCAAGTTGGAGATGGGCAAGATATTGTGGCCTTCAAAGATAAGTGGGTCATTGCAGACAAACCCATCGCCCCGTTGGTCTGCCTCGCGAACATAACTAACTCCCCAAGAGTTTCCTTTTTCATCAAGGAAAATAGAGGAGAGTGGCATGTCCCAAGGCTGCATTACTGTTTTGATCCTTTAACAGTAAACCTTATATGTAAAATCCCGCTCCCGAGATGCCAACAAAGTGATACGAGAGTTTGGCATTACACAAAGAATGGTTCATATACAGTCAAAACAGGATACCACCTAGCTCTTGAGCTCTCCTTAGCTTCTAGCCAAAAACAACTGGCCCAAATCATTGATCCTCCCATCTGGAAGAAAACCTGGGACATGGTTTCCCCCCCGAAGCTAAAATTTTTTATATGGCAGTGCCTTAGAGTAATTTTACCAACGGTAGTAGCACTCAAATCTAGGGGAGTAAATTGTCTGGTTCGTTGCCCAGTTTGCTGGAGAAGCCCGGAAAGTCTTGAACATATGTTCTTTAAATGCCCCTTGGCCACAAGATTGTGGTCGCTCATGGGTCTAAATGATTTCATTTCCTCGGCCCCGACTGTGAATTTTAGTCTCTGGTGGCGACATGTTATGCTTTCTGAGCACCCCCAAACCCACATTCTCCTATACGTTTGTGTATTATGGAGGATCTGGAAGTCTAGAAATAAGGTGGTTTTTGAGCATTTCCAACCTCATGCCCAGTCTCTCGCTCGTCAGTGTTTTTTCCAAGTCCGTGAATTGTCTTCCTCCCTACCTTTGGTCCCTGCTCCTCCGCCCCAGCCTTCCTCCTCTCGTTGCTCGTTTTGGTCGCCGCCTCCAGATGGTTTTTTGAAGATCAACTTTGACGCTGCTGTTCGGCATTCTGGGTGCTCGTCTGGTCTAGTGGTGCGAAGCTCAGACGGGCATGTGGCTCTGGCAGTAGGGTTCCTTCACCCCGGTGTTGTTGATCCCTACCTCGCGGAACTCCTTGCTGCTAGAGATGCCATTCTCCTCTTGGTGTCCAAATCTCTTTCTCGGGTCATCGTTGAAGGAGATTCAGAGGTCGTGATTCGTCAGCTTTGTCAAGGTGTTCTCTCAGACTCCATTGGAGGTTCGGTGCTTCGGGATTGCTTCCTTCTCCGGTCTTCCGTCTCTGGTGTCTTAGAGTTTAGGGCTGTTCCTCGGACTGCTAACAGTGCTGCCCATAGAGTGGCGCAGAAAGCCTTGTTACTCTCCCCTTTAGAGTTGTGTACCTTTGACTTTGTAGGTTGGCTTCACTAATGTATTGGGTTGGGCAGGGTCTTGGTAGTTTGTATAGGTTCTCTCTTGACATTTCTTGGAAAAAAAAAAGAGATAATTACAAGATGAGAAAAGGAAAAGCAAAGGCAAAAATTTATGAGTTAGATCCCCACAAGTCCTGTTAGAACTATTGAGGTGAATGGAATCTGGTCAGAGAGTAAGGAAAAGTTGCAATCGGCCTTTGTGCATCACTTCTAGAATAGATTTAGAGAAATCAACACTAATCGGCCATTTCCCCTCAACTACAAGTCTGGTTTGGTTCAGATAGAGGACAACTACACTCTAACAACCCCTTTCATAGAGGCAGAAATTTGGGAAGCAATCTTGGAATGTGACGGTGATAAAGCATCCAGCCCGGACGGTTTCACATTGAATTTGTACAAAAAGATCTGGAATATTATTAAGTATGATTTTTTGAAGGCAATGGAGCACTTCTTTTCAATGAGTAATTTCCTAAATCTGTTGGACACTCTTTTATTTGCCTGATTCCGAAAAGGGATGTGGTGGAGGAAGTTAAGGATTTTAGAGCTATAAGCAATATTATAAAATCCTATCGCATAGACCGGGCGGATAGCATATACCAGATATCAGACCTAAATAATAGGTGGTTTTCTTGAAAGGAAGCTGGTGAACTATTCTTAAACCACAATTTTAATACAAAATACACTACCACAGACTTTTCTGGTATAACCTCCAATACGGTTTCATAATCTTTGTCTATAAGTGATATTTGCTTGAAATTTCATATTTTATTAGGTAGACAAAGTCGAGTAATGAGTGAATTTATTGAGTGTCTTTTACATTGTTAGGAACCAATATAAACTTATTTATTTGAAGGTGAATAGCTATGGGATTTAAAAAAAAAATCAATTCTATAAAAATTATTCGAACGTTCTCTAACATTAAGTAATTCTTAAGCCACACAATTCGAGGGACATGGGTTGGTGCTCATACTTTAGAGTAAAAAAATATGAACTTGGAGGAATTCAAAAACATTCGCGAATTAATATATTTGATTCATAGACAACAAGCGGTTGTTTCACGAGAGAGAGGCATACATATGGTTGGTGAGAGTAAGAACGAAGCCTCAGATTATAGAAGAATTATCTGTCAATCACCAGCAATCGACTAAGACTCTATAGAATTCATGCTCTTTACATATGATGTGAACTTAGTCGGATTAAGAGCTCATAACTAGATTGGAAGAGATAGATTCAATGAGATTATTGAGGTGAACACTGATTTAGAAATTGTTTGGACCTGTACAATAATTTTTTGTATTAGAATCTTGGAATATTGTAGATGATACTCTTTTTGTGCAAAGGAACGAAGAATTGAGGGTCGATAGTTAGACAAAAGTGGAATATGATGAGAACAGTAAGATCGTGGGGGTGGAGTAATATGATACCATTTGGTAAAAACTTAGGGGTTGAGGCGGGAGAGGAATATGTGTACTTTTATTATTTTATTTTATAAATAAAATTTAGAATACAAAATTGATTTAGAGAATTTTATAAATAAAATTGGTAACAAATTATTCAAATGAGCTATTAATATGTGATTTTCTTCTTGATCTAGATGTACATAATGAATTAAGAAAATAAGAAGTGTTGTAGTAGCTTGATCTGGATATATATACTCTTGTCAAAAGTTTGGTAGTATATTTGATATTAAATACAATAATATATTAATGTTTTATTAAAGTTTTCAATAGACAATTTTTCGAAAAGAGAATTTTATTAAATTTTTCTTACACTTCAGTTCCACATGTCGGTAACTTAAAATAATCCAGCAAACGAACTAGAGCTAGTGATCACTAAATGAAAGTAGAATGGCTAAATTACACGTTTGGTCACTCAAATTATATAAATTTTTCACGTTTGCCACCTGAATTACTTTTTTTTCTTATTCGCCACTAACTTTACAAATCATTTCACCGTTAGTCACCAGTCGTTAGTCTCCGTCAAACTCCGTCAGTTTTTTGATGATGTGGCAAACAGAATTGCTGACTAAACCGTTAACTTGATGACATGGTAATTTTAAAAAAATTAAAAAACTTAACCAGAAGGAGTGGTCCCACCCTCCCTCCCTCGTCATTCAGTCCAATCTCCCCCATCCAGAACATCACATCTTCCACCATCGCCCCGCACGTCACCGACAATGCAGTTCCTTTACAACCTTTCCTCTCCAGGAACTCGTCGAGCCAGCAGAGCTGGGTATGGATGGACTCGAGAGTGTTGTCTAACGTCATGTTGTTCCTCGTGAAGAAAACGTGGTTTATCGCTGTCGCCCCTCCGATGGTGAAGTTGACGCCGCTCTTTGCTTCCCGGTGGTGCCCCTGTAGGGAGGGAGGAGGGAGAGGGGCTGGGCGACAAAATCGATGACGAGGCCGCCGACGGAGTAGCGGTTGCTCAAGCCATGCAATTAAATGGAGCCGTAGGGCGGGTTGGAGACGTGGCCGAAGAACCCGCCGCTGGCAGGCCCCACCGACGACGACCTTATGTTGCCTGTGTCGATAAAGCAGTCCCCCGAAGCCGTAAAAATGAATCTAGGACATAGGACTGACCCCACACCAGCACTCAGAACTTGTAGGATTGTCGGCAGTTCATATAGTAAAGTTGACTAGACCACGACAAGGGTTCAAGGCTCTAGAGGATTTTCGGTATGTGAAATTTAATTCTCGTATATATGATGGATTTAAGACTTGATTCACATTTATTGAGAATTCTTATGATTTTCTCCGCAATCTCCTGCTCAAATGCTAGTTCAAAGGGTCGGGTTGTCGTTTTGACGAGTACTTTCTTGAGCAAGTCTTTGCCCTTTTTAGGTAGGGGGTACATCAGTAAAGTAAAGTACGCTTGCTGACCTTTAAAAGGACATCTTGTTATGAGGTATTGCGTTGGCTTTCATGCTACGCCAGGGTGCATGTTTTATCCCTTCCTCTTATTGCCCACAAGTAGACCTATAATACCAGTAGAACCCTAAACGTTATGAACGGGCGCAGTTTAAGAGGTGAGTTTATGCAAGTTTCAAGATATTTTTATTTGAATTTCAAAGAATTTATTAAATTTATTAAAGAAATATTTCTCGTTATAATTTTCAAACCTTTTGATTTCAATTATGGTTAACGGTTTAATAAAGGTATTTTGGTAAAAATAGTGTCCGGTCGGACTAGGTTATCCATAGACCTGGCAAAATACAACCCGACCCGTTGACCCAACCCGAAACCGCCCGAAAATTAGATATTTTTGTAACCCGAAATCCGAATGACCCGAACCCGATAACCCGTAATTTTTTGGGTCGGGTTGGGTGGGTTAGCGGGTCGATCCGTTAGACCCGTTCCATTTTATATATCACTTCCAAAATGATAAAATCACTCATAAATTGGTGAGATGTTAAAAAAAAAACACAAGGATTTGAATGACATGTTTTGGAGTTTAAGGATAATCAAATATCATGTGTTTCTTGTAGTAGTATTACTCTTGTGATTGTTTTTTGACGATTTCCGCAATTTGTATTTCATTTCATTAGCATGAGAAGATTTGAGAATATGTTAATTGACATGTGTTAGGTAAACTATTGTCATGCATATGTGAAAATTTGTGTTCTGTAAGAAAATATGAAACATGTTTGATATTGTTTCTGAGAACGCTCATAACTCGAAATGACCTGTAACCCGAGCCAAAACCGAATGTGTTGGGTCAATATTTAACCTAAAATCAGCCAACCAAACATGACCCGACCTATAACCGAAGTCCCCAACCCAAAATTACTCAACCCGACCCATTTGCCAGGTCTAGTTATCCACGTCGCATCCGATTAGTTTGGCTCGCCAACTCAAGTTGTCCGAGGTGGCACCGTATAATTTCTCTCGCCTACGAATTACGAATTTGCTTCCTCTCCTTTCCCTTTTTCCCGTCTCTCTCCTTTTCTATCATTTCTCCGGCTCTCCATCTCTCTTCTTCGATCTCTCTCTTGCTAAAGTCTACAATTTCTTCTGCTGCCATCGCCGGGGCGCCATTCGAATTGCCGTCAGTTATCCGGATCCGCGGTCTTGTTCGATTGATCAATTGCAGGAACCGGAAACTTGAAGCTTGCTGTCGGGCGGTGTTGACGAAAAATATAAAAAGCTAGGGTTTCGATGCCACTGCGGAAATGGTTGGGCCCTCGGTTCGTCCCTTGGATTAGGGTTTAGGTAAGTGGAGTGGTAGCGCTGGGTGTTTTCATAAAGGGCCGGGTTATTGATGGTACTCGAAGGTGAAAATGCAAGGCTATGCATGGACGGGAAGGTGAGGAGAGGAAAAGGGCTCGGCACATGTGGACAGATCCCGCCCCTGCCAATTCGGTTGTAGCGGGTGATGTTTCTTTGTCTTCTCCGATTCCTAATTCGTTTTACAAGGTACTCTTCCTTCTTTTCTTGGTTTCGAGAAGAAAAATGAAGTATTCTTTACTGTTCTTCCTTTCCCCATTTCGTGTTGACAATTCTGGAAGACTTATAACGGCGTTGTCCCCTAAGTCATAAGTGAGGATTACGGGATCATGAAATAGGCTTTGGAGATTCGTGTGATTAATCTGTAAGAAAATTGGTCACTGCTGGATTCGCTAATTAGGAATTGGTTGCTTGGTGATACTCAGTAAGTTAGTGCAACGTTCTGATGGAGTTTAGGTCCCCAAAAATGGTCATAAGTGGTGTTTCAGGTGGACATATTTTGAGATATGTGGCTGCGGAATAGGGATTAGGTTCCTCTTGCCTGCGGTGTTACGCTATTGAGGGATGTGGTCTTAATTGTTTGTTAATCATTTCTTCAAGAATCCAGAAGCCTGCCTTCTTGGTTTTTGGACAAGTGAACAATGATGGCCTGCAGTGAATCATCTTGGAACATGTGTTCTAATCGGAGGAGTTGTATGCTCAAACTGGGGACGGTATTACGAAAGTTTGACTTTTTATGTGAGCAACTTTTGTTGTTGGGACATTGAAAGAGATTGATTGTGGTGTTCAGCTGGGACTAGCCGTGGAAAGTCATGATCTATCTCTGCTTATACTTGAAGTGCTGGTTGTAAAGAAAACTTGTGGAGCTTGACTTTTGTGCTGTTTTCTTCCAGGACTCAATCCAGTAACAAGTGTATTTCCAAGATCAGTGTTGTATCTCATATGTTGTTTCTGATTTCCTGGACATTCTTCCATTGGCTTCCTTGTCAACTGTTCATAAATTACTCATATCACTGATTTCTGATAATTTCTTACCTTTTGTTATCCCTTCTTACATTCAGGACGGGCGAAAAATCTGTGTTGGGGACTGTGCTCTGTTCAAACCATCAGAGGAGTCGCCTCCTTTCATTGGAATAATCCGTTGTGTCAAAACCAATAAAGATAATAACCCAACTTTAGGTGTGAATTGGCTTTATCGACCTTCTGAAATAAAGCTTGGCAAAAGCATCCTATTGGACGCTGCGCCAAACGAAATATTTTACTCCTTTCACAAGGATGAAATATCTGCCGCATCGCTACTCCATCCGTGTAAAATTTCCTTCCTTCCTAAAGGTGCCGAGCTTGCATCGGGGATTTCTTCATTTGTTTGCCGTCGTGTTTACGACATTCGAAACAAGTGCTTATGGTGGTTAACTGATCAAGATTATATTGATGTGAGTGCCAGCTTGTATTTCTATACAATCATTTGTTCCTTTGGTCATTTATTGATGTCCACTTGTTGGTGATCTCTTATTTACAGGAACATCAAGAAGAAGTAGATCAACTATTGTATAAGACACGCTTAGAAATGCATGCAACAGTACAGTCCGGAGGGCATTCGCCAAAGCCAATGAATGGTCCAAATGCAACATCACAGTCAAAACCTGGTTCAGATAGCGTGCAGAATAGTGGTTCATCCTTTCCTTCTCAAGTTAAGGGAAGGAAAAGGGAGCGGGGAGAGCGTGGAGATCCAGGGCTAGAGCCTCTCAAACGAGATCGTTCTGCAAAACTGGATGATGGGGATTCTGCTAACTCAAGAGCGGAGAACCCCTGGAAATCAGAGATTAGTAAATTGAAGGATAAAGGTGGTCTTGTGGATTTTGATGCTGTTGAGAAATTGGTGCAACTTATGCTACCTGATAGAAATGAGAAGAAGATAGATTTGGTTGGCCGGTCTGTTATGGCTGGTGTAGTAGCAGCAACAGATAAGTTTGATTGCCTTAATTGGTTTGTTCAGCTGAGAGGGTTACCAGTATTTGATGAGTGGATACAGGAGGCCCATAAAGGAAAGATTGGTGATGGTAATACTCCCAAGGACGGTGACAAATCAGTAGAAGAGTTTCTCTCTGTCTTACTTCGTGCTCTTGAAAAACTCCCTGTGGATCTCCATGCTTTACAAACATGTAACATTGGAAAGTCTGTCAATCAACTCCGTTCCCACAAGAACACAGAAATTCAGAAGAAGGCAAAGAGTTTAGTCGACACTTGGAAAAAACGTGTGGAGGCTGAAATGGATGCAAAATCTGGGTCAAACCAGGGTGTCACTTGGGCTACCAGATCGCGTCTTCCGGATGCTTCCCATGGTGGGAGCAGACATACTGGTGTGGTCTCTGAGGTGGCATTGAAGAGCTCTACTAATCAACTTTCTTGTTTGAAAGTGTTACCGGCTAAGCTTGCCCCTGGAGAGGCTATTCCTAGGTCAGCATCTGGATCTCCGGGGTCCAGTAAATTAACCCCAGTTCACGTGCCTGGGGTTGGTATTGTTAAAGACGGACAGGCTAGATATGGTGGCAGTGGTGGTGGGTCTGATGCTTCTCCAACTATGGCTAGAGATGAGAAAAGCAGCAGTTCTAGCCAGTCGCACAATAATAGTCAAACTGTTTCTGGTGACCAAACAAATAATGTTGGATTTTCTGGGAAGGAGGACACAAGGAGCTCTGGTTCTATGACCCCAACTAGGGTTGCTACTGGTTCTTCACGGCATCGTAAGTCGAGCAATGGCTTTCTGAGCCAAGCTGGGTCTGTGGCTCAGCGGGAAACTGGGACATGTAGAAGTTCTCCATTGCAAAAAAATCCTGGTGCAGAAAAATTCTCGCAAACATGTTTGGTAAGTGATAAGGTAACTGATCTTCCAACAGCCGAGGCCAACAACCACAGAATTGTCGTTAAGTTTCCTAACAGAGGGCGCAGTCCTGCCCAAAGTGCTAGTGGTGGATCGTTCGAAGATCCTTCAGCCGTGCATAATAGATCTTGTTCTCCTACTCTTTCTGAAAAGCAGGACCAGCTTGATTGCAATTTGAAAGATAAGAACGATGCTTGCCATGTTAATGTCGGCTCAGATGTCCATACCGAGTCATGGCAGAGCAATGATTTCAAAGATGTGCTGACTGGGTCAGATGAAGGAGATGGTTCTCCTACAACCGCTCCGGATGATGAAAACAGTAGAGCAGGTGAAGATACTAAGAAACTGTCAGAAGTCTCCAAATCCATATCATTGCCGTCTAGCAATGAAAACAAGTCTGGAAAGTTACATGATGGTTCATTTAGCTCCATGAATGCTTTGATTGAAAGTTGTGTCAAGTACTCTGATGCTAGTGCATCGACGTCAGGAGCTGATGATGTTGGAATGAACCTGCTTGCTAGTGTTGCTGCAGGGGTGACGTCTAAACCTGATGCGGCTCCACAGTTTTATCCACTTGCTGATTCTATGTTGCAGCCACGTCCAGCTGATACTGCTACTCGTCAGTCAGGCGATAATGTGGGTGTTATAACTGACAAGAAAGACAGTGGTGCTAATACATTAGAGACTAAGACAGAGCGTCCTCAAGAGAAAGCTCCTGATGGGCCTGAGAAAGATCCAACCTCCTGTGTTTTGGAGGCCGAACAAACTCGAGAGACGGGCAAGGAAAAGAAAGATAAAGCTACTGGAGCCTTAAGGGGACCTTTTGTTGGTGTGCCTGCTGTGAACGGCATAGAAAAGAAATTGGGCGATGGAGGCAAACAGCCATGGAAGCTAGATGCCAGTTGTAAAGTCGAAACAGAAGCAACATCTGATGGTAAAGAAAGATCACTTGGCTCCTTTTCTGTGGATACTAAGCTCAATGTTACTGCCATAGAAGTTAAGACTGGTGGAGTCCGAAGTCTGTCTCCACATTCCGCCGTTGATGCTGAGGGGAAGAACAAAAAAAATAGTAATGAGCTGTGGAACTTTGGTGTACAGGCAGATCAGAAGCCACCTGCAGTAATGCATTCTGATTCTGGTAAGAGAACTAATATTCAGGTGCTAAATCCTTCTGTTGGCACACAGGAAATGGTGACCACCAAATGTCCCGAGGAAGTGAAAAAAGGAGAGGTTAATGATATTACAGGCCGAAATCCTTCCCCTGAAAAGCCAAAAACTGATCAGCTCTGTAAAATGGATGAGGTTCAGGTGAAAACTGAAATTCATGGGGCTAATGACCAGGAAAGTGGTTCTCAGGATGAATCTGGTGTACAATTAGATCGGAGAACGGGATGTAGAGGATCCAGGGAGAAAGGTGCTGAAGTTGATGACGCAGAGGAAAGCTGTTCAGCTGCAGCAGATGCTTCGTTAGCTGTTACTGGCAGCCAAGAAAATGAAGCAAAAATGGTATTTGATCTAAACGAGGGACTTAACGGCGATGATGCGAAGTACATTGAGCCATCCATTGTAAAAGTTGCTAGAACTTCTTCTGCTTCTATTCCACTGATTAGTCCATTACCTTTGCAAGCTTCTCACTCCAGTAGTCTCCCTGCTTCAATTACCGTGGCTGCTGCTGCTAAAGGTCCTTTTGTTCCACCAGAGGATTTACTGAAGAATAGAGGGGAACTTGGTTGGAGAGGATCGGCTGCAACTAGTGCTTTTCGACCTGCTGAACCAAGAAAAACTGTTGATATTTATGTACCTGGGGCAACACCCAATGGCCCTTCTCCTGATACTTCTTCGTCTGCTAAACCCAGCCGTCCTCTCTTTGATTTTGACCTAAATGTGGCTGATGAAATGGTACTTGAAGATTTGGCTTCACGAGTTTCTGATCAGGCTACCAGCTCTGTCCCTGACCTTGCAAGTAATCATCATGTTGTGGCAAGTGATGAACCGGTGGTGGCTTCAGTATCTGTTCGAAGTTCTGGGGGACTTGATCTTGACTTGAATAAAATGGACGATGATGATGATGTTGTCGGCAATAATCACTTGCCTAGCAATGGGTGTAGGCTGGACATTCATTTCCACACAACATTCAAAATATCATCAGCAGCAGGTCTTCTCAATGCTGCTGATGCAGGCACCCGGCGAGACTTCGACTTGAATGATGGACCTCTTGCAGAGGAGGTAGGGATTGTTGAGCCATCATCTTCATTTGTCCAGCAAATAAGGAATAACAGCATTGTATCTCAGTCAGCAATTCCTGCCCTTCGAGTCAACAATAAAGAACTGGGTAATTTTGCCTCTTGGTTTCCTCCTCAAGGGAACTATCCAGGTGTAGCAACAATTCAGCCAATGTTGGCTGATAGAGGAGGGGAACAACAGCCATTCTCGATAGTTGCACCTCAAAGAATGGTACCTGCTGCCACTGTCAGCAATACATTTAGTCCTCCAGATGTCTACAGAAGAGGACCAGTGTTGTCATCTTCTCCTGCTGTGCCCTTTCCATCTGCTCCATTTCAGTACCCAGTTTTCAATTTTGGAAACAACTTCCCTCTACCATCAGCTGCATTTTCGGGTGGTGCTACAGCATATGTCGACTCAGCATCAGGTGGAAGACTTTGTTTTCCTGCTGTGCATTCGCAGGTGTTGGCTCCTGGTGGTGGTGGGGTTCTTCCATCACCCTATCATCCAAGGCCTGCTTATGTTGTTAGCATCCCAGATGCAAGTAGTAGTATGTCCAGTGAAAGCAGCAGTAGGAAGTGGGGAGGAAGGCAGGGACTAGACTTAAATGCAGGGCCTTTGGGTGGTCTTGATACTGCAGAAGGGAGAGATGAAACACCATCGTCATCACTTGCTGCCTCAAGGCAACAGCAGCTGTCGCTGAACTCTAATCAAACACTCGTTGAGGAGCAGCAATCTAGAATGTACCACCAGGTGTCAGGTGGCGGCATTCTGAAAAGGAAGGAACCAGATGGCGGATGGGATGGCTACAAGCACCATCCATCATGGCAATAGTGACAGCAGGGGTTGCTAGAGAAGTCAGTGAGGTGCTGTTAAATACTTGCCTTTATCTTCAGCTTGAAAGTTGTCTAGCATTAGCCACTGAACCTTGTTTTTGTTTGTTTGTTTAATTGCACAGGCTCCTGTTATTTGGGCCAGCCGGGTTCGAGAGATCACCCCTTTAAACTTGGAATCTCGAAGAAAGAAGATGGTGAGCCTTGTGGTGAGTCTCCAACTCCAATCCTGCTGCTCCTGTGCCAATTGTTTGTTATAAAGGAGTATCTCTTCTGCCAATTGTTTGTTATATCTCTCTTCCTCCTGAGGTTTCTGGGCTGTTAGTTTGGAATTTGTAGTGGGCAGCTGCATTTCCTCCCCTTGTAGATATTTTTCTAACTTGCTGGAAGCTTTCTTCTCAGTCTGTGCATGCTGCCGCCCGGGCATTCCAAACGGCGCAACGGTGCTAATCTATTATCCCGGGATTACATATTCCAAATATTGAACAACTTATAATAAGGTGCGGAAGAGTTACTACGAGATTAGAAAGCCAACCACATTATAGCACATATTGCTGTGGGCACAGTGCTAATAAATTAGTGTACAAACTGGACAAGCAAATGCAGTATCTTTTTATACGAAAACATACAGCTAGATGTAAGAAGTAAACATAAGACTGCATCGAATGGAGGTTTTGTGGAGGAAAATAGTGAATACATCAAGGACGGAATTGTTGATAGTTCGGCTGTAGGAGTAATTTGAATATTGAGTAACAAAAAGCAAGTTGGAACAATGTAAAATTGTTAAAAAGGCGGCGTAAATATGGATCTTAACTAATATATATGTTGAGTTGGAAGTTGCATTATACACTCATCATACAACATGCTCAAATCCAAGTATTAATGTTAGGAGTTACTGGCTGGAAGTTAAATACTAAAACCTTTTGACTATGAAAACTGTAATCGCAAATCAAAAACCAGTTTGTGAAAGGTTGATTAGAGCAGTAGAGACGCACAAAATAATTAAATCTCATATATATATATGGTTGGCGAATTGAAGCTAATATGATTATGTCAACGCAAAAGCTAAGAAAGTACGATTATAAGTGGTGTTTACAATATTGTATCGCATAGCATTATATGGTTGGCGAATTGAAGCTAATATGATTATGTCAACGCAAAAGCTAAGGAAGTACGATTATAAGTAATGTTTATAATATTGTATCGCATAGTATTATTGTGTTGGTTAATATTGCACTATAGCCATATCACTTCAATTATATATCGAAGAACTTAATTCCTACCGTTTGAATTGACTATAGTTTGTACAAAATTCATGTTGAAACTTTTAATCTCGTAAATATTCCTAGATTGCCCTCTTTAATACTAAATTACTAATCCCCATTATTTTGACCAATCTTTACTCCAAACCCAATATCGACTTCCAATCACCAATTATGTCGAAAATTCCTACCTGAGACCAATCTTGGAAGGAAGAGTCACAAATATTCATCAAGTAATGATGATGAGATAGCAAATCGCGGAAGCAAGATGGTGAATTAAGAAGCGAAGGTTGCTTCCCTAGCCAACAGTCGAGGATCAAGGATCTTGGAAAGAATCTATTCATGCGAATTGGAGTCCCAAATTATTCAGCCCCAAGTGTCAATCGGAGGAAAACAGAGTGAAGAATGAATGTTAGATCAACGATCCGGGAGATCGGCGGCTAGGCCAAAGTTATTCGCAGGGGATTTATGGTTGAGTGTAGCTCCAATTAAAAGTTGGGAGGATTAGCGATGGTATAAAATCCGCGAGAAGATCCAACTTGGCTAGTTGCCAATGAATCGTCGGTGTGAAGGAAGGGGGAAGAAACAGGATGGCTAGGTATGGTGGACTCGCCAACTTGGCCAATTGCCAAAAAATCATCGCGGGGAAGATAGGGGGAAGGAACCGTTTAAGGGGGAATAGACAGGGTCCACAAAGCTTAGTGTGAATTCGCAAGTAGGGTAGTAAACCCTAAAGCACTACTTGCGTCTTAATAATAATAAATAAATACTAATAATAATATTTCACTTATATTTTTTTATAGTTCATTAATATTTTTTATACAAAAAATTTATATAATTTTTTCACAAATTCCGAGTAAAAAATGTTTCCAAAAATGAGTCGTTAACTTATTATCGTTTGTATAATTCATGGTCCAATAACATTTGTCTCATTTTAATCAACATGTTTGAACAACACTAGTTTTTGTTAAACATAGCATATGAAAATTACAAAGTTGAAAGAGTAAACAAAAAACACGAAAGTAATAAAGCGAAAAGAGTACAAACAAGGTTCCAATGCTACCCTATCCCAAAACCTCATGTCCTTTTGATTGATGCCAACTACTCTATTTTCCGATACATATACCCAAGATATGTACAAGGTTTCATCTTCATCTGCTTGCAAATTGGTTCCTCTTGCTCAAAATCCGTGAAAATATGTGCTTTTTATGCCCGTTAAAATGTGTCTGTTGCAACGTTACTTTTTAGTCACTACATGTTTTTCTCCTTTTAAACTACACAACAAACAAATCCTATAAAAGCAGCCAATAAGAAAACTATGCGCTTCGCGTGCACACGAGTTCAATTCCCCCTCCTTCAAGGTGCATTTTTGCTTTTCTCCTCCAAATTGGCAGCTAATTATCCATACTCTTTCCCCTTTCTCCGAATTCGCAACCTCATTTTGGGGTGGGCCGGAGAGAAAAAAGGGGAGGGGGCTCTTTATCCATTTTTGCATCTTTGGGCAGGAGCTAAGCTAAGAGATACTTGAATAATAGCCTTTGCCTATTGTCTAGTTTTCGAGAGAATGAAAGCGAAAACATAAAAATGTCAATTATAATCATTGAAGATATGAATTTCATATAAACCACCACGTCAATAAAAACGATAATCTATAACCAAATGTCATTTTTATAGTCAAAACACAAAGAATAGTAAAATACAAAAATTAAAGTAACTAAAACCATCTTTAAGCTCAATCTCCTCTAAATATGATAGATAGGTCGGCAATGAATCCTTTGCGACTCATCTAATTTCACTAACCCCATCAGATTGCTTCTCTCTGTTGCTCGACTGGCGGTCGAAAGTCCCCCCCCCCCCCCCCCCCCCCCATATATGTTCCTTCCGCCTTCTATGCTGCGAAACTCAATTTCACTTCCTCGCCATACCAACCAAATTCCTCTCCATCTACCTATCCATAGTGCTCTAAAATATTTGTGTTAACATATTTAGACGAGAGCGTATCCCATGACTAGGGGGTCCTTAGTCCCTTGACTAAGCCCCTCCTAGCCATTAGATCTGGACACTTCAATTCAATGGTTAAAAAGTGGGAAGGGATTTTTAATTAGTGGGAGGGATAATTTGGGTATTATGAAAAATTACGAAGTATACAAACCGGACTTACAAACAGTACAAACAATACAAACTAGAACGACAAAACATACAAACCGATTTACAAACATATGAATTGTACAAACAATACAAACTACACCGACATACAATACAAACCATACAAAAAGAAAAAACAACCGGGTTGACTTTGGAGGCTCCATCCCTATATAGAGGGGCTCCCTCCCAAAGTGAACCCAGTTGTTTTTTAGACATACAAACATTACGAACATGGTGGACAAAAATGACAAACTAGACCGACAAAACATACAAACTGGAAAAATACCCGGGTTGACTTTGGAGGCTTCATCCATATATATAGGAGTTTCATCCAAAAGTCATCCAGGTTGTTTTTTAGACATAAAGAACATTACAAACATGGTTGAAAAAAAATGATAAAAATGGTGCACAAAAATAACAAAGCTTACAAACATTACAAAATAAACCGACAAACAGTACAAAACATACTAATCGTACAAAATGTCACTAAAAAAATGACAAACATCACAAACCGAATCAATACAAACATATGTTTTCTTTCTAGTCATAGTAGTATGAGGTAACTACCAAACTCTCCTCCCAAGTTTACCGACTCAACAAGAATCTATACTTTTTTTTTTATCTCATATGAACGTCGAAAGGATTAGATTTGGTCTCCTTTTTATTGGAACCTTCAACATGCTTCTAGCAGTGTAAATGAGATTTAGTTATCATTTTCTAAACATTCAACAACAAACTTTCCTCACTGAGACCTTCTCCTTCCGATTTCTCTATGACTTTAGCGCCTCATAATTATATATGAAAAGAATATGTATATTAGTCGAGTGTCTCTTTTTTTAACAATGAATTTGTTGAATATTTGATTTTTTTTTCTTCCAGTAATTAGCAAAATCTTATTAAGCTCTCCTGATCAAGGTGATCAAGCGTGAAGAAAAAACTAGAAAGCTGTCTACATAAAGTGACCATCAGTCGGTTCACTTTAAATCAAATCTCTAATCACCTCCCGCTTTTTTTTAACTATGTACAAAAATCCGTGTTTCCCATAGAAAAATATAAAACTTGATCCCTAAGGCCCCATTTAGTATCGATTTGTTGCTGTTGTGGTTGCAGTGGTGTTGTGTAAACAGATGTACAACCACAATTGGAAAAAAACAGAAAACACAAACCTGTTTAGTTGATAATCTGAATAATAATGAAAGCAGACAACAAGAAACAAAAACGCGTTCAGGTACTACTATTAGAATTAAAAACCAGAAAAGATAGGAGGGGGCCGGGGGGTGGGGGGATTCGAAGTCGACGGCAGGGAGAAAGGCAGGCGACAAGGGGAAAGGATTCGAAGTCGGCGACGGGGAAAGGGAGGCGATGGGAATCGAGAGGAGGAGGCGGGGGTTGTGAGGTCGGGTGACAGAGGAAAGGGAGGCGGCGGGGGCAAAGGGACGAAATCGGCGGCGAGGGGGAGATGGACGATATCGGCGGCCTGGGTCTCGAGAGGAAGAAGTTGAGAGAGGGAGGGAGCTGTTGGGCGGCGGGTTTGGGAGAAAATGAGGGTATGGTTGGGAGGTGGGTTTGGGAGTTAAAAAAAAAAAAGAGAAATTTTTTGCTTTAGGTGGGATTCGAATTGAGGGTTGTTTTAATGAAAACAAACGAGAATCCCGTGAAAACATGTACAAGAATCAAATCCAAAGCAATAAATTGTTGTTTCTCAAATTTGGGCCCTGTTGTGCAAATCTGATTCACAACAAAAAATAGAAACTTAACTAAACATGTTTTTTTTTCTTGGTTTCTCCAATTTTGAAAAACACAACAGAAAACAAAAGCAGGCAACAATACTAAACTGGGCCTAAACTTCCACACTAATTTTGGCCAAGATTTGCAATAGTTGGCCCATAATAAAAAAAATAGCTTTTTGATTTGTTTTCTCGCCTTTCTTATCTTTAATTTTCTATGAAAGAAGGATGTGTTTGAATCACCCAAAGACAACCACTGAACTCTCGACTTCTGCCTATAAATTTGTTCCTCTGCTTACTGCTACTTCTAGAAGTCCAACACTACCTTTTGGACTCCCTCAAACAAGAAAGAAGAGTGATCATTCAAAGTAGCAAGCTGATTTTTTTAGTAAAATCTCAGCTTCGTTAGCTTTGCCTGAAATGTTAGAGAATTAAGCTCTGTTTAGGTCTTTGAAGTCCTACTTTATAGAATACAACTTCATTTTTATGCCTTGTAGAATAAGTACAGGAGTTCTTGGTTGGTCCCAAACTCGTCTCAATATCTTGTAATAGTTTGCATGCTTTGTCCACATATAAAAAAATCGGAAGGGTGTTGAAATTTCTTCCTATGGACACTCAAATGCAACAATATACGGTAGTGATTCGAAAAATAAGGAGCTAAGAACTCCACTACTGAATCCATGAATTTGCTAAGCCATTCCTCATTGAACATCATTCTATCTAAATTCCTACTATGGAGTTATCCTTCTACTAATTAGACCAAATGAAAATGGGGCTTGTATACTGATGATCTACTAACTCCATTGCTTTCCACCCTCTGAAGCTTCCACCAGACTTAGTATTGAGTTAAAATCCATGCTCACCATCCTAGGGAAACCTCTAACTTGCCATATACTTATTATGTGAGAGTATGCAACTAATCTCTCACCTTCATCATTTGAGGCATGCCCTGTTGTAAAGAAAAGTTTCTCTTATTTTGAAATTGAGATTAAAGCATGATTGAAGTAGCTGATCTTCTCCAATACTCGAATCTTCACATCTTTGTAACAGGCAACCAGACTCTCCAAAGTTCATGATTGTTGTAGTTATCATAGAAGGTAAAATCAATAAATATGTCCTGAATCTTTTTAGCATTCTTCTTTTTGACTCGTGTTTTAACAATGCTATAAACCTTATTACTATTTACACTTTCAAGCACAAAATTGTGCTAGGAGGGGCAGTTAAAGCCCCTCAAATTTCATATTTGTATTATCATCGCATAGGAAGAGGTGTTGTCAAGACCCCTTTTTGACTTTTTAAACCTTCACGTCATAACTTAACTGGTGGTGTCTCTTACATAACTGGAAAATTTCTAGCAAAGATGACAGTAAAAGTGTTCGATTGAGTGAGAGGAGAAGATATTATAAGGCTCTTCAGTTTGGCTCCATTCACCACTGTGTTGAATTCTTTCTGTGAAGATAGAGAACTTGTAGTAACTGGGGGAGCGTCATTCAAAGGACTCTGTACCACTACTCCATCTTTCTGATGATTCTTCACTTTAGAACAGCTAGCAATATCCACAATACGAATCACCTTTTTCCTCCAAACTTTCTTAGTTTTTCACCCTCTGGTATGGTGCATTCATGGACAAACACACAAAAATAACTACAGATCATAGACATTTGGCAATATTTAACATGAATGAACATTTTGTCCATCCGATCTGGTCTTATGCTTATTGATAGACCATTGATTGCACATGTTTTTACCCCTATTCTTGAGCCATTCGAGATGTCGATTCTCGCATTTTAGGCTGATTTCACGCTAGGTTGTTCATGTTTGTGATATTTCAGGTCCTAGCACGTGAATGAAGGTTTGGGAACGAGTTTGGGGTCAATTGGACGAAGATTGGACGTTTGGCGAGAA
Source organism: Linum tenue (assembly GCA_946122785.1). Classification (NCBI taxonomy): domain Eukaryota; kingdom Viridiplantae; phylum Streptophyta; class Magnoliopsida; order Malpighiales; family Linaceae; genus Linum; species Linum tenue. The sequence goes on along the minus strand of CAMGYJ010000010.1, from coordinate 16,903,994 downwards.
GCTGAGAAAGCCACACGGGCACGCCTAAAATCCCACACGGCCGTGTGGCCTGGCCGTGTGATCGGGAATTTCTGGTTTTAACCCAATTTCCAGCCAAAGGAGAAGGGTTCCGAGTTTTAGAGAGAAAAAGCGATACCTAGAGAGAGAAAGTGACGAACCTGAGTCTTCAAGTGTCCTTGATCGATCTCCATCACCATTGGATCCCGGCTTGAGCTTGGAGAAGATCTGATTGAGTGCCAGAAGTAGATTATCATCCTTCACAGTATAGTTTCCGCATTTGAGCTAGATTTCCCATCTCTCTCTATGGAGTAACTTTATTATTCACCTGGGTATGAAGAACCCTAGATTTGTATGTTAGGTCAGATTGTATGAACTAAAGTACAGATTCTATGATTTGATTATATTCAATTGAGGTTTGAACTGTTGAATGGCATGAATCCTGATCAAATTCCTGTTGTTTCTGCTTTAACCTAGAAAGAGAATATCTTCCTAGGTTGATAGAGCATCCTTGATTGAAGGTAGTGAATTGACGACTTTAGTCGAGGAGTCAATTCACTATTTTGTACCGGATTTACTCCGGTAGTGGAGGTTTGGTTCGTTAGGGCCTCAATCTGCTTACTCCGGTGGAGGTTAATCGCCCGCTGGGGACTCGGATTGAGACGGTCTGGAGACCTTTAGTCGAGACTTCAGACTGTTTAGGAAACTCCCGCAGTATAACTATCATTGAACTTAAACTTGGTAGATTACAATCCGGCTTAACTGCAGTCTAGGGGGAACCATATCCGGGCAACCTCTCTCGACTTGAAAACAACCTTTTGTACCTGATTTGCTTGTTTGCTTGTTTGGACCTTCACTAAAGTTTCACTGCTAAATAATAAGAACTCAAGGAGTAGTCATCACATTTAGGACCCGGGTTGACATTAAAACCCAAACCCGCTATACTACGCTTTAGGAGGTGGTTACACTTGGTCAATTTCTAGAGTGACGGTAGGAGCGAGCAACTTATTCTGTCCAGGCTTTCCATCTTGGCACTTACCATGACACATATCTTGGCAGAACCCACCCTAGAACAAAATTTCATCGGTTGGTCTATACAAAGAGACTTCCCAATTAGACTAGCAATACGCCCCAAACCTTCTTTCTATAGCTCTAATGACAACCCAAAAAGCTTCACCCAAATCAGAATAGCCAAGCTTCTTGATATCCCCATTGGAATGCTTGTTCTTCTTGGAAGGGAGGTTGATTATAGAACCCGGTTCCTTGGCTTTCACCTTCTTGATTTCTCCATGAAGTTCCCGGGTACCCCCATTTGGGTGGTTGTGGATACCCCCGCATGTTGTAGAAGCCATTGGGATCTATATTCAACCTACAACGATAAAACACAAAAATAATATCAAACAAACACACACCGCCCTTCAAAGCGAAGAGTGGGACAATAAACACAAAACAAAACGGCTAAAGTAACGACCTAAGCCTTTTTGGATAACCTAGAATGTGTTCCCCGGCAACGGCTCCAAAAACTTGGCTCAACTCTAACTACACATCCCGATCGACGACCAAGTATAACTGACGATTGGGTGTAGCATAGGGTAAGCAAGCAATAAAATTTATCGTACCACGAAAATCTAAGTTTACCTTACTTCAGGTTTAGGGTTCGTTATCTAGCCAGCCTAGGATAATGATTAGGATTTAGGAAAACTAAACTAATTAACCAAGATAACCACTAACCTAGCTATTTAAAAGGTAGGTGCTCTCTTGCATTTGAATCCCCTTAGTTCCATCAATTTGAATGATGTTGAGTACTATCCTAGCTCGATTGTCTCAATTACTCTACCGATAATAGATAGACTCCCTCGGAATCGACCCGCAATGGCGAATCGGTGAATGGGTAGGTGCTCTATTCAACATAGGGTTTCATATATTGCTAGGAGGTAGATCGAAACAACTCCCTAAGCAATTACCCGAATAATATACGATATGATTGACCCGAAGACGCCAATAATGGGTGTCGCAACCGTCCCTCCGGGGGTCCGAATGTCGTCGCGTCGGCATTTTTGGGAGTCGCCATCGATCTTACTTGGAGTGGATCGAACACTCTTCGAATCGGCTCTAACCTTAGGGTCAGAACCGAGATATGGTCTGCGGTTAAGAGATTCGGGTTCGGGAGTACGGTTACGTGTGGGGAAGTGAAATCACACCCCACAACGCCCTAAATCGGTACTACTTAAGTCGATAAGTTTTTATACCAGTTGGGTGTATTTTAGTAATATTTTTGTAATTTTAGGTCCCACTAGACCATTTAATGATTTTATCATATTAGTTGTAATTTAATTATACGCCCACTGACGTAAAAATTTAAAGATGGAATTAATTGGTTAGTGGGACTCGAACCTTATCGGTTGCCTACGTACCCGTATCACAATATCAAAGTCCACGTAGTTCGTTTGAATTTTGATGATTTAATTGTATAAATTTTGTCACGTTACACCTATAATGGCTCTCGTATTAAGGGTTTTGTTAACTTTGATAATTTTAATCCTAGCTTTATCATGTTCCACTCAACGTTATCTTTGCATTATAATTTTGTTAATAGAATTTTTATTAGATTATTATGATGTTACTAAAATGAAAGCAAGAATTTTAATCATTAAGAAGAGATTCGATGTACCAAAAGAGAAGCAAAAGTAACTTAATCTGCATTCTGCATTTCGTATTAGGAATCTTAAATGAATAAATTTAAACGAGATGGTTAAACTAACACATGATAGGCCAGCAGCCCAACTGGCCAAGTTACCCGAATAGGGCACACTCGTCCCCGAGGACTCAAGTGCGAAGCCAAGCTAGCCATTTTTAATTATCGCTTTTTCGGTTTCAGAGAAAGGGGAGGGGCGATTTCGTAATTGCTCAGAAATGTGGTGGCACGGCCGCGTAATTGCGACGTAACCCTAGGGGTAATCTAGTATATTTACAATTTCAAGTATATATACTACCCTTAAGCAAACCCTAAACACCCTAACCCTAGAGGCCGAGCGGCCGCCTCCTCTCTCTCTCTACCTAATTTCTTCTCCATTCTCTCGACTCTCTCTTCTGAAAACAAAAAAAAGAAAAGAAAACGAGAACAGAAGGAAAGAGAGGCGGCAAGTTCGATTCCTCCACTATTCCGTCCGTCGCTGCCGTTCTCTAGCCTCTCTTTCTGATTCTCACCCTTCTCTTGTATCCTTGGAAAGCATGACCAAGAGAAGAGAACAAGAAAGACACAGCGTCTCTTCCTCTCGCCCTCTCTTTCCGATTCGGCAAAACGGCGGCTCACATCGAGTTAATCCGATCAGAAGAGCTCCGACCTAAGTAATCTAACGACATGCATGGACCTTCGATTCTATTTTTCTGGTTTTTAATCGGGTTCTGACCTCTTTTTTTGTGTTTGATTTGAGGAGTTTTGGGTTTTTGACGGGCGGAAAAATGGAGGATGGCGACGGCCCTAGTCTCCGTCGGCGACGAACACGGTTTTTTGTTTGGCGACGACTATCGCTGGTATGAATTTTATTTTTGTTTCGGTTTATTACCTCTTTAATCCATTCTGACCTTTAGTTTTGTTTTGACGCAGTTTTTGGAAATGGACAGATCTGGGTAAGGTTGTCCTAAACTGGGGTTAATTTGGTTAGGAATTTTTAACTTTGAATTTAAGATTATTTATGGTGAATTTGAACTACTCTACAAATCTGGATTCTGGGAAATATGGTTATATGTATTCTGGATCTAGGATGAAATCTAGGATTATGGACGTCACCCATGAATCACTTTGATTTTTATGCTAAAAATGCAACTAAACCTGTTTTCCTTCTAAAATCACAACCGCCTCTTGTGATTTTGGCAAACGAGTGACTATAAATAAACTACTATTACTTGTGAGTTTTGCTAGACTCGGATTGATTTTAAAAACTGTTGTGGTCAAGGTCGGTTTATGGTTATTTTTTGGACCGAACTGGTTGGGCCGAGGTGAATTTGAGCCAAACCAGTCTATAGACTTGGGCTCCTAGGCTTGTTAGCCAACCTGAGCTCAGCTTATGGGCCGAAACTGTTTTCGAAATTTGGGCCTGTGTTAGCTTACTCTCTTCTTTGTTTTGCAGCTTGCTGGTGTGGGCTCTCCATGTCTATCGGGCCTTTGCTTCTTGGATTTGTGAACTTGGTTGATGTTTAGGAGTGTACTAACTTTTGTAATGATGTTGGCTTTTGAATTCCTCCTCAATAATACGATATTGTACTTTCCTTGTATATTCAAATCCCTTGTGCATCAAACCTTGACATGGAACTCGAATTGTGCATCAAACCTTGACATGGAACTCGAATGCTTCGTCTCGTACTAATCTTGAATGAAAGATCGTACTCTTGTTTAACATGAACCCTTCTTAGACTGGTGAGAGACAATTTTATTGGTCGAAGCTGGCAACAGGTTTTGACCCTGACAAAATGTGGTGTCTACAGTTGCCCCCACTTTGTATATCTCTTTGTATAAAGAGTTATACAAAGTCCTTGAAAAGACACCATATTTTGTAGAACTCTGTTGATGATTGTATCGTATCACAAAAAGTTATGTTTGAGTGTCGTTAGAATTCCTAGTAGCTTGTGTTTGCATAGTGAATGTTGATTATGACGAAATCACATTTTTCTATAGCGTTTGCCAACGCGAGTCTTATGTTTATGCATATTGTTTGCCAACGCGTGAAATTGCATTTTTATATAGTGTTTGCCAACGCGAGAAATTTACGTTTTTATATAGCGTTCGTCAACGGGGGAAATTACATTTTTATATAGCGTTTGCCAACGCGAGACGTATTTCTATAGCGTTCGCCAACGCGGGAACGTGTTTCTATAGCGCTCGCCAACGCGGGGAATTACATTTTTATATAGCGTTTGCAAACGCGAGAAATTACTTTTTTTATATAGCATTCGTCAATGCGAGAAATTGCATTTATATATAGCGTTTGCCAATGCGGGAACGTGTTTCTATAGTGCTCGCCAACGCGTGGACGTGTTTATATAGCGTTCGCCAACGCGGGGACGTGTTTATATAGCGTTCGCCAACGCGAGGACGTGTTTTGTATAGCGTTTTCCAACGGGAGGACGTGTTTATATAGCGTTCGCCAACGCGAGAATTTAAGGTTTTCTAGTATGAAATTAGATGCGATATTTTCTTGGATCTTGGTAGACTTTGAAAGTTGAAGCAGACAATTTCTGAGGTTTAGATGAGATGCTCAATGCATGTCTAAAGTAAAGATACACTCATGCAAATGTTTTTTTAGAAATGACACTATGATGTATCATGTTAAATAATTATGTCATGAATGTCATGCAAGAATACATTGTTTTTGTTGTTGGTCCTGAGTTTCTTTACATCGATCATTTGCCAGGAATTTTGTCATCGTCTTTGAAAGACTTGCTCGTTAGTTGAGCTTGAAACTCAATAGTGCGAGCTTTTGAGTATCCGCCTCTGTCGTGCAGGTGTAGGGATATTGGGTACTTTGTTGCTTTGATGCAAGATGTCTGGGAAACCCAACCTCTTAGGCTTAGGGTTTGGAATAATCTGCTCAACCAGGGGCTTTGCTCTTGGTGGTATTTGTTGCGATATAAGCGATATTTTGCTTGGATAAGAAGATCTATCATCTTGAGGTATATCTTGTCAGGATTGACTTTTCGAATTATTCTTTTGATTGATTCAATCTGAGATAAAGGGAGTGTTGAGATGGTATTCTTTTCCTTCTTGCTGCCCCAGGTAGGTCGCACGGGCTTCTATGGAGCTGTGTATTTATTAGTGACAGAGTGTATTGTGCTTCTTCTTGTAAGTATGTCGTTGGAGAATAGTTTAGTTGACCAGCTGGTCCCATGGAACTTGAGTGTTATACAAGCTCCAAAATTTCTTCATAAATGGGGGAGTTGACAAGTTGAGTAGTCTAGCTACTTAGTACCTTGAACTTTCTCTAAGTTGCCCCCATTTTGCGCCCAAGGATATGTTACTCATTCTCCATCTTCCGGAACGAAGAGTGATTTTTTTTATCATTCTCGACTTGGGATGAATGCAACAACGTCTGGAAAGAACTTTGTTGAAATAACATAGTGAAAACTCATTTTTAGATAATGAAGCTCTTATTTAGGGAAGTGTGTGCAAATTGATCAAATAGATTTTCTTGTGTGACTTTTGCCACAAACTTTGTTTTCATAATGCTCAAAATTTGTTTTTGTTTCAAGAAGAGTGCAAATCGAGCCATGAGAATATCCGTGATCTCTCACTCTCGTCATTAACCTCTTTTTCGCTTTCACTCATTCCTATGGATGTTTTAAGTTTACGACACTTCGGCTACCATCAAGATTCCTGTCACCATGAGATGACTCTGTCTATGTTGACGGTCAGATGAGCTTGAGGTTAAGGTTTTTCTCAACAAGAGAGCTTTGTGTGATTGATTTAGGTGATTTTCATATGGTCTTGTCATGGAGGTATCTGATTTTTCATGAAATGAGGTTGTTGGTTGATTTTGATTGTGAGATCTTCTCATCTTGACATTTTCATCGTCCTGTAGCAGGGTTGAGACAATGATAGAAGGAAGATCTTTGAGAGACTTTGGCCATATTAAGACTTTTGTCGGGAAATTTTTGCTTGCCCCCAAAGATATGTGGCTAATTGATGGGAATAGGGGATTCGTATAAGGTTTGTAGGTTCTCTCATCGAGGAAGTCTTTCTTTTTCTTGGGAATATTGGTGGTTTCCAGAGAGTGCATCTATAGCTTGTATTGCCTCATTCTCTTGAAATATTGGTTTTGAGAGGTAAGAATGAGTAGGAAGCAAATTAACTCTTGCTTCAACCCAGAGTGATATGCTGAGGAGTTCTTTTGTGTAGTGGTAGTGATTGCATAGGTTGTCTTATTACGTAAGCTTTTGCTTGAGCTTCTTCCTTGGATATTGGTTGGCAGATATCTTGACTTTTTGCGAGTGGTTATGATTTCATCTAAAGGGCATCTAGTTGTAAGTCCCACAATGTTTTTTTGTTTTCGTTTTGGAATTTTGTGGGACTTGCGTGACTACGTTATGCCCCCTATGGGTTTCACTAATTCTTCCACTGAGCACGAGAACCAAAAGGTTATGCTTTGTCTTGATGGCCGACAACATGAGTGTCTCTCTTGATGGCTAGGCTAATTGGATAGTTTTTCAAACACTATTTTGGTGACGAGATTCGGCTAAATGTGACAAGATTCTTAAAATAGCCTGATGTCGTATCCTCACTACATCCATTGACTATCATCTCGCATAATTTACAGACACCAGTGGGGTGTTTATACACTCAACATAAGTTGGCGTTTTGTACTCTCAACACCAGTGGGGTGTTCAAAATTTCTAACACCAGTAGGGTGTTCGTAATCTCTCAACACCAGTAGGGTGTTCATAGTTGTTTGGTATGATAATCCCATGGCTTAACTTGAACACATGGCATTGATTTATGATTTGTTTTAGAAAATTCAGGTAAAAATATGTGAAATAGACTTTTATCATTTGGAAAGATAGGGACCATTGATGCGAAATCCGAAATCGAGATTGATAATGATCACAAAATGCTCCGAGAAGGTAGAAACCTGAGTAAGCTTTTATTTCTTATGATGAAAACAAAAGGTGATACATCTCGTGGCGAACTATCTCGATATTTATTTGGGGTTTTGCTTATTGACTTCCACGAGTCTGCAGCGGGTTGTTGTTGACGTTTAAACGATCGCCTCCTATTCAAACTTCAACCATCCGACATTCACCGTATCTTGAACCCTTATCTTTAGAGCGTTGCAATTTTCCACTGAATGCCCTTGGACTTTGGAATGGTAATCGCAATGCTTATCGAACCTATACCACCTTGGAAATGGAGGTTGCAGAATTTCGCCCGGAATAGGAGTGATTAGACGATCGTGGAGTAATCGAGGAAAGAGTTCGGTATACGTGATCGGGATAGGGTCAAATACCCTTTTTGCTTTCCTTGGGATACTAACATCTCGATTGGTACCTTGTCGTGGTACTGGTGCTTGATTTTGGATCGTTGATTTCATGTAGTCCGGAGGTTGCAATGCTGGAGCTTGATTCTTTTGAAAATTGTTTCTTCGTATCTTTTCTTTTGCTTCTTTGTGGGATGAATATACATCTTCTTCCTTTCTCTTGTTCTGGCTTAGTCTTGCGGAGCCTTCTGGTATTCCCATCTTGCCTTGCCTGATCCCTTTTTCTATTCTTTCACCGATTATCAACAGATCAGCAAAGTTAGTCGTGGTAATTCCTATCATGTTGTTGTAATAGGGAGGCTTGAGTGTGTCGAAGAAGATTGACATCATTTCTTTCTCTGATAGAGGAGGTTGAACATCTACAGCTTTTGTTCGCCACCTGTGGGCGTATTCACGGAAAGATTCTTTTTCTTGTTTTTCCATATTACGCAAATCCTCCCTATCTAGAGCTAAATCTTGGTTATGCTTATAGTGTCTGCAGAATGCATCAGCTAGATCTTGCCATCTCTTCACCTTTGATATTTTGAGTTGCATATACCATCTTAGAGCTGGACCACTTAAGCTATTCTGGAAGCAATGTATCATCAATTTTTCATCCCGAATATGGTTGGCCATCTTGTTGCAATACATAATCAGGTGGCTTCTGGGGCAAGTAGTACCTTCGTACTTTTCAAATTCTGGCATTTTGAATTTGTGAGGTATCGTCACATTTGGGACCAAACATAATTGCGATGCATCTGTGGGCCCGTATGACTTTGTTCCTTCTATAGCTCTTATTCGTTCATCGAGTCGTTCAAGTTTTTCTTTTGATATGGCATCGATCACAGTTTCTTTTAACTTCCGTCTCCCTTGCGAGTCATCATGTTTTGATGATCCAATGTTGTCTTTATCAACCTTCTCGGGTATAATGATGAATTTGTTGCCCAAACTGTCTCCATTGGGTGGCTCGCAATTATCATCATCGTCAAGTGACATTTCTTCGTCATTGGTTGCTACCTCTTTCTTCTTTGATGACATCATTCCTATCAGCAAATTTAGTTGATTTTTCACCTCGTCGACACCTGGTAGCTTTTGATCGAATCCAGATAGCTTTTGATCGAATGCATCCGGCTAACTTCCCTTCAACATCGCCCATCTTATTTTGGAATGCATCCATGGCGAGCTCAACTTTGGATCTTGTCAATTACCTAAAGACTTGACTCTTTCCTCGAGGATGAATGATTTTAGGAACACTAAGCCAATCTTAAAAATTGACAAATTATTTTTCATTTTTAGTATGGGTGTGTATGCGTGATGCTTATGCAAATGTTAATGATGTATGAATGCAAATTCATTTTTCATCTCATGCATGCTTTTTTAATCTTCTTACGATAACTAGTGAATGAGTGAATGAAAATCTAATGAGAGAATGATGTTTATGCATTTTGAAGACGTTTTTCATTTATACAATCACACATTTTTACGAGTAAAAGATAAAACGCATATTTCACATGGTAAGCAAACATACATTTAGATAAGCAAGCATATTTCATTACATCATTACCCTATTTAGGTTGACCTAGGGTCTTTGGGCGGCGTAACGACATGGTTTTAGGGTGGTTTCGGGTATTGTCTTGGACGGTTAAGGGTGGTTTCTGAGCTTACTATATGCTGGCAGAGGAATTTCTAGGGATTCGGCTCCCAAGTTGTATCCTGCCGTAGCCCTTTCGAACTGGCTGGATACCTCAGGATCATCCTCGGATCCGAGTTCAACTTGGTTAGAAAGTTTTGCATGACTGCCACTACTGTGGATGTCACGGTACTCCTTTCAATTTTCTAAAGGGATAGCTCGGGCATAGAGCTTTTGTGCATGAATGCAAAATTTAAAATTGCAAAAACATAATTGCGCAAATAAGAAGTAAACACCCAAAACGTAATAGGAAGTAAGCAAAACTTATCGACTTAATAAATGTAGCTCGACTCTCAAATGTCCCCAGCGGAGTCGCCAACTGTCGCAACCGTCCCTCCGGGGGTCCGAATGTCGTCGCGTCGGCATTTTTGGGAGTCGCCATCGATCTTACTTGGAGTGGATCGAACACTCTTCGAATCGGCTCTAACCTTAGGGTCAGAACCAAGATATGGTATGCGGTTAAGAGATTCGGATTCGGGAGTACGGTTACGTGTGGGGAAGTGAAATCACACCCCACAACGCCCTAAATCGGTACTACTTAAGTCGATAAGTTTTTATACGAGTTGGGTGTATTTTAGTAATATTTTTGTAATTTTAGGTCCCACTAGACCATTTAATGATTTTATCGTATTAGTTGTAATTTAATTATACGCCCACTGACGTAAAAATTTAAAGATGGAATTAATTGGTTAGTTGGACTCGAACCTTATCGGTTGCCTACGTACCCGTATCACGGGATCAAAGTCCACGTAGTTCGTTTGAATTTTGATGATTTAATTGTATGAATTTTGTCACGTTACACCTATAATTGCTCTCGTATTAAGGGTTTTGTTAACTTTGATAATTTTAATCCTAGCTTTATCACGTTCCACTGAACGTTATCTTTGCATTATAATTTTGTTAATAGAAATTTTATTAGATTATTATGATGTTACTAAAATGAAAGCAAGAATTTTAATCATTAAGAAGAGATTCGATGTACCAAAAGAGAAGCAAAATTAACTTAATCTGCATTCTGCATTTCGTATTAGGAATCGTAAATGAATAAATTTAAACGAGATGGTTAAACTAACACATGATAGGTCAGCAGCCCAACTAGACAAGTTACCCGAACAGGGCACATTCATCCCCGAGGACTCGGGTTCGAAGCCAAGCTAGCCATTTTTAATCGTCGCTTTTTCGGTTTCAGAGAAAGGGGAGGGGTGATTTCGTAATTGCTCAGAAATGCGGTGGCACGGCCGCGTAATTGCGACGTAACCCTAGGGGTAATCTATTATTTTTACAATTTCAAGTATATATACTACCCTTAAGCAAACCCTAAACACCCTAACCCTAGAGGCCGAGCGGCCGCTTCCTCTTTCTCTCTATCTAATTTCTTCTCCCTTCTCTCGACTCTCTCTTCTGAAAACAAAAAAAAAACAAAAAAAAAATGAGAACAGAAGGAAAGAGAGGCGGCAAGTTCGATTCTTCCACTCTTCCGTCCGTCGCTGTCGTTCCCTAGCCTCTCTTTCTGATTCTCACCCTTCTCTTGTATCCTTGGAAAGCACGACCAAGAGAAGAGAACAAGAAAGACACAACGTCTCTTCCTCTCGCCCTCTCTTTCCGATTCGGCAAAACGGCGGCTCACATCGAGTTAATCCGATCAGAAGAGCTCCGACCCAGGTAATCTAACGACATGCATGGACCTCCGATTCTATTTTTCTGGTTTTTAATCGGGTTCTGACCTCTTTTTTTGTGTTTGATTTGAGGAGTTTTGGGTTTTTTACAGGCGGAAAAATGGAGGATGGCGACGGCCCTAGTCTCCGCCGGCGACGAACACGTTTTTTTGTTTGGCGACGGCTATCGCATGTATGAATTTTATTTTTGTTTCGGTTTATTACCTCTTTAATCCATTCTGACCTTTAGTTTTGTTTTGACGCAGTTTTTGGAAATGGACAGATCTGGGTAAGGTTGTCCTAAACCGGGGTTAATTTGGTTAGGAATTTTTAACTTTGAATTTAAGATTATTTATGGTGAATTTGAACTACTCTACAAATTTGGATTCTGGGAAATATGGTTATATGTATTCTGGATCTAGGATGAAATTTAGGAACTATGGACGTCACCCATGAATCACTTTGATTTTTATGCTAAAAATGCAACTAAACCTGTTTTCCTTCTAAAATCACAACCGCCTCTTGTGATTTTGGCAAATGTGTGACTATAAATAAACTACTATTACTTGTGAGTTTTGCTAGACTCGGATTGATTTTAAAAAACTGTTGTGGGTTTATGGATCTGGAATTAACTATGAAATAGGAGATTAGCAATCCTTGTATGCTTGGGCTCTTAGATATGCAATTCATTGAAAAATCAAAGTAATTTGAAAGAAAGCTAGCATATTAGTCATCGCCACTGCTGGTTGTGGTCACTAGCCTAAAAGAAACTACAGTTTTCACTAATCATATTATTGTTAGTTAGATTGGGATTTCTATGATTTTGTTAATTTCAAAGATGAATGATATATGAAATTATGGTGTGGGGACTTTAGTTCTAGATCTGGACATGTACCTTCTACCTTCATAATGGTTCATACGTTTGAATTGTACCTTGTTTGCATCTATGCTAATCTAGCGTATTAAGTGTATGCTAAAAAGGATATTCAAGGCAGTGCACGGATTAGAGAGAAGTCTCTGGTAAATTAGGAATTCTGATCTAACATAGAACTTTGTAAAAATAGAACTATCATGTATATGGAAGTAAGCATGGTAAGTACAGAGCTGGGGAAGTAAGTATATTTACGTAATTATGACTGCTCAAGGATTGATGGAATTGATAAGTAAACAACTATAGCAATAATTAAGAGAGACGTGACGAGATTAATTCAAAATGATTCTGCTTGTATTATTGATTAAATAGTCAAAGGAGTTGGGAGTACAATCTCTAACCTTGGATATCAGGATCCCTTGCTTTTGCTTCCTGATCATCTACTTCGCACAATAACGATTGTAAAATGAAACTAAAGATGTCTCTCTATCAATTCTTTTAGAAAGAAAGATGATCTCACTGTTCTCTTCTCCTCCTCCCTTTTCTTTTCCTCCAGCCGTCCCCCCTAACAAAGAGCTCAAGGAGCTCATTTAAAGCAAACCAAACTGCCATGTGTCACCATATGATTCGTCCATTTTTATTTCGACTTTGAAGAGCGTGCCACCCTGTTGAGGTCGGCTGTGGATAGGATTTGGTTAGACCGATTTGGTCAAGGTTGGTTTATGGTTATTTTTTGGACCGAACTGGTTGGGCCGAGGTGAATTTGAGCCAAACCAGTCTGTAGACTTGGGCTCCTAGGCTTGTTAGCCAACCTGAGCTCAGCTTATGGGCCGAAACTGTTTTCGAAATTTGGGCCTGTACTAACTTTTGTAATGATGTTGGCTTTTGAATTCCTCCTCAATAATACGATATTGTACTTTCCTTGTATATTCAAATCCCTTGTGCATCAAACCTTGACATGGAACTCGAATTGTGCATCAAACCTTGACATGGAACTCAAATGCTTCGTCTCGTACTAAACTTGAATGAAAGATCGTACTCTTGTTTAACATGGACCCTTCTTAGACTGGTGAGAGACAATTTTATTGGTCGAAGCTGGCAACAGGTTTTGACACGGACAAAATGTGGTGTCTACAATAGGCTCTAAGTGGATTCTCTCCCTCCTAGGTCAAAAGCTTAATACATGAAAATGGAAACCCAACTCATGCCATTCATGAAAACATCCATCAATTCAGTAAAATCATCAATCAAACATGGAATATGTCACATACATCAACACTCAATCAAAATCTAGGACTAGGGTTCTTAATCCCAAGAGAAGAGGGTGAGTTTCTAGAGAGAGAAGAGAGAGATTACAAATTGGAGCACAAGATCTTCTTCTTCTTCTAGGCTTGATTTCTTGCTTCCAAGCTTGATCAATGCCTTCCATTCAGCTCCAAGATCAGTCAAGATCTCTCTCTCTCTCTCTCACTAGAACTCTCATTTGGTGTTTTGGTTCGAAACCCTGGAGAGAGAATCATTTTCTCCTCCAAAAACCAGCTCTCTTTTCTCTCTCCCAGCTGATTTCTTTATATTTGCCCAATAGTGCCGACTTCACGGCTATTATTCATGGTCGTCATAATAGCAAGCAAACGGTGATCTTGGCAAAAAACGCACCATTTTGGGCCATTTTCACGGTCCGAGGGTGATTTTCACTGCATCAGGACCGTGATATCTCTAAGGCCCGCGAGACACACAATGGCTGCTGGAATTTGGCAACTTCACGGTCTGAGGGTGATTATCACATTCTCAGGACCGTAATAAATGAGTGATGCTCTTGAAGTCTTGCACTTCACTCCCTGGGGGTGTTTTTCAACCCCTCAGGCCGTCACAAATGCCTTCGGCCCGTTAACATTGCACATACTCCACTTTTTGGCTCGTTTTGACCTCCGAATGACCCTAAAATCATCCCGGCTTTCCCACACGTTCTAGGACCTGAAATATGACGAAAGAAGCACAACCTAGCGTAAAATAGATTGAGGGACAATGAAATGAAAAGTCAAACTATCAAGAAATGAAGGGTATTATGTGTACAATTGAGCCCGAATCATCCCCTATCTCCAATCCTTCTCTTTGCTTCTGCCAGCTCCCTCTCACGAGCCAAGAGTCAGAGAGTGCAGTTGAGATTCTCGTCTAGTGGCGCCAAAGGTATCAGATTACTCCGGGTCATACACCCTCCTGCACACACTTCAAGGAAACACAACTCGTCTAACACAACAAAAAGTACATACTATATTAACACCAAACAATCTTTTCAAAATAACGGACCAAAGGTTCCCTGGAAACAGCGCCAAAAATTTGACTTGTCCCGAATATCACAATGGAAATCTTGTTGAAGGCCCAAGTATAAACCTTAACCGGGTGCAATATAGGGCAAGTATGTTTTAAAAGTCAAACCCGGACCGGTCCATGTACCCCTACTTCGATTGTTTGAAACATTATCAAGCAAATGGTTTTTGGTTCAAGCTACAATTTATAGCTAAAACGATTGGAAAATTAAATGGTTTGAACATTGATTGAGCAGGCTTCACGCGGGTGTTGCTCCCCTAGCTAACAATCATGATTGGTCGGATCGAATGCAAATGTGTGGTAAAGGCAGTTGTAGACCGTAAGAAAGTGCAACAAGTGAACAACCGTCACTCTCTTGGTCACTAGGCCAAGGGATTTCAAATCAAGCTACCAAGGTTGCTCTCTTGACCTAATCGATTAAGGGTTGCTTAGACTTCACCCTCGAACCATAGTTCGGACGGCCAAACTACAACCTACCCAAGGTGCTAATACGTATTAAGAGGTTTGCCCTAATACAAACTAGGTAGGTGACACAATTGGCCAAGAAATTCCAACTTTTACAAGCCTCTTAACAAGAAAGGGATTTCCCTCTACCTAGGTCAATATGGCATAAGAATTGGAAATGCAAAAACACAACACAATCTTCATGAAAATACCTCATAACTTGTATTAAAACACAACCACACACAAGTCATTTAATCCATACAAGCATTCACATAATTGTAGTTAGGGTTTACAAACACTCAAGTGAAAAAAACGTCTACTCCATGCTAAGTAGAGGGAGTACACAAGGGAGAAGAGAGAAAACCATCTTGGAGATGTTTGCCTTCTTTCTTGAGGTGTGGAGATCAACCTTGGATGAATAAATTACCAAAACCTTGCTCCTGGATGAAACCCTAACTTCTCATCTTCTCTTGTTCGTCACTTTCGGACTTTAGAAATATGAAGAAGAAGAAGTCTCTCTCACTAGGTTCCTCCCCTTTTCTCTTTCAGCTCACCCCCCTTTATATACCCAGATCGACAGCGTGTCAGGGTCCCAGTTCATAGTCATGAACCTTTGGCCTGGACCGTGATGTCGAGCAAAGACGCGTCGTTTCGTATTAAGGTGCTTCACGATCTAGAGCTGGTCTTCACGGTCTTCACGACCGTGAACTGGTTTATGCCCGCGAGATGGACAAAACCTTCTGGACTCTTGCTCTTTATGACCCTCGCCTCTTCTTCACGGTCTGGATGACCGTGAACCTCTGGCCTCCACCATGAACTGTTGTTGCTTCCTTTTGTTCATTTTCCGCCCCTTTTCGTCCAACTTTCGTTCCATGGGTTCATTTCACCTGCTAGGTTCTGAAACATACTAAAAACAACCACAACCTAGCGTAAAACCGAACCTCATGGAGTAAAAGTACCTCAAACATCTAAGGATTTTATTTTTTACAAAAGATAATCATATATTGATTCACCGAATAGACAATTACATCCTGTACTTCAACTATGTTTGGAAATCAAAGAAACAACTCATAGTCAGGTACAACGAAAGGGCCTTTCTAGCCACCATATGGGCTACCCTATTAGTACGCCGACCTACAAATCGAACACTAAACCCAGAATGGATGGCTAAGTAATGTAAGATTTCTTCAAGAACAACACCCATCCAGTTATCACTGGTATCAGCCTGATTAATTTTATCAAGGATCACTTTGGTATCCCCCTCAAAATTTGTTTTCGTGAAGCCGTGGTCCAGACACCATAAAATAGCCTTGCGGAGAACGAGCAACTCCACCACCATAGGGTCATCAATGATCGGAATTGAAAGCCTTGAGCCATAAGGATATCCATGGCTGGGTTCATAATAACCATCCCGCCTGCCGAATGAGATCCACTCCTAGTAGCCCCATCCCACATACAAACCATCAAATTAGCCCCCAGCGGACCCATTGGTTGTACCACAGGGAGAGAAGCTTGACGAGCATGTCCCACCAACAATCTGACCCACTCCTCATATTGCTGGTTAAACTGACGCACCAGGCAGGGATCCTAAACTGTTTGCCTTCAAAGAAAACCCAGTTCCGAGACCGCTAGATCCTCCAAAGGACAACTACAACAACCATGATCAACGATGGTTGATGTAGTAAAGCCAACAACTTCTTCAAAAAAGTGGGAAAGTATGACGAGGCAACCCCTCACCCAGATACTCTAGTCCCGAATAGTCCCAGAGGACCCATGCCACCGGGCAATAGAGAAACAAATGCTCCACCGTCTCAGAGGCCTCCCAACAAACCGGGCAGAGGGGGAGCACAAGGACTTTCTTTTCAATGAGGGCCTTAGTACTTGGTAGGATTCGATTGAGTATCTGCCAAACAAACACCTTCATTTTGGGCGAAATATTTGCCTCCCACAGCCGAATCCAACTGGACTTATCCATCCAGCTAACTGTAGACTTCCACCGTCCACTCCTCTTATCTAGAGAGACATCTAAATGATAGGCTGATTTAACAGAGAAAACCCTGTTAGCTGTCATGCCAGATCAATCTATCTTTCACATCCTGACGTGGAAGAGGAATAGCCTTGATGGCACGGCAGGTAGATGGATCAAACCATTGGCTAAGTTTGAGGCGACACCAACGCCTCTCCCCCTGACAAATAACCTCCGCAACTGGCGAGTCTCCCCCATCCGATAAAACCATGGGATTATATCTAGGTGGATCAAGATGCAGCCGAGGTATCCAGTTGGAATGAAGCAGAGAAGCATCTCGGCCATTACCGATTTGCCATCGTAAACCCTTCTCCAATAACTGCCGACCAAAAAGGATAATCTGCCATCCCCACGACGGGTGAGAGCGAGCCGTAGCTTTGAGGAAGATCCCCATCGGAAAGTACTTGCCTTTATAAACCTAGGCAAGAAGAGACTGGAGTTCAATAAGGATACGCCATCCAATTTTGGCTAAAAGTGCATGATTAAAATATTTGAATTGGTGAAATCCCATACCCCCATCATGTTTGCTCCTGCACATATTGCGCCAGGACATCCACCGAATCTCTGACTGGCCCTCCTCAACACCCCACCAGAATCAGGCCACATGTTTGTCCAAAAGACGAGACAAAGAGAGGGGCAACTTGAAGCAGTACATCACGTGCAACGGCAACGTCAAGGCCACGGATTTAATATGAGTTTCTTTAGCCACCCAAGATAATGTTCTCTGCTTCCATCCCTGGAGTTGCTCTAACAATTTCTCCTACAAATATCGGAAAGTAGCCAATTTTGATCGAGTAATCAGCGTAGGTAAGCCCAGATATTTATCATGGACCCCTACACCCCAACTCTCAGGATCGTAACAAGGATTTCTTGGCCCGACAGAACAATATTCTTACTAAACAAACTGCCAATTTAGCTAAGTTCACTCGCTGGCCACTAAGTTCCTCATATTTGTTCAAGATCTCGATCAAGTTCTCACACTCCTGGAGAGAGCCTCGTAGGAAAAAATAAGAATCATCTGCAAAAAACATATGTGAGATCCGGGGGCACGAGGAGCCACTATTACTCATGCAAGTTTGTTTTTCGAGATAGCCTTACGAAGGAGCGCTGCAAAACCCTCAGTACAGATCACAAACAAGAGAAGAGAGAGAGGATCCCCCTGCCATAACCCCCTGGAAGGAGTGAAGTACCCCGAGGGGGTGCCATTCATTAGAACGGAGAACGAAGATGACCTGAGCACTTCATGTATCCAACCTCGCCAGATAGAATTAAAGCCCATCTTGTCCAAAACCGCAAGGAGAAAAGAACATTCGACTCTATCATAGGCCTTTTCCATGTCAACCTTTAAACATGGACCAGGAAACCGGATCGGACCGGGCGGTTGAACCGGTAAAACCGAAAATAGGGCCAAATACGTAACGATACCTGAAGTGCAGAGAAATTGCCGTACCAGCCGGTATTTGTGGTCGAACCAGCTTCCAGCGAAATACCGGCCGGTTTTGATTCACCCGCCGATTCTTTAATTACAATGAAAAATAAACCCACTTAAACAGAACTCTGTCGTTTAATTGGAAGAAAATTAAGAAGAGAAATTCAAAAATAACAGATTTTGGATTTCCAAAATCCTAACTCTTCATTCTGGTCGAAAATCGGATCTAGTCGCCCCCAACGAAAAAAGATTCCAGAGTCAAGCCCCTTCTCGTCACCTGCTCTTCGTCTTCCTCCCTGGCGATCTGGTCCACTATTCTCATCGTTTGTCGATTCGTTGTTCCTTACCATTCGTCGATTTGTTGTTTGTCTTCCCGGAGGAAGCAAGGACAAGGATTCTCCGTTCTTCCTCTACCGATTCATTCTCCTTGTTGTTTGTCGTTCAAGATCCCTATCGAGCTTATTCGAGAAGGTCGCGACGGAGAGATGGAAGGTTGCGACGGAGAGATGGAAGAACGTCGGGGGGATTCGGAGAGAGAGAGACGGAGCCTGATTATTTTTTGGGGAGAGTTTGGTTAGAGAGAGGGAGGCAGAGCGGCGGGAACGGAGAGAATGAGATAGGGTCGGTTGTTAATGGTTAGGTTTAGGGTTAGCTTTCTAATTTTTTAATTATTATTATATATACTAAAGGTAAATTATTATATTTTAATAAATAGAAAAATACAAATCAGTCTTCAAACTTTTTACTCTTAGCATTAAGTGTATATATTTGTTGAAGTGTGTATAATTGTAATGTTGCACATTGTTGACTGTTGTAGATATTTAATAATTTACAACTTGTTATCCGATATATCTCGGTTTTATTCCGGTATTATTCCGGAACGGTACTATGATTTTTTCGGTACGGTATAATTATAAAAAAAATATTTTTTTATTTTAAAAATGGTATTTTAGCGGTACAAAACGATTGAAACACGGTTGTACCACAAAATACCCTATCATAGACGAATCCGTTATGACTTCCGATACGGTTTCATGGACCATGCCTTTAAAGTCATGTACCCTTTCTTGCCTCGCATTTTGATTTTCAAGTAGTCCATTAGCTCATGCCCAAGGAGGATATTTTCAACAATTTAACGTTCCCGGATAAACACATTCTGGCCCTCCGAAATGATTTGTGATCTAAGGATAAGGGAGTAAAAAGTGTACAAATTGACCCGAATCAATAAGTCACCACCCTGTTTGCTCACTATCACCCATTATTAACTTTTCTTAAATAATTTGGGGTTATTGATAAGATCATTATTAACGAGAATGTGCCATTTTTCAATGGATAATCAAGAGCATTACCAACGAAATCTATTAACACGACATAGACTTTTCATACCTCTCACAAGAATATTATTAACCAAGAACGTGCGCTTCTCGGTTATAGGCATGGGACATCATCATCCACGCTCGTTCGCCGCCACTTCTTACACTTTTGATTCGTCTAATCGTGGAGAGGTACCGTAGTTCCGGCCTGCGATCGCTCCATGGGTTGCAGACACAACCTCATCGTCGGTAGAGGTGGCAAATGGATTGATTCATGGATTGGTGGATCCATGGATTTAATGGATTCATTGATTGGATCAAGTGGATTGGTGGATTATCCATGATTTCCAAATGACATCCTCAACCAAGCACCAATATGTAAAATGTGAAAAGTCTAGGTACTAAAATGTCATAATGAAAAATTGTAGGTACCAAAACGTAATGTTCCAATGATATTTTTCGTATAAAAATTAAATTTTAGGTACCAAAATGTAAAATATAAAAAATATAGGTATCAAATTGTAATTTGCCATTTGGATCCATGGATCAATCCATGAATCCACCAATCCAATTAAATTTGGATCAAATGGATTGGATTTGAATTGATTGGATTAGATGGATATTTTTAATAAATTGGTGGATTAGATTGGTGGATTGGATTGAGAATTGCCACCTCTAGTCGTCGGCTTCAACACTCTGCAACAAGAACTCCATTTAAAGCTCGCCACCGCAGTGAAATCTCGTGGGTTGCCGACCTGGCGAAAATGAGTTTCTCGACCCTAGAGCCACTTCCACCTACAACGTCGGGCGGTAGGAAAGTGGACGGTCCATTCTTGGAAGCGATGAGTGTTGCTTGGATCTTGATGAGGAGATTGTAGTAAAAGCCGCAGGAGGAGATGCCCAGTCGGAAGGTTTTTTTTGGTCGAGAACGGGGCGCTTAAAGGGCGCCCCAACCTTTATGCATTAAACCAACCGGGGTGTTTGAACCCCAACCCGATCAAAGTACAGCCATTACAGCAACATAGTACTGGGAACATCAAAAACATGCATCCCTACAGCAAGGGAATGCCCCAGAGAGGCTAGATAATCCGCCACAAAGTTCGCCTCGCGATATACATGCTCAATCTTAACCTGCCAAGGCCTCTCTAACCAGCGACGAATCTCAGCAACCATCGTATAATGTGGGTGGTTGGTCGTCGCAGACGCAATCAGAGTGACTGCCGTGTTGGAATCTGTCTGAAGAAGCACCTTCCTAGCCCCTTCTTCCCAGGCAAGCTTCAACCCATGCACAATTCCAGCCAGCTCTGCTCGGGTAATAGAACCCCCTCCAAGGTTCGCTGAAAACGCTTTGATGAAGCGGCCATTATCCCCTCGCACGATTGCCCAGTCGGAAGGTTGAAGGAGCAAGACAAAATCTTTCTGTGAAGCAAAGCCAAGGGTGGGGAGAATATATAAACCCTAACTAAATATATTTAGGTTGAATTTTAAAATAATTAAAATTTCTTAGGGGTCGTTTGGAAGTTGCGATTGTTAAATAGATGTATTGTTAAGAATGCATGTATAATATTATACATGTATTGTCGAATTTGATGCATTGTAGAATACAACGTTTGGTATGTGTGATTGTGTATGTCGCATTAGCTAAAAAGCTGAGACAAAACAATCTCAACTCAACTATCTCAACAATCACAACTAAAAGTTGAGATATAACAATCACTCAAAATGAGTGATAGTTTCTGTCACATCACAGAAACAATCCATGTATTGTTTCTGTTAAAAAAACAAAAAAACAATGCATTGTAAACAATACATGCATAATGACAATCTCAACAAAACAATCGCAACTTCCAAACGACCCCTTAATATCCTAATTACCCTCAACCACCTACTAACTACTAACCTTTATTAATTAATTAATTTCCTGTAAGCCAATAGGAGGAGTTTAAGCAAGTGCTTAAGTTTTTGGGCTTAAACACCAGAATCCACGCCCTTAAATTAATAAATTGTATGGGCAAAAGATTGTAACCAAGATTGTTAAACCCCTATCAGACCCACAGTTGGACCCGGTCCGACCCGAGTCGAGCTTCAAAACGGCATCCAGAAAGCTCCCCGGTCTGACCCCTAAAGAGGGAGAAGAAGAGAGAGGAAGAGGAACGAAGGAAGGGAGATGGCGGGTGGATCATAGAGGTTAGGTAGTTTTATTTTGTGAAAAATAAGTTTTTAATAGATATATGTAAGATAAATTTTATTTCGGTCATTAAATCTTTAATTTCTACCTTATTTGTATATATATTTAGAAAATATATAAAATGGCTCAAACCGGCCGGACCCCGATCAGACCATTAAAACCTCAAACCCCTTCCTTGACTGGCTCAATGACTTAAACCGGTTTGACAACCTTGATTGTAACTAAACTACCGAAGGAAGGAGGACGCTGAGTAGGGATGGCAACAAAACCCGAACCCACGGGTAACCACCCGACCCAACCCGGTCAACGCGGATAAAATCCGTGTTGACGGGTTTTGGGCCGGGTTTGGGTTTAAACCCGTTCACTATTCATCGGGTTGGGTTGGGTTTGGGTTTAGGTAAACCCGACCCATGGGTACCCACCTACACCCATATAATTAATTTTCTCGGTATATTTAATATTCTAAACAACTAATCTTATATGTTTGTGGAGGCATGTCTAATTTTTTCTTTCTAATTATGTAGAATGAAGTTAATGTTATCGAGTGGAGAATGAAGAAGTTTTCAATTAATCATGTTATTTATGGATAATTTGTGATTTGCTTCAATGTTCTTGAGTTTTCTAGATTGATGTTGAAAAATTTGTATAGTTAATTTGTGATTTGCTTAAATTTTTTGTTATGGTGTTTTATATATGGATAATTTGTATTGAGAGATTGATATTTGACTTTAATTTTGATAGGAACTTGTTATGGTAAATTTTTTACGACAAAAACCCATGGGTACCCATGAACCCGCGGATACCCAGTGGGTTGGGTTGGTTTTGAGTTTTTCAAACCCAGTGAGTTTTACCCTGGATTTTTTTCACGGATAAACCAATGGGTTTGGATTTGGGTTTAGCAATACCCGACCCAACTCGATCCATTGCCATCCCTAACGCTGAGTTATAATTGATTGGTGGAATTAATTTTAGGCTAATTACTATAATGGCTTGAGGGTAATTTGGGAACTCTAGGATATATTAAGTACCGGGTGTTAGAAATTTTTTTAAAGAAAAGTAAACAAACCTGCTTCTCAACTCTCAAAATTTACTGAATTGCTATTCGTCGCCCTGAAATTTAAATTTTATCGCCCTAAAATGCAACAAATTGACATATCTACCCTCAACCCAATTTCAATTCTAGCCCTAACCAAACAATTCCTTCCTTACCCCCAACTCACATTGGTGCCGCCCTCGCCGAGAAAAAGAATCGTCTCCTCCCCTGCTCCTGCCCCAACTCCAATCTGTTGTTGCTGCTGCTACTCGAGCGCGGGAGGGAAGAAGGAAGAAGCCCTACATAACTTAAAATCATTCGTCGTAAATAGAAACTTCAAACACTTCCAGCAATAAAGCTTAATAGAGCATGAAGAACTTATTCAGTAACATAAGGTCATGGCAGAGGTTACAGGGTATCCTTATAATTATAACCATAGAGACTTAGGGTTCAGGAAAAGAAGAGGGTTCTGCTTCTTCTTTCTGCAATGAACTTCATTTCCAGGATAACAAAGAATGGAAACAGGTGGGCATGGAAATCATGATAAGAGTCGGTATTACCATCGGGTTGTTAACAACCCTTCGAATCCAACAAGGCTTAGCATGGATTCTACTCGTACTGATTCTGATGGTAAATGAACGGAGGTCGATAAAGTAAATTTGATTTAATTAGGGCGACCAATAAGAAATTTTAGGGCGACGAATAGCAATGCCCAAAATTTAACCTCATATTCTCCAAACGACTCCTAAATTTGTTTTTTCTTCTCCATTTGCTATCGATCAGTCAGGATTACTTGCTAAAAAGGTTCCTTTTTTTTTATTTTAAGTCTTCTACTCGGCTCTCGCCATTAACTTGTTCCTTTTTTTTTCCATTCCACACTCCAACCCTCCCTTCCTCCTCCTCTCTCCACAATCTTCTTCTACCTCTGTAATTATTCAGTGTTGGTAGTATATACAGATTCACAGTTAAGCTAAAGCCTACCATTACTCTTCTCTCCGCTACTCTTACTACATGTGGGTAGTTCACACTTTTGCTACCGGGTCCTCTCACCATTATTGAACATTAGAGGAGGTGTTTGTTGTTTTCTCTTTTAACCTTTTCTCCCCTTTCCCCTCCTTTCCCTTTCCTTCTGGTTGCTTGTCACCTCACTACTTCGCTCTTCCCCTTCCCTACTGCTAGCTCTTTTCTCAGATGTGGGATCTGGTTTCTGCTTAGAATTTCTGGTGTTGCTCTGCTTATTCTTTTCTCCTTATCCTTCCTAGCTCATTCCCTCATTTTAACCAGGATTTCCCCTTTTTCTGTTGCAGCTTTAAATTCCGTATAGAGAGTGAAAGAGACTAAGCTATGGCTGGAGGTGGCGGTGGAGGGAAGGCAGATGAGCCACAGCCACACCCACCTAAAGAGCAGCTACCCAACATTTCCTACTGCATTACCAGCCCACCTCCATGGCGTGAGTTCCCCCTTTTTTTTTTTTGACTCCTTTCACTTTCTTTTCCTGCTTCTGCTCGTTTCCAATTTTGGCAAACTGTGTTGTCGGTGTGGGATGTGGTCTGCTTTGGGGCGATTTTCCCTAGTGTCTGTGAATCGGGTTCTTCTTTTCTTTTTATATTCTGGATATTCCAGTGTCTACTGCCTCCTTAAAAGATAGAAAGTAACTTTTTCGAGCTTTTTCGCGTTATATGCTGCATCTTGTTGAAAGGGCAAGTGCTGTTTCCGTAAAAGATTAAAGGGTTCTCAGTTCTCACGCACTGCTTGTGCTGAAGATTCTGGTGTTTTTCTTACGACTAATAAAAGTTGAAGGGACGAGATAATACAGCGACGGGTCATTAAAAATAAGCTTCTACTACTTTGAGAATTAATTAATCTCTTGGGTATTTTTATCTCTCTTTAGTTTCTCTGGATTCCAAATGTCCACTTTCTAATCTCCGCCTTTGTATGCTTAGTTCTGGGGGACAAATATGGTTCAATTGCTATGTACCCCTGTTTGGGCTGCGAATGTCCATTGTTTGAAGTCAATGTAGCGAGTAAAGGACCAACTACATCTTTTTTCAACACATTTAACTTGATTGACGAAGAAGAACTTGAATGTCTAATTCAGAACTTTGTGGTTGGGTTTAATGCAGCCGAGGCTATCCTACTTGGTTTCCAGCACTATCTTGTGATGCTTGGGACTACTGTTCTCATCCCAACTGCCCTTGTCCCGCAAATGGGAGGTGGAAATGTAAGTCCCTGAATTTGGGGCATTGAATTCAGCACTGCCCTGTTTGATTATGTCCTATCTGTCATACTAATGTGACCGAAGTTGCATTTGGTATTTGCAGAAGGAGAAGGCGCAAGTGATTCAGACCCTGCTCTTTGTTTCTGGTTTGAACACATTGCTTCAGAGTATGTTTGGTTCTAGATTGCCTGCTGTCATTGGGGGCTCTTACACCTTTGTCCCAACTACAATCTCAATCATCCTTGCGGGTCGATTCAGTGACAATCTAGACCCTGTTGAGGTTTTCCTATTCATCCTTCTCTTCTTGTTGCCCTTGGATTATGCCTTGTAGTGATTGTTCTTTATGATCGTTGACTCAAATTCAATGCGACTGGCATTTTTTGCAGAAATTCAAGCGGATAATGCGGGCAATCCAAGGTGCACTAATTGTTGCTTCAACTCTTCAGATTGTTCTGGGATTCAGTGGCCTCTGGCGCAATGTGACCAGGTTAGTTTGAAGCTGAATTAGTTACCATGTAAGAGAAGCTTTGTCAAGTCTTGCTTTTCTGTTCCATTTATTGGATTTCATTTTGTCCACCACTTGCTGTCACCTTTCACGTTTTAGTTTTGGGATATATTCTATAGGATTCTGTAGCAGAACTATACAGTTCATTTTAGATCGTAACAGTGGATGACTTATAGGCTACTAGCTTCATGTTAAAATTGAGCGGGGCCTAATAGTTGTTCCTTTATCAGGTTCCTGAGTCCACTTTCTGCTGTTCCATTGGTCAGCCTCGTCGGCTTTGGCTTGTATGAGCTTGGCTTTCCTGGGGTAAGTTAGTTTAGATGCACTACATTGGGTGTGCAGAGAATGATGTAGAAATGTCATCTTAATGCTGATAATGATTTTCTTGCGGTGAATGCTTAGGTTGCGAAATGTGTTGAGATTGGCCTACCAGAGCTTGTCATATTGCTGTTTGTTTCACAGGTTTGTTTTAGTTGACTTGTCCCCTTGCATTTTGGTCTCCTTGAGTTTGTTTTTGTGTCTGTTGGTTGAAGTAATTGACCGATAATGGTTTTTGATTTTCCAGTATATGCCTCACGTGATAAAGAAAGGGAAACATATCTTTGATCGGTTTGCTGTCATATTTGCAATTGTAATTGTCTGGATATATGCACACCTACTCACAGTTGGTGGAGCTTATAATGGTGCAGCACCAAAGACACAAGTAACTTGCCGCACGGATCGTGCTGGATTGATTGATGCTGCTCCATGGTAAGGTTTCTCTACTTTGAAGTGGTTCTCTGCTGTAGCTTTCACCCTTTCATTTAACAAAATAGTTTAAGAGAAATGTTTCTGCATCACATGCATGGTGTCGTCCAAGTTTTCCTGTGACTTTTGCAACTGCCCAGTCATCTCTGCAGCATCTTAAATTAATGGAAATCGCTCTGTAGCAGAAGAGAATTACTTAACATAATCCCATGCTCTTCCTTGCATTGATGTTAAAAGTTTTGGTATTTTGAGGGTGAATATTGTCTTCAACCCATGCTAAACTAGCTGCAAAATTTGGTATTTGATGCTAAACTTCCTGAGTATCTTTCTTGTATAAAATGTCCTGCTTTGAAGGGGAGGCTGGATATGAGTTCCTTTGTTGGAATACGCCTGTTTGGAACATTTTCACCTGTGTTTTGTTTGAATTGTTGCTTCCTACTGCTTTGTTGCAGTTGAAAGATCTATGACCAGTCAAGATTATGGTCAAATTTTTATCAGTTCCTAAAGCTTGTTTACTCGTGTTGTTGATTCTCTCTTGGAATATGTCCCTAAACTGTTTCGTATTGATGGATCTGCAGGATAAGGGTTCCTTATCCGTTCCAATGGGGAGCACCCTCCTTTGATGCTGGTGAAGCCTTTGCTATGATGATGGCTTCTTTCGTTGCTCTTGTTGAGGTATGTTATTAGTTTCCCTATGTTTCATTGCTTCTGTTCTATTTAACTGCAGCTGAAGTGCACAAGTTTGCACGCTGCCTGATGTTTGATATTGAGACATGGATTCTTATCGTAGCATTTTTTTATATATTTATATGATTAATCCATTTGTGAATAAACAGTCTACTGGTGCCTTCATAGCTGTATCGAGGTATGCTAGTGCAACTCCCATGCCACCTTCGGTTCTCAGTCGGGGTGTTGGTTGGCAGGTAAGTTGAATCACTGCCCCTTACAGACCATTCACTTGTATTTGTTCGTAGCACAAACATTATCATATGAGATGCGTCTCTGCAACACTTAAATTTAAGTTCACGTTCCATCTAAAGCCCTACAAAGGAGGATTTAGGGTGTGTTATCTGCTTCCTTTAAAAGTCAATATGAGGAGCGTACTTGCTAGTTGCTACCTTCCAATTTCTCAAAATATCCTCTTAGTGGTGATGAATCAGTGTCCATGTTTGGGGAATTGGTGGTGGGGACAGAATCAAGTTTGGCTCACTGAACTGTAATGCAGAAGATGAACTTGCTTTGGTTGTTTGTCATTCGTTTTAAAAAGGCAGTTTCGTTTGCCGTGTCATTAAAAAATTAACGGAGATAACGGAATCTGACAGAGACTAACGGCCGGTGACTAATGGTGAAACGAATCGTAAAGTTAGTGGCTAATATGAAAGAAAAGTAATTCTGATGGCAAACGTGAAAGATTTATATAATTTGGGTGACCAAACGTGTAATTTAGCCTTTTAAAAAGTATCAGTTTAACACTGCCATTGCACTTAAGCATGCCATGGAAGTGAGCATGTCTCTTAATCATTCATGTTGGAACTGTGTTAATGTCCTAATACCTACTCATATGTGAAAAGAAACTTGAGTTCAAACGTCTTAAACATAGCTGCATTTCAGTGGTAGAAACAAACCATTTGAAATGAGATACCAACTTTTTTTGTTGTCTCTTTTTTTGCTGCAGGGAGTAGCCATTTTGCTCTCTGGCTTGTTTGGAACTGTGAATGGTTCATCTGTGTCAGTGTAAGCCCATGACTATGATATCCCGCCAGTTAGTCTAAATTTCTGCTTCTGCATAGGATCATACTTCCCTTTACTTATTCGATCGAGTCTGTACAGAGAGAATGCTGGTCTTTTGGCGTTAACAAGAGTTGGCAGCCGAAGGGTAGTCCAGATATCTGCTGGATTCATGATTTTCTTCTCCATCCTTGGTATGTCTTCTAAGGGTCCGTGGATCTTTCTTGTTTGGACTGAAGCTATTTCAAAATTTGATTAGTGAAACCTTTGCTTCATTATGCAGGAAAATTTGGGGCAGTCTTTGCTTCAATCCCAGCTCCTATAATAGCCGCTCTATACTGCCTTTTCTTTGCTTATGTCGGTATGTGCACATCATTTTGTTAACAAGATAAATGTTCCGATTTGAAGATCTTAGCTTCCTTAATTGTTTTTATAATTCAGACAGAGTACCTAACGCTTAAATTTATTTCCATTGTGGATTTGCAGGTGCTGGAGGTCTTAGCTTCCTTCAATTTTGCAATCTCAACAGCTTCAGAACAAAGTTCATACTAGGCTTCTCCATCTTCATAGGCTTGTCCGTGCCACAATACTTCAATGAGTACACTGCAATCAACGGCTATGGCCCAGTTCACACTGGAGCTAGATGGGTAAATGAAATGCATGCATGGAAATTTGTGGAGAGATAAGTCATGCTGTAAGCTCTAATATATAAAAAAATCCCCTAACATTCTCATCTTATCTTATTTCTTACGACAGTTCAACGACATTGTGAATGTTCCATTCTCATCAGAAGCCTTTGTTGCGGGCATTGTGGCGTACTTCCTGGACACCACACTGCACAAGAAAGACAGTTCTATAAGGAAAGACAGGGGGAAGCACTGGTGGGACAAATTTAAGTCGTTCAAGAGTGACACCAGGAGTGAAGAGTTCTACTCTTTGCCCTTCAACCTCAACAAATACTTCCCATCCGTCTGATAGAAAAGCTCTGATGGGTTTTGACTTGGAAAATATCACCCTGGTTCTCATACCTCTGATCCTTGGATGAAATCGCCTCCTATCATCTGTCAATGTTAATCGATCGGATGCGCTGTCCATATAGCATGATTATTATTAATTACATAAGATAGTTTGTAATTCCTTTTATTTACAAGGTTGCCTCGGTGAGGGAAACATTGTTTTTTGGTTGCAACTTGCAAGTAAATGTGACCAAGGAAATTACACCTGGGAAGTAGCAATGAAGAAGGTTCTGAGTCTCCTCTCCACCCTTTTCCTTCTATCTATTTACCAAAATTTGGACAGATCTTCCCAACTGGAAAGAAAATGACTTTGGGACTGATGCCAAGTTGGACTGCAGAAGGGCAAATTGGACATATGGTCCCTATCAAGTGTCCATTCTCCAATAGGGTACAGTCCCAAACAAGAAGATGACTTGTCCTGCAGAAATGGTTCTGTCGGGAGGCAGCGGGGTTGGGAGGGGCAGAGCAGTAGGTTGGTAAGAGCATCTCCATTCTATTGGTAAACCAATTTTTAGCAATTATCAAAGTTTAGGTGGCAACCCAACTGGCAATTGCTTATTTAGAAAGATTGTTAAATTAGCAAGTCCTTTAGCAATGTCATGTGTGTATATGCTTTTTTTTTTCTTAGTAGTAACTTTTCAATCAAAAAATATTTTGGTAAATTTAAAGTATTGGTTGGGCCTAGCAATTGCAAACAAAATTTAGGGATGTAAGTGGTTTGCAATTCTTTTAATTGAAATTGCTAAATGTGATGATATGGATGTAGGCACCACGTTTAGAAATTGCTAGGGATGGAGATGGTCTAAAAGGCTGAGGAGTCCTAAAGTTGCGATTTCCAATCTCAAGTTTTTGGAATGGTGACAAGGCAACCAACTTTTGACGGTGACTTTTAAAAGTTTCTGGTCCTACTGATGTGACCGCAACCAAACTCATACAAATTGGAACCCAAGATCTTTCTGTTATTGGCAAAATACATTTGTATAGCCAAAATTTTTGCGTTTGTGCCAATAATAGCCAAATTTGGAGAAATACCACTTATAGCCAGAATTTTGAAACTTTTGTGCCAAATATAGCCATTTCTGTTACAAACTTTAACAGTGTTAGAGACTCCGTCAGTTAGTTTAACATTAGGCTGACTAGGACGCCAAATCATTGCACACGTCAGCGACATATCAGCCACATTCGCCACGTAGGTGACATGTCATATTTTTAATTTAAAAAAAAATGAAAAATTCATATATTATTCATAAAGAAAGAAAGGAAAATTTTTATAAAAAAAAGAAACAAAGAAAGAAAAGAAAATCGTTTCTTTGCTTCTGGGTTCGTCTGTGGCTGCTCTATTTGAGATTCGTCGTTCTGCTTTCGGTTCATCGATTTGTTCACTATTCTGCTTATGGGTTCGTCTGCGGCTGCTCTATTTGAGACTGCCACTCCCCGTCGTCGGCTTCTTATTCCCAAGTGTTCCAGCGTCAATAGATCTCCACTCCCGCAGAAACTCCTTCGCCGCTTCCATAGCCGCGAAGACCCAGCTATGCCGAACACAAGTGTTCCAGCGTCAATCGTTCTCCACTCCCGCTTGGATTTTCGTCGGGGAGGAGGGCATTGTGGCTGGGCAACCCCCTGAACGAAGAGGGAAGTGGTGTCGGGGTAGTGGCGGCGGAATCGGCGGCAGTAGTGGTTTGGAAAATTAGGGATTCAAAGAGATAGAAGGGAAAGTGAAAAGGGAGGGATGGGTGAATGAAAGGGACGCCGTCGCTACGGGAGAAACATCTTCCACCACTTCCTCTATCCATCTGCGCCACCGTTTGGAATCCCTATAGCTTCCTTTTTCTTCTTGATTCTACTGGGATTTGGGTCTTTTCTTCTTGGTTCTACAGGAACCCAACTGGGCGATTGCTCTGCATATCGTCCGGATCTTCTACTTCATCGTCACTATCCCAAATCCAACAATCAAACCTCTTCGATTTAGGGTGATCTGAGACGTCGTTGCTTCTCCACGAAGCAGCAGCAGAAGAAGTCGGCCAAGGCGCTGAACGGAGGGATTTTGTGTGGCAGAAAGTTGAATCGAATTTTCATCCGCCAAAGATGATGGTTTGGGTTGGAGCTGGCGACGATTGCACGTTGCAGATCTATGCGCAATCTTCACATATCTCTACGTTGGCTTCTTCTCCGACGATCCGGTCGCTATCACGGTGGGGAAATTGAAATTTCCTCTCTGTGTTTTTCCCAACTTAGAGACCCTAGCTAAACTGCAGCTCCAGGTGATAGTTGTTGAAAAAAAGAAGATGGAAGAGGGGTTTTGTAGCTTTGTGGATATGGGTTTGACGAAGAGAGGTGGGACTTTTGGGAAAGAAAAGAGGGATCGAAGAAAAGAGGGATTTAGAGAGGTGGGATGAAGCAGCGAAGGGCGATAAGAAAAGAGGGTAGGTTGGGAGAATAGAAGTTTTTTGTTTTATTTATATTTAATTTTAGTTCTATGAATCAAAAGACACGACCATTTGAAAATTTTAAATATTATTCTTTTATTAAATTTTTAATTAAATCCACGTGGAAAATACCTACAGGACAGATCGGACAATCCGTTAGTCTAGTCAGCACGTTAACTCACACCGTCAAAGAATTGGATGGAAGTGGCTATTTTTGGTATTTCGCCAAAAGTGGCTATATTTGTCCAAACCGTCAAAGTTTTGGCTACACAAGTGTATTTTGCCATTCTTTTTCTAGGCTTGATTCCTTGCTTACAATCTTAATCTTTTTTTCAATAATTACAATCTTAATCAATGCCTTCAATTAAACTCTAAAATCAATCAAGAACTTTCTCTCTCTCTCTCTCTTTCTCTCACTAGAACTTCCCTTTGGTATTTTGGGTCGAAACCCTAGAGAGAGAATCAAATTCTTCTCCAAAACCAGCTCTCCTTTCTCTCTCCCCGCTGCTTTCTTTATATTTGCCTGATAGTTGATTCGGGCCCAAATGTACACATTTTACACCTCATTTCTTATTCGTTTAGCTTATTAGATCATCGTTCCTCGACATATTTCACTCTAGGTTATGCTTGTTTTGATACATTTCATGTCCTAACATGTGTGGGAGGGTCGAGGACGAGTTTCGGGATAATTGGAGGTCAAAAAGCGCAAAAACCGAAGAAAAGTCCAAAGTCCGTGACAATTGCCCCGTAACAGTGAAGCGCAGGTGGCAGGAAGCAGCCGCAGTTCACGGACAAACCAGGCAGTTCACGGTCAGACAAGGCAGTTCACGGTCTCCCAAGACCGTGAACCGGAACCACAAACCGTGAACAGCGAGGCGTCCAGCGAGGTTTCAGAAGTTACTAACGCCAAGGCAATCACGGTCTCTAAGACCGTGAACTTGGATCACAAACCGTGAACCCAGGAGAGTGAAGCGGTGCGTTTCGGAGACAACACTGAGTTCACGGACGCGTGCTGATGTTCACGGTCGTGAACTGGCCAATGCAGCCATGAACTGGGAACTTTCGGGCAAATATGAAGACATCAGCGGGGAGAGAGAAATGAGAGCTGGTTTTGGAGAGGAATTGGTTACTTTCTCTAGGTTTTGATCCCAAAACACCAAAGGGGAGTTCTAGTGAGAGAGAGAGAGAGAGAGTGCTTGAGTGATCTTAGAGCTTAATTGGAGGCTTGGGTTGATCTTGAAGACAAGGATTCAAGCCTAGAAGAAGAAGATCTTGGGCCCAATTTGTATTCTCTCTCTTCTCTCTAGAAACTCACCCTCTTCTCTTGGGTTTAAGAACCCCAGGTCTAGATTTTGTGTTGTTGTTGATGTATGTGACAAATTCCTTGTTTGATTGAGTTTATTATCTAATTGATGCATGTTTTAATGAATGACATGAGTTTGGATTCCATTTTCATGTCTTGAGATTTTGACCTAGGAGGGAGATAACCCCCTTAGAGCCCCCCTATTGGCGTCTTTGGGTCACTCCTATCGTATATTGTCTGGCTAATCCCCGAGGGAGTTGACTCGATCCACCTCCTATCAATATACGAAACCCTAGGTTGAACAGAGCACCTACCCATCCACCAATCCGTCGTTCCGGTCATTCCCGAGTGAGTCTATATATCTCTTAACGGTAGGATAGTGAATCGATTAAGCGGGAATAGTACTAAACATCGTTCCATTTGACGGAACCAATGCAGTCAAAAACGCGATTCTACCTAGAAACGGAAGATGGGTAAAATCGTAAAACGTAGAATCAAAACGTAAAAACGTAAGTTTTTTATGCATCCTGTAGAGTAGCTAGAAATCTGTAAAATTCGGCATGTACTATGGAAAATATGAGTGTACACATTTCAAATAAATGAGTAAATACCTGCAATTTATGTTTAAAATAGACAAAAACTCATAACATCTAAATAATAAGTTCATAAACATAAATCATAACTCACAAATGAGTTAAAAGAAAAATAGACAAAAACTCACAAATCATAACTCATAGCAAGAATTTCTTTTATGTAAAAAATAAATTCTCTAAATAATCATCAACATCAGCTAAGCACAGCCGCCTAATTCATGTGTTCTAGTAATATATATATATATGCATTACGGACAAAAGATTAGGGAAGGCTTACTTTACTTGCTTGTTTGGTGTTCCATACTAGTTCCGTAGCGTTCTTCTTTGGTTGAGGAGACTGCTGGCGCCGCTGCAATTCAATTTTCTTCCCCTCGTCGGCGGAGACTGCTGGCGCCACTGGAGACTGCTGGAACGGTGGTCGTCGCTGCTTGCCGGCCGCTGGAGACTGCTGGCGACGGTGGAGAGGTCGCCCCTTGCCGGGCGCCGCTGTGGTTCTTCCTTGCCGCCGCTGTGGTTCTTCCTTGCTCCCATCGGCAGTAGAGCCCGATACCCTCAATTAGGGTTGTGTTGCGACTTGCGATTTCTGTTTGGGGGGGGCTCGGCAGATGAGCCCGATACCCATCAATTCCCCTTACGTTTTTTTAAGCTCTTAAACGGCATCGTTTAGAGGAAACTTGGCCATTTTTTGTCAATGTTCGGAATCGCATAAAAACGGTGGGAAAACGCGTTTCTAACCGTTTTCACCGATTTTAACGTTTCCACCTACGATTTTGAGCGATTTTGAACACCATACGCTTTTAGGTAGAAACTTAAACGTTTTGGTGACCTAGATACGTAAAAACGTACGTTTTTACGACTTGATGCGCGATTTTGACTGCACTGGACGGAACTAGGAGGATTCGAACCCAAGAGAGCTCCGCACCTTGTAAATAGCTAGCTTAGTGGTTTGTCTAAGTTAGTTTAATTCTATCAATCACTATCCTAGGTTGGCTAGATAACGAACCCTAAACCCGAAGTAGGGTAAGCCTAGATCCTCGTGGTACGATAAATTCTTATTGCTTGCTTGCCTTATGCTACACCCTGTCGGCAGTTATACTTGGCCGTCGATTGGGACGTTGTAGTTAGAACGAGTCAAGTTATTGGCGTCGTTGCCGGCGAACCATTCTAGGTTATTTGAAAAAGGTTTAGGTCGTTAATTTAGCCATTTTTTGTTTTGTTAACCACTCTTATCTTAGAAGGGTAGTTTGTGTTTGTTTGATTTTGTTTTTGTGTTTTTGTTTGTGTAGGTTATGAATCATGGATCCCAATGGATTCTACAAAAGGTGGGGGAGGGGGGTATCAGCAACCACCCGAATGAGAGTACCCCGGAGCTTCATGGAGTGAAAAAGAAGGGGGAAGCCAAGGATCCGGGTTCCATTACCAACCCCCCTTCCAAGAAGAACAACCATACCATTGGGGATATGAAGAGGTTTCACCATATCAAGAAGATTTCCCTCCACAAACCGAGGAGTAATCCAAGTTTGAGTTGGCCATGGAAGCCTTAATGGGACAATCATCAAGACCATGTGCCACTCCACAACCGGAGCTAAAGAGAAACTGAGAGCTCATGGTGGAGAAATTTGCCCCGGGTACCGACGAGGGATGCTCCAATTTGGACCTTCCCATCACCGGTCCTATCGACTCAACCTTTCTTCGGGGATCGGAGGAGCTCCTTCGACGCACAGAGAGGCTAGAAGGGCTTTTAGAGCAAGCATGTGCACAACTTGCTCACAATCGCCTCCTACCATTGGAAGAAAGAGAGGAAGTCGAAGAGGAGAGCCATGAGAATTTTGGAAGAACGAGCTCCGGCATGGATTTCCAACCCCTCCCTCCTCCCGGTTTGACACTAGAAGAGGAAGTGGCACGAGCTTGTGAAAGCTAGCGCCTCTCATCATTGGAGGAGAAGGTGGAACGGGCTTGTGCAAGCTATCACCTCTCATTATTGGAGGAGAACGAGGAGGTTGAATGGGCGATCAATGACAACCGTGTGGAGCAAGACAAACTCACCCCGGAGAGCTCTCGTGGTGAGGATGAACAAGAAGGTTGCATTGATGACTCCCATCACTTTCCCTTTCCTGAAAGCAACTTTGAACACCAAGACTCGAGTGTGGAGGAGCAAGAGAATCCTTTCTACGATCTTGCATGGCACCTTGCCCTCCAAACCGTGCTTGAAGACATGAAAGAGAAGGAGAAAGAAGAGGAGGAAGTAAGCATTGAATAAGGAGAAAATCTTGATTGTCCCCAAGGGGAAGAACACATTGATGAAGAAGGAAGGGAGGTTGAAGAAGAAGAAGAAGGTGCAAGTGAAGTCCAAGATGAGGACGAGGTCGAGATGGATGAAGCATCCACAAGTTACGAGGGCTATGAAAGATATCCACCCGACCTCGACGCGCTACTTGAGAAGGACCCATTTGCGGCTCTTTGCCAAGCCAATTCCAAACCATCGACGATCCCTCTTGGTAGATGCAATGGAGACCAATCGCGAGTTTGCACTACGTGGTATGGGGCAAAGAGAAGAAGAGGTCTTGTGGGTGGAGCCTCAACGCAACTCAAGTTTACGATCCCTCATTCATGGACACATCCAATGCTCATGACTTGAGACACCACCTCACCGACAAGAACCTCAACTTCACAGAGATTCTTGGGTGGACCGAAACTTGAAGAGCAACCGTCCGGCACACGACGCTAAAGAAGCGCTTGGTGGGAGGCAACCCAACTATCAACAGTTCGCATTTCTTTTCCATTCAATAAGAAGACCATTGGAGAGATTTTAGTGGTGTTTTGCCGTCTCCTTGCTCTTTCGGATCTCGCCCAACCTCCGATCCCGACCACCAGCATTCACATTATATCCGGTAACATCGTTCTACCTCCTTTCTTTACGCCATTGAGGGCAATGTCAAGTTTAAGTGTGGGGGGATAGTCTATTGTGCATGTGTGTGAATGATTGGTGTGGTTTTGAATGCTTGGAGCCTCGTTGTATGCCCAAATTTGAAAAAAATTTAGGGCTCCGAGCAGTGTCTGCATGATCAAAGTGGCCGGTTTGTGGATGAATCTCGTGTTTATTGGCATCAACCTTGAATTTTTGCATGTGATCGAGTATATCCTATGATGATGACTGAGAGGTGCATTAGGATAGTGCAAAGGTTTAGTTCTCATGTGTGCAAAAATGAATGGATGTCTTGACTCGATTACTTGTTGATTACAATTGCCATGCATTGTGTTTTGTGAATTGGAATAGATGGTTGGGTGATTAGGTAGCCATGTGAGCTTTGAACCGATTGTTTTCTTCTTGTGTGCTTAGATCCCTCTTACCATGGCAAGTAACATCACAGTAGTCACTAGTGAGTATGATGGAGGCATAGGTTTAGTCCACGCCCAATTGTTGATTGTCCCGAAACATCTTATCCCCTAGTCAAACCCCTTTGAGCCGTGTGACTTGTGAGGTCGTTCTCTTTTAGGAGCTTGTTGCTTTTGAGCTTAATGGTGCTTGATAGAACGACCCATCATTCCTTTATTCATGTCCAGACCATTGTAGGCCATCCTTGTGTCCCGGAGCTATTGCTTTTGAGCTCCAAATGAGGTTCTACATAGGAGGAGTTTACAAGGTTCCTGCTAGGTATGAAAGATGAACCTAGTGTTGGAGGAAGTTCTTAAAAGAGAGCATTGGTTGTTAAATGTTAAGGTGACAAATGTTTTACTCTCTAGTACCCCCCTCAAAAAGAAAAGAAAAGAAAAGGCAAGAAAAGAGAAACGAAAAAGTGGTAATAAAATGGGGTAAATTAAAGCAGGGAGTTGCGACAAAAGTCTAAGTGTATGCTCTACAGAGGGCTTCTTGGCAATCAAGCCATTGAAGCACCTAAATTGCTGTGAACCTCCTTCACTACTATGTTTGAATTATGGATAGCAAGATTGACTAATGAAGTGTGCTTGAATGTGGTTAGTGATTGGTGATAGTTTGGAAGAAGGGAAGTGAGGTTTAGGCAGATGCTAGTGGTCGTTGATTGTAGAGAAGGTTCTTAGTCGAAACCATAGAACCTTTGGTTGTAAGGTGAAGATGTAGGACCTCATGTTGTGTTTGCCACCACCCAAAAAGTCTTTTCCTCATGTCCAAGAGAATTGCCAGTCATTTGAACCCGTGTCTAAGACCTCTGGACAAGCTAGTGAGGACAACCGATCCATGAACTCTAGCATTTAGAGGTTGCTGCCATGGTGAAGAGACGATAGGGCCGAGTGTTGATGATTGTGCACGTCTTTTACAACAAATGGTCCCGACCCCACTAGTCAAGAGAGTGAGTGATTCATTCTTGTTTTGCATGTCATATCATACCCAAGTGAGGACCAATTTTGCCCATTCGTTTGTTCTTTGGACTTGAACTC
This sequence comes from Linum tenue, assembly GCA_946122785.1. Lineage (NCBI taxonomy): Eukaryota > Viridiplantae > Streptophyta > Magnoliopsida > Malpighiales > Linaceae > Linum > Linum tenue. Next base: position 16,866,062 of record CAMGYJ010000010.1, on the reverse strand, counting down.
TATGCATGGTTAGTTGTGGTTGACGAGTGATCTTGTTGAGACTTGCATTGATTCATGAACAAGGTGAGAACTTTTCGTTTGCCCGTTTTGGTGACCTCGAATGTCGTTTGTGGTGGAGGCCAGTATCGTTTACAATGGTTCATGTGTTGAGGTCCAATAGCCATTGAGATTCACCACTTTGTGCCATTTGATTTGTCTCCAAGTTATCTTATTAGGTTGAGAGAGTACCTTGTGTGAAATGGTTTACTTGGGGACAAGCAAACGTCTAAGTGTGGGGGAGTGATTCGAGCCCAAATATACACATTTTACCCCTCATTTCTTATTCGTTTAGCTTAGTAGATCATCGTTCCTTGACATATTTCATGCTAGGTGGTGCTTGTTTTGATACATTTAAGCTCATAGCACATGTGGAAGAGTTGAGGACGAGTTTCGGGATAATTGAAGGTCGAAAAGCGCAAAAATCGAAGAAAAGTCCAAAGTCCGTGACAATTGCCCCGTAACAGTGAAGCACAGGCGTCCAGGAAGAAGATGCAGTTCACGATCGGACAAGGCAGTTCACGGTCTCCCAAGACCGTGAACTGGAACCACAAACCGTGAACAATGAGGCGTCCAGCGAAATTTCAGAGGTTACTGACGCCAAGGCAGTTCACGGTCACTAAGACCCTGAACTTGGAGCACAAACCGTGAACCCAGGAGAGTGAAACAGTGCCTTTCAGAGATGACACTGAGTTCACGGACGTGTGTTGATGTTCACGACCATGAACTGGCCAACGCGACCGTGAAATGGGCACTTTCGGGCAAATATGAAGACATCAGCGGGGAGAGAGAAAGGAGAGCTGGTTTTTGGAGAGGAATTGGTTTCTTTCTCTAGGTTTTGATCCCAAAATATCAAAGGGGAGTTCTAGTGAGAGAGAGAGAGAGAGAGAGAGAGAGAGAGAGAGAGAGAGTGCTTGAGTGATCTTGGAGCTTAATTGGAGGCTTGGGTTGATATCGAAGACAAGGATTTAAGCCTAGAAGAAGAAGAAGATCATGGGCCCAATTTGTAATCTTTCTCTTCTCTCTCTAGAAACTCACCCTCTTCTCTTGGGTTTAAGAACCCTAGGGCTAGATTTTGTGTTGTTATTGATGTATGTGACAAATTCCTTGTTTGATTGAGTTTATCATCTAATTGATGGATGTTTTAATGAATGACATGAGTTTGGATTCCATTTTCATGTCTTGAGCTTTTGACCTAGGAGGGAGATAACCCCCTTAGAGCCTCCCTATTGGCGTCTTTGGGTCACTCCTATCGTATATTGTCTGGCTAATCCCCGAGGGAGTTGACTCGATCCACCTCCTAGAGATATACGAAACCCTAGGTTGAACAGAGAACCTACCCATCCACCAATCCGCCGTTCTGGGTCATTCCCGAGTGAGTATATCTCTTAACGGTAGGATAGTGAATCGATTAAGCGGGAATAGTACTCAACATCATTCCATTTGACGGAACTAGGAGGATTCGAACCCAAGAGAGCTCCCCATCTTGAAAAAGCTAGGTTAGTGGTTAGTCTAGGTTAGTTAGTTTAATTCTATCAATCACTATCCTAGAATGGCTTGATAACGAACCCTAAACCTGAAGTAGGGTAAGCCTAGATCCCCGTGGTATGATAAATTCTTATTGCTTTCTTGCCCTATGCTACACCCGGTCGGCGGTTATACTTGACCGTTGATTGGGATGTTGTAGTTAGAACGAGTCAATAGGGTCGACTTCATGGTCTGGGCTTGAGTTGACTGTATTAGCGACTGTGAACTGACTGGGATCGCGCGAGGTGTGCATTTGCTTCTGGAATTTGGCCACTTCACTATATGAGGGTGATTATTACGGTCTTGGGATCGTGATAAATGAGTTCTGTCCTTGAAGTCTTGCTCTTCACTCCCTGGGGGTGATTTTCACGGTCTAAGGGCGTGACATTTGCCTCCAACCCGTGAACAGTGCTCAGCCTCCACTTTTTGGCTCATTTTTACCTCCGAATGACCCGAAACTCGTCCAGGACCTTCCCGCATGTACTAGTACCTGCAATGTGACAAAAGAAGCACAATCCAACGTAAAATAGGTCAAGGGACGATGATAACGAAGTCAAACAGTCAACAGATGAGTGCTAAAATATGTGTAATTGAGCCCGAATCATTGAGGTTGACGGTTCAAGTCCCCCCTAAGTTAATAACATCCATGTCATACTTGCAGCTTGAATTATGCAAGTGCTTAAGCTTGGGATTCGGAGGACGGGTCTGTTGCTTAATAAGACACTACAGGGTGTTAGTTGTAGGGCTGACTTTCCGTCTTCAGCTTCTTTTTGAGGGGTTTGTCTCTGTCGCCGCTTTGGCCTCGGTCGATGGTCTTTGTGACCTCCTGTCCCCATGCTAAAACTCAACGTGTTTTTCATATCCATGCCTTCCTTTTCCAGTCCAACCATACCTATTTCCATACCAAACACCTTGCCCTTCCTGCCATCAGCTCCTCCTTTGCCCTCTTTGTTAGAGATGGATTAGGAATAATCTTATATTTCCTTGTCCATCTAGTATAGTTCTTAATGTTTCCATGTCCTTTTAGTATTGTGGTTCTCTTACTTATTGTCCAAGTCTTGTAATCTATATAAACCTCTTTGTGGTTTCATAATAATACACACCACTATTCCTAAAACTCCTATATGGTATCAGAGCCTCTAGCTTAACAGCCTTGATCCAGGAACCCTAAAACCTTTTTTTTTTCTCCTTCACCGGCGAGATGAGTCCTCACTCTCCTGGTTAATTCCCTCCTCCCTTCCGCAAACTTAAACCCTGCATCCCACAATTGCCTTTCATGTTATTATGTTTTCCTTGTTTTTATTTCCCAAATAATTTCGTTAGTTTTTTTTATTCAGTTTGATAGGGTTTTCATTTTATCCCTAATCTTCTTCCTTCTCTCTCGTCCCCAGCAGCGCCAAAAGCATCCCATTGTCCTAGTGTCTAAAGTGTTATTCCCCAAATCAATCTTTCATCGATTACTCATCCCGATTTTTCATTGTCGCCATGACTCGCTATGACACAACTCCTAACAATGGCCAAGTGTGACCAATGAAAGAGACTGCAGTATAGTGGCTCAAGTAATAAATATCGAATCCACGGGTCTCTAGAGTTACTATTACTCAGCTTCAGTTCATTATCTAGCAAAACAGATTAAGATGCAAGAACTAAAACTACTCTAGCAAACTACAGTTAAAGTTAATCTAATTACAGGTTGGGAACTCACTTAGGTATGATTCCCCCTAGCCACTAGCCAGATTAACGATTGATGATCTCTAACTTGTTTCACTTTCATTCACAATGCGGAGAATCCTTGACTAGACCTTGAGTCTCGACTAAAGGAACAAGGCCCTCTTGTGTCAATTGCCTAGAGGGACGTATCCTTCTCTAGAACAATCGATCAAGGCGTTCTGAACTAGACTCCCTCTATCGAATGAGGTTCTCAATCGATACAAAGCAGTGAATCAACCCTCGACTAAAGCAATCGATCCACTACTATCAATCTATGGTGCTCTATTGACCTAATCAGGTATTCGCTCTCATAGGATCAAAGCAGAATCAATAATCTCGACTAAAGCAGAATTGAATCGTGAAAACATGCATAGATTGAATATGAACTCAAGATTATCAAGTCAGAGTACTCATACAATCATCCAATCAAACAAACATAGCTAGGGTTCCTCAAAACCTAAGTGAAGGGAAGTTACTCCATAGAGAAGAGAGAGACTGCAGTAAGAATCTTCAGATGATCAGTCTTCAAGTCCGGGCTTGTTCCTCGAGCTTCCAAGGCGAAGAAATCCTCCAATTCCACTCCAAGAATGCCCTCAAATCGCTCTCTCTCTCTTTGGTTCCTCCCTAGGGTGTTTGGGATCCAAAACCCAGCTCTCCCCCTCAAAAACGCACAAAACAGGCTTTTATCAGCCTGCGTTCGCGATCCCCGGTCGAAATACCCGGTCGGGTATTTTGGGTTTCGACCGGGTATTATCGCAGCGCACCGTTTCAGTCAAAGGAGAAATCCCCGGTCACTCGCCATAATCCCCGACCGGGGATTTTGCTGTTGTGCCTGGGCCCCTCTCTGCTTCTCGGGCGCCCAAAAGTGATGAATACCCGGTCGGGTATTTGGCCACCTGACCGGGTATTTTCCTCCTACTGCCCACTTCGTCCCAACTTCGCTCCTTTCGACCCAGAACTCGTTTCTCCGCCTCGATTCCAACGCCGGGACCTGAAATATGACATAAACACACAACCTAGCGTAAAATCGGCTTAAAACACGAGATTCCACATCACAAACGGCTTCAGAATAGGGGTGAAAACATGTATAATTATCGGTCTATCAAACTCCCCCACACTTAACCGTTTGCTTGTCCCCAAGCAAACCTAACTCAAACCAATGCAACTCTCCAGACCTCTATAGCAACAAACAACCTTGATCGTAGGTAGAGGACTTCCTAGATCATTTAGCAACTTACGAGGTCAACCGACGCACAAGTCATCTCATAGCTTCTTCGGCGAGAGCACTAGTCTCGAGTCAGCATCATGGCAAATAGTGAACAGAGGACAAATGATTCGTGGATGAGGAGACTCTCAAAAACAAAAGATCATGGACTCACATTGTTCAAGGTGCTCGATTTTCTTCTTGAAGATGGTTGGAACCCCTTTTCTTTCTTCTTTTTGCTTGTTTTTCTGTTTTTTTTTTTTTCCAAGGGTTCCAACCTGTTTTTGCAGAAAACGAGGGCTCCCACCTAGCAAAGGTTTTGCGGGAGCCCGGCTCTTACCGGTCATGCCAGGAGTAGTTGTCTCGAGCCTCGTGCGGGGGAAAGACATGTAAGGGGGCTGGAGGTAGTAGGTGGAAATTGGGAACGGATTCCCGTCTCCCCTTACACACTTTCGCCCTATTCGCACGGGAGACGTTATTTTAAAGCACATTTTCGAGCACCTGTTATTTTCAAAACATGATACAAGAGTCCATGACAGGCAGAGAGTCTACAACACCACAAAATTCAAGGGTCCTAAGATCACTAATTCACTCAATCAACCAACACAATATGAAGAAGAAATGAGACTTCTTAAATGCATCAACATCCTCCATAGTGCTACACTACCTCCCTAGGTTGCAAATCACTACAGAGACTGTCAATTCAAAGCATACTGAGCAGGCAATTGCAAGGAACACGTACTTGGAGCCCTCAAATTTTAAAAATTTGGACAGTGGACTAGGCTCCAAGCACACAAACAGCCAAACATTCACCCGCATACATAGTCGAACACCCCCCCACACTTAAGCACGACATTGTCCTCAATGGAGGAAAGATAAGGAGGGTAGAACGAAGTTACCAGATCCAGGGCGAACGACGGTGGGCGAGGCAGGCGGTGCATTCCAAGAGGAGAGAGTAGTCGAAACACAAACACCACACAAAATCTCACAAAGGTTGAGTTATTGACTCTAAAATCAAATAACAAAACTGACTCTACCGAGGAGAAAAAGATAAAGAAATGCAAACCGACTGGTTGGGTTGCCTCCCAACAAGCGCTTCTTTCACGTCGTGAGCCGGACGATGGCTCCTAAGTTTCGGTCCACCCCAAAACCTCCTTGAAGTTGAGGTTCTCGTCAATGAGGTGGAGTCTCAAGTCACGAGCATGTGGTATGACAGGTGATGGAAGCTCGTGCACTTGATGCGGATGAAGTCTCCACCTTCGAAACCTCTTCTTCTCTTCTCTCGTCTCATTGCCCCAAACCAGATATGACAACATCGATCGACCACCATCGCATCCACCCAGAGGGACCGATGTCGACGTGGCCTTGCCATGGCAAAGAGACACTGCAAATGGATCCTTGCTAAGTAGTTCCTCGAAGTTTGGTGGAGATATTAAATGTAACTCATGGCCGGTGCAGGCCTCTTCCACCTCAACTTCGTCCTCAGCCTGGACGCCAATTGCTCCTTCAACCTCCCTTCCTTGATCATGTGGTATCACCCCTGGGAAATGATCAAGAACTCCTCCTGCTTCACTTTCGTCGACCTCCACAACTTCTTTCTGCACCCTTTCTTGCTCTTCTTCTTCTAGCACGGATTGGAGAGCAAGTTGCCAAGCAATTTCTTTCATGAGATCTTCTTCCATCTCCTCACTCATGCCCGCCTCTTCAAAGCTCAGTTCGGGATGTGGGAAGGTGTGGTCGGCTATGCTATGACATTCCTGATCATGATCATCACGGGAGCTCTCCGTGACAACTTCTGTGTGCTCCACAATGTCCTCGTAGCCTTCTTCTTCCTCGTCCTCTTCTAGTATGGTAGCAGAAGGGTGATCCGGAGCAGGTTGCACACAAGCTCGCTCAAGATCATCGACGCTCTTCTTAAGGCTCATGAGGATCTCCTCTGTTTCCCAAAAGGCCTGGGTACAAAGATCCAGCCTGACACATGATCTCTCGCTGTCTTGAGCAAACTGCTCCATAAGAAGCCTCAATTCATAGTTTGGATCTGGCTGTGGAGTGTAGCATGGCTCTGCAGAATGGCCCGTGAAGGCCGCCATGGGTAACTCCATCTCTGATGGCCCTTCAGGTTATGGAAGAAAGTCTTCTTGGTAATGAGGTTGTTCTTGATATGCCCAGGGGTCCGATTGTTCTCCGTAGTAAGGGGGTTGGTACTGGAACCCGGATCCATAGTCTTCTCCTCCTTGGTTGCTCCAGGGGGTCTCGGGGTAATACCACTCGGACGGTGGTGGATACCCCCAATGATTGGAGAAGCCATGAGGATCCATGATTCAGATATGCACCAACAAAAACAAAACACCCAAGTGAAAAGCAAGGGTGGAAAAGAAAAGAAAAGAAAAACGCCAAAGTAACAAACTTCTGTCTTTCCTAATACTCTAGCGTAAAATCGGCTTAAAACACGAGATTCCACATCACAAACGGCTTCAGAATAGGGGTGAAAACATGTATAATTATCTGTCTATCACGCCAACTCTGCTAAATTTTTGTGCTACGAAGCTCGATCACTGCCGCCTTACTTCGGAGATGAGGCTCCGGCTTTTACAGCTGATTGCTCAAGAGTTTGTATGGTATGGAGTCCACAGTCAATCTCTAGCCATCTCTCCTTTGTGTGTATGGAACAAAGGAAGTTTCTCCGACCACAGTCATTCGGATGAATTCTTCGTGTCCTACACCCGTTTACGTTTATTGGTATCGTTAAAACCAATTGATTATTGTTCATCTCGTTTCCGGTCAATTTTGACGACGAGTGAGTTTCGTTGCAACGTATGAATTGCAAGTTTGATGATTTCTTCTTCTCCAAGACGACGGTTAGTTGGTTTCGCTCTTCAAGCACGAGAGTTCGGCGAGTTTGCATCACATTCTACATCATCACATTGCGGGGGCGTGCTCTTCAAGATTGGGGTATTTTGGTCAAGATTGATGTTGTTATTCACACCATCATCTTGCGGGGGCGTGTTAGAGATAGATTAGGAATAATCTTATATTTCCTTGTCCATCTAGTATAGTTCTTAATGTTTCCGTGTCCTTTTAGTATTGTGGTTCTCTTACTTATTGTCCAAGTTTTGTAATCTATATAAAGCCCTTTGTGGTTTCATAATAATACACACTACTATTCCTAAAACTCCGATACTCTTCAGTCTTGTCATGAGCAGGTTGATCTACTTTCTCCCCTGTTTGTATACTCCTGCATCTAGCTTCGCTTTTGTTCCAAGCTTCCTCTACTGAACCTGTATAGGTCTCAGGATACTTTAGTTATACCCACCTCCTGAATCTGATTTTTAAGAGATGGTTTTGTTTTCTTCAAAGAAACGGTGTCGTACAAGAGGATATGGATTTGGGTATTTGAAGATGGGGATGGGGATGGTTTAGGCAAACCCGCCCCAAACTCACTCCATTGCCATCCCTACATATTTTGCAGTGGCAGTCAGTGATTTTGGTTCTCAGTCCTTTTCCCAATCCCTCTTCTTTTATTTCATTTTGCCCTCTCGGCCAATATTACAGTTTGAACTTTGAAGCACTTGTCAGTGATCATTTTGTCTTTATTTATGAATGATCGTAGTTGTCTCACTCTGTGATATGGAAATAAAACTACCTTCCTCTCTCTCTCTCTCTCTCTCTCTCTAGGTGATGGGCTAAGAGATCAGTTCTGATTGTGAGTTGCATTAAGTGGCGGACCCAGAAATTTTACATAGGGGTGTCATATTTTAAAATATAAATTAAATATAAATAATTTTAAAAAAATTAATAAATAATAAATAATATTTAAATAAGAAATACCTTACTCATCCAACTTGAGAAAATTTACGATGTGTTTTCATATTCGAAAATTATTGTAGAACACACTTGGGGTCTACAATGTTCAAAAAACTTGTCTCTGTATATCATATTAGACAATCATTCACGAAGTGATCACATATTCGATTTCTAAACTTATTCTTGATGTAATCCAAAGCTGAAAAGACTCTTTCAACACTTGTCGTACAACCAAAAAATCAATACAAATTATAGGTAGCTTGAAATTTGTTTAATTGTTAGATTATGAAAATAATTAAAGATAGAGAATGACATTTTACTATTACACAGTGTTTAAAATCGAATAACATATGAGTTGTAGCCTAATGAAAATTATGTTTATTAATAATAAAAGTATCCTGGGCTTGAATTACCCAAACTACCACTTATATTCTCATACTCAACCTAAAAGATGAGAGTAGGATAATCACTTTTTTAAATTTCAGGGGTGTCCCCGACTATCAATTATAATTTTTTTGTCAATACGTAAATTACCACCGGGGGTTGGATAATCGTTTTCCCAAAATTTAGAGGTGTCCCGGGACACCCCAAACACCCACACCCATGGATCCGCCCCTGGTTGCAATCATATGGTATTAATGATGGTCATGTTGATATCTAACTGTATCGGTTTCATACTTGTACTACTGCCGCAAATATACAAATATCCTGTGAATGTTATTTTCTATTCATGTTTTCAAATGTTCTAAGAACTTTTAAACGTCGAGGATGAATGTTTTATTGATGGCCGGAAAAGCTCAGTCGGCTTTCTCTGTATTGCTCAAAGATGAAAAAATGAGTTGAATCGATACAGAAAAGGCGAGAAGTCTTTGATCAGACCATGCTGGCTAATAATACACATCATCATGGTTGGCACTGGCAGCAAACATGGTTTGGCACAACACTCACCAAGGAACACAAAAGAAGTTTCCCACAATACCAAACTCGATGAACAGATAACCAAAACTCTTTTTTGCATAAACAAATGGTCTATCTGAGATCAGAGTCAAAGGCAAAGCTAGGGATTTTGACTATAAGGAAGACCGATTAGAGCTGTGCCGAGAAACAAGAAGAAGAAGAACGGTTGACTTTCTTTTTCTTGAGTCTCCAAGCTGGATATTAAGACCAGATGCAGTGGGCCAAAACTTGACCGAGCCAACTAAAACAAGACCCAATTAAAATGGATCTGCTTGCAAATACAAAGGCCTTTAGCCTGCACTTGATACTCTGCCAGGAACTCAATTTGCAGAGAAGTTCTCCGAACAACAGAGCAGATTGCAGCAGGGGAAAGTGCAGAACAACAGAATTGAAACAGAGCAGAAGGATAGAAAGGAACACAGAACACAGGGCGTTTTTTAACGTGGTTCTACCCAAGTGCAATGGTATACATCCACGTCCCAGAATACAGTCTGGGAGACCCTTTATTTAATTTTGATAAAGACTCAGAACACTGCAAATGAACAAGTAATCTAAGGAGCAAAACAACACAGGAAGAGATAAAAACCAGATCCAACTGATCTGAACAGACTGACCACTAGATAACCTCTACCCCTCTAATGAAACCCTCTTGCAGAACCAAGCCCTATACCACTCAGTTCTTCTTTTCCGCAAAAGTGCCCCTGTCAAAACTGAACAAGGTGGATATATATACCCAGCAACTAGCCGTTGAGCCAAATCCTGGCAACTTCCCAGGATTAAGCCAAATCAACCCTTGATTAAGCAGTTTCCCTTTTTGGAGAAGAACATCAACGATTTGGAGAAGACAATTCTGACTTTAATAGTCAACAATATCCATACATAAACGGAAACACCACAAACTCAGAAAACAAGATCCTACAGACAACTAGGAATGTGAAATATCCTCCATCCATAGCACCATCACCCCCCTAAAAACCAAAATCTGCGGTATAATCAAGTTTCAGCCGTTTATAATCCACACTTTTTTCTTCTTTTACTCCAAAAGTAAGCCACAAACAACTGCGATTTCTATTTCTCTATTTATAGGTAGGCATAGAGGTAGGGTTTGTTGATGGCGTCGAGCGCGAGATGCCTGCCCTTTTCTCGAACCAATATGAACCTGCAAACCTTAATTGAACCTGTTTCCCCAGCGAAACCAAATACCACCGTCGGTGCCGAATTCGTTTCTGGCGATGTTGATTTGATGTTTCGCGACAGAAACTCTTGCGGTGCCGTTGATCGGAGGCACCGCTGATTGCTGAAATCGAGACGACCGTCAAATATCCACCGCCGGGCGTCGGGCGATGTTGATTTGATCGATGCACCTCTGGATGGTGAAATCAACGTGACCGTCAAATATCTACCGCCGAGCGATGTTGATCTGATCTATGAACCTCTGACTTCTAACCAACGCGACCGTTACTACAATTCGCACCTCTCCAAACTACGTTCGGACGAGGGTTTTTGAGTTTTTGAGGAATCTACATTATGACTACTCCTATGGAGATTCCTTTGGAGAGCTCCGCGACTACGACTAAGACTACAAATATGGAGATCCTTCCTGGAAGGAGAGCTCCGCAAGGGAGTTACAGAGAAAAAAGGTAAGTTTGAACAGATGTGTTTCTGTGTTGATTTCTTGGTCCCCTTTCTCTCTCCTTGCTCCGCTGCTCTTATTCAAAAAACATCTTCGTAGCCTTCGCGCTCCATGAAACTTCCTCAACTTCTCTGTCGTGAACTCCCACGTGTCTCAACCGCCTCGATTTTGATTCTGCGTGAATCTCACGTGGAACAAAGCTACAATGACGATGTTGCTTTGGGATAACAGTTGTGTTGGACTTAGCCGGCCACCCTTGGCCGAGCTCTTAACCACTGCGATATCGTTTTTAGTCAAACGATATCGCTTATGATACCGCTGTGTCGTTGATACCTCTCGCGGCGTCGTTTTTATCTAAACGACACCATACAAAATAGTTATTGAAAATATTAATCAATTAATCAGGACATTCAGTCATGACAACATTGTTTTAATATTAAACGACTCCGCTTCCAGTCTCACAGTGTCGTTGGCTCACTCGAGCTTTGTGGCATCGTCGGTCATGTTAGGCTCGGTGTTGTTCTCGCGAAACGAATCGTCTTCTACTACCACGACATTGTTTATGCTGCAATCTCCCGCGACATTGTTTTTTATTAAACACTATCAATCTTAGTACATCGGTATCGTTGGGATTTAGCTTTTCGCGACATTGTTAAATTCTTGCAACATTGTTTTTAACTAAACTATGTCGTTTCCTTAGTGTTGCAGTGTTATCCTTGCCTTGCACGACTGTGAGGGTACCAAGCAACGTTGAGATGTGGTCAAGCGAATTCACGACATTGTTTTATATCAAACACTGTCGTTTTCTAATCCGCGGTGTCGTTCTTAGCTAAACAACACCGCTTGGTTCTACCCGCGACATTGCTTGTCACTAAATAGTGCTGTTTTTTATCCTTCTCCGACAAGGAATAAAAAAACACTCCTTTTACAACCCCAACACCAACATTCAAAGCCGCTCATGACATTGTTTTATACTAAAACAATGTCGTTTCAAGTACCGCGGCATTGCTTGTCTTTCAACGACACCGTTTTTTGTCATGCGGCATCGTATTAAATGTCGAGACTCATTAATGCGGCAATTAATACAATCCAAATTAATTTTAGGTGTAAACAGAACCTTTTGCCAAGAACAAGTGAGAGAAGAAATGGAATATTGATTTTGATCGAAACTAAGACAGAGTTCAGAGACTACGGATTGCTTTGGTAAAGTTTATTTTTGTATTGGGCTTAATCGCTCAAGCCCAGTCTTCTTTCTCTACCAATTTGCAGTCCACTTATTAACCCACTATCTGAGTTTGTTTGTTTTCATCAAAGCTGTGTGTTTTTAATAACACACTGACAACTCCTTTTATTTCTTCTCTAAATCGAGTCCCATGCACCCAAACACAAACTTCAACCTGCAAGAACAGAGTACGAACAGAATTGCAGAACTTAAAATGCAGAAATAAAAAGGGCACAATCACTTTTACGTGGTTTCCAGTATTGGGAGAAAGAGGATCCCAACACCGACTATTCCACAGTCGGAAGATCAAGGGTTGTGATTTTCGACGATCCACTAAGTATGATGATCTTGAAGCTTCGATAAAGTCACACTCTCGAGATTAATCAATCCAATCCTGGACGATTAATCAAACTTCTATCTACTTATTTCTTTCTCTCAAAGCTATCCATCTACCATGTTTTCCAACACACACTCCCTAACACAGATTCATTCCTGAAAATGTATTAGAACCTCTTTTCTTATCAATCACATTAGCAACTTCCTTAGCTTTTACTGTGTGCCTTGTTCTCTCGAAAAGTGCCTCCATTCGTTGATCTTCGTGATTCCTATATACTGAGGAATGGTAGTCGTTGGTCTGCGAATAAGGTAGATTTGGTTGATTTTGAAATCTTTCCTTCTTGAGCACTCGAGGCATATGGTAAGTCTTCCTGGAATCTGCCACCAGCCTTGTGAACGATCTTTCTTCCCTTTTCTGAGTCTTTGTGAATCGATTCCAATTAATGACCATTGATAGTCTTGCTTCCAACAATCTCCCCCTAAGCCAGTCAATGGTTCATTCAGCTGCATCTTTAGTTCCTGCACACACTTCCACAAACCGTTACGTGCAGACTGTTCCTTGAGATTAAAATATGAACATGTTTTGTTAAACACACAAGAGTTCTTTTATTTAACGATAACACCATACTACATTTGATTCTCACCCCAACACAAGATACTGATGCTCATGCTACAACAGAGCTTTTTTTCAAAGACCTAACAACCCAAAAGAAAAATAAAACAGCCGACATTAGACTCGATTCAATACTGAAAGCAACTCCCCCTACATAGACTCCCCCATGGCTAATCGAAGATTTAGAAATGATAGGTTGGGGAAGAAAGATAGTCTGAAATCTCTTACATCATTGTCAGCTATCCCCTCCACCAGATCAGCTAGACTAAGCTCGTCTTCAGCTCCATCTCTGCAGGACCACCTTCAGCTCTATTCGCAGGAATGACAGTGTCAGCCTCATCTCCCTCTGAAGCATTGACCCGGGGATGACGACGTCCAACAAATGCATCAACTTTGCGGAGGACAAACTGCGCACGAAGAGTGTCAATAAGATCAACACGAGAGAAATTGTAAAGCAGATCAAAGCCGAGGGAGCGCAGAAGTATGGTGATTTGAGGTGCAAACAACAGCTCTCCATTATAATTATCATCTCAATATTGTAGCATGTGTCCAAACATGAGATGGGGATAACTAATGGCTCGATTTTCCTTGGCACTCGCAAGAATCCAAAGGTCCATGGGGTGAATGGTTGAAAGACCATGGGAACGAGGAAAGAAGACGCGAGTGATATAAAAATGCAGGACCTTGAGATCATCTGGAAGTCGACCAACATCAAGCCTAGAGGGATAGTGCCGCCCAGTATCCCTGGTATACAGACGAATAGCTAAACCTTCATCGAACGCGGCAGACTGGAAGTCACTCTCGTCCAAGAGATCGACAGAGATGTTGAGCAGATAGTTGTACACTATAGTGATGAAGGTTGGTGGATCCGTGTTGAAGCAGGGTTTTATATTCGCATAGATCATGCGGAAAGCTTTCGAACAAAAGCTATAGCACTGGTCAAGATGAAGTGTTGTCCAGCCAAGTGCATTAATCAGAGCCGGTATGTTCATATCATACCGATTGAACCTTGCTGGATCAAGAGAGACCGACAGACACAAGGGTCGATCTTGAAACTTGATGAGGTAGCGTGAGTAGTACTCAGCACTACTGAACCCTCGACCATTGAAAAGAGCAGCTTGTACTAAATACAGGGGTACATTGGGGTTGATACCAACCATCTTAGCGAGCGATTGATCGAAGGAGATACTTGAGTATTTGCAAATTGTGGGAGGAGTGAGTGCATAGCTTGAGCAGAACCTAGGGTTAATATAGCTAATAAGTTACAAGGATAAGGAAGAAGTAATAAAGGCAAGACGGGGGTAAAGGGACAGACGAAGCTGAAAAAGTAGGAGGTGAAAGGTTAGGGACAAATTTGAGACGCAAGAATAGTGTAAAGAATCTCCAAGAAGGTAAGAAGGACTCACAGAATCACGATCCTAATTACTACGGATTTTCGATGTCGGAAATAGAAAACATCCCTAATTCACGACGGATTGTGAGGAAAGCTTCAGAACCTAAGGGCTTGGTGAAGATATATGCCCATTGAAATGACGTGGGGACAAATTCAAGAGAGATCTGTTTATCTTCAACAAGATCTCGAATGAAATTGTAACGAATCTCGATATGTTTAGTGCGAGAGTATTGAACAGGATTTTTGGACATGTTAATTGCACTCGTATTATCACAAAGTACAGGGAGAGTTCCCATTTCCAACCCATAGTCACACAGTTGATGTTTATCAATAGCAACTGAGTATAGCAGCACCCAACCGCAATATATTCAGCCTTTGCGGTTGACAATGCTCCGGAATTCTGTTTTTTACTAAACCAGGACACTAGAGAAGTACCCAGGAAGTGGCAGGTGCCAGAGGTACTTCTACGATCAACTATGCATCCGGCGTAGTCAGAATCCGAGTATCCTATTAACTCTAGACTAGAATCTCGAGAATACCAAAGACCTAGACTGGACAACCCGCTAAGATAGCGAAAGATTCATTTGACTTCAGATGGGTGTGATTCTTTGGGAGAACTATGAAACCGAGCACAGACACACACTATACATGATGTCGGGACGACTAGCTGATAAGTATAGAAGAGACCCTATCATTCCTCTGTAAAGCTTCTCATTTACTTATGTTCCTGATTCATCTTTATCTATTTTTATAGACGAAGCCATTGGGGTGATAGCAGACAGTTTCCGAGATTAAAGCGCTTGAGCATGTTAAGTAGATATTTGGTTTGCCATATAAAGATGCCTGAATGAGTTTGTTTTACTTGAAGACCTATGAAGTAATTTAATTCACCCATGAGGCTCATGTCAAAAGCACCCTGCATCTTCGATTCGAATTCTTTGTACAGACTCTCACACGTAGCCCCAAAAATTATGTCATCAACGTACACTTGAACTAAAAGAATGTGTTCAGATTTACGTTTGACATAAAGAGTTTTATCTACTAACCCTCGTTAAAAATTATTTTCCAACAAGGAGCTAAGTTTATCATACCAAGCTCGATGAGCTTGTTTAAGTCCATAAAGAGCCTTTTTTAGCTTATAAACATGTTCTGGAAATCTATGATCTTCAAATTCAGGTGGTTGAGCTACATAGACTTCTTTAAACCACCATTTAAAAAGGCACTCTTTACGTCCATTTGATATAGCTTAAACCCTTTAGAACTTGCAAATGCACATAGCAAGCAAATGGCTTCTAGCCTAGTTACAGGAGCAAAAGTTTCTTCAAAATCTATTCCCTCCTCTTGACAATAACCCTAAGCCACTTACTGATATTTATTCCTGACTATCGTACCAATTTTGTCTTATTTATTTTGTAAATCCATTGTGTTCCAATGATAACTCTATTTTCAGGTTTTGGTACCAATTCCCAAACATTTTCTCTTTCAAACTGATGCATTTCCTCAAACATTGAAGTTGTCCATAATTCATCTAGAAGAGATTCTTGCACATTTTTAGGTTCAACTAGAGACACAAAAGTTGTAAAAGAGGGTAATGTTTTGGAACGAGTAGTCATACCTTGGTCTAGCTTTCCAATTATCTGACAAGGAGGATGTCATTTGACGATATGAGCTGGAGGTTGCGTACCTGTTCCTTCAGATTGCTCATTTGTCCTAGTGTCCAGTTCTTCTGATTTCTTTATCGGAATCGCTTCATGTTCATTCAGCGATGGCAGTAGCTCTGAGTCCTTATTATTAGACACTTCTGGTGGTTGTGCCATATTCACAGAAATTGGTCTTCCAAGACCAAAATCATCTCCATCAATTAAATCTATACACTCAATAACAGCCTCATCAAATATCACGTTGACGGAATCCTCAACTTTAGGAGTCTGTTTGTTAAATACCCTGTAGGCCTTACTGGTGGTTGAATAACCAAGAAATATTGACTCATCCGACTTAGCATCAAACTTACCCAGGTTATCTTTCGTGTCAAGTGAGTAACACTTACATCCAAATGGATGAAAGTAACCTAGGTTGGGTTTTCTACCTTTCCATATCTCATATGGTGTCTTATTAATTCCGGATCTTATCAGTGCTCGATTAGTAATATAGCAAGCAGTGTTTATAGCTTCGACCCAGAAACACTTAGGTAAACCATAGTCATGAAGCATGGTACGAGCAACATCTATTAAAGTTCTGTTTTTACGCTCAACCACTCCATTTTGTTGAGGGGTTCTAGGAGCATAGAAGTTGTGAGAAATCCCTACAGAATTGCTACCTTTACCGAATTGCTCAAACATATCTTAACAGAATTGCTCAAACATATCTGAACAAAATTCCCCTCTATGGTCACTACGAATACTAGCAATTTTAGACAGTTTTTTATTTTCAACACGCTTGACCAGAGGTTTAAAATTCTCAAAAGCTTCATCCTTTTTAGCCAAAAACGGTACCCATGTATACCTTGAAAAATCATCTACAATTACAAAGGCATAAGATTTCCCACCGTAGCTAACTACATTAGAAGGCCCAAACAGATCAAGATGCAACAGTTCTAAAATCCTGGAAGTAGATATAACATGTTTGCTCTTAAAACTAGTGTTAGTCTACTTCCCTTGAGCACATGCATCACAAAAAATCCTTTTTCTCATTAATCCTAGGAAGACCCTTAACCAAGTTTAATCTAGCTAGTCTCGAGATAACACTAACATTTACATGTCCTAACCGCCTGTGCCAATCTAGCTGATCACTAAACTCTTGACTAACCAGACACAATTCATTGAACCTGTCCTTGTCGTTTAAATCAATGGTATAAATTTTTCCGTTCCTTTTTCCTGTAAACAGAATTTGTCTACTTTTAATATTTTCTACATAACATCAATATGGTTCGAAAATCACTCTGCAGTCCTTTCCACACATCTGACTTATAGAGAAAAGATTTGTGTTTAAGACCATTCACAAGCACAACATTTTTTATAGAAGGACTAATTCCTACCTGACCTTTTCCAATGATTTCTGTCGAGTTATCATCCCCAAAGTAAACTTTACCGAAGTTACCCAGGTTAAGAGTTGAGAAGAGATGCTTATTACTTGTCAAGTAATGTGAGCACCCACTATCCATGATCCATTTAGTCGTCTCCGTGCTCACTTGAAGACAAATCTACAAACATATAATTCATTTTGTTTTGCGAACCCATACTTTCTTGGGTGCCTTCAATTTACTTCTCTCGGTTAAGGAGCAGTTCCAATATTGATCTGTTTGATTGCACGACACAATAGCACTCTTGTTCTTTCTAGGATCTTATTTTCTCTCCAAACTTGACCACTCTGACTATATGAAAGAAGGACAGTCTTATTCTTTCTATCTTCTGATCTAACCCTTGCTTTGCCATTTTTAATAATATGTCATGTCCTGTGACAGTAGAAACATTCTACTTGTCTTAACCTTTCTTCTCCATTCAATTTGCAATCACCTCTCACGTGAGTCTTCTGTTCATTAGAGAGATCTCTTATGCGTTTTGTTAGATTTAAGCATTCACTCTGCATTTCCTCCTTTTCCGTTTGCAGTTTTTGTAACCTCTCTTTAAGTATACTTTCACTTTGCTTATTAAGACCTAGCTTGCTTTCTAGTTATGTTATCCTTTTCAAATTTACCTCATTTTCATTCTTGAGTTTAGTATATTTGACCTTAACATTTCCAAACTCTTTTTGTATATCCCTAATAGTTTCCACAAGGAGGTCATCATAGCTATAATTTTCTGCTTCACTCAGATACCTTGGTTCAAAGATATTTACCTCATTTGAAGGTTGCCAGTGACTGAGTCTTCTTCTACGATAGCCATATATGATCTATGAATTGTTACTTCCTCATCGTCATCTGCTTCGTCTTCACTGCAACTCCAGGTAGCCGCTAGAGCCCTTTCCTTTCGTAGTTGAGGGCATTCAACCTTGATGTGTCCCGATCTGCCACATTTGAAACAACCGGTGGAATTCACACCTTTTACTCCCTGAATTGTGTCATTCATGTTTCTCAAATATGCCTTGGGTTGCATAGTTTTGGATACTCCATCATTCTTTTCGAATTCTTTAGCTTTTGACCCAAATCCTCCATGTCTGTTTTCCTTTCTAACTCTGAGTAGTCTGCTAATTTGTTTACTTAACAGTGCAAGTTCTTCGTCTTCCACATGTTCAAGCTCTTCTGGTTCAACAATTTAATTCGTGGCCTTAAATGCAAATCTCCGTTTTCCCTTTTCGCTGCTTTCTTTATCATGTCTAGCTTTAATCAGCTTGTCTTCGTGAGTAGCCTGGGATCCGATTCATTCGTCAATTGCTAGCTTCTCCAAATCCTTTGCTTCTTCAATGGCATTTACCTTGGGAGTCCATTTCTCGGGCAAACTCCACAAGATCGCCACTCTCATATGATTCGCCTAGATTCTCCAGTCTATTCACTATATTCGTGAACCTCTCGTACATTTGCCTGATCGTTTCTCCTTCTTCCATCTTGAACAATTTGAGTTAATGCTTTAATGAATTTATTCGAGAGGTTTTAACCTAGGAAGTACCATCTTAAGTAACTTGAAGCTTGTCCCAGATATACTTGGCGGTCTTGCATCCTGTAACCTTGTGATATTCTTCTGGGCCTAGTGCGCAGTACATAAGATTGCTCTCCTTGCAATTCTGTTGAAACTTTTCAAAATCTTCGTCTGACCATTTCTCTTGATCTACCTTCAGTTCGTGAGGACCTTTGATAACCCTTGCCCAAAGTTTAGGATCTGTAGATCCCACAAACAATTCCATACGATTTTTCCAGTAGCCATAGTTTACTCCTTCAAAATGCAGAGGGCGATTTTGAGAGAAACCATCAGCTAGATAAAGCGGAGCATTGCTAGTGGAGCCAGAGGCCATTATGGATCTCGTTGGAGGTTTTTGAATCTTGTTCTACGGTAACGGGTCTCTGATACCACGTGTTGCTGGCGTCGAGCGCCAGATGCCTGCCCTTTTCTCGAACCAATTTAGCACCTGCCATCTGTAAATGAACCTTTTTCCAAGAACAAGTGAGAGAGGAAATGAAATATTGATTTTGATCGAAACTAAGACAGAGTTCAGAGACTACGGATTGCTTTGGTAAAGTTTCTTTTTGTATTGGGATAAATCGCTCAGGCCCAGTCTTTTTTCTCTACCTATTTGTAGTCCACTTATTAACACGCTATCTGAGTTTGTTTGTTTTAACCGAAGCTGTGCGTTTTTAATAACACACATACAGCTCCTTTTATTTTTCTCTAAGTCAAGTCCTCTGCACCCAAACACAAACTGCAACCTGCAAGAACATAGTACGGACATAATTGCATAACTTAAAATGTAGAAATTAAAAAGGCACAGTCACTTTTACGTGGTTTCCAGTATTGGGAGAAAGAGGATCCCAATACTAACTATTCCACGGTCGGAAGATCACGGTTTGTGATTTTCGACGATCCACTAAGTATGATGATCTTGAAGCTTCGACAGAGTCATACTCACGAGATTAATCAATCCAATCCTGGACGATTAATCAAACTTCTATCTACTTATTTCTTTCTCTTAAAGCTATCCAGCTACCGTGTTTTCCAACACACACTCCCTAACACAGTTTCACTCCTGAAATGTATTAGAACCTCTTTTCTTATCAATCACATTAGAAACTTCCTTAGCTTTTCCAGTGTGCCTTGTTCTCTCGAAAAGTGCCTCCGTTCTTTGATCTTCGTGATTCCTATATACTGAGGAGTGGTAGTCGTTGGTCTGCGAATTAGGTAGCTTTGGTTGATTTTGAAATCTTTCCTTCTTGAGCACTCGAGTCATGGTAAGTCTTCCTAGAATATGCCACCAGCCTTGTGAACGATCTTTCTTCCCTTTTCCGAGTCTTTGTGAATCGATTCTAGTTAATGACAATTGATAGGCTTGCTTCCAACAAGGATGACATCATGACAATCAGACGCATGATCGAAGGTACCCGCTCACTTCCGACTCAGAAAACGCGAGATATTTTTGTATTGATTGGATATGAGACGGGTATGGATAAAACTCGCAAAACGTTTGATGGGTATGGGGCGGGTATGGTTTTAGTCTCCCCGCCCCATACCCATACTGATAAGCCCCAAACCCGCGAGGCTGAATGTCCAAGCTTGCAAGTCTCTCGTCCTCTCAAGTTTGCTGTTGTTTGGTTGTTGAGAAACCAAGTCACTCGAAAGAAAGAATAGAAGAACAGGGGAATCGATGGGTTTGGATTGTGCAACTTCAACACCGACGATCGGGGAAGAGGCTCGACCCAAAAGAATATGCAACCTGACCACGATTGAGGTGATGACTCAATCGATACAAGGCTCGCTCGTGGCTGGACAACAATCCACACAACAAGGACAATTCGTTGAGCAAATCACTCAATGAACAAGTTTTTCAATTAATTTCGTCTAACGATTACAATGGAGTTCTAGCCCTTTAAATAGGCAAAATTAAACCTATTCAACTACAAAACGAACAAGGAAAGCTAATTAAACTACACTACAGCTAAGGTAACAATCCCAAACTGAAAAGGAATCCCAACTCATCCATAATACCCAAACTTGTAGCTTACATAAATAGTCTTCCAAAACAGGTTCCACAACAACTTCTAGCCTCTCGTGCATGTCCTTCTCGAAGGCCATTTTCTCAATTGATTCCTTGCTTCTGTTTAGAAACAAACACACTTTCATGTGGTATCAAGATCCTCCCTTGATTCGATCCCATCTGCCCTGAATGGTTGTCCAAAGCGACCTTCCTGACCATGCCTCCAGACTTAGCCAAATTCTGACAGTTTCTCAGTTTTGAGATAGCTGCTTTGAGGCCTTGGAACACAGCCTTATTGTCTTTGTATGAACCCGAATCCCATGTCATCCAATAGAGGAAGTTCTTATCTTTAAAACGACACCTTAACCTCTCATTTCCATCAACCCAATTGGAAGGTTCGAGCTTGCAGAGTTGGTTACCCGAACTCATCATAACACTAAGCCAAAAATTCCGATTGGGCAAATGAGTTGACTTAGCTTCTTGAATAAGCAAATCTAACTTGGAATGGAAGCAATTCAAGCTCATATCAGGTTCTCCCTCTTCAAAAAGCTTTGCCCTCAAAGCTGGTCCTTTCTTCTTCTCGAAATCTGCACAAAACTGAGTCTGAATCGGGTCGAAAGATGGCATCCAAAACTCCATTTTCTGCAATTTGAAAATAGTGTTCTTGAGCAGCTGGATTGGGGCTTTTCGATTCAAGTCTTGCCAAGCTAATTCACTGGTCTCATGAGGCCGGCCACACCTCCAATCGACTTCTTGAACCAGGTTCGGCTCCCTACTTGTCGCCGTTCGTGGCAATCCCCCTCCTCGTCCATTCCCGCCAACGCAAACCTTCAAAATCGCATTCCCCAGAAAATGCAATCCGAAATTGGGGCTTTTAATCTCAGGTATCCCCGCTCCAATTCGGCCACAACTCCAATCGACTTCCTAAACCAGTTTCGGCTCCCTACTCGTCGTCGTTCGTAGCGATCCCGCTCATCGTCCATTCCCGCCAACGCAAATCTTCAAAATCGCATTCCCTAGAAAATGCAATCCGAAATTGGGACCTCTAATCTCAGGCATCCCCACTCCAATTCGAGCATTCCTATAGCTTCCTGGGGCATCTCGAAGTAGTTTTGCAGTGCCCTTTGACGTCGAATCACGCCCAATCGCTCCGGCCCATTCAACGGTTTTGCGGCCTTGTTCCTGCGAGTCAGAGGTAGATGAACTCGAATTGATTCATGCAATTGGAGTATGTTCGCGTCTAACCTGCCATGGGAGAAGATCTCCGGGTCCTCGTGGAAGGTGTCGATGGCATTGGAGACAATCGACGTTGCTCGAGCTACTCCAACCCCTTGCCCCTCTCTCCTACTCTGCTCGGTCGACACAAAACAGAGTCGTCGGCGCTCTGGCAGCGGGTGAGAACTTCCCTTGCAGAAAGCGGTGAGCATGAACCTCCGCGCTGTTAGTCCATCTTCAACACGTTGCCCAGATTGCGATTGAGTTGTTCCCTCGGTGAATCGGCCCCGGCTCGCAATCATATGTTGCTGATCAATTCGGACCTCTCCTGGGGTTAACGGTTTGAGTAAAAAATTATGCTCCCGATGCTTGAATCTGTATGAGTTACCTCGGCCATCATGAACGACCCCACGATCGTATTGCCAAGGGCGTCCTAAGAAGAGGTGCGTGGCTTGCATCGGAGCTACATCGCACCATAAATCATCCTCGTACTCGCCAATTTTGAAGTGAACTTTCACCTGTTTGTTCACCTTCAACGTCCCGTACTCATTTAACCAATGCAGGCTGTAGGGTTGGGAATGCTTAATCGTTGCTAGCCCGAGCTTCTTAACGGCATTAAGGCTGATGACGTTTGTGCAACTGCCTCCGTCAATTACAAAGGATAATAATTTCCCGCCAATTGTACAACGGGTGTGAAAAAGGTTTTCCCGTTGTTCTTCGTTGGCCAGAGAATCCAAGGTGAGTACTCGACGATTTTATCTGAGAAACTTACCTGAAGGTGGGATTTCGGCTTCAATCGATTCATCGACTTCAGAATCAGACCCACTCCCTTTGCTGCCATCTTCCTCTGCTTCATCTTCGGTTACGTACTCCACATGTCGCAGCACCAGGGCCTTCTTGTTTGGACACTGGTTAGCCTTGTGGCCTCTGCCGAAACACTTAAAGCATTGTATATTGCTCGTCGATCCTCCCGACTTCTCATGATTCGACGCAACAGTAGTGCGGGGTGTAGATTTGGGCCCTTCCAACCTGGCCGGTTCCGAATTCATCACAGGGGTGTGCTCTAAATTAGACTTTGAGTACCTCCTCCCCGCACTTGCTCGTTGTTCCCGTTCCACCTTAATTGCAAGATGTACAACTTCTTCCAGCTCGACCAAGGGTCGCAGCTCAACCTCGAGTTTAATTTCGCGATTTATCCCATGAAGGAACCGTGCAATAGTGGCTTCTTTATCTTCCCGGATATCAGCACACATCATGAGAAGCTCAAGCTCTCGATAGTACTCGTCAATTGATTTTGAACCCTGCCATAACTGCTGCACAGCCTCAAACAAATCACGTTGATAGTATCCCGACACAAAACGTTCTCGCAGTAAACCTCTCAGCTTCATCCAAGTTGTGACTTCAGGTTGTAAATTCCTACGACGGCGAAGCTGGGTCTTCTCCCACCACTATGCGGCGTATTTGGTGAATTCGTACGTTGCAAGAAGCACTTTCTGGGCTTCGCTGTAATCGTCGCATTGAAAGAAAAGCATTATCTTTCTTTCCCAATAGAGATACAC
The DNA here is from genome assembly GCA_946122785.1 of Linum tenue. Lineage (NCBI taxonomy): Eukaryota > Viridiplantae > Streptophyta > Magnoliopsida > Malpighiales > Linaceae > Linum > Linum tenue. The sequence goes on along the minus strand of CAMGYJ010000010.1, from coordinate 16,842,235 downwards.
CGAGGCGCTGTTTGTGCCCGAGAACGATGGGACTGGTAGCTTCACGCATCGCAGATCAGCAACGTTATTTCTTGGCTCCGCTACTTCAGCGGCTAGCTGAACTTCGTGATCACCCTGAAGCGGTTCCTGTTCGAGGTTTTTTTCTGCAACGACCCTCTGCTTCCGAATAGGGGTGTCCACCGTATCTCTCAATTCGGTTAGTTATCAATTTATATGATCGAACTGAGCTTGAAACGCGGCATTCTGATGCGCCATCATAGTTTGAAGCAAGTCTATGGTATTGGCTTGGTCCGCCATTGCTGAATCATCATGTGACGTGGCCTCCTTCTCCGAATAGTCTCTTGCTTCTTCGAAACTTTCTGTCCCACTAACAAAATAGCAACAGGATCACACTCTACCGGGCCCTTTGATATGGTCCACCTTGTCGTGCCTGCGCCGCCTTCCTTCGATGAACTCGCCGTCTCTGCCACCATGGGAGAATCGTCACACGGCTAGTGAGTTGAACCGCGATCAAGATACCAATTGATAAGCTCCAAACCCGTGAGGCTGAATGTCCAAACTTGCAAGTCTCTCATCCTCTCAAGTTTGCTGTTGTTTGGCAGTTGAGAAACCAAGTCACTCGAAAGAAAGAATAGGAGAACAGGGGAATTGATGGGTTTGGATTGTGAAACTTCAACACCGACGATCGGGGAAGAGGCTCGACCCAAAAGAAGATGCAACCTGACCACGATTGAGGTGATGACTCAATCTATACAAGGCTCGCTCGTCGCTGGACAACAATCCACACAACAAGGACAATTCGTTGAGCAAATCACTCAATGAACAAGTTTTTCAATTAATTTCGTCTAACGATTACAAAGGAGTTCTAGGCCTTTAAATAGGCAAACTTAAACCTAATTCAACTACAAAACAAACAAGGAAAGCTAATTAAACTACACTACGGCTAAGGTAACAATCCCAAACTGAAAAGGAATCCCAACTCGTCCATAATACCCAAACTTGTAGCTTACGTAAACTTTCTTCCAAAACAGGTTCCACAACATCTTCTAGCCTCTCGTGCATGTCCTTCTCGAACACCATTTGCTCAACCTTACTGACTTTATATGAACCCGAATCCCATGCCATCTTGTAGAGGAAGTTCTTATCTTCAAAACGACACCTTAACCTCTCATTTCCATCAACCCAGTTGGAAGGTTCGAGCTCGCAAAGTGGTTACCCGAACTCATCATAACAATTAGCCAAAAATTCAGATTGTGTAAATGAGTTGACTTAGCTTCTTGAACAAGCAAATCTAACTTGGAATGGAAGCAATTCAAGCTCATATCACATACCCGTCCCACCAAGAGCATTTCTTCGCATTTACAAAATATATGAATGAAATTGTAACATGTTAATGATAGTGAGGGTAACTCAAAAAAATAAATATTAGAAATGCAATTGAACAACCACCAAAACCAAAAACTAATTCCTTTCCTTCAATTCTCCCTTCACATTTTCACTTTCTCCTTTGTTAACAAGATTATGTTAGATATTTATTCTTAGTAGTTGTATAATAAGGATTGTAAAATATAATACTACTCTATCTTAAGGATTAATGAATGTTTTTAGGGTAAGATGCTTTGAACCTTATTAAGAATGATTGTACATTTGTTGACTTTATGAGATATTAGGTTCGCTATGTGTTATATATGTTAGATGTACAAGACGGGTATTACCCACGGGTTCCCGAAAATTACAGATATGGGGATGGGGTTACAAAACCTTTCTTGCATGGTATGGAACGTGTATGAGTCTGCATACTTGAAAATGAGATAAGGATGGTTTAGACAAACTTGTCTCAATATCATTCCTACATGAAGCCATGGCGCAACATGGGCATTTTAGAAGTGTCCTACGAAATTTCAGTAGGAAAATTTATCGACGTCCACTAATAGTGGAGGATGGCTGCGTGAGAGAGGGAGGAGGGGGAGAGGGGATGGGATGGGATGGTAGGAGTTAGGGTTTTGTTTTTAATTTATATGGGAGGGTAAATGATTGTGTGTGGTAAATCTTTTCCATTCCAAAAATACCCTTCGTTTAATCTTAACCATCAATTTGAAATAAATAAGAAAGAGACAGGAGAATGTCAAACTCACAACCTCCTAAGGGGTTGTCACCGTATCTAGACCTGGCAAATTACAACCCGACCCGAAACCGCCCGAAAACTAGGATTTTTTGTAACCCGAAATCCGAATGACCCGAACCCGATTAACCGTGATTTTTTGGGTCGGGTTGGGTGGGTTAGTGGGTCGACCCGTTAGACCCATTCCATTTTATATATCACTCCCAAAATGATATAATCACTCATAAATCGGTGAGATGTTTAAAAAAAATTACAAGGATTTGAATGACATGTTTGGAGTTTAAGGATAATCAAATATCATGTGTTTCTTGTAGTAGTATTACTCTTCTGATTGTTTTTGGATGATTTGCACAATTTGTATTTCATTTTATTAGCATGGGAGGATTTGAGAATATGTTAATTGACATGTCTTAGGTGAACTATTGTCATGCATATGTGAAAATTTGTGTTCTTTAAGAAAATATGAAGCATGTTTAATATTGTTTCTAAGAATGCTCATAACCCGAAATGACCTGTAACCCGACCCGAAACCGAATGGGTTGGGTCAATATTTAACTCAAAATCAGCCAACCAAATATGATCCGACTCGTAATCGAAATTCCCAACCCGACCCGATTGCCAGGTCTAACCGTATCCCATCCCATAAGTTAACTGATAACAATACTCATTGGTTGAAGCCACCGAGAAACGGGTTCCGGTTAAAATGTAGGAGGAATAAGAAACCTGATCAGCAAACCGCTCCGCTCTAACAGCTTTTGTTTTGGAGTCATTCAGCAGTTATATATAAGAGAAGGAAATCCTGCTCCGGCTCAGACCTATAATGGCAACAAATGACAAACTTGTCTCTATCACTCAAAATTCTCTGCCCTCGTGTTTACGTCAAGGTTTTCATTTCACACACAATCCCTCCTACTGGATTCTTTGTTACCATATTCACTTACGCAGCAAATTCAACCACATTGTCACTAGAAAAGATGAGATTCCCAAATCCTGACGAGCGGGTTGACACTCGACAGTACAAGTCTCAATGATCATCATCTGATGTCTCCTGCTGCTGCTGCTGCTGCTGCAACTCCTCAAATGCTTTCGTCAACACCTGCTCCCATCCACTACCCGGCCCTGCCTCCAAGAACTCTCGTGGAACAGCAGTTTTCAGACCAGGCCGTATCCCACACCGTCTCTCCACAACCCTCAACTCCACATCCTCCTGCTTTTCTTCCCCGTTGAATCCTTCCAGTTCGTCCCACGTAAACAGCAGTGGCAGCGTAAACTCCGCCCATGGGTTAAAATCCAAAACCTTAACCCGACCATCGTTTGTCACGTACACATCGAACGTGTAATCATCCGATTCAAACTTCATCCGCACCCGGTCCTTGAAGAACCCCACAATCAGATCCTGAATCCCTCCTCTCTCTGCCAGAATCAAAGGATAGCACGTGGTGACCTCACGCTGCGAGATACCCACCAGCTGCTGACCACGTACGAAGCACCGGAACTCTCTCTCTGGCAAAATCGAAGAGTACCACTTCCGGAGTGCGATGTAGAAACTTGAGGGTCTGGATGATTCTTTTTTATCACAGCATGAATCATAGGCATGGCCCAGATCATGGACCAAGGAATCGGACGACTTGAGTAAGAGTGCTATCTCACTGAATGAAGTACATCGGAGGTTTCTCGATGAGCTGATCCAAGCTGCATCTTTGGGGGAACTCCAGTTCAGCTTGGGAAAAACTGCACCTCCAAGTGCTTCGATCGATTTCTTGATCTGGAGCTCAAGGTCTGGGAAAGAAGGTGGGGGTGATGAGGTGGATTGCTCTGATTCTTCATCTTCGTCGTCAGATTTTTCTGTTAGTTGGCAATCCAGTTCGTCGATGAGGTTGTGAACTCTGTTTGGGAGAGCGTCTTCGTTTGATATGGAAAGAGGAAGTTGTAGGGTTCCTGAGTCGAGTAGGTAGTCGATGAACGATTGAGGAAGTTGGTGAATGATGGTTGGGATGGAGACTGACTTGAACTTTCGGTACCACTCCTGGATCTGGCATCGATCCACTTCTATAACCTTCATGGTTACCTCGAAGACTCGACTGGCTGTAGTAATTCCTCTACAATCCTGTTTTTCAGTTGGACGAAGAAAGGAAAGGAGATAAAATAAGTATGATTCGTCCCTAGTATATCTATAAAACTAGATGTATGCAAGTTCAGTTAATCAAACCAAATTCAGCAAATCGATATCAAAGACAAGAGCAACCAACAAACAAATCAAATCAGGCGATTCTTAGATGTATTGAGAGAAGTCGAAATCGGGACAAACACAATACAAACTTTGTTTCACATCTTTACACATGTTACTTGCACCTACAGTCAAAAGCTGCTTGCACAATCCAGTTCAATGAATGGTAAAGTGAGCCATGTAAAGAAACCAATAACACAACCATAAGAAAGCTCCTTCCGATCGTCATTTTGTATACAAACAATGATGAAGTTTCAAGTCCCCGGGAGACAATGCAGGAGCCTCACTGAATCACAGAGCAAACAAGAACCCGTCACTACTGATTTTCATGGGCAAATAAAACCAGACGAGGAAGTTCTTGAAGAAGGAATAACCAAGTCGATAAGCAAAGAATAACATAGGACGACGGAAGTTCCACACGATAGGCTACTTGCACAGGCGCATAACATATTCAATCAACGAAACGAAGAGAAACCCTATTTCTAACAATCAAACAAACCATTTTTACCCAAATCAGAAAATTAACATCAAATGACACCAAGAGCGCAATCTCACATACACCGACTGCCCTTCCTTTCAGAGCAGAAGCCCATTGAGAGCAAAAGGAAAGAGTTGAGGGAATCGAACCTTGCTCCCTTGACATTGAGATTGAAGTGAGCAGCCTGATGTTCGGATTGGGTTCTTGTCTTCCTCCACGATTCTTCACCACTGCTGCTGTAATCCGCCGTTCGCTTCCGATTCTCCGACGAAATAAAGAAACACTGCTAATTTACTATTGACGCAACCAGCGCGCGCTCTCTTTCTGTTGTTGGCTGTTGCTCTCCAGAATCCAGTCCTGCTCTGCGCCTGCGGTATAGGACTTGGGACTTAGGAATTAGGATCGAGCATTTTAATTTTGTTTTCCGCGAGGTTCAACCGAAATCAAAATCCAACTTAATATTTTGAACTGTGAGTACTGAGTAGGGATGCTAACGGGTCGGGTTGGGTCGGGTTTTGCCAAACCCAAACCTATGGATTTATCCATGAAAAAACTCGGGATAAAACCCACTGAATTTGAAAAACTCAAACTCAACCCGCTGGGTATCCACGGGTTCATGGGTACCTACGGGTTTTTGTCGTAAAAAATTTACAATAACAAGTTTCTATCAAAATTAAAGTCAAATATCAATCTCTCAATACAAATTATCCATATATAAAACACCATTCTAGAAAATTCAAGCAAATCACAAATTAACTATACAAATTGTTCAACACCAATATAGAAAACTCAAGAAAATTGAAGCAAATCACAAATTATCTATAAAGGAAGAAGCTTTCAATTAAGTTTCTTCACTCTCCACTCCATAATATCAACTTCATTATACACAATTAGAAAGAAAAAATTAGACATGTCTCCACAAACATAAATAAGATTAGTTGTTTAGAATATTAAATATATCGAGAAAATTAATATGGGTGTGGGCGGGTACCCATGGGCCCAGTTTATCTAAACCCAAACCCAACCCAACTCGGTGAATGGTGAACTGGTTTATACCCAAACCCGGTCCAAAACCTATCAACACGGATTTTACCCGCGTTGACCGGGTTGGGTCGGGTGGGTACCCGTGAGTTCGGGTTTTGTTGTCATCCCTAACTGTGAGACCATCCACAATGTGGGTGGGAGCGAAAGGTGAGAAAATAGGGAGAAGAGGAGGAAAGAGAGATTTTGGTCACAATGTGGAGGGTGGGAAAAGTGACTAATTAGTTTAGTACTTTTTTGTTAGGGTTATAGGTATAATATGCCACTCTACTATGACGTTTTATCAAACATGCCCCTTTACTATTTTTTACATCAAACATGCCCCTGTAATTTGGAAACATTATCAAACAATGCCCTTTAGTTGAAATTTCCACTGAAAAAATCGTCAATCATGATTGAACCGAGATTTAGACGACCTGACATCGATAAATGGGAGGGGAAATGTTAGTTTTGACCCTTGTTTTATTTCTCCAAGTCTCGTCAAAGTGAAATTATTAGAATTATTTGGCTATACAAAAGAACAAAAATAAAACCTCTAAAGTGAAATTATTAGGGATATTTTAGATATTTGGGTCGCCCAAACCAAAGTTCGGTCTTGTTTAACGGTTTTTGGATGGAAATTTTAACAAAAGGGCATGTTTTATAAGTTTTCCAAAGTACAGGGGGCATGTTTGATGTAAAAAATAGTAGAAGGACATGTTTGATAAAACGTCATAGTAGAGGGGCATATTATACCTATAACCATTTTTGTTAAAATCAATCTATAGTTGATTTCGTTACTTTATTTTTATATAATGATCATTATTTTTACGTAGCTAGTGGTAATTAATTAATACAAACATTTTGATATAATTTTCTTTTAATTTGGGCATAATTTTTTCATCACAAATTAAATATAACGTCATTGATTCCGTCCATTGCGAATCAAACCAATCAAAACATCTCACAATAAAAGAAAACCATTAAATCAAAACATCCCACACTATGGAAACATTTTCCACTTTTTCCATTTTACCAACCTGCATTGTGGGTGGTCTGTAGGGATGGCAATGGGTCGGGTTGGGTCGGGTTTTGCCAAACCCAAACTCAAACCCATGAGTTTATCCGTGAAAAACCCCGGGGTAAAACCCATTGGGTTTGAAAAACACAAACCCAACCCACGGGTTGATGGGTACCCACGGGTTTTCGTCGTAAAAAATTTACAATAACAAGTTCCTATCAAAATTAAAGTCAAATATCAATCTCTCAATACAAATTATCCATATTTAAAACACCATCCTAGAAAATTCAAGCAAATCACAAATTAACTATACAAATTGTTCAACACCAATCTAGAAAACTCAAGAAAATTGAAGTAAATCATAAATTATCCATAAATAACATGATTAATTGAAAGCTTCTTCCTTTCAATTAAGTTTCTTCACTCTCCACTCTATAACTTCAACTTCATTCTACACAATTAGAAAGAAAAAATTAGGCATGTCTCCACAAACATAAATAAGATTAGTTGTTTAGAATATTAAATATACCGAGAAAATTAATTATATGGGTGTGGGCGGGTACCCTTGGGTCGGCTTTACCTAAACACAAACCCAACCCAACCCGGTGAATAGTGAACGGGTTAAAACCCAAACCCGGCCCAAAACCCGTCAACACGGATTTTACCCGCGTTGATCGGGTTGGGTCGGATGGGAACCCGTGGGTTCGGGTTTTGTTGCCATCCCTAGTGGTCTGATTGTTGTTAAACTTAAACGAGAATTCATTAAGGTGTTTTTTTCCGTAAATATTCCAAAAATAATAACAATGGGTAAATACAATTTAATAGCTAAACTTTTCGAAGGAAAAGAAAATAATTGTTAAATTTTTTTAAAAACAATTAATAGCCAAATATTTTCTGTCAGGTCAACAATTAGATGAAAACCAGGGGATATACATGTACGGTAGGAACTACATACAAGAATCAGGCGGAGAAAAAGCCTTCTTCTTTGTCTCTACAGTAACCTTCTTCATCTTCAGTATATCCGCTGCCGCCGCTCTGATTCCAAAATCTCACCATCTGCGGCTGAATCTCGCTTCTCTCGACCAAAAGCTCCACCGCCGCCACTTCAGATCCTGAAATCAATAAGAAACGATGAGTTCTTGCTATTGGGAGAGGATCGATGTCGTGGGCTCTGGCACCTCGAGGGAAACTGGACAAGGATCGGAGCCCCTGCAATCGCCCCTTCCTCTCCCTCCGCCACACCTACTTCGACCTGGCCAGAATCTTGTCGTCGGAGGCTTCTCATCCACAGTCGCCCTAGTCCTACGGCCGACGATTTTAGGCGAACATCTAGGCGTTCGAACGGTAGCATTAGGGTTGGGGATTTCGGCGCTCCTGATGTAGTCGCGTTGGAGAAGACCAAGGTGGCGAACGAAAACGAGGGGAATTCTCTTTTTCTTTTTTATTTTTTTATAATTATTATTTCATTATTTTATAATTATTATTAAATAATTTGATAATAATGCAATAAAAAAGATAAAGAAAATATATAGCTGACGTGTACACTTATTTGCCACCTTAGAGTCAACTAACAGTTCACCGGATGAAAAGTTAACCGTTTGGCTATTAAATTGTTTTCAAAGGTTCGGCTATTATTTTATTTAAAATTAAAGGTTTGCTATTAAATTGTATTTACCCTTTTCAATTTTATGGAAGAGAAATAGAAGGAAAATTTGAGTATTTTTAATTTATGTAAGGAGAAAGAAGGAGGGAAATTTTAGTATTCTCTCTTTTTTTGTGTGTGAAAAGAACGAAGGAAACAAATTTGGTGTTTTCAACTTTTTGGCTTTTTTAAAACTTTATCCTTTTCAAATATTAATATTTAAATTTATATGGAGGACATGACTAATTAACTATATTATACTCTTATATGGAATGACTATTTGACTATATTAGATTTGAAAATCTATAATAAGTTATCTCATCTTCAATATAACATCACTCGAATTATCTCAAATGCATGTTATTTTACATTATTCATATGAGAGAATTCTACAGGAAGTTTGCAGTCAAAGGATTTCAAGAACACTAAGGACAATCAAGCAGAAATTCAACATGCTGAAACTGGAACTCAAAAACCTTAATAAAGAGCACTTCTCTGACATTACAGGGAGAGTTGAGAAAGCTAGCTCCGACCTTAAAGCGGCACAAATTCATGCTCTTGAGACTCCCTCTGGTATCATTTTCGATAGAGTTCATGAACTTACTAGTGAGTTGAGTAGATTGAAGCTGGCGGAGGAGAGCTTTTACAAACAGAAATCTCGTATCCAATATCTTACACTGGGGGATATGAACTCTGTTTTTTTTTTTTTTTACAGATTAGTGAAGATAAGGTAAGCTCGAAAGCAATTAAGGAAGCTGGTTAGAGATTCTGGAATAGAGATTACCGATGAGGAAGAGATAGCATCAGAAGCAGTTACATTCTATCATAAGCTTTATGGAGTGGTCAACACAGAAGTGCAATGGGATGGTAATGTCATTTCTACTTGTATCAAGAAGCAAATCAGTGTTTCTAATCAAGTCAAGCTCTGTGCAGAGGTAGTCAATGAAGAAATCCGTTTGGCCTTATTTGCTATGGATCCATCAAAGGCCCCTGGCTCTGATGGATGGACTGTGAATTTTTATCAGAAGCATTGGGGACTGATGGGTGATGATATATGTGTTGGAATTAAAGAGTTCTTCACTAAGCAGCTACCAAAAGGTATTAATACAGCCTCTCACTTTAGCACCTAAGATACCAAATGCAGATAAACTAGTTGTCTTTCGGCCTATAGCGTGCATTAATGTAATGTACAAGATAATTGCCAAGGTTCTAGCTAACAGAATTCAGATTGCTTTGCCTGAGGTGATGAATAGAAATCAATCGGCCTTTATCAAAGGGAGAAGTATTTTAGATAATATCTTGATGGTTCAAGAGATTGTGCAAAAGTACTCGAAAAATAACCATTGCTTCTCGTTGTGCCATTAAGATTGATTTGCATAAGTCATTTGATTCAATGAACTGGGAATATCTATTCTGTGTGATGTCCCTTATGCGTTTCCCAGCTGAGTTTATTGATTGGAATCGAATTTATCTTAGCACTTCACATTTCAGCATTAGTCGATATGGTTCATTATTTGGATTTTTTCAAGTTCAGAAAGGGGTTAGGCAGGGGGATCTCCTCTCCCCCTATCTCTTTGCCATTGCACTGGAACCCCTTTCTGGTATGTTGGATAGTGCTGCACAAGCAAGGCAGGTTCCATATCATCCTCAGTGTCGATCAATAGATCTCACTCACCTCTGTTTTGCTGATGATCTATTGATCTTCACTGAGGGATCTGCAGTGGCACTGCTCAAGATTCGTAAGATTTTGAATGATTTCAGCTTATTATCGGGCCTGAGTTGTAACCCAAAGATAATGCTCTCTCTCTTTCTGGTTTTGCGGAGGGTAAGCTACTTGTTCGTTACCTTGGCCTTCCATTAGTTGCTAGCCAACTTTCTAGCAGAGTATGTGCAGTCCTTGTGGATAAGATCACTGATAGAATTAGATCATGGCATGCTAATAAACTATCATATGCGGGCAAGTTTCAATTGATATCCTCTGTACTCTACTCTCTTGTTCAGTTTTGGATGAATATTTTTATTCTAGCAAAGAAGGTCTTACATCAAATTCATAAAATATGCTCGGATTTTCTTTGGTTTGGAGAGGGCACAGGCAGTGCAAAATTTGCCTGGGATACTATTGCCTTCCCTAAGAAGGAGGGGATGGGAGTGAAGAACCTAGGTAGCTGGAATATCGCTTGTGTTGCTCGTCTTTTATGGCTCCTATTGATGTAGAGTGAGAGTTTTTGGGTAGCGTGGATCCAAAGGTATTGGTTGAGAGGGAGATCAATTTGGGACCTGCCTTCTTCTTAGACTGGATCGTGGATATGGCGAAAGCTTTTAGCTATACGCAGCGGGTTCCAATTCAGGTTTTCCACTACTACAGCTGGTGAGGTAACTTGGGAAGGAAAAGTGATGACTCGGTTCTCTGTCCAGGAGATTTGGAATTCAATCAGGCCTAAAAAGCCCAAAGTTGAATGGTGGCAAATGATATGGAATAAGTGATACTGAAGAATAGAGTTATTGCATGGTTAATAATTTTTAAACAGAATTACTACTCTTGACAAGTTGAAGTAGTGGGGAAAAGTGAATGATGCATCATGTGTACTGTGTGGGATTGAGGAGGATAGTAGAACACATTTATTCTGCAAATGTGCTTTTTCTCTGCAGGTTTTTGCAGCCATCTTTGGCTCAAGTTACTGGCCTAGCTCGTGGGAGGCTTTACTCTAGTGGATAAGCAGAATAGCAAGGAATGGAGTCAAAGGTCTTGTGCAGGGTGTTGTATGGTGCTGGTGCCTCAGTGTCGTTTGGAAGGAACGTTGCACTTGTATATATCAAGGTAGCAAGAAAGAGTCCAGGTTGTTCGTTCAACAGTTAATTGAAGACTTCAATTACTATGCTATGGGAAACTTTGCTTTTCTTACAGAAGTTAGGTTGATGCCTCATTTTAGCCGTCTCTTGTCCTTTTGTTAGATGGCTTAGTTGTTCTGTCTTTTCCTTGTATACAGAAGAGTGGAGCAGTTTTGCTCCTGAGTTTTTTGCTGGTCTTGGTCTTCCGGGCGGTGATTAATGGAAGTCGATAATTACCGAAAAAAATAATTATCACAATGTTTATGGATGAATTATGGAAATTTAGGAGTTTATTATAGTCTTCTAAGGGCATATGACTAATTTGATATAGTAGATTTAAGAACATATCATGAGTTAAGACACTGTGTATAGGAGAACTGATCATGAGTCATCTTATCATAATAAACCAATAGTTTATGCTATAGTATACATAACCTAACATCTATTATATGAACCAATTTAGGAACTTCTGACAACAATGTACTTATCTTACTGTATGAACTAATTAGTTTGACTATTTTTAGGGTATGGAGTTATATAATTTGAAGGTTAATATATATATATATATATGTAATTATTTATGGTTTAATATCTAAATTAACCATTAGTTACAACAATCATTTGTTTTAAAAACATTCACTTAATTTGTCTACTTGTTTTCTATGTTTCTATATTTTGCAAATTCAACACTACATGATTGTTAAAATTTTGACACATTTAACTTGTGTTCGAGTTGAATTTTTTTTTCAAATTAGGGTTAAACTTGGTATGTTAAGTCATACGATTGCAATAACTCAATCATTTAAAAGAATACAAAATTAATGTTGCACTTGGGGACGTTTGGAAGTTGTGAATTCAAATGGTGTATTGAGCTAATTCATATATTTTTTAGATAAGTCGTTTTTTTGGCTATCGAACTAGAATACATGTATTTACTTTTTGGAGGTCCCACCACAATCATTCAAAATTAAAGGATTATCAATCTCTACTTTTTGTTGAGATTCTCCACAATCACTCAAAATTAACTTTTGTAGCTTTGTAACAAAACACAATCTAAACCTCCAAACAATATATTTGCCTAATACATCAATTGATTCAATACATCAAATGATAATATACTAATTGTCTCAATACATCAATTTGAAGAATCGCAACTTTCAAACAAATTATCGGTATACCGTTTTCCCCCAAAGCGTTGATGGCTACCGTTACTGACAATGTTGTCCAAACCGAACTGGAGCATGACCCGGTAACGTGAACGACTCGCATTTTAACGGTCTAACCGGTATTAGGCAGTTAAAAAACCCTTAAAGAAACCGGTACCTTATAAAGAATAATATCATAAGTAGAAGACACATAAGGTAGCAATTTAACAATCTAATGACTAAAATAAAATTTACTTTGAAAGTATTACTTTGTAATTTTACAATATATATATTAGAAACCCTACCTAATCTACGAGGAAAAGAACCCTACCCCACCCATTCTAATTTAGCTTTGCTCACTAATCTCTATCAATTCCTATCTTCCTCCCCATTATTTCTTTCCCCTTTTTTTTTACGTTTCATTTCCTCGCTGCTCTCCTCCAAGATCCCATTCCTCTTCTTTCCCTTCGTCATCTTCCTCTTCTTTAATCGTTGGTCTACTTTCTTCATATCACTGGCAAGAAGCAAGAGGATGTCGGAGCCGAATCAAATACCAGCTGAAAAGGAGCAGGCAACAGAATGCAAAGAAGTAGCGGGAGCTGCCGGCGCCGACAAGAGAAAAGGAGGAAGTTGCAGTGGCCAGAGGTCGCCGAAGTGGTATCGCTGACAGCATGACGGGTGTGGAGGGTTCACCGACAGCATGCTGGCTATGGAGGTGTCGCCGACAGTGATGAGGCCTAGAAAGTCCGGCAGAGTAATTGAGAGAGATGACGGTCAGGAATGGCAATGGGGCAGGTCCGGGGCGGGTTTCTTGGTACCTAGACCCGCCCCGTGGCAGGTCGGGTCCAGGTCGGGTAATTGATCACGGGTCGCGGGTCGGGGCAGGTCGACCCAATGGGTGTGCAATTTATATGAAAACATTAGAAATATTCGTTATTTTTATTATAAGACTAAAAAAACTAACAATATTATGACAATTGTAGTTAAATTATTGGAGAAATTGAGGTTTTTACTAATTTACAACTTTATTATAGCCAAAATATGAAGCAATAAAAGGAAAATTCTAAGTAATTTGACTAAAATTACATGTAATTTAGACAAGAACGGGTCGAGAATGGGGCGGGTCAGGGCAGGTCGGGTCGATTAGACTACCCATGCCCGCCCCGCCCCGCCTACGGGGCGGGTCGGACCCGCCCCAAAACAGGTCAAACAGGTCGGGTAAAACGGGTTAGGTCAAAATTGCCATCCCTAATGACGGAGGAAGTCGGACAAAAGTAAAAAACCCGTTGTACGGTTTGAGAGGGTCGAATGGCTAACCGTTTGGCCCACTCGCCGACCGGTCTTCCTGGCCGTTCCGACTTTTGGGGTGTACTGGACCGAGTTGGTGGCCGAATACAGGTTTTATAGGTCCGACCGACCGGCTCGGTTCGGCTTTAATAACACTGGTTACCGTAAGGAAACCGCTTAAACCATAACCGGTTATCGAGTAGAACCCGGTTAACTCCACGGAACCGGAAAACAACATCTCTTTATCTCCCTTCTCCCACCCGCGACCAAAGCCAATTCTTCGAGAACAAAGGCAGCGGAAGCACACCGGGAGTAGGAGAAGAATTCAGATCAATGAAATCCCACGCTGGGAATATGAAAATTAATGAAATCCCACCAGGCCACCATGACGCCTCTTCCCTAAAGTCCAAGTCCACTTCACCGCCGCAGTATGAAGTATGAACTTAGATCAAAATCAACAAAACTTCCAGTAAGAAACCATCCGCCCTCGTCTCAATCCAAAGCATGCCGGGACTCGTAATCCTCTACGCCAGCATCGTGAAGAAGATATGGGCAATCAATTCGGCCTTCATGGCGCTCTAGGCCTTCGTCGCCGTCCTAATTTGCTGGGTCCTGCTCTGTTACCACATGGCCTTCGGCGACGAGTTTTTGCTCTTTTGGGGGAAAGGCACTCCTGCTCTCAGCCAGAAGTATCTAATCCGTCGAGCCATCCCTTGCATCTTGCATGTCCATTTTCTTCAGGTCAATCCCTAATTTTAGTGCTTTTATTGATATCTGGGTAAGGTTGAATTAGTATGGAGGATTATGAAATCGAAATTTGTGTGTTTTCCAGGCTTATCGTTGCTCTCCTCTCGACACCTATCCGACGGCTGTTAATCAGAAATCAAAGATTTTCCTGGTTCCTCGCCAGAATCGTCCTCGCCGCCAGAAGAGGGTGGGCCAAGATGGAGGACGCCGGACGATGAGCTTCACCACCCGGGCGAAGGGGCGCTGGCCGCTTGCGCTAGGATTGATCGACGGTGACAAAGGAAAATAAGAGATTGACTTCCGCCAAAAACCTCATCCCGCTACGCTCTCTCAAAATCGGAGGTGGGTCTTCGAGTATCGGCCAACGGTGGTGCTGGCGACCCTCTCTGGCAACGTGGGGAGGACTGGTGGTGGTCTCAATCGACGGTGCCTCTTTTTTTTTTGTCAAAATATATCATATATTGATAAAAGTAAATAGATAGTTACATCCTGGAAAACAGCCAGGCCCGGAAATCAAAAAAACGACTTACAGCCGGATACAAAGAAAGGGCTTTTCTAGCTACCGAATGAGCTACCCTATTGTTCTCCCGACCTATAAACTGCACACTAAACCCCGAATGGGCACGAAAATACTGACATATCTCCTCCAGGACTGCCCCCAACCGGTTATCTCTTGTGTAGGCTTGATTAATTTTGTCGATAATGACTTTCGCATCGCCCTCGAACCGAACTTCCGACAAGCCACACTCCAAACACCAAATAATAGCCTCCTGAAGCATAAGCAACTCTACCACCATTGGCTCATCAAGTTGAGGAATCTGCACCCCTTTGGCCAAAAGGAGCGTCCGCACCGGATCAAAAAGAACCATCCCACCAGCTGAGTGTGACCCCCTCCTAGTGGCCCCATCCACATGCAAACCAATCGAGAATCACCCACCTACGTCCCTGGCTGAATCACCAGACCGGGCACCCTCGATGCCTGGTCAACCGGCAGGCCCACCCATTCCTCATATTGTTGGTGAAATTGGCGCATTAATGCCGGGATCCCAAACTGTTTGCCTTCAAAGACAACCCAGTTACGTGACCGCCTGATCCGCCAAAGGATGGAAACCACAGCCATGAACATTGATGGCTGATGGACGAGGGAAAGCAGCCGTTTGAGAAACAACAAAAAAGTGTGCCGAGGCAAACCCTCCCCCAAATATTCCAAACCCGAGTAGTCCTAGAGAGCCCGCGCAACCGGGATGTAAAGAAACATGTGCTCCATTGTCTCGGGACTATCCCAGCAGACCGGACACCGGGGCAACACAGGGACCTTTTTTCAATGAGTGCCTCAGTGGTCGATAGAGCCCAATGAAGGATTTGCCAGAAAAAGACTTTCAGCTTTGGAGGGATCTTAGCTTCCCACAACCGGATCCAACTGGGCTTGTCCATCCAACTAACCGATGATCAGCCACATCCTACCGCGGAAGTGGAATAGCCTTAATGGCACGACAGGTAGACGGGTCGAACCATTGACTAAGTTTCTCATCAGCCCAACGCCCTTCCCCGTGACAAACACCAAAGGGTCGCCCCCATCTGGCAGGACCAGGGGATTATAGAAAGGGGGATCCAGCTGGAGCCCTGAAATCCAGTTAGAGTTGAGAAGGGAGGCCGATCGGCCATTGCCGATCTTCCATCTTAAACCGTCCTCCAATAACTGGCGCCCAAACAGGATACTCTGCCATCCCCAGGGTGGGCGTGATCGAGCTGTTGCGGCCATAAAAGTTCCTTGAGGGTAATACTTCCCTTTATACACTTGAGCAAGGAGGGAATGAGGTTCATTGAGAATACGCCAGCCAATTTTTGCTAAGAGAGCTTGGTTAAAATGTTCAAACCGGCGAAATCCCATCCCCCCATAATGTTTACTCCTGCACAGATTGCGCCAGGACACCCACCGAACCTTGGGATGGCCCTCCTCAGCACCCCACCAGAACCGGGCCACATGCTTATCCAAAAGTCGACAAAGAGCGAGGGGTAACCGGAAACACGACATAACATGCAGGGGTAAGACCAAAGCTACTGACTTAATTAAAGTCTCCTTTGTCGCCCAAGACAATGTCCTCTGCTTCCACCCCTGCAGTCGCTCTAGTAATTTCTCTTCTAGATAACAGAACGTCGCCATTTTGGAACGGGCAATCAAAGTGGGTAACCCCAGATACTTGTCATGGACCCCTACTGCACCGACCCTAAGAATCGTGGCCAGGCCAGGAACTCTTGATCTGGCAAGGCAACATTTTTGCTGAAACAGACCGCAGATTTCTCCATATTAACCCGTTGACCACTCAGCTCCTCATATTCGTTCAACACCTTAATTAAGTTCTCGCACTCCTGAAGAGAACCTCGCAGGAATAAGTAAGAATAATCCGCGAAGAACAAGTGAGAGATTCTCGGAGCTCGGGGAGCCACCTTCACCCCCTCCAACTTCTTTTCCGAGATCTCTTTCCGAAGACGGGCCGCAAACCCCTCCGTGCATAGCATAAACAAGAGAGGCGACAATGGATCCCCCTGTCGGAGCCCCCGAGAAGAAGTGAAATAACCCGAGGGTGTACCATTCATCAGGACCGAAAAAGAAGCGGAGCGAAGACATTCATGTATCCATCCTTGCCAGACAGAATTAAAACCCATTTTATCCAAAACTGCCAGAAGGAAGGGCCATTCGACTCTGTCATAGGCCTTTTCCAAGTCAACCTTTAGAGCCATGTACCCCTTCTTCCCCTGCTTCTTAATTTTTAGATAATGCATTAACTCATGTCCAAGAAGGATGTTATCAATAATCTGCCGGTCTCTTATGAATGCATTCTGACCCTCAGAAACGATCTAAGGGAGCAGACCTGCAAGCCGTTCAACCATGATATTGGTTATCACTTTATAAACAAACTGACAAAGACTAATCGGACGCAGCTGGCGGATTGTTTCCACAGAATCTACTTTAGGAATCAAAGTGAGCCCGGTATGATTAAAACTCCGCAGCAGTCGGCTAGTTGTAAAGAAAGAACATACTGCTTCAATCAACGAAGTGCCCACAATATCCCAGAAAGCTTTGAAGAATTTTCCGGTGAAGCCATCCGACCCCGGAGCCTGCTTCGACCCCATTGAGAAGACCGTTCTCCAAACCTCATCAGGCAAAACCTCCGCCGTCAACTGCGCATTCATCTGCGGAGTAACACTGTGGGAAATGGGGAGATTCGCCACCCTATCAGTCACATTAGGGACCTGGGACTCCGAGGTAAATAGAGTCTGGTAAAAGTTGGTAGCAATAGTAGTCTTTCCACTTTCCTCAGTGACCCATTCGCCCTCATCATTACGGAGCCCAGAAACAAAATTTATTTTACGCCGCACGCGAGTGAGCGTGTGGAAATAAGCAGAATTCTGATCCCCTTTTTTTAACCACCGAACCCTCGACTTTTGCTTCCAGTATATCTCCTCCGCTTCCCACTGACGAGTTAGCTCCGTTTCCAGGGTCCTGATCATCCGATCAATCTCTGTCTAGAGAGTCTTGATATTCCTCAGGGAATTCGTAGTGCCCGCCCTGCTCCAATCATAAAGCAGATGACGAAGTTTCTTAAGGCGCTCCCATAGTCGAAACATAGGGGTACCTTGGAACTCCTCCTGCCAGACATACTGGACCATAGCCCTAACCTCCGGATTATCCGCCCAACGGGCATCAAACTGGAATAGAGGCCGACTACTCCGAGTATACGGTTTATCAGCAAGAAGAAGGGCTCGGTGATTCGATCCCTGGTCCAAAAAGTGTTTGACCAGAGTCTTCGGATAAGTATCAATCCAGGATTGGGAACAAAGCGCCCTATCCAAACGTTCACGAATGCATGTTGCACCCATACGCTTGTTCACCCAGGTGAACTGATCCCCTTGGTAGCCTGGGTCATGGAGCCCCAAGTCATGAACAAAGTCACGAAGACTAATGGCTTGCGCCGCACTCCATGCCCAACCCCCATCTTTTTCACCCTCTTTGAGGGTAGTGTTGAAATCACCAATGATCACACAAGGGTGATTAATATTCGCGCAGACTTCTCTGAGGTGAGCCAATGGGGTAGCTCGAACGACAATATTACAACTAATGTAGACAAAGATCACCACATAAGAAAAATCTCCTTCATTAATTTGCGAACAAATATAGAAATTGGAATGACAAAACACCAAAGTGTCAACCCCGGGGGACCAAGCGAGTACTAAACCACCCGATGCATCGACTGCATCAACAAAAAAACAATGATAAATAGGAAAACCTAAACCCCGTATACGACGGGACACTACACGCCGGCTCGATCGCGTTTCCGAAAAAAATACGAGATCCGGTTTATTAGAATGAACAAGCCCTACAGCAGTTTGGAAAGTGAGGGATGGCCCAATTCCTCTCACATTCCAGGCCAGAATCCTCATTTATCGGCTGGGGGCCACTCGAGGCTGGCTTCCTCCACCTTTTCTAGGACATCCACTGATTCTGCTTCCACAAATTGCTTCTTCGGGGTAGGGGGATCACCCACATCCCCATCCAACTCATCAAATCCACGCTTCCGATTCTCCATATTTAGGTCCATCAGATTTGACCCATATTCATTGAGGTTCGAGCGAAGCCCCTTATAGGACACACCCTCCTCCCGAGCACCGACTAGCCTTGCTTCAAAAGCCTCCACCACTTGGTGAACTCGCCCTGTCAAGACTTGACGAGTCTCCACTAAGACGCCAGCTGGTGACCTTCGCTTGATCTTAAAATGGTGGTGATCCTCATCCGATTGATCACCATCCGATTCCGCGGTATGCTGATGATCCTCATAAATAGGACCATCTCGAGAAGCCCCAGTCACTCTATCCTCCAGCTCAAGCGGAGCACCAGGTGGAGCAGCTCCCCCAACCTGGTTGGCTATAGTCACTAAGCAGCCAGCTCCACCTTTCCTCAGACGCGGGCGAACCCGATGCACCGAAACCCCTGTATGGGTGGCGACTTTGGAGGGCAATGAATGGTCCTCCTGGGGCTGGTGGGGGGGGGGGATCATCAGGAGGACCAGAAGTCGCACGAGCCTGCATTGATGGTATGGTCTTCTCACCCGCAGTCTGTTCCTCCTCCTCAGACTCCTCCTGTAGAATCAGCCTTCGCCGTCGGGACTGCTCAAGAGCAGTCTCTACCTGGTCTTCCACCTGCTGGCGATGGGGTGCCTTTTTGGCGCATCTTCCAGCCTTCTGGTGCGGCCGAACACCACCACCAATCTTCACTCGAGGCGATGTCTTGAAGATAACCCTCTTAGGGCTAGCACGATTTCCCACCGGTTTGGGCTTGAGCTCCTGCAACCTAGGTTGTAGCTCTTTGTCACCATGATTCTCCGGCTCCCCTGTCAGAGAATGAAGCAAGCCTTGATCGATCAAGAGGCACTGGCCGTGATTCCATCTCTCGAGTTCTTGTATTCTGCGAACTCCCATTTTTGTGCAAGTAAGCATTCCTGTTCACCCACACCGATTTTCTGGTGGTGCAAAACTTAGGGTGATCCTCCTCGTCTATGTAGACCTTCCTTCCTAGCTTTCTTGTAGACGTATGCAGACCAAAACATTCTTTACCCGGCGGTGGAGCATAAACACATTCTCATTTTGAGTGCCCCATGCGGCCACAAAGGTAGCAGAAGGTTGGTAAGAATTCATACTTGAGGTTAACCCAGAAGCTGCCAAGCTCGTCACTAACCGCCATGAATTGAGACCGCAAAGGTTTGTTAAAGTCAATGAGAGCATGCACTTTCACAAAGCACTCATCAGCGTCTTTGGAAGCAAAGACATCAGCCTCCAAGACTTGACCAATAATCCCAGGTGCCACTTTCCGGCCAAACTGTTTCGTGCAACAATCTTCTTTCACATTCCATAGCTGAACACGAAAAGGAGCAATGGCCAAATCATCAAAAATCGGCCTTGTAATAGAGGGTGTCCAGGATCGGAGGTGGAGAATCCTGTCCTTAACAATTCATGGAGATCTTTTTAGAAGCCAAACCCTCATCTCCTCACTGGGAAGAACAAATTCAAATAGGCCAAACTTAGTGGCCGAAACCCTAAGGTTTCCTTGCACCCGCCATGCCTCAAGAAGGCCCTCCCTCAACTCACTCGGAGTGAATGTGGTTTTCGAGAATAATCTCTCCAAAAGAGTCCTCGAAGTTCGAAATTTCACCGATTGGACTTCGTCGAGCAAAAATTCAACCACTTGATCCTCCGCTATACGCGCCATTGCAGTCACCTGACACAAGGGGTTAGATAAATTATTAGAAATAACGGGGTTAGCCCCAACCTGCCTAATTAATAGACACAGCGGTAGAGAATCTTATGGGTTGGCCACAAACAGACATGGCGGAATAAAACAATGCGGGTTGTCCACAAGCAATTTAGGTATTAAAATTTTTGGGCCCTCACTAGCAGCCTCAACTTTCGGCAGTAATAGGCCCAAGTTCCGCAACCTGCCCCCAGGCGGCGTGGTGTCCAACACAGGAGGCAGGCCCAAATTTCGCAACTTGTCCCCCAGCCAACGCGATGGCCAACACATCAGGAGGCAGCGAACTGCACGACGATGCGAGGGTAACCGCCGAGACCAGGGCCGGCACAGCAAGCGGCAGCGAACTGCACGAGATTGAGTAGGCTACCGCCAAGACAGAGGTTGAAAGCTCTCTCGATGGAAAGCAAGAAGGGGAGGATTGGGGGAGAAGCCCAATACCTCGATGTTGACTCGAAACGCACCGCAGCTGTTCGGGGGGAGTTCTTCTCCTTGCTTCTCCAGAAAATCCAAGGCACCGAGAATTACACAGAAGAGTTGCAGCGGGGGACGAAGGCAATTTATAGGGGATAGAGTCCGAGTTCCCATGGGAGAGGGAAACACCCCTGCTCCATCTTTTAGTTAGAAGAGTATTTGGACTAGGAGACCTATGTTGGGGCTTCGATTTGTTTTCCCAGAATCGGAACCGACACTCGATAATCTCGCCCAACAGAACCAAAAAATCTCCCGAAAATCCCTCCTTGCCCACCCCACGCAACTGCTTCCCCAACCACCAGCGCTGAACGTCGATGCCGCCCCTCCGGCCGATCAACTCCGCCCCGGTGACCTTGGGAATGGAATTTGTAAAGGTTTTCTCCGCTTTGGCACTGCCTTGCAGTACGCCGCAGTATTCCTCCCCGAGGGGATCATCTTGACCATCAAATTCACCACGATTTTCGTGTTTGCTAAGACATTTAGATTCAACAAAAGAATAGGGTACTCTACTCTCATTCATCGCTTGCTCTGGCGGCACGAGAATAGTACCCACCCCTAAGGGTACAGAAGAGTTGAATCGTTTAATTGGTTGCAGACCTGCAATTGAATGTCGTGAGGGCTTAATTCTGTTCCCCGCGAACGAGGGCGAGACAAAATCTTCATCTTCCAGTTTTGACGAATCCGGAAGCCAGAATCGCCATTGATACCGTGGTCGGATCCGACATCTTTTGGTTGGACGTCCTGCTTCAGTTAGAATCTCGGCAAAAGCCGTTTGAATCGATCGCTTTTTCAGGCGGAGCCACTTAGCTCGACGCCTGGCCATCCCAGTCAAATCCCTCTCCAAAAGAAGGGCTCGCCGATTCCATGAGAGTTACCCCTTCCCTGCTATTGATCGGGGCTTCTTCTCGTCCAGGCTCCCGGTGACAATTCCATGTCAACGATGGCGAAAGTGAAATCCCTTGACTCTCGTTTTTCACGTTGGCTTTGTAAATGACGACGACGGCCCGCGATAGCCACCGCCCAAGCACCGAACAGAGCAGAAGGAGAGAGGAGAGAATTCCTCCCATTTGTTTTTTCAAAAATCAGCTATGTTTGGGGTTATTTTGAGGAAATGTCCCCAACGACGCCTCTTCTTTACGGTTGTTTTTTTTTTAATTTTTATCCAAGGCAAGCCCAAAGGGCATGAGACAAAGACTCGACACGATTACAAGACCAACTCAAATACTGGACGTTAGTCCGTATGCAACCAGACTACCGATGAAAGAGCCTGTTAAGCCACTACTTGGGCAGCTCTGAAGAAGCTCCGAGGAGCAAAGACACGACACTGACGGGGGAAAAAAATAAAAACAAAAACAAAAACAAAAACACAACATCTCCAAGATAGTCCCGCCAGCGAGTGTAGTTTCCTTCGACGGAGTATGTCGGATGACCGGTAACGAGTTATCACAAAAGCCACAACAAAAAAAAAGAAAATTACATTAGCAATCTTCGACAAAACATTACTTAATTACTCTCGTAAATTTATAAAAGAGAATGAAATCGAACTATCACCTGATATATTGATGAACTTTATTTCACTTACTTCAATTACTTTCATATCATATGAGCATCTGCAAAATGGCCAACCAAAAATACACGACTATTGTGCTACAAGATATTAAATTCACGAAAGTCGTTTAAATTCAAGAAATATATTGAAACCCTAAACTAGTGAAAATAAACGTAAATCTACAAGAAAATCAATGATGTCATTGAAATTGGGAAATAAATTAATTAATTTAGAACAATTAATGCATACCTCCCTGTATATGCGTTGCAAGTAAATGGAATTAAAGAAATAATTAACACAATTAATCACAATTTATGTATATAATATAGAATTCAAAAGTGAAAGAAAAAAAAAGTACCGTATTCGGGGCAGTTACTGCAAATAATAATAGAGTAATGGCAATTGGCAAGTTACACAACTTGCAAAGGAATGATTACCAATAAATTTAGTTAGAGACAAAAGGAAATTAAGACTCTAATCTGTCCCAAAACCATAAAGTAATAAGATTTCATTGGAACATAAAAGGTAACCGAAACCGATGATTAATCAGTCAGCTTTGAGAAGAGCGGAATCCAAAAACTCAATTAATGATGACGGAATCAAAGATGTCGCCGGAGTTAAGATAGGAGAAACCATACCTTCGCCGACCAATGAAGGGACGGATCCGGCAAAGACCCCAAGGAGCTCCGGCCAACAAGAAACACAAGTATCAAAAGCACAATCTCCACTCATCCTTCTCGGTCGAGATATGAATTTGATAGAGAACACCAAAATAGACAGGCTCCACAAGGAGAGCAAATTGACGACTAGCGTCTTGCCATATCCGAAGAGGATATAGATGTGAGCTGAATCGCTTATTATTTCACAATGATCATATCGATCCCAAAATCATCGTATCATTCGGAAAAGTAAAAAATCCAGACTTTACCGAGATAAATTCGCAAATACCCAAACGCCAACGAACCCAGGAAGATGGTTATATGTTGGTTACCTTTGGTAGCTGCGTAACCCGATAGAAAAGGAAGAGCCACCAACCCGGCTCAAGATAGGGTGCATAACCATGGGTTATGCACCCATCAATAACCAAATCTAGACCCTTCATTTAGAAAATCCAGATCTAAGGATGGAGAATTAAAGGCTATTTTTATTTTCACTAGCTTTCTTAATTGCCTCATATCTTTTTCGTTTTAACTCGGATTTTAATTTTTTTTGCACAGATGGAACGAGTTCACCGTGCTCTACAAAATGAGATCAATTTTCAATATTTTTTTAGAAAAAAAAATTCTGGCCTCTCGATACCAACTGCATACCATATGGTATCTTCTTCGTTTTTAATTCGTTTTTGAAAACGTTTGCACAGCAGGGATGAGTTCATCATGATCTACTAGATCTACAAATTTCTGGGTGAACAAATTACAGGACCAAAAAATACCACACAATACCATACAATACCACCCTGGTACGGGGTGGTATTGTATGGTATTTTCTTCGTTTTTAATTCGTTTTTGAAAACGTTTGCACAGAAGGGACGAGTTCATCATGATCTATTGGATCTACAAATTTCTGGGTGAACAATTACAGGACCAAAAAATACCACACAATACCATACAATACCACCCCGTACCAGGGTGGTATTGTGTGGTATACAATGTTAAAAGTCGTAAATTACAATTAATATACTTCTACTATCATGTATTCAACCATCCTACAGTATTGGTTTGTTCATACCACCATGGTACGTTTTTCAAAACATAGGTATGCTTTTATTTCAATACCAGTCGATACCATATGGTATAAGCTGGTAAAAAATGGCTCAATTTTTTTTGTTCGAAAAATATATTAAAGTGGATATCATTTTGAAGAGCACAATTAATCTTACCTAACTGTGCAAAAAAAATTAAATTTCGACTTAAAATGAGCGAGAAATCGTCCGTCAAAGATTAAAGAGGGAAAAATTAAAGGCTTTCCATGAGAGAGAGGATGCTGATGTCATGCTGATGTGGACGGGTTATTCATGGTTACTCACCATAAGGTTACTGACCTGATTCATTCCCCACCAACCCGGCAATGGAAGAGATAAACACAATACTTCCATTTCCAGATGCGACAATTGCGACAAATTGAAAGGTGACTCCAAATTTGTCGCCATCACAAGGGTCTTGCTTCCTTACCTTGAGCAGATTCTCGAAGAACTTGATGTCCTTCTTCTTGTTGGCACCAGCGATATCGACAGCCTCGTCGTCCGACGACTCGGAGTCTGATTCCGAATGGTCGTCCTCGATTCGGCCACTCTTTTTCAGCTCCACGTACCGCCGGAGATCCTCCCGCTTCTTGTTGTGCGCGTACCGCCGGGCGAACTCCTGGTCAATCAATCTCAATGTTGGATATATCCTCGGCAATGACATCGTCGTCTTCGAATAGCTTCATCGCTCCAATGTCCGGCGGAACAACGGTAGGCGGATTGATTATCGAGTCCAAGGCACAAAGTCGTTTCTTGGGCTTGCTGGTTGGCTGCCTCGGTTTAGCCCTGCCCGTGTTGACTGGAATGGAATGGGCGATGCCGAGAAAAGGAATGAACGAAGATGACGTGAGGAAGGGAAGTCGGATGGTTACTGGTTAGTGCGCCTTGCCCCTGCTGCGCTGTCGTTTGCTGTGGGAGATTCGGTTAGTTCACTAACCGCCTGTTATTCGGTATACCGAGCGCCCCTGTTTTGTCGCCGACAACCGTTACAGCCGGTTAACGCTATAACCGGCAAACCGGGAATGGATCAGGTAAGTAACCTTATGGTGAGTAACCATGAGTAACCCGTCCACATCAGCATGACATCAGCATCCTCTCTCTCATAGAAAGTCTTTAATTTTTCCCTCTTTAATCTTTGACGGACGATTTCTCGCTCATTTTAAGTCGAAATTTAAATTTTTTTTGTACAGTTAGATCAGATTAATTGTGCTCTTCAAAATGATATCCACTTTAATATATTTTTCGAACAAAAAAAATTGAGCCATTTTTTACCAGCCTATACCATATGGTATTGACTGGTATTGAAATAAAAGCAAACCTATGTTTTGAAAAACATACCATGGTGGTATGAACAAACCAATATGTAGGATGGTTGAATACATGATAGTAGAAGTATATTAATTGTAATTTACGACTTTTAACATTGTATACCACACAATACCACCCCGTACCAGGGTGGTATTGTATGGTATTGTGTGGTATTTTTTGGTCCTGTAATTTGTTCACCCAGAAATTTGTAGATCCAATAGATCATGATGAACTCGTCCCTTCTGTGCAAACGTTTTCAAAAACGAATTAAAAACGAACAAGATACCATACAATACCACCCCGTATCAGGGTGGTATTGTATGGTATTGTGTGGTATTTTTTGGTCCTGTATTTTGTTCACCCAGAAATTTGTAGATACAGTAGATCATGATGAACTCGTCCCTGCTGTGCAAACGTTTTCAAAAACGAATTAAAAACGAAGAAAATACCATATGGTATGCAGTTGGTACCGAGAGGCCAGAATCTTTTTTCCTCAAAAAATATTGAAAATTGATCTCATTTTGTAGAGCACGGTGAACTCGTTCCATCTGTGCAAAAAAAATTAAAATCCGAGTTAAAACGAAAAAGATATGAGTCAATTAAGAAAGCTAGTGAAAATAAAAATAGTCTTTAATTCTCCATCCTTAGATCTTGAGCCCGGCAAACCTATTACTAGCCCTAATTTTCTTAGCTTTTACAATTACTTCTAAAAAAAAGTTTATAAGTAAATATATGAATATAAGTAGGGCTGGAAGTTTGGTACCGGTATTTGGGATTTACCGAATACCGTACCGAATTTGTTTATATTTGGTATTACCGCATACACGTATTATTTCTTGGGATTGGGATTGAATTTCAATTGTAATTCGGTATTAGGGATTACGTGATTGGGATCGGTATATACCGAAATACCGATCAATACCGAAATATAAGCTACTGTGTATTTTATTCTCTCAAATTGACTCTCTCATTCACTACTACACAACCCTCAACCACCAAAAGTGTCATTTAATTATACATAGATCATTTCATCTTTGTTTCACAACTCAAAAGTCTCCATCCAACTCAATTTTGACTTTCCAATTTAAGTCACTCTCATCTCTCACCTAATAACTTGTTATTTTCATAACACCAAAAGCAATCACTAGTATTAGTCGACTCTCGGTCTTTAATTCATCAAATTAAAGATTACCAATGACAATAACTTGAGATGCCAACTCTCCTTAATTCTCCTTATCCATATCCTAGCTCTAGGCAAACTCAAGACTCTTTGCTTAGTATCTCTGCCCTAAATTAATCAATCAAATCTAATTTATATATTTAATTATTTATTTCAAATGTAATTAATTGCGTATTCGATAATACCGATTGGGATACCGAAGTACCGGTTGGGATACCAGAATATTTAGGGATTGGGATTGTGATTGACTTTCGGGTATGATTTGGTATTCGGGATTTCGGTATTTGGTATTGGGATACCGTACCGATTTTCACCCCTAAATATAAGGTAGAAACAAATTGTTTAAAAATTGCGATAAATGTTTGAAATTAGTGTAATAAATAAAGTGGAAGTTGCAACGAGTAAAGAGTAAGCAACACAATGCGCCAACCCGTAACCCAATCGGCCCTACCCATAACCCAATCAACCTGTAACCCGATTGACCAGCAATCCATTGAACCCAAAACCTGACTGACCCGTAACCCATAACCCGACTAAGCCGCAACCCAACAAACCTGCAACTTAATGAACCCGAAACCTTACTAACTCGTCACGCTATTGAATCCAACGCAAACGCGCCCAATTGACACCTCTAGATAAGGGGTTCAATTTAACCGTGCGGAGGGTAAGGCAGGAATATGCATGGTCTATAGCCTTTTCTGAGACCTGGGAATTATGTAGACGTGGCAAATTACAACTCGATCCGTTGACCCTACCCGAACCCGCTCTAAAAGTAGATTTTTTTATGACCCGAAACCCAAATAACCTGAACCCGATAACCCGTGATTTCTTGGATCGGGTTGGGTGGGTTAGCGGGTCAACCCGCTAGACCCGTTTCATTTTATATATCACTCGCAAAATGATAAAATCACTCATAAATTAGTTAGATGTTTTAAAAAAATTCACGAGAATTTGAATGACATATTTGGAGTTTAAGGATAATCAAATATCATGTGTTTCTTGTAGTAGCATCACTCTTGTGATTGTTTTTTGATGATTTGCGCAATTTGTATTTCATTTCATTAGCATGAGAGGATTTGAGAATATGTTAATCGACATGTGTTAGTTAAACTATGATAATGCATATGTGAAAATTTGTGTTTTTAAGAAAATATGAAGCATATTTGATATTGTTTCTGATAGCGCTCATACTCATACTCGAAATGCCCTGTAACCCGACGCAAAACCGGATGGGTTGTGTCAATATTTGACTCGAAATCAGCCAACCCAACATGACCCAACCCGTAACGGAAGGCCTCAATCCGAAATTACCCCCGATTGCCAGGTCTAGAATTATGAAAGTAATTCCGCAAATGAATTCCTTAACAAAGTCACAATCATTTGAACATTTCCCCAGAAAACCATTGTGCCTTATTCATCGTGCCATTTGAAACTGAGAGATGTGGTTACACCAATCAATTCGATATGCTCCTCGAAAACAACCAGAGAGCCGAGCTACATACCAAATTCCAGCCAATAAACAACGGGATGCTAGAGTGTCTATATCCATCTACCAAAGCTGAAAAAATTTATTCATCATCTGCTTATGAACCAGAACTATCGGCATCTAGTCAGAGATCATCATCACACCAGCCTACAAGCAGGTTGTTCAGTTGCCAAAGGGAAAACACGATGACACTGGTACGAGTGTTGGCAGCTGCACAAGCTTATGCACTCACACCTCCCTTTTCCCTTGATTCTTCGCGCATTGTTGCTTTCACGTAAATCTCATAGCAGCACCCTAGGGAAAAAAGGGTAAGACACAATTGATAAGTTGCAAGGCCGCAGCAGGAGGTGGAGTAGGGCAGATAGAAATTGAATGAGTAAATTTCATTGTAGTTCATTATTAGGTTCCATAGATAACATGGCCATAGGTCATGACCCTCAGTCTGACAAAATGAATGGATACTGCTCCATTGCTGAATGTATGTAAGGTTCTTCCTGAAAACAAGATAGAGGGATGATGATCCTCAACTTGCATAGAAAATAGGGTTTGTGTTTTCATTAATTGGGCGATGCAAAAAGGAGATCCAAGGGATGTTCTAGATTTCACTCTCAAATGCGATTCACTTGACGAATTCCAACTGACATGCCTCCTGTTCTAGGGTCCATTGCTTAGGTCAGTAACAATATTCGCAACCATGGTTTTCGGGCGACCCTGATCACTATATGTATACTAAATGGTAAGAAATATCCAAGAAGTTTTTATTAGTCAGGTAACTGGATGATAGATCTAATGCACAAGTTTGCGCACTCAGCATTGAACTAAGAAACCACATGCTCCTGGCCTAGTAGATAACAAACCCCACAATATGCTCAGAGATACCAGACGGTGGCTAAAGGTTACTATCAGTTCATCATGATTCCGTATACCCAGAGCTAGCCCACCAACCGAGCCAAAAGAGCAATGAAATAAGCAGCTCTATTTAACATTGGTTGCAAGCTGATTGATCTTCAACTTAAAGCACATAAACAAGAATACTTACCGACAACAACGACGACTGTGAGAAAATCTCCAATCTTGTTAATTTTTGAGACGCCTGACTTGTGTGACTTGAATCTACGAATAGCTGGGTCATCAGCCAAGAGCTGCATCATGATCAAGACATTGAATTACTACAACATAATCTCAAAATTCGGTGAACCAGAAATGAGAAACCATTCACAAAATAACCAAGCAATGAAGGTTGCATATCACAAAATCCCCAGCAACAAGACAATTGCACAATCCAATAGAATCCCAACCGACACTGGTAACACCAGAAAATGCCCAGCGAAAGGAAAACTAGAACCCTAATTGGAGAAATCCAGACAAAAAGGGGAGAAAAACTTATCGAATAGAAAGAGACGTGTAGAGGGAGATGCAGGATAGACTCACAGCTTTTTCCCGCTGCCCAAGCTCGACATGGAATCCACGGCGAGGGACTGAAAGCGCTTCCTTCGATCGATAAGATCGCCGAAAATGAGATTAATAGAGTTGGCGTGAGTGGTAACTTTGATATCAGATACGGAATCAGAAAAAGAGCAAAAGTCATAGATAGATGGGCACCTGAGAGCGCGATCGGAAATGAGATGAAAGCGATGAATTCTTCAGGAAAAACGCCATCTCCGCCTGCGATGCTTCAGATCAGTTACAGAAGGTGGGAAATCGGAAAACTGATCAGAGCCGATCCGGTTGCAACCGAGGCAGAAAAGTTTTTGAGCTTTGCTCTTCAGACCTTGGACTGTTTCCATATTGCCATCTCATCCCTTTCTAATTTTTATCGTAATTAATTAGTGAGGCCCAGTGCGCCACGTAGACGGTTCGAAGTTAAACAGCTACCACGAAACGCAATCAGAGGGGAAAGAAAGGCGGAGACGACACCACGCGAAAAACAACCAACTGAAAGAATTCATGGCCATGGCGATGAAGATGAAGACAGCAGCTACCACTGCTTGCAATTCCCTTGCCCGGAAAAGCAAATATGTGCAGAAACCGTCGAGTCTCCCGACGCCTCACATTCTCAGAGCCGCATTTCACCGCTCCTCTGTTTCCGGCGGCCATGTCGACGGATTCCCTTCACAATCCGTATTGCAAGCTGCCGGTGAGTTTAACCAGACGATGGTGTTGATTTTAATCATTCTATAACAGAAACTTGAACTGGGTTGAATTCTGTTTCCTTTCGATTTGCAGGACGGGGAGGTGGGCTTCGTGCGGTGCATAGGGCAACGCCAACAATGGAGCCTGTAACATCTAATGAGAAGGGGAGAGGAGAGGAAGAGACTTCTCCTGAGAATTGGAAAATTAAGATGCTTTACGATGGAGACTGCCCACTTTGCATGCGTGAGGTCGTCCTGTTTTCTGTGTTGCAACATTCGTATGATTGCTAATTCGAGTGGTGTCAGCAATTTGATTTCGTTTTGGTGCATTTGGGTTTTTTTTCTTCCAGGTGGATATGCTAAGAGAGAGGAATAAAAGTTATGGGACGATCAAGTTCGTGGACATAAGCTCGGATGAGTATTCTGCTGAAGACAACCAAGGCCTTGACTACGAGACTGTAAGCAGGATGAGCATCCAAGCTTAACATTTTAGATTTAGGCTTAAGCATGTGAATCATTGTGGAATTGCAGCTGAAACTGGAACGCCGTTTATTTGCCTTCATTGACGGCAATGGGGTTGCTATTTGTGTAGGCAATGGGAAGAATTCATGCGATCATGGCCGATGGAACAGTGGTTACAGATGTTGAAGTATGCCTCTGCTTCTTGACATATTAGTTTTTCCTTATCAATCGATTGAAAGATATGCCAATAAGTGGCGTCTGAGACATTCTAATGCAGCTGTGGAACGTAATCAATCACTGTTGACTAAACTTGTGCAGGCATTCAGAAGATTATATGAGCAAGTTGGTCTAGGATGGGTTTATGCAATTACCAAGTTTGAGCCTGTAAGGTTCTGAATCTGTGTGCTCTATATTCACCTCGTTGTTAGCCTTTTGGTATGAATGTTTGAACAAAGTGTAACCTGTTTTGACAGATTGGGAAGTTGGCTGATGCTGTGTATGCCTTTTGGGCTAAATACCGACTTCAAGTTACAGGTTACTACCTACATACTGCATCCTCCTTGTAACGTTGTATGTTATTCATGTTTTTCTGCCCCGCTAATGGATTTCAATCTCAAACTGACCCCAATCTCTGCTTGTTTATAGGCCGGCCTCCATTAGAACAAGTCTTAGAGGCTCGCAAGAAGAAGGTAGGCGGAGTTTCTTGTCTTCATGGAGCCAAATTTACAATGGTTAATATGCTTTATTGCTAATGTTCCACTACCATGCCTTTATGAGAAGACGTGTGCTCTATGTGTTGATTTCAGGGTGAAGTATGCAAAACCAGTGATGCCTGTAAGCTGTGAACCCCCTCCACAGCTATCCGTGATCATCTCAAGACTCAGTTGCTCATATACAAACATCTCTATCTCTAGATACTAGTATACAGTTTTACCTTTTTCATCAAAAGAGGATGTACCTTGGATATAATGACCTTTAATATTTGTTTTACTGTATCGGCTATGATACTCGGGGTAATTCTTGCTGTCAAAATATACCTGTGTTTAGCTTTCAGACTTTCTATGTAAATATTGCTTACTATTACTACTATCAGTGCCCTATTTATGTCATAAATGCACCAAGAAGATTATGCTTTATTCTTGTCCAGCAGCTTCTGCTTCATTACAAAGTCATCAATCAACCTTGTACTCAGAGCTCTGTGGATTTCTCTGTGGATTTTTTCACTCTGCTCTGCAACAATAACTTTCAATCTTTTGGATATGGAACTGGGTACAAAGTGGCACTCCAATGCAATAACAAGTCACAGAGGATAACGAACCCTCAAGACAGTCATGCAGAAGTCAATCGGTAAGCTAGTTTTCAAAGGTCTTATCATTTGTTGTATTGTTTACAAGGAAGCCTAGGCCAGAAGTAACGAGATTTGAGAGCAAATATACAACTCAACACAAAACATTTAAATCCATTGTGTCTGTCACTCTACAAACTTCACACAAAAACCTTCACTTAGGGAAGCAGTGACTTACTTGACTATTACCAGTTTTACAAAAGCAGCTAGCTACAAGCCTATTACCTAGTAACCATCTTTCTAACATCCAGTGAATCATGAATATCTCGAACACGATTCCTTCTAGCAACAAGCTTCCTGATCGAAAACCATCTCAGCACACTAGACACCTTCGCCCATCTCCTCTGAGCTTTACTACCAATAGCAACAGCGGTAGTCGAACGTGACAACAAAAATCCATCCACTGCACTCTGTAAGTCTGCTTGTGCTCCCAAGCAGAGGTTCTGGGACTGAAGATCGGTATCAAAGAATCGGAGATGATCATCATCATCATAATCACAGAGAGCTTGAGTTATTGAATCTACTGCATCATGGATGAGAGGGTTTGCAACTTGGCTAGCGAAACTCAAAGTCTGCTCATATGTTAGGCCCATGTTTTCAATACCCGGGAAACCATAGTCTTCCGGGTTACCAACACCACCAACAGAGTACATGGATGATGCTATATCAGGGGAACATCCTGAATTTGGTTGCAAGCAATCAAACACTCCCACCTTTGGTGCATCCACATTAGAATTATCTGTTCTTGATGAGCTTGAAATATAAGGGGTGGTATTAAAGTGTGAAGAGCCAGCCATAAGACAGCTCTCGTCCTCACAAGATATGACTTCATCCCAGTGCTCAAATGCAGCAATCACCGACTTTTGAGCATCAGCCTTCTCAGTTTCAGACATATTGTCGATAGAAAGATACTGGAATTCTGATAGCACTCCTCTAACTTGTCCGACAAGATTGAAGACCACAGCAGTTTTTAGTTGGCCACCAGAAGAGAAGTACAAATATACTCTGTTATCAAGCACACATGTCTGAGCATGCTCCACTGTAACTTCCCACATTTTGGCAGACATACCTGTACCAAGGATCTGCATATAAGCTAGCAAATAAGTACTTCCCTAACAAGAGACAATGATCAAATTAAGGGTGTTGAAGAACTACATATAATAACCAAGACACAGGATTTAACCTAATTTTTGTCACATGTAACATGAGACTATCAACTTACATGCCGCAGCTTTGGAGGGTTTATAGAAAGTTGTGTGAGGAAATCCTTCACTGTACTAATATTCTCCCGACACAAACGCTTGTGAAAAGCTCCATCTTTCCCAATCTTTTCCAGTCTCCATACCTCATCAGATAGAGCAGGAGGATGATGCTTCTTGTATACTGCAACAATAAATATTCAACAACAAAGGAAACTGTATTTTCTATCTGCTTTCTAATTTGATTACTCTCATATCTCTTACTTCAACTCAGTAGCTGTTCCAAGTTCCAACTATAAATCTAGCTTTAATAATTTAAAGCAGATTGTAGATTCTTGCAACAGAAATTGATTACAAAGTACTTACATTCTCCTCGGTGATCTCTGACAATGAAGGATTCCGTCTTTGCTTCTTTTATTCTAATTCCATGGAAGTTGTCCAGAGCTCTAGCTCCAATTCTGAATTTTCTACTTCTAGTCCAACTTGAATTATCTGTAAATGAAATATCACCAACCAATGCAACCCCATCTTTAAGATTTAAAAGCACGTCTCCCGAGAGAAGAGGCTTCTTCCCTTCACGCTCTTTTACAATGTTGTTCTTGAATTCTTCTGGTGTCCAATTATCTCCCTCTTCACTATCAAAATCACCTTCAAGAACCAAAATTTCCACCCTCGCATAAGCTTCAGGGCCCGAGTTAACAATGTTCCCAGTTTGATTGTCAATCAAAACTACTTGTAAAGCTGGAGGATCATCTCCTTCAATACGAGCTGAAGTAAAAACTGGAAGAGAGAGATTATTTGAGAAGTGCAGCTTTAAGCATCTTGATTCAGAAGAGCCTCTCTCATTTCCATTGCTCCTGAAACAGTTTATAAGATGATACTTGAGATATACAGAGGCAACTCAAAACTAAGAGGTGGGGAGATGAGAAGGACATCTATTCAATAATTCTAGCAAAACAATGAAGCATGAGCTTAAAACCTGGGTTAGCAGGTATTTGTCCAACTTTGGAAATTTACAACTTAAAGTCATGATTCTGACAGACTTTACTCATACCAAGCAATGCTGACCAAATGTTTTTTGAGAGCCACTTCAATTTCCTCTTTCACCTGCCAGGCAATAGCTAACATCATCAACATAAAGCCAATAACAATGAAGTTCAAGGACAGGTGGTTAAACACACAAAGAAAACTGAGATAAGGGTATACTGAAAGATTATAATGTATACATTGTGACTGATTGTCCATAATGAAAATGGCTATAGAGGTTGAAGGATTCAAATTATCCATACTAGTACTACCAAGGTAGGATCCATTATCATCGTGCAATATAAAGGATACTCTTTTTTTATAAAGGATAATCAATCATCAACATATCTCTGTCCCAGATTAAAAAGGGTTACCGAGAAGGTAGCAACAATGACAACAGTATCATACCACTTTACGAATTAATGGCTCCATAACACACTCCAGTGCACGCATCTTCATTGCTTCTTGCACTACACTGTCGATCAGCAGTAGTAGCATTAGAGATTAAGTGCAGATATACCAAGTCACTAGAGCCAAGCTCCCAAAGAAATCAAGATGAAACAAATTCAAAAGGAGGAATGAGACGAAAATGGATGACCAAAAGATAATTGCTTCAGCCATGGCAACTGGGCGGGCATTTTTCATCATAGGGAAACACATTTGGCATTTTGCAAATCTATTGCAACAAAATGGTAGGAACCCAGCTAAGTTTTCCCATAAAAGTCCACAATAATCACAATCAAAAGTTAGACCATAACCCATATGACTTCGAATCAGAACCCAAACTCACTCTGTTTTTCACAATAACCAAATTCTAGAATTCTACATTGACCATCTCATCATTCACTGAAACAAGTTATAGCCCGGTTCAATTTCAATCTAATTTCCCGTTCTGGCATCAAAGTTCAGAAACCAAAGAAATCATTGGAACCCGAAACCACAAAGTAAAACAGAGAAAAAGAGGAAGCAAGTACCCACTTTCTGAGATTAAATCTTCTCCTCTTCTCATCAGGACTAGAATTCCCCTCAGCACGAGCCTTCCCTCCTTCTTCAGGTGGTTGTCTCTTCTGCGACATCGTTTTCACTCTTCCTCCACCCCACCCAAAACTACACCAAACCACAGCGACGGAAAAAACAGGGGCAGAGCAACAACTCGCTGACAAGAGACGGAGCACCGATCAAACCAATTACCATCAAAATCAAATAGAACCCAGAAGAAGAAAGAACAGTAGAGAGTGGAAACAGAGGTTCATCATCTACATCGCTCTGCCTAATTTTTATACACCCCCCGAGAACAATAAAGCTAGAGGAAGGTAAAAAAGGAGCAGGAAAACGGCAAAATACCAAACCAAGGCTAGAATCCAAATTACTCTCCTAAATAGGAGAGAGAGTCAGGAGCAAGGACATTCATTCAAGGGTATCTATCTCTCTCTGATTTTTCATGGTGGTGGGTGTGGCCTATGTGGGAGCTTCGTTAGCCATATTCGGATTTTGGCCGTATCCAGGCACCTTCTTCGATTATCTTCCTAATCGTCGTCTGTGCTTTTGGTTATCTTTCTTGTTTCGGTTGGGTAGCGGCCAAACGGCGAAGGTTTTGTGGGAAGGAAAAGGGACCGGACGGGAAGATTGCGGAGGGAGGAGAAAAGGAGGTACACACTGCTGTACGGTCGGGAGATGGAAACGGTTCTGAGTTTGGGTTAGGGAGGAGGCCGGAGGGAGAGTTCTTTGGGCCCCACAAAACGCGTTCTGGACTTTTGGAGATGAATTGATGGGCCACATTATCTTCCCCTTTCTATGACTTGGTTTCTTTTGCTTAATCTTCCAGTTTGGACTAATTAGTGAAAAATGAGTACCTCTATGAGCTGTCCTTTTTTTACGGTGAAATTGAAATTTCAAATGCGCAGAAAGTTATGGTGGTGATTTGGATAAAAAAAATCGATCTCTTGATTGATTTGTCGATTATTTGTAGGGCGGGCTATTTGGTCCCGTACTATTTGGTTTTATCCGAAATCGGACCATATAACTCGGATCGGGATCGGACTGGGACCGGATAGCAAATAATGCAATCTCATATTCGGGCTTAGATTTGAGGTAAAAAACTGGATAAAGACCGAATAAGAGACCCCCAACACCTAAAATCAAGATAAAATTGGGACCGGACTGGGTCAAGACCGGACTGTATCCAATCCAATCTTTGGTCCTTATATTCCCGAAAAGACCGGACTGGGACCGGATCAATTTGGTCCAATTTAACCGGACCGGACCGTATAGCCACCCCTAATTATTTGTACTATTTTTCATTATACAATGTTCAACAAACAGTAGACCTCTTATATTAAAAGTTCAACCATTTTACAAAAAAAGGTCTACTACTTCCATCAAGTGGTCTAGCACTTTCATCAAGCAGTTCACCGCTTTCAACAACTGGTCAACAACCATTGTTAGTGATTTCATCATATATAATTAGAGCCCGATAATAATAGATATGTTTGCTAGTAAGAGAGTTAAAATTAGTCCAAAGGCTAGAGCATAGATGAGAAGTTTCTTGAGTTGTTCTCTCGTAGATATGAAAAATGTCTCAAGTGGTAGACCGCTTGGTGTAAATGGTAAACCATATCCTTGAAAAGTCTTCAAGTGGTCGACCTATTCCACCAGTGAAAGAGGTCGGCCACTTGAAGGTAAGTACGTCATCAGGCCGACCACTTGGTGGAAGTGATAGACCATTTCTTGAAAAGTGGTCGACCACTTGATGGAATAGGTCAACCTTTTGAAGGTAAGTATGTCATCAGGTGAACCACTTGGTGGAAGCGATAGACCATTTTCTTGGAAAGTGCTCAACCGTTTAATAAATGAGGTCGAACGTTTTCTCCAAGTTACGATTACTTGCAAGTCATCATAAGCATACCCGGAAAGTTAATAGGTTGGGACGTTGAATCGAAAATGTTTGTGGTTTAGGGTTTAATGGTTAATCGTTACAAAACCATTGGGGTAACTGTTGATAGAACCGTTCATGATATATAACATACAAGACTTGTATAATATACTAATTTAAGAATGAAATAATTATTGATCATAAATAATTTCAAATTCATACATCACCAAAATATCTGACAGATCATTCAAACGTCTCATAAAAGAAATCATAATTTTTTTTTAATTCAACTTAAAAATTATGGTGCCAGACTGCCATTCGTTAGGGGACCACATAAAGTCAATAACGAGTTTGGAAAATGAGAAGAGGAAGCAAAAATAAAATTAATAATTCTAGTTTGATGGTCTTAGTTACATTAAATATTTTTTTTAGATCATGGTAAAATAGGGAACTAGTGGACCAGTTAAACCGTGACGGTTCATCTGGTTTTACATTCAACCGTGATAAAACATTTGGTCCATCAATTGACCGACTAACCGATAATCTCGGTTTAGTTTCACGATTCACCAAAAAACCAAAATCCAAAAAACTAATCGATAATACTGGTCCATCGGTCAATTGATGACTCATTATTGGTCGCGATTATCGGCTTTGGTTGGCAGGCAGTGCAGTCGGCTATCCGACAATTTTCGATGGATAACCGAAAACCCGTCGGTGCTTCGTTGCTAACCGCCCCACCCCACTCCACCACTCCTCTCCAGAAACGATGTCGTCCCATCAACATCTCCTTCGTCCTTCCTCGTGATCTTGAGGACTCGACTCGACCTTTTCCCCAATTCAGATTTCAGAAATCAGAAACACCACACCACATGATAACACCTAAAATAGGCCTTATTTAGCCCCTATTTCCAAGTTATTTTCATGATTAATCACCGTGTCTATGCCATAGGTCAAGTTATTTATGCCCATATTCGTTCCTATTTGCAAAACATGCATTTTGGCATTGGTATTCATGATATGAAGGTTTTCATAGGGGAACTTACCCCAATTTGTCGTATTTTATGCTTACCCAAGTGTTTGTGATGAAATTCCAGGTCTTATATTCATTTGGGATTGATCGGGGAATCGGTTGGATTTCATCCGAGCATGATTGGAAAGCACAGGAGCAAGAAGAGGAGAAAAGGCACTAGTGACAACCATAGGTCATTGCAATTGACTAGGTCGCGACGATGATCGCGGCATGTGATCGTGGTCGCGATCAGTGTCCATGAACCTCTGCAGGCGATCTAGAAGGAAGTAGAGAGTTTCCTCACTTGGATCGTGGGCATGGCGTATTTTGACCGCGACAAAAGATCGTGCACGGGACACAAATATCGCGGTCGTGATTTCATGAAGCAGGCCGCGATCTTGGAACTTAAAGACGGGACAAATTGCGTCATTTAGGGCGACTCGGAGACAATCCAAGCTGGTCACGTCCAGGTGACGGCCGTGACCATCGGGTCACACCCTGGAGGCCTTAAGCGCCATCAACTTTCTATAAATACCCCTCTTGCTGCACTTTTCAAAAGAGAGCCGCCTTAGAGTGAGAAAGTTAGGGTTTTTTAGTGTTTTAGAGAGGGAAACACCTTGGGAGAGCTTCATTGAAGATCCAATCAACCCAAGAAGCAAAGAGAAGGTGCAAGCAAGGAGAAGAAGCTTGATTCCATCACTCCCCTATTCTAGTTTGTGTTTTCTTCTTCTCTCTAATGACTTCAATCCTTAATGGTTGTTTAGGGAAGATGAACCCTAGTTTATAGGTTGTGTATGAATGGGTTATGAATGTGTTTATCTAGTTGATTCTATTGCTATTCTATCCTTGATTGTGTGTGGGTAAGTTACCATAATCTTCTCTATTAGCCTACTTTACGCTTCTACGCTGGGTATGGAGTTCTAGGATTAGACGGGTATGCGTCATCAAGAAAATTGAGGTAGATGTAAGAATAAGGACCTATGGTGGTCGAGGCGACCGAACTCTTGCTATAGGTAGCATTCCTAAATAGAGGAATGTGTTAGGGTGGTAACTGATTTTCTAGTAGCCACCGTGGCTACATCAGTATCCACCATTTATTTTCTTCTCTTTCCTCTTTTTTTAATCTTACGGTTAAGATTTCCTCAGGATAATTTTGGAAGAAAAAAAAAGGACCACACTTGATTATTCTATATATTCTACCCTAACCCTACTTCTACAGCCAAACCCGCCGTAGCCGCAAGCTCTCACCCTCCCCGACGATGGCTTAGGGTTTGCCCGTGCCGCCTCTTCCGTCGGCTCGACGTCGCGCCAGGCCTCCCCGTTGACTTCCGTCATCTCCTCTACACTCGTTGGTTCCTCTTGCGGCATGGTTAACGGCGCAACCTCCACCGTCTGTTCCGTCATCTCCGTCGTCTCGTGGGCGCCTGGGGTTGTCGTGGAGCTACCTGCTCGCCGTGGAGATGCTTGGACGGATTGCTCAGCCGGGGATTGGGCTTGGAAGACCTTCTCCTCTCGCCTTTCGGCTTGCTAACGCTAGCAGCAGCAGAGCTTTCTTCCTCCATTCAAATCACATTCAAATCATGCTTCATTCAAATCACATTCCAAACCTGAAAACGACTCATGCCTAGGGTTGTCGTGGAGACCTCCAGCAATCTTTAAGGATTGGTATGTTTTTTTTTAATGGTAGTCATTTTTTTCCGTAGTGATTTTTTTTAAATGGTAGTCATTTTTTTCGTAGTGGTAGTGTTATTGTCGTATTGGTATTGTTTTTGTCGCATTGGTATTATTTTTGTCGCATTGGTATTGATTTTGTCGCATTGGTAGTGATTTTGTCGCATTGGTATTGATTTTGTTACATTGGTATTGATTTTGTCGCATTGGTAGTGATTAAATCTGCAATGGTATTGATGTTTTGTGAAATGGTAGTGTTTTTATTTCTTGAATGGTATTGATGTTTTGTACAATGGTAGTATTTTTTTTAATGGATTGGTATTGATTTATTGTTTTGTTGTTGCAGCGGTATTAGTTTGGATGAACGAAATCAAGGAAAGATTGAGAAAAATAAGGAAGAGAGATATGGCTGAAAAATTGTGGAAGTGAGAGAAAGAGAGAGAGAAAAATTGTATTTAATATATTTATGTAATTTCCTAAAATGTAATTTATTAAAAAGATCATTAATAAATTTTTTGTTATACCCAGTTTGTCCTTAGTAATCACGGTGATTACTATAAAATAGTAATCACCGTAACCTGTCCCCTAAATAGAACCCAGGATAAAACATCGGTGTGGATGGTGGATAGTATCCATTGAAAGGAGCTACGAGCTTAATATCCCAGATACGATAGCCTAGATCGAGGTTTCTTTATATGGGTTTAGTGGAGGCGTACTTGGAGGCATGTGGATAACCACAAAAGCTCACGAAAAAGAGCTCGCTCACCATATTCCCTTAACCCTACATGACAACCATATCTAGGAGGATTCGACCCTAGGCAACCGTCTTATCTCTAGTGTTCTCCTAATCACTCGTTGGTTTTTAGGAGTAGATTAGATTATACTTTTTACCCAACTACCGATTCGATTAGCTAGTAGTTCGGAGCGTAGTAAGCTTAGGGATCCCTTGGAATACGCCCGAGCCACTTTACTACAACCCTAGCTAGGTTATACTTGGCTTAGTTAGGATTGAATAGAGAGTGTGCATTGACTTATAAATTTAAAGCTCAATCGCGCATAAGCGTTATCAAGTTTTTGGCGCCGTTGCCGGTGAGTCTTAAGTTACTAGGAAAAGCCGAGAACTACTAGTTTAATCATTTGTTGTGTGCCAAGTTTGGCGTTGTTTTGTCATTTTTGTGTTTGTGTAGCATTAAGTTTTTGGTGCCGTTCTCTTGTGCTTGTGTTCGTGATGTCGTATTTTCTTTCTCGTATTCTTCTTTCTTTTGTTATGTTCCCTTTAGTTATCTTGTGTTAAGTGTTTGTTCACTTTATGTTTTCTTTTCTTTTTACACTTGTGATGTCATTAGTTGTTTTTGTTTTTGTGAATATAGATAGTGTCTAGGTGTTTCTATGGACAACTCACTCAACTCCAACCCCGAAACCAAAGAGCCTCTGGAGCTTGAGTTAGAAAAACTCATGGTCGGGAGTGGGAGTGCACTTTAACATTCACCACCACCTACACCGAAGAGCCTTGGAGAGTTAGCATCATGGCGCTACAACAACCCAATGGAGTGTGTAGATGCTAGCGATCCCAACCTTCCTCCGGGTTGCTTCCGGATTAAAGATGTTAAACAAGAGGAAAGTTGGCTCCAAGAGTTGGGGACCATAGGAACATATTTTATCAAGGGAAGTCTCGACCCTTCTACTCAAGACTACCTCAAAGAACAAGAAGAGATGCTCAAGAGGATAGAGGAGAACGAAAGAGTTATTGAGCAACTTTGCTCGAGGCTCAATCAAAAGCGCCTCTTCGACATTAAGAATGAAGCAAAAGAGGAAGCGGTAGATGAGGAAGGTGTCTCAAGGGTGGAAAAGCAATTGGACCTTGAAGATTCATCTATTGTAGAACTTGCTTGTAGAACCATCATTGCTCCTAATCATCAAGAAGAGAAAACTAAAGAAGGGAGCATTGATGAGGTTGTGAGGAAGGAAGGAAAAAGTGAAGAAGAGGAAGAGCTTGGAACTCAATATGGGTAAGATTCTTCAGAAGAAGGAGAGGAGGTTGAACACGCAATTGAAGTCCAACCAATGAACAAGGGCGAAGTGGAGGTCAAATGGTGCCATTTTTTTCTTTGGTTTGCGAAATGCGCATATTTTCCGAATTTTCTTTTCGCGTA
Organism: Linum tenue; assembly: GCA_946122785.1. Taxonomy (NCBI): domain Eukaryota; kingdom Viridiplantae; phylum Streptophyta; class Magnoliopsida; order Malpighiales; family Linaceae; genus Linum; species Linum tenue. The sequence continues at coordinate 16,799,806 of CAMGYJ010000010.1, read as the reverse complement.
ACTCAATCTTTGGAATTCTAAGTTGAATATTTAAATATTGATGTTATATAAGTGTGTGTGAATTTTCACTATATGTTGGATCTAAGTACGACATGTTATTTTGGTATAATATTATATGTTATAACTCATATGTTAGATGAGATTTAATATAATTCATCAGGATAAGTACAATATAATGACTCTTTCCATATTTTCGGGCTAAACCTGGCTAAAATGGGTGGCCCATTAACCCTTGACCCACTAGCTCGTCCAAGTCCGGGTCAACCTGCGGGTTGACAACCTTGGTCCGGATTGAATAGAGAGTGTGCATCGACTTATAAATTTAAAGCTCGATCGCGCATAAGCGTTATCACCATGCATCCATTCACGAACCCTAATCCTAAGTTGAACATTTGAATATTGATGTTATATAGGTGTGTGAATTTTCACTATATGTTGGATCTAAGTACGACATGTTATTTTGGTGTAATATTATATGTTATAACTCATATGTTAGATGAGATTTGATATAATTTATCAGGATAAGTACAATATAATGACTCTTTCCATATTTTTGGGCTAAAACGGGCGGCCCATTAACCCTTGACCCACTAGCTCGACCGGGTCCAAGTCAACCTGCGGGTTGACAACCTTGGTTCGGATTGAATAGAGAGTGTGCATCGACTTATAAATTTAAAGCTCGATCGCACATAAGCGTTATCACCATGCATCCATTCACGAACCCTAATCCTTTCCACCTACTCAATCTCATCACACCGCCGTTACATTCCTCTCGTCGAGTGAGTCAGTCATCGCCAACCTCATCCTCTTTCCTTCGTTGGGCGGCCTCAAGTGAGTCGAGAAGCCGAACTCTAAACATGACCGTAGATATGATAGAGAGAAACAGTGAAGTACTACTGCCCATCTTTGCACGCCGCCTTCCTCCTTTGCTGCTACCTGCTCGCCGACCCTTCCTTCTTCACTATCGACCTCGATTCGAACAAGCAACTCCTTCCTCCCTGCCAATTTCAAAAACTCCCATGCACTATCCATGTGAGTATCTTGATTTGCTTGTGTGTTAGACTAGACTTGTGGGTTGAATTGAATGCTAGCTTAGCTACCTGTGGGTGGTGTCGTGGTGCTATGTGATTTGATTGATTAATTGTAGATTTGTAGTTAACAAATAAGCAAGCATAGGGGGTAGTCTGTGGGTGGTGTCGTGTTTGTGTGTCATGTGTGAGAGCCGAGAGGCATGGTTACTTGATGTATGAGATTTGCCGAGTTGCACTTTGACTTGCCTCTTTTATTACAGGGTTCAAGGACGTGGAGGTCAAGCTTTCGGTCATCCTCCTTGTTCTTCGGTTCCTTCAGAGCATCGTACATCTTCTATTGGTGTTACTATGTGTGGCTAAATGTTTCCTCCTTCTGCACCAACAACAACAGCTAGCACTACCTGATGACTTGATATACACACATATTTTTATCCACCATTCTTATGTTGTTTGAGCCTCATTTGTGTTATTTCAGGTCCTAGTACGTGATTGGAGGTTTGGGAGCGAGTTTCGGGTCGATTGGACGAAAGTTGGACGTCTGGCGAGGAGCTGAGGAATCCACACGGCCAGACCTAGCAGCCACACGGCCGTGTGGTGTGGCCATGTGGAATCCCATTATGCGGCCAAGCCACACTAGCCGTGTATTGGACCCCTTGTGGCCGTGTGGAAAGTCCAGGGAGCTCACACGGTCAGACTGGAAATCTACACGGCCGTGTGCTTCTGGCCGTGCAGCGTGCCTGAAGACCACTAATTGAAACGCGGCGTTTTCACTTCCACACGGGCAGACTGGAAAGCCACACGGCCGTGTGGTCAAGAAATTCTGGATTTTAACCCAATTTCGAGCCTAAGGAGAGGGAATCGATTTTCTAGAGAAAAAACAGAGCCCTAGAGAGAGAAAGTGCAAAGAACACCCCCTAAGAGTGGTTTTGGAGCTGGGTTTCATCAATCAAGCTTGGAAATCATCCTTGGAGTGAAGATCATCATCCCAGAGCAGATCCTTCCCATCTTGATGAGTATGACTGCTTTGTTTGATGTTTTCCTCTCTCTCTCTCTCTCTCTCTCTCTCTATAGAGTAGAACCCTCTCTCACTTGGGTATGAAGCAATGTTGTCGGAACCGAATTGGAGCATGACCCGGTAATGCGAATGGCTCGCACTTTTGTGGTCCAACCGGCATTAGACCGTTTAAAAACCGTTAGAGAACCGGTACCTAATAAACGTTAGTATAAATAGTGAACATTTCTTAATCAGAGCTCGTCTCTTTCCTTCGAAATTGTGAAATGGAAATAAAGATTCAGTTTGAGAGCCCAAAGTTTTTGGTTTATTTCAATTTTCAATTTTCTTCAATTTTTTTAATTGAATTTAACGGCTGAATGGCAAAAACTGGATGAGCGTCTCGATCGGATCAAGCGGTTAACCGCCTCGACCGCTCGTCAACCGCTACATAAAATCGGAGCGGCTTTTAGACTGTTCCGAGCCGGTTTTGTGACCGGGTGGCGGTTTTACCGGTCGGGCCGAGCGGCTCGGCTCGGCTTTAATAACACTGAAGAACCCTAGTTCTATGTGTTAGGGATCATTGTTGTAACGACGTTTGGATTGTGATATTGTTTGATTATAATCGATTGAAGTGTTTTGAATGAGTCAATTGAAGCCTGATCATCTTTTATTGGTTTCTGCTGCAACCTGAGATAGATAGAATCTGATTAGGTTGTTAGAGCTTCTTCAATCGGTAGTAGTGAATCGATTATACGAGAGTTAGTCGATTCATTGTTTTGTACTGGAATTCAGTTCCAGTAATGGAGTTCTGTGTTCATAGCCTCAGCTTTCTATTCCGGTGAAGACTAGTCGTCTGCCGGGTAGTTTGACTAAGAGGGCTTGGTCAGCTTAAGAGATTCCAAGCTACTGTCGGATCTTCCGCAGTATAATCAACGGTAAAGCAACCAAAAGTAATTACAACTGTGACCTAACTAAGGAGCTAGGGGGACTCATTCCCGAGTGACTCTTCCCTTGCTTTAGAAAATCGAACCATTTCCTGCTTTCTTACTGCTTTTAGTTAAAACCACAATTACTCGACTTAGTTTGCTAGATAATAAATAATCACGGAGTAGGCAGTAGATCTAGGCCCCGGGTTGACTAATAGAGCTTGCCACTTACTGCATTTCCAGACTGCGATTACACTTGGTCACAATTTGATGTTGTGTTTTAGCGTGTCACTACCACACAAAGTACACCTCCAACAGCCGACTTCAATCAAGAAGTGCCCTTACAGCAGCAACTGGAACTGAAAATGCAGGCTACTAGAGTTGAAAATGTCATAGATACTGAAAGTGGCAATACTGGAAGAGGAAGGATGATTGTTTGAGTCAATTCACTAGGATCTTGATTGATGGATACTGATGACACCTAAATTGGTGTTATTTATTCTTATATCTCGGTTCCTTATGAGTCATTTTATGTGCATAATGATTGATACATTGTCAAATATAGCCCTATTTTGTTCCTCGAAGATTTTATCATTCTATTAGGGTGTATTATGCAATATACATGAAATAGGAACCAAAAGAACACAAGTGTAGCAAGAATGGGAAATTTTTGAAGATCACAGCCTAGACAAGGATGATCACGGTTGGGAAAAGAGGGCGCGAAGAAGGAGCTGAGATCGCGGCCCAAGGAGCAAAACAACAGCGGATGAAGGTCGTGACCATGAAGTCAGCTACGATTCTCCCCTTGGATGAAGAGCAAAACATCTGTGGATGAAGATCGCGGCCTAGTCCGTCAAGTTCTCACCTGCGAACTTTCACGGCATGACTGCGAACTTGCCCGGATCCAAAAACTCTATAAATAGGAGACACCTTTCCCCTTGCAAAGAGAGTTGATTTTGATCGAAGTTTTTGGGTTTTGGAGAGAGAAAGTAGAGAGAGAAGCTAAAAGAAGGAGAAGAAGAGAAGGAGGAGCTAGAAGGAAAGATCCATCTCCCCCATCAATTCTTCTTTAATTTCTTCTATGTTTCTTCTTCACTCCTTTATGGAGTAGTCCTCCAAGGTACTAGGGCTTAAAACCCTCACACCTTAGATTAGGTTTATAACATAGATGAATGAATTATGTTAGGGTTTATGAATGTATGTGTTTGTTCTAGTGATTATATGCTTCATTTATGCTTAATTGTGATTAGGTAATTCGCCCTACTCTTCTCTACTAGTCTATGATGAGTCAATGCCGGGGAGGAGTTTTAGAGTTAGATTTGGTAGCACCAACTGGAAAAGGGTAGATGAATGATCTTAGGTTCTTGTAGTGGATAATGCGATCGTACCCCTAATACAAGAATACCTTCCTAGACCATGCTTTAGAGGAACACAAGTGTGTCTCGATCCGTCTCTTTAGTGAGCACGATAGGTAGAACCTATTGAAACGAGCTAAATTTTTAATGCCCCAGATACGTGAGCCTTGACTGAGGTGATAATGGGTCTTGGGGGTACGTACTCGGAGGCGTGGGATAACGACGAAGGCCCACAAGATTAGAGAGCTCATACACCATATCCGATAAACCCAACATAGTTAGTCATTTGCATGTTAGACCTAGGATAGGGTGAGGGATTTATCCCGAAGTACCTTCTTTGTATCCCTGTTCTCCTCTACCAGTAGTTTCAAATTGGCTCGGAATGGGATAGTTATTTAGACTGTGCAAACAACTAACAATGACCTGCACTGGGACGATCAACCTTTTTGGCGCCGTTGCCGGGGAACTTTTGATAACTAGTAAAAACCGTCGAGTTGTTAGTTTAACATTTATTTTATTGCTTATATATAGAAAAGGCTAGCGTACGCTTGGCATACACTATATGTCTGTGTTCACTCTTGTTATTTGCACTTTAATATATTTCGCTGAATCAGAACCGTTGGTTATTATTTTTTTAGATTAAATTAATCTTGTGGCTCGGGTTAGAGAATTAGGAAATGGGGTTCACCCATTAGAGATTAGGGAATAGTATCATTCCCCAAACTTCAGTTAATTCGTGCAGTCCGGTTCACCCATTAAATGGTCTAGATAGTAAACCTCATTGTTATTATAGCCGAATCGGATCGGCCGGTCGGACCGGTAAAATCGCCACTCGACTGGTAGTCCAGTTTGGGACACCCTGAAGACCGCTGCGGTTGGAAAGGGCGGTTGGCGAACAGTCAAAATGGTTGACCATTCGGCCCGCCCGAACTGGCCGACTGTTTTTTTTTTTTTTTATGATTGTCTGGAATTAAGAAAAAAATTGGAAAAAATTACTAGGTTCAAGTGATGCAATTTTCCGAGCGTCTTCGCCTTCAGCTCCTCCGAGGCTGCAATCAACAACCCATTGACGACTCACCGCTACCGTCGAACCCCATGAACACGAAGGAAAGCTCCAACCATCAACCCATCCTTGTCTTCTCTCTCGCCGCATGCTTGCCAAACCCTCGTACAATCAAATCCCTCTTTCTCCCTCTAGATCTTGCCATTTGGCGTCTGTCCCGCTCTACTATCTTTGTACCCAAACCGCCGGCAGGATTGATTCTCACCATAGTTCCACAAACAAAGAGAGGGATGGAGGTCGATCGCAGAGACTAGAGAGGGATGGAGGAGCAAATAAAAATAGAAATAGAGAGACAAGCAGAGAGGGGTAGAAGTCGATCGGAGAGAAGAATTGAGGAGGAAATACAAATAGAAAGAGGGGTGAGGTGCTAGGGTTAGTGGGGGGTAGGAGCGTGGTTATTTTAGTTAATATATAATATAAATTTACTAAATGGTACCTGTAAAGTAAATTTCATTTTAGCCATTAAATTGATGCATTACTACCTTATGTGTCTTCTACTTATGATAATATATATTGTTGATAAGGTACCGGTTCTCTAACGGTTTTGTAACATCCCAACATCCGTTGGACCAATAAAGTGTGATTCGTTCACATTGCCGGGTCATGATCCGGCTCGGTTATGACAACATTGGTAAAACTTGACGGTCGTACGATAGTGTGAACACAGGCGTACAATGTATGCTTGTCGTTCGATAGCCTAACCATATATATATATATAGATAGATAGTATTAGTAGTATTTTCGTATTTAGTTTTGTTATCCAGCATTGTGCGTCATGGGTTGTTGAGTTTGGATAAGTTCATAATCTACTTTAACACTCTTCTCCACACTTGCACTTCAAAACCGTTCATAATCTACTGCTTTAATGACTTCACTTTATTATAGTAATTCGTATTAAGATGAAGGCTTTATTACTTTCATAATCTCTTTAACGTGTAGGTCTTCTTGACTTGGATTGCATGGAGGACGAATCTCCTACTCTTGTCATTGACCATGTTGGTATTGTTGGTATTGATGCCTCAAATTAATTCCAAGACTTGGCGTTGTGGAAGTCACTTGGGGTTATTGAAGTTATTACCACATGAAGTTAATTGTGTGGAGTTTTCCTAGGATTAATGGGAGTGTCGTTCACTTTATCTTTGGCATCTCCTAAGCCATTTTACAAGGCTATAAATAGGGAGTCTATTGTTGTTGAATGGACACACCGAATTCTTCCAACTCTTTTGTTCTCCTAAATTGTAGAATATCTTTTTGAGTACTTTTCCTTTATGTTGGGAGTTTTCTACTTACTACACAATTTTGTACGTTGAAGATTATTCCTTGATCATAGTGGATTTACTGGCTTGTCCAGTCCGTGATTTTTCTCCCTCCGCTTTAGAGGGTTTTCCACATTAATTTGGTGTCTTGTCTTTGTTCATTATCTTCTCTATTTTCTTGTTCGATTTCATATTGGCTTTGCTTCCGCTAGTGCTCATTTATATCCAGGTTCAAAAGTCGTTAAAACGACAACAAGTGGTATCAGAGCCCTTGACAACCAATTGAAATCCTTGACAAGATGACTGCTAAGTTTGACATTGAGAAGTTTGATGGAAAGATATCATTCCCAATATGGAGAATTCAAATGAAGGCAATTTTGACACAAACCGATGTTCTTTTGGCTTTACTTGGTCTCGAAGCCAAACTAGAGACCTTGACTAATGTCCAATGGGAAGAGCTCGATGAAAAGGCTCTTACTGCTATTCAATTATGCCTGTCAAAATCGGTTTTGCAGAAGGTGGTGAGTGAGAGTACTGCAATTGGACTTTGGACAAAATTAGAGTCACTTTACATGACGAAAAGTCTAGCTAACAAGCTTCGTCTAAAATAGAAGTTGTACACAACTCGTATGAGTGAAGGTACTTCAATTCAAACCCATCTTTCTACCTTCAATTCCATTGTTATGGATTTGGAAAATATTGACGTAAAAATTGAAGATGAGGATAAGGTTGTTTTATTAATATGCTCATTACCCCAGTCTTTTAAATACTTCAAAGAGATCATGCTCTATGGAAATCTGGATACTTTGTCTTATGAAGATGTAAAATCTAACTTACTGTCAAAAGAAAATTTTGACTTCGAGTCCAGTTCTAATGACAAAGGCGAAGGTTTATTAATAAGAGGAAAATCCAAGGAAAAGGGGGAATCAAGCAAAGGTAAAGGTAAAGCTCGATCCAAGTCACGTGGTCGAAAACCTGATGATGGGAAGTATTGTCGCTATTGTCGCAAAACTAGTCATGAAATTTTTGATTGTTTCAAATTAAAGGCCAAAGAAGAAAAGAAAAAGCAATCTCAAAAGGCTTCTGAAGCCGGAGAAGCTAGTATCGTCAACGACGATTTTGACGGTGAAGGTTTGGTAACAACTTAACCTGTTAATTCTGATGTTGTGCTAATGGGAAATAATGATCCTTGCAAAGTTCTTGGTATTGGTACAATTGAAATGCATCTTCATGATGGGGTTGTCAGAACTCTTTCTGATGTTCGCTATGCTCCTGACATGAAACGAAATCTTATTTCCTTAGGCACGCTCGAGTCTCTTGGGTGCAGATATGGAGCTGAAGGTGGAGTTCTTAAGGTGTCTATATGTTCTCTTGTTTTAATGAAAGCTAACCGCATTGGTATGATATATGTCCTGCAAGGTTCTATTGTTACAAGTTCAGCAGATATTTCTACCTCGCTGCTTGATTCGTATAATACTCAATTATGGCATATGCGGCTAGGACATATGGGTGAGAAGCCAATGACAGTTTTAAGAAAGAGAGGACTATTGGGAAACCAAATTTTTGGGAAACTTGACTTTTGTGAACACTGTATCTTCGGGAAGAAGAAAAAGGTCAGTTTCTCTGATGCCAAGGGGGTGCTTGATTATATTCACTCAGATTTATGGGGACCCTCTAAATTTCCTTGAATAGGAGGTCGTAGATACACGATGACAATTATTGATGATTTCTCTCGTAAAGTTTGGGTTTATTTCTTACGACACAAAAATGAAGCTTTCTCGGCATTCAAAAAGTGGAAAGTGCTAATTGAAACTCAATCAGGAAGGAAAGTTAAGAAACTTAGAACTGACAATGGTTTTGGAATTCTGTGAAACTAAGTTTAATGAATTTTGTTCCTCACATGGAATCGGTAGATACAGAACTCTAGTTAAAACACCTCAGCAAAATGGTGTTGCCGAAAGACTTAATATAACAATTCTGGAAAGGACTCGGTGTATGATTTCAAATGTAGGTTTATGACATAGACGTGATTTATGGGCAGAAGCTGCAACCACAACTTGTTATTTAATCAACCGTTCTCCACATAAGTCGCTAGATTATAAAATTCCAGAAGAAATTTGGACAGGTAAACCTGTTGATTATTCCAAATTAAGAATATTTGGTTGCCCATCATATTATCACGTCAATGAGGGTAAGCTCTCTCCAAGAGCTAAAAGGTGTTTATTTTTGGGTTATTTTATGAAGACAAAAGGCTATCATTTTTTGTGTATTGAATCTCAAAAGGTTATTCAAAGTAGAGATGTTACATTTAATGAAGATGTCTTATTTTCTGCCAAAGATGGTACTTCTTCGTCCCATGATGCAGAAAATCTTGAGACTCCAAGAGACAAGGTGGAGTACGAACAACAAGTTGATTCACCTACCCATCTATCTTCTCTAGAGTTAAATCCTAGTGAAGTTCAAAATGAGAAAATGCCACCTCAAGTGCCACAAGATTATATCTTGGCTCGAGATCGCCCAAGGAGAGTTATACAAAAACCTGCTCGATACGGAGATGATGAGCTTGTTGCATATGCTTTCGCCGTAGCACAAGACATTTTAGAAGAAATTGAGTCTTCTTCTTTCAAAGAAGTTATATCTTGTGTAGATTCATCTAAATGGCTTGCGGCAATGAATAAAGAAAATGAAAGTTTGTTAAAGAGTAATACATGGGAATTATGTATTGTGTGTACGGGTAAGAAAGCACTTTCAAATAAGTGGATATACAAAAAGAAAGAAGGAACTCTCGGTATTGAAGAGGCAAGATGGAGGGCGCGGTTGGTTGTTCGCAGCTGCAACCAACATAAAGGTATTGATTTCACTGAAATCTTTTCTCCTGTTGTGCGTCACACTTCCATAAGAAATTTGCTCTCTTTTGTTGCTCTCTTTGATTTGGAGTTAGAACAACTTGATGTGAAAATTGCTTTCCTTCATGGTGATCTCGAGGAGGAGATATATATGAAGCAACCATAAGGTTTTGTGATTCCAGGAAAGGAGCATTTGGTTTGTCGCTTGAGAAAATCATTATATGGTCTCAAGCAAGCTCCTAGACAATGGTATAAGCGTTTTGATACTTTTATGATTGGAAATGGTTATACACGAAGTCAATTTGATAATTGTGTATACTTCCAAAAAAATTCCAAGGGCTCGTACATATATCTACTTCTTTATGTTGATGACATGCTTATTGCTTCTAAGAACAAAATGTTGGTCAATAGGTTAAAGTCACAACTAAAAGGAGAATTTGAGATGAAGGATCTTGGAGCAGCAAAGAGGATTTTGGGTATGGAGATCCACAGAGATCAACAAGCTGGTAAATTATTTTTTAACCAAAGAAAGTATATTGATAAGGTACTTGAAAGGTTCGGAATGATTGATTGTAAGCCCACTTCTACTCCTCTCGCTGCTCATTTCAAGTTATCTGTTGCTTATTGTCCAGCAACGAAAGAAGAAGTGGATTATATGTCTAGTGTTCCATATTCGAGTGCAGTTGGTAGTTTGCAGTAAGTGTTGTCAGCAGGTATATGCAAAATCCAGGAAAAGAACATTGGAATGCTGTAAAGTGGATACTTCGATATTTGAAGGGGACCCGTGATATGGGTCTGTTGTTTGAGATGAGTGAAAATCCTTCCAACAATATTATAGGCTTCACAGATTCTGACTTTGCAGGTGACTTAGATAAACTGAAGTCTCTTTCAGGATATGTTTTCGCTCTCTGCAATTCATGTGTTAGCTGGAAATCTTGCTTGCAACCCGTAACTGCTTTGTCAACTACAGAAGCAGAGTATGTTGCTATTTCTGAGGGGGTGAAAGAGGCCATTTGGTTACGAGGCCTAGTAATTGAGCTTGGAGTTGAACAAATTGTGTCAACAATATTTTCTGACAGTCAAAGTGCCATTCACTTGACTAAAATGATATGTATCATGCGAAGACCAAACATATAGAAGTCAAGTACCACTTTGTCCGAGATGTTATGACTGCAGGTGATATTAGTGTGAATAAAGTTCATACTAACAACAATCGTGCAGATATGCTCACTAAAGTTCTTCCTTCAACTAAGTTTGATCGTTGTTTGAACTTAGTTTGAATTCGAAGAGCTTGATTACCTCTCAGAGGTTTTTGGACAAGTCTTTTCCAATTTGATTCAAGGTAGAGATTGTTGGTATTGATGCCTCAAATTAATTCCAAGACTTGAAGTTATCGAAGTCACTTGGGGTTATTGAATTTATTACCATATGGAGTTAATTTTGTGGAGTTTACCTAGGGTTAATGGGAGTGTCGTTCACTTTATCTTTGGCATCTCCTAAACTATTTTACAAGGCTATAAATAGAGAGTCTATTGTTGTGGATTATTTTTTATTTATCGACAGTACTTGTACATGGTCAGCTCTGTGAAATGTTGTCATACAAATTGTATATGTTGGCGACATCAATTAAAAGGTGTGAAGATTATAAAGAAGAGAACAGCTAACCATCATTCGGGAGATATATATCATAGAAGATGACGCAGATGACGTGGTAGATGTTTCGATGGATGTGCTTACATGTGCTCCTATAAGGAAACAAAATATTTGCTACAAGTTTATAAGGGATAATTAGACATATAACTCATTTTGACAAATAACATACGTGGAGTTTTTTCTACGAAGTAGTTTGTTATCTTATTTTTTATATAAAGGAAATTTACGCAATTGAACAAATGTATGGTTTCTTTTACATTTAATATATTCGAGAATATTTTTGTTATAAGTGGTTGGTTTCTCATTAAGTACACCTGTTTAGATCAAACATGAGATTGAAAAATAGCATCTAGGCACATCGTGCCACCATATACAGAGCAAGCAAACCATAAACTACAAAACCAAAACAGTTTAACCAAAGTTAGCTTAAGATCCTAGTAGAGCCTACCACTAGAAAGAGAGGGATTTCCCATTAAAAGTAATTTGAGATTTATTGTAAGAACTCATTCTTCAAAGCCTCCCCAACTATGGCTAGTATTGCCAAAGATCCTCAAGCAACGTTCACCCCAAATATTCCCCAACAACATGCATCAAATATAATCACAGATCTTCCCTTGCACTCCTCGTAAAATTACACCATTATTAGCAACATTCATACTGATGTTCCAGGTTATGAGACCAACATTGAAGCCAAGCCAAGCAGAGCACCAATATCCGCAACAAAAGAGCTAGTGAAAGGTCAAGAAAAATACAGATAATCCGTTGTCTCTTTACCCACAGTACAAAATATACAACTATCTTCTACATCGATCAATCCCCCAGTTAATGAGTTTATCTATCGGAGACATTTATCAAGAGTTACTACTTACTAGCCAAGCAAAGCAAGCATCCAGTTCTTCGGAAGGACATATGATGACTAGAGTGGTTTCTACCCAGTTTTCTTGATCTGGCAAAAAAATTGTGTGAAGCAATGGAAGAAGGGATGGATGGTGCTAAAAATTGACGTTATGGATGTGATCCGTTCCCCTTTGAGCTTATCGCCTCTACAAATTTACAATACTCACTTGTGAGAACTACGGATCTAGGCGTGCGAATTAGGGATTAAACGAATTAGGGATTGGGAATTTAGGTGAGAGAGAAGGGAAATTTGGGATGAGAGAGAGAGCAGAATCGGGTTCCCGAGTTGGGAGCCGCCGAAGGTGAGAGGGAAGGAAGGGGGTCGGCCAAGGTGAGTTGAGAGAGAGAGTTGGGAACAATTTCTGTATTATTGCTTGCCCTTGACCTAACGTAACATCATATATATATAACCCGACTAAGTACTGTTTACTACCCGAATAATTAACCTAACCGAATGAACCCCCACAATTCCCCTATCTGACAATATCCGAATAATACGTAAATAATAAATAGACTCTCAACAATTATGTTTCTCACAATCCATCCCCCTTGAAACCCACCTTGCCCTCAAGGTGGTCCATGGGTCTTGTCATCCTCTTTCTTGTCCTCTCCTTCAGCGCCCCGCTCCATTTCCTCGCCTTCATCCTCCCAATTCTCGACTAGCAGCATTAAGTGGCTCTTGGCCCACTGGTGGCCCACAGTATACCTCTCATCACAGTTGAAACAACGCCCGTCCCGACGTTTCTGGTCCATCTCTGCCTGAGTCAGCCTCACGAACCCACGAGGTGGTGCTCTGGCCGGGAATAGAGTCCCGATCGTGGTCCCCGTCGCCGGAGGGCTTGCTGCCGCCGTCGGTGCTCCCGCCCCCGTACCGGCCCCGCCACATACTCCTCCACTGGCCTTCTGTATCCTGCCCACAGAGGACCTCCAGCTTGCTAGCTCCTCTTCCTTCCGCCCTGCAATTCTAAAAGCCACCCTGAGAGATTCAGGCTCGAAAACCTTGACCGCAGTGGCCAGCTCGGGCCTCAGGCCCGCCATGCACAGCCCCACCAAAGTTTCTTCGGTCATCTCCTTGCATTGGTTTCCCAGCTTCAAGAACTCCGCCCGATACTCCGCGACTGACCCTGTCTGTTTAAGCTTGGCCAGTTGCTCTGGTGCCCAGCCTTCCGCCCTGCCGAACTGGTACCTGATCTCGTCCTGGAACCGAGTCCATGAAATCCTCTCACCTGCTGCCGCATACGCCCGCTCGGTCCACTCCCACCACTGGAGGGCATCCCCCTCCAAATAGAAGGACGCCAGATGCGCCTTCCTTTCCTCCCTGATCGGATGATTCCTAAACCACCTCTCCGCCGCATACAACCATAATCCCACATCACCGGTGCCATCAAATTTCGGAAACTCAATAACCGGCGGTTTAGCTCTGAACACCAGCTCATCCTCATAGTCATACAGAGGGTTGCTGTACCCGTACCTGTTACCGCCGGATGGCTGCATCGAGTGACCCGACCCGTGGCGTCGGTACTCCGGCCCCGCGTTCTGCCTCCCTGAGTAGGCCCAGTCGGCCATCTCGTACTGGTACTCCTCACCACCCCCGGCCTTAGTGCCGGATCCTTGCCCTTCCTCCAGCCTGCGCCCGGGTCGTGCGCCCTCGGCTCGTGGAGTGCCCCAGGGCGGATAGCCAGCCTCGGGACCCTGTCTCTCGCGCCGAGGCCCTCCTCCTGGCCCGTGACCGTTGCTGCCCATCGGCCCGCGGCCCGGTTCAACCCGGTTCGAACCGGTCCGACCTGATTCGGCCCCACCCGATTCGGTCCGACCGGCCAGCAACCCAACCGGTCGACCGGTTTGGTCCAGCATGGGTTCAGTCACCCAATTCTGATCGGGCCCATCTAGCCCCGGGCCCATCTCCCATTCCTGCTGATCCGCGAAGCTCATCTCCTCATAGTCCGGGCCCAATTCTTCGAACTCCACTACCTTCTTCTGCCTGCGGGCCTCTGCAATGTCTTGGGTCGTTGGAGCAGGAAGCAGGCCTGGCCCACTGAAGACTGGCGCGGACCCGTCTCCACTGCCCGCTCCCCCGGCTGGTCTGGGCCCGCAGGGATTACCGCCTCCTCGCCCCATCGGGCCTGACGGCCGTGCCGCCCTCGATCCCCCGCCACCGGCCACCTCGCCCGGCGCCGCGGCCTCCCTGCCGCCTGGAGCCCCTGGCGGTTTAGCCGCCGCCGTCCCCGGCGTGCCGCCTGCCTCTCCTGCCGCGGCTCCAGCTGAGCCCGCCGCCCCTGCCGCGGCGCTAACCGCGCCACCAGCCTCGCCTCCTCCCCCGCCCGCCGCCGCTCCTGGCAGGTTGGTCTCCTTCTTCTCGGCGGCCGTTGCTACAGCCGCTGCCATCTTCTCCACTGCCTCGGGTCGATTTCCCGGGCTTGGCTCCTTGCCCTGAAACACGCCGATCAAGACCTGAGTCATGGTGTCAGCCAAGGCCTTGCACAGCTTCTCAGTCATTGTCGTACCCATCTCCTCAATCGAGGAAGTAATCCGCTCCCCCAGCGCCTCTATGGCCCCGGTCGAGTCTCGGGAAGCAGCAGCAGCTCGCTCTGTGGACGCCGTCAAGCTCTCCAACGTTGTCACGACCGCGTCGTACTTGTTATTCGTGATGTCTTTCACAGTCACGATCTCCTGGCCTTGCCTCTGCTGTTGCGGTTTGTCCATGTTTGACATCTCAATTCCTGCAGCTCAGTAATCAGCACGCCAGCCAGGCTCTGATACCACTGTGAGAACTACGGATCTAGGCGTGCGAATTAGGGATTAAACGAATTAGGGATTGGGAATTTAGGTGAGAGAGAAGGGAAATTTGGGATGAGAGAGAGAGCAGAATCGGGTTCCCGAGTTGGGAGCCGTCGAAGGTGAGAGGGTAGGAAGGGGGTCGGCCAAGGTGAGTTGAGAGAGAGAGTTGGGAACAATTTCTGTATTATTGCTTGCCCTTGACCTAACGTAACATCATATATATATAATCCGACTAAGTACTGTTTACTACCCGAATAATTAACCTAACCGAATGAACCCCCACAA
Organism: Linum tenue; assembly: GCA_946122785.1. NCBI lineage: Eukaryota > Viridiplantae > Streptophyta > Magnoliopsida > Malpighiales > Linaceae > Linum > Linum tenue. The sequence continues at coordinate 16,784,722 of CAMGYJ010000010.1, read as the reverse complement.
TTCCCCTATCTGACAATATCCGAATAATACGTAAATAATAAATAGACTCTCAACAATTATGTTTCTCACATCACTCTATTGTTGCATTGTAATATCTTTAATTTGGAGGAATGATTCATCTATTTATTCCTTATTATTTATCACTATATCGTGGGAAATAGACAAGGGTCACCCTCCTTTTGACGTCCCCACGTAGCATCTGTACAAGATAAATATTATGTATCGTGCAGCAAGCGACCACATGGGTTCATAGCCAATAAGATTTTCGCTCACTTGTTACTGGGAAAGTGCTCATCCATGAAAACAAAAAAGGTTGATCCGGTGATGGTGTGGAGAATGAAGGTAAATTACAAATTTGATCATTAAAATTGTCTTCTAAGTTCAGTTTGCACACGTAAAGTAAACAGTGGAAATATAAGTTTTTGTTCAAATTCTTTTAATTGGCGAGTGTGAAAATTAATTGCATTATTGTACGGTATTCCTCACAGTTTTCTACCCTCGAGAATAACTATTTTTTCTTTATATATAAAGAACTAGAAAGGAGGGCGCACTTCGCATCGGTAGAAGTGTAGAAGTGCGGTGAGGGACAAATTGATTTGGAAGCCCATGATTTCAACTGATGTTTGCACGGTTATCTCCATCTTTGAACCAATTTTCTTCTAAATTAAACATTTTATGTCAAATTCAGATATATTGAGTTCTTTTATACGAAATACTTATTATGTCAAATAAAAAATAATTGAATCAAGTTTTAGTACAAAGTGTACAAGTTTATCACAGATAAGAAAAGAGATTACACTATCCAAACTCCAGCATAACCTTTCCCTTTCTGTATACAAAGAGGTTCAAAAAATTTAAACCCATCATCATCCTCTTACTACTCTCAAAATTGCCATACTCGAATAAGTGGGGTAGGTGATTTATCAATCCGCAATCCACACACATCAATTACCCACCAACTGCAATTTGAATTATTTGCGGGTGGATTGATGTCAAATTGTGGATTAACCACTCATGTGCCTGTCCCTAGTGTTTATCGCTAATTCATGGAACGAATTGATATTGTATGTATGTGAGGGTGGGTAGTAATTTTGGTAAGGGTTTCGAGGACACGAAGAAGGAATGCCCAATTTACAAGGATTACGAAACCGTACCGGACATCAAACCGGAATCATCTTTGGCATGGTAAATCGTGGTACAACCATGGTTCAACCGTTTCCTACCGGTAAATACCGTTTTTGGAATAAAAAAATTATTTTTTTGTTAAAAAACCGTATCGGCAAAATTAGGGTACCATACCGGGAAAATACCGGAATAAAACCGGATTATACCGCCTAAGAAACTGTAAACTAGTAAATAAGCGTCATTATTATATTAATTTTAATTATTTTATAACTTAATTACTAAATAATATTAATAAAATTATTCCTAATGAGCTTTTACCGTAACAAAGCCTTCTAACACTTTGCTAAAACAATTATAGAGATTGTGTTTAAGGCTAGTCCATTTATTATTTATTATGTTACACTTGCAGGCTCAGCCCACTTCATTATAGCGTTGTTCATCAATCCCAACCCAGCCCATGGGCCGAACAAGATTTCTACCTCCCATCCATCCCATTAGACGACAACGGATCCAAAATCACCTTTCCTTCTTCTTCATTCCGCTTTCTTCTCGCACCCGCAGAGCAAGTGAGCAGCAATGGCGACATGCAATATGAAATCTTCATCCTACACCAAATACAATGCCCAAAAACGAAACCCATACCCAAACATCTCCACCATCCTATTAATCGACGCCCAAAACTAGTTCTCCTCAATGATCAGCCCAATTCTCCCAAACCTCCTCCCCACAATCTAACTTTGCCGCCATGCCTCGATCCCCGTCCTCTTCACCCGCTACAACGCAATCCCGCCTGCTGACTGTGAAATGCTTGCGGAGTGGTGTGATGATAATTTAATCATCAACGGCACGCCGAATCTGAGTTAGCAGCAGAGGAGGGCAGCGAATCAAGACAAAATCGCGTTTTCGCGATTGAGAGCAGGAGCGGCAGGGTTGGGTCGGCGAATTGGGTAACCTAAGTCGCCGGTGGTATTTGGTTGCTGGGGAGGACGCGTCGCCGGTGGTGTTCGGGTTGCTGGGGAGGACGAGAGAGTAGACTAGAGAGTAGAGACAGAGCGCTGGCAAGGGCGAGAGGCAGAGCGGCGCGGGGAGTAGGCTTTTCGTAACTGCTTCACTTACATTTTTTATTTTTTTGTTTAAGCCTAGGTCAAAACAGCGCCGTTTCGTTTAAATTAAGGGACTGCCGGTTTTATTAAAACCGGCCGAAATTTCGGCTCATTGCGGTCCAACCGCAAATACCGCCCGGCAGGAAGCTGAAGGGTACACCGCCTCTATTGTGCCGGGCTTGGTCCGGTTTCCGGTTTTTCCGGTCCGACCGTCCGGTCCGGTACGGTTTCCTGGTCTCTGCCAATTTATTGATTGAGATACAAAACAGGGATATCTATGATTTTATAAAACTCAAGTTTTATCAAAACTTTCATTTTTCAAATTTACAAACAAAACGACTCGTAAATGGGCCCACAATCCCAAAGCAAAGCAAATTCTCGTCAGCCCATAATTAAAACAAATCAGCCCAAATTTAAAAGTGAAATCGGATAAGAAAACATACAAATACCCACACATAATAATTTATTTTATGAACCGAGACCTAGAAGCCTAAGTTCAATTATTATTAAGTTAAAGCTCAAAATGACCAAAGTATAAAAAAAAACACTAAAACTACGGGTCAGATCAGGTCCTTAAGCCTCCTTTCTTAAGGAGGATCTTAAACATATTCCAGCCAATAGGAAGAAGGGAGAGAAAAACATTACTAATCATTGACTAACTAACTACAAAGGCAAAAAAGGAATATTGTAAATATTAATTGAAATGGAAAACAAAAATTAAACGCATGATTTATTAAGAAGCTGCCGAATCCATTTTCGCGACGACGGTTGACCTCTTCGCTCTCTGACCCTAAGCCTTCTCGACTTTAAATCCAGCCGGCGACTCCGCAACATCCGAATAGCATGTCCCCGACCAACAAGGTCTCCGCCGATCAACGCTTCCCCCCGACGACGACTCCACAGACTTCCATTTTTTCGTCGTCGCCTCCGCACGCGCGACTTTGTAGTCTGACCGCGGCCGCCGTTGACGTGGAACGGGCTGGGACGTTTCAGTTTGGTTTGGAAGTGTTTGATATGTTATGTTTTGGTCGTTGCTTTGGGTGATAGGTTTTTGGGGATAGATCCTGAGTTTGTTGTTAATCAATTTAATGTACTAGTTATAACATGTTGATAACGGATGAAAAATAGTTGGCAATGGTAGAGAATATTTTAATAAAAAAATTTATTTGAAGATGATACAGTTTTGACGAGGTTAGTATAAATGTTTGAGATTAAAATGTTGATAATGGCGGTGTCTATCATAATAATTGAGAAATATATGTCATAGCGTTGTAGTTACATTGATAATGAAGTGGTTATTATTAAAAAATGTCCTCTATAGGTTAATAATCCGGATAGATATAAAGATTGATAATGTCCTTCATATGATTACAAAACATGTGTAGATATATTAAGAATGTAAACATTTGGTTGCATCTAGAATAAGAATTGAGAAATAAATATGATAGGGATGTAGGGAGCGTTTAATAAATGCGATATGATAATTAATAATAGTAGTGTGGTCGGGAACTTGTTGGTGATGTTAATAACTTAGAGTGGAAATGTTAATAATGCGATATGATAATTAATAATAATCGTTTGGTCAGATCTTGGTGCAGCTGCCTTCTTCTTTTCTCTCGTCATACTAAGCGGGGCAGTTTTACTCGCTGTATTATTTGTACGCGCCATAGGGTGGACCACTGGCAAATATTACAATTTGCATATAAATATATTGATAACTCATGCGCTAATAAAGAGCAATACAAACGAAAAATGTTAATAAAACATACATAATGTCGTTCCACAAAGTCCCAAACTTAGTTCATAATGTTGTGTACTGGTCGTTGGCGAAAATTGATCAATAGCAAACATGTTATTTAGAAATGCAGGGTAAGAAAAGTGAAAAGTCCAATAAATAATTGATAACGAGATTACAAAAATTGATATTAGTAATAAAGAATGCATGTACGTTAATGATGAAAATATATAAACACATTGATAATGACCTTCATACTATTACTAATGGGTGTATTTATATTATGAATGCATGCCTCTGAGATTGACAATGCCGACGAGAACGTTACAGATAGTGTTGTGTTAATGAAATTAATAAAGTAATTTGAGAATGTTAATAAGTAATGGCAAAAAGTTGATAAGTGATCGATAAAATTTGATAATAGTCGATATGGTTCCGTTTAACAATTGCAATATTATAACTAATAATAGTCTCATAGTGGTTAGTAAGGTTTAATACTATGGATTGACAATTACAATAATATAATTAATAATAGAAGTGTGGTTGGTGACTACGGTGTAATATGTGTTGAATTACGTTGAAAAATGATGAGATCAAATTAATAATAATTTTGTAAACAATCAACAACATGATTTCAGAAGAGGTGATAATGTTTTTTGTACTTCATTAATAATACATAAAATGTTTAATGATACATGACATAAATGTTGATAAATGAAGAGATATTGTTAATAACTTACTGTAAATATCCTAAAATATTATAGAAAACATTAATAATGATAACTTTATTCTGTTAATGATACTTTGCATAAATATTGATAATCTTATGCATGCTACATTGTTAATCATTGTCAAAAAGTATTTAATGATTGAATTATTAGTCATAGTTAATTTTATATGCTTTACGTTGAAAAATAATGAGACCCATTAATAATAATTTTGTAAACAACCAACAAATGATTTGGGAAGGGTGATAATGTTTTCGTATTTTGATTACACATCGAGATATTTTTTTTTAGAAAACATCGAGATGTTTAATGATGCCTCACATAAACATTAATAAATGATGAGATATTGTTAATAAATAATTTCGTAAATATACTAAAATTTTATAGGAAAAGTTAATAATGATGACTATATTTTATTAATGATCATTTGCATAAATGTTGATAACATCAATTTACATTATTGATAATTTTCAACTCTCCCATCTCACCAAAGCTTACTCTTGCCCCAACCTGAACCCGTCGAAAAATCCCACCGCAAGAACACAACTCTACATATGCTAAAATATACCTTCCCACCAAAAATCCAATACACGCAAACACTCGATACCCAAACAATCATCTCTGGTGCATTGGATCTTGGCCAGTTCATGATAGGGGTGGGCATTGGTGCGGTTCGGACCGCACCGCACCGTATTGATATAAACCACACCGCACTGCATTCAATTGGACCGCACCGCATGTTCGACCGCAATGTTATTGGTGCGGTCAAATCAAATCGCATATGTTAGTGGTTTGGAGTGGTTTGGACCGCATCGCATGTTTGACCGAAATTCATTATGAATTAAATATTTGATTAAATAAAATTACTTCTGCCATCGTCAATCGAGAGCATCAACACTCTGTTTCTTTTGCCGCCGAAACAGAGCACCCCTTATGCTGATGACTACTGGCGGAAGGAATGAAACTGTAACTTGGCAAATGTTCATGAATTACGTTGAATGAAACATAAATCCACCAAAGCAGAATCCAAAAATTTAAAACAAAAGAGTGTCTCTCGCTTCTGGGAGTTTCTTCCTCTCGTTTATGTGAGTTTCTTTTCAACTGTTCACTTCTTCCCACCCTGTGGAAGTTTTGAAATTCCATAGCTCTGGCGGTGAATTTCGGACCTTCACCTTGCTGTCTTGGATTGGTGTGCTGTTTATCCCCATCATTGGAAGTTGTCAGGGTTGTGATCATCTTCTCTCTTTGTGTGGAGTGTATGGAGTTCAGTGTACAGTATCGGCATTGGGAAGTCAGTGCTTTGTTGGTGCCTGTTAGATCTCTGTTGATTGAACCTATTGGGTGTCGTTCTGAAGGTTGGCTACTAAGAGCTGACTGGGATCGCTGCTGATGGGGGGAGATGGTGGAAGTCGACCTTCCAATTCCGAGAGAGAATTTAGTTAGCGGTTTACGGTTTTGAACCGCAACCGCGCGGTTTCGGATTAATCCGACCGCGAACCGCGAGCCGTTAAAAATTCAGACCGCTTATTAAACCGCAAGATTAACGGTGCGGTTTGGCTCGACCGTAACAGCGGTTCGGTGCGGTTCGGAGCGGTTTGACCGCACCAATGCCCACCCCTAGTTCATGAGACGCTCAAAAGATATCCCAATTCTTTTCTTCTTCATTCCCACCTCCGACGGGAAAAAAACCCTTGCACTACGTCATCCCCAAATCACCTTCTCTTCTTCCTTTCTATCATCTTTCTCGCTCTCTGTGATGTCTCTGAAGCTCAAGCCTTCAATGACTCCACGACAAGCCATTGATAACAGGCCAACGACGGGAGAGGGAAAAGGACGGAATCAGCGCCGGAAGCCGGAGCGATGCTGTTGTTGACGGAACTCGACGGCAAACCAGAACTAGGCGGGAAACCGAGAGAAGTAGCTGGCTGGTGAGGTAACGTGACGGCAAGGTGGATAACGACGGGAAAGCGGCGGAATCTGAGGAGAGTCTCCGTTCGGCTCGGAGAAGAGAAATAGATGTGGAGGAGGCCGGTTAATAGGGTTAATTATATATTTATTATATTAAAAAATGACCACAACCTAATTGCTCTCTTAGGCAACAATAACGGGTATTTTCCTTTTTTCTCCAAGGGTATTTTCCTTAATATATATTAATTAATTAGCGTGGGCCCCGGCCATTTGGCTGGAGGAAGGTGAAGTATGAAATTTGATAATGTAATGGGTGTATAGCTTATTGTTTCTGGTAATATGATGAGGTGGAGTAAGTTTATAGAAACCGAATTCCAGAAAATCGAATAAAAAATCGCCTATCCTGCCGATTTTCGGGAAATGAGCATCTCACAATCGTTGCTAGCTTTTACCTGGCCCGTTGGCCGATTAATTTGCTTTATAAAACTTTCATTTTGTGATCATTGTGCTTTCTGGTTTTTTGCCAATCCATGATAAAATCTAAAGAAATCAAGAATGAACAACACGGTTTGGGATAGGAACCACCGTTACTGTATCCCTAGAAAATGGTGGTAAACACGGACTCACCTGCCAAACCAGTTTGGATTGAGATTTTTATCGGGTATCAGGGAACCATGTGATTATAAATTAGACTTGATTAAAACGGGCCAAAACTTGAAATTCAGTCTGCTTGACCGACCCATGCCAAACTCTAATTATCCTTTCCTTTTAAACTTTCTACTTGAAAATAAAAAATAATGAAAGAAAAGAGATTACTGCAATTCGCCATTTGCACATCACTGATTCGGGAATAAAACTATAGAATTTCTAAAGAAAACTGAAAATGTTTAGGATCGTTTTAATATTGGAAACAACCAAATAAATCTTTCTGTTTAGTTTTTTACTAACAAATACCAAACGATTCCCTATAATATACACTACAATTTAATCATTATGAATTACATAACATATATTTGAAATGATAAAAATTGGACTAATTGGGTTGGTCGAGGTTGAACCATTGAATAACTTTAAAATACATTATATTTTAGCAACTAAAATATAAAATAATAGCATAATTTATATTATGCTAGAGAAAATAGCTTGTTTTAGAATGGCAAACCCATGATGTTCATTTGTTTTACTTGATGGGCAAATCCCGTGTAGGTCAGGCCCATGCAACTCTTTAATTTTATGATTAGCGGTTAGCCCATTAGAATCCATGCATTAGTTTATTGTTAATTTTTTTCTTTTTAGCAATAAAAAGGAGTATTGTTTTTGCCTTTTCATATATATTTTACCACCACGGAGAAATAAAAGGACTTCAAGAAAAAAATTGACTCTCCTGGACCCGTTTAAATCTGCATGTGTACGGTAAGTTGGCCCGTTCCATAGAGGAAAAAGAAAAAAATTTACACTCCCTATTCTACCCTTCCTACAAACGCTCCTGGAGCAGGGATTTTGAAATGGGGAAAGGGTTTTTTCCTCTCTGCGATTATATGTTTTTAATTTAAAAAAGATATAACAAATGTACTTAGTGTGATTGGTTATGATTTTTGCTTTTCTTTAAAGTGGCCATGGTTCGAATCCTAGTAAGTGTCATTTTAATGAATAAAAAAAAAGTAATTGTGAAGACTAAAATGTCCTTCCTACTTTCACTCTCGATGCAAGAAATTTGAAATGGGGCTTCAAATTTTCTCATTTGGCTTTTATTTATTGTGTAGATGAGTATCAACTTCTAGTTAGTAACCCGTGACACTATTGGGGTTAGTTGATTTGGTCTTTTTTACACTCAATAACTCATTGTGTCATTATTCTTTTCACAATCCTACTTCCTACTTGAAAGGGTAGTATCCTTAGAGCTGTGAAAATAGATCAGACCGTTTGAAAAATTATGGTCAAAATCGACCGCACAATTTGGTCTGGACCGGAGACCGTTAAATATGGCCTGGTCCATGGTCTGTATTATATGATGTTTAGATTTCTTGATCTGGTAAGGTCTAGACTGCGGTTTTCCGGACCAAACCGTTGGCTCAACCGACTTATCAATACGTGCTAGCATCCCATTCAACCACTCTCCCAACGACCACAATAATACCTAAGTCTTAATCTTAATTTTGAGAATCACGTCTCTTCCTTCATTCTTAACCACATTTCACCAGAGAGTAGAGACAATCGTGTCTTCTTTTTTTTTCTTTGAAAAGGAAATGGTCATTTCATTCATACGAAACACGGTGTACAGAGTTTGTACAACACTGAAAGGAAGGAAAAGACCAAACGAAAATAAGATTGAAAACTAACGGAGGCCCACCAAGGCCCAAAAAATCCTGATCCAAAAATAACATGGACAGCCCACCCCTAGTAACCCTATTTCGTTGGTCCAAACACCATGAGGACGGCTGCTGCTTGCATCCCCCTCCGCCGAAACCAGCCGCCTTCACCCTCCTTCCTTCTCAAAGAAACTCGTCGGGGAACGATGGTGAAGCCAAAAACCACTCAAGGCACCGGCAACACCCCCAGACCGAAGACGCACCGGAAAGAGGAAGGAAAGTAGATCCATCGGCGAGGAGAACCAGTCCCAAAGAAGACTCCGAGCTCCACCTGCACAACAAGTAAAACCAGAGAGCCAATCTCGGTCCAAGGACGGATGAATGGTGTCAAAACCACCACAATCCGAGCAAACAACTGATCACGTCCTCATAAGTGCATCCCTGCTCACAAGCTCCCTGAAACTTCATCCAAGACAACAAATGTCCCTTCTTCTCCGAATCATCCCCATTTATGGATGAAGCAAGTGGAGGAGGATGAAGGATAAGAGAGGAGCAAACGAACCGACGAGAATTGGACCCCTCAACCACCTACCAGAAAAACATCCACACAGATCTGGGATCTGGTGGGGAGCAAAAGCATCTCCACGGGGAGGCAAGAGCAACATCATCACAAGGATGGAGAAGAAAACAAACGAAAAGGATAAAAGGAAGCCCAACTATAGGCGAGAAACAGAACATAAAAGGAAACGAAAAAAGACAACAGAAAAAACGGTGCCAGGGCCACCGCCAGTCCCGTAAAGGAAGCCGACGGTAGCCCCTTCCAGATCTAAAATTTGAACGCTAGTGAGAAGGGGGAGAAGGGGAAATGTTAGACAATCGTGTCTCCGTATGACATTATGTAAATGTTTATGACATTATGGGTTGATGGTTTTTTTTTTTTGGCAAAATACATATGTATAGCCAAGACATTCATATTTGTAACAATAATAGTTACTTTTCAAGAAATACATACAATAGTCATTTCCGTTTCATTCTTTGACGTTGTCGGTTAACATGTTGTCTGGACTATTGCTACAAGTCACATCATTTGCATAGCACCTCTGGAACAATGTTACATTATATTGTTCCATTATCATTAAAAGTAGATGAAATTATTGTCATTACATTTTCAATTATATTCAATCGTTTAGAAAGAGTTGCACTGTTTTCATGACCGAAAATTGTGCAATATGTAAAATCTAATTTTGAATTATCATATCAATTAAAGTTCTAAAATTACAAACGGTCTTACAAGCTACTATTAATGAGAACCGATTTTCACCGATGATACTTCTAAAACAAGGGGCACGAGGCACGACCGGTTTAACAAAATCCATCTGGAAATGCAAAAAATAAAAGAACAAAAAAAGCAAAGCCGCATACTAAATCATATGTTAAACAAAAAAAGACAGATTTCACAACGAAATAACATGCAAACAAATCACACTTCAATGTTCACCTTCAATCCTTGTTTCCCCTACAATCCCTCTCATCCATACCTCTTTTCACATTCAATGTTCTCTTCTCCTTCTCCTCCCCCACTCATCAAATAATCACAAAGAGGAAGAAACAATTTCGAGAAGGAAAAAGGAAAGTAAGACAGAAGAAGAAGCCTTTCCTTTTTCTTTCTCCCTCCCCCCACCAAGAAACCTCACCATGGCAACTAGTAATTCCCCCTTCCTCTCCCTCATCATCTTCCTCTCCATCCCTCTCCTCTCCCATTCCGAGCCACAACTCTCCCTCGACTACTACAAAGCCACGTGCCCCGATTTCGCCAATATCGTGACCGAGACGGTCACCACGAAACAGATCGCCACCCCAACGACGGCAGCGGCCACCCTCCGCATCTTCTTCCACGACTGCATGGTCGATGGATGCGACGCCTCGGTGCTCATCGCCCCCAACAAGTTCAACAAGGTGGAGCGAGACAATGAGCTCGACCATACCCTGCCGGGTGACGGATTCGACGTCGTCACCCGGACCAAGACGGCCCTGGAGCTGGCATGCCCCATGACCGTCTCGTGCGCCGACATCCTGGCCCAGGTCGCGCGCGACCTGGTCGTGATGGTTGGAGGGCCCAACTACCCTGTTTTGTTGGGTCGTAAGGACAGTCTGGCCTCGCAGCTCAACGACGTGGAGCCCAACATCCCCCAGCCCAACATGACTATGGACCACATCATCAACCTCTTCGAGTCCAAGGGGTTCACGGTTCACGAGATGGTGGCGGTGGTTGGGGCCCACACCCTCGGGTTCGCCCATTGCTCAGAGTTTGCCGACCGGCTCTACCACTACGACAAGAGCACCCCCACGGACCCGGACATGAACCCGAAATACGCGGAGGCGCTCAAGAAGTTCTGCTCCAACTACACCAAGGACCCAACCATGTCGGCGTTCTTGGATTTGTACACTCCGGGGAAGTTCGACAACATGTATTACCAGAACTTGCTCAAGGGGTTGGGACTCCTGTCCACGGATCAAATGATGGCCGAGGATCCCAGGACGAGGCCGTTTGTGGAGCGCTACGCCGCGAACCAGACCGCCTTCTTCGTGGATTTCGCCGAGGGCATGCAGAAAATGGGGACGATCGATGTCAAGACTGGGGATGAGGGAAACATCAGGAGGAGGTGTGACGTGTTTAACACGGTCAGGACTTAATTGCCCTAAACAGGGAATCCAGACTGGAGCACAAAGTTGTGTGCTTTGATTGAGCAAGGACCTTACACTTTTAGAAAAACTTGGAAACAGTGAACTGATGTAAAGTTTAATTTGATGTTATCTGTAAGTACTTTGGTTAAAATGTATTCTGTAACGATGTTACATGCGAAAACTAATTTCACTGTTACGGCTTACGATCCAAAAAGGAAACGGCAGACAAACATTTCATTAATTTGTAATCACAATGGCATTGGCATAGGTAGAGAGAAAAACACATGCTAGAAGTTTTCATTTTTCAGGCACCAGCAGAAAATCACAAGCCATTTCCCAGATGAGCTGCTGGTGCCTGGCTGGCTGCTGTGCAAGGCCTGGCTGAACATAGAGACGCTGAGAATCGTTTGAAACATATGATGGGGAAGGTCTCACGATCACAGTGCTACTTCCAGGTTTCACATAAACAGATTCAGAAAGATTTGATGACATACCCCTGAGTGAACTTCGGTTCTGACCTGTCGTCGAGTTGAAGCTAATCAGTGGCTCCTTGAGGGGAGCAAAACAGAAAGAATCAATCCATGGAAGAGACTAATAGTAGATGAGATTGGTATGACCCTGCAGGGACTCGAGGTATAAGTTGGAGAGCTGCAGTTGAATTCTTCTCTTCTTCAGTCTCTCCTTCTTGTGAGCATTCTGGTGACCACCTAATGCTTGAGAGTTTTTGAACTCCTTGAAGCAAAACTGGCATTCGATCTTCTTTCTTCAGTCTCTTCCTTCTTCTGCTTCTTTTAGAATAGTAGGTAAGACTTCATAGCTTGCAGATTCCCCACTCTCAGCTCCTTCATTAGAGCCCTTGAGCTGTTTCTCATCCTTAATTTGAGGATTCACCTCAAAGCCAAATAGCTTCAACAGCTTCACCTCCATAAGCAATCTTAAACTACAAGCAACTAACTAGATCCCAAAAAAAAAACAAAGAGGGTAGCAGCACTACACTGTGTTTAGTCTTTACAATACAATCCAACTGAAGTTCTGTTACATCTCCACTGAGAAAATCATTCTATGCCATAAATAGATAACAGACTTGGATCACATGACGCAAATCACGGCTGTAAAAAACAAAACTTGGTGCTTGAACAGCATAAAGTCATGGAAGAAGACACCCAAAAGGCAAAGAGAGAATACAAAACAATTATTCAGGAATTGGCTGTTAGGAAACTTGTATATAATACTAAGGATCATATAACTGCACTAAGTATGCATTAATCTTTCCACATCAAGGAGACTCAGTTTCAATCTTCTATTTGAAACAGGACAAAAAATCGAAGTCCAAAACCCTCCAAGCCATTACTGTTTCGAATGTTTCCGGACAACTTGAGCAAATTGATGCGCAAACACACAGCTCAAGGAGATATGTCCTATACAAATTTGAGGTGATCCTGGAAGTCAAATTGGTGTGGACATTCTAGCTGGGATGCCACTAAGCTGAAAACAATTTCCACTAAACAGTGCCACCATCAGCTATTATGGCCATTTTCCAGTATCAAATGCTTGTTTCATGATACCTTTTTGTAACAGTTCCTAAAGCTTCATGTGCTGAAGATACCTATTAGTTGCTCAACTAAGATATAACAAAGTGGAAGGTGAAGGGACATCAACAAGATCTGTGTGTATCCCTATATACATTTTTTTTGCACAAAGCTAATATTGTATTCCCATGAGCATATATCTATTAGCATAGGAGCATAGCACAATCAACCTTAGTGTTTTTTGTAGGGCTCTTGGATGATGATAACATACAATATTCGCTACATTATATAAATGGAATGTGAGTTATCTAATTCCCTTTTATACCCATCTCTACAGTCTTACCTCAAACATCAAATAGTCCTTGGTTTTCCTGTACTAAACAATGTTTCTTTTCTGAAAGTCTATGTGAACAATGGTATGTTGGATCCAAGCAATGAAGAATATAGAATCAGCAAGATCCTATCTTACCCTAACCGAAACTTGGCTTGATATTCTATATTTCTACATGTACTCCCACTGTCTTATTCTAAATGTTTTGGCCAGAAAAGTCTTAAATCTAGAAAGTAATCGGAATATTTCAACAGGTAATGTACACTGGATGGATTACTCACCCTATCCGGCAATGAAACAAGAGGAAGTCATATTATATGGAAAATGCAACGATCTCACTTGTCAGCTGCGGCTACAGTGAAGTTGCAATAAGTTAATAGAGGGCATGAGCCATCATTCAATTCCTTCTTCTTGTGATTGCTCCCTTTCTTGGTACATCTTTGACAAAGCTTACCGTGTGTGTATAGAAGACAATTCAGATCGAATTTGAGCTCATCAGGGATCCTATGATTAAGATGAACATACGTCTTATTCCGGTCTGCCTCACCTGGTACCCAGCCAATGGCCTTTGCAATCTCAAACACCTAAGTACAGAATTTATGAATGGGTAGAAACACCAATCAGAAAAGTTGCTGTAAACAACTTGATTAATATTGAAGTATCCAGCAATGGAACTCACATGTGTGTCCACTGGGAAGTCATCGTGCTGAAGATTAAACATTAGAACACAAGCTACCTGCCATTTTGTTCAACTCACATAAACTTCCCAAGTAACAAGTAGAGCCACATATACTTACATGAGACTGGAACATCTAGCAAGGTAAAGGACTGACAAACAAGAGGCATATATTCTGATCAAAAGAAAAAGGGGCATACACCCAATGAACGAAATGAGAAAAGGTAATATGATGAAGAAAGTAAATGAGGGAAACATGATAAATTCTTGGATTAGAAGGTACAGTTTCAAAAACCTATGTTGACGATGTCAATCCCAAGTTTGTATCGGCTAGCTACTTCCATGTACTTCTTTGAAAACAGGAAAACCAGGTGGCATTTATAGCCAGTAGTACTAGTGCAAGCAATAAACTAAACTTCACTACTGCAATCATTAAGCAATCGTAACCTGTTTCTTAGGAGGCACCCAGAATTAAAGGAATCAAGATTAATACTCTTTTCCCTGGCAATGAATGGACAACAGGTTCAAGTTCGTTCTGGTCTTCTGGACCCGCCTCGGGTGTAAGAAATATCACTATTTAGAAGAACCTTTATTGGACAAATTGATTGCAAAGAACTTAAATTTGCAGGGCAATTCTAAGCAGCTCAAAACTTCATTGTTTTCTAAAATGAGATCTTAAATCTTATCCTGGACTTAATGTTCTACATGGATGGGCAATGGCCATCAATCAAATTATTACTAGTACTTAATCGCCACTTGGACAATTCCATTCTTGAAGATCCAACCCCATAACATTCCATAAGGCATCTGTACACTAAGAAACTTACAGTTTTGGGGCCAATTCCTTTAAAAAGGGAGAGCTCAGCTTTAACTTCGTCAACTGATAGATTCCGCAAATATTCCAAGCACAATTTGCCCTTCCTCTCCTGCAAACAGCTCAGTAAGTTCATAATGCAGGAAGTCTTCCTTGGGGCTAGACCTCCACACCTTATAGAATTCTCCACGGACTTTGGTTCAGCAGCAAGCACCTTTCACAATACAAAGATAAACACCAAACCCCCACATTAAACATGAACACACCATTTACAGGAAAGATGAAAACTTTCTGTCCAGTTTCCAGCACCAGCAAAGGAAACAACCAAATACAGGGAACAAGAACGAGAAAGGGCTTACATCTTCCCAAGAGGGGAAAGCAGATTTGAGATTGGAGAATGCTCTTAAAGAATTAACCTCAGTAGTATTCTGAGAGAGCACCATTTTCACCAGACCATCCAAAACGCTCTCTTCCACTTCCTCACTGTCCAACGATGCTACCGATTTTTCCAAGCTGTTTATGGACTTGTCGTCATCGTCATCTGGGCGCAGGCTTGGTCTCCCCCGGCGATACTTGGCGAACTCCGGCGGGAAGCCATGGTGAGCAAGAAGGGAGTCTCGAATGGCGCGGCAATCTCCAGGGGTGGGCCGAAGGTGAGTCGGGTATGGCTCTTGTTGCTCCTTGGTGAGTTTCGACGATTTGGGTTCACTTTGGGGCTTCAGCTGCTTTGGCGGTTGCTTTCTCTTGCGGGGGTTCTGCATTCTGGCTTCGGGATTCTCCGGCGATGAGATTGATGGTTCCGAAACTGAGAGTCGCCAGGGGTTTCCCGGTTGCCAAAGCCGGCGTCTTAAGATAAATTGTCACTCTTAGGGGTTTGATAGCAATGTTGTACGAACCGAACCGGAGCATGATCCGGTAATGCGAACGGCTCGCACTTTAGTGGTTCAATCGGCGTTGGACCGTTTAAAAACCGTTAGAGAACCGGTATCTAATAAACGTTATCAGTATAAATAGTGGACATTTCTTAATCAGAGCTTGTCTCTTTCCTTCGAAATTGTGAAATGGAAATAAACGGCTGAATGGGAAAAACCGGACGAGCGGCTCGATCGGCTCGAGCGGTTAACCGCCTCGCCGCTCGTCAACCGCTACATAAATCGGAGCGGCTTTTAGACTGTTCCGAGCCGGTTTTGTGACGGGGTGGCGGTTTTACTGGTCGGGCCGAGCGGCTCGGCTCGGCTTTAATAACACACTTTGAAGGATTGTTAGTTGTTCGAGCCTGAATGACCCTACTTCTGTGCCAAGTCACTCTACCCCGCACTCGAGCGCCTTGTCTGCACACCACACACATAGAGGTGGGCGTCTAGCCCGTAAGTCATCCGACGCTCAAGTTAGTAAAATATCTTTTAGAGAGAAGTAGTCCCTCCCGGTTTTCCAGTGTGAGAAGCTTCCCTTAAATGTTACCTACCAGCACTATTTATAATTACACAACCTGGGACCATGCTCTTACCTCTCTACTCCACGTCAGCACGCCATTAAATGCATCGTACTTTGTTTAGGCTAGGCGCCCCGACCAACTTGTCAGACTTCTGACAAGCTGTAGGCGCCCCCCCTTTAGGGACCACTGTCAATCTGTACTTCCTTGTTGCGTGTCAGAACCCCTTCAATCCTGTTTGGGTATGGTCCACCGGGCTTCTCCAACGGCTATCTTCGGCTCTGAACGTTATTTGGGCCCGTAGCCCTTCCTTAGCTTGGACTTGGGCTTCCCTCCTAAGTCATACCCCCAACAATTGCCCCCCAGTTAGGTGCTCAAGGCCCTTTTTGAGCGCCTAACTACGCCTTTCGATGTTCACCATACCAACCGGGGCGCCTTTAGGAAACTTTCCCCTTTCATCATAACAATCGTGATCTTTTGGGAAATCTGTGTCGTGGCGCTCATGAGCGTGTGTGCTCGTAAGGCTTCTCATTTCACCCCAGGTGCCTAGACCCTTTGGTGGCTCTTTTTATAAGCTAACCCATCGATTAGGGCACCCATAAATTGCCCCCCACTTTCCCTAGCATATCACACGTTTTCCGTTTCCCAAACAGGCGCCTAGGACTCTGAACGCCTTATAACTTTTCCTCTTGATCCGTGACGTTTGAAGCCCAAGCCCGTTGCATGGTTTTTTCCTCCATAACAGGCGCCTCGATCTTTTGGACGTCTTAGACCTTCCAGGCGGCTGGCCTCGATATCCACACGCGCCCCCCTCAAACTTCAAAATTTGAATTTCTTGAAAATTTTGAATTTTGAATTTATGGCGACACGTGGCAATTTGCACGCCTTCCGAGATGCGATCCCACTCCCCGCTCGGAACTCGAGGTGCGCTCTCCTCTCTTTTTTTATAAATGCTACTCGTGCCCTCTCATTTGACTCACTTCCCCCCCTAATCTCACTTTTGCTCTGCCTTCTCTCTACCGGCCGACGCCAACCCTCGCTCGTCCATCTGCATCTCTTCCACGATGTCGACTCCCCAAGATCAGGCTCCCCCCGCGAGCTTAGTCCCAGCGGCAGGCGCCCAAAGAAACTCTTGTAAGCGCCTTTTCGAAACTTCTGTATTAACTTCCGCCTTCTTTCTACTCTTCAATGCCCGCTAAGGTGAGGGCGCCCTTTTCGATTTTTGCTTTAGAGAGGACGCCTCAATCAGCCACGCCCTCCACCTCGACGCCCGGTTTCATGCCCGCGGACTGGTCGTACAAGATTACTACGTGGGAAAAGATCTTCCCACCGGAGTATGCGCTTGTTGATGATACTTAGGAGATCCCATTTAACGTGGCTGGTCCTAAGCACTGATCCACCATCCGCTTGAATTACTTTTATTTCTTATTCGCCACTAACTTTATGAATCATTTTACTGTTAGTCACCATTTGTTACACTCCGTTAAATTTGTCCTACGTGGCAGTCGACTATAAAGTTTGACAGTTAACTAAATAACGTGGAAATTAAAAATAAATTTATTTTTCCACCTCATCATTCCACTTACTTTATCTTCATTCTTTATCATATTAATTATTTAATAAAAATTAATTAAATAATAAAAATACTTATCAATTGGGCCTTCAAATCCAACCCCACATCATCCAATTCCCCTATGCCGAGGTAGGGCTGCCGAAAGGTTGCGAGAACATCCATGCCATCAGGTCCCCGACCTCATTATCCCGTTCTTCAAGTCTATGGTTGTCTACCAACGGCCCTTTAAGGATCTCCTCTAGAAGTGGCAGTCGAATTGCATCGTCACCGATGTGGTATTCTCCTTGGCTACAGAAACCGCCGGCAAACTCTGCAATGAGAGGCTCTCTTCAACGGAGTGGCTTGAATGTGAGGTGTATTTCCCCCATGACAAGCTTTGTTGCAAGTCAGTAAATAAAACAATGATCTGCATTTTCCCCATGTTCTTTATTTGCCTAAACTTCTTTCTTACAATTTTATGTGAATCATGCATGCTGCTCTTGGTTTTTTGCTTTTGTATTATATACTCTGTTTCCATGTGGGGACATGTGTCAATGCTAGGCAGTACGATGTTGACTGATCACATTTGGCTTGCCCCCTGCCTCTTCAACAATGACTTATATATTATCATCTCCCTCAAAATTTTTTGTTTCTCTTGTAATCGGTTCTCTTGCCTTTCCCCTTGGGCATTCTAGAAATGACAATCATGCTTCAAAGAAGTCAAAGCACAAAAACAGAGGAAGCAGAGTTCAGAGGTGGGTAGAAGATCAAGAACAAGAAGAATAGCAAGAAATGGAGCTTAACCCAAGATCCAAGGCAATGATTTCTATGTTTTCCGAACTTATTTGAGCGTAGTGCATGCTTGCAATTATTTCTTGCTTTCTAGTGTCCCTTTGTAGCTTCGCTCTATGTTTTCAATATTCATCGTTGTTTTAATGTTTTGTTTGGTTGTCGAGGATCAATGATCTGTAAAGATGTTAATTTGGAAAAATAAAATAACCTGGATTGAGTTTTTTTCTTCTTCT
Source organism: Linum tenue (assembly GCA_946122785.1). Taxonomy (NCBI): domain Eukaryota; kingdom Viridiplantae; phylum Streptophyta; class Magnoliopsida; order Malpighiales; family Linaceae; genus Linum; species Linum tenue. The sequence goes on along the minus strand of CAMGYJ010000010.1, from coordinate 16,765,770 downwards.
TCTTCTTCTTTTTCCTTCTCATAGAGCAACAAAAAGGGAGCGGGGAATCAGTCGGGGTTGCTCTGCTGCAAGCTCGTCATCTAAGAGTTGCGAAACTCAGCGATCATGGACGCCATCGAAACGGCGAGATTTGTGTAAATTCGATGACCTGAAAAATTAATATACAAAATTGTAAATACAAACAAAAACATATTGAAAGAGAGACGTTTTGAGATTTGAGTAGGGCGAGGGAGTCAAGTTTTACCCCAGTTTGAGCTCGGCTCATTAATAAACGACTTGAGTTCGAGCTCATCGAGTCGAGTTCGAGCTAGCTTGCTTAAGAAAATCTTGACTCTTACTAGATATATTCATTTTGTATGTTATACATGATACATGTGATTAATGTCAAGATGAAAAAAATATAATAATAGTTAAGTGTTCAGTATTAACTAATCTATTTTTTTAGATAAGGGTGATAGGTTACTTTTTTTTGTTATTAGGTACTACTGAAGGGATTCAAACCTGGTACCTCCAAGTTCATGGCTAGTGGTATTACCACTAGACCAATCCCTTGTTCATATCAATATTAACTAATCTCATGTTATAATTTGTGGTATCAAAGTCTTTAGTTAGTAAATTTTAACTAGTGAAAATTACGTGTTAAACTTCATATATGGTGAGATATATGATTTAAAAATCCTCGAAATTATTAAAATCAAACTCATATAAATAAATTCAATCATAACTCGGTAATCGAGTTGGCTCTATAGCCACAATGTTGAGAGTTGAGACATCTCATGAGCTCTAAGTGAGCCAGCTCACGAGTTGAGCTCAACAAATCCCCGAATCGTGCTAGCTCGCGAGCACCCCGAGCTGGAAAAGGCTAAGGTCAAGCTCCACTCATTAATAAACAAGTCGAATTTCGAATGATATTTTTTCGAGTCGAATGCCGAGCCGCTCACGAGCCTATAGAATTATATTCTTGCAATATCACTAAACTGTCTACAAGGCTCAGATGGTGAGTTTTCTAAAATATTGGGGCTTTAAATGTAATTCTTCTCTCTAGCGAGAAAATACTTCCCTGACCTTCTCTTCAAGAAATCCCGTTTACATTCCAGTATCGTGAATCGCCGGCGCTTAAGCAATCCGCTGGTTTTATTCCAGTATTGCTAATTTTCCGTCCATCACACTTGAGCAACCCACTGCTTTCCGCCGCCTCGCGAATCCCCGGCGCTGTTACCTAATTACTCTTCCCCGCCGCCGCTTTGAGATCTAGAAGAATTCGAAGGTATGTCTCGTTAAGATGATGTTTGCCTCTTCTTTGTGTTCTCTGCAGTGCATTTATCCGAATTGTGTTTGTTGGATTTGGAAGCCTTATTAAGCATCCTGAGATCCGTCCCCGATACCCACAGACCACAGTTTTAATTGGATGTTTGTGGGAATTTCTTGGGCTCGGTCGAAATTTGGATATTCTAGGGTTTCAGATCGATGCTGTCGCCTTTCGCTTATCGGTAAAGATTTCATGCGCGACTTTACCTTGTCTTGGAGGTCTCTGAGAATTCTCTTTCAGGGTTGCTATGCCCGAGCAAAAAAAACTTTGTTCTTTTTCCGCATTGGCGATGAGCTGCATCTGCTGTTTCTGAATTCAGTGCTTCTGTTAACTTGTTAAGATCAACTACCTTGACCCGCCCCTGTTCCATGCCCTTATAGTTGACCTGCTTTAACTTTCGTGATATCTTTGGTTTGAGTTGACTGCTTAGTGTACAACCATTTTCTTGGACATGAGGAGTTACACTTATCCTACTTCTTCCTATTATCTGCCAGTTGTAACTAAACATGTCTAGGAGATACGATAGTCGAACGACGATCTTCTCCCCAGAGGGTCGTCTCTACCAAGTTGAGTATGCAATGGAGGCCATTGGAAATGCAGGAAGTGCTATTGGGATTTTGGCCAAAGATGGAGTCGTCTTGGTTGGTGAAAAGAAGGTTACTTCTAAGCTTCTGCAGACCTCAACCTCCACTGAGAAGATGTACAAGATTGACGATCATGTTGCTTGTGCTGTTGCTGGAATCATGTCCGATGCGAACATTTTGATCAATACTGCCAGGCTTCAGGCCCAACGTTACACGTTTAATTACCAGGAGCCTATCCCAGTTGAGCAGCTGGTTCAATCTCTCTGTGATACCAAGCAAGGCTACACCCAGTTTGGTGGTCTCAGGCCCTTTGGAGTCTCATTCCTTTTTGCTGGTTGGGACAAAAACTATGGATTCCAGCTGTACATGAGTGACCCAAGTGGAAACTATGGTGGCTGGAAGGCTGCAGCCATTGGTGCAAACAACCAAGCAGCTCAGTCCATGCTTAAGCAGGATTACAAGGATGATATCACGAGAGAAGATGCTGTTAATCTGGCACTGAAGGTTCTCAGCAAGACCATGGATAGTACAAGCCTGACCTCCGACAAGCTTGAGCTGGCTGAGGTGTACCTCTCTCCATCTGGCAGTGTTAAGTACCAAGTTTGCTCTCCTGATTCACTTAGCAAGCTGTTGGTGAAGTCTGGAGTGACTCAACCTGCTGCCGAGGCTTCATGAAGTGAAAAAGCTAGAAACTCTCTTATTTATGCTTGTTTTGTTTCTCACAATGCTATATGGAGGATGAGTTATGCCAGTACTTTCTATTTGTTTTAGACTGCAGAACCCATATGATATGAGATACTGTGTTGCTTGAAGTCATTTAACGTTTTGAATCCGTAATGTCCAAGTGCCATGGTTGTGATTTTGCGTGCCTAGAGATAGATGATTCTGCATGGATGCAGTTGTAGGCTTGTAGCAATGAATTTCTGCTGGGTTCTACTTGGACGTGGGAAAGTTTTGGCCTGTGGGTAGCCAGTTGGATTTTGCTCTGTTTGTCCTCGGTGATTCTATTTGTTTGGTATTGGTCTAGTATGCTTTTTGGGTGATCGAAATTTGGCACATAATAACAGAACCAGGGAGGCCAAGGGCCCTTGCCCCGCTAAGAGCAGCAATATACATGCCATACATTCTAGGAGAGTGATTATCTGAGGACAGAGGAGGGTGAAAAAGATTTGGTTTCCAGGAAACTGGATGGATGGTGGTACAGTTTGAGGATGAGGCTTTCTGTAGTAGGTCCACACCTGTTCGCGGAGCCCATTTTATACGGGCAAATTGGTCTCAGGCCCGCATATGCTCGGTTTTGGTATCACCTTTGGTCAATCTCCTCTTACATCATCTGGTTCCGCTAAGTTGATCTAAAAGGCGTGGTGTTCCGAGAATAGCAGATCTCATTTGAGGCAACAACGTTAGGGTTAGAGGTGCACCATGATCGCCGGCGGCTGCACTGGACAACCAGCGCGTCAACTGAACAAATCACCGACATCGTCGCCCGGTGCAACAATCGAAGCGGTCGAAGAAGGCGATGACACAGGATTCACGGGATAGAGGCCAATGGCGGTGGAGCAAGAGACGAGAGTGTTTCGAGAACCTTCAATGGGTGCGGGGGTAAACGCCTCGGGGATTTTGGGTACTAAGATAGCGTCGCAGCTCGGCTCTACGGGGATAGTTGCATTATCCTACAAAGAGAAGATAATGGGGATACCTGCGGGACATAATAACAATGATGACGAGCGAGGGGGATCCGACGGAGATGGATAGTGATGAGGAGGACGAACCAGAATGCCCTAAGGTTTGCTTTCCCCAATGTTTTAATAGTCGGAGGAGCTGCTGCTGGCGTACAACCATTATCGTAGGAGTACCTGGACATTCTTTCCCGTTCCTATTCCTCCAGCGACGACTACTGAATCTGTGGGCAAGGACGGGGCCAATCACCATAGCTGCGATGGGACAAGGCTTGTACTCGGTGAAATTCACGACGAAACAGGATTACGACAGAGCGCTTAATGAGGGGCCTTGGATGGTTGAGGATCACTACGCTCTCACCAGGCCTTGGAGGAGAGCGTTTTAACTGGGGGATGAGGAGCTCTCTCGTACCATAGTGTGGGTCAGGCTCCCCAAACTGCCTATATATGGATTACTACGACGAAGAGCTCCTCCATAACATTGGTATTTCAATAGACAATAGGTACTTACATCAAAATGGACGAGCCTACAAGGTTAGCCACGAGAGGCCACTTTGCCAGGATTTGTGTGGAAGTTGATTTGGCCAAGCCTTTGGTCTGCAAGTACAAACTAGAAGCCTAAAACGACGTACCAGACGTGTCAAGTTAGAGGCGGTTCAAGGTTTGTTGTGACTTGTGAGTGCAGACGATATGGCCACGAGTTGAGTGCATGCCCTACGAAAAAAATGGAGAAACTAACCGAGGAAGATTTTCGAGAGGTACGAGCCCTCGCTGGAACCACCTCCGTTGAACAAGAGAGGCCGAAATTTTTTTCAGGATTACGACCCGTGGATGATAGCAACGAGCAATCGTCGGCGAAGAGCAGAAGCACCCTCTGCCAAAAGGGGAAACTAGGGTCCAAAGCGTCAATGCAAAGGATGTGACGCTATCATCCCGGTTTGCAGCATTGGACTTACTTAATGACGAACTGTGTGAGCTCCCGGAGGTTCTTAGGGAGGCTATGGTTTGTACTAATATGGAGACCAACAAGAATGAAGAAGAGGTGGTGCCAGAGACATTAGTGGACGGCCATGCAGCTCCACGTGACTCTCATGCAGCGGCCATAACCATACCCGCGAGGAAGACTGGTAGGGTTCCTCTGGCTACCAAGGGACCCTCCACTTTATCCTCCGAGAAGGTCACAAGCTCTGGCAAAGGTGGGAGCAGTGTGGCAAAACCGAACACCATGGGTGGGGGAGGCCTGAGAGCATCAATGAAGGGCCACAAGACTGCCAAAGCCACCCCTCGATTAGTTGCGAGCGAGCCTGCTATGAAACCAGCCAATGTTACTCCGGCCGAGCAACAAACAGTCTCGCAAGCTGGTGGCTCGTAGCTTGGATCTAAATGAGGCGTTTGATTGGGAAGTTTTGGCTACTACTCTGGTGGCCGTTTGACTCCTGAATCATTTCACTTAGGCGATGATGGCTTGCATTACGTCACCTACTCTCGAGGTGTTATGTGAGGGATCTCCATCGGAGTAGTTCACACCAACCCGTAGGCTCCAACGAGATTCCCCTATCACCCTATATGTTCACCTTGTGCATTGAAAGGCTATCTCACCTAATTCAGGAGACGGTGACAGACAGGAGCGGGAAACCTATCCAACTCGTTAGAGGAGTGGTAGAGCTGACTCACCTATTTTTTGCTGATGATCTCGTTCTATTTGCTAAAGCTAGATTGGAACAGACGGAAGTTATTACCAGGTGCTTTGATTGGTTCTGCAAGACGTCAGGGGAATTGGTTACTCGGGATAAATCGCGAACTTTTTTCTCCAAGCATCTCAAACGAGATCTCTGCAAAGAAATAAGTGATAGGCTCGACAAACCAATGACGCAGGACCCGGGGAGATACCTCGGTGTCCCCATTCTTCATGGGCATGTCACCACGCAGACTTATCGATATATCATCGACATGATAGATCAAAAGCTGGTGGGTTGGAAGGCGGACAACCTTTCACTCATGGGGAGGGTAACTTTGGCTATTTTCGTGCTTAATGCTTTGCCTTCCTGTGTTATGCAAACAACTATGTTGCATGCAGGTATTTGTGACTATTTGGATAGGAAAATAAGAGGCTTCATTTGGGGCTCTCAGCAGGGACGACGTAGAGTCCATTGGGACACCATCTGTCTTCCCAAAGATCAGGGAGGGCTTGGCCTGAGGAATCATCGGGCTCTCAACTCTGCGTACTTTCTCAAGCTTGCGTGGACCATCCTGAAGCACCCAGATGAATTATGGGTGCGAGTGCTCAAGGAGAAGTACCTGCGAACTGGACCGGAGGGGATCAAGCTCCGAGGCAAGACAAGAGGCTCATCCCTGTGGCGTGGGATGCGATGAGTCTGGGGGCTGATGTTAGGTGGTATTTGTTAGAGTGTAAGGAACGGACGTACGACATCCTTTTGGAACGATAAGTGGACGAATGATGGGAGTGTATTAGGGGACCATGCACAAGCATACGCAGCAGACTTCCTAGCGAAGGCAACCGTGGCCGACATGGTCACCCAGATGAGTGGGACGTTGATCGAATTGGCCGCTACTTACCGCGCGATTTCCTTTTGCAGGTCGTAGGAATGCCACCCCCAACGAGTGAGCTTGGGGAAGACGAAATTGTGTGGGGACTGGAGGATAAAGGATGATTCACCCTCAAGTCAGCTTATCAGTTGGGGGCGGACATTGACGGAGACAAGGCACATGCTGGCTGGAAGACAGTGTGGCAATGGCCTGGTCCGAACTGGGTGCGATACTTCCTCTGCCTTGCTCCACACGAATCACTTCTCACCAACTCTGAAAGACACCGATGACATCTGATGTCTTCTACCCACTGTGAGCGTTGCAAGCAGGCGAACGAAGATGCAGAACATGTGATGAGATGATGCCCTTATGCGAGGGAAATCTGGCAGCTGGCCTCTCTGCCGACCATCGGTTGTTCAAAGACTGGTTCATGACGTGGCTATCCAACAAGACACATCAGGATTGTTTTGGTTTCACTATCTGGTTCTTATGGCGTTTGCGGAATGATTTCATTTTTCAGCCATTGAGGAAACCCGTAGTAAGTTAACGCAAAAGATCCTTGCCTAGGAGATCATCGCGACATAGAGTGAATCAGAGGATCACACTTTTTCACTAGTGAAACCGAGGCCGCTTCGAGACGTGACTATTGGGTGGAGATCGGCTCCGGACGGGGATGGCTCACAGTGAACTCTGATGGGTTGTTGTTGCGACCCTCAGGGTCAACCGCTACAGGAGGCGCGCTTAGGGACGAGCAAGGTCGCTTACTAAGGGTTTACTCAATCAAAGCAGTTAAAATCGGGATTTTACCTAAAATCGAAAACTGGGGTAAAATCGGAATCGTAAAATCGAATCGTAGAATCGTAGGATTTTAAGTACCATATAGAAATTAACATATGATAATATTAATAAGGTAAATAATTAATAACACAAAGACTTATAACATTTAAAGTGATAATTTTCAAGATTAATGTTCCAAAATCATCATTTTAATTGTTATTTAATGTGTAACTCAAAATAATTTATGAGGAAGGGATAGAGCTCATGGGGTTTGGCTCTTGTTTTTCATGTTGTTTCTAGGTAGTTTAACTCAAAGTAGTATTCCGACATCGTCTACTAATCATGATTTAAAACTAAGAATAACTGAAATCCAATAAAATAATTAATGTCATTTGTTTGGTATAAATATATTCATTAATAAAATAATTTGTTAAGAATGATGTTAATTCTTACGCACTAACAATATTCTGACAATTGTTTTACCGATGAGTTAAACAAAGAGAAGGGAAAGGGGTTGACCGAACCCTAATTAGTTTTTTTTTCTTCTTTTCACATGTTCTTTTAATGGGAAAAATATATGAGAAGATCCCCGTCATTGTCCTTTCCACCGAAACAGTTCTGCTTGTTTTGAATTGGGTCAAGCTCCCTATTTTGTTCACATAGGATGAAAATCCCGATTTTGAACGATTTTAAGGACCATCGATTTTATAGTAAAATCAGGATCGAAATCCCTAAGTAAAATCCTAAAATCTGTGATTATACATTTTTCCGAATTCATTGAGTACAATGCAGTCAAAATCAGGATTTTGATCGTAAAATCGTACGATTTTACGATCAAAATCCTGATTTTGACTGCATTGTACTCAATGAATTCGGAAAAATGTATAATCACTCTTACGGAGCTATGGGGAGCACTCCGAGGCCTCCAACTAGCGTGGGAAACCAGCTACAGGAAAGTGGAGCTTCAACTGAACTCCACTACAGCGGTACAACTTCTATCACCTGGCGCACCAATCGATCATCAGCATGCGAATATCATCCTCGCATTTTGAGAACTTTAGGCTAGAGACGGGGACACTCGGGTGGTACACATATACCAGGAGGCTAATTACCTTGCAGATGGTCTTGCTCATAGGGGCCACTCTTTAAGCCCTGGATCTATCTCTTTTGAACCTTTAGATCCCATGCTTTTGCATCTATCCTTGTATGTCTCTATTGGCGGTGTCGCCAATCGTTCTATTAATGTTTAAGAGGCAGTGGTGCTTTGCACCCTTTCATTAAAAAAAAAAACTGGTTTCGCTAATGGATTCAAACCTACTAAGCTAACCATATTATATAGATTGTGCAAATATTATATGGATACAATAATGGAAATAAATGGGTTAGTTTGGCCCTGCTGTAATTTTTGCAGAAGCAGCTTCGGGCTGGGGCTTTTAGAGACATACTTTTTAAAAAAAGCAGTTGAGTGTTTGGTTGAAAAACTATTAGAAGTGGTTTTTAGTATAAGAGGTTATGTAAAATGACTATGAAGGATATATAATATAAAATAAAAATAAAAATTCTTAAAAATAAAAGGTAGCCAAAATGGATCGTGTTAGATTTCTTTTATATCAATTAATATAATTTTATAATTGATTTTCATTTTTAAATGATATAAATGAAAGAAAATTATATTTTCTGATAAAATTAAAATATGGTAAGGGTAATTTTGTATTTTCAAAACAACTTTTTGCAGAAGCTCTAAATCGGAGCTTCTGCTTTTATGTTATACAAAAGCACTTTTTGACTTTTTGAAAGCCGAGCTTTTAGAGGTGTTTGGTCCTGCTTCAGCTTTTGAAGCCAAAAAGCACTTATAAAAGCCGGGCCAAACATAGGCAAAGTCATTGATATGAGGCGAAACCATTCTACGGCTAGGTTGATGCGGGTTGAATAGAATTTTTGACCATTTATTGAATTTTAATTTTTTTTTTAATTTTTCGACATTTTTTAGCTAACATTGGATGGAGGAGAGAGAGTGAGAGCAAGCATGGAACATGAGAGAGTGACTCTGATTTCTCTCTGAAACTCTCCTTTCATTTTCCTCTATTTATTTCTCTCTCTCATACCCTTCGGTCTCCTTTTGCTCCCGATCTACTCCCTTCTTCTGTTTTTTTCTCTCTCCAACAATCAACGAACGTAAAGTGCGACCTCCCCCTTCATTGTGTTTCTTTTATTCATCAAGGTGTCGGCCCCAAAACTGGTGATGCTTCAGATCAACTAGGAAGGAGTTAGATCTAGGTGAGTTGAGTTTGTATGTTTATCTTTTATTATTAGGTTAATAACATTTATACACTTATACTATTGTAAGTTAACAAACATACCTCTATGCTATATTTTTCACAAACGTACCTCATTTATTATCAAAATGTAACAAATGTACCCTTCCATCATAAATTTTGTTAACTAGCTATTAAAGGAAAAAAATGAAAAAGAATCCCTCATTTATTATATAATCATTTTCTATTTTTAGTAGCAATAAAATGAAAAAATAAATAAAAGGGACGGAAAAAAAGAACTTTATGTAGTGAGAGACAAATTGGTCATCTTCATCTCACTTTAACAGCCAATTAATGGAATTTTGGATGAAATGATATGATTGTTACGTTTCAATCGATAATATAGGGGTACATTTATGATAAAAAATAATAGAGGTTTATGTTTGTTAACTTTCAATAATAGAAGGGTATAAATTGCTATTAATCTTTTAGTATTTTCTTGTGGATTTCCAGCTCCCATTATTCTAGAAAATCCAGATATAAAGCCGGGGAATTAAAAATACTTTTATTTTTTCTTGTTTTTTTTAGTTGGCTTATATCTTCTTCATTTTAACTTGGATTTCATTTTTTTCCCCACAGATGGAACGAATTCGTTGGGCTTTACAAAATGAGATCCATTTTCAATATTTTTTGAGAATTTTTTTTCTTCGTGTTTGCACAGAATGAACGAGTTCATCATGATCTATTGGATCTACAAATTTCTGGGTGAACAAAATACAGGACAAAACCACACAATACCACCTAATACCACCCTCTTATGAGGTGGTATCTTGTGGTTCACAATGTTGAAAGTCGTAAATGACAGTTAGTATATTCCTACTAGGATGTATTCAATCATCCTACAGTCTTGGTATGTTCATACCACCGTGGTAAGTTTTTTCATACCATATGCTATGTTTTATTTAATATAAGTCAATATCATATAGTATATACTGGTAAAAAAATATATAAAAATGGATATCATTTTCAAGAACACAATTAATCTGATTTAACTATGCAAAAAATTTAAATTTTGACTTGAAATGAGTGAGAAAACGTCCGTTAAAAATTTATGGGGAAAAAATGAAAGCCTTTCTAAGTGAGAGGAGGGGCACTGATGTGGCGGATGGTGATTGAATTATACATGGTTACTCTTTTTTTTTTTTAATAATATACATGGTTACTCACCACAAGGTTATGCAAAGTAACTACTCCCATTTTTCCGGGACCCGATCCTATCAATAACCTTGTGGTCAATAACCCCATTGCATAGCCCAATCAGAATCCGACACATCAACGCCTCTTCTCTCTCATAGAAAATCCTTTAATTTTCTCTCCATCAATCTTTAACGGATGATTTCTCACTCATTTTAAGTGAGAATTTAATTTTTTTTTGCACCATTAGATCAGATTAATTGTGCTCTTCAAAATTATATCCACTTTGATATTTTTTGGAAGAAAACATTTGAGCCAGTTATTACCTGTCTATACCATATGTTATTGACTGGTATTAAATAAGAGCATACCATATGGTGAGTAACCATGAGTAACCCGTTCACATCAGCATGACATCAGCATCCCTCTCTCTCTTGAAAAGTCTTTTTATCTTTTTCTATTTAATCTTTAACGGACGATTTCTCTTTCATTTTAAGTCGAAATTTAAATTTGTTTGCACAAATAAATCAGATTAAATGTGCTCTTCAAAATGATATCCACTTTGATATTTTTTTAGAACAAAAAAATTGAGCCAGTTTTTACCAGACTATACCATATGGTATTGACTAGTATTGAGATAATACCATACCTATGGTTTGAAAAGCATACCATGGTGGTATGAGCAAACCAATACCGTAGGATGGTTGAATACATGATAGTAGAAGACTAGAAGTATATTAACTGTCATTTACGACTTTTAACATTGTGTACCACAAGATACCACCTCGTACCAGGGTGGTATTGTGTGGTATTTTTTGGTCCTGTAATTTGTTCACCCAGAAATTTGTAGATCCAATAGATCATGATGAACTCGTTCCTTCTGTGCAAACTTTTTCAAAAATGAATTAAAAACGAAGAAGATACCTTATGGTATGCAGTAGTTGGTACCGAGAGACAAGAATTTTTTTTTTCTCAAAAAATATTGGAAATGAATATTCTTTTGTAGAGCACAACGAACTCGTTCCATCTGTGCAAAAAAAAAATAAAATTGAAATTTGAGTAAAACGAAGAAGATATGAGCCGATTAAGAAAACTAGAGAAAATAAAAATGACATTTAATTTTCTATCCTTAGATCTGAATTTTCTAAATAGGATTCAGATTTAGCTATTGATGGGTGCATGGTTATGCACCCTATCTTGAGCCCTATTTTTGTATTCAAAATCTATCTGCTCATCCTCTGTCTTGGTCTTATGGTGCAAATTAAAGTTGTACTTTTAACATTAGGTTGTGCATATGCTCTTTTTTACAAATTCTTTTACGTTACAAATTCCTTTATGAGATATCTTAAACTTGTACCTTTAATTTTATGGTACAACTTCAATTTGCCACTTCAAAACACCAATTCTTTAAAACATAATAGAAGTGTTAATATGTAACGAGGAATTTTAGTATCCTTGTGGGTACAGTCGTACAACATGTGAATATATAACTCGATTTGTTGTTTCCAATATCAATATGTTGTTTCCATCTTATTCTTAATCTAAAAATCAATTGACTACAACGATTAAAACTAAAGTCGCTACTGATAAGGACAAAGCTTGTCTTGTAGCTTAGAGGTGTTCAAATGGTTACCATAGTAATTATAAAATCAAATAAGTCTAAATTCTATTGATCATGAATACAATATCATAACCAAATTGAACAAACTAATACAACAATCAAATTAACCAAAATAATATTTAAACGGTTTGGTTAATTGGCTAACCTGGTTAACCAATATAACATAACATTATTATTACATGAGAAAAATCTCATGTTAATGCATCAATCTGTAGTTTATATAAGGAATAAAATATGACAAATAACACATAGTTTACCTTTAACATAAATACTTGCAACTAATACATTATCTTACAGTAATTAGAAGTAGTAACCTTACAAAAATATGTGTCAATGGTATAAAGTTAATGATTGGGTGCATCCGTGTAAATTGTCTCTTAGGAATTATCATAGGCTCAAAAGTACTTCCCTTTCAGTTTTTTCTTCCAGTAATTGGAAAATTCGTATTAAGCACCCGTTGACCAAAACAACCAAGGCACGAAAAATACAAAACAGAGTTCAAACTAGCTAGAAAGACAAGCCTTCTCCAGCAAGATTAAACAAGTAATTGACTAGCAGCAAGGTTAGATGAAAAGTCTAAATTTTCCAAACCATACAATCTAAGCTCCTCTTTTATAACATGGACAATCTCATAGCTATTACGTGAGACTCCTCCAAACACCCGCGAGCAGGGCTCCTTCCAAATCAAGGTGATGGTCCAGCACCAAATAGCACAAAAAACACAGCCTGCAACATCATATTTGCTTGCTTTTCTGCAAATTTCCACCAAATAGTTGGGCCAATCTCGCGGCCACACACACCTAGCAGCACCAAACAGTCTTGCAAAGACATGAAGAGAGTACGAGCAACAACAAAACAAGTGATCACGAGTTTCAATCTCCATTCCACAAAGAAGGCAGGAAGTCCAATCAGTAATCCCCCATTAAAGCAACTTATCACTCATTTTAATCCTGTTCAAAATAATGAACCATGCCAAGAATCGATACTTTGGGATACAATATTTCCCCCACAAAAGCGCATAACAAAACACAGCAGGGCCTGACACTCGGATAGCTTTCCAAACTATTTTATCCCTGTCTGTTTCACCCCCAAAGAACACCTCTATCTTCTGGGGATTGCATTCAAGTCCAGAGAGAACAAAAAATTGAGAAAGAACCTGCTTAACACACTCAATAACAAAGACTGATCCGCCCAAAAAGATGAGCAATTCATCCATGAAACACAAGTGAGTCAAACCAATTGGCTTACACTGAGGATGAAAAAACAGCTTTTCTTCTCTAGCAGCAGAATCAAGCATCACTGAAAGCATCTCCATCGCAATGGTAAAAAGATAAGGAGACAGGGGATCCATGCACTTTAATACTAAAAGTAGTTGTGGTGACACAAGTTTTAATCCAATTACACAACTGAGCAAGAAACCTGATAACGATGTATTTGCACATTTTTGAACCCTTATTTTTTATCCGTTTGCGGCTCGTAGTCGTGTATCTTTGACCTATTTTACGCTGGGTTGTGCTCTTTTGTCACATTTTAGGTCCTAGACGTCGAAGGCAGGGCTAGACACGAGTTTCAGGGGGGTTTGGAGGTCATTCGGTGAAGTTGGGGCAAAACACGGGCATACTACTCCAAAACACGGTCGTGTCCTCGACCGTGTTTCGGCCAGTATCGGGTTAAATTGGCAGATTCGAGCCAAAGGAAGGTGATACGAACTTTCAGAGTAAAAACAGAGTCCTAGGTAGAGAAAGTGCGAAGAACAAAACCTATGGTTGATTTTGGAGTTGGGTTTCATCAATCAAGCCTGGATTTCATCCTTGGAGTGAAGATTATCATCCCAAAGCAGATTCTTCCCATCATTATGAGTATGACTGCTTTGTATTCTGTTATCCTCTCTCTCTCTATGGAGTAGAACTCTCTCTCACTTGGGTATGAAGAACCCTAGTTCCATGTGTTAGGGATCTTGATTGTAATGATGTTTGGATTGATATACTGCTTGATTATATTCGATCGAAGTGTGTTTATTAAGTCAATTGAAGCCTGATCAACTTTACTTGATTTCTTCTACAACCCGAGATAGATAGAATCCGATTAGGTTGTTAGAGCTTCTTCAATCGGTACTAGTGAATTAATTGTACGAGAGTTAGTCAATTCAATGCTTTGTACTGGAGTTTGTTTCTAGTAGTGGAGCTCTGTGTTAATTGCCTCAGTGTTCTATCCCGATGAAGACTAGTCGTCTGCCGGGTAGTCTGTCTGAGAGGGATTGGTCAGCTTAAGAGATTCCAAACTACTGTTGGATCTTTCGCAGTTTAATAAACAGTAAATCAACCAAAGGAAATTATAACTTGGACCTAACTAAGGAGCTAGGGGGACTCATTCCCCATTGACTCTTCCCTTGCTTAAGAACTTCGAATAATTTACTACTTTTTGTCTACTTAGCTTTAAATAACATTCACTAAGTCTTTCCGCTAGATAATAGATAATCATGGAGTAGGCAGTAGATCTAGATCCCGGGTTGATAAAGTAAACTTACCACTATTCTGCATTTTCAGTCAAACTCATTGCATTGGGAATTGTAGGTCATAGAGTAATCGAGGTTGTGTTCATACCTTTGGGAAAATGATTAGTGTGGAAGAATTCAAGGATTCCAGCTGTTACTGAATGCCCAGCAGTACTCCAGCTCTCCTGGAAGAATCCCATTGTCCAGCCATCAGGGGCAGGATTTATAGAGGGATCCATATAAAAAATGGCCTTCCTAACCTCCTATGCACTAATTACCAGCTTGCTTAAGAACTCTTGATCAACAGGACTCAACTTCTTTGTGATATAACTAGATATAAAAGCTTGGTCCCTTTTAGATTTCATCCAACAAATGTATGAGTTTTTATCTAAATTAGATGCTCATATGTTGTAGGGATGGGCAAGAATGCTAACACTTTTTTGTTAAGATGGTGTTAACACTAATTTTAGCCAATGAAAACATTTCGTTTGGTTGAGTTTTTAATATAAATGAGTTGACCACAATTAATGAAGGGGAAGGGAAGGAGGGGCACAGTCGCCATTAATTAAAATTGGGGGAGGTGAGGGGACTTACGTGTATTGTGAAAAGGTAATAAACCACGCCACAAAATCATGAACCAAACCACAAGTGCCTGATCGTGCAGTATCGAGTGATAAATATCATAGGAAATCCTATGGTTACATTCCATAGGGTTTTTTAATAGTAATTACTCAAACTTAATATAATGTATTCGAATATGCAATGCAAGAAAGTAAAACTAGTTGGGTTGAGGTGCCCTCTACTCGAAATCTACTCTGCTAATGCAAGCAAGCAAGAAAGAAAGAAAGAAAGCAATGCAATACAAAACAATGAAGAGAATGTTAAGGTAGTGTTTCTAGATGGTTGTACATTCATCCTCTTTAATAAGATTCTTCAATGCATCATCCATTATGATGCCCTATCCCTTCCTCTAAGGCCGCTCTCTACTCGTGCATGCTACTATTGCGACAGAGATTGGACTAGCCAATGCATGCTCTCGCTTCATGTCATCACCTAATCAATGAAGAACAAGGAATTTAGGACAATACATGATTAATTATGGGCTTCTACAAACCATGATCGATGGTTTATAGAATCGATGATCTAAGAATCAAGCATCATCCTCAGTCACACATAAAAGGGTAGCTAATCCTTTTATACACGCCTAAGAAGGATGGCTACTACACTATATTAGTTTCCTTGTCTCCAATAATAGTATTACAAATAATGACTATAGTAAAATTCAAATAGATTTACACGCATAGAGTAATTAAAACATCATATAATATAAAGCATCAATCATCATACACAAGAGATGATTAAAGCATCGCGAATACAATAAATAATCTAAAGGCTTAGACATCGATGATCATAACATAAAATGAAATTAGAATCTTAATAAATCATATAAATTAATGCATAAACATCATAAAATTCACATCTCTAAACATATTGACTAGCAACACAAGAAGAGTGGAATAACATCACCGTAGATACATGCATCATGTCTAAAGCTCTGAGTGCGGATCATGTGACTAAGTGGAGTGCTTAGTCACTTGACTAAGACCCTCTCAGTCCTTAGATCTAGACACAACAATCCAACAGTTAAAAAATGGGAAGGACATTTTAATTAATAACATGGGTAGTTTGGGTATTACGAAAAATTCTGAAGTATACAAAGCAGACTTACAAACAGTACAAACCATACCAACAATACAAACTAGAACGATAAAACATACAAACAGATTTACAAACAATATAAAACCTACGAACTATACAAACAATACAAACTAGAAATACAAACAATACAAACCATTACAAACTAGAAATACAACCATGTTGACTTTGGAGGCTCCATCCCTATATAGAGGGGTTCCCTCTCAAAGTCAACCCGATAGTTTTTTAGACATAAAAGCATTACAAGTCTGGTGGACATAAACGACAAACTAGATTGACAAACCGTACAAAATGGAAAAACAACCAAGTTGACTTTGGAGGCTCCATCTCTATATAGAAGAGTTCCATAAAAAAGTCACCCAGAGTGTTTTTTAGAAATAAAAACATTACAAAAATGGTGGACAAAAATAACAAACATGATGGGAAAAATGACAAAGCTGACAAACATTACAAAATAAACCGACAAACATTAAAAAAATAACAAAACTTACAAACATTACAAAATAAACCGACAAACAGTACGAAGCATACTAACTATACAGAATACCAGAACTTATAATATAAATCAGTAAACTTGTATTACAAACCAATAAATTATAAATACAAAGTCTACAAACTAGAAAAACAAATAAACAAATATTATGCATTACAATATATACAAATTAGTCCTATAAAATTACAAGGGCTAATACCACAAGGAAACCCGAACTATTAAGATTGTGTCATTTGTGTCCTAAACTATTTTTCTGTTATAGTTGACTGGCGTTGACCGTTAGTTTTGAATTAGTTGACAGGTCACGGCTAATGTGTCTGCCAACTTGTTTTTTTTATTTACTTTCTCCTCCTTTATTTACATGTAAAATTAAAAAAAAAAAGAAATAACCTCAAATGAAATCGGTGTTTCACCCGAAAACTAATTCACATTTACCCTTTCCCTCGCCTTCCAGAGGTTTACCCCCAAAAACTCACAAACCCTAACCGATTGTGGCAGTCTTCCGATTCTCCTCCAGTTGAACAGCGGGGAGTCAATTCGCGTTCTCCAAGGGCTGTCAACATCTAGGACAGCGACCGCAGTGGGCGGGGATGGTCCTTTTCGGGCGGCAGCTTCGACACCTTTGTCTGGCCAGGCTCTACCCGCAACCCCATCTTCGATTTCTTCTACAAACATCGTCGGCGACCTTTGCGATTGCTCGTATTGGTGTCTTAGGAGGAGTAGATGATGCCTCTACAAGCAGAGGTCTTCGCGGGTGTGGAGTAGAGTTTCGACCAAAATTTCTAGGGTTTTGGTGCGAATGGGCATGTTCTGTTTTCTGGAGTTTTGGAGGTATTTGAAGGCCGATTTGGTAGTTGGGAAGTAAAGTGAGTGTGAAAATCGTACAAGAAAGTAAATGGGGTAGTTGCAAAGTGACTTTGTTGTCGAAGATTCGCTAGAAGAAGATTGAAAAGTAGGGACCACGACGAAGTTGTGAAGACGAAATAACCCCCTTGGTGAGTTGAGTAACATGTATGAATTCAATTCCCGTAGAATATTTTGGTCATTTCCATTCATGTGGAGTATTGGTTATCTTGGAGTTGTAATATTCAATTCAGATGGGTCACGGGTTTGTGGCATGCTAGATTGCAAAGTTATCTTTTAGAAAATTTTGGGAATGTTTTTAATGTAATAGAAAATTATTGCCCATAAGTGCGATTAGATTAATGTAAATGAAGTTTAGTAATAGTAACCATGCTTTGAGACGTGCAGGATGACTACGTACTTTGAATTGATAGTCTACCAAGACCAAGGCGGGAAGATGGATTATTCTGAGGATGTTCCTCGATACCTAAATGGGAAGATTGAACAAGTCGACATGGACCTAGTATACATACATTACTTCCAGTTACAACAACTTGGGGTCGTCCACTTTGAATACGGAGGGGTCGAGCGCTTGTGATATACGACTCCATATGATAATTTGGCGAATGGCCTGGTTGAAATAAGGTTCGACACTGAGGTTATGGATGGATTGCTCCAAGGTGTAGAAGATGGGGAAAAATGTGATTTTTATGGAAGGAATAGAGACTCTAGTTGGAGATAATGAAGATCCTAGTGGAGACTTTAGTGACGATGGTGATGCAGAAAGTGACAAGGAGTCACAGAATCGAGACATCATCCATCTTATGGATGATGATGTTTGAACTTCTGATGATGAGTTCGTCGATTTCTTAGAGAATCAAGGCATTAGAGCATGAGGAATGAGGGTCCGTACCACCAAAGATCAAACTGGCAAAGCTGTGGAGCAGGAATCAGTCACAGAATAATGAGAATATGAGCAAGCTCAGCATATGAGAGACCAGAATGTGCGTTCTCAAGCTATGGGAGGTCAAGATGAAGATATCGCAGACGTTCAGACAAACCAAGTGGTAAACCAGATTATACTCAAGTCAAAATATAGGGGTTTGGTTGACTCACGACATGTTCGTGGGAACCGTGATGACGAAGAGGCAGCTGATACTTTAGCAAATGGTCCCCACTATGCCCCCGGTTGTGATCATTCTACCCTAAAGATGTTGGTGGGAATGAGCTTCAATTCCTCGGAGCAGATCAAGGAGGCAGTGCCCAACCACTCCGTCGCCATTGGTGCTGATATCAAGTGGACGAGGAGTGACAAGAACAAGAAACAAGTTGAATGTCGTTAGAAGTGGTGGTATGTCAATGGTATTTGGCATGTTCGTTCCTTGTTTATGGTAAAGAATCTTGGGAGGGATCACAGTTGTCCTAGGGCTGTCTGGATGCGGGTTGAAAATGCAACTTGGGTGACTAAGAAGTACCTTGAACGTTTTTGAGGGGCGCCTGATTGGAAGGCAAAGAATATGATGTTGGAGCTAAGGCAAACCCAAAATGTGTTCATATCGAGGAGGCCGTGCTATAGGGTGAGGACATAGGCCAAGCGAATGTTGGGAGGCTCGTTGATAGAGGATTAGGGAGTGCTTTTTAGTGGGCTGCGAAAAAAATTCACGCGGGGATGCCGGCCATGTTTGCTTTGGATGGGGGCTTTCTTAAAGGAGAATTTAAGGGGATGCTTTTGAGTGTTGTTGGTAAAGATGGGGACAACATGATGTTCCTTGTTGCTTGAGCTGGAGTGCAAAGGGAAAGTAGTGATACATGGAAGTGGTTTGTCTCGATTCTGCAGCAGGATCTTAGGACTACTCATGGTCATGGCTAGACTATCATCTCCGACCAGCATAAGGTATATTTAAATAAGTTTAGTTGGATGCATGTGACTTCTTATTGTATCTGAATTTTCATATTTGACTAATATTTGGTTTTCTTTGCAGGGACTTGTGTAAGCACTAAACATCTGCTTGCCTGAGGCTTTGTTTAGAAAATGTGCACGACATGTATTTGCAAACTAGAAGGTCAACCATATGTTTCAAGGAACACAGAGACTTGTACTGGGCAGCAGTGTATGCAACAAATGTACATGAGTACAAGGCAGTCATCAAGGTCATGGGTGATTTTCAACAAAGTGAGGCAGATCCTTCTCTAATCAAGACTTTCTGGATCATCAACTAGAGACCTTTTGCAGGGTTTTATGAGTCACACTGCCAGGTGTGATTCGGTGGAAAGTAACATCTGCAAGACCTTCAATGGTTACATCTTGGAGGAGAGTGAGGATAGGATTATTGACATGTTTGAGGGCATCCGTTGAAAGATAATGGTGAGAATTCCCTGTCAACATGCCATTGCCTGCCTACAATGGAAGAGGATAAAGCCATCTGATTTTGTGTCTCCCTATTACACCGTCGAGTCATACAAGATGGCATACGAATATGGTATCCATACCATTGAAGGCCAACAAGCTTGGCCAGAATCAGTTGGCTTTCCTGTTTATCCTCCAAAGTTCAAGATGTCTTAGATGTACGATTGGAGCATATGGTAGATGCAAATCGGAGGTTCTTTCTTTCAAAGATGGTCCATCATAGCTCGTAGTCGTCTCCATTGGTTGCATTTTTTTGTGCTTGTTGTGGTTTCCCTCGACTTGAGGTTATGGTACTTCTCTTAAAAATTATGGTTCTTCTCATCATGGGCGGTTCTGTGTCCTTTGTTGTTGAGGGCTAAGAGAACTAGCACTCCCACCCTCGGTTCGATCACTATTAGAAGAGAAAAATCACAAAACATGTTCAAATAAACCATTAGGAAACTCACTTGATCAATTGAACCACAACATCAATCCTTAGGTTCACTCTATACACCCCCACACTTAAGTGTCACAATGTAGAAATTAGAGGTGCATAGGTAGAAATGCATGTTGTAATGACTAGGGTCGAGGTCTAGATGCATCAACAAGGGTGACATGTCTTTCTAGAGGTTTCTAAACCGCGACTGAAGGCTAGAATCAACTCATTGGACAACAACCAAAGCTTGAACTCTTGGCTCTAAAAGCATAACAAAACACAAAATCAAAAGTGAGCCAAAATCTCAAACTCAAGGAACATGCATCAAAGATTCAATCCTAAGTCACTAACACACTCATAAGGGTATATCTTAGTGAAACAATTTCAATTGCAATGGATCAAGAAAAATAAATTTTATGTGGTTTGGGCATTTCATTGAGCACTTGGTGGGCGACATTAAAACTCCACAAATTCATAAAGCCCCCAAGGCCTCCAAACACACATACAGAATCATAAGCATACATTTCTATGATCCTATTGAACTAGCCATGCCATTCTATTACCCCAAGTAGTTTAAGTCGTCGACTAGCACACTTGCTTAACAACAACATTTGCAACCATTCCTTTAGCAACTAGTTAGTCTCCAACAATCATTCATATACTACTTGACATTAAAGGGATTCATTCATTAACCAAAAATATAGAAAATATCTAAAACAAGTTAAAGCATGCAAGTTTTATTTTGAAAAAGGTAAGAAAATGAAAACCGGTTGTTAGGGTACCTCCCAACTAGTACGTCTTTTAAATCTTATCACCAGACGATTATCTTCAAGTATTCGGTCCAACTTAGAACCTTCTTGAAGTTGAGGTTCTTGTCGGTGAGGTGGTGTCTAAAGTCCCGAGCATTGGATGCTTCAAATGATGTGAATGACCCGTGGACTTGCTAAGAATTGTGTCTCCACCATGAGACCTCTTCTTCTTTTCTTCATCTCTCTTCTCTTTGACCCACACAATGTAGTGAAAAATCAATTGACTTCCATCGCATTCACCAAGCGGGATCGTCGATGGTTTGGCCTTGGCTTGGCAAAGAGCCGCAAATGGGTCATTTTCGATTAACGCATCAATCGGGTGGAAAGATTTGGTATCACGTGTAACTTGTGGAAGGTTCATCCGTCCCAACCTTGTCCTTATATTTGACTTCATTTTCATCCTCAACCTCCCTTCATTCTTCTCCAATTTGTTCCTCCACTTGGGGACGATCAAGGTCTTCCTCTTCTTTGACGCTTGCTTCCTCATCCACAACTTTCCTTCTCTCCTCTTCGACCTCCTTTTCTTCTTCAAATGGTAGGATATGATTATGAGCAAGTCGTGCACATGCTTGCTTGACAATCTCTCCTAGTCTCTCTATTTTTCGGAGGATCTCCTCCAATGTTCGTAGTAAGGATGAGTCAATAGGGATGGTGGTTGAGGATTCCACATTGGAGCATGCTTCGGTATCTCGGGTGAACCACTCCATCATGAGATCCAATTGGCTCATCGAAGATTGTAGAGTGTAGCAAGATTGTTCCACACTTGAGGATGCTCCATCGGAATCCCGGGAAAACTGCTCCACCCAAGAATTCCAATTCGCTTATTGGCTCTGGTTGTGGATGGAAGTCTTCTTGGACTGGGGAAGCTTTTACGTATCCCCATTGGTATGGTTCTTCATCTTGGAATTGGGGTCGGTAAAAGAATCCGAACCCTTGACTTCCAACATCTTGATGTCTCCCTAAAGCTTCGGGGTAACCATCTTCGGGTATTGATGAATACCCCCACACTTTGGTGAAGTCATAAGGATCCATGATTCAAAAGCTTCTACAAAATAAAAACACTAAAAAGAAAATTAAACACATACAAACCACCCTTTGGGGAGAAGAGTGGGTGAAAAACAAAACACAAAAAGAAAACGTACTATGCAATACTATTACTAATATAAACAACTAAACAAGAAATAAAGACTAAACTAACAACCTAACTCTTTCAACTAGTTACTGTAACTCCCTGGCAACGACGCCAAAAACTTGATCACTGCTTCAATCGAGCTTTAAATTTATATAGTCGAAGCGCACTTACTAGTCAATCCTAACAAGTCAAAGTATAATCTAGATAGGGATGTAGTAAAGCGGCTCGGTCGTATTCCAAGGGTCGTGGTATCCTAGGCTATTTAGGCTCGGTCGTTATCTAGTCAACCTGTTGTTTAGCAGGTGGGCAGTTGACGATTACTAATCTAAAGATCGATAGATAAGAAGAGGTACTTGGGAAACTATCGCTCACCCTAGCCTAGGAGTACTATGTAATGTCTAAATAATTAGGGTTTGTCGAATGTGGTGAGTGAGCTCTTTTTTGTGGGCTTTCATGGTTATCCACACGCCTCCGAGTACACCTCCCCTAAACCCATATAAGTAACCTCAATGTAGGCTATCGTATCTAGGCCATTAAGCTCGTATCTCCTTTCAATGGATACTATCCACCGTCCACAATGAGGTTTTATCCCGGTTTCTATCTAGGAAGGCTTTCCTAAGGCATGGGTTTGATCATCTCGACCACCAATGGATCCTATTCATACATCTAACATTAATTTTCTTGATGGCGCATACCCGTCTAACCCTAAAACTCCATACCCAACGTAGAAGCTCAAGTAGGATAGTAGAGAAGATTATGGTGACTTACCCAAACACAATCAAAGATAGAATAGCATTCAATTCAACTAGATAGACACATTTATTCATTATAACCCCTAAAATATCCATACATTACATAGTAAATCTAAAACTAGGTTTTGGGGGTTTAGAACCCCTAGTACCTTGGGAGATCACCACATGAGGGGAGAAGAAAAACACAGACAAAGATGGGATGGGAAGAAATCATGAAGAAGGGCGCAGGTGGGCCTTTTTTCCAGCTTCTCTCTCTCTAATCTATCTCTAAAATAAGAAATCTTCCAAAAGCCATCTTCTAAAGGGGGAGGAGTCCCCTATTTATATAATTCTGAGATTTCGGGCAAGTTCACGGCCAAGGGGTAAAATTTCGCAGTCGTGAACTTGTGAGGCGAGGCCGCCATCTCTGGTCAACACATTTACATGTTGAAAGATCGAAGTTCGCGGCCTGGCATCTCGGTCGCGATCCTTGATGTCGCGACCGCAAACTTTCTCGTTGTCTCGCAAGACGGTGGCCGTGACTCAACTAGGGAAACTCCTTATTTCTCCTTCGTTGGCTGCCTCTCCAAGTTCACGCCCATCACTCCAGAGATCACAGTCGCGATCTTAGCTCTTTCTTCGCGTCCTCCTTTCCTGGTCGCGATCTTCCTTCCCTATACCGTGATCATAAGCTTTTCGGCCATAACTCTACACTTGTACCCATTTTTGTACCTAATTCGCATGTATTGTCTAAGGCACCCTATAATCACCTCATAATCAAATTGGAACGAAATAGGGATGCAATAAATGCTATTCTAACGATTATGCACGAGAATTAGCACGAAACAATTCTAAATATGAAGGATAAATAACACCAATTTTGGTGTTATCAGGTATTATGAAAATATGATTAATATAATTAATATGAATAATTAATGATTCTCTTTCTCTTTCCTTCTCCATAACCATCTCTCTCCATTACAATTAAAAAGAAATTAAAAAAATTCATTTAATTAGATATTATTATTTAATATTTAGTAAAATTCAAACTTGATATTTTTCTTTTTTTTAAATGTAAATTGAAAATAAATTATCGGCTCTCTCTCACTTTATGGCGACGAATAGCAATGCTCACTAGGGATCGTGGGTTTGAATCCTACTAAGATTATTAATGAACTTTTTATTTTAAAGAAACTTTGAATTTATAAAAAACCTTATTTTAGAAAGTACTATACCATAAACGAAATTCCTCGCCAACAAATAGCCAAAATCACTATGGAAAAAAAAAGCCAAAATCTCAATTATCCAATAGCCACTTAGCCAGGCAGATTGTGAGAGACTAGGTTGAACGACGCGAAAGTGAGCGCGGAAAAACAAAAGGACACCAGGGAAGCTTCGGCAGTTGCAGGGTCTCAGTACTCACAAGAAGCCCACTACCCAATCCTCTGCTTCACTCCTCTGTAAACGCGCAATTCTCCTTGTCATCCTCCTTCAATTCCTCGCCTCTCAAAACACCGCTTTCTTCCCAGTTTTCCTTTTTCCCCCTTTGCCCTCTTAGATCTTCAACTAGATTTCGACCACCCTGTAATTCCACTCTGTTTCTCTCGGTTTTAGAAAAAAATAAAAAAAAAAAATTAGAAATAACAATTGCAGTGTGCTGCTTGCCTAAAGTGCAGATATTTAGGACCACTACCAGTGCCCGGTGAAAACGCTTGCCTTGTTGCTGGGGATACCGGATTGGATTCGGATATTCCACATTGCAGGAAGACCCCATTGATCAAAGGGGAGTTGGAGCTTTGGCTTTCGAGATTTGAATTCCCTTGTTACCCTAGAGATTCAGGAACTCCTGTTGTTTAGGAGAATTGGGGATCTGGGTTCTGGTGATTCGCAGAGGATAAACAATGGGTGGTTCCGAGGAAAGAGTCGTAGCTGTGATCATGGTGGGTGGACCCACTAAAGGTATGCTTCTCTCTGCCGGTGAATCTTCTGTCGAAGAATGTTGATAAAGGAGTCTCCTTTTTTGTTTTATGTATTGAATTGCTTGAATCTGGGGATGTCATTTCTCCCTTTTTGCATGTTCCTTTGTCTGTTTGATTGCTGGTATGTGAAAATGGTTGCTTACGGGAATTCTCATTGAGTCGATCTGATTTGTCAACAGGAACACGATTCAGGCCATTGTCATTGAATATCCCTAAACCTTTATTCCCCTTAGCAGGACAACCAATGGTTCACCATCCAATTTCTGCTTGCAAAAGGGTAAGTTTACTTGCATCTGAAGCAATGTGATTAAAATTTGAATATGTCTTAGGCATTTCGGGTTGATCTTCTTGTCTTCTGGTTCAGATTCCAAACTTGGCTCAGATCTATCTCGTTGGTTTCTACGAAGAGCGTGAATTCGCACTGTATGTGTCTGCCATATCTAATGAACTCAGAGTGCCTGTCAGGTAAACCAACTCAAATTTGTTATTGTTTTCCAATTCTTTGCCTCGAGATTTACTATTTTGTTGTTAAATTATGGAATCTTGGATTTGGTGTAGGTATCTGAGAGAGGACAAACCTCATGGTTCAGCTGGTGGACTTTATAACTTTAGAGATCTGATCATGGAGGATAATCCGGTATTTCACCTGAAAAAATTGTTCTTGGGACCTTCTGAAGAAAAATTTACCATCTTTCTTAATACTGATATATGCTTTGCAGGCCCATATATTTTTGCTGAATTGTGATGTTTGCTGCAGTTTTCCTCTCCCTGAAATGCTTGGTAATCGTCATTTGTATGTTCACTATACTTGTACTTTTAACCTCTGGAATCAACTTCGTATGCTGCATTGTTACTTATGCTTTGTCTTGTTCTTCTCTTCAATGTTTTCAGAAGCACATAAAAGATATGGTGGGATCGGAACTCTCCTTGTAATCAAGGTAGATTGAGAAAATGCCGAGAAGTATTTTGGCCACAAAATACTATGTTCCAGTTTTTAGCTTTAACTGCTTGGTTATGCTTCATCCTTTTTTCTAATCTCCATAGGTCTCGGTGGAGTCAGCCAGCCAGTTTGGAGAATTGGTAGCTGATCCAGTGACAAAAGAATTGCTGCATTACACAGAGAAACCTGAGACATTTGTATGTAACTTGTCATTTACATAATGATGAACATAAAAAAACTTTTTGAGGTGCTGTTTCCTGTACTTCTTTAGCTTTTCCTTTGCTTTGCTTATGTCAATGCTACAATGCAGGTTAGTGACTTGATAAACTGTGGTGTCTATGTGTTTACCCCGGAAATATTTACGGCCATCCAAGGAGTTTCTTCTCAACTGAAAGACAGGGGTCAGTTAAAAACAACTCAGTATTATGATATTTATATGTGATTGAGTTGGCAGACTTTAGAAAGTTGTATCCTTTTTTCTGGCCATGCCTTTTTGTGTCTTGAATTCTTGTACGAATGAATTTTTAGTGGTTTAGATGCCAGTAAGTTTATGATTTTGACTTCCACAAGTGTGCTTTGGGGTTTTAGAAACAGGAAGCAAGCAGAGTCCAAATTTAAGAAATCGATTTAGGTAGGAGAAATGACTGCAGTCAATTACCTGGGGAAAAAATTGAAAAAATTGCAATCTGGGAGTTTGAAGAATATGGATACATCTGGGAATGTGGAGCATATTCTGGCCATGGAAATTCAAATTTTGATGTTAAAAAGTTTATCCTGAAATTTGAGCAACTCATCCTTGACTTATGCGTATTGTTAGTCCCTCCAGGAAAATACTAATCCGTACTTCCCTTCTGCAGCTAACCTTCGACGTGTGTCAAGCTTTGAAGCTCTTCAGTCAGCCACAAGGTTTGTTCCTCTGTTTACCCGATGTTTGTTAGTGGAAATGAAGAAATTCAATCTCATGGGACTTGCTGCTGGTTTACTGTAGAGGTTATGATATATTTATGCTTTATGAAAGATAAACTCCATCCCCTTTCTTTGCATCACTTGACGCATTTAGTATAGTTTTGTTGATGTTGTGGTTGGAGTAGAGTTGTGATAATAGAGGTACAATCATAACAACATGAAAATAGAATAAACATAAACTTGTTTAGTTTGTAATTATGAGAAATTGTAAAAGTTGACAATCAGAAACAGATACTTGTTTACTTGCTTCTTTAGACCCTGTATAGTAGCAATATTGAGACTAAAAATACCCATTTAATGAATTAAAAGCGTAAAAGCGTAAAGCGTTTAGGTGAACTAGAAGCGTTTAGGTGAACTAGAATACCCATTTAATGAACTAAAAGCGTAAAGCGTTTAGGTGATTCACCTTTAAAATATACTTTTTGTAATTAATTTCATGAAAAAAATACCCATTTAGTGACCTAAAAGCGTAAAAGCGTAAAGCGTTTAGGTGAACTAGAAGCGTAAAAGCGTAAGCTTTTAAGCTTTAAAGTGCAACTTAGTCCGATTTTATACACTAAATATTTTATGTAGAAACAAAAGCGTTTTGGTGACCTCGAAGCGTAAAACCGTAAGTTTTTAAGTTTAAAAGCGTGATTTTGATTGCATTGCTCGTTTCAACTAAATTTTGTGGTGTTGCCAACTCTTGTTGCTACAACGATAGATGAAAGTAAGCTTGGACATGTTTTCAGTCTTTGTTTTTATCTATGAAAACATAAATTGGAAATCATAACTATAATAATGTTTTTGAATGTTCAGTTGTGTTTGGCTGAAAGCTCGAACATAATGCAATGGAAATCAATCTATCTTCTTTTGTTTCGTTTGTTAGCTTTTTCAAGAAAGTTATCCTGATACCTGCATGTTATTATGCAGGAGTTTCCCTTCAGATTTTGTGAGGTTGGATCAGGACATTCTGTCACCTCTTGCAGGGAAAAAGCAATTATACACATACGAAACCAGAGACTTCTGGGAACAAATTAAAACTCCTGGGTAATTAGCCACAACTATCTGCATATCTTATCAGCGTTCCTACTTTTTTTCTTCTTCTCCATTGGTTCCGGTGTTGACTTCTCGAGATATATGAATGCACAGCATGTCTTTGAAATGCTCTGCTCTGTATCTCGCTCAATTTCGATTCACTTCTCCACATCTGTTGGCTAGTGGTGATGGTTCAAAGAGTGCCACTATTGTTGGTGATGTTTATATTCATCGGTCCGCCAAAATTCACCCAACTGCTAAGGTGACGTTTCTCTCCCTCTAATTCTGATGATGCCTTTCATTAACGATAGGAATGTTGCTGGGACAATTGTCCTCTCCGACTCTTCACTTTCCCTTGCTAACGAAACTGCGATGAAACAGATTGGTCCTAATGTGTCGATATCAGCCAATGCTCGTATAGGGCCAGGTGCAAGGCTAATCAGTTGCATCATCCTCGACGACGTTGAAGTCATGGTAAACTGCCCAAGACTACTTACCGACTTTACGTCCTTACAAGATAGTTCATAGCATTTCAGCACCATGATTGTGTATATAATAACGTTCTTTCATTCCACCAGGAAAACGGGGTTGTTATCAATGCTATTGTTGGGTGGAAGTCTTCCATTGGGAAATGGTCTCGGGTCCAGGCTGAAGGTGCATACAATGCAAAACTGGGTATCACAATTCTCGGTACTTTCTTTCATACCCTGCTCCCTCTTCTCTCTTAGTCTTCTGTATTTTATCACTTAGTAAATTCTACTGCCTCTTTGCAGTTGTCTGTCATCGCTTTGACTTTGCTAATTTCCCTTCTTGTTCGTCATTGTTTCTCCAATATCCAGGTGAAGCTGTAACGGTGGAAGATGAAGTGGTGGTAGTGAACAGCATTGTACTGCCGCACAAGACTTTGAATGTTAGTGTCCAGGAAGAGATCATTTTATAGGGAAGGAGACAGCTGCTCTTGTATTCTTTACTCTACAAAAAAAAAAAAAAAAAAACAAAGCAACTGTTTCCTCTTGTAGTTTTGAACAAAAAACCTCACTCACAACCTAATCTGTAAAATCTGTAATTTTTATGAGTGTTATCTGATGCAATTAAAGTACGAGTGAAGGGGTTGGCTTGGAAGCTTGTGCAATCACCTAACCCGTGCGACAATGACATCTCGAGCAACAACTTGTCCTAGCAGGTAGTTCGAATACTTCTGATTCCTTTGCAACTCCTGTGTGCGGGCATGGGTTTATTCTAATCCTAGTTCCTTCCTCTTAGGTGGTAAACGGTTAGTCGGTAATAAATTTTAATCTATAATCGAACCGATAAAGGTATTAGAACATCCACATCAATGCAATAGCAAAAGCAATTGCATTTATGTTCTTTATTGCCAACTCAATTTTTTTGCAATCCATCTCAAATAACTTTCATTGACCTAAATCAATGCAATTAACTTGCAATTGCATGTGTAATTAAATATTATGTTTAAATTATAAAAAATAAAATAAAAGAGAAAAAATAATATAAAATAAAAAATCTCCATTTTATTAGGCCTTTTTGACTTGCATATGCAATTTCATTTGTTGCAAGCTTGCAAATATGCAATTTGTAGCCACATCAATGCTATTGGTTTTGCAATTGCAAAAACCCATGCCATGTCATCTTGCAATTGAGAATGCAATACCAATGTGGATGCTATTATTGGTTCGGTTTCGGTCTCCACTCTCTAACTCCCCTTTGTAATTCGGCAAAGCGAACCTCACTTCCTACTGATCTTTGTTTCTTTGATGTTTGTGAATGATGATGATCTTGTGGTGCTTGTCTTTGATGTCTTGATAGTTGATATTAAGTTTCATTATTTTTTAATTTATGCATTGAAATTTTGATTGTAATTATGGTATCACGCTGAATGTTGCATTGTATTGGTATTATTTCTTATAATTTCTTATTTTATATTAACAATATAAACTTTAGTGAAAATATTTTGAATTATTTGTATGATGTTCTTCTTTAATATTTAGTATTTTATACTCGTGATCATTGTTATGCTTGTGGATTCAAATTTATGTTAAATGTCACTTGTTAAACTTATATAAGTGGCTACTGCTTCGGTTTATAATATTAGTTGATATCTGGTTCGATTAGGTATAACCGTACTTGTTAGAATGTAATTTAGTGGCTATTGGTTAACCACCAAAATAACCGCAAACCAAACCGATAAAAGACAGTTAACTTATAAGCCTTATCGGTTCAGCTATTAGTATGAATTTTTTGTTTATTGGTTAACCGCGAACCGCCATATCGATTAGTGGTTAACCGAAACCGAACCGATCCGATTATCACCTCTACATCCTCCATACGTAAATAGAGCCATGCACATGAAATACTCATATATTAAAGGCTTGCCTTACTTGAAAGGAGTTCTATTATTGCTTGTTATGATTTCTTATCTTGAAAATGTGTATCATATCTTATAATGTGACCCCGCCCTCCACTTACATAGCGCAGCCATCTGGTAAAATTTATCATACATATCCTAACATGACTACCCTCACAGTGGGGAGCATGAACCGATAACATGCACCTATCAAAGGCGAATCGTTCGCACAATGGGGATCCTGCGCCTATCTAAAGATAAACACTAACACAATGGTGATCTTCCCTTCTAGTGAAGCCGCCTTTGCAGTTGGAAAAGGCAGGTCTGGTCGGCCGCAATTCCAAAGCTCGGGCACCAACAACCTTACTTACCACTTCTACCATGAGGTAGGCCACATTCAACCATACTGTAAGAAGAATCAATGCATTTACTGTAAACGAACGGGACATATCATCTTGGAGTGTCGGACGGTGGCAAAATGGGAGGGTTGCGTGAGCATCCTTATAGCGGCACTGCTGGGTCGAGCTCAAACCACTCGAGCTATGTCGTGGTCGAGCAAGCTCTTCCATCGTCTTCTGCTGACCATCTGTCTTCTGATTCCATTCACCGTCTCGTCCAGGAGGCCCTTCAGGAAGCCTTGCCTACAACATTGAATTCTTCCTTTGCTACAGGTGGTGCCGCATGTAACTTTCTGTGTTGGTTTATCAACTATGCCGCCTTTAACCACATGTCTAGTGCTCGTCATTGCTTTACCAAGCTTCGTCAAGTTCTTCCTATGACATTACAGGTTGCAAATGGGGCAAACATCCCTGTGAAAGGGTCTGGTGTTATTACTCGTGGTCGTGTTCAGCTTCACGATACCCTATATGTTCCTGATCCTGTCCTGAACTTAGTATCCGTTGGTCAGTTAGCAAAGGAGAATCGTAACGTCATGTTTAATTCTAATGGCTGTTCTATGCAGAACCGGACAACCGGGAAGGTGATAGGGAAAGGTCATAAGCGGGGACGTGTCCTTGTTCTGGATAATTACCAAGGTGCTGGAGGTATGGACAGGTCAAAGTCAGGCGTGGCAGGCTTGAAATTGGTTGGGAGCTCGGCTGAAGTGTCCTCTGCACTTGTTACTTCTTCTTAGTTGTGTAATCAGGATAGTTCAGCTTTGGTTAATAAGGTCGGCTGTGTGACCAATAGTCCATCAGATTCTTTCTTGAGATATTCAGTTAAACCTAGGTCAGTGGATTTTTCCGTTCATTCGTCAGTATGAGGTTTGTGGCATAGACGATTGGGTCATCCTCATTTTGTGAGGTTATTGAACATATTTCATACTAAGTTATTGCTATCCGGTCACATCTCGTCTTGGCATTCTCTATTTTTCCCTCTTCATAGACCATGCTACCGGGTATACAAGGGTTTATTTTCTGCGTAAGAAGTCGGAATTGATACACCATGCCGAAGCCTTTGTTACGATGATACAGACTTAGTTCCGGAAGACGGTGAAGGTTATTCGCTCCGACCCTAGTGGAGAATTCTCTTCCAAACCTTTGGCCAACTTCTACACTTCCCATGGAATTTGGATACAGCAGTCATGTCCAGGTGTTACACAACAAAATGGTTTATTCGAGCGCAAGCACCATTATGTGATTGATCTCACCCGTGTGATCTTGTTTCACTCACAAGTTACTAGTGGTTTTTGGGTTGAAGCTATTCGTACTGTGATCTACCTGATCAATCGCTATGTGTATTTAATTGTTGGTAACAGTTCCCCGTTTCAGCTACTCTATCCTCGTACTCCAGACTACTCCTTTCTCAGGTGTTTGGATGTGTTTGTTTTGTGCTTTTGCCCAAACAAGATCGTCATAAGCTCGCTCCAAAGACTGCCTGGTTTTTGTTCATTAGATATTGCGATATCCACAAGTGTTACTTTTCCTACGACCTCGTACACCGTCGTATGCGGATAGCCTATCACTTTGTCTTTATTGAACATGTTATACATTATCCATTCTCTTCCATGACGTGGCTGTTCCACCTGTCGTTCCCCTAACGGGAAGGGGGGGGGGGGGCGGAGGGAAGTGAAGCAATTTTGGTTGAAATGTCATCACCTCATACTCCCTCTATTGACACTACTTCTATCTCAAAGTCAAGTTTGGCTGTGGGCTCTACTTCAAGTTTGGCGACTAGTTCATCGACTGCTAGTTCATCTTCTTCTTCAAGTTCAACGAACGGTTCTTCTTCTTCTTCTTCTTCTTCTTCTTCTTCTTCTTCTTCTTCTTCTTCTTCTTCTTCTTCTTCTTCTTCTTCTTCTTCAATTTTGGACAGTAATGATTCCGCCAAAATTGAAATGAATCAGCCTTCACCTGTCATACCACCTTTACCATGAAGATCTGACGGTGCAAATAAGGGAGCGCCGCCGGTGAGGATGTTGGCTATTCTGTTGAAGGTATTTCCATTCCATCTAACTACCGATTTACTAAGGGAAATCCAGTCAGGGACGCAACCATGATGATGGAGACAAACACATTAGAAACCATACTTGGGGCCTATTTTTCAGGATACCCGAAATGTTAGTTATAGGTTCCAAATGGGTATATGCCATAAAGATGAATCTTGAAGGCCCACTTAAGAGTTTCAAAGCACATGTAGTTGCTCAAGATTTTCGATAGGAGTTTGGAATCGACTATGATGAGACCTTTGCTCCAGTGTTAAAGATGACGACTGTTCATAGTATTTTTGCGGTAGCTGTAATGAAGAAATAGTCATTGGTACAATTAGATGTAAAAATCGCATTCCTTCATGGAGATTTGAAAGAAACAATATACATGGAGCCACTAACAGGATATGATAAGAAGGGGACGAATATGGTGTGCAAGCAAGTGTGTTCTCTATATGGCTTAAAACAAGCTTCCATAGTACAATTCTGCAAGCAAAATTTCAGCAGAGTAATTGTGACCACTCACTCTCTATTTGGCACACTATAGATGGGATTGTTGTCCTACTACTTTATGTGGATGATATGATCGCGAAGGCATTAAGGAACTAACAAGCTCTCTTCATCGGGCATTCAATCGTAAGGAACTAGGGGAAGTTTCATATTTCTTGGGGCTGGAAGTTTAGAGATCATTACGCAGACTGTTTGTATGTCAGAAGAATTATATCTCAGACTTGCTTACTGCAACACAGTTCAAGGATTGTAAGTTGTGCTCCACTCCCATGGAGCAAAATCTGAAGCTAAGTAAAGATAGTGGGGATCTCTTAGAGGATCAATCATTTTATCGAAATGTGGTAGGGAGCCTTAGATACCTTACCCACACAGGGCCAGATATATCTTACGTTGTACAAGTCGTTAGTCAGTTCCTAGGAGTAGCAATGACTACACATTTGAATGATGTTAATTGACTTCTCTGCTATCTGCAGAACACACGAGACATTGGGCTATTCTTCCCTGTTGGGGGAAAGCTGAAGATCGAAGCATTCGCAGATGCAGACTATGTTCCATATGTTCCACCTCTGATTGATGTGTTAGATTCAGAGAAGCGTTTGTTTCATGGAGGTGCAAAAAACAGGATAAAGTCTCAAAGTCATCAACAGAAGAAGAATACCAATCTATGTCTGAATTTAGTTCAGAGGTTGTTTGGTTGCAGCGTCTATTCAAAGAACTAGGGTTTGAATGCAGTGGGCCGATGGTGATTAATGGAGACCACACGAGTGCTGTCTATATAGCAGTCAACCCTGTCCTACATGATCTCATTAAGCACATTGAGGTGCACGTTCACTACATATAACACCTGAAGTAGAGTGCATCATTCAACTTCAGTGCCTTAGGACCGACGAGCAGAATGCTGATGTTTTGACTAAAGCATTAGCCTCTAGTAGACACTAGTATCTTTGTTACAAATTGATGTTAAGAACCCAACATCAATTTGAGGGAGGTGTTAATTATCTGAGGACTATTATGTAAATAGTCATTAGGGATAAGACGTGGACATATATATTCTATAAACTCCTGTACAACAACATTAAGCCATCATAATATACTAAAACCTAAGAAGGAGATCCTCTCCGTGGACTAGTGCCTCATTGGCGATACCACATTAAAAAAGTTCTTGTGTTATTTATTTTTTATTAGCTAGAATTGATACATAGATTTTAGAACAAGGGATCGGGTTTTTCGTTACCTCTATTTTGTGCCTAAGCCTACATAGAAAGACTAGAGGCATCGATTTCCTTGTTTGGATAATTGTTCGAGCACTCCATGAGGAAAGAGGTTGTGTTGGCTATACATATTCAAATATGATCTTGAAAACGTATCAAAGTCATCATTCCTTACCTACAGGACATGAGACAATGAGCTGGAGATCCTAGGCACGACGAACAGAGCAAACATGCATGTGATCAGTGTCGACTCTTGTCTTTTGGTTATTGCCTTTGTTTGGTGCAGGCTTCCATTTTGGTTGCTGGTGGTTTGGGAGGGATTTGGGCTTGCTTCTGGCCGAGGAAAAGGGTGGTACCGAGGGAGGAGGTAGCGACAATGGGTTTTGGTCGGATGGGAGGGAGGAATGGCGGCTTTGCTGCTTTGGTTTTATTAGTTTAGGTTTTCTGTTTAGTCTATCGTACCTTGAATAAAATAAAAGGTATAGTATACATGATGAGAGGGAGAGGAGGAATGGCTGCGAGGGAGAAGGAATTCCTACTACTACATATGGGTAAGTAAAAGTTTAGGATTAATTAGCTTAATTAAACATGGTAACCAACTGAGGGTAAATTTGGCAATGTGTGAAAATTTTCGGTACCTGGTGTGACACAACATCCACTCTGCCTTCTTTGCATCCGGTAAAAATTATAACACTTTACACCATCAACAAGAAAAAGACTCACACATTAACCAACCAAACCAGAAACATACCAAACAACCAACTTCTTATTGCTTCTGACTTGGGGTACAAGTCTAAGATTTGGAAAATCCCCCAATCCCTGAACATATCACACATTTATTATCCAGTAATAACTATGGTTGTCAGGTTGATGACATGTCGGTCGGTACACCGGGGTTCAACAATATCGATTACAAAACCAGTTGAAAACACTAGCACAATCGCTTTCAGACCTTTAAACAAAATGACATCGTTTGGGCGACTTTAATTAACAAAAAGAAATTATTTCTTTCATTAATTTGAAAGTCAAATGTTTATATTATCTGTTGGATTCAAGTATGAATGTTTAATAATCATACTGGATATGTCTTATATAGTTAGTCATATCATTCATGCAGTTTTATACACCATTGATGGGTATTGGTGGAGTTGGATTCTCTAGATGAGTAATTCCAGAAGGCTACATTCGCACCATTGACCAATCCAATGATGATTACATGGAGGAGTTTGGATTTGCTCTCTGGGATACCATGAAGACTCATGGACATATTTTTTGACAATCGACTTATATATTCAAATTTGAGCGGCTGACAACTGTTGGAGTCTACCTTGCTAGAGAGGACTGTCCTACCCATGATGTTTGGATGAAGGCAGGAAGGCCAACTTTTCACCTACAAAGGATTCATGAGCGACAAAGACATGAAGTTGGCCCATCTTTCTCAGCACCATCACCACAGTATCAGGACTATGGAGCTGAGATAGCATCCTTGAGGCAAGTCGTGTAGAGACAAGAGGTGAACCTTCCCGAGTAGTAGACAATCAATGAGAAAAATTGAGATTCCTTCGAGCAAGATCATGTAGAGGAGTAGGAGGAGACTTTATCTTGGAGAAGGTAGACAGATGCACACCATCACTGGAGCCATGATTGGATGAGCGAGTTTGGTCATAAGTTTATAACTTCTTCTCAAAGAAAGGACCAGGAGGTGGTGGACATCAATAGGTAGTTTCTATCTTATTGTGGATGTTTTATTGGATACTAATATGGATCATAAGCACTAGCTTGTGTCCATAGTATATCTTTTCCTTATTTTTTGTGTGTGTGTGTATAGAACTGGCCATTTCGAGTCTACCTATTCAATCAAAGAGTAGAACTAGCTATTCTCCATAATCAATTCAAAATTAGTACGATGCATTAGGTAACTCATTCCAACCTTTTTTATTGTTCACGATTATTTAAAGTGTAGAGAGTAATTGTGTGGTATGTTCTACTTCATTGTGCTTTCAATTTCTCTATATTTAGTCATACAGTTTTGAATTTGTTATCCAAGTTGAGTAGTTATGATATATGTAAAAATTTGAAAGACATTTTCCATCTAATGACTTTTAGTCATCCCCTACAAGCTCATGCATTGTTCATCTTACTTTGAATCAATGAATCTAGGGAATGTCACTTGATCTAGGGAGGATAATGTAGTGACTATGAAGGATGTGATAGACAAAGGGATATAAGCACCATTTGATATGTCTGAATGCTATGCAGTTTGAATTTTTCATGGATTTCTCACTATGCTAAGGAGTCCCACTTTTTTAAAAGTTTTTTCCATAGGGTGAATTGTAGCTTCTATAAAATGAGAAAAAAACTACCTATCAAGACTTGGTTGTATCTTGAGAAATATGTCATGTTGTGTTGAGAAATAAAGTGTGGAGTAAGCCCAGCGTGTGAGGTATCTTTCCATGGTACATAATTGGGTAATAAAAGAGATACTAGTGGTAATTTAGTGAGCCTGTTCGAAACTGTTCCCCTCTAGTACAAGTAAAATTTCAACCCTATGGAATTGATAGCCAACTTGAGGATATGTTTTTAAGGGCATGGATAAAGGTTAAGACATTCTTTAATTTTATTGACCCTCCACACATATTGAGGTATAAGAGTTAAGAGACGTACTCAAACAATGTCAAAGATACATAAATTGCTTTTTCTCTACTAATATGGGTGTAATGCCCTGGTAAAGCTCCCTACACAAGAAAAAAGAAGAAAAAAAGTGATGAGATAAAAATAAAATAGAGCTGGATTGAGAAGGAAAAAGTGATTAAAGGGTATTTCTAAGTGATGGGAAGCATTCAAGAGCTAAAACCATTTTGAAAAAGCTTCACCCTATGTGTTTTAGGACTCTAATGCATGGTTACTGGTTTAAGCTTGAGTTGGATTCCATAATATTTTTTTCATGTTGATGTGGTTAAGGTTCTCTCATGTTGTTTTTGATCTTATATGTTCACTTTTGATCCACTACCTAAGATCGGGATTGAGTGATGCTGTTTCATTAAGTCCTATGGTAGTGAGTTGTCAAAGTTCATGTGTGAGATACTTTTGATAACACTCCTGTTATAGTATTTATTACTCCCATATATTTGATACATTTTCCCATAATATCAATGCATCTTTAGGATTTTACTTAATTTCATCTTTCGAAACTATTTTATCAATGATCCATCATAGAACTATATTGTGTTTTAGTATCTTTTTTGGTATGTTTCTGTGCTTTGCCTTTTTGGGAATATCAAGAGATAACGTGGGGATTTTTAACCTAAAATGCGTCTGTTAATTATATTATTAAAGTACCAATATGTAATTATACCTTGCAGGGATCGACTAGGATTTAGGTTTGTAAACCTATATATACTCGGGATGTGATCTATAGGCTTAGACGATCGCTCTATGGGTTGAAGCAGGCTCCTCGAGCTTAGTTTGACAAGTTTCAAAGTACAATTTTGCAGGCTGGTTTCACTTAGAGCTCGAGCGATCCCTCCGTATTTCTGCACAATACTGTGTATGGAATGGTTGTACTACTCCTTTATGTAGATGACATTATTGTAACAGGAGGTGACGTGAAGGGTATCGAAGAATTAACTCAGTTATTACACTCGGCTTTTCATCTCAAGGAATTGGGCAATATTTCTTACTTTATGGGATTAGAGATCACTTAGTCAGACAAGGGACTATTTGTCTGTCAACGTAAGTATATACAAATCTCTTAGAGACGACAAAGTATAGTGATTTTCAATCATGCTCTACTCTTATGAAACAGAATCTGAAGTTCAGCAGAAAAAATGGGGAACCACTAAAAGATCACACTTTCTACAGAGGTATTGTTGGGAGTTTGATTTACCTTACTCATACTCGCCCATATATTGCCTATGCTGTTCAACAACCTCCAGATTGCCTTAGGGACTGCCCAGCCACCTCCAGAATTCGGGATAAGATTATCCCTGCTCCATATCGAATATCCTTCTTGAGACAGACTATGAAACTTGGCAAAAGGCCAATATGGAACATAAGTCAACCAAAGATGGTATATGATCTCTTGCATGTCGAGCTTTAAATTTATAAGTCGATGCACACTCTCTATTCAATCCTAACTAAGCCAAGTATAACCTAACTAGGGGTGTAGTAAAGTGGCTTGGTCATATTCCAGGGGATCCCTCAGTTTACTATTTCTTCGCTCTAAACTACTATATAATCGGGTCTGAAGTTTGGTGAGGAGTTTGAACTAATTTAACCTATTCCTAAGGCAAAATAAACAACCAACCAAATGGCCAGGAGAATGCTAGGGATGAGACAGTCGCCTAGGGTCAAATCCTCCTTACTATTGTTGTCAAGTAGGGTTGTCGAATGTGGTGAGTGAGCACTTTTTCGCGGGCTTTCGTGCTTATCCACTCCCCTAAAGCCATATATGGTCACCTCGATATAGGCTATCATATCTGGGGCATTAAGCTTATGGCTCATTTCAGTGGACACTATTCACTGTCCACACCGAGGTTTTATCCTGGGTTCTATCTAGGGTCCCTATTCAAACATCTATTATGATTTGCTTGATGTAGCATACCCGTGTAACCCTAGAAATCCATACCCAACATAGAAGCATAAAGTAGGCTAATAGAGAAGATTAGCGCGCCCTACCCCAAACACAATCAATGATAGAGTAGCAATAGAATCAACTAGATAAACACATTCATACATAACCCATTCATACAAAACCTATAAACTAGGGTTCATCTTCCCTTAAAAATCATTAAAGATTCAAGGTATTAGAGGGAAGAAGAAAACACAAACTAGAACATAGGAATGATGGAATTTAGCTTCTTCTCTTGGCTTGCACCTTATACTTGCTCCTTGGTTTGATTGGATCTTCAATGAAGCTCTCCCAAGTTTTCCCACTCTAAAAAACTCCAAAATCCTAACTTAACATGGAATCTAGAAGGTGCTCTTTATTCTTTATTTCAAGTTAGGAGTTGTCATTTATCTTTCTCCTTTTTTTATGTTGACACGCATTGCACCAAACCTTTTGCAAACTTTTTGCAAGAAAGTATCTCTCCCTCATGACCAAGAGAGTATGTTACATTGACTTCTCTATCAAGGTCACATGTCGGGAAGTTGATGGGAGGATACGTCTTAGCCCGAGCACCACTTCCCAGCCTGCACTCCACATTGGGTTGCCATGCATGTCGGGTACAAACGAGAGCTTTGAGGTCTCATGAATTGCTAAAAGGTACTTTGGACCTTGGCATTCGATTCCGTGAGGAGGAAAGATTCTTGGGTGATGGTAAATAGTGAAAGTGGTCGGGACGCAGTAAAGCTATCCAATCCGCCAGCATATCCTCAAAGGGCACTGCAAATCCGCGAGGATTGGCTACCTCTCATGTGAGCCTCATTTTCAAAATATTTTTCAAAATTGAGCACATATTTGCAAACATTTTGAGTCCAAAAGTAAGTAGAGAATCCCACACACATGTCCGAACCTAGATAGTGGACAATATCAACACATTCAAGGAGGAAATCATTGGCTAAATTCTTCACTCCCAACATCCTCTATAGCGCTACACTATACTCCCTATCATGCATAACATTACAATTATCTAGAAATTCAAAGTACATTGAGTAGGGAGAATGCAACAGGGGCAAACTTGGATCCCTCAAATTTGAAAAAAATTGGGCATACATACAAAGCTCCAAGTGGTTGAAACATGCTAAATCATCGTCCACAATAACTCTAAAAGCACAATCTCTTGTGATCAAGATTTTAAACATTCATGGGGTAAGAAAGTATAATCATTAACAACATTCCACACAAGCAATCATGCATACCACCCCCCCAACCACACACACACACTTAAGGAGCACATTGTCCTCAATGTGAGAAAGGTAAAAAGATAGGGGAACGAAGTTAGCAAAATTCTTAGTCGATGTGATTGTGGGATCAAAGGGTAAGATGGATGGGATGATCTCCTCCCAAAGTTGAGAAATCGCCTTTTGGACTAGTTGTCTTGACCTCGAGGTGGCACTTCTAGTTGTTGTTGGAGTTCTTGCTCATGGTGTAGTGGTGATTGAGGCTTGAATTATTGTGTCGAGTTTCGAGTGGTTCGGTTTCTCCATTGATTGGAAGTTTAAAGTTTGTTGCACTTCCGAAGGAGGAGCATTGAAACTCTCTCCTCTTCAAAGGATTAACCCTTATAAAGGTTCCTACACTCAAGAACAATTCATACCCATCCATGCCAAACACATTTCATAAATGATCAAAGAATGCATGGAACACTACTTATAATCCCTAGGATCCAATCTTATACACCCCCGTACTTGATGGTTACTATGTAAAACAAGGGTGCAAAGTGGAAAACAATGTCAATTTAGGTAGTTAACGATCTAATTTGATTGATTCTATTGACAACATGTCAAACTAGGGGTTTTAATGTCGTCGCCAAGGGCAATAAAAAAACCTAAACGACTAAAGTAGGGGTATGGACCGATTGCTCAAAAATCATATCAAAGTGGTAAGCTTTGGTGAGCAAAGGGAACATACACGTTATAACAATCGACCAAGATTCTAAACTACCCCTCAAATATGATTTTAGGGGTCTAACATAAGCATTAACGTTCATTTGACATGCATCAAATCATTAAAAGCACAATTCATGTGGTTTGGACATTTCATCGAGGACTTAGCAGGCGACAACCAAAACATCTAGAATCATGCAATTCATGCCCACCAAGGCCTCCAAATCGCATACATTCATTCATAATCATGCAACAAGCAACAACATTTCATCATTTCATCATTTTCCCTTCACCTTAGTTCATAAGAACTCATTCTTAACTAAGGCATGGTCGTTCACTACTATTTAAACTACAAACTAACCTAAAAATAAAATTCAAACATGCAAGTAATTTATTGAAAGGTAAAGGGAAAAAATGCAAACCGATGTTGGGTTGCCTCCCAACTAGCGTGTCTTTTAGGTAATTTCACTGGACCATTGTCTTCAAGTACTCAATCTAGCTGAAGACCTCCTTGAAGTTTAGGTTCTCGTTGGTGAGATGGTGTCTCAAGTCCCGAGCTTTGGATGCTTCAAATGATGTGTATAACCCTTGAACTTGGTAAGAATTGTGTCTCCACCCACGAGACCTCTTCTTATTTCTTCTCTTTGCCCCATACCATGTAATGCAATCTTAATTGACCAGGTATTGTTGATGGTGTGGCCTTGGATTGGCAAAGAGAATCAGCAAAAGGATCCTTCTCTAAAAGTGTATCAAGGTCGTGTGGAAAGCTTGAGTAGTACGCGTAACTTGTGGAATCTTCATCCACTTAGACCTTGTCCATTGGTTGAACTCCAATTGCGTATTCCACCTCCTCTCCTTTTTGTGAAGAATCTTTCCCATGTTGAGTATCAAGCTCTTCCTCTTCTTCATTTCTCCTTCTTTCCTCACAACCGCATCAATGCTCCTTTCTTTAGTTGTCTCTCTTTAATGATTAAGAGCAATAGTGGTTCTACAAGCAAGTTCTTTAATAGATGGATCTTCAAGTTCCACTTGCTTTTCCACCCTTGAGACACCTTCCTAGTCTACCGCTTTCTCTTTCATTTCATTCTTGACGTCAAAGAGGCACTCTTGATTGAGTCTCGAGCAAAGTTGCTCAATAACTATTTCATTCTCCTCTATCCTCTTGAGCATCACTTCTTGTTCTTTGAGGAAGTCTTGATTAGAAGGGTCGGGATTCCCCTTGATGAGAGATGTCACTACGGTCCCCACCACTTGGAGCCAACTTTTCTCTCGTAAAAAATCTATAACCCGGAAGAAGTTCAGGGTCGATAGCATCTAGGCACTCCATTTAAATGTTGTAGCACTCACATGCTAACTCTCCAAAGCTCTTTGGTGTAGGTGGTGGTGAATAATGCAATGCACTTCCACTCCCGACCATGAGTTTTTCTAAATCGAGCTCCAAGAGGCTCTTTGGTTCCGGGGTTGGAGTGGAGTGAGTTGCCTCAAGTCCTTCTAAATATGTCGTGTATGCATTAAGTTTCTCAATGGCCATCTCCAACTCGGTCTTCACCATAGGTTGTGGAGGTGGTTCTTCGTATGATGGTGGAGATGCTTGATAACCATGTAGGTACAGTTGATAGGCATGGAGAGGTGATTGTTCTTCGTACCCAG
Source organism: Linum tenue (assembly GCA_946122785.1). NCBI lineage: Eukaryota > Viridiplantae > Streptophyta > Magnoliopsida > Malpighiales > Linaceae > Linum > Linum tenue. The sequence goes on along the minus strand of CAMGYJ010000010.1, from coordinate 16,723,155 downwards.
ATCATTGGCTAGTACCACTACTAGAAGCTTCAAGATAACACCAATTCAGTCTTTGGTGATCTCCTCAGTTCTCATACCACCCATATGGATCCATAGCTACACCTAAACATTATCTAAATTCACAAAAACAAAACAACCTATGAAAGCACAAGTGTAAAAAGAAAAGAAAGGGAAAATTAAACAAACACTTAAGAAAAGATCACTAAAGGGAACATAACAAAAGAAAGAAAATATGACATCACAAGCACAAAAGACAAACATTGCAACAACAAAAAAATGATGCTAGCCAAACACAAAACACAACAAAACAACTCCAAACTTGGCACACAAGAAATGATTAAACTGTAGTTTCCGACTTTTCCTAGTAACTTAAGAGTCCCCGACAATGGTGCCAAAAACTCGATAGCTTGAGTGGTCGACCTGAACTACTATCTAATCGGGTCGGAAGTTTGGTGAAGGGTTTGGAATAATTTACCTACTCCAAAGGCAAAATAAACAACCAACCAAGTGGTCGAGAGAACACTAAAGATGAGTGTGGTTATCCACACGCCTCCGAGTACGCCTCCCCTAAACCCATATATAGTCACCTCGATCTATGCTATGGTATCTAGGGCATTAAGCTTACGTCTCATTTCAATTGACATTATCCACTGTCCACACTGAGGTTTTATCCCGAGTTCTATCTAGGAAGGCTAACCAACGGCAGGGGTTCGGTCGCCTCGACCACCATAGGTCCCTATTCAAACATCTATCACGATTTGCTTGATGGAGCATACTCGTCTAACCCTAGAACTCCATACCCAGCGTAGAAGCATAAAGTAGGCTAATAGAGAAGATTAGGGCGCCCTACCCCAAACACAATCAATGATAGAATAGCAATAGAATCAACTAGATAAACGCATTCATACATAAGCCATTCATACACAACCTATAAACTAGGGTTCATCTTCCCTAAACAGCCATTAGAGATTCAAGTCATTAGAGGGAAGAAGAAAACACAAACAAGAACAGAGGAAATATGGAATCAAGCTTCTTCTCCTTGCTTGCACCTTCTCTTTGCTCCTTGGGTTGACTGGATCTTCAATGAATCTCTCTCAAGGTGAATCCCTCTCTTAAACACTCAAAGACCCTAGCTTTCCCACTATAAGGCAGCTCTCCCTTGAAAAGTGCAGTAAGAGGGCTATTTATAGAAAGCTGATGGCGGTCAAGGCCTCTAGGGCGTGACCCGATGATCACGGTTGTGACCTGGCCGTGACCAGCCTGAAACGTCTTCGAATCTCCTGAAATGACACGGTTTGTCTCGTCTTTAAGTTCCTCGATCGTGGTCTCCTTCATGAGATGACGACCGCGATCTTTGTGTTCCATACACGATCTTTTTCTCGGCCAAAATGCACCATGACCGCGATCCGTGTGAGGAAACTCTCTGCCTTCTTCTTGGTCATATGCTGGAGATCGTGGCCACAAATCACAGACACGATCACAGGACGCGATCATCGTCACGACCTGGTCAAGGGCAGTGACCTGTGGCCATGACCATTGCCTTTTCTCCCTTTATTGCTCCTAAGATTCCCAATCGTGCTTGGATGAAATCCAATCGATTCCCGATCAATCCAAAATGAATATAAGACCTGGAATTGCATCACAAACACTTGGAAGAGCATAAAATAAGACAAAGTGGGGTCAATTCCCCTATGAAAACCTTCATATCAAGAATACCTATGCCAAAATGCATATTTTGCAAATATGAATGAATATGAGCATAAATAACTTTATATGTGGCCTAGACATGGTGATTTAACATGCAAAATCCTTGGTAATTGGGGCTAAATAACACATATTTTAGGTATTATCAGTATAGAAGATTGATCCATCTTCCCCCCCCCATTTGTTGGTACATCGGGAAGCACAGAAATGAGTACGTCTTCAAAGGTACAAGAATCTCCACTTCTACGAGCATTAACTATGTAATCTCTAAGGCGTAAGACTAGACCAAAGTTTGGCAATCAACCCAAAATACAATTGAGCAGGTCGCTAAGTGACTCCCCTGAACTGTCCCACTAGAAAGTGGCCAAGTGTAACCACCTACTAATGCGTAGTATAGCGGGTTTAGCTTTAATTGTCAACCCGGGTCCTAGATGTGATGACTACTTCTTGAAAGAGGTTTAAGTGTAGTGAAGTATTAACTAAACTAACAAACACAAAGCAGCAAAAGTTGTAGTTCAAGTTTGAGAGAGGTCACCTAGATATGGTTCACCCTAGATTGCAGTTAAGTCATGTTATGATTCTCCAAGTCTAGATTCAATGACATTTATATTGCGGAAGGTTCTTATTCAATCTGAAGTCTCGACTAAAGGTCTCCAGACTCTCTCAATCTGAATACCCGGTGTGCGACTAACCTCCACCGGAGTAACCAAACTGAGGCCCTAACTTGCAAAACCTCCTCTGCTGGAGTAAATCCAGTACCGAGAAGTGAATTGACTCCTCGACTAAAGTAATCAATTCACCACCTTCAATTAAGGGTGCTCTATCAACCTAGGCATATATTCTCTTTCTAGGTCAAAGCAGAAACTACAGGAATTTGATCAGGATTCATGCAATTCAGAAAATCATGCCTCAATTGAATATAATCAATGTCAAAGGATCATGTACTTGGGTTCCCACAACCAAACCTTACATACAAATCTAGGGTTCTTCATATCCAAGCGAGAGAGAGAGTTTACTCCACAGAGGGAGAAGATAAATTAGTTTCAGATGTAGAAGTCATTCTGTGGAGGATGAAAATCAGCTTCTGGTTGTCAATTGGCACTTCTCCAATCGAGCTCCAATGGCGTCGAAACTCGATCTAGGTCACTTTGGAGACTTTATTCGTCACATTCTCTCTCTAGGTTTATACTTTCTTGCTCTAAAACTCGACTGTCCCCACAAAGAACCCAGAATTGCCTTCAAATAGCTCTCCTGCCCGAAACCTTGCCCAATTACCCGGTCGGGTTTTAAGAGAACCGACCGGGTAATGTCAAAACGGTGCGCAGCTTGACAGGGTAAAACCCGGTCTTCAAAAGGAATTACCCGATCAGGTAATTGGGGGTAAAGGCCGGGGAAACGCCCTTGACGGTTTCCCTGATCTCTTGCCATTTTCCCCGGTCGGGTTTTGCAAAGACCATACGAGGTTTTTGGCCCTTGAACTCCTCCTTCCGTTTCCTTGGTGTTCTGACCCGAATCTCGCTTCCAAGCCTTCCTTTCCGCTCCAGGTCCAGAAACATGACATAAAAGCACACCCTAGCGTGAAATCAACTTAAAACATGAGAATAAACTCTCAAATGGTTCAAGATTAGTGGGAAATAACATGTACAAATAACGATTTATCAAATCCCCCACACTTAACCGTTTGCTTGTCCCCAAGCAAACCTGGCTCAAACCAATGCAGCTCTCCAGACCTCTCCAGCATCATGCAACCCCAATCGTCGGTAGAGGATTTCCTAGATTATTTAGCAACTTACGAGGTCAACCAGCTTTCTAAGACATTCCCTATTTCTCTCAATGCGAGCACTAGACTCACACTAGGATCATGTGAAGCAGTAGAACTAGGACAGACGATTCATGGACAATGAGACTCACTTTTTGTAACCCCCTTTTTTATTATGTGTTTCTTTTTCTTCTGTTTTTCACATTTGCACTTTGCTGGGGTTCCAACTGCAGTTTTTATGCGCGGTCCTACCTTATTAGGTGAGCAAGAGCAATTTCTGTACATCTGTCACTCGCCAGAGTACTTCTTTTAACTCATTTTCCTCACTTCGTGTGGAGGGTCAATGAAAATAAGGGGTGTCGGAAGCTCTATCTGTGCCCTTAAAAACACATCCTCGAGTAGGTAGACCATTCAACGGGTGGAATTTTTACTTGTATTAGAGACGACTTAGCTTCACCTTGTAGGCCTACCCCACCAAGGATCACTAAAGTCTCTTCCAAAACCTGATTTTGTGCAATGAACGGTGCCACACACGTTGTGCTTACCCCATGTTTAAATTTTCAATTTTTCTAACATGGAGGACCAATAGCTTTATCATTACACACTTGAGCACCCTTATACGAAACATGAGTCGACACACAGCGAGAGAGAGTCATCGATATCACATGAATCAAAGGTCCAAAATCAACTAGTTCACACAATCAACCGACACAGCAAAAAGACAGACAGGAAAGATCTTATACTTTAGCATCCTTTATTCTACAACTACCTCCCTAGGTTGCATAGTACTATAAATACTGTCAATTCAAAGCATACTAAGCACGTCTTTGCAAGGAGCACGTACTTGGATCCCTCAAATCAATGATTTAGACATAGGACTAGGTGCCAAGCACATAAACACAATAAGTAGTCTAATATAAACACCCCCACACTTAAGATCGACATTGACCTCAATTGAGAAGAGGGGAAGAGAAGGGGAATGATGTTACCGGGAAAAGCAGACTGCAGCGGGACTGGAAAGTGGACCAGTCGGACGGGGAAAGGACTAGAAATGAAACCAGTCGCGCAAAGAACACGGGCTAGAGCAAAAAAAAAACCACTCAACCAAAAAGGCGTTAGGTAGAGTTGTCAGTCCAATGACATAATATCCAAAAGAAAAATAAAACAAAACACACGACAAATGTGGATAAGGGCCAGCGAGTACAGCCTCTCGAGGCGGTCAAAGTCGACATAAAACACAGAGGACAAAGGGAAAGAAAGTGCAAATTGTGGTGGGGTTGCCTCACCATAAGCTCTTTCTTTAACGTCTTTAGCTAGACACAATCAGTGGATGCTTAGAGAGGATTAAGAACAGGTGCCACCAAGAGCGGATCCACATCTCTCTTGAGGTACATCTTCAAATGGTGGCAATGCACATGACGATTGTGGCCACCAGCACAAGCCAACTCGACCTGGCCATCCGGAAAGATGCACCCGAGCGAATACTCGGAAGGCCAGGGTGGTCGGGGTCCAGGATCTGGGACCAGCTCATAGGGGTCTCCATATTTCATTTTGCTAAGCTTGGATGACTGCAGCTTTGGCCACCACTCCTCCTTGCGCCGCTCTGTTGATAACTTTGGGGCTGGGAGTAGTGGAGGAGGATGAGGTGGAGCAGCCTACAAAATAGTAGACATAGCAGGATACACGACAGACTCGAACACATGGTGAGAGACAACATACAAAGGCGAGGGAGCAGTCATATTAGGAGCGATGGAAAAAGTTAGCTGCTCCTCACCATTCCTCAAAACTAAGGCCCCATCATGCACATTAAAGAGAGCCTTGGTGGTGGCCAGGAAAGGCCTTCCTGTATCAGGGCACTTCTGCGTCTTCATTGTTATCCAAGACAAAAAAATCCGCAGGATAAAAGAAACTGCCAACCTGAACCAGTAGGTCTTCCACTATACCTCCAGGATGAACTATTGATCGATCAGCACCTAGTTTCTTGAATAATGTGTATGGTATAACATTGATTCTAGCACCTAAGTCCGCCAAGGAATTCTCTACATGCAATTTACCAGAGTACGAGATAGTAAAACTACTTCGGTTCCTTTGTTTCTGTGGAAGCTTGTTCTGCAGAATGGTTGAGCCCTCCTTGCTGAGCTCCACTATGGATAGCTCGCTCAGCTTCTTCTTCTTCTTCTTCGAGAGAAGATCTTTCAGGAACTTTGCATACTTGGGCCTCTGAGATAGTGCCTCAAGAAAAGGCTCTTGAACATTCAGCTTCTTAAGCATGGACATGAAGTTCCCGAACTCTGCCTCGAGCCGGTCTTTGTGCAGCCTGGTGGGAAATGGGAGCTTTGGCTTATATTCAACCACGACTGGCTGGGGCTTTTGGGCTCGAGCCTCTGGCTCCTTTTCCACCATTCCTCTTCCGGATCTGGGGTGAGCTGCATCACCTTCCTTGCATCCCGCGGTAGTGCATCCTCAGTCATTATTCCACTCCTCACCATGATGACGTGCAACCCCTCCTTATGATTTCTTGGATTCGGGAGTGGTTGGCTAGGAAGCGTCCCAGCCAGTTGGAAGGCAAGGGCATCTGCCAGTTGTCCAATTTTTGTGTCCATATCCTGCAGTAGTGCCTGCTGGTACCTCTGACTAGCCTCAAGTTCACTGAATTTCCCGATAGTGAAATCCATAAACTGGTCCATCTTGGCGAACTTCTAAGTACTGGTACTCACAAAGGTCGTCATCAAATCTTGCAGCTCGGTTATCTGGTCATTCTGTGATGGTGCTCCTGTTGGTTGTTGTATCGAGCACTGGTGTTGCTGAAAAGTCTGCCCCTGTCTGCGCATAAATGCCAATTGTTGCTGGAATTGACCCGGTCGGGTCTGATACTGGTGCCTCTGCTGAAAACCACCAGCTGGTGCTGTGAATCTGGGAGGCTTGGTGGTGGTGTTGCTGTTGTTGCCACTCCAGTAGAAATTAGGATGCTGGTGCCACCCCTCGTCATAGGTACCACTGTAGGGGTCTAGGCGCCGAGCATTAGCAATGAAGTCCAACTACTCCTGGGGTGGGGAGGACTCCCGCATAGCCTGACAATCATCCACCAAATGGTTCAAACTCTCACACCACTAGCATTGTGCCACAAGAGGTGCAACCATGCCTCTGCCTGGAATGAGACTGTTAGGCTGCTTCAATGTCTGAACCAGCTCGGGCACCTCTCGCTCAAGCCCTGATTTGGCCTCCATGGCATGCCCACCTCTGTCTCGAGAGTTCCTACCTCTGGTGATCGGTCCCCAAGAATGATCTCTGATGGCCAAAGTACTGATCATCTGATTCAGATCGGGTGGAGTCCTCGTGAGAATGTCCCCACCCGGATATAAAGACTCAACCAATCTCTGACTATTTAGAGATAGAGCACTATAGAAGTTCCCAACAGTGAATACATCACTAAAACCGTGGTGGGGACACTTCCATAACAGTCCCGAGTATCGCTCCCAGGCATCTCCCAGCGACTCATCATCTTCTTGGCGGAAATGAGTGATCTCCCGCTGAATTTCTGAGGTCTTGGAGGCCAGTTAATACATGTGCACAAACTTGTTGGCCAGATCATCCCAAGAAGTGATGGACAGTGGTGGGTGAGTCTCTAGCCACCTCTTGGCATGCCCCGCCAGAGAGTGGGGGAAGAGGTGAAGACGGATCGAGTCATCTGGCACGCCGTTCAGCTTGAACCCATTGGTCAGCTGCAAGAATCAAGAAAGGTGCACCCTCGCCTCTTCATCCTTAAGCCCATGGAACTGGATGGAAGATGTAATCAACTGGATCTAGCATGGCTTGATCTCGAAGTTGTTGGCAGGGATGGGCGGGTACTGGATGACTGGACGAATGTCAGTGATCTGTGGAGTGTAGAAGTACTCCATAGTGGGCCCCTGAGGAGGTAGCTGATGGTTGGCAGCGTCTGCCTGTGGAATACCGCCATTGGGTGGGACTTGATCCAGTGGAGGAACCTATAGGGGCATCCCCAAGGGTTGTCCCTGATTCAGGTTATTCATTAGGTTGTTCTCGTCGCCCATGTCGTCCTCCAGCTCAGAGCCGGTGCTAATCTGTCCGTCAACCTGCTCTTCTGTCGTAGCCAGTCTCGCTCGTTGCACTCTCCTAAGCTGACGAAAAGTGCGTTCTAGCTTCGGATCTAACGGTAGTAATGCTTCCGACTGGCTACGGGCCATGCATTACCTGCACACAGCTAAGCAAGCAAACCCGTGAAGGCAAAAGTGGGACAAAGCAAAACAATCAATGCAGAAAAGAAATGCTAAAGTAACAGAAATCACGTTTCTTCAACAACCTAGTCGTCCCCAGCAACGGTGCCCAAAACTTGACTTGCCTGTACTGTCACACTAGAAAGTGGCCAAGTGTAACAACTTACTAATGCGTAGTATAGCGGGTTTAGCTTTAATTGTCAACCCGGGTCCTAGATGTTATGACTACTCCGTGAAATTCTTATTATTTAGCGGTTTAAGTATAGTGAAGTATTAACACAAAGCAACAAAATTTGTAGTTCAAGTTTGAGAGAGGTCACCCATATATGGTTCCCCCTAGATTGCAACTAAGTCAGGTTATAATTCTCCAAGTCCATATTCAATGACAGTTATACTATGGAAGGTTCTTATTCAGTCTGAAGTCTCGACTAAAGGTCTCCGGACCATCTTAATCTGAATACCCGACGGGCGACTAACCTCCACCGGAGTAAACAAACTAAGGCCCTAACGTGCAAAACCTCCTCTACTTGAGTAAATCCAGTACATAACAGTGAATTGAATCCTCGACTAAAGTAATCAATCCACCACGTTCAATTAAGGGTGCTCTATCAACCTAGGAAGATATTCTCTTTCTTGGTCAAAGCAGGAACTACAGGAATTTGATCAGGATTCATGCAATTCAGAAAATCATGCTTCAGTTGAATATAATCAATGTCAAAGGATCATGTACTTGGGTTCATACAATCAAACCTAACATACAAATATAGGGTTCTTCATACCCAAGCGAGAGAGAGAGAGAGAGTTTACTCCATAGAGGGAGAAGAGAAATCAGTTTCAGATGCAGAAGTCATTCTGTGGAGAATGAAAATCGGCTTCTTGTTATCAATCGACACTTCTCCAATCTTCAATCGAGCACCAATGGCGTTGAAACTCGATCTAGGTCACTTTGGAGACTTTGTTCGTCGCTTTCTCTCTCTAGGTTTCTGCTTTCTTGCTCTCAAACTCGGCTCTCCCCATAAAGAATCAGAATTGCCTTCAAACAGCTCCCTTGCCCGAAACTCGATCCAATACCCGATCGAGTTTTAAGAGAATCGGTCGGGTAATGTCAAAACGGTGTTCAGCTTGACTGGTTAAAACCCGGTCTTCATAAGGAATTACCCGGTCGGGTAATTGGGGGTCAAGGCCGAGGAAATTTCCTGGATGGTTTCCCTGATCTCTTGCCATTTTCCTCGGTCGGGTTTTGCAAAGACCAGACCGAGTTTTTGGCCCTTGAACTCCTCCTTCCATTTCTTTGGTGTTTTTTACCTGAATCTCGCTTCCAAGACTTCCTTTCCGCTCCAGGTCCTGAACCATGGCATAAAAGTACACCCTAGCGTGAAATCGGCTTAAAACACGAGAATCAACTCTCAAACGGTTCAAGATTAGTGGGAAATAACATGTACAAATAACGGTTTATCACTAAGCCGATGATAGATGATAAGCTTATTGGATGGCCACCCCCTTCTGCTGGTTGGATCAAACTGAACACTGACAGGGAGACTCAAGGGTTGCTTCAAATCCAAACATAACCCAGTAAGAACACCTGCAAACAAAAATCTGATAAAAGACTCATTTAATTTTTCAAGGACAAATCCATATCCAACCTAATGGATTCAATAATACTTTGTGAATTACATTTTTGGGTGACTTATAAAGAAACGCAAAGTCATAATTTTGTGAAATTCTAGCTGCTTGGTGAGTCCTTTCCATTCCTAGAGCTCCAAAATGGTACTATGTTTATGGAGCTCATTGGTTCTTTGTGATGTCATTTTTGGTGTTTATCTTATTATTTTTCTAGTGTTATGCTTTTTGGTGTTGCACAGGTGATCGCTCAGATGTCAACGCAAAGGATTCGACTCATGCTTGGAAGGTGCCATCTTGTGGAAGTTCAGCTGTACACGTTAATCTCTCCAACGTGTTTCATTACATCTTGCACCATGTAGGGACAAAATGCCCGAGCAAAGGACCAGAACCAGGCAGGGGTGACGATCCATACCAATTCGGTCGGAGTGGACAAGTTCAAACTGGTCCAAACCAACATGACCAGGCAATGACATCAGAGGTGCAGGAAGCTGGAAGGTCAGATGCGAGGGAGCTGCTTGGTCTATTCTCTTATAAATTCTCCCAAAGGTGGGACTGCTATTACGGGAGGGATTTGAAGATAGGGCAGGGTTTTAGGATTGAACTTGGATGACGTAATGGGTCTTCATGGGAAGAATTGGATGATTGGGAGTTACTAGACCCGCAAAAGATGGAGAGAGAGCACGAGCACAATCAGGGTCATCGGTGTAGTCTGGACATTGGTAGGTATGGTGGTTATAACTGCACTTTTGATGGAGATGATGATTTGATTTTTATGGCCAAACCTCTGGCCATTGAGTTTTGAAAGTTCAATTGTCAAGTGGATGCTGGAATATGGTTGTATGCATCATATCAACGGTTTAAGAACCATCTAACTAGATAAGAAATGAAGGAGCACATGACGTCCTTTTACCTAGTGGGAGATGCCCTCTAGTGGTGGGAATAGATGCAGATGTCATATGCAGATGCCAAAATGGTGATCACATGACCTAGGTTTCCGGAGGAACACAGGTTCCAGTTTGGGAGTGCAAAAGGATGGAAGCCAATGTAACTGACATACTGATACGTACCAGGACGGAGGCTGAGTTTCTAAAGTTGGGGAGTAGGGATGTCAGAGGAAACTTTGGTTGGCTTGTGCATGGCCAACCTGAGGCCAGAATTAGTTTTAGCTACAAAGGTGTTTGGCCTAACTCTCTACGAGTTACCTTTAGACTTGCAGGTAGAAAGAAGGAACAAGTTAGCTGCCGGAGCAACACTAGTCGCTTTCAGAAGACGACCAGTGGAGCAAGTGGAGGAGCAAGCACTGACGGAGGAGTTGTGACCCCTGTTGCATCTGTCACGCTAGCGGCGGCTCGACCTGGACCTTGTCAAAATCGCAGAAAATGGAGCAGAAGAGCTGTGTATGACGTTGTTTCAACTGTGACGATAAGTATATAGTGGGTCATCAGTATGCCTATAGCCACCTGATGTTGCTCGTGGGAAGCTAGAATGATGAAGCAAAGTAGCATCCCACAGAGGATGGCTAGGCGGACTAGGACAAAGTCGACCTAACCTTGAGGGTAAGGTTGCTTCTAAGGAGGTTTCTATCGATTATCGAATTCAGACATTATTTATGTATTATGGTATTTTGTATATTATTTTGATGTTTGAGATTGTTTTGGGGGATTTTGAACGTAGCATTTCTTCAATAAGGGTTAATTTGGGGTAGCTGTTAGGGATTATGTTGTTTATGTATTCTCCAAACATAAACAACATTAGCAAGCTTAATCAGAATTACATAATTATTCTTCCTTCTTCCCTAAGTCTCTTCCTCTAACCCCTAATCCTTCCCTCATATCTCCCCAAAATTCCTAATTCTTCTATTAATTCCCAATTCTATGACCCAAGTTCTGAGACCCTAGATCCGAGTTCTCATCAAAGAATTTTTGCAACAACTCTGAAGATAACTATACTCATTGGGGGGGGGGGTAATACAAGGATTAGTGACCTCTAAAGATTTCACATTGATATTCATGTTACGGTAAAATCCATGCGAGTCTAGACCCAAAACAAACAATATCTTGGTCGGAAAAAATTCGAGCAGAAAATGCAGACTTTTTTCGTAAAGAAAAAAGTATAGGCTGAAAAGAAAAAATTATACTGCATATAAGGAAAGGATTTGGGTGCTAACATTTTTTTGTTAGCATGATGCTAACAAGAGTTCCAACGATTAGAAATATTTCGTTTATATGAATTTAATTTAAATGAGTTGGTCACAATTAATTAGGGGAAGACCACTTAGGTGCACGCTAGTCATTAATTAAAAACTGGAGGGAAACTCATGTGTGTTAATTTGGAAAGAGTGCATTAATTGGGGAAGGGGTGGGGAACCAACAAACACATACCACTCACTAGAAACAATACCACAAACTTTGGAGAGGATCCCACAACCTCGCCACACCACAAACTCATAAAGTAAACCACAAGTCCCATGAAGCACACCACAAGTAAGCATAAAACAATTCTCACAAAGCACACCACAAGTTTATTAAAGCATACCTCAATTTCTATAAAGCACACCACAATTTTCTTAAATCACACCATAATATTTGACCTATTTGTAAATTTTTAAAAGTTCACATATATCAATATGTAAGGGGAAAAATTAGGTACTAACACGTAAGTTTTCATCAATATTTTTAGGACTTATATTTAAAAAAAAACTTTAGGTGCTAAATATTAAAATATATTATATTTAGGTACCGAATTGTAATTTATATGTGAACCTCCATGAAAAGAACATAGAATATGAAGGGGGAAGGAGAAGGAGAAGGAGAAGGAGAAGCATACCACAAATTTCAAAAAACATACCACAAGTTTATTAAAACATACCACAAATTAAACAAAGCATACCACCAGTGATAAGGGGTAAAGGGAAGAAGAATAATATCACAAGTTTATCAAACCATACTACAAGTTTATCAATGCATACCACAAGGGGGAAGGAGAAGCATACCACAAGTTCATTAAAACATACTAAAAATTTATCAAAGCGTACCACAAGTGGGAAGGGGGAAGGGGAAGCATACCACATGTTTCTAAAAGCATATCACAAATTCATTAAAGCATAACATAAGTTTATCAAAATATACCACAAGTTTCTTAAAGCATACAATAATATTGGACATATTTGTAAATTTGAAAAATTAGGTATCAAACTTTTATCAATATTTCCGGAACTTAAGGCACGAAATATTAAGATCTATTAATTTTAGATAAGTTTTGTAATTTTTACATAAAATTCCAATGAAACTACTTATGAAAGAGAAAGATAAAGAGAGATAATTACTATAACATCGTTATAATAAATATTAGCATGGTGTCAACACTCTTACCTTGTCTCTGACGATCTTTAAGGTACTCTAAAATATGATGTGCATCCAAATAAGATTTGCGAGGGGAGTAGATGTATATAATAGGAACCGAACAAACAAATGGAGAAATAATCTTGCAATATTTATTTTTTATGGTTTCACAATGCTCTACTTTCAATTCTTGGATCTCATTGTCTCTTTCATCCAATGATCCTCTTTTTCCCTTTCAAGAATTTTTGTTTTTAGTGACTTCCCCTGAACTCTCTCTCCTTTCATCTAATTTTTTTTATTTTTAGTGGCTTCCTCTAAAGCCCCACTTTCCTCAGGCTCCCATTCCCAACTTGAATCTCTCGTCCTCGTTAAGCTTTAAGCAAAGAAACATTTTTTATTACTGGGACTTCCAAATTTCCAAACATATTTGAATCTCTCCATTCTGCTACAATTTACACCGGAGGAAGGGGAAAAAACGAAACAGAGAGACGGCCAACGGATCCCAGAGTCTGATCATGGAGCTTCCCGATTTGGAGCAAAGGCTGATGATCCACATAATCGGGCAAGACGAAGCAGTCAAAGCAGTGAGCCGAGTAGCCCGCCGCTCCCGCACCGGTGTAAGAAACCCAAGCCGCCCCCTCGCGAGCTTCCTGTTTGCCGGTCCATCCTCCGTCGGAAAAGCAAAGCTCGCCAACGCATTAGCAATCGAATTCTATGGATCCAGTCATTACTCCGTAATTCAATTCGACATGGGCGACTACGATCGAAAGCACTTGGTCTCCCACTTGACCGACTCGATCATCCGAAAACCCCGCTCCGTAATCCTCTTCCAAGGAATTGAAAATGCCCACCGCGACGTCGGTCACGCCCTCCTCCGAATCGTCGATGACGGAACCCTCACCAACCAGAAGGGGCAGAGAGGAGATTTCAGGAACGCCATCATCGTCATGACCTTCGACATCGTGCAGTCCGAAGTAATTCGGACGTTTCGCGCCGGCAACGACGTGCAGCGGAGCGTCTCGCAGTTTCTGAGTGGCATCCTCGGGGCCCAGATATCCACCCGAATCGATGAGGTCTTGTTGTTCAATGAGGTGACGAGGGAACACGTGGAGCAAATTGTGGAGGTTATGGTGAGGGAATTCACGGGAAGGGTTAGGGGGCGGAAGTGCATTGAAGTTGAAGTGACGAGTGGAATGAAGCGCAGGGTGGTGGAAGAAGGGTACGACCCTAGCTGTGGAGCAAAGCCATTGAAGAGCGCTTTTACGCGACTGGTGGAAGATCCACTGGCGGATGCCATTTTGGATGGCAGAATCGTGAGAGGGGGCAGACCTGTTACTCTTGACTACCAAAACCACCCAATTGTTGTATCAGATTCAAGTAGCGTGTAATAGGTATTAATTCTCTTGTTTGTTGGCCTGGGTAAATCGTTTCGCTTATTTGTCATTTTGGACGACTCCGCCTTTCTGCTTTAATTTGTTTCATCCAAGCAAAAGGATTTGCCTTTCTACTTTGTTTCATCAAAAAAGGAGATGGGGAAAATGCTCACAAAAGGCTTTTAAGCGTACTACTGGGAAACCAAACTTCATAAGGTATATAAGGTACTCTTGAAGTTTGTGGACCTACAGATCAAATCACAGCTTGCGCCTTACATCTTTCTCTCCAAAAGCTAACCGAGCTTGTACAGCAAAAAACCACTTCGTTTTTACTTGGACATGAGACGGCAACAAGAAATGGAATGAAAAACATCAAAAAAAAAATTAACACAAGGCAAGTATTGAACCCAGACCAGCTGACCAGACGGAGAAGTTCAGCGGGAGTAGCAGCTTTAAAGAGGGAGCCAAAATGAGCTGAAAGCAATCTCATTTTCCTCATCTTTCCACCAAGGCTTCGTTTGTTGCCATTTCAAGCAAGCTTTACAGTTCTGCTTTGTTTTACTGTTTTCTCAAATGTTGCTACCAGTTAGATTGTTTTCAACAACGATAGGGGTGACAAGCAAGCTAACCAAAAAAATAACTGCACTAGTCATTTTTACATGGTGATGGCGTGCATCCCCAAGTGGTAGGTTGCACACTAGGAACTGTGTCGATTAATAACAGAACAGGATATGGTGACAAGTGAAACCCAAGCCACAAGAAGCTTTCCATAATAACAACTTTGAAGGATCCATTGGAACGGAGATGACTTAATATGTTACCCTTTTATCGTGTTATGGAATCACTTGTATACATAAGTAGCTTTAACATTTCATGTCCCGGCTTCATTAAAATCCAACAGAACTTGGGTTGGTCTATCCTTGAGAATTTGTCCCTCACTGAATCAATAAGTATGTAGCATCAGTAGATATTGTCACATAGGTCGAAACTCACAATTAAAGAAATGTTCTACAACAAACAGTAGAAAAATAGGGACTGGACGTTGCATTTTACTCAACATTTGGCTTCATAAGAGAAAGAATAGAACATGGGACAAGACAAGCTTCATGGAGTCAATATTCTTGGTAACGAAAAAAAGGTAGTCATCAATGAGTGTACTATCGAAATCCAAGATCTAAGTTTATGAAAACTTGAAAAAAATTCCGAAACATGACATTGTCATCAAATAGTAACATTCCCAAATTAAGCACGAATGAGGTATTTGCCAGTGACCTCACGGGACGGCAGACACCTCAATAATTCAAGAATGGGGAAAAGTTGCAGCAAGATTCTCTATAATTTACTAGATTATATACCAACCTCATGGAATGGTGCTCAATGGGCATAATATGGACTTGCCACATAAAGTGGTTTCGGTATCCGAAATTTTTAACTTAACAAGATCCAAAGACCTATCTGCCAGTAGATTCATACTCCTTAGATAGTTGCATATCAGAATTGCAGCTTTCACCAAAGTGATCCACTTAGTAAGTTTCATGCGATCTTTATCAGATGATAAGTATTTCTTCCACAAGCCCTTCAGGATGCCAAATAACAATCCAATACATCTAGGATTTTCCCTCAATCTTATACCAAGACGGCAGACCCTCCAACAAAAAGGTTCTTGTGTCAATTAACTAATCCAATTCTCAAAGACTTCTTGCCATGTAGACTTCAAAATTTCAGTTTATGAGGCACATGCCCACATTTACTTTGCAATCTCATAATCTTCCTAGCAAACTCATGATTGCCAGTTAATGATAGCCCATTAAGTATCCGATTGAAAGTAAATCTTTGAGGCACGAATTCTTGTTCAACCATCTCAATTAACAATTTCCTAGCAAGCAATAAATCATATGTTTTTGTTTTCTTAAAAACATTCCACTTATCATAATATTGTAGGTATCCAAACTGAGCAAGCAATCCCCACGACCCATTTTCTCAAACAAATTCAACCCCTTTTCGATTTCTCCAGCATCAAACAAGTAACGAATCATGACTTTGTAGTCCTGCAAATTCAGCTGACAACCATCACCTTTCATCTTCCCCATAAATGGCAATGCCCTCCCATGAATGAGCACTGTAGTTGCTGCATTTGGCTTGTAACCTTTCCTAATCATGTACCCAAAAACCGCTAGAGTATTCTCTAAACTTATTTCTTACACAAAACCCAAATAAAAGCATTGTAAGTTGCCACTTAATTGCTAGCGTGATCGAGCTTTAAATTTATAAGTCGATGCACACTCTTTATTCAATCCTTACTAAGCCCAGCGTAACCTAGCTAGGGTTGTAGTAAAGTGACTTGGTCGTATTCCAAGAGAACCCTAAGCTTACTATCACTTTGCTATGAACTACTATCTAATCGAATCAAAAGTTTGGTGAAGAAGCAAACCTAACCTACTCCTAAACAACCAACCAAGTGGTTGAGAGTTCTCTAGAGATGAATCGGTTGCCTAGGGTCCAATTCTCCTAGCTATGGTTTTCATGTAAGGTTAAGAGAATACGGTGATCGAGCTCTTTTCTGTGGGTTTCGTGATTATTTACACGCCTCTGAGTATGCCATGCGTGCCCCGTTTTCACCTTGGTATAAGCTCACATATCTAGGGTTTTAAGAGCCTAGCTCTTTTCAATGAGTACTACCCACCGTACACACCGAGGTTTCATCCTGGGTTCCATCTAGGAAGGCGTTCTTGTGGCAGGGGTTTGGTCGCCTCATCCACCACAAGACCATATTCTTTCATCTAACCCTAATTTGCAATATGGTGAATACTCGTCTAACCCTAAAACTCCATTCCCAGCATATAGAAGCTCAAGTAGGCTAGTAGAGAAGATTAGGTCGATTTACCCAAGCACAATTAAAACTAGATAAAGCATTAAAATCAACTAGACAAATACATTCATGCAAAACCTATACATACACAACCTATAAACTAGGGTTCATCTTCCCTAAACAAAAATGAGAGATTCAAGTCATAGAGAGAGAAAGAAAACATAAACTAGAAGAGAGGGAGTGATGGAATCAATCTTCTTCTCCTTGCTTGCACCTTCTTCTTGCTCCTTAAGTGGATTGGATCTTCAATGAAGCTCTCCCAAGGTGTTTCCCTCTCTAAAAACACTCCAAAATCCTAACTTTCTCACTCTAGGTCGGCTCTCTTTTATCAAGTGCAGAAAAAGGAGTATTTATAGGTTGCTGGCAATGGTTACGACCTCGAGAGCATGACCACGGTCGTGACCTAGCCGTGACCAACTAGAACGTCGCCGACTCACCCAAAACTTCGCGTTTTAACATCGTATTTAAGCTCTGAGGTTTCGGTCTCCTTCATAAGATCGCGAGTTCGCGACTATGATCTTAGTATCACGAGCGTGATCTTTTTTGCTGTCAAAATGCAACATGTTTGTGATTCAGGTGTTGAAACTTTCTCCCTTCTTTTTGGTCATCTACTGAAGTTCGTGGTCACTATTCATGATCGTGATCTTTAGGCCACGAACATGGTCACGACCGTGACCTGTGCCCTTTTCTACCCTTTTTACTCCTATGTTTCCCAATTGTGTCAGATGAACTCCAATAGATTCCCAATCAATCCGGGACAAATATAAAACCTGGAATTTCATCACAAACACTGGGAAAAGCATAAAATACGACAAATTGGGATCGATTCACCTATGAAAACCTTCATATCAAGAATACCTATGTAAAATACATGTTTTGCAAATAGGAACAAAACTAGGCATAAATAACTTGATATGTGGACTAGACATGGTGATTTAACATGCAAATGCCTTAAGAAAAAGGGCTAAATAATGTCTATTTTAGGTGTTATCAAACTCCCCCACACTTAAGCGCCCCAAGCAAACCTAACTCAAACTTGTACAACTTGCAAGATAAATCACAATGGCATGCATAATAGATCATCGGTAGAGGGTCAACTAGCAACTTTTGAGGTCAGCCGGTCATTAAGAATTCTATCACCGATCTCTACGTGAAAACACACTTCCGAATGGGGACCTTACCACTAAAGAGGTCTAGAGTCTAGACATCAAAGGTGTGCACCGGGGGATTTCTCACAAATGAATAAGACCATGGAGTCTAGAAGGTGCTCTTTATTCTTTCTTTTTTTTTTCAAGGTAGGAGTTGTCATTTATCGGTCTCCAGTTTCAACGTTAACACGCATTGCACCAAAAATTTTGAATTTTTTTGCTAATTGATATCTTTCCCTCATAACCAAGACCAGATGGATCATTGTATTCCCAATCAAGGTCATGTGTGGGGAAGTTGATGGGCAAATTCATGTTAGTCGAGCACCACTTCCCAGCCTGCACTCCATATTGGGTTGTCACACATGTTGGGTACAAATGAGAGTTGAGGTCTATTGAATCGTTAAAAGGTACTTTGTACCTTGTCATACGATTTGGTGAGGAAGAGAGGTGTTTGGGGGATGGTGAGTAGTGAAAGATGATCGGGATGTGGTAAAGCTATCTGGTCCTCAAATGCATCCTCAAATGGGCACTCCAAACCAAGAGAAAAACCCATTGACGGTTTATCTCAAACACTATGTTCGGTTGCCTCTCACGTGATAACCTCTTTTTCAAATGATTTTTCAAAATTGAGCACACTTTTTCAAACATTTTGAGTCCGAAAGTAAGTAAAGAATCTCACACACATATCCTAACCTAGATAGTGGACAACATAAACACATTCAAGGAGGACATCTTAGGGCAAATTCCTCACTTTCAACATCTTCCGTAGCGCTACACTATACTCCCTATCATGCACAACATCACAATCATCTAACAATTCAAAGCACATTGAGTATGGACAATGCAAAAGGGCCAACTTGGAGCCTTCAAATATGAAAACATTTGGGCATGCATACAAGGCTTCAAGTGGTTGAATCATACTAAATCATCGTCCACAATCACTCTAAAGCACACTCTCTCTCGATCAAGCATTCAAACATTCATGACATAAGAGAATATAATCAATAACAACATTCCACACAGGCATTCATGCATACCCCCCCCCCCCCACACACACACACCTAAGGAATACATTGTCCTCAATGTGAGAAGGGTATGAGGATAGGGGAACGAAGTTACCAAAATGCTTAGCCGAAGTAATTGTGGGATTGAAGGGTATGGTGGGTGGGTTGATCTCCTCCCAAAGTTGAGAAATCGCCTTTTTGGACTCAGTCTCTTGACCTCTAGGTGACACTTTTAGTTGTTGTTTATGTTCTTGATCATGATGTAGTAGCGATCGAGGCTCAAATTGTTGTGTGGAGTTTCGAATGGTCCGATCCCTCCATTGATTGGAAGTTTGAAGTTAAAACAAGGGTGCAAAGTGAAAATCAATGTCGGATTATGTAGTTAACAATCTTGATTCATTGATTCAATTGACAATATGTAAATCTAGGGGTTTTAATGCCGCAGCCAAAGGCAATAGACAACCTAAACGAATAAGGTAGGGGTATGGATCGATTGTTCAAAAATCATATCAAAGTGGTAAGCTTTGTTGAGCAAAGGGGCCATACACCTTATACCAATCGATCAAGATTCGAAACTATCCCTCAAACGTGCTTTTTAGGGGTCTAGCATAAGCATTAAAGTTCATTTGTCATTCATCAAAAGCATAAATGATGTGGTTTGGGCATTTTATCGAGCACTTGGTGGACTATAATCAAAACTATCATACAATTCATGCCCACGAAGGCCTCCAAACCACACATTCGTTCATAAATATGCAACACACAACAACACATCAGCATTTCATCATTTTCCCTTCACCATATTCCATTAAAGCTCATTTTTAACTAGGGCAATGTCATTTACTACTACTTACACTACAAATAATCCTAAAAACATAATTCAAACATGCAAGTTCTTTATTGAAAGGTAAGGGAAAGAAAAGTCAAATCGATGTTGGGGGTGCCTCCCAACTAGCGTGTCTTTTAGGTAATTTCACCGGAACGTTGTTTTCAAGTTCTCGATCCAACTTAAGACCTCCTTGAAGTTGAGGTTTTCATCGGTCAAGTGGAGTCTCAAGTCTTGATCAGTCTCCCGATCATTCGTTGAAGGCTCATGTAGATGAAAATGCTTAAGACACCTCCAATGAAACCTCTCTTCAAATCTTCTTTTTTTTCTTTTTGCCTCTAACCAAATCAAGAATTATTGAAAGGTTATCACCGAGTCTTCCAAGAAGGATTGATGATGCATCGGCCTCATCTTGGCAAAGAGAACCCGCAAAAGTATCCTTCTCTAAGAGTGTAACAAGGTCGGGCAGATAACTTTGGTAGCACAAGTAACTTGTAGAAGCTTCATCCACTTTGACCTTGTCTATTGGTCGGACTCCAATTGCGTCTTCAACCTCCTCTCCTTTTTGTGAAGAATCTTATCCATGTTGAATACCAAGCTCTTCATATTCTTCACTTTCTTATTTCTCTCTCACAACCTCGTCAATGCCCCTTCTTTAGTCCTCTCTTCTTGATGATTGGGATTAGGGCTATCAATATGGTTTTCATTTTTTGGTTTTAACCGAAACCAAACCAATTAAAAAGTTAATGGTTTGGGTTTTTCGATTTTAAACCATTTAATATCTTAATGGTTTTGGTTTCAGTTAAAATCGAATAACCAATAAAACCAAAGCAGACCAATAACAAGGCAGCAACTACGGCTAATCACCGCCTCCACTCCTCGTACCTCTTCCTCTAATCAATTGGATTAACTCACCTGAGGCCAAACTGAACCTCCTCGTCGGCTACTACAACAATTGCTGAACCTCCTGATTCGGCCGCCGCTGCCCCTTCATTTCTGGCGGAGCCACCTTCATCCTGGTCGTCGTCTTCCTCATAGGCTATGCCGCCGGCGATGACCTCTCCATGCCCGCCAAGCCGCATGCCATCTCCGTCTTTGTCGTCGGTTTTTGGATCCTCGACGTGGCTAACAAGTTAATAACACGCTTATGGCCCCTGCCGCGCCCTGCTTGCCGATTTGTCCGGCACCAGCCATAAGAAGACACGTATCGCCAATTCTTTCTTCTCCTTTTTTCCTTGCCGTCGGTAACGTCCTCGGTTACGCCGCCGGTAGCTACAACAACCTCTACAAGATCTTGTTCACTAGGTCCGAAGCATGCGATGTCTAATGTGCCAATTTGCAATCCTGCTTCTTCATCTCCAACACCCTTCTCCTCTTCTTTGCTAGCATCGCTCTCTATTACGTCACTGAATGGCCCATTGCCTCAGACGGTAAATTTCTCACCCAAGCCGGCGAAGACGAAGACGAGGATGAAATTAAGAAGTCAACGGCTTAATAACATCAACCTCAGCGCCATCGATCCTTCATTGGAGTTGGAAATTCGGAATGCGCTGTTCTCCCCTGTTTGTTGAAGTCGTTGGTTTTTGGTTATCCAAACCAAAATTGAAACCGTTAAAAGTGTTATTGGTTTTCGGTTAACCAAAAACCATTAAAATTCTAAATGGTTTTGGTTATGGTTTTTTAATATACCTGATTTGGTTTTTTGTTTTTTATGCTTATGGTTTGGTTAACCAAACCAAACCATATTGACAGCCCTAATTGGGAGCAAAGATGGTTTTACAGGCAAGTTCTTCAATGTATGGATCTTCAAGGTCCACTAGCTTGTCCACCTTTGAGACTTCTTCCTCTTCTACTACTTCCTCTTTTGCTTAATTCTTGATGTTGAAGAGGATCTCTTGATTGAGTCTCGAGCAAAGTTGCTTAATAACTCTTCCGTTCTTCTCTATCCTCTTGAGCATCTCTTCTTGTTTTTTGAGGAATTCTTGAGTAGAAGGGTCGGGACTTCCCTTGATGCAAGATGTCCCTATGATCCCCAACTCTTGGAGCCACCATTCCTCTCGTTTAACATCTTTAATCCGAAAGCAACCCGGAGGAAGATTGGGATCCCTAACATCTAGGCACTCCATTGGGATGTTGGAGTGCTCTAATGCTAAATCTACAAGGCTCTTTGGTGTAGGTGGTGGTTAATGATGAAGTGCATCCCACTCCCGGTCATGAGTTTTTCTAATTCGATCTCCAATATGCTCTCTGGTTCCGGGGTTGGGTTTGAGTGAGTTGTCTTAGGACCATCTAGATATAGCACTCACCTTAAGTCGCTCAATGTTCATCTCCAACTCGGTCTTCACCATAGGTTGTGGAGGTGGCTCTTGGTATAATCGCGGAGATGCTTGGTAAGCATGAGGATACCGTTGATAGGCATGGAGAGGTGGTTGTTCTTGAAACTGGGATCCTTGCTAGACCTGCTACTAGAAGCTTTGGGATACCACCAATCAGGCCTTTGGTGATCTCCCCACTCCTCAAGCCAACTATATGGATCCATTATTCACAAACTACAAACAACAAACACGCTAAAAAAAACAATCAAACACACACAAACCACCCCTCAAGGAGAAAGGAGGGTGAAAAGCAATGACAACACAAAAAGAAAAAGAAAACGGCACCAAAAACTTGATGCTACACAAAACACGAAAAACCAAACGAATGATTAAACTAGTAATTCTTGGGTTTTCCTAATAACCTAAGACTACCCGGCAACGGCGCCAAAACTTGATCGCTTGCGTGAACGAGCTTTAAATTCATAAGTCTATGCACACTCTCTATTCAATCCTAACTAATCCAAGCATAACCTATCTAGGGTTGTAGTAAAGTGGCTCGATCATATTCCAAGGGAACCCTAAGCTTACTATTACTTCGCTCTGAACTTTTATCTAATCGAATCAAAAGTTTGGTGAAGAATCTAACCTAACCTACTAATAAACAACCAATTAAGTGGTTGGGAGATCGCTAGAGATGTGACAGTTGTCTAAGGTCCAATCTTCCTAGATATGGTTGTCATGTAGGTTTAAGAGAATATGGTTAGTGAGCTCTTTTCTGTAGGCCTTCGTGATACGCTCTGCCTGCCCCATTTTCACCTCAGTATAGGCTCACATACCTGGGGCTTTAAGAACATGCACAATCATCATGAAAAATAGCTCAATCATTATATTAAACAACACGCATAAACAATCATTCAATTCACACAACAACTACATGGCAAATAGTTAGGGTTTCACAACACCCAAGTGAAAGAGGAAACTACTCCATGCTAGAAAGGGGAAGAACATAAAAGAAAGAAGTAGAAACCATCATGGTGATGCCTCCACTCTCCTTTGATCTTGTGTTGATCTTCTCTTGGGGAGATTCTTCCTTCTTCTTCCTTGGTTCGTCCTTTCTCTCTAAAATCTGAAGAAGAAGATGATCTCTCACACTTTTGGGCTCCCTCTCTCTTCCTTTCAGGTCATATTTTATACTGGGATCGGGCTCAGTTCACAGCTGTGAACTCCTCAACGCGTCCGTGAACTCGGCGTGCTTTGTCGCAACGCATCTCTTCACTCACTTGAGTTCACGGCCAACAGCTCTAGTTCGCGGTCCTGGTGGCGAAGGTTTTGGGTGTTCTAATCTTAGTTGAGCGCATCCGAGAGACCATAGTCCATAAAGTCTGGAAATCGTGGAGGCTAGGGGCGGATCTAGGGGGTGGCCACCCCGGGCCACGGCCCAGTCCTCCTCTAGATCCAGAGCTAGTATACCCTTTATGAATTTTTTGATATTAGATATTCGGTCAGTGTTATTTTACAATAAAATTGTGTGTAACGAGAAAAATGGTTCAAACGAATATATTCAAATCTCTACCCAAATTTAGCCTAGAAATTCTAACCCCAATGATTATCGCCTTATAAAAAACAATGATGCCTTAAAGACTAAAAGAAATATGAGGTTTGTTCCCTTGAAAAATTACTAGAGCAGCTGGTGTAAATAGGGATGGACACACAATACAAATTGATTAGTCGATTGATTTGTCTAGAACCTTTTCATCACTTATTTGCGCAACTTAATGAGTGATGAGTTTCTCGTCGATTGTTTAGCTATTTTTTACTAAAGATAGTATGCTATTGGTATGTATGTAAATTTCATTATTGAAGAATTTACTAATTAAAAGACCTTCGTGTACAATTGACATTGTACAAAAATTATGGCTATTATATATTTTTTTATGGTATTTAATTTTCTTAAAAAATGTGGTCCAGTGCTCTACTATGTTCTGGATCCGCCGCTGGTGGAGGCGAGCCGATATGTCGATGGTGTGGTCGTAGGAAGAGGCCTGGTGGCAGTACGAAGGGTGGTGGGAAAGAAAATAGAAAAATTGCAGAGTTTCTGGATCGTGGTTCAAAAGGCGTTTCATGATCCTATTGACAAGCTTCGTACTCCATTCAATGGACTGCGAGTGGAGCGTCTGGGCCAAGGTCCGCCGGTCGGACAAATTAAGAATTAGGAAAGTTAGAAAAGCAGCATTCAGTGTCGGCGACGGCTCGGTGGTGGTCGTTTGGAGTATGCTTCGCCGGTCTGATGGCCTGAGAATGAGAGAGCTCAAGGGAACATATGTTTGTGATCGTGATTGATCGACGACAGAAGTGGTGGTGAAGGTTTCATTGGAAGGAGGCGGTGGAGAGTCCACCGGTGGCAATGGTTTAGGGCAGAGAGCCGATTCAGCATGGTGGACAATTCTTTTCCCCGACTTTTTTTTTAGAATGAAAGATAGAAAAGGATCAAGTAATTATTAGTTAAATCTTTCAAAGTTTTTAGAATTTTGAATTATAAAGTACTAGTAAATTCTTTTTAACACAACAAAATATAAGTCATTTGTATGTTATTGTTAATAATTTTATAACTCTTTTTTAACTATAATACTAAAATTTGGAACGTTGACCGTAACAGCTCATCTCAGAAGAAGTAATTCTCGACTAGCAATCGGAAATGGTACCTGCTCTTCAGAGGAGGAGGAAGAAGAATTGAATAGAGACGTTAGAATAAAGGAAAAGTAAGAGAGGGGGGAAAATGTGGTAAAGAACAAGAGAAGAGAGCAAAGTAAGTGTTTTTTTATTTTAGTTGTTCTAACCTTTATACAAATTTTGAAAAATTATCAATTGACCCCAAAAGTCTTCTACCTCATTAAAATTCACTCCAGTCAAACAACCGCTCTTTTACCTTTGTAAACCCCACTCTAATATTTTCATGACGCGTTTGGTTGGTGTTTTTTTTTTTTTTACAAAAGATAATCATGTATTGATTCAAATAATAGATAGTTACATCCTGGAGTTCAGCCAGGCCGGAAAACCAAACAAACGACTCATAGTCGAGTACAAAGAAAGGGCCTTATGAGCCACCAAGTGGGCTACCCTATTGCTATGCGACCTACAAATCGTACACTAAATCCCGGATAACTATCAAAATACTGAACGACCTCATGAAGAATAGCCCCCATTCGACTGTCCCTGGTATCGGCCCGCAGGATCTTGTCAATAATCACTTTTGCATCGCCTTCAAACCTCATTTCAGTAAAGCCATGGGCGAGGCACCATAACACCGCTTCGCGAAGAGCAAGTAATTCGACCACCATGGGATCATCAATCATAGTGAACTAGACTCCACTCGCATAAATGATATCCCGAGCTTGGTTCATGATAACCATCCCTCTAGCTTAATGAGAACCTCTTTTGGTCGCCCCATCCCACATACAAACAGCCAAATGCGCCTCATTAGGACTCGACTGCTGCCCACGTGGGACGACAAGGAGGGTACCCTAAATTTAGTTATGTTTCTCTTTTATTTTTAAGTAAATAAAAATTTATTAGTCAAACCTTTCAAAGTTTTCAAATTATTAGCCAAAATTTGCAAAATACAAAAACATAAGCTAAATGTTAACTCCCTGTTAGGAGTTTTGTTAGTAATGCTGATTTCGTAACATGATGTTGAGTTGGAAGAGACATGTTACGGTCAACACTCCAAAATTTTAGTATTTTAATTTAAAAAAAAGAGTTATAAACTTATTAACAATAACATACAAATGACTAATATTTTGATGTGTTAAAAATAATTTACTAGTACTTTATAATTCAAAGTTTTAAATTAATATTTTAAAGAACTTTGAAAGATTTAACTAATACTTACTTGATTCTTTTCTATCTTCCATTGTACAAAAAATCAGGGAAAAGAATTGCACGCCATGTTGAATCCGCTCTCCTCGTCAAACCATTGCCACCGGTGGACTCTCCTCCGTCTCCTTCCACCAAAAACCTTCACCACCACCTCTGTCGTCGATCAACCGCTATCACGAACTTCAATAAGCTCATACAACATGACTCATTAATGGAGTATCAAGAGGGATTTGAGGAGTTGAGGTCACAAATGATTCGCTACAATCATGCTTTAAATGAAGAATATCTCATTTCTAGCTATCTTAGTGGTCTAGAGGAGGAACTCAGACCTTTCACGACCATGTGGTAACCTTAGTCCCCTAGCTCATGCGTTTCAGCTATCAAAACTAGAAGAAGTCTCTAATGAAGCAAGTAGGATGAATTAGAGTGCACAGATTCATCCAATGGCTGGTCCAACTGTTGGAACTTCAAACTCTACTCCTTGAAATTGGGAATCACATAGAACTCGTTCTGTTAAGTCAACCCTACCAGTCACTAGCAAAAAAGACAACATAACAAAGAGAGCCTGCTACTGGTGTGGAGACCGATATTTTTATGGTAATGTTTGTGATACCAAACAATAGTTGCACGCAGTTCAGGCTGAAGGTGAAGAATTGGTAGCTCTTGATTATGGAGTTATGATGAAGAAAGCATAATCGTAAACGATACTCATGTATCATAGAGCCATGAGCCATTGGAAGTTACCATGCAAGCTCTTAACAGTGGAGTTGTAGCTAATTCCTAAATCATTAAGGGTAGGGTGAAGAAAGCTATAATGCTTGTACCGATCGACACTGGTATCACACACATCTTCTTTAATGGGCATAAGGCAACTTAGTTAAAGTGTGAAATGGTGGCAATAAGTCCACTGCTTAGTTAAGTTGGTTGATTATACAATTCTTTTGAGTAATTTGGTTTGTGATAGACCGTCATTTACACATGTTTTTACCCTCATACTTACACCGTTTGAGGTGTTGATTCTCGTGTTCTAGGCCGATTTCACGCTAGGTTGTGTTTGTTTGTGATATTTCAGGTCCTAGTACGTGAATGAAGGCTTAGGAGCGAGTCTGGGGTTGATTGGACGACGAACGGACGAATGGCGAGCCTTTTGGAGAGCTGCACGGGCAGACCAGGGAGGCTGCACGGCCGTGCAATATGCAACTCTGGCCGTGCGCCTTATGCCGAGGAGCTTCACGGGCACCCCTGAAGATCTGCACGGCCGTGCACCTGGCCGTGTAGGATGGTTGAAGGCCGATTAAGTGAAACGGTGCGTTTCAGGGTGCACGGCCAGAATGGTGATGTGCACGGCCGTGCACCTGGCCGTGCAACTCGGGAAAACCGGTTTTAAAGCCTAATCCGAGCCAGAAGTGGGAGAGTCGTGTTTTCAGAGCAAAAACAAAGCCCTAGAGAGAGAAAGTGCGAAGAACACATCCTAGAAGCTGTCCTAGAGCTGGATTTCATCGAATCGAGCCTGGAGATCGTCATAGGAGTGGAAATCATCGTCCCGGAGCAGATTATCCTCATCGTTATGAGTATGACTAATCCGATTCTTGTTTTCTCTTCTCTCTCTATGGAGTAGAACCCTTCTCTCACTTGGGTATGAAGAACCCTAGTTCCTTGTGTTAGGGATTTGATTGTAATGTCTTGGGATGATATTACTGTTTGATTTTAATCGAATGACGCATGTTTAATGAATTGATTTGAGTCTGATCAGCTTTTCTCAATTTCTGCTTCAACCTGAGATAGATAGAATCTGATTAGGTTGTTAGAGCCTCTTCATTCGATAGTAGGAGATTGGCTATACGAGAGTTAGCCAGTTGACTGCTTTGTACTGGTGTTCTTGGCGCCAGTAGTGGAGTTCTGTGTTCATAGCCTCAGCTTTCTATCTCGGTGAAGACTAGTCGTCTGCCGGGTAGTTAGACTGAGAGGGCTTGGTCAGCTTAAGAGATTCCAAGCTACTGTCGGATCTTCCGCAGTCTAATCAACAGTAAATCAACCCAGGGAATTACAATTGAACCTAACTGAGGGGCTAGGGGGACTCAATCCCGAGTGACTCTTGCCTACTTTAGAAACCCGAACAATTTACTGCTTTCTTGTTGCTTTTACTTTTCACAACAATCACTCGACTTAGTTGGCTAGATAATAGAGAATCACGGAGTAAGCAGTAGATCTAGACCCCGGGTTGATAATTAAACTTGCCTGTTACTGCAGTCCCTTTCATTGGTTACACTTGGCCATTGTTAGGTGTTGTGTTTTAGCGTGTCAGTTTGTAAGGACTTATCCTAGGAAATGAAACTGAGCTCCTGTAACTTAGCTATGAGGTTTGATTAATTTGTCAACCTCCATACATTATTTGACAAAGAAGGAAAAAAATGGTTATGAAGGGAATGTAGGAGGTGGGAAGTTGTAATTCTATGTTGGAGAAGTGGCTGCAGAAGTATTTCGAAAAGAAAGTGTGGTCATTGGCATGTCAATTGTTTACTATGACTTCAAAACCTTCTTCGGGTAAAACTTCTTCCTTTGTGCAACCTATAATACAAGAATATAAGGATGCTTTTGACAAACCAACTTCCCTACCCTCATCTCATCCCTGCGATCACATTATTCCACTAAAATATGATGCCATTCGAGTCAACCTAAGACCTTATCCTTATCCCTTACCCCAAAAGATAGAATTTGAGAACTTGGTAGATGAGATGCTAGCTTCTTATTTCATTCAACCAAGTCATAGTCTCTTTGCATCCCCTGTTTTGTTAGTATGTAAGAAAGATGAAACTTGGCGATTTTGAGTGGATTACAGAAAATTAAATTCCAATACCATAAAAGAAATTTTCCATATACCATTGATTACATGTTAGATGAACTAGCTAGGAGGAACCAAGTTCTTGACTAAACTAGACCTTCTTTCTAGTTATCACCAGGTTTGCATGCACCCTCAAGACCAATTTTAAAGCTTCTTTTCAAATTCACCATGGTCATTTTGAATTTAGGGGTTATGCCTTTTGGATGGACTAATGCCCCTGCCACTTTCCAAGCCCTTGCAAATCATATTTTTGCTCCACATATGAGGAATTTAATCCTCGTCTTCTTCGGTGACATTCTTGTCTATAGTCATGACCAAGCCACCCACTGCAAACACTTTGCCTTAACCCTGCAAATCCTCAGACAACATACTCTCTTTATCAAACCATCTAAATGGTCATTTGCACAAAACGAGGTGGATTACCTGGCCATGTTATCAATGAGCATAGGGTTTCCACTAATCAAGTAAGTAGAAGTCGTGGTGTCTTGGCCTATACCTAGAAATGTAAAAGATCTAGGTGGATCTTTAAATTGATTGGCTACTCACTACAAGAAAATTGAGCTATAGATGCAGTGAAAAAGTGTCTCTATAAGGTATTTATTTGCCTCTGTATCATTTTAGAAACATATAACACTTTTGTCTCATGTAGAGATGTTGCTATAGCCTTATAAAGACAAATATAGAGACACATTTTATTTGTTGTTGATTAGAGAATCGATGACAAATATTTTAGTCTCTAATATCTTTTTGAAGACTATTATTTTGTCCTCATATCCGTATCTAGAGACATAAATATATGTCTCTAATGTTACTTTTAGAGTCAAATACTTTTGTTCCTAATACTAGGTTTCATGACTATTATATTTGTTTCTAAATAAATTCTCCAATTATTAATTTCATTGAAATTCATTTTAAAAAACAAACAATACTATTTTCCCAATTTTATGACTATTCGATATCTAATCAACATTAGTGCACACACAAACACGAGATAAAACTATACAATCCAGTCATTTTCATTCCATTGAAACCAACAGATTACAGATGATATATAGTGCTTAATTACATTGGCAAAATACTAAGTACGTACATAAAACCAGGAAAACTATACATGGTATCCGTCACTGCGTACATAAAACTAGAAAAACTATAGTTAAATGGGTTACAGAGAAACCTAGGAAATTGAATATTAAGGTGACTCTACAAATATATCCCAACTGCTTGACTCCATCTCCCTTTTCGCCAGCACTATTATCAGTGAAAGCGGCTATTACATTGTACTAGTTGTGATTATGCACTTGACTCGCTCACCATGAAGGTAGCCTTGAAAATCTTGATACTCCTTGGGAAATCAAGACGTGAAGTGGGTAAAGATCTGCGTCGCTGTAACTTGAAAATTAGAAAAGTGTCAAATAAGAAACCTAAGTGCAATGACGAATGAAACATATATAAATATGAGACCGAATAGAAGTAACACTATAAAATACATGATGAAACAAATTCAAGAATTCCTCTCATCAGTGTTAAGTGAAACGCGCATTTTGGTTGAAATACAGGCAGACCATGTTTACGACCGTAATTCAGCCCGTATTTCGCCCAAAATCGGGTTTTGAGGCAGATTCGAGCCAAAGGAAAGAGTATCGAGTTTTTGAGCAAAAAAACATAGTTTTAGAGAGAGAAAGTGTGAAGAACAAACCCTAGGAGCTATTTAGAGTGGATTTCTCACCATTGAAACCCAAATTGCATCCCCAGGAGTAAAGATCGTCATCCTAGAGCAGATTATCCTCATCTTTATGAGTATGACTACTCTGATTTCTGTTTTCCTCTCTCTCTCTATGGAGTAGAACCTTATCTCACTTGGGTATGAAGAACCCTAGTTCCATGTGTTAGGGATCTTGATTCTAATGACTTGGGATTGTTATACTGATTGGTTATAATCGATTGATGCATGATTCATTGAGTCAATTAAAGTCTGATCATCTTTTCTTGATTTCTGCTTCAACCTGAGATAGATAGAATCTGATTAGGTTGTTAGAGCTTCATCAATCGGTAGTGGTACATTGATTATACGAGAGTTAATCGATTTACTTCTTTGTACTGGAATCCAATTCCAGTAGTGGATTTCTGCGTTCATAGCCCCAGCTTTCTATCCCGATGAAGACTAGTCGTCTGCCGGATAGTTGGACTGAGAGGGCTTGGTCAGCTTAAGAGATTCCAAGCTACGGTCGGATCTTCCGCAGTTTAATCAACAGTTAATCAACCCAGGGTAATTACAATTGTGACCTAACTAAGGAGTTAGGGGGACTCATTCCCGAGTGACTCTTTCCTTGCTAAAGAACTTTGAACCATTTCCTGCTTTCTTACTGCTTTTAGTTAAAATCACAATCACTCAACTTAGTTTGCTAGATAATAGATAATCACGGAGTAGGCAGTAGATCTAGACCCCGGGTTGACAAATAGAGTTTGCCACTTTACTGCATTTCCGGACTGCGATTACACTTGGTCGCAGTTTGGTGTTGTGTTTTAGCGTGTCATTTGTAGTTAAGATTATAAAATCACATAAGATATTTAGGATCAACATTAGCATCCCTCACACATCATCATCCTCACCCTCACTCTCATCCTCGCAGAATCCTTTTCTATTTTCTTGAGGAATTATATCATTATTATTAGGATCACTTGGAGTACTTTCACCATTTAACATATTTCCTTGATCGCCATCATTTGGCAAAGGTAACTCATTGCTTGATGCATTCCCTACTTTATCGATAAAAGTTGGGGAATAGTGGTGTCGAAGGTTTGGTAAATGAACAAAAGCTTGCAATGTGATGGGAAGTGGGCTAATTTTGAGGGTGGCGGGTACAAAATACGAGCTAATTGGGAGGGTGGATGAAATCATTGATGGAAGGAGTTGGGTGTCGGCGTGTTGAAGAAGAAGATGTGAGGAAGAGAATGAAAGTCAATTAAGGGTCTTTTATCAGGTTAGGGTTGTGTTGTTGATTATATTGGGATGGGATACGTGCACTTGACCTGGTTCAAGGACAAAACCCGACCTGACCATCCTGATTTTTCTCCAATTGATATGAACCTTAAAATTGTACAAAATGATAGAAATCATAGATTTTAAGGATGTTATAGCTTTAAATCGCAATTTTATGGGATTTTAAGGTTCACAGATTTTACAGTAAAATCAGGATCGGAACCCATAGGAAAGATCGGAAAATTGTAAGATTTGAATATTAAAATCGGGATTTTGACTACATTAACTATTAGTGACCTCTCACTAAGTTTTTAAGGAAGGATGAATTTGGATGGTCATCTGCTTCCCAAAGAGCATTTGAACTAGTAAAAGAAGCTTTGGACTTTGGTATAAGCACATATGTCAGCCTTACCTGATTTTACTCTACCTTACCAACTGAAGACATACGCTAGTGACATGGGGATTGATATTGCGTTGTCTCATGGTGGCAGACCAATTTCCTATCACAATCAAGGTATCAAACAACAGATCAACCTATGAGAAAGAATATCTAGTAGTTCTATTGGTTGTCACTAAGTGACTTCATTACCTACAAAGGACACCATTTGTCATCATGACTTATCATTAAATCCTCACGCACTTGCTAGGACAGAAAATTAACACGCACATGCACTCATAAAAAAGTCCCGGGGAAGCTACTGGGTTTAGATTTTGAAATCAGATACAAGCATGGCAGGTTCGATAGAGTTGCTGATGTCTTATCTAGGCATCCTAGTTTTCATGGTGCAGGGAATGTCAGGCTATCACTGTTGTTTTGCCAGCATGGTTAGCTAAGTTTGAGCAAATGTATGTAGATGATCCAAATGTACAAGCTCTTAATATGGAAGCTATCATTCCTTTTGTGGGTCCTAGGGTCAATTCGGTGAAACGGGGCCTTATATAACATAGACAACTTTGTATGGTGGTTTAGTGAGAGATATGAGACTGCAGGTACTGAGTTTGTTTCATGATTCTCCAATAAGAGGTCATTCAGGAGTACAAGCTACCTATCAGAGACTGAAGAAAACAATTTGGTGGCCTAGAGTGAAGTTACAGGTGAAGGAATTTGTGAGGAAGTGTGACATATGCCAACGTTACAAGACTGAGAATGTTCCATATTCAAGCTTATTACAACCTCTACGATTTCCATAGAGAGATCGCCAACATATCTCTATGGGTTTTGTTAATGGCTTACCTAAGTCTGCTAGGAATGTTTGTGGTCATTGATCATTTTTCAAAGCATAGGCATTTTTTTAGTCTCTCCAGACATTATATAACAGTAGGAATAGCACAAGTGTTCTTTGATGGGATCTTCAAGCTTCATGGAAATGCCCCAAACTATTTTATCATATTTGAATGTTGTCTTCACCAACACTTTTTAGTCCAAGTTATTTGAATTGTAGGGTGTTGATCTATGGTACTCTTCAGCCATCAACCTCAAACTAATGGCCAAACTTAGAGGTCAAACAGAAGCCTAGAAGACTACTTGAGGAGTATGATTCATCACTCACAATAGACCTAGAGTACATGGCTATCACTTGCAGAATGGTGGTATAACACAAATTACCAAAAAAACTTGCAAATTGCATCATTTGAGTCTAAATGGTCATTCCTCTTCCCACTTTCAGTTGAGGAATCCACTATCAACATCTGTAGCTGCAGTTGCAGAGAAGTTGTAGCGACAACAAAGATTGGTGGAGATACTTAGAGACAATTTGACATTGGCTCAAAATAGGCAACAACAAATGGCTAATCAACATTTAACTAAAAGAGAATGTCAGGTGGGTGACTGGGTTTATTTGAAACTCAGGCCTTACAAAAAAGTATTGGTAGCTACAAAGTGAATCAGAAACTTGATCCTAAGTACTATAATCCTTTTCTAACTGTGAAGAAGGTTGGAACAGTAGCATATGAGCGATAGTTTCCTAAAGAGCCCACTATTCACAATGTGTTCCACGTTTCACTACTCAAATGTGCTTATGAAGCTCAGATTACCAACCAATCAACATTGCCAGATTATGATGGGGCTGAAAAATTTGAAGATTCTGGCCATGCTTGTAGTGGCTTAAAACAATAAATTTGCCACCCAAGTTATCATTCATTGGACACACCAAGAAG
The DNA here is from genome assembly GCA_946122785.1 of Linum tenue. Taxonomy (NCBI): domain Eukaryota; kingdom Viridiplantae; phylum Streptophyta; class Magnoliopsida; order Malpighiales; family Linaceae; genus Linum; species Linum tenue. The sequence continues at coordinate 16,689,103 of CAMGYJ010000010.1, read as the reverse complement.
ATCCAGATGTTACTTGGGTTTTTTTTTATGAACTCAAAGTCAAATACATAAACTTTCAGACTTGAGGACAATTCTGCAGTGAAGGAGGAAATCTTGTAACGAATTGGAGGGGATTGTAATGAGTTACAAGTTGTGGGCTAAGACATTATAATTACCTTGTACGATTAGAAGACTTTGGTGGTCGATTGATAATTTTTTAAAATGATTAACATAAATAGCTAATCACTTCATAATGGATAGAACAACAAAAATAACATAACACTTATCTTTCTCTCTCCTCTCTCTTTCTTTTCCTCTTTTCCCTTCTCTCTCCTAGGTTCCCTTTCTTCCAACATCTCTCTACAATTCTTCTTCTTCCTTCTCTAAAGAACAAGCCGCCATTCCCAATTGCTAGTTGAAAAATACTTCTTCCAGGATGGAGCATTGCACCGTTTGAGCTCTATAAAGTCCAGGCCGAAACCCAAACCAATCAGCATGTTTTAATTTTCGTTCGCCATCTTGAAAGGGCATTCTGTAGTTGGCTAAGAGCTTCGAATCCCTCGTGAAGTTAAGAAGCGGGGAGAGGAGAGGTGGAAGGACTGTCTTATCGCCCAATTCGTCGGACATGTGCCTAAACCGGCGGCTCTCCAGCAGTGGGCTACTAGTTTGTGGGGACGAGATGGTGTTGTTCGAGTCAAAGTTTGGCCCTCGTCTGATGGTGTTCCAATTTCCTTCGGCTGCTAATGGAAAATGGGTTTTCAAGTCTGGTCCGTGGCACTTTCAAGGTAATCCTGTCTACTTTAGAAAGTGGTTTCCTGGGATTCAACCTATCACCCCTGTTATAGAAACCTTGCCAATTTGGGTTAAGCTTTGGGGTATCCCTCTTGAGTACTATTCATTTGAGGGGCATGAATGGATTGCAAGTACTATTGGGGCTCCGCTCTTGATGGATCAGACAACTAGGGTTGGGGCTCAATTGGGTTTTGCTAAAGTTTGCGTTGATCTAGTTGCTGATTGTGGGTTTCCCGGATCAGTTCGTCTATACCCAGATGATGATCCGCCTTTTGAAATTGAGATAGAGTATCTTAATAAACCTTTGGTCTGTGATAGATGCGAGATTTTTGGACATGATTGTGATTGGCTGGCTAAGAGTGGAAAGAAATGGGTTCCTAAGTTGAAGACTGAAAATTAGCATAGGGTAGTTGATTCCCAGCTTGATACTGAAGCTTATGATAAGGGTAAGGAAGTGCATAGCTCTGTAGTTGATGATTCCTCTTAGTCCACTAAAGATGGTCAATCTGCTCTTCAAACTACAGGGAGTATATTTGCTGCAGTTGCCCCTGAGTCTAATGATGAGGGGAGTTCTCATTCTGCTCCTCAGACAATAGGGAGTACAGTGGCGACTTTTGCTGAGGCGGTAAAAGGGTCGTCAGTTCTATCTGGGAGCCCTGTTATCACTCAGCCAGTGATTGAGCAGTCTAATTCACCTATGGGGAGGTTAGCTACTCAGTCTACTCCTGATGATAATGAGATAAATCCCTGGATTATAGTTATGGGGAATTCAGGAAAGAAAAAACCTCATGTACCTCCTACCAAGAAGGGGGGGGGGGGAAGGGTGGCAAGAAGAAATGAAGGTTTTAGCTTGGAATACCAGGGGATTTAAGGACCCTGCAAAAAATAAAGTTGTTCAGCAACTAGTAAATAAATACAACATAGATATAGTGGGTATACTAGAGCCAAGAATTAGAGTAAGTGAGACAGATGCACTCATAAGCAAGAGGTTCCCTGGATGGGAGAAGAAAGTGTCATGTAACACAAATGGGTTGGGAAAGTTGTGGATTCTTTGGAAGCAGGATGTCCATATGAGGATTTTGGATAGTTCTGATCAGTTTGTTCATGCCTTGGTGAGCTCAGGGTCACCTTTTTTTGTTACGTTTGTTTATGCTTCTAATGAGGAGGCAGATAGAAAGAAGTTATAGAGTGATTTGGTTAAGTTAAGAGTAGGGCAGGTTCCTTGGGTTATTCTGGGGGACTTTAATGCCATTAATGGTCCTGAGGAGGCCTCAAATAACCCAGCTCCTAACAGTAGTATGGAAGACTTTAGAAATTGGCAGAATATGGCTGAAATTGTGGATCATAAAGCTTCAGGCCCTTGGTTTACTTGGATCAACAAGCAGCAGAGTAATCCCATTTCAAGGAGACTTGACAGAGCTTTCACTAACTTGCAATGACTTGATGTTATGAAGGATAGTGTTGTGGACCTATTAGATCCTTCAGTGTCAGACCACTGCCCCATTATTTTAAACACTGACAGTAAGATCAAATCTCTGCCTAAACCATTCAAGTTCTTTAAGTTTTGGACAACTCATCCAAAGTTCCTGGACCTGGTTAAAGAGGCTTGAGGTGCTGAGGTTGAGGGGTCTCCTCTTTTCAGAGTTTGTAAGAAGTTAAGAGTTCTAAAGAAGTTACTAAGAGAACTGAATAAGGAGGAGTTTTCTGATCTAAGGGAGCGGGTAAAGTTGAAAGAACAAGAACTACTAAGTGCTCAGGTTGCTGCTTTAGCTGACCCTTCTTCTGATTCTTTTGCTCGAGTTAAAGCTAGTGAAGTGGAGTTAACAGCTGTCAGGCAAGCGGAAGAATCATTCCTTAGGAAGAAGTCTAGGGATATTTGGCTTAAAGAAGGGGTTTCCAATTCCTCTTACTTTCATTGCTCAGTAAAAATTCGGAACCAGAGGAATACTATCAGATATCTCATCAATGAATCTGGGGAAAGAGTGGTTGACACAAAGAACATGAGTGAGGTGGCTATGAGATTTTATCAGAACCTGCTTGGCAACGCTGACCCTAGTGTGAAGGCCGAGTCAGTGGATTTCTCTAGGGGTCTGTTACAAAAGACTCTTCCTAGTAATCTTGCCACTTATTTATGTAGACCTGTTACATCAGAAGAGGTTAAAAAAGTGATGTTTGGGTTTAAAGGGGAGAAAAGTCTTGGACCAGATGGATACTAAGCTTGCTTTTGTCTCTCTGCCTGGAATATAGTGGGGGAAGAGATCACTGCTGCCATCAGCATTGTTTCACAGTCTCTGAGTTCCCTTTGGAGGTAAATTCTACCCTCTTAGCATTACTCCCTAAGACTAAGAACCCTGAGGAAATGAAAAACTTTAGAACAATATCATGTTGCAATATACTTTATAAATGTATTGCTAAGATCATTTCCTCAAGGCTCAGTGAATGTTTGCCTCATTTGATTAGTGAAAACCAAACTGCTTTCGTTAAAGGTAGAATCATTGGGGAGAATATCTTGTTTGCCCATGAAATGGTTCAAAAATATGGAAGGGAAAATATGTCATCTAGGTGTATGGTAAATGTGGATCTAATGAAAGCTTTTGATTCAGTGGACTGGAATTTCCTTACTATTGTTTTAGAAGCTATGAATCTACCTTTAAGATTCATTAAATGGGTTTCAATGTGTTTCACTACACCTAAGATCAGTGTTGGATTTAATGGAGGTGTAGTTGGTTATTTCTCTGCAAAGAAGGGTTTAAGACAAGGAGATCCCCTCTCCCCTTACATGTTTGCTGTAGCAATGGAAGTGTTCAGCTGTCTTATGAAAAAAGCAGTTAATGATAACAGGATGCCTTTTCACCCAATGTGCAAACGTGTAGGCTTAACCCACCTTTTGTTTGTTGATGATTTGTTGCTCTTTTCTGATGGGTCTAACTATGGCATTCAGTGTATCCAAGAGGTCCTTGAACAATTTAGAATTCTTTCAGGATTAGTTTCAAATCCAGCAAAATGTGAGCTCTATTGTTATGGGTTGCCTAGGGAATGGCAGGAGAGTATGGCTGCTAGAGCTGGATACCAGCTTGGTTCTCTTCCTGTTAGGTACTTAGGTATTCCTTTGATACCTGGAAAACTGACAATTAGTGTCTGTCGCCCTTTACTTGAAAAACTTGCTAAGAGGATACAGAATTGGGGGGTAAAAACCCTGAGCTATGCAGGTAGGCTTCAATTGGTTCAATCTGTCTTATACAGTATGGTCCAGTTTTGGATGGCTGTGTTCATTCTGCCTAAGAAAGTGATTGTTGACATTGAGAAGATGTGTAGTGATTTTCTGTGGGGAGTGGGTAAGGAAGGTAAAAAGAGAGCAGTGGTAGCCTGGGGGAAATTAACTCTCCCTAAAAGAGAGGGTGGATTGGGATTAAGGGATTTGAGACACATTTGGGACCTCCTTACAAAACAAAGGTCGCTTTGGGTCACATGGATATGGGAATACAGGTCTCATGGGTTGGACTTCTGGGCCTCAACGTGCAAAACTGGTTCTTGGATTTGGTTAAAGGTGCTCAAAATTAGGGGCTTGATTCAGAACAAGGTGACTGTGCAAGATGGTGAGGGGTCCTGGAATGGGAAGCTTCTAAAATTTTTTATACTAAGCTGATTTGGGAGGATCTAAGGCCTCAAAGTTCTGTTGTCCCTTGGTTTAAACTGGTCTGGAAAGCTCCTATTATTCCTCGAAACCAGTTTGTATGCTGGCTAATCATCAAATAGTACACATCTACTTGTGATAAGATGATAGAATGGGGTTTCCAAGGGATCACAGCTTGTGTATACTGCCAATGCAGGCTTGAATCCCATAACCATTTGTTTGCAGAATGTTGCAGGTATAAGGACCTATTCCAGGCGCTTTTCTACAGATTCTGTAGCCGTGTTTCTTCAAATTCCTGGTCTGCAGAACTCCTTTGGGCTATTAATTCCTTTCCAAAAGCTGCTCCTCATTCAAGGGCATGGAGGATGATCTGGCAATCTATGATAAGTAACATATGGAGAGTTAGGTGTTCTGCCAGGTTTGGAGGTTCTGTGTAGAGTCTTAGTGAAGCATATAAAATGATAAAGGAGGAAGTGCAGGTTGTGTGTGATGATGCTGAATTGAGTGATTTCTTTTGAGTGCATTGGGTCTTGCTGTTGCTACTCGTTCTTGGCTCCTAATAGATAGGTTATAGTTGATTTGAGTTGGTTTGAGTTGTTTGTTTTCCTCAGTGGCAGGGGGTGTTGCCACAAAAGTAACTTGGTTTTTTTATGATTAATAGATAAATGCCCATTCATCAAAAAATAAAATAAAAAACACGTATTAAGAAATAAAAAATAAATATACAATATACTTAAGTGAGATTAAAACAAACAAATATTAATCAGAAAGTCGTGGGGCCGCATTCGCAAAAAATGCTTTTAGGGTGTGTTTGGGTAGAAGGATTTGGTATTTCTAATTGTCAAATCATTTGTTTAGACATGAATAATATTTGATATTTTGATTTGTATAAAATTCACGGCGTGATTTCCAAATACATGTCTAGTGTATTACTTGTCAACTTCATATACTTTTTAACAACTAGGGATTGAAATTCCTCCTAACAAATTATTGTACCTGTTTGTAAAATTTCAAAAGTTTAGATAAGTTACCAAAACTTAATTTTACCACCAAAATTTTTATACCTTTTTGTAAAATTTTAGGTATTAAATTGTAAACAAAAATAAATTTAGATACCAAAATGTAATTTATCAAAACTCAAAGTAAGTGAAAAAAATTAAAATTAAAATTAAAATATTTAAAATCTAAAATTTTGAAAAATTAAAAATGAGTATTCAAACAATAGATTTAAATTATAGATATTTCAAATGCTAATATTTCAAATACGTGCATTTAAATATATTTCAAGTATATACATATATCCAAACGCAAACTTATATTTGCCTATTTTTGGCTCGGATTTTAGAAGCGCTTTTCGGCTTCAAAAGCTTAATCAGGGTTAAACATCTCTAAAAGCTCGGTTTTTGTAAAGTCGAAAAAGTACTTTTGTATAACATAAAAGCAGAAGCTCCGATTTGGAGCTTCTGCGAAAAGCTGTTGAAGATAAAAGATTATCATTATCATATTTAATTTTATTTAAGAAAATATAATTTTATTTCATTTATATCATTTTAAAAATAAAATAATATTATAAAATAATATTATTTAATATAAAAGAAATCTAACAAGATCCATTTTGACTACTTTTTATTGTTTAGAATTTTTATTCATAGTTTATATCAATATTCAAGAAGACACGATTAATCTCTCGCCTAGGCGCGAGTAATAGCTGGGCAGGAGGAAATCGCCTCGTCTAGTCTTGGGCGATTGATCTAGGCATGCTAAACAATTAATCTCCATGAAAACGCCAAAGCTGCGCGTAGGCGCTCGGAGACGTGTAGCCTTTTTGTGGAAACCCCAAACCCTATTCTATTCCCCATTTCTATTCGACCAGCCGCTCCCGCTCATCGACCAGCAGCGAGATCCCTCCTCATGGTTGGCGACTTGGGATGTTTGGGATTGTGGAAAAGGGTTGTATGTGTATATGAATGGATGAATAATGTGGAATATAGCTGATATTATATATATATATATGGCAAAGGCTAGCGTACGCCAGGGCGTACCTTAGTCTACCGTACGCCCGTTTGAGTTTTGCTATTTAGATCATGAATTAACAGAAGTTTTGGGCATGATACTATACTCTAACCACTAATGGATAAACCCCAATCCTTAGTTTTCTAACCCAAATCATGAGATTCGTTTAATCTTAAAATGAAAATCAACAATAATTTCGATGAATCAGAACCGTTGATTTTCATTTCAAGATTAAATGAATATTATGCTTTGTGTTAGTGAATTGCGGACTTAGGTTCACTCATTAGGGGTTAGGGTATAGTATCATGCCACAAACCCTGATTCATTCATTGTCTAAATAGCAAAACTCAACGGGCGTACGGTAGGCTAGGGTACGTGTATATATATATATATATATATATATATATATATATATATATATATATATATGGCAATGGCTAGCGTACACCTGGCGTACGCTGTATGCCTACGTTCACACTAATAAATTAATTATTTATAATTAAAGTTATATCTAATAATTATAACTACATGTACACTCATTAATTAATTACGTGGTACACTTTAGTCCCACAATAACATCCTTTTTTACAACTGAGAGTCCCACAATAACTTTCACCATTTGCTATATTTAAACAAATCATTTATGTATGCATTAAATGATTGAGAGAGAGCATCCATATCCTTCGATGCGGCTATGCTCTGTACTTCCTTCTTCAACATGAAATCCTTGGTTCTACTATGCTCTGTATTCTGTCATTTCTTCTTCTACTCTTTCATGTCGAAGAAAAAAAAATTCTTTGTATTTATAACTCAATTTGACCATCCCCAGAAAATTTCGATGGATTGAGATTTGAGAAAGTATGATGGTACGACCTTCGATTGATGGCAGGTGAATTCCCTTCTTTGTTTTGTACTTTGGTTCTCGGGTTTCATTATCAAATCCGGGAGAAAGGAAATCCGGCTTCTATTTATGCAAAGGAAGAACACGGCGGGAATCAATTTCCTAGGCCGATCAAGTTTTGAATTTCATTGTATTTAGATTACCCTATTTCACCATGTTTCTTAATCAAGCCTGAGTGATTAAATGGATCTCTTTTTGTTGATTGGTGCCTTATTTTGGTAATCATCGATCCATGGCGGAAGAGTTAATGTGTCTAATCGATTTCAATCTACCATTCTGCAACTGTCCGGTCAAAGCTTCGTGACCCGTCTGTTTCCTGGTGCATGATCTCCGCCAGTTCTATGAACGTCGGGTCTCGTCATCCCTCTTTGGGCAGTAGATCGAGGTTGAGTCCATCCAGCATCACCATTCATTGGCATATTCATGTTGTTGGGATCATCTTCAGGTTACTGGCTTTCAGTGGCCTATAATATTATATTGGATATTCATATGGTTGATTTAAGCAGTACATAATTATTTGGGACTAAATGGTATAGAAAATTGAATGAATAAGTGTAGTTGTAATTATAATTTTTTATGATTGACTTATAATTAATAATTAATTAAAAGATTTAACAAATGTGAACACGGGCGTACAGTGTACGCCAGCTATACGTTAGCCTAAACCATATATATATATATATATATATATATATATATATATATATATATATATATATGGTGGCTACTTCGGTGCACTCGCTTTTTTTGGTGCATTTAGTGCACTCACCTCTAAAAGTGGTCATAATACATTAAATTCAAAATTTAATGGGTAGCATTAGTCTCATATGATGATATAACACAGAATCACAACTAATCAACCCATTACCCTAACCTATTAACATTCAATTTTGAATCTAAACCCAAAATCCCAAATTGTAAACCCTAACCCTAAATTCCTAAACCCTGAATCATTCAAATTAAAGAGAATCTTGAATGATTTTTGTACAAATTCACGTGGTTCTTGTTCCTCTTACCACAAGGGATGATTGCCATCGTTTTCACATGAATCGCCTGCTCAGAATGACGATTATGAGGCGGGTGCATTCAATGCACCCAAAAAAGTGAGTGCACCGAAGACATAACCCAGGTGAAATCCAGGGTACCGCATACCTTGAGTATGAAAACACTATCTAGACCTCGAATTAGCAGGATTTATGGGCATGATATTATACCCTAACCCTTAATGAGTGAACCCTAGGTCCTAATTATCTAAATCATAAACTATAAACCGTAATATGGTGCATTATTTTTTTGCTTATATTTGGACGAATCGTAACCGTCGATTATTAATTCTAATTAAATTGATCTTGGGGTACAAGATTTAGAAAATTAAGACCTAGATTTTGATCTTTAAGAGTTAGATTATAGTACCATGTCCGAAAGATCAGTCAATTCAAGTTCTGGATAGCGTTTTCTTACTCAAGGTATGCGGTACCCCGGATTTCACCCTGGGTACCGTAGAACTCCCCATATATATATATATGATAGACCGTCATTTACACATGTTTTTACCCTCATACTTACACCGTTTGAGGTGTTGATTCTCGTGTTTTAGGCCGATTTCACGCTAGGTTGTGCTTGTTTGTGTTATTTCAGGTCCTAGTACGTGAATGAAGGCTTAGGAGCGAGTCTGGGGTCGATTGGACGCAGAACGGACGAAGGGCGAGCTGTTTGGGGAGTGCACAGGCAGACCAGGAGGCTGCACGGCCGTGCACTTGAGCCATTTGGCTGTGCACCTCATGTCGAGGCCATGCACGGGCAGGCTTGAAGCTTGCACGGCCGTGCGCCTGGCCGTGCAAGGTGGATGAAGGCCGAATAATTGATACGGTGCGTTTTGAGGGTGCACGGCCAGAATGGTGATGTGCACGGCCGTGCACCTGGCCGTGCAACTCGGGAAAGTCGGTTTTAAAGCCTAATTCGAGCCAAAAGTGTGAGAATCGTGTTTTCAGAGCAAAAAACAGAGCCCTAGAGAGAGAAAGTGCGAAGAACTCATCCTAGAAGCCGTCTAAGAGCTGGATTTCATCGAATCGAGCTTAGAGATCGTCATAGGAGTGGAAATCATCGTCCCGGAGCAGATTATCCTCATCGTTATGAGTATGACTAATCCGATTCTTGTTTTCTCTTCTCTCTCTATGGAGTAGAACCCTTCTCTCACTTGGGTATGAAGAACCCTAGTTCCTTGTGTTAGGGATTTGATTGTAATGACTTGGGATGATATTACTGCTTGATTTTAATCGAATGACGCATGTTTCATGAATTGATTTGAGTCTGATCAGCTTGTCTCAATTTCTGCTTCAACCTGAGATAGATAGAATCTGATTAGGTTGTTAGAGCCTCTTCATTCGATAGTAGGAGATTGGCTATACGAGAGTTAGCCAGTTGACTGCTTTGTACTGGTGTTCTTGGCGCCAGTAGTGGAGTTCTGTGTTCATAGCCTCAGCTTTCTATCCCGGTGAAGACCAGTCGTCTGCCGGGTAGTTAGACTGAGAGGGCTTGGTCAGCTTAAGAGATTCCAAGCTACTGTCGGATCTTCCGCAGTCTAATCAACAGTAAATCAACCCAGGGAATTGCAATTGAACCTAACTAAGGGGCTAGGGGGACTCAATCCCGAGTGACTCTTGCCTGCTTTAGAAACCCGAACAATTTACTGCTTTCTTGTTGCTTTTACTTTTTACAACAATCACTCGACTTAGTTTGCTAGATAATAGAGAATCACGGAGTAAGCAGTAGATCTAGACCCCGGGTTGATAATTAAACTTGCCTATACTGCAGTCCCTTTCATTGGTTACACTTGGCCATTGTTAGGTGTTGTGTTTTAGCGTGTCAAGTTTTTGGCGCCGTTGCCGGGGAACCCTCTAGGTTATTGGGGAAACAGTGAGAATTTGTTGCTCTAGCTTTTATTTACTGCATTTTATCTCTTCCACCTGTGTGCCTTCACGGGTTGCTTCTGCTGATTGTGTGCAGGTAGTGCATGACCCATAGCCAGTCGGGAGATCTACTACCACTTGACCAGGAGCTTGAACGAACCTGCAGGAACTCCAAGCGGGTTCTAAAGGCGCGACTGGCTACGGAGAAGGCGCTGTCACAGCTACAGATCGGAGAAGAAGAAGAAGGCGAGATGGGTGATCCGCAGAACAACAATGTGATCCCCGGGGAGCAGACCATGGGATCCTACTGGACCGCTAGGGCTGCGGACATGAGGTCACCTATTCAACACCCTCAGGTCCCAGCCAACAACTTTGAGGTGAGCACCTCCGTGATCACCATGCTGCGCGGTTCAATAGTGTTCCGTGGTAAGGAGGGAGAGTGCCCTCGATCACACCTCAGGCGATTCCACGAGCTCATCGATGGAATCAAGATCAACGGGGTCCCAGCAGATGCCATCCAGCTGCGGTACTTCCCTTTCACTCTAGAGGGGCAGGCCAAGGAGTGGCTAGACACTCGACCTCCGGGCTCCATCACCACGTTCGCCAACCTGGCGGACAAGTTCCTCACCCGCTACCATCCTCCATCCAAGACTGCTGATCTCCAGAAGCAGATTACACACTTTTCCCAGGATGAGGATGAGACCATCAGGGATGCATGGGAGAGGTACAACAGTCTTTTCCTCAGGTGTCCCAATCATGGTTTCAACGATGCGTTCAAGGTGGGCACCTTCTATCACGCCCTCTTCCCGGAGGACAAGCAGCTGATCGATTCGGTTTGTGGCGGGAACATGCTGACCAAAACCCCGCCACAGCTGAATCAACTCTTTGAAGAGATGGCGGAGAATGGTTATGATTGGGGCACTGCCAGGAGATCGAGGAGAGCACCAGGCCGGGGTGTGCATGCTGTGGGCACCCAGTCATCTGATTTGGTGCAGGTAGTATCGAAGCTGGTCTCAGCTATCGATCGTTCCGGGATGATTCCAGGGACCGGACAGCAGCAGGCGATGCTCTGCCAGTGGTGCGAGAGCACCCATCATATGGTGGAAGACTGCCAGGCGATGAAGGAATCGACCACACCCCAGGAGCAGGTGAACTTCATCAACAATGTCAGGCGCAATGACCCCTACAGCAACACGTACAATGAGGGGTGGCGCCAGCATCCTAACTTCTCCTGGGCTGGGCCAAATCCCAGACCACCAGCTCCACAGGGACCACCGGGCTTCCAGAGGCCACCATATCAGCCCAGACAGGGGCAATTCCAGCAACCAGGTGCAGCCCCTGCTGCCCCAGTGCAGAATGATCAGATGGCTGAACTGCGGGACTTGGTGGGTTCTCTCGCCAGTGTTAGTGCTCAGAAATTCAACACCTTTGAGCAGTTCATGGAGAAGGCCTCGGGTCAACTCCTGGCTCTGGAAGCTGGTCAGAGGAATACACAGGCTGTTTTGCAGGATATCCAGACCCAGCTGGGGAGCGTGGCCCAGTCAGTGGCTCAAAGGGCTCCTGGTACTCTACCAGCGCAGACCATTCCTCACCCGCCGACCCCGAATGAGCGCTGCAATGCCATCATGACCAGGAGTGGCAAGATGACTGTTGATCCCCCTGCTCGGGAACCGGAGAGAGAAAGCCCTGTTGCAGCATCTCCAGCGGTTGAACAGGAAGTTGAGAAGGAGGTTGAGGTGCCTGCACCTAAACCGCAACCAGTAGTGAAGGAGTATGTCCCTAAACTCCCTTTCCCTACTCGGTTGCACAGAGACAGGCTGGAGACAGAGTTCGAGAACTTCATGGAAATGCTTAAGAAGCTGAATGTCCAAGTGCCCTTCCTGGAGGCACTATCGCAAATGCCGAAGTATGCGAAGTTTTTGAAGGAGCTTCTCTCAAAGAAGCAGAAGCTGAGTGAGCTGGCCACTGTGGAGCTCAGCGAGGAGTGCTCGGCTATTCTGCAGAACAAGCTTCCGCAGAAGAAAAAGGACCCAGGTAGTTTCACTATCCCGTGCTCTATTGGTAAATTGCATGTAGAGAAGTCCTTGGCGGATTTAGGTGCTAGTATCAATGTTATTCCATACAAATTGTTCATGAAACTAGGCCTAGGTGAACCCCGTGCTACTAGGATGACCCTTCAATTAGCTGACAGATCGGTAGTGCATCCTAGGGGTATAGTGGAAGACCTTCTGGTCAAGGTTGGCAAATTCACATATCCTGTGGATTTTGTTATCCTGGACATCAGTGAGGACACAGAAGTGCCTCTTATACTGGGAAGGCCTTTCCTGGCCACCGCCAAGGCTCTCATAGATGTGCATGATGGGACCTTAGTTTTGAGAGATGGCGAGGAGCGAATAACGTTTTCTGTTGCTGATACTATACCTGCTTCGCTACCTCTGCATGCTGTATCTCACCAGGAGCACGAGTCTGTCGTGTATCCTTCTGTGCTGCCTATTTTGCAGGAACCGCCTCCCACACCTTCGCCGCCACTCCGGACCACCCCGTCATCCAAAGAACAGATCAAGGAGGAGTGGCGGCCGAAACTGCAGGCAGCTAAGCCTGCTCGCAAGAAAGCCGGAGACCACTATGAGCTGGTCCCGCCCCCACTTTGGCCATCCGAGTATTCACTCGCTTGCATCCTGCCGGATGGCCAAGTCGAGCTGGCAAATGCAGGTGGCCACATTCGCCGCGTCCATGGCCACCAGTTGAAGCTGTACCTCAAGAGCGATGTGGATCCGCTCTTGAAGGCACCTGATCCTACACTTCCCTGAGCATCCATACTGGCGTCCAGCTAAAAGACGGTAAAGAAGCGCTTGTGGGGAGGCAACCCCACCGAGGTTTGCATTTTCTTACTCTTTTTCCTTTGATTTTGTGTGTTTTTGAGTCTTGAGACGTTGATCCGGAGTTACGTGTCGTTTTTGAGTGAAAACAGGTTGATTTCGGGACCCCGGCAAGGTGCACGGCCAGAAAATCAACTTGCACGGCCGTGCGCCTAGCCTGGCCTGGCCGTGCGAGCTCTCGGCCAGGAGTGCACGGCCAAAAGCGCGTTGTGCACGGCCGTGCAGCACCCTCGGTCAGGCCGTGCAGCCTTGCACGGGCAACTTGAAGCCTCGCACGGCCGTGCGGATACCACCCCTTGGCCGTGCGAGCTCTCGGCGTTAGTTGCACGGCCAAATGTGCCTTGTGCACGGCCGTGCAAAACCCTCGGCCAGGCCGTGTCGGCCTGCACGGGCAAAAAGCCAAGGTGCACGGTCGTGCGCCTCTGCCCGTGCAGCCGAGGCACGGGCTATATAAATGGCCGTGCACGGCCATTGTGGTCAGAAAACCAAATTTCTTCGCCGGAAACCATTGTTAGGTGTTCTTACCCGGTAACATCGTTCCCCTTATCTTTCCCTCTACTCCATTGAGGGCAATGTCGTGCTTAAGTGTGGGGGGATGTTTTGTATCGGTTGGAGTATTTTTGATGGTGCTTGGAGCCTAGTCCACTGTCCGAATCTTACGATTTGAGGGCTCCAAGTACTGCTGTTTGATCATATTGGCACTGTGTTTTGATGGATGAATTGATTGGTTTTCGGATTAATGCATGACAACCTGTTTGCGACTAGGACAACCTATGATGAGGACTGAGATGTGCAGTAGAACGATGTAGGGGTTCAGTTTTTCAACTGTTTGCTTGCCAACTGTGACTTGATCTGACTTGATCTGATTACTTGTTCTTGACAATCGTTTATGCATCTAGTTCAGGGTATCAGAATGTGAGATAGAGCATATAGGTAGCCATGTGAGATTTGAGCCTGCTCGTTTCTTTCTTGTGCGATAGATCCCTCTTCCATGATGTGTAGCATTCACGTTGTCACTAGCTAAGATGATGGGGGTATAGGATTAGCCCACGCCCAAAACTGACTGTCCTGATGTGTCATACCCCCTAGTCAGCCCCTTTGAGCCGTGTGTTATCCTTTCTTTTGGTCTATAATGAAAAAATCACCCTTGTTGCATCTTTTAGAAGGTTCCACAGAGTGGTTTTTACATATTCTCTGCTGTTTCTGCTAAAGTCTATGTGAGTGTTGGAGGTAGTGCTTAAAAGTTGGGCAGGTGTTTGAAATTTATGCAGAAGTGGTGGCTCTCTTAAGAAATGAAAAGAAAAATAAAAGAAAAACAAAGAAAAAAATTGAAAGCAAAAGAGAGCCACTACCAAAAATCTGAATAATGCCCAGTAAGTAGTGTTTCTTAGCAGTCTGGCTTGGAAATGCTGATGTTTATGCCTCCTTCGCTCTTGGGCTCTTAAGATATTGAGTAATGCAGGATAGCAGAAAGAAAATATCGGGTTGTTGACTGTGTTTGTGTGTTTGGGAAATGTGGAACCTTTTGCTATGAATTCTTCCACCACCTAAAAGGCCTTTTCCCCATGTCCAAGACCCTAGCCAGTCATTTGAACCTGTGTCTAAGACCTCCTGATTAGTTAGTGGTGACACCCCATATGTGAACTCTAGCATTTAGAGGCTGCCATCATAGTGAAGAGATGATAGGTATTGAGAGAAATAGCATGCGCATCTTTCGCATCAAATTGTCCTGACCCCAACTTGGTCGAGAGTGAGTGATTCATTTTCATTTTCTATATGCTCTTGTACCCCGGTGAGGACCTAGATTGCTCGGTCTCTATTCTGATGTCTTGAGTTGGATGCATGAGTTGACTGTTTTGAGTAAGTGGTTGAATTAAGTCTAGGTTGGCCAGTGAACAGACGGGAGACACTTCCTTTACTCGCATTTGCTGCACTCTGAATGTCCTTTGTGGTGGTTGTCCAGGTTGTTAGTGAGGTTGTGCATGTATTGATGTTTGAGAACCAGTGCGATTCACGTGTTTTGGTGCCTTTATGACTTGTCCCCAATGTTGGTTGAATTGAAATATGTAAGCTATTACCTAGTGTCTGACTTGGTTGCCTTGGGGACAAGCAAACGGTTTAAGTGTGGGGGAGTTTGATAGACCGTCATTTACACATGTTTTTACCCTCATACTTACACCGTTTGAGGTGTTGATTCTCGTGTTTTAGGCCGATTTCACGCTAGGTTGTGCTTGTTTGTGTTATTTCAGGTCCTAGTACGTGAATGAAGGCTTGGGAGCGAGTCTGGGGTCGATTGGACGCAGAACGGACGAAGGGCGAGCTGTTTGGGGAGTGCACGGGCAGACCAGGAGGCTGCACGGCCGTGCACTTGAGCCATTTGGCCGTGCACCTCATGTCGAGGCCATGCACGGGCAGGCTTGAAGCTTGCATGGTCGTGCGCCTGGCCGTGCAAGGTGGATGAAGGCCGAATAATTGATACGGTGCGTTTTGAGGGTGCACGGCCAGAATGGTGATGTGCACGGCCGTGCACCTGGCCGTGCAACTCGGGAAAGTCGGTTTTAAAGCCTAATTCGAGCCAAAAGTGAGAGAATCGTGTTTTCAGAGCAAAAAACAGAGCCCTAGAGAGAGAAAGTGCGAAGAACTCATCCTAGAAGCCGTCTAAGAGCTGGATTTCATCGAATCGAGCTTGGAGATCGTCATAGGAGTGGAAATCATCGTCCCGGAGCAGATTATCCTCATCGTTATGAGTATGACTAATCCGATTCTTGTTTTCTCTTCTCTCTCTATGGAGTAGAACCCTTCTCTCACTTGGGTATGAAGAACCCTAGTTCCTTGTGTTAGGGATTTGATTGTAATGACTTGGGATGATATTACTGCTTGATTTTAATCGAATGACGCATGTTTCATGAATTGATTTGAGTCTGATCAGCTTGTCTCAATTTCTGCTTCAACCTGAGATAGATAGAATCTGATTAGGTTGTTAGAGCCTCTTCATTCGATAGTAGGAGATTGGCTATACGAGAGTTAGCCAGTTGACTGCTTTGTACTGGTGTTCTTGGCGCCAATAGTGGAGTTCTGTGTTCATAGCCTCAGCTTTCTATCCCGGTGAAGACTAGTCGTCTGCCGGGTAGTTAGACTGAGAGGGCTTGGTCAGCTTAAGAGATTCCAAGCTACTGTCGGATCTTCCGCAGTCTAATCAACAGTAAATCAACCCAGGGAATTGCAATTGAACCTAACTAAGGGGCTAGGGGGACTCAATCCCGAGTGACTCTTGCCTGCTTTAGAAACCCGAACAATTTACTGCTTTCTTGTTGCTTTTACTTTTTACAACAATCACTCGACTTAGTTTGCTAGATAATAGAGAATCACGGAGTAAGCAGTAGATCTAGACCCCGGGTTGATAATTAAACTTGCCTATACTGCAGTCCCTTTCATTGGTTACACTTGGCCATTGTTAGGTGTTGGGTCAGACTGGCGTACGTGAGACGTATACTATACGTCAGGTACTACTAGTGAGATATCTCTATCTAGACCATGAATTAAATCGAGAATGGGTTATGATAATATACCCTAACCTCTAATGGATAAACTCCAGGCACCGATTTTCTAAACCCCAACCCGATGTTTGATTTAATGAAAAACAAAAACTGGTCGTTGAGATTGGCCGGAGCTCATCTAAGTACATCTAACGGCTAGATTACCTGCTGTATACTATACATAAGTATATATATATATATATATCTACGTTTAATCTCTCCTAGGCAACGACTAATCGGCCTGGGTGCTGTGCAGTGCCTCCTCGTCTAGATAGCGCCTAGTGTATTCTTGAACTTTTTTATAATTAAATCAAAATGGCATTAAGAACGGGAAAACCTTTAGCAAACCGCTAAGGCTCCTCTCAGCACAAATTGTTTGTACAAAAAAGCTTCCAGCACAAAGAAGAAACTAACAAAAACAACTACCCCAGCCCCCTCGACTCTAAACAGCATAATAGAGCCGGATCTAACTGGCACCGAAAACTAAGAATCCTTTTCGCCTTAAGACAAAGCTGAACCGGATCCCTGGCACTTCTTTCTTCATACATTCTGGAACAACGTTCCTGCCACACAAGGCTTAACACAACGCACCATATCATTCTATTCAAACTAGCTTCAGCTCCTTTACCCTGCCATTTAGCCACACACCAATGTAACACTGACTGCCAATCACCTAACTCAGGAGGGCCTGCATACTTCAAAAGAGAGGACAGCATATATCTAACATATGAACAACTCACAAACAAGTGGGATCTTGTTTCATAGCCCCCTGGACAAAGGAAACAGAGACCCGAAAGTTGTTTCCCCCACTCAATCAACTTATCCTGCAATTTCAATCTGTCATGTATAATAAGCCGTAGTATAAACCCATGTCGAGGCACAATGTGCTTCCCCCAGACAAATTCAACCCATGGGACAATGCTTCCATGTTGTCTTACCGAGTTCCAGACTTTACTAACCGAGTAGACCTTCATTACATCACCATCCCATGTCAGAGTATCCCCAGTCTGCAAAATGAATGGTCTAGCCAGTTCACGACACTTCAAAATTCGCCTCCAAATCCAAGAAGCAGCAGCTGAATCTTTAATGTCCCAAATAGAGGACTGTTTCACTCTGTAACGCAGAATCCAGGCAACCCAGATTGAGCCCTCCTCAGCAAGAATGGCCCAAAAATGTCGAAGTACACACTTTGTTCCAGAGCGTAAAATCACGAATGCCTAGACCTCCTTCCGTTTTTGGACGAGCAAGGAATTTCCAGGACGTGACTGCTTCCTTCCGAACAGAGGAGTCATCAACGTCCCACAAGAACTTGTTGCACACAGATTCAACTTCCTTAATAGCATATTGAGGCAACAGAAAAACACTCATCCAGAACTGTAATGTACTAGTCAAAACCGAAGAAATTAATTGAAGCCTACCAGCAAAACTCAGTGTTTTTGCTCTCCAACTCCGAACTCTGGTAGTGATCTTTTCCACTAACACTCTACAGTCAGCTCGAGTGAGCTTCCTCGTGATTAAGGGAACTCCAAGATAACGAACAGGGAGCTGCCCCAATGGAAACTTAGAGATAGAAGATATCAATAGCTGCTCCTCCCCAGAAATCCCCCCACAGAATAATTGACATTTCTCTAGGTTTCACTTTAAACCCGAAACAACATAGAATGCATCCAGAACGCGACATATACCAGCCACACCATGCACAGATCCATTAGTAAAAACCAGCAAATCATCGGCAAAACATAAGTGTGTTATAGCTAATGGTTTACAACGAGGATGGTAAGGGACTTGGTTCTGTTTCACTGCTAACTTCAGCATAGCATCTAAGACTTCCATGGCCACTGTAAACAAGTAAGGGGATAATGGATCCCCTTGACGAAGCCCACGCTTCATTACAAACACACCACAGAACCACCATTCAAGCCTACACTGATCTTTGAGCAACAGACACATGCTTTTAACCAACTTATGAATTAAGCAGGAAACCCCATTACTTCAAGAACAGTAAATAAAAATGACCAATCGGCCGAATCAAACGCCTTCATAATGTTGATTTTTATAGCACAACGAGGAGTAACATTCTTTCGGTGATAATCCTTAACCAATTCAGAAGCTAATAGAACATTATCACAGATTGAACGACCTTTGATAAAAGCAGATTGAGAAGTAGATATAACATAAGGTAAGGCTGTTGCTAACCTGTTGGCCAAAATCTTAGAGATCCCTTTATAGATTGTATTACAGCATGAGATTGGCCTGAAATCCTTCATACACTCTGCACTAGGGACCTTGGCAACCAGAGTGAAAAGAGTAGAGTACAGAATAGGAGGCATTATGCCTGACTGGAAAAACTCCTTAGAAACTTCCACCACCAAATCACCAATTAGCCCCCAATGGAGACGATAGAATTCAGATGGAAATCCATCTGGCCCAAGGGCTTTGTCCTTACCAAGCCTTTTAAACACTTGCCAGATCTCCTCCCTAGTAACTGGAGCAACCAGAGATAAAGACTCCTCAGCTGAAATCTTCTTGAGAGACAACTGCTCATAAAAACTAGAAGGCTGCATCATCACATCAGAATTGGCCTCCCCTATTAACTGCCTATAGAACTCAACAGCTACTTTCCCCATTTCCTTTATATCTGATACTTCCTGCCTTGTGAGTTTATAAGACGAGTTATTTGCTGCCTGTGAGTGTGAACCTTTACAGAACGATGAAAGAACGAAGTGTTCATATCACCCTCTTGAACCCCTCTCATTCTGGCTTTTTGCTTATAAAAACTTTCCTCGACCCTTTGCAGCTCATGGCATTTCATAGCAAGCCCCTTTTCCTCCTCCACCAATCCCTAAGTTGGGTTGCATAGAAGTAACATTTGCAACTGCTCCAATTCCTGCTCAATGACACGAACCTTAGAGGAGATGTCAGAATAGACCTCTCTATTTAGCTTCTTAAGCTTCAACTTCACCTGCCTCAACTTCCCATAGAAAATTTAGTATGGACGACCCTTGACAATAGTATTCCAAGCTTCTGATACCAAATCAAAGTAAGAAGGGTGACTAGACTAGAACTTAAAATACTTGAACGGTTTTGGCATACTGTCTATTTGAGGCATAACTTGCAACAGCAAACCACAGTGATCAGATACCCCAGGGGTCATAGTAATAGCAGTACTAGCTGCAAATACTGAAAGCCAAGCCTCATTAATGAAGATCCGATCCAACCTCTTAGCTATTGGATTTTCTTTTTGCTTATTCCACCATGTAAACCAAGCTCCCATGACCTTATGATCCTCCAATTTCATCTCATTAACCCAGGCCTGAAACTCTACCATACTGGAACTCATACATCTAGATTTGAGGTCTCCCTTGGAGATAAAACAGCATTAAAATCTCTCAATCATTTTACATAACCTCTCATATTAAAAATCACTAATAATAGTTTTTCACTTAAATACTCAACTTTTTTTTCTTTTTT
Organism: Linum tenue; assembly: GCA_946122785.1. Taxonomy (NCBI): domain Eukaryota; kingdom Viridiplantae; phylum Streptophyta; class Magnoliopsida; order Malpighiales; family Linaceae; genus Linum; species Linum tenue. Next base: position 16,668,989 of record CAMGYJ010000010.1, on the reverse strand, counting down.
TTTTTTGAAAAAGTACTTCTTTAAAAGCACCCGTCATAAGTTGATTCTGTGGCGGGTCAAACTAAGCAATTATTTAGAGTGGACTGTTTGGGCTCTGTAAAATCTGGGCCGAAGCCAAACCAATGAAGCCTGCTTCAATCTCCGTCGTTTTCACGAAAGGGCGCCGAGAAGCGAAATTTCGATTTTTTCCCCAGCAAAACTCTGGACAGTTCAGACTAAAGCTGCAGGAAGAAGTGAAGAGAAGAAAGGGCGAATTGGCAATGCAAATTCGGAGATGAGCTCTAAAGAGAACTGTAGGAATGAACTTCGAACTGCGATTCGCCAACTCAGCGATCGTTGTCTTCACCCTGCGGCGAAATGGTAGTCCTCCTCTTCATTCTCAGTCTAAAACCCTAAAAAGCTTGGAACTTCCCCTTTTCTTCTTGTTTTCCTTCCTTCTAATGTCTAGCTAAGCCTTTTGGTTTCCTGGGCATTGAATTGCTTGGTTGGTGGACAGGGCAGCTGAGCAGCTTGTAGGAATTGAGCAAGACCCGGCTAAGTTCACGCCTGCAAACACCAGATTCCAGCGAGGAAGCTCGAGCATCAGACGGAGATTTCGAACTAATGAGATAGCTTCCGCCACGCCTCTCACGCCGCTTGCCGGTGTTTCATATGTTTCCACTCCAGTAATGGAAGAAGACGAGGCAGTGGATAACGATTTCTACCTTCTGGGAAAAACCTACTTCGACTGCCGGGAGTATAGACGGGCTGCCCATGCTCTCCGAGACCAAACTGCGAAGAAATCAGTTTTCTTGCGTAATTATGCTCTTTTCCTCGTAAGATGCTGTTCTTTGTCTTGTCGATTGGCTTTGTGCGCTCACTTTGTGGCTTCCTGGAATCTGTTGCAACAGTTTCGATTGGTCATGATCTATAGATACTCTTCTAAGAATTTACTTTCCTTTCAGTTGTCTGGTTTGGTAGTTTCTTGGGTTCTACTACTTGGTTTAGTGGTCTTCATTTCATGTGAATGCTATTTTTCAACGTTTGCATTTTACTTGCTTCACAATGTTTTCCTTCAACTAATATCTTGTATTGTTCCCCTTTTACAAAAAAAATTCTGGACTTGAAGGCCGGAGAAAAGCGCAAAGAAGAAGAATCAATTGAACTAACAGGGCTGGGAAACAGTGAACCCACGAACTGTGAGCTGATCACCATTGAAAGGGAATTATCAACCCTTCGGAAGAATGGCACGATCGATCCATTTGGGTTGTACTTGTATGGTCTTGTGCTCAAAGAGAAAGGTAACCAGAATCTTGCTCGAATGGTGCTTGTGGAATCTGTGAACTGTTACCCTTGGAACTGGAGTGCCTGGTCAGAGCTACAAGCACTATGTTCAACTCCTGAGATCTTGAATGGTCTCAACCTCAGTAATCACTGGATGAAGGACTTCTTCCTTGCCAGTGCTTACCAAGAGCTCAAAATGCACAATGAATCCCTGGTCAAATATGAATATCTACAAGGAACTTTCAGTTTCAGTAACTATGTTCAAGCTCAAATTGCTCAAGTGCAGTATAGTTTAAGGGAATTTGAACAAGTCGAGGTGATATTTGAAGAATTATTGCGAAACGATCCCTATAGAGTGGAAGATATGGATATGTACTCCAATGTGCTGTATGCAAAAGAGTGTTTCTCAGCCCTAAGTTATCTTGCTCATAGGGTATTCATGACGGATAAGTATCGCCCTGAATCTTGTTGCATTATTGCCAATTACTACAGCTTAAAGGGGCAGCATGAGAAAGCAGTCACCTACTTTAGAAGGGCACTGAAGTTGAACAAAAACTATCTTACTGCTTGGACGCTTATGGGGCATGAGTATGTCGAAATGAAAAACACCCCAGCTGCTGTTGATGCCTACAGAAGGGCAGTGGACATCAACCCCCGTGATTATCGAGCTTGGTATGGTCTAGGGCAAGCATACGAGGTGATGGGAATGCCTTTCTATGCCCTTCACTATTTCAAGAAGTCGGTCTTCTTGCAGGCGAATGATGCCCGGCTGTGGATAGCCATGGCCCAGTGCTATGAAACAGAGCAGCTCCAGATGCTGGAGGAAGCAATCAAGTGTTATAAGAGAGCTGCAAGCTGTGGTGACAAGGAAGCCATTGCCTTGCAGCAGTTGGCCAAGCTGCACCGTGAACTTGGCCGGTTTGAAGAAGCGGCCTTTTACTACAAGAAGGATTTGGAGAGGATGGAAGCTGAGGAGAGGGAAGCTCAGAATATGGTCGAAGCACTGTCGTTTCTTGCTGAGCATTGTAGAGAAATGAAGAGATATGAAGAAGCAGAGGTGTACTGTGCTCGTCTTATGGATTATGGTGGCCCGGTAAGTTTTTACTCATTTATTCTATAGATCTTACAGTGGATTGGCCAAAGAAGCCAACTCTGTTTTACAAAGATCATGAAGATGATGGATGTGAGTGCTTGTCTTCTTTGCACCATTGCAGGAGAAAGAAACAGCGAAGAACATACTGAGAGGAATAAGGGGTGACACCAGTTTGCCATCAATGGATGTTGACCATTTCCGTCCTTGATCTTTGTCTCTCTTGGATTGACAAGCCGAATCGAAATGTTTTGCTCTTCTGGAATCCAGTACTTTTGCCATTTGTATCTACCATTCAAAAATTTCAATGTCAATGTCTGATGCTGGCCTGTTTGATGTATCACTATCATGTCCATTCATGATAGATTGGTATAGAAGCATCATATTTCCTTGAAACATAGTCACACACCGTTGGTCCTAGTTTTGCTATATCCTTCCTGCATTTACACATTAATTGGTCAAACTCATAATTTTTATGACAAATAGCTAAGGTTTGGTTCAATGTATTTGTAAATAGTTACTGTTTATCTCAACTTCATGTTATGCTTCTGATTTATCACATCTTCAAAACGAAAGAAGGGTATTTGATTTCATCATTTCCTGTGTATCTAACATTGATCATCTTGGCGCATTTCACAATAGTTCAATACATCTAAACCCATCAATCCTGTACTTCTGCAAACGCCATTCTCAAATCCACAGATACCACATCCCACAAAGTAGGTTTCGGTTCTCCAGATTTCGAGCGGCCTTCAGACGAGCAAGGACAACTTACAGGCGCAAGTTTCGTCTCTCATAGGCAACGTCATCAAAATCTTAAAATGTGATTTTGACAACATTGCTCACCAGTCTGCATTTCCCAAGGGATCTAAACTAATATTTGCATTCACAAGCATAACATCGAGAACACGCACGAGCATAGCCATTGTCAAAACTCAAAAAAAAAAAAAAAGCGCTGGAATAGACCCCATGGAACGAGCATCACATAATCACAGCACAAAGAGATAGGTCAAAGTTGCATCCATGCAGTGAATCCAGAACCAGTTGTTATTTTCTGAGTTTGAATATGTGCGTCCAGTAAACTGCAACACCAATGTTTCCATCACAAGAATAGAGTCCTCCACCGCATTCCATTTCTTTTGTATTAGAACAGCTTGGGGACAAAACAATGTAGTTTTTCCCATTTCATTTGGGGTCGGAGAAGAAGCTGTTGAGTTTGGGCATGATCTCAGGCGCCCTGTCCCGCACGAACCTCCTAAGGGCATGCTGCGAGTACCTCTCTCCCTCCGCAAAGTTCTCCAGTACTCCCGCTGCCCTGTTATCCTTCTTCACCCTGCCAACACAAACAAGAAGAAGAAGAAGAAGAAGAAGAGACCCCAAATCAAAACAAGCCAAGAAACAGTGGAAACAGCAGGACTCTGAGAATGGATTTTCCATCACGTTAGGAAAAATAGACGTCGACTAAGAAGAGTGAGGCTATGTCAACAATATGTCTACAGCTATAGCCTAGCAGCGTTACTAGTGCGGAAAAGAGGTTGACCTCACCTGACTTCAGGATTGCCGGAGATGTTGCGAATCAGCTGAAAGGCGCAGATCCCTACAGCAACTCCCGTCGCGGCGAACAGAGGATAAACCTGCCCCAAAACCCAATCACCACAACAACATTACTAACGCCATGAGTACTAGTCCAGATCTAACATTCTTTCTACCTACTACTACTACTCTTGTTCTGTTTTCCTTTGCTAGCTGAGAAAGAGAGAGAGCGCGCGATAGAAAAAGCTCCAGGATCTGAAAGATAATTACCTCAGGCCTCAACCACCGATTGCCGCCGCCCATCCCGCAGATCGTCGGAAGAAATGGAGGTTGAAGACTTGAAAAGCTGGCTGTGGCTGGGGACGGCAGAGAGAAATGCCGAGAAAGAGACTTCAACTTGACAAGGTGGAATTGGGAAATGGTAGGAACTGATTGGCCCGCTTTGCGATAATAAAATATTGAATACGTCACTGTTGGCGATTAGGTTACCAATAAGACGTTGCCACCTGCCACGTAGTAAGCCCGCGCTAATCTCAAGGTGCAGTGAATGTAAATGGCTTGCCCTCATGTCTGAATTTACGGTTCAGATGCATCACGGCTAAATTGCAAGTTTATCACTTGAATGTTTTAAAAAGTTCACGTTTGTCATTAAAATTAATTTATTTCATTTAAAATTACTCAAATTAGTTTATCAGTTCAAGTTTGGTCACTCTTCGTTAACTTTTTCTAATGTGACAGTCAACTCTAACCGTTAAATGTATGACGAGGTCATTTAAAAATAATAAAATAATAATCTTAATCATTTAAATATTCCATCACACTTTTACAATTCATTAAAAAATAATTGTAAGACTTAACATTTTTAAACCCAAAAAAAAAAAAAACTAGATGCGCAAGCAAGATGAAATCCCCAAACCTCCCCTTCAAGTTCCTACCGCCGCCGGTCACGCCACCGACACAGTCCTCTCCATCCTTTGGACGCTTCCTTCTCTTTGTGTGTCGCTGAATTCGTTGGCGGGGAAGATCTCCTTCTATCCCTGCTTCCGTCGTTGGGAGACAACTCGCTGCCCGCCCTCTGTTTTGAGGTTCTCGATTTGCTCTGGAAAAACACAACAAAGAGAGACGACTACTGAAGCTAAATCTCAGCTTTCTTCTCGTTGCATGTGGGAAATATGATCAGATTCAACCCCTTCTGTCCTCGACTAGAAGGGAAGCAGTCATCGGCCTTCATTCTCGTCGGCGATGGAAACGGTTGGAACGATAAAGAAAATCACCCCGACGTTAATTGGTCATTCAAGAACGGCAAATCTATGCAAATCGCAGGACCATTCTTCAATCTCTGGTCTTTCCCTCTACCTTTATCTAGATGGCACAAACGTGAGTTATTTTGAGAGCCGCCACCATCTCCTTGAGCCTTAGGACAAGAGAACGAAGGCTGATGAAAAACCCCATCGATGGGGAGATGTCCATGGTGGTAGCGTCTGGACGGTGATTCAGTTGCAACGGTGGCGAGGGCTTAAAAATTTCAGTTTTGTTTTTGTAAATTTTGAATGGGTTTGGATCCTAGCCAAGCCAAGCCAAGCCAATCGAATTGCAAACTACAAACAGAGAATCCTAGCCAAGCCAATCGAATTGGCTCTTTGAACTAATCTAAAACACTCAACAAGCTCTCCCAATCCCTAATTCACCCAGCTCACACACACTGTGAATTAAGGAAATGAAGTAGAAACCCAAACATGGACCTACGATAGAAAGATATTTCACACAACACTCTTTCTGTCGACTGCCAAGTTCTAAAGCTAGGTCAGATTACATAATTTATAGAAGGCAGAAGAAGATAACCGTTCCCGGAAGGTGATCGTTTGCTAAGTATGGTAGTAATCATCATTAGTTTTTTTATAGAGGTGGTGACCATCTTGAGGCAGATCGAGAGGAGCAGGCTTCGATGGAGTTGTCTCCATGGTTTGAGAGTGAATCGAAGATGGAGAACTGGAGAACTCTACACGAGAAGGCTGCATCTAGACTTTGAAGGACGATTTCTTGCAACGACGTCGTTAGGATATGATTCTTGAACGGAGTCGTTGGGCTTGTGATGTGGGCGGAGTTGAAACGACATCGTTGCTAATCTGGCAGTTTAAATAGCATCATCCAACAATTTCCCCCTTCGTCCGAGAAGTCTGGAGTACACCTAAAACAGAAACAAGCACACAACAGAACGATCCTCGAAAAATAACAACATTCATTACCATAATAAAGAGGGGTACAACAAAAGAAGCTTGTCCAAAACAAGAAAGGGACAGCTGAGTTTGACCAACCAGATAGTACAACATAAACAAGTTCCCCCTCAACTTATGCTTAGTCTGACCAACCAGACAACATCACAAAAACTAATACTTGACTAAAAAAAACATTCCCCCTGACTACTAGAGTACTTTAGGATGCAGGAGCGGAGGTAGCAGATTCATCTGAGGAGGAATTTCCCTCAGAGACAGTAAAGACAAGATCTCCAACTTTGCTTGGTTCTCCAGCAGATTTGGCCTTCTTGGCCAAGGTCAATTTTGGACGAGGTCCAAGGATAGAAGCAGAAGGGAGAGGAGGTGGTTGAGGAAGATCTGTAGGTAGATCAAGGACCATGAGCACGTTTAATGCACTCATGTACATTGTGGAGGACACACTGCGAAAATCAGATAAGTCGACTCCGAGATTGATGAGCATTCTAGTAATGATGGAACCAAAGGGTAGCAGTCCCTGATAATGCTCATCTCCTACTAGAAGTAGGTGAGAAAACAGGAGGAAGGAGAAGTTCAGTTTCCTTCCAGCAGTAGCACTGGAAATTATCCAGAGATCCATTGGTAGAACTCGATCAAGATTGAATGAACGAGGAAAAAATACATGAGTGAGGAAGTGGTGGAACACCCTTAGTCTAGGAGGCAGCCAGCTAACATGGATTGGAACATCTGAACCACCAGTTGATTCGGTTGAGAAGTTCCCATATTCAGTGGCAAGCTTGAATTCTTGCTTCCAGAATTCAGAAGGGTGAGCAATGTTAAGCCCTTGAGAAGGAAAGCCAAGTATTCCATTAAGAGCTTCAACTAGAATGGTCAGAAGATAACCATAGACCACAGTAGTGAAGACCCTTGTGCTGACACCTTGACATCTTAGATTTGAATAGAAATATTTGACAGCACCAGGGCACGCAGGATGAAGTGGCTGTCGTAGCAAAAACTCCCATCCCAACCCCTCAATGAGTGACACAATGTCATATTTGTAAAGGTTGAACTCATAGGGATCATGTTGAGTGATATGATGAAGTCTCTTATTCTCAAAATTGCTGGAGATGGCGATGGTGATTGATTACCACAGGCTCATGAAACATGTAGCCAGGGTAGGTATGGACAAGGCCATCAAAGCGAAAGGGACGAGGGAGGTAATCACTCATTTTCTTTTCAAGAAACAGAGGGAAACTGCTATGATGGTTTGGTTTGCTTGCTGCAAGTGAAGAAGAAAGGAGGTAGATGAAGGTTTAAATAGAGGATAGCTAGAGAAGGACGAGGGAATGCAAAGAGATTTCTACGTAAACATTGAGTGTAATAATTATCCAAAGCATGCAAAATTGCTTAAAAAGTAGTAAGCATGAGCCGTAAAAGTAAATGTTTGTGTAAACCAAGACAAGTAAGATGCCTAGAGTAACAATCCCCCAATAGTTGTCTTAGCTTTTAGATTTTTAATTTGCTCAAAATATTTTAGCCCTATTTCTGTACAAAGTTGCCGAAAACGTTCACTGGGCAAGGATTTTGTAAACAGGTCCGCCAATTGGAGTTCAGTCGATACAAAGTGAAGGCTTATGTGCCCAGCTTGAACTAAATCTCTTATGAAATGATACTTTATTTCTATTTGTTTAGTCCTAGAATGTTGTACTGGGTTTTTTGTCATGCAAATCGTACTAGTATTGTCACAACAGACTGGAATATTACTCATCTCAAAGCCATAATCAGATAATTGTGCCTTCATCCACATTAACTGGGTGCAACAGCTACCAGCTGCCATGTACTCTGCTTCAGCAGTGGATAATGCAACAACACCTTGTTTTTTGCTAAACCAAGATACAAGAGCTGGTCCTAAAAACTAGATACCTCCTGATGTGCTTTTTCTATCTATGAGATTTCCTCCAAAGTCTGAATCACTATATCCGACTAAGTCTAATGAGTCTGTAATTGGATACCAAAGTCCTACTTGAGTAGCTCCTTAAAGGTATCTAAATATTCTTTTTATAGCTTCAAAATGACTTTGTCAGGACGTAAATATTCTTTTTATACCAAAGTCCTGCTTGAAATCTTGCACGTAATCCGACATGTCAGGACGACTAGCAGTTAGATAAAGAAGAGATCCAATCATCCCTCTGTATTTCTTTTCACAAAAAGGAATAATGTTACATCCTTGTCTAACTTAAGATTAGTAGCCATAGGAGTTGAACATGCATTCACATAACACATATCAAACTTTTTAAGCATGGATGTAGTTTGTTTGACTAATAAACATACCTGATTTGGTTTGCCTGATTTGTAGACCAAGAAAATTTGAGAGCTCACCCATCATACTCATTTCAAATTTTGACTTCATGGACTCACAAAACTCAGAGCACATGAAAGGATTAGTAGATCCAAATACAATGTCGTTAACATATACTTGTACTACCAATGTGTCTGATTTTTCTTTCTTAATGAATAAAGTTTTATCTACGTTTCCTTGTGAGAAACCTTCATTTATCAAGAATGCAGACAATTTTTCAAACCAAGCCCTAGGAGCTTGTTTTAAACCGTATAAAGCTTTTGACAGTTTATAGACATGATCAGGAAATTCATTATCAATAAAACCTGGTGGCTGACTAACATACACTTCCTCTTTAATTTCTCCATTTAAGAATGCACTTTTCACATCCATTTGAAACAAAGGTATCTTCATATAACATGCATATGAACAGAAAAAGTCTGATAGATTCTAGTCTAGCAACAGGAGCAAAAGTTTCATCAAATCTATCCCTTCTTCTTGTGAGTATCCTTGAGCAACAAGTCGTGCTTTATTCTTAGTCACAAGTCCATTTTCATTTGTTTTGTTTCTGAATACCCATTTGGTTCCTATAATTAATCTATTGAATGGTCTAGGTATAAGTTCCCAGACATGTAATCGAGCAAATTGTACTAGTTCTTCTTGCATAGCGCATACCCATTCATCATCAGTCACGACCTCTTTATAGTTCTTGGGTTATAGTAATGGGATAAAAGCATACTGACTTGGTTGGTACTTACCTCGTATGTGTAACCCATCGTCCAGATTTCCAATGATCTGTGATGGAGGATGCCGTCTTAGTATGTGTGCAGGGGCATTCTTCTCTTTAGTTGAAGAATCACTGTCTTCCTTTGGCTCAATTGATGTTTCACATTCTTCTTCTCTGCTGTGATCTTCAATGGGAAATAAGAATTCCAGGCTTTCTACACTAACTTTCTCAACATAAGCAGTCTCATCAAATTTAACAAACACAGACTCCTCGACTCTCTTAGTTTTTAGATTGTATACTCTGTATGATTGACCTTTTAAGGAATATCCAAGGAAGATAGCCCTTTCCGCCTTAGCGTCAAACTTGTGTAGATGATCTTTAGTATTCAATATATAACATTTGCATCCAAATGGATGAAATATCCAAGATTAGGAGTTTTCACCTTAAGTATTTCATATGGTGTTTTGTTTAAGTTCTTTCTAACTAGAACACGATTGATTGTGTAAACAGATGTCATGACAGCTTCTCCCCACATGAATTTTGGTGTCCCATATTCCAGAAGCATAGTTCTAGCAGTTTCAATTATAGTTCTGTTTTTTCTTTCGACCACTCCATTCTGTTGAGGTGTCCTAGGGGCAGAGAAGGTGTGATTTATTCCTTTATCATCACATAAAGCACTAAACTTATCATATATAAATTCACCTCCGTTATCACTTCGTATTGATTTGATACCAGTCTTGGATTCATTTAGTATTTTTGATACAAAATGAAAACATAAGATTTCCCTCCGAAAACATAAGATTTCCCATGTGAATCTAGAGAAATCGTCAACTAAAACGAAGATAGACCCATGTGAATCTAGAGAAATCGTCAACTAAAACGAAAACATAAGATTTCCCTCCGAGACTTGCAACATTTGTTGGCCCAAATAAATCCATATGAATTAGTTCATTAACTTGAGTGGTTGTAATATCCCGTTTTGGTTTAAAACTTTTCTTAGCCAGTTTTTCATAGACACACGCATCACAGAAAAATTTATGATTTTCTTTTAATGACGGAATGCCACGAGCAGATTTCATTTTAGATACCTTAGAAAGTTTAGATAAGCACACAAGTCCTAGTTTTCTATGCCATTGAAGTTCTAAATCATAGGATTAGGGGTGGGATTCGGTCGGTAAACAATTTACCGTTTACCGAATTTACCGGTTTCGGTATACCGAAGTTGGCCAAATTGGTTACCGATTACCGATACCGGTTTGTAACCGGTTTACCGATTACAGAGTTACCGGTAAACGGTTACAAACCGGTATTACCGAAATACCGTGAGAAGCGATTTCGAGCGGTTTTTCGGTCGGTTTAGCGAATATTTACCGAACCAAATTTCTGGAAGTGGGGTGATGTTGTAATATTTTGATTTTTTTTAGGGTTTGGCCGTTTGGGTAGCAACAAAACGCGGCGCAACACTAGGGAGTAGGGAGGGGAATTTCGGTATCGGTATTACCGATTTACCGTCGGTATTTACCGATACCGTGTCCGGTAAACTGACTCCCCCAACTTCCCGCTCGACTGCCGATACCGCCGGTAAACGGTTTACCGTTTACCGCAAGTTACCGATTCGGTAGAACGGTAAACTGTTTACCGGATTACCGTTTACCACCCCTACATAGGATACAGCTTGAAAACAGGTCTCATGAAAAGTTTCTAAGTTGTTTAGATTGACTACATACATATTGTTTTTCTTTGATCCACTAAAAAGCAACTTGTCGTCATTTATCCTCAAGATTTTGCATGATGATGCTTCAAATATAACTCTGTTTTCAGGGTTACAAAGCTGAGTTATAGAAAGCAAATTATGTTTCAAGCCTTGAACAAACAGTACATTTTTTATTACTGGAAATTGACTTTTACCAATTGTTCCATTTTCTAGAATAATTTCAACTCTGTCATCACCAAATACTAGCTTACCACCCTTTTGTAGCTTAGAGATGAGAAAAGTTCTCTTTTACCTGTCATGTGGTGGGAGCAGCCACCGTCAAGGTACCAAATATTCTCACTATCTCCCAGATTCTGCAATCAATCAGTAGTTAGTACATTTAGGAACCCAAAATGTATTTGTAGATGGTTCCTTTAAATTTTGCAGACCATAGCATAACTTCCTGAAATGTCCTCGTCTAGTACAGTACGAGCATATGCATACAACTAGATATTTTCTAAACTTATCATCAGAAACTTGTTTTGGATGATTTTTAGCAAAACTTTTCTTTTGAGCGTGTTTGTTATGAAGACATCCATTTGACTGGTTAGAAACATTTTCTATCCTCAATTGTTTATCATGAAGTACACGTTTTAACTGTTGATTTTCATCAGTCAGATCAAATATTTATTTGTGAAGTTTATCCTGACATTTATTTTGAGTAGCAACAATCCTTTTTAATTCATTTATTTCTTTTAGCATAGCATGATTGTCTGACATAAGGAGGCAATATTTACTCTTGAGTCTATTGCATTCTTCCTGAAGATTTTTAAAACATGTAGAAATAAGGTTTCATATTCAGACTCTGAAACTAATGATGGTTATGAAGACATAAGGAGTTTTCAAAACCATCATTAGTTTCAGAGTCTGAATCTGAAATTACCTGGTAGCTTGATGGAAGGGTTTGTTCATTTCCATCCAGAGATAAGGTTTCAATTTCTCTTGATGCAAACGCCATGTTTACCAGATTCTTGATTTTCGGATCATTCTCTGAGCTGTAGTCACTCCAGGATGCAGCGAGAGCTTTTTCTTGAGCCTTAAGAGTTAGGGGACATCTGAATCTCATGTGCCCTGCTTTTCCACACTTATAACAAATTGTCAAATCCTTTTAAGAGGAAGACCTCTAGCCTTCCTTAAGCTCATGTTTAAACCTTTCTCGACCTTCATATGATTTGTCAAATATGTTATAATGACCTTTTTCAGAATTGAATCTGTTTGAAGTACTTTTGTCAAGTTGTCGAGTAGGAAATCTTTAAATTTCTTCTCGATTTCTACGGCTATTGAAATGTTTTGCATCATTGAAATTTCTTCTATCTTGAATGTCTCTTTTCATTTTTAACATCTTGTGAAATCTTCTAACAAGGGCAAATTCCCGTTCAAACCCTTCACCCATGTCATAATCAGACTCACTATCATATTCTTTAGCTTTGAAAGCAATACCTTTTTCCTTCTATTATCTTCTTTGTTCATTTGGACAATTACTTCCTCATGACTCAACAATGATCCAACCAACCTTTCAATAGATATAACATTTAAATCATTAGCTTCTTCTATAGCTGTTCTTTTAGGCAAACTTCGTAGTATTTTTCTAACAAGATCCTTAGTAGCAAATGTTTTGCCTAAACCTTTTAGCCTATTGGTTAAATCATTGAACCTCTTGTACATACTAGAGATTGACTCTCCTGAGTCCATTTCAAACGATTCATATTCATTTAAAAGTACATCTATTCTGCTTTCTTTTACCTCTGACGTACCTTCATGGGTAGTCTGAAGAGACTCCCAGATTTCTTTAGCGGTCTCACATTGAGCAACTTGACTCCTCTCTTTGGGCAGAGAGCGGAGAAGAGGATGTGCATCTCCCTTGAATCCAGTTGAGAAGACGGTTTTTTATCATCTCCCCACTTTTCTTCTTCCTCGGCATTCATGGGAATGGGTCATTTGCACACTACAGCCCACAAATCGCCGTCAATGCCTCGAAAGGTAGATTCTCATCCTTTTCTTCCAGACAGTGTAGTCTGTTCCATCGAACCACGGAGGATTTGTGCTTGCAGAATATGATGTTGATGAAGATCCTGCCATTTCTGGAGCTTCTCATGTGAATTAGAAAGGGAAGATTGATTAAAACATAAGATTTCTAAGACTTATTTCGAAGACTTGATTTAATCAATCTTCACGCTTTCTAATTAGCATCTTCTGTAAGAAAATGTAATTGTATTAATAGATAGAATATTGCAAACTACAAACAGAGAATCCTAGCCAAGCCAATCGAATTGGCTCTTTGAACTAATCTAAAACACTCAACAAGCTTCCCAATCCCTAATTCACCCAGCTCACACACACTGTGAATTAAGGAATTGAAGTAGAAACCCAAACACGGACCCACGATAGAAAGATATTTCACACAACACTCTTTCTGTCGACTGCCAAGTTCTAAAGCTAGGTCAGATTACATAATTTATAGAAGGCAGAAGAAGATGACTGTTTGCTAAGTATGGTAGTAATCATCATTAGCTTTTTTATAGATGCAGTGACCATCTTGAGGCAGATCGAGAGGAGCAGGCTTTGAGGGAGTTGTCTCCACGATTTGAGAGTGAATCGAAGACGGAGATTTGGAGAACTCTGCACGAGAAGGCTGCATCTAGACTTTGAATGACGATTTCTTGCAACGTCGTCGTCAGGATATGATTCTTGAACGGCGTCGTTGGGCTTGTGATGTGGGCAGAGTTGAAACGACACCGTTGCGAATTTGGCAGTTTAAATAGCAACATCCACACGGGAACGGGTCAGGTCAGTAACCTTATGGTGAGTAACCATGAGTAAACCGTCCACATCAGCATGACATCAGCATCCCTCTCTCTCCTGGAAAGCCTTCATTTTCCCCTCCTTAATCTTTGACGAACGAGTTCTCACTCGTTTAAGTCGAAATTTAATTTTTTTGCACAGTTAGATCAGATTAATTGTGCTCTTCAAAATGATATCCATTTTGATATATTTTTCGAACAAAAAAAATTGAGCCATTTTTTACCAGTCTATACCATATAGTATTGACTTGTATTGAAATAAGAGCATACCTATGGTTTGAAAAGCGTACCATGGTGGTATGAACAAACCAAGACTGTAGGATGATTGAATACATGATAGTAGAAGCATATTAACTATTATTTACGACTTTTAACATTGTGTACTACAAGATTCCACCCCGTACCAGGGTGGTATTGTATGGTATTGTGTGGTATTTTTTGGTCCTGTAATTTGTTCACCTAGAAATTTGTAGATCCAATAGATCATGATGAACTCGTTCCTTCAGTGCAAACGTTTTCAAAAACGGATTAAAAACGAAGAAGATACTATATGGTATGCGGTTGGTATCGAGAGGCAAGAAATTTTTGTTTTCTAAAAAAATATTGAAAATGTATCTCATTTTGTAGAGCACAACAAACACATTCCATCTGTGCCAAAAAAAATTAAAATCCGAGTTAAAACGAAGAAGATATGAACCAATTAAGAAAGCTAGGGAAAATAAAAATGACTTTTAATTCTCCATCCTTAGATCTAGATTTTTTAAATGAATGGTCCAGATTTAGTTATGTGATGGCTCCAGCAGGCTTCTCTGTATCATTCTGTTGATTCCGGATAAGGTTGTGACATCCTTGAATCCAATTGCTTTACAAGTGGGACAAGGATACAAGTTGCACTCGTCTTATAAAGAGGTTTTGATAGAAGAAACACAGCGAAGGCAATGCAATTTAGATCCAACACTTGATTCAGTATGGCAGACACATAAGAGCAATATCAGTCCACAGAAGAGTTAAACCGTGTTGAGGGTGAGCTGGAAACACAACTTGATATTATTTGCCTTCTTGATGAGGAAGAAGAGAAACCCATTACAACATCCCGCTCTATTATTAATATGAATTAGAATGAGTTCGTCCGACTTTCCCAAAAAAGAAAAAAGGTCTTAGTGTTCTCAATCACCATATGGACTAGATAGTATGACAACACTCCTTGTGTTGTTATTGTAACAACACTAGTCTCCAACCAATAGGAAGTTAGGGTTGTGATGACTTTTTATTAGATGAGTTGACCTAGTGTAAAATCAAAGTAGGGGTATAATTGTCATTATGAAAAATCTGTTTAAATAATAATAAAAAAAAATAAAAAATAAAAAAAAAATTTTATTTTTCGGCCCAAAATTTTGGTCGCCGGAATTCAGTCACCGGTCGCCGGAATCTGGTCGCCGGTCACCGGAATATGCTTTTTTTGTCGCCGGAATATGCTATTTTGTCATCGGAATATGCCACCGTCGCCGGAATATGCTCACCGTGGTCGGAATATGCTTACCGACGTCGGAATCTAGTCATCGGGGCCGGAATATGCCTATCGGAGCCGGAATCTACTCACTGACGGTCATCGGCGTTTGGTCAACGATTTTCGTTGACCGGTCAACGGTCTTCGGTGACCGTCAACGGCCAACGATCACCGGATGTTATGGTCTGCATTGTGAGATTTATGGTTTGGTTTCTCATATTTTTGTATGCCTTTTGTGGTTTGCTTTATCGTGTTTGTGGTTTGCATTAAGAAGTTTCTAGTTTGCTTTATCGTGTTTGTGGTTTGCATGGAGAAGTTTCTGGTTTGCTTTCAAAAATATTGTGGTTTGCATTGAGGGGTTTCTGGTTTGTTTTAATATATTTGTGGTCTGCATTGGGACGTTTCTGGTTTGGTTTTTTGTGGTTTGATTTATTGTGTTTGTGGTTTGCATTAGGAGGTTTCTGGTGTGCTTTCGCAAATGTTGTGGTTTGCTTTGTGAGGTTTCTGGATTGTTTTAGGAGATTTGTGGTATGCATTCGGAGGTTTCTGGTTTGCATTAAGAAGTTTATGGTGTGCTTTCAAAACTTTTGTGGTTTGGTTTGCGAGGTTTCTGGTTTGTTTTAATAGATTTTTGGACTGCATTATGACATTTTTGGTTTGCTTTACCGTGTTTGTGGTTTGCATTAGGGGGTTTCTGGTGTGCTTTTCAAAATATTTCTGGTTTGTTTTACCATGTTTCTGGTATTGCAGAGGCAACAAAAATCGACTTCGTAATATCAACCGGGGATAACTTCTACGACGACGGATTAACAGGAATCGACGACTCCAATTTCTACCATTCATTTGCAGACATCTACACAACACCCAGCTTGCAGAAGCAGTGGTACAACGATAATTTATGGTCCAAATCTGTAATTGAATGATTCTTCCTCCTTCCTCTGCAACCCTTTGCGGGGGAAAAAGTATTCTTCCTTCTTCTGCAGTACCATTCACTAAGAAGATTTCGAACCAAAATCAGAATGGAAAGAAGAAGAGCTGCAACCACAGCAGAAGGCTCAGCTTTTGCTTCTCCATCTCCCTGGTAATTAATCTATTCTCTTTCTTTGATATATATTAATTGTCAGCTTTATTACAGCTCTATTACGTAATTCCTCATTCTGGTGCGCAGAATTACAGAAGGAGCAGCTGAATCGTCCAATCCACCAGAACCTTACGGGTCAGCGGCGAGCGGCCGCTGACCGACTCCGACACCAGGAGGAGGAGTCGTTTCAACGTCACGTTCCCCGTCCCTCAGAACTGCGACGCCTTCAGGATACAGGGCAAGTTCCAGGATGGAGTCCTCATCGTCACCATTCCCCGACTCCCAGAAACCCCCGCCACCACCGTCGCCGCCGCCTCTCCTCCGTCGCTGTCGCCGCCTCTCCCAGGAATATGCACTGTAACATTGTTTCTTCCTTTTGTATCACTTGCTCGGAGACGCCGCCGATCCATCGCTCCATCTCCTTCTCCGGTAAACCACCGATCGATCGCCCTAACCTAATAATTTCTCCCCTGCCTCCCTCCAAATTTAGAGTTCACTGAAATTGGGAATTTTTTCTTCTTCTTCCAATCACCAACAGAGCTATTGACCACATTGAGAGAGTTTTGCGGTGGTGCAATGGTGAACTTGCGCTGTCAATTACCACCGGAATCAAGAGGAGGCACAGCGAGAAGAGATCGAGAGACGGAGAGGGGAAGGCTGGGAATTGAAAATTTATTTTTTTAATTTTAATTTGTTATTTTATGGTACTTTACCCTTTTACCCTTAATGAATCCTCCCATTCTTCTTATATATAATTAGTGAGTACGCTTTTTGCCCAAAATTTTTGCTACTGTTTCAATTTTTAACGTTTAGTGAGCTGAGCCTCAAACTCTGGAGAGCTCCTTGGAAACCTGCTTTCGTGATTGTCCTGCACCACTAGAAGTTCTCGGCTGCTGCACTGTCCTCAACCATGCCTTTTCCATTCTTGCTCTGTCAACTTTACTGTCCTTCTTCCAATCACATCCTCTCTGCATATGGTCTTGCACGCATCACCCATGCCACTTTTGCAGAGCTCTTTGGACACGCCTCCTTCCCAACCCGTCAGTTCGTCACTCCGCTTTGCTTTCCCGTACAGCAAATCCATGTCTTCCTTCTGCTTCTACGGTGTTGGGAGACAAATGGTTCCCTCCTTTCCCCCACCGTAATCCCTCAACGAAACCCTAGAAGTTTCCTCGCTGCTGGTCGACACGGAACCAGAACCTGAAAGCGGAGGATGAAGAAATCGATTTGGAACAGGAGGACCGACGACGGTGGACAGAATCGCCTATGATGGTGTCATGGTGAGGTCTTATTTATCTGTCTGCTTTGTGGACAATTTTAAATTTCACCTACTCGGTTTTGGACTCTTGCTGCAGAGCAAAGCTGTAGCAATGAAGATTCTGATGACATGGTGTCGTCAAGTTCGTACTCTAGCCCTATCCATGGGGAGGAACAACGGAAACTGACGGTGATGATGATGATGGACCAGCAGGAGGATGGGGTAAGAGTTGGTGGGACCGCCGAATTTCAGGATGGAAGACGAGAGAAGCTCAACGGCTGCCGGGGAGGAGCGAAAGAATAAGGAGATGAGAAGGAAGGAAAAGTATCACCACCCTCGACGAGAATGTAAGCAGAAGGAAACTCTTCTCTATCCAATTTTTTATTTTGTATAGAAAAGAAAACGGATTTGAATCTGCAGATTGATTGTCCTCTGTGCTATGCTGCTGGGCCTGCTTGAAGCATCTTACCATCTCCAACAGTTCAGGTACAAAGTCTTCATTTTATGATGCGATGGTCTAACCCTTAACTGCTGTTGTTTTCCATTTTAACTTGATGTGTTCACATACGAAGCATTGCTCAAGAGATGCTGGAAGGAGGCAAAGTGCTTTAGCTATCACTAAAGAAACGAGTGCCCGAAACATTCCCAGAAACGATTTCATCTATAACATATTAATTGACGGGCGAGATTCTCAGCAGATTGGTTCGTTTGGATTTTGCTTCTCTTCTGTCTAATTAATGGACGAGGATTATTTTCAGATGGGCTTGGGGAGCTTATGTGTTTTGTGTTTTCGTACTTGGTTCTTTTTATGGTTCTCGATTCTCTTGCCTCTCATCTCCAACTACTGCTTTGTACCTTGACAATGTTCCTGCTTTGGTGTTCCTTTAGTCCATGAATTGTAGTGGGATGGCTTTGAGGCTTTCGTTTATGGTAATTATGAAGTGGGTTGGCTGATTGATTTGTTATATTTTAGGGAAGACAGAATTCCTAGGGAAGAGACCCATGTCATGTTCAGGATTGGAGATCATGAGTTAGAAAGCAATAATTATGGTGGGGATCAGCTGGATGAGCTGTCAGACGATGGGTCACAGCCTCACAGGCAGTGGAGAAGAAGAGGAGGCTGAACATGGAACAAGTGAAGACATTGAAGAAGAACTTTGAGTTGGGGAAAATGCAGTTAGCTAGAGCTCTTGAGCTGCAGCCTAGGCATATTGGTATTTGGTTCCAGAACAGGAGAGTCAGGTGGAAGACCAAGTCGCTTAGAAAGATTATGTTATCCTTAAGAGACAGTTTCAGGTTGTCAAAGCTGATAATGATGCCCTTCAAGCCCACAAATAGAAGCTTCATGATGAGGTAATTGTTGGTTTCAGTTTTTTAGAATTCTGGGTTTGATATTTTCTTTTGTTTTTTTTTTTTTTTGTGTGAAAGAAGCCACAGGTATGACAGATGGGTCTGGAAACAAAACTTACCATAAATCATACACATATCATGGTCACGTTCTTTTTGAAGTCCACCCCCCCCCCTCTCTCTGCCATGGTTTTGGTTCAGAACTTTTATCCAATATTGTTAATCACTTACCTTGAAACCTGCAACTGATGACTTAATATAATGCTTTCTTTTATATGCCTATCATCAAAACTTTTCTTTTACAATAAAAGTTAACTTTTGGGAGCTGGTCAAAAGAAGAGAAAAAGCTACTGGGTACTGACTCTGAAGCCGTGTTTCAAGCTTCTCTCTTTTTTTTGCCATGTTTCATGTATGCTTCATCTCTGACTTGATTGGTCAAAGCATGGTTTTTGGTGGGGGAGGCCAGATATTGGCACTGAAAAGCAGAGGACCAAACCATAAGCAATAAACCTGAACAAAGAGATACATTTTGTAAGGTTCATCTATCCATCCACTATACCAACTAAATAATCTCGGTCTCAATCTTTTATGAAAAAACCCTGCAGTTCAACTTGGGCTGACGTGAATTTCTTCTTTGCAGAGACAACATCCGGGCTTACAGGCGTTCAGCTCATCATATGATGCCTTCACATCTGACATCAAATGGTAGAAGGAGCTGCAACGGCAGTAAGGGGTGCAGATGCCTTCATATCAGACGTTGATGAGATTATGCTAGCCAATGAAGTTAGTTATCGGTAGGAAGGTCAATATTGCAGATGGAAGGACAAACAAAAAAAAGTACAAGTGAAAAGTTCAATGTTGAACTTGAGATTTAAAACTGAGTTTATGTTGCTGTAAATTTGGGGACAAAAACGAGGACGTGGAAATAAGAGATGCACGTGCATAACTGAACATAGGTTTGTAAGATTTCAGTAAGAAACTCTTATACGTAGGTCGCAGCCTTCAGTAGGAAACTATATGTAGCTTTCAGTTTGTATCTCCAGTCTCCTGATTAGAACTATGTCAATAAGATTCGAAAATAAACTTTTAGAGTATGATTATTATTAGTCTATTAATCCAAGATTGTTATTTAATGTTGTCTATATATTTTATGCACTTAATCATGAACCCATTAGAATATGATGGTACACAACACTTTAATTGACCACCATATGATTATTCGACTACAACTTTAATTCCTGCGGCGTTGCAACTTTAGTACAACTTACCGTCATCTTAATTTACCGTCACCTTAATGACTACCATATAATCATTCGGCTGCAACTTAGTTCCTGCGGCGTTGCGTAGCCGCCGCAGGTATTGATTCTAGTCACCATAGCAAGCCCCGTCTTAGAATCAAGACAAAGGTCGACTCTCCTTAGCTAGTGCCAATGCCTTGAGCATGATGAGTCGGGATAGATAATGCAGCTGAATCAGCTGTAAAAATTGCCTCTGTTTTAAATTTGTATTCTTAGTTCTTACGCAACAACTAAAATCTCATGCACAAGTGAAGATTGCCGTGGATAATTTCTAGACCATATAAAGAAAAACAAGAAAAAGGTCCCCTTGCTCCCATAACAAGATTGGTGCACTGGAGACGCCAAACTTTTGACTAGGACCATTGGGCAATAATCAGCTTTCTACGGAACCTCCATAGTTCTATATATACAATGAGAAAATTGGAGGCTGGACTCATCATACATACCTAATACAACAGATACTGGACTCGAGTTTTAAGTGAAAGTCTACTCTGGTGCAAGGAAGCATTGAGGCCGCTGCTACAAAGATTCCGACTTGTCAACTGAGACTCTTGACATTTTAACTTCAGCGGCAGTGACTTGTGACTGATACGTGTCCCCTCGCTCCACATCGCTGAATTGGTTCGCTTAATTCTCTGTTTTTAGCTTCCCAGCACGATCACGCCAAGAACCTTGTTGTTTTGCAAGCACCTAAATTTTTACGAAAACATATTAGAATCAAACAAAATTGCTCTAGTTAGTTCATGCTGAAAATCACTGTCCGCTTAAGATACCTTCTCGCTCAAGAGACTAGTGGAAAGTTCAGGTTTATTCATCTCCTTTTTCTTCTCCTCCAACAGAGGGTCACTGTCTGAATCAAAGGAAACTGGAAGAGGAGCTCCAAACATGGCTTCATCATGAGCAGTTTTAATCCGCTCCTCCCTTTTTGCCTCCACGGCAGAGAATCGAAAGCTCTGACCAATGTGCTTGACTAATGCTGTATCATCCTCCGCAGCTGTGAGAGAGCACAGGGTAAGCCAAGGACAAGCGAAGTTACAAGAGAAACAGAGATACAAGTTATATGTCGTTAAGAAAACTACAAAGATGGAATAGAAACAGAAGCGGGAGGGGAATTATTAGTACGAATCTGTGATCAACTGGCACCACAGTGCAAGAAAGAAGAACGAAATCTGACTGACCTTCAACTTCTTCATCATCAAGGGGAGCATCTTGGTCAAACTCAAACCTCTCCCAACCTGAGCTGCCTTTTTTTGTATCCTTTTCAGCTGCATGTGAAATTATGTAACACATGAATGACAATATCTGGGGAGTTTACGGTCTAAAATTCTGACAGCCACCTGGCCAAATGTATTTTGTTCACACATTACCGCATGACCCACAGACTATACCAGGACTAACGAGCTAAGAGTATATTCACATGGTAGCAAATTTACTGACAAGTAACATCATTGTCAAGCCAAATCTTAGTGATGACAGTATGTTCATCATCCTTCTGCATCCAAAAGTAACAATCAAACTGAATGGTGCAGCACCCTAAAGCATCCAAATGGGCAGATAAGATCACAGATCTACTCATGTAGCAAATAATAAGTCAGAGAGTCTAGGAAACGAAATGGTGACAAGGATGCAACCATCGTTACAGAGTTTTTACTACAAATTTCAGGTTATCTCACAAAATACCGAGAAAAGATCACTTCCAAACCAGAAAGCCACAATGGTAAGTTTCCTCTACCAATTCGTACACAGTAATACAGTATCAATGTAGAAAAAGCAGTAACCTTCGCAAATGCTGCTGAACCCGAGGTAATGACATCAGATTGGAAAAGGGATTCATGTTCCTTACCAGTGTCACTAAGCTGGAACTTCATTCGTGCTTTCACTCTTTCAGCCTGTGTCTGATAGTAAAGAAGCTTCGGATTTAAATTATTGCTAGAATAAGAGCAAATAAGATAGCAGACTGAAAGTTTCATTATATAATCAGTTGCCAGATTACTTCTAGAGGAACTGACAGGAGAAAAAATTTACCAGACTTCAACAGCATATCGCGTTCCAGTACAAACCCCAGTGTCTCCGTATATCCTAATCAGTCAGCACATAGAACTAGGAGTGCCAGCCAAGCATGTATTTCCTAAGGTTCTTACCTAGCATAACTTCTACAGACATAATGACGATATGCCGATCACTTGCCAAACCACACCATTTTCCTTTACACATACATCCATAGTTCTTATTATTTTTCCAACCACAAAAGGAAGCATGTAACAACATATAGTCAAGCCACCCTAGCCTGAAGCACTGCCAAATGTGATAATTTCATGGTAACAGTGAGACTGTGAGAGGTTTAGACTTTAGAGCCAATGTACTTATAGGGTAGCCCATTCCCTTGACGCCTGAATGAACTTGAACAATATCTCATTCCACGGAGCTAAGAGATGGAAAGCACAGGGAAATAGCTTTCAACATGAAAAGTAAACCCATTCTTATCAACAGCAAAGAGCTCTCTGGGTTTTCTATAAATAAAAAAGGAGCTCTCTGGGTTCACTTCTCACTGCCTTTGTTTCCACCATCAGTATCAATAAGTAACAGCAGAATGAACTATGGGTCAAAATTCTGCAAACTCCACTAAGATTGCAGGTTCAACATCACCAACGACCTTACGACTACTAAACAGTAAAAAAAAGCCATTGTAAGTCGTCAACGGAGGAGGATTGGGAGTACCATTTTGTCATAACCTTCAATCAACCGAGAATAGTCTACAGCAACATTCTTCTCCTTCCCTTTTCCATCCCTTGCAACGTCTTCTCGTCTGCTCTTCTCCGACCTCCTCCCCTCCCGATGAGGCGAAAAACTTCGGCTCCGACTCCGTCTCTCAGATCTCCTCTCCTTCCGCGGTGAACGGCTCCGGCTTCTACTCCTTTTCCTATTCCGCCTCTCTCTGTACCTGTCTCTGTCCCGATACCGTTCCCTGCTTCTGCTTCTACTCCTACTTCGTCTCCTGGAATGTCGATCTCCATCTCTTCGACTATCCTTCTCTCTACTCCTGGACCGACGCCGATGGCTCGAGCTCGACTCTCTGACTCTGGTACTCCTGTCCGAATCCCTAGCCAACAATGGCTCTTCCTTATTAGAAGTCTTTTTCAACTTGTTCTGAACTGATTGGAGCTGCGCTTCCTTCTCGAGCTTGGAGGATTGGGCGGGGCTGGAGGCTCTGACGAAGTTGCTGAGAAATGAAGAAGATGTAGGAAGCGCGGAGCCTCTTGAAGGAGCAGGATGATCGTCGTCGGGGGCGGCAGAGAAGCCGAGCCCCTGTTTGAAGCGAGCGGCACCTCCGCCCTTACGGCTGAGCTCGTCGTAGTAAGCCGCGGCTTTGTCTTCTTCCATTTTCAGTTGCGACTTGCGAACGATGGCGGATTTTCTGGCCAAAGAAAAGAAATTAAGAAGCGAGGGATCTGCATCTGAACTTTTTTAGTTTAGTTTTTTTTTTCTTTTCTTTTCTGGGTGCTGCGTTTATTGGGCCTAGGCGGGCTGGAGGGTACAGCCTACTTGTGAATTTTCAGGCCGAGAATGTAACTGGAAAGAGAATATAGTTGCAGCCCAATTTGCCCGGAAAACTTGGCTGTATTTTTTTCCTAACATATTTGCAATGAATATTTTATTTTTTGCAAATTATTTGAAATACTTCATTTTGTATGACATTAAGGTCATATCTTAATTTTCAAATAGTGCATAATCTCATGACCAATAAGAACATTATCGACTATTTGCCGTTCCCGATTGAAAGCATTCTGACCAGGTGAAACAATATCTGGTAAAAAGCTCGCCATCCTTTCAGCCATAATTTTCGATATGATCTTATAAACCACTTGACAAAGACTAATTGGACGCAGCTGGCGCATATTTTCCACCGTATCCACTTTTGGGATCAACGTGAGCCAAGTGTGATTGAAACTTCGTAAGATACGCCCATTCACAAAGAATGATTGTACAGCTGCAATCACCGAGGGCCCAACAATGTCCCAGAAGCTCTTAAAAATTTTTCCAGTAAACCCGTCCGATCCTGGAGCCTGCGTAGAGCCTATAGAAAAGACCGTACGCCGGATCTCCTCCGGAGTCACTTCTGCCGTAAGGCTAGTGTTCATCACATCTGTGACTTTCTGATCAATGGCCAAGGCATTTACCTTTTCCCAAATATCAGTCTCCTCAGCTCCCGTCGTGAATAGATGAGAGTAAAATCCCACAGCTAAGTTAGCCTTGGCCTCTTTTTCCACCACCCATTCACCATCCTCATTTTGTAATCTCTCTACAAAATTCCGGCGTCTCCGCGCTCTTGTGACAGTGTGAAAATAAGAGGAATTTTGATCCCCCACCTTCAACCATCGAACACTGGATTTTTGACACCAGTATTTTTCCTCTTCAGCCCATTTTATCGTGAGTTCCCGCTCCAAGCTATTGACCCGATCCCAATCGACAGGGTACTCTTCCTTTAGCGCACCAATTTCGGTCTCCAAAGTCCGAATTTGCCTCGCAGAATTCGAGGTACCCTTTCGGCTCCAACTATGTAATCTATGTCGCAATCTCTTCAAACGGGTCCACAATTGGTACATCGGAGAACCCTGCACCTGCTCGCCCCAAATCTCCTCCACCATAGGCTTCACTTCCGGATTCTCCGCCCACCGTGCGTCAAAGCGAAAGAGAGACCTCGCCACCCTTGTGTGGGCCTTGTCCGACACAATTAGGACCCTGTGATCCGACCCCAGATCCGTTCCATGATTCACCATCGTTTCCGGGAAATTCGCCGCCCAACGATCCGAGGCAAACGCTCTATCCAACCGTTCCTGAATACACGCAGCCCCCATTCGTCTATTAGACCAAGTGAAGGGATTCCCGCGGAACCCCAAATCTTGAAGTCCTAAACCGTCAACGAACGAACGGAACTGATGCGAATGAGCCGGGACCCAAGGGACTCCCCCCATTTTCTCGTCAGAAGCGAGAATGCCGTTAAAATCCCCTACCATCAAGTATGGTTCTTGCAATCCCGCACAATATCTGCGTAACTCATCAAACTGGAAACCACGCTCGTTTTCACGACAACTAATATAGACAAACACAATCACCACTTTTATTCCATTAATTTCCAAACCGACCGAAATAAAGAAAGAAGAACTCGACAACACTGAGGCACCGCTCTCAGGGGACCACGCTACTGCTAACCCTCCTGAAGAATCAACAGCATCCACTAAATGAAAAACAGAAAACCCAAGACCACGCAATCTACGAGACACCACCCTACGGCGCGAGGGGTACTTGGCTCTGAAGGTTGATATGGAAAAGGCCTATGATAGAGTAGAGTGGCCGTTCTTACTGGCGATCTTAAAGAAGTTGGGTTTTAGCCCATTATGGATTAGTTGGATTCGGGAATGTGTCTCGTCTGCTAGTTTCTCGGTCATGATGAATGGGAAGCCTTCGGGTTTCTTCTGCTCCTCCAGGGGATTGAGACAGGGTGACCCGTTGTCCCCATTACTCTTTGTCCTGTGTACGGAGGGTTTTGCAGCTTTGCTTCGCCAGGCAAGTGAGATGCGAAAAATTGAAGGTATTCGTGTGAGCCCGCAGGCTCCGCGGGTATCGCATCTGTTTTTTGCAGATGACTCTTACTTGTTTATTAGAGCGTCGTCTCAAAAATGCAATGCCCTCCTCGATGTGTTGACAGAGTATGAAGCGCTGAGTGGACAGAAGGTGAATCTTTCTAAATCCGATGTCTGCTTTAGTGCTAATGTCCTAGCAGAGGAGAAATCTGAAATGGCAGGGATACTGAGGGTAGGGGCGATTGGGACCCAAGATAAGTACTTGGGGCTTCCATCCCTAGTTGCTCGGTCAAAGGCAGAAACCTTCCGATTCTTAGAGGAAAAGCTTCTGCAGAGGATTCAGGGTTGGAAACAGAAGCATTTATCCATGGCGGCTAAGGAGACCCTACTAAAATCGGTAGCGACTGCCTTGCCGGTACATGCGATGGCGTGTTTCAGGATCCCAGCTACTTCGTGTAGGAAATTGGACGGGCATATGGCTCGGTTTTGGTGGGGATTTGTTGAGGGGCGACCAAAAAGCCATTGGATATCATGGAAGAAGCTTTGTCGGAGTAAGCATGCGGGAGGATTGTGTTTCCGGCGCTTTGAGCTGTTCAATCAAGCCCTGTTGGCGAAAGTGGCATGGCGCGTTCACGCGGAGCCGGATTCTTTGCTGGCACAGATTTATAAAGCAAAGTATTTTCCGCAGGGGACTATATTCACGGCCTCGGCGCGGTCTCGACCTTCTTGGGGCTGGCAGGGCGTGCTCTTTGGATGCCAGCTACTTCGACAGGGGATGGCCTGGCAGGTGGGATCCGGTGAAGCTATTCCGTTAATGTCTGAGGGGTGGATTCCGGCTTTGCATCCTTCCCCCCCCCCCCTATCTTACGAGCATATGCTCCCGTGGAGGGTAATGAGAGGGTGGCGGATTTGATGGATCCGGATACCGGGGAGTGGTGCCGGCATTGTTTAGATGATGTTTTCACCCCGGTAATGGTCAGAGCTATTCTGCAGATCCCTCTTCCAAGAGAACCCATGCCGGATAGGCTTGTTTGGAGGGAGGATTCCTCGGGGAGTTATACGGTAAAGTCCGGGTATCGATTGGCGGAGAGGCTTTCCCAAAAAACATGGGTGGGTAAGCCGGATTGTAGCACGATGGATCGGGGATTATGGATAAGAGTGTGGGGGTTACCAATTCAACCTAAGCTCAAGTTCTTTGTGTGGGAAATCCTGCAAAGAATATTGCCAAATATGGAGGCACTGCGGGAGAAGAAGGTGTTGGTTCTTGCTCGATGCTCGGTTTGTTGGGCGAGCGAGGAGTCGACTGAACATCTCTTCTTGCATTGCCGGGTGGCGCGCGGGTTGTGGGACGCAGCGGGGCTGGCTGTTGAGTTGGATACACTGCCCACTGGGAGTTTTAATATTTTTTTCCGGCGGTTCTTGGATCGCGATGCTTCGCCTTCCCGGGTTGTGCGGTTGGTTTGCTGTTTGTGGAGAATTTGGAAGGGTCACAACTCGGTAGCATTTTAGGGGGTACAGACCCTGCCATCTATTCTTCGACAGGAGTTCCTTTTTCAGGTGAATGAGTGGCTACAGGTTCCGCAAGAAGGTGGTAGAGGTGGTGCCTCACAGGTTCTGGCGCATAATGTGGGTGTTCCGGCTAGCCAGAGGGCTCCGTTCGGTATTATCTGTTCCTTTGATGGTGCAGTCCGGGAGGGGTCCCATGCAGCTGGTGGGATGGTTCTGCATGATGCGGCAGGTATGGTGTTGGCAGTACGGGGGGTGACTTACAGCGGTCTCCAGAGTCCAATGTTGGCGGAGTTATCTACGCTTCGGGATGCCATCAGATGGTGCCAGCGTTGGGGATTGGTGACGGTATTGCTGGAGGGGGATGCGAAGGTGGTTATTGATAAGGTCAACGCTGGGGGTGTTGCTGATGCTTCTGGGGGGCCATTTTTGAGGAAATTCGTCGTCTCCTTTCGGCAGTGCCAGGGTTC
Organism: Linum tenue; assembly: GCA_946122785.1. Classification (NCBI taxonomy): domain Eukaryota; kingdom Viridiplantae; phylum Streptophyta; class Magnoliopsida; order Malpighiales; family Linaceae; genus Linum; species Linum tenue. The sequence goes on along the minus strand of CAMGYJ010000010.1, from coordinate 16,641,225 downwards.
CGGATCATGTTTGTGGGTAGGGAGAACAATTGGGTAGCCCATCTGGTGGCTCAGAAAGCCCTGTCTTTGTTTCCTACGGGTTGTAATGTGTTTGATTTTCATGCTTGGCTCCGATTGGAGCTGGGTCATATGTAACTTGGTTTTCTTGTTAATGCAAGTGATCGTTTCGTCAAAAAAAAGGTCATATCTAAATCATATTTTAATTTTTTTTTAATTATAATAACTATTTATCAATGACTGGACATTATATTCTTAATAATTATAACACTAGTGAATAACCGTTCATGATTTGTCTATTTGATGATGCAATCACGTAGTTATATAGTTGAAAATAAATTCAACATAAAAAGGGAGTTTGTGTGGGAAAGTGTAGCATAAATAGGAAAAACATAACCACAACTTTTAGCCAATATTAGCTTATCTTGATGTGTAATGCAATACATATATATCACACTCTATAAGTTAACGTATTCTAAACAATTGAATAACAAAATTGGTAGGAAAATAACATTTTTCATCCTTACTATACTCCATAGAAAATATTTTTCAACCAACATATTCGAAATTTAGTTGAAGGACAATCTTAATCCTTTAACAAATATTACTAAACCTCCCTTAAGGTTGACGACAATCGTCACGAGGTGGATCGCTACTTGCTGGCGGTAGATGAAATCCAGCGCACATCTCCTTCAATTCCATTTTCGTTGCCCCAAACGCCGACGACAGCGGAAACGAAGAAGACACACTTCCTCAATCGTAGAAGAAGACCTCCCTGATAACCCTCGTATGCGGATCTGAAGGCTGCAGTGGCGAGGTCCGATTGACGATGGCGGTGCTTGAAACCCTAACTAGACACTGCCTCTGCCGTCAAGCCCAATCACAAATTCTTCATGTCGTTGTCCATCAACCGTCATTCGATCTCCATTGTCGCTAGGGTTGTGGCGGCGGGCAACGCTTTTTGCTGGGTAGAAGGCAGAAGAAGAAGAGGAAACAACTGCGGCAGATCTAGAAAGAGAAGAGGAAGAGAAAGAAAGAGATGAATGTTGCTCGGGAGAGGAGTTCTTTTTTTCCTATTATTATCGTCTCGGGAGAGGAGTTAGTGACGGAAGATTTTTTTTGTTTATTTTTATTTTATCCACGTGGATTGGTAGGAATAAAATATTGTCAACTCATCATTTTCGTCATTCCAGTCACATTATTAACTGACACCGTTAAAGAGATGGACGGAAATGACTATTTTGTGTATTTTGATAGTTGGGGTTATATTTGTCACAAACGTAAAAGTTGTGGCTATGGAAGTGTATTTTGCCTATTTATATTACACTTACATGAACTGACACAAACCGATTATATCATCGGTCAAACCATACCACTAGCTAAACACAACGATATAGACCGATAATAACCTTTGGTGATACTTAACTCAACAAACACACCCTGTGGATTGGATCGTCCTCTTAGTCATGATTGAAGAAGATTGAGCCGATAGATCACCCCATTTCTTGGACCTTTCAAATCACTGGAGATGGAGAATCCCACAAAGCCCATAAGTCTGGTCTTCCCTTCCCTCCCACAATCTTTTTCAGATGCGCTGATAGTGACTCCACAGAGAGCAGAGCACCACTGTTGTTATTAATATTACTCATTACTTTTATCATTTCCTTTCCTTTCTCACCTAGGGAGGGAGGTTCAATCAATAAAGAAATCCAACCCATAATCTTTACAGAGGCCGCCGCCGGATTGGGCTCCTAGGGGTGGCCAGGGCCGAATTACTGCAGTCGATGCGATTTCTTTTTTCTTTCTCTTGGTTTCTGATTGGGAGGCTAGGTGACTGGGAGTACTGAGTCCAAGTCAATCCATTGACCCGACAGTCAATGCCTTTTCCTTCCACTTTTTATCTTTCTCTTGAAAAATGAAATTACTGTTTGTTTGCGTGTTGGCGAGGGGGAGGGGAAAATTCTGAATGGAAAGTCTTCGTCATCGCCAAGTCCAGGGGTGTTCAAATCAAGTGATTAACTAGTAGTATTTGAATAATTTGGTTTGATTAATTTTGATAATTGATTTGGTTTGATTTGGTTAAACTTTTTAGTTTGTTTGGTTTAGGTGATTTGGTTTGGTTTCAGATACCCCCTAATCAATGAAACCAAATTAAGTAATTAGCTATATATCTAATATCTATCATATAAACATAATACTTTGCATAGCAACTCAACGATCAAACGTTCATCCTTTTAGACTCATAAAAAATAAAGCTCAATATTGTTCCTATGTTGTATATTTGTATTTATAGAATGTAAACCACAACATATATATGTCTAATCAAGATAAAAACTCATATATTATATTGAATGAAAACATGAAAATAAGGTCTTTTTCAACCTATGATAATTGTTGAAAGACTAAGTTAGTTCACACAAACACAACAATTCATTAACCCCATACCATTGACATATATTTTTGTTAGGAAAATACTTGTATTGAATGCAAGATAATTGTATTAGTTGTATGTGTTTATGCTAAGGATTAACTATAATTATGTGTTGATTGTTATGTTTTATTCATTGTATAAATTTTGAATTGATGCACTAACCGGAAATTTTTCTCGCCTAATGAGAATGTGATGTTATATTTGTTAATCTGGTTAATCAAACCGATTAAACTCTAGTTTGGTTAATTTGGTTGTTTTATTAGTTTGTATGGTTTGGCTATGATACTATATTTCATTGTTAATAGAATTTAGCTTTATTTAGTATGGTAATTATCATGGTAACCATTTGGACACCTCTAGCCTAGTCCACAGGGTTGCCCAAACTGGACAACTGTTGAGTATAAATTCAATCTTATTAAATTAATTTTTATTTAAGCTTTATTAATTAGTTGTCAAGAATCTAGTGCAGGATTGAAAGCACAAAGGCGAGAATAAAAGTGCAAAGCATTAGGAAAGTTACAGGATACGATCTCTTGGAATGAGTAATTGCTGACTATTATGATGTTTAGTCTTAATAAAAACTTCTAGGAGTCATTTGTGACTAATTGAAAAATGAGTTCTCAAAAAAAAAATTGAAAAAGGAGTTATTTGTTCAACATTTATCCCTATGTGTAAATATATGTTTATATAAAACTTTTTAGATGAGTCATTTGTACAATGTTACTTACTATTTTGTCTATTTATTTAATATGTTTCATTATGTTGTTTTTTATCCTATTAAAACCAACTTATAGTAAACATAGTCATTTTGCAACTAGCAAAACAAATTGTTTGGGTACGAACAATGTATAATATACAACCTTCCAAGTTCAAATTATAACTTTATATTAACTTTCTTTATAAAAGGTAACAACTCCAGAAGTCTCAAATTAGGCTAATTGGAAGAATCATTGATAATGCCTCGCAAATGGCGGTGTTTGAGAATGAAAAAGATGCGATGTTAAGTACATAATCGACGAGAGAGAGACGTCGATAGTGGTTGGTATGTGACAGTTGCTAACGATTGCGAAGGGAACTCTGATTCCAATGGAGAGTTGTGACTCATTCTTGAAGGTGCATTCCAGTGAGTGACCAGACAACCTGGAGTGAAGAGAGCTTGATGGAGGTGACAAGAAGGATGACACTCTTGGCCTTTTTTGAAATTTGGCGGAAAGAAAAAAAATCACTCTAGGAGGAGTCAAAGCAATGACAGGAAAAATAAATAGTAGAAAGAGAAGGATATAAGTGGGTTTACAAAGAAGAGGCCATGACATAATTGGAAATTTTGGGCTAAATAATGAGTCCATTGAAAATGACTAACGAAAATGAGGCGTTTGGTAATGACTCAATAATGTCATTTGAGACTTTCGTATGAATGAAATGACTTATACAAATGACTCAAACAAACGACCCATAGTGCTTAATACTTCAATTAGAGTTAATAATTGGTTCGGTTATAACTGGAACTGTTTAGTCGGTTCTCGGTTAACCGTTAAGCACTTTGTGGTTACCGTTAACCGCACCGTTTAAATTAGCTGATTATTTACACCGGTCGTTAACCGTATAGTCGGTTAATTTGTCGGTTAACCGAATAACTGTTAACCAAGTTATTCGACATGGTTATTAACCGTTTAACCATCGGTTAGTTATTAGCTAAATTTGGCTACCGATAACCGACCGTTGATCATTTAATCGGTTACCGGTGTAACTGTTAAGCACCGATTCCGATTTGGTTATCGATTACATCTGTTGATGTGACTTGAATCGGACTATCAGCCGCTACGACTCTGAATACTTCTCATACTCCTCTGTAATCCGTAATCTCCTCGATATAGTGAAACTGGCTTTCTCTCGCCCGTGGACTAGCTAACACACATCATGTTAGTGAACCACGTAAATCATGTGTTTGTGTTTTTCGATTCTCGCTTTCGTATTCTTGCTTTATCGATTTCGACGATTTCCCGATCCGTAGCAGCGCGTTTATAACAAGTGGTATCAGAGCCGCCGCTGGAAATCAGGCTAGGGTTATCGATTCGAAGAATGACGTCGGTGAACATGAAGATCGAACAGTTCACGGGGAAGAACAGCTTCGCTATATGGCAGATCAAGATGCAGGCTTTATTAAAACAGCAAGGGCTGTGGGGCCCGCTGTCTGCGAAACAGAAGAAGGCAGCAGTCGATGACAATGAGTGGAATACCCCTGGAGGAGAAGGCCCACTCGACTATCATGCTATCGTTGTCTGATGACGTCATCATTGAAGTAGATGCTGAGAAGACTGCCGCGGGCTTGTGGTTAAAGTTGGAGAGTCTGTATATGACGAAGTCCTTAACCAACAAGCTGCATCTCAAGCAACGGTTGTTCAACTTGAGGATGCAAAAATGTACGCCTTTGAGGGAACATCTCGAACAGCTTAACTCTATTTTGCTGGATCTGCGTAATATAGATGTTCAAGTTGATGACGAGGATGCTGCCCTAATCCTGTTGGTTTCTTTGTCGAGTTCATATGAGAATTTCGTTGATTCTTTTATTGACGGTAAAGAAAGTGTGTCGTTGAAGGATGTCAGGTCTGCTCTTCATACGAGAGAGATCAGGCATAAGGCGTCTGGATCTGGTACAGGTGTTGAGGCATCAGGTTTGGCTGTTACAGGTGGAAAGGGAAAGAAGAAATCTGGTAAAGGAAATTCGAACAAGAATTCCAAGGGTCCCGGTCCACAGCCAGGTGATGCTTGTCACAACTGTAAGGAAGTGGGGCATTGGAAGTACAACTGTCCCAGGAGAAGAGGGCAACAGAAGAAACAAGGTTCAGTTGCCGTGGCAGAAGTGGACAATAGTTTTGAAGACGATCTCGCATTGGCTGTAGATGAGAAGGCACATCGTGGGGATGTGTGGTTTCTGGATACTGCAGCCTCATACCATATGTCTCCGAACAGGGATTGCTTCACAACCTACGAGCAGATAGATGGTGGTAACATGGTCATGGCAAATGGAGCTGTCTGCAAGGTTGTTGGAATCGGGTCCATAAAGGTTCGAGCACATGATGGTTCATTCTGTACCATGAATGATGTCAGGCATGTTCCACGAATGACAAAGAACCTGTTCTCCTTGAGTCTACTCGACAGCAAGGGTTTCAGCTTCAAAGGAAAAGGTGGAGTTGTGTATGTCTACAAAGGTTCACGGAAGGTGCTGAAGGGCGTGAAGCGTGGGACCTTGTATGCATTACAAGGGTCTGTGTTGTCTGGTTCTGCTGCAGTTGCATCGTCTCAGGTTCATCAGGAAGATATGACTACTCTCTGGCACATGAGACTGGGGCATATGAGTGAACGGGGGATGCAAGTTCTATCGAAGAGGGATCTTCTTTGCGGGCACAAGGTGCAGAATTTGGAATTATGTGAGCATTGTGTGTTTGGGAAGCTACATCGCAGCAAGTTTCCCAAGAAGGGTATTCACCGAACGAAGGGGATACTGGATTACCTCCACTCCGACTGTTGGGGTCCTTCACGAGTTGAATCCATTGGAGGCAGCGGGTATTTTCTGTCTATTATTGATGATTATTCGAGATTTACTTGGATTTTTATGATGAAGCAGAAAAGTGAGGCTTTCACGAAGTTCAAGCAGTGGAAGACATTGGTGGAGAATCAGACCGAGAAGAAGATCAAGAAGCTGCGAACGAACAATGATCTGGAGTTCTGTAATTCTGAGTTCAATGAATTCTGCAAGGATGAAGGGATTGCCCGTCATCAGACTATGAGAGATACACCCCAGCAGAATGGCGTTGCAGAAAGGATGAACCAGACATTGTTGGAGAGAGCACGGTACATGCTCTCTAATGCTGGATTAGAGAGAAGATTCTAGGCAGAAGCAGTGAACATGGCGTGCTTCCTGATCAACCGTGGACCTCACACATGTATTGAGTTTAAGACTCCTTATGAGGTGTGGTATGGTAAGCCTGCTGATTACTCTTCACTGAAAGTTTTTGGGTGTCCTGTTTATTATCATGTGGACGAGGGTAAACTGAAGCCAAGGGCAAAGAAGGGTGTATTTGTGGGTTACGGAGATGGAGTTAAGGGATTTCGAGTCTGGTCACCTTCTGAGCATCGAGTTATACTCAGTAGAAATGTGATATTTGATGAGAAGTCTATGTTTAACCCCATGTTGAAGGTTACTGTTGTTGAAGGTAGCAGGAATGTTGATAAGCAGGTGGAGCTGCAAACTCTCAATGAGAGTGAGTTTGAGCACCAAGGTGGAGAAGATCAACATGAGAATGTTTATATAGAGCCAGAAACTTCAAAGTCCAGTGCAGGAGCTCAACAGTCTATAGCTTCTGGTAGACCAAAGAGAGCTACTGCAGGAGTACCTCCAGAGAGGTATGGTTTCGAGGACATGGTGACGTATTCATTTCAGGTTGCTGAAGAAGTGGATGCAGGTGAGCCACAGTCCTATAGAGAAGCCGTTTTGGGTGGCGAAGCTGATCAGTGGCTTGCCGCAATGGGAGAAGAGATGGAATCCCATGACAGGAATCAGACTTGGGAGCTAGTCAAACAACGACATGAAGGAAGATTGTTACAAACAAGTGCATCTACAAGAAGAAGGAAGGAATCACTTCTAAAGAGGGCATGAAATTTAAAGCTCGGGTGGTTGCACGAGGCTTCTAGCAGAGGGAAGGAGTTGACTACACTGAGATTTTCTCACCAGTGGTCAGACATACTTCGATCAGAGTGCTACTAGCAATAGTGGCACATTATGACTTGGAGCTCGAGAAGTTAGACGTGAAGACAGCTTTCCTACATGGAGAGTTGGAGAAAGAAATTTACATGACTCAGCCAGAAGGATTCCAGGTTCCGGGAAAAGAAGACTATGTTTGTAAGCTGAAGAAGTCCTTGTATGGACTTAAGCAGTCTCCGATGCAGTGGTACAAGAGATTTGACAGTTACATGCTTGAGCTAGGCTACAGCAGAAGTCCATATGATTGTTGTGTGTATCACAACAAGGTGGAGGATGATTCGATGATCTATCTTGTTCTATATGTGGATGATGTGCTCATAGCTGCGAGGTTGAAGTCTGATATCCAGAAGTTAAAGGGGCTTCTCAGTGCTGAGTTTGAGATGAAGGATTTGGGAGCTGCTCAGAAGATCTTGGGTATGGAGATTTACAGGGACAGGTCGAAGAAGAAGCTTTTCTTGTCACAGAAGAACTACATCTAGAAGATACTGTCGAGGTTTGGCATGTCTTCAGCAAAGCCCTTAAATACTCTTAGTGCTTCAAATGTTCATCCATCCTCAGCTTATGCACCGCAATCAGAGGCTGAGAATGAGTACATGTCGAGAGTCCCATATGCTAGAGCAGTAGGTAGCTTGATGTACGCTATGGTATGCATTAGACCTGATCTTGCACATGTTGTTAGTGTTGTCAGCAGGTTTATGATACAACCTGGGAAGGAGCATTTGCAGGCTTTGAAGAGGATCTTCTGATACCTTAAGGGTACACCTGATGTGGGGTTAGCTTCGGAAGTGATTCAGAGTGCTTGGTGTCTGGATATTCTGACTCAGACTATGCTGGAGATGTTGACACGAGGAGATCGATGACCGGTTATGTATTCACTCTTGGGAGTTCTGTAGTGAGTTGGAAGGCAACTTTGCAGTCGGCGGTGACATTGTCTACTACTGAGGCAGAGTATATGGCTTTGACAGAAGCTACTAAGGAGGGAATATGGTTGAAGGGACTGGTTGGTGATCTGGGTCTACATCATGATCAAGCAGTGGTGTATTGCGACAGTTTGAGTGCAATATGCTTGGCCAAGGATCAAGTCCACCATGAGAGGACTAAGCACATTGACGTGAGGTATCATTTCTTGAGGACAGAGAAGAGGATTAAGGTGAAGAAGGTTGGCACCGCGGATAATCCTGCTGATATGTTCACGAAGCCGGTTCCACATGGCAAGTTCCTACACTACTTGGACTTGCTGAATGTCTTGAGTGGGTGACTCCGCCCTGCGGGGCATTGATTGTGGGAGAGAGAGAGAAGGAGCAGAGTACATCAGAGATTTCAGGGGAAGTGAATTCAAGTCAAGGTGGAGATTTTTTGATGTGACTTGAATCGGACTATCAGCCGCTACGACTATGAATACTTCTCATACTCCTCTGTAATCTGTAATCTCCTCGATATAGTGAAACTGGCTCTCTCTCGCCCGTGGACTAGCTAACACACATCGTGTTAGTGAACCACGTAAATCGTGTGTTTGTGTTTTTCGATTCTCGCTTTCGTATTTTTGCTTTATCGATTTCGGCGATTTCCCGACCCGTAGCAGCACGTTTATAACAACATCGTTAACGGGATAACCATTTATCAGTCCTAACTTCAATTTATGAGAAGAATTTTTCTGTTATTGGGAAGTAGTTAATTAATTACTTAGATTTTGATAATGGCTTTTAACACCGATAATTTTATTCTAGATTATCTGTAGGCGATTCTGTGTCAATCGATACAACGTGCCTAGCTAGCAGGAGAAAGAAGTGGCTCTTTCCTCATGTCCACAGATGCAAATGAAGATTAGTGGATAGGGTTTGCCGATTTGGGCACCAGTTATTTATGTTTCCGGAGAGATCATTCCTTTTTCTTGCTTGTGATCATCAGATAACAACCTGGAATAAAAATGGAGTCATCAATCCACTTCTGAAGCAAGGCATCAGTTTATTAAGTAATCACATGGTATATGAACACTGACGTCTCACCCAAACGGCCAAAACTACTGCCAGTTAGCTGCTTAATTAATTTTCAGTATTGTTTTCTCAACACATAAAATCTTAGAATGGGTGCATGATCATCATCCATCAGTTAATTAATTAGATACTAAAGATGGATGATTAATTAGGAAGAAAAGGGTCAAACATAGAATGGGCGCCAGTCGTTTAGGTGGGCACCAGTCGATCTGGACCTCGGGGGAAAGAAAGACGAACAAAAGCAAACCCTGATTAATACTATATATATCAAATTAGTTTAATTAAGGAAGAAGGCAATCTAAACAAATAACTTTTACAAACCAAATCGCCTTTGAATATATATACATCCAAATAGCAAAAGAAGAATGGGAAAAGGATAAAAGCGCAGATTCGAAAATCTGGATATGGTAATGGCAAGTTTTTTCTTAATGAATATTTCTTAAAGCAAGTTGCAACTGACGCTTATATTGTATGTATGGTTGGGACATGGGAGTGCGATAGAGATTAACATGATCGATCGATGATCCTCGTCATGGGTTGGCCGGCTAGACACCTGCAATCTCTTGTAATCTATTAAATAATTATTCGAAGGTGGGCGTATCTTGAATGAGGGAGGAGGGGCAAATCAATATCGTACTCCTTCACGTGGCAATTATTCGGGGATATATATGATCTGCTGTTTACAACAACGGGTAAAACAAGATATACAGTTAGGGATTAGTTAGTATAACAATACCTATTTTGTTGTTAGGGTGACAAGTGACCATACTAGTTTCCAATCAATAAAAAGTTTGGGTTGTAATGACCTTTTATTAGTTAGGTTGACCTAGTGTAAAATCAATGAAATGGTATAATTGTCATTTTGATTAATTTGTTTAAATAATAATTAAATAATTTTTTATTTTCTATCCAATTTTGGTCGTCGAAATCCGGCCACCGGTAACCGGAATATGCTTAATACTGTCGGATTCATCCCACAGTCGTCGGAATATGCTTAACATCACCGGAATATGCCCACCAGTGCCGGAATCTAGTCATTGGGGCTGAAATATGCTTATCGGAGTTGGAATTCGGTCACCGACGGTCATCAGAGTTTGGTCAACGGTCTTCATTGACCAGTCAATGGTCAACGATCACAACCAGATATTGTCATGTGCATTGTGAGATTTGTGGTTTGGTTTGTCATATTTTTTGTATGCTTTGTGGTTTGCTTTATCGTGTTTCTGGTTTGCATTAAGAAGTTTCTGGTGTGCTTTGGAAAAGTTTATGGTTTGCTTTGCGAGGTTTCTAGTTTGTTTTAATATATTTGTGGTCTGAATTAGAACATTTTTTTGTTTTCTTTTTGTGGTTTGCTTTACCGTGTTTGTGGTTTGTATTAGGAGGTTTCTGGTGTGTTTTTGAAAATTATGTGGTTTGCTTTGTCAGGTTTCTGATTTGTTGTAGGGGATTTGTGGTATGCATTGGGAGGTTTCTGGTATGCTTTTTGTGGTTTGTTTTATCGTGTTTGTAGTCTGCATTATGAGGTTTCTGGTATGCTTATGAAATGTTTGTGGTTTGCTTTGTGAGCTTTCTAATATGTTTATGATCTCCATAATGAGGTTTCTGGCAAAACTAACCACAGTGGAAACCAACGACTTTGGGCACCTAAAAGGAAGCGGGTAAGGCCCTAGGGAAACTAACCACAATCGAATTTGTTGGCGATCATTACCAATGAAATAGCACGTTGTCAAGACATTGATGGGAAATGAGTAATATTCCAATGGAATACTCTCTTCTGTTGCAGAGTTCTCTGTTTTTTCTTGAAGGGTTTCTCTACCTTTCTCTTTTTCCCACATTTCCAAATCATAGCACAATAATTCATTCCCCGCACAATTACCATACTCACATACACCATTTCCACTGATCATATCCATCAATCCCAACTCTGAAATAAAAACGAGAATCGTCGTCGCCAGAGCAGTAGATTCTTTTGACTGACGGTAGATCTCCGAAATAGGATTAACCACAAAGCGGCGACGAAGCTCTCATAAAGCTTCGCTGCTTTACAAAAAGACCAGACATAGGACAGATACGTCTGAATTTTGATTCGTTGCTTCCAACAACACTTATTTTGGTTGTGTTCTTCTTATTTCTCTTCCCTTAACCTCCATGCCTCAACCCCCACCGACGATCTACGTTCCATTCCCAAAGTGGTGTCGGAAATCAAACTCACCACGTCGATGCCACATTGCTCGACCGGCCATAGGATCCGGCATGGCCGCCGCCGTCGCCAGAAAGAGGCTCTTTCCAAAGGCGGTGGAGGAGGAGAGCTCCTCAACGATCGTACGATGAGATCCGACGAGTTAAGGCGGAGGACAGAAAGGAGGCGCCGGTGGCTACAAATCTGCATCTGCAAGCCTTTGCGGAAGAAGGCGAGATCTGAATAAATAGTATAACGACTTTGATGGTGGCATCCTGATAGTAGTGTAGGGATTATGCAATTTGGCCTCGCCGGCTGAGGGTCTGGCAGCGTGTCGGAGTTAGCATAGTGGAAGTCTCTGTGCTCGTTGTCGGTCGAAAATCTGGGGCATGGCGCCAGCAACAAAGGAGACGAATCGAGGGGGAAGAGGGAAGTGTACATGGGTGGAATAATGAATGATTTAATTTAATTTTTAAATTATTAGTTTTTGTGAGTTTCCCTTTTCACCCTTGATGTTACTATAACAACACAAGTCATGTTCTTATAGTATCCGCACCCATATAGTAAAGGGGTAAATGCCAAGTTTGATCATTGAGTTTAGTTAAACGTGTCATGTTTAGTTACTAGAAAAAATTAATATCAATAATGGTCACTACGTTTGATAAAATATTTCATGTTTGGTCATTCACGGAGGAGGACACTTGCGCAAGGGAGTTTAGTTTATTTGATCATGAACATCATTCTTCGGATATGAATTTTCCATCTGAAGCACCAGATGAGACATCTGAGAGACTCCATAGGTTTAATTTGGGACTTCACCACAAATATGATTTCTATGAAGAATCATCGGTGGAGAATGAAGCTCTTACCTCTTGATCTCAAGGAGTCAAGTCTAGCGAAAAGAATTTAAAAGACACGCTAGTTGGGAGGCAACCCAACATTTCGATTCGAATATCTTTTCCTTTTTCTTTTTGAATAATTGATTAAGTAGAGGATTAGAATTGCGTAGATGATAATTGATAGGACTTATCCCCTGCTTTGTCTCGTTCTCTGGATGTTTGATTGATTTAGTTGAATGATTAAGCTTAAGATTTGGTGAAATCATTATCTTTGTGTTCAGGGCACAGATAGCGATTAGAACGCCAGAGATCAAGGCTGCGATCTTTCGACTACTGCTCGCGATCTTGTTCGTGCGTATTTAAGGGAGAGCCGCACAATGCAACCATGTGTAGTCTTCCCATCTCATCTTTTAGATCCCTTTTTTTTTTTTTTTGAGAAACCATCTTTTAGATCTCAATGTTATGTTTCCCAACCCTTTCTTAGCCTGTTGAGCATACTTTCTCTACTTCACTTTCCAACATCTTTTGAGAAGTATCATCAATCATTTTTGGATTTCCAATATGTATTCTTGATTATCCACACACCTCCGAGTATGCCTCCCCTGAATCCATGTCAGTCACCTCGATATAGGCTATCAGATCTGGGGATTTAAGAACATAGATCCATGGGTACTACCCATCGTCCACACCGAGGTTTCATCCTGGGTTCCATCTAGGAAGGCATTCTTGTGGCAGGGTTTTAGTTACCTCATCCATCACAAGACCCTATTCATTCATCTAACCCTAATTTGCCAGATGGCGCATACCCTTCTAATCCTAAAACTCCATACCCAACGTAGAAGCTCAACTAGACTAGTAGAGAATATTAGGGCGAATTACCCAAGCACAATTAAATCTAGAGTAGCATTAAAATCAACTAGATAAACACATTCATACAAAACCCTAACATATTCATCCATTACATAATAGCCCTAAAACTAGGGTTTGGGGTTTCGAACCCATAGAACCGTAGAGGACTACTCCCAAATGGAGGGAAGAAGATACATAGCAGAAATTGGGGAAGGCTTGATGTTGAGGAAGATGGATCATCTCTTCTAGCTTCTCCTCTTTCTCCTTCCTTCAGCTTTTCTTTCTTATATCTCTAAACCAAAAATTTCTATCTCAAAATCAGCTCCCTTAAAATGGGGGAAGAGGTCCTCTATTTATAGACTTCAGGGAGGCGAACACGTTCACGGCTGAGCAGGGGGAGATCACAGTGGTGGTCTTCAGGCATCGCCGTTTTGGTCTTCTTTTGCTGGGAATTCGCGGGCTGACTTCACGGTCGTGATCCATGAGTCGCGGCCGCAAACTTCCTCAAGGTCAGGGAAGATGGTAACAGTGATCAGGCTGGGAAAACTCTCTTTTTCTTCTCTATTGGCTTCTTCACGAAGTTCGTGCCCGAAGACTCCATGTCCATGTCCGCGGCCGCGATCTTGGGTCCTCAGGCCTCGATCTTCACTCCAGTTTCGTGGCTGGTTGTCTCAGGCGAGATCTTTCCCTTAAGGTCGTGATCATTAGCTTCTTGCCCATTTGTCTACACTTGTGCCCTTTTTCGTAGCTAATTCGCATATGTCATTTAAAGCACCCTAAAATCACATCATAAGCAAATTAAAACAAAATAAGGATGCAATCGATGATATTCTTCTGATTATGCACATGAATTAGCACGAAACAAACCTAGATATGAAGGTTAAATAACACCAATTTGGGTGTTATCAAACTCCCCCACACTTAGGTATTTGCTTGTCCCCAAGCAAACCTACTAAAACCAATCCAACTTGATAGAAAAATCAACGGGGGGTGCACTCTAGTTCTCATTGCATAAAGAAGAGTAAACAGAGATGAGTAAACATTACTATCAACTTACTGTGCAAGCACAAACTCCCTGGTGAGGACCATACTTACTAACTTAGGACGGACATTCAAGGTGTGCACGAGGGGAATTCACAACAACAATTAAGCACAAGAACTCTTGAGGGTGCTCTTTATTCTTTCTTTTAATTTAAAAGTTGTCTTTTATTGTCTCCTTTTCCAATGTTGATGCGCATTTCACCAAACTTTTGCAAACTCTTTTGCAAGCAAGCATCTCTCCCTCATAACCAAGAGCGGATGGATCATTGCCTTCCCTATCAAGTTCACATGTGGGGAAGTTGATGGGAGGATTCGTCTTAGCCTGTGCTCCACTTCCCACCCTGCACTCCATATTGGGTTGCCACACATGTTAGGTACAAACGAGAGCTTGAGGTCTCTTGAATCGCTAAAAGGTACTTTGTACCTTGCCATATGATTATGTGAGGAGGAAAGATGTTTGGGGGATGGTAAGTAGTGAAAGGTGATCAGGATGCGGTAAAGCTATCTGGTCCTCAAACATATCCTCAAATGCCTCTCACGTGAGAACCTCTTTTTCCAAAGATTCTTTTCTGAATTGAGCACGAATTTGTAAAAGTTTTGAGTTAAAAAATGATGGAGAATCCCACACACATGTTCTTCCTAAAATAGCAAACATTATCAACTCACCAAAGAGGAAGAAGAGAGTAAACCTCTCATATGCCAGTACTCTAGTCATGCAACTACTCCCTAGCGAGCACAACATATCAATCATCTATCAATTCAAAGCATATTGAGTAGGAAGTTGCAAGGAACAAGGTGTGTTGGAACCATCAAATTTGAAACAACACAATGAATAAGCCATTCAACACCACAACACGCATAATCGCTAGCATACACTTCCCTAAGAAATCATCAACGTCTTACATTCATAATCAAGGTAGGATATTAGTGATACATGGCTCAATCAATCATGATAATCATTCAAACATTCACACACATCCCCCCCCCCCCCCCCACACACACACACTTGAGCGACATATTGCCCTCAATGGGGGAGATTCAAAAGAGAAGATCATGAAGGTTACCATAGGTCGGGTTGTGGGTTGGTGAATATATACAAGTGTAGGTCTTTGTCTTCCTGGTGGTTTTCACAATGATAAAGTGCATAAGAAAGAGAGGAAGACGATTGTAAGACATAGTTACAATAAGTAGATAATATAAGTATGGTTACTGCTAGTACGATAATATTTAAAGTATGAAAATTAAAACAAAAAAAATCAAATATTAAACATTGTTTAAAGAAAAAGAAAAGAATAGTGAAGAAAAAGAAAATATAGAACTTAGGCCCTGGATGCCTAGTATTTAATCCTCCTTGGAGTTGTCATCAAGGTGGCCTTCATCCTCCCATACAAGATTGTCACCATCAGAATGGTGTGATAACGGGAACTCTTGCTCTATCTCGCCGGAATCCATCTGCATTTTTCTCATTATCAGGTGAACTTCTCCTAAGAGATGTCGTCTAGACTTCCTCTCACGCCTTAGAAGGAAGCGAACTTCTCTTTGATCCTCGATAAGCCTAGAATTCTGCTCGATTAGCTTGGCATTCTGCTCAATAAGACTGGCTATCTGAGATGCATGGGCGCCAGATGATGACGCCCATATTCTTGAGAAGGAGGTTGGTTATGGCGTTTCAAACTGAAGTATAAGTGGTTGGCGAGCTATTCCCTTGACAGTCTTCCTTCCATTATGCACCTCTAGAAGTTTCATCTTGGACAAGTGATCCTCGATGAATGTTTGAGTGGAGCGAATAACCGTACAGTTGCATTCCTCCAAGTTTATCTCGAAATACCGTGCAAGACGAGTGACAAAAACTCACCCATGGATGGTCTTAACCTTCAAGTTTGTTATGGTATTGTAAAGAGTCCTGAATATAACTCATCCAAGATTTAGATGAGGCTCCATAATCATGGATCTCAAAAGATTGAGATCCCTCTTTGTCAGATTACTAACACTCTTCTCTTTGGGAACAACATTGTAAGAGATGATGTTATGAAGAATGCGCCATTCTGGTTTCAAAGAGGGGCTTTTGGTAGATTTTGGGTAAAATAGTGCTTGATGATCTGGGCTTTCTGGATGATTGCAAGTAGCTAACTCCTCCCCTTGAAGGGCGCGACCTTCTTGAGAAAAGATGAATCCTGGAGGATAGATACACATGGCTTCGGTGAACTCATTGAAGCTCATTTCTCTTGGTTAGCCTCCTAGTGAAAAGGACAGTGTTCTTGGAAAGTCTCGATTGATGGTAAGAATCGAGCAATTCAAGGTGGTCAAGAACTCAAGAGTTGGCTCGTCATAAATCTTCTCGTTGATTGTCAAAAGATTCAGCCACGCCGGGTCTTGAATAAGAGCTTTAATGGGTGCGGTAGCTCCAAATTCCTCCAAAAAGTTCCCAAGAGATAAAATGATGCTCCCCATAAGTACGTGGAGCAAAGTGTGCATATTCAGCCTTGTCCTTGTCTCCGATTCGATGTATGGATGGGGTGCTCTCTTTCCTCCTTTGATTGAAGTTGATGACTCGGGAATCTTCTTTGACTTACCCATCCTGAAACAAAAACTTGGATATGTAAATAAGAGCAAAAGTGCCACCTTGAATTAGTTCTACTCTAATCGACAATTACTCACTCCCGTGGTCGGCTAATGTGAGTGTTGAAGAGCCATGCTAGAGGGGAGCATACCATAAGAGATGAAGAGTTAGGAGATTGAGAATAAAAATTGCACAACCCACCAGATGAGGGTTTTCAACCTAAGCACTGGCAAGATCGCGGGCTAGTACCGCTAGATCACGGCCGCGAACTTTTCCGTGAGGTGTTGCGATCTTAAAAACTCAGATTCTACCATTTGGCTTAGATGTTAACAAAAATATCGAGGTTTAGAGTACCCGGCCATGGTGTCTAATCTAAGTGGCTCTAGAAAGCAATTGTCTAAGAGGATTGTCCGTCCCTGGCTCCCTGCCACGACTGACGATTGGGGGATCTTAGATGGGTGAGTCCGACGACCGTCCTAATAGAACGGGGTCGTCGCCTGAAAAGGATTCACGAGAGCCAAAGTCGAGAGCATTTTTCTGTTAATATTTGCAACACACAAATTGCATTAACCATTTGGATTATACCTTTTTTTGAAATAGATGAATATATTGATTAGACAATAAATGAATATTTTGACTGTATCTTCTTTAAATTTGTTATCTCAACGCAAGTGTTCTATTCAATTTCAGTTTATAGTCAATGTTATTTTGTAACTGAAATATGTTTAAAATTTAATACAAACTTTTCTGTGATGGTTTTTTGAATACTATTTACTAACTCAGTAAGAAAGAAATCATTTCATTCGTATTCTGAGATCAAATCAAATCGAAACAATATACGTAGGAAGCACCTGCGAAACTGAAAGTCAAATCCCTACAGATATGAGATAACCAAACTTTTATATTATAAATTAATTAATTAATATATACAAAAGCGGGAAAATGAAAAGATTTGTTGTATCGGTCTCTCTTTCCCATTCTTTCTAATTTAATGAGGGGGCGACAACAGACAAGAGCTGGGCTCCATACCAAAGATTTGCTAAGATCTCACGTTATTGGATCCTCAGAATCCCCTTCTTCAGCTTTTCTTTATTGCCCTGTCCTCTTTCCTTTCTTACCTTCTCCGCCATCCCCTATTAAACACCAACCCGCCCTCCTTAACCAGAAAATCCCTCCACGCTTCCCAATTTCGATTTCCTTCTCAACCCCGAAGATTATTAATTCCTACCTCTACTCCTTCAAAATCTACAGGCTGCGATTTTTCGAACCCACTCAGTTCCAGCGATTTCTTCTAGCAAGGAGGTTTCTTTTGGCTTTTGGGCTTTCTCATTAGGGTTCTGATAATCTTTGATCTGGAAAATGGCTGCCGCCGGTACCGAGTCTCTTCGGTGGAACTTGGCCGAGGAAGTGGGAGTTTCGGGTTGTAACCGAAATATCGTTAATGGGTCGGGTTCCGTTTCCGAGGAGTTTCACGTTCTAGCTGTGGATGATAGTATTGTTGATAGGAAGCTTATCGAGCGCTTGCTGAAGAGTTCTTCGTTCAAAGGTGCCACCTTTTACTCAATTGTGGGGGTTCTTCTCGGATTTTCTGTTTCTCATTTGGTTTGATTTAGGATCTGACATATGGGATTTGTTTCTATTTTTGGGTATACAGTTACGGCTGTGGACAGTGGTACTAGAGCTCTGCAGTACCTTGGTTTGGGTGGAGAGAAGAGTTCTTCCGCTGTTGGTTTCAATGTATGTGATGGTTTCCTTTTTCACACATACTCTCTGATTGGTTGCTTAGGTTTCCGTGGTGCTGATTGTTCTGTATTGTATGAAATTTGACAGGATTTGAAGGTCAATCTCATAATGACCGATTACTCCATGCCAGGCATGACTGGATACGAGCTGCTTAAAAAGATCAAGGTATGAAATTCCACCTTCATTTATCAGAAGCTTCAGCAAGTGATCATGGCATGGGAGTTGTGATTCAGTTTTCCTGTTACTGATTTGGTTCATTTCCATATTTTCTTTCTTGAGCAGGAATCTAAAGCGTTTAAAGAGATCCCAGTTGTGATAATGTCATCAGAGAACGTCTTGACCCGGATCCATAGGTGAATTTCTAAGACTTGACCAATTATGTTTTTTATGTTTAAGTTGAGTGCTCTTTGCTGACTTTTAGAGCGGGATAGAGATTGGGCTTATGAACAAGATCTTATCTATGTGGAAGTATCTTCCTGCTATTGATTGGTGTTAGGACGGATTAAATCTTACATACCTACTGCGAGATCTTTTTTTTTTTTTTTTTGAGAGACTAGTCCAAGATTAATTTACTTTTGGCAATTGAATTTGTTTGATGTGGGTTGTGGTGGAAGACTAGCACTGTTAGATTGGCAGGTTAATGTTATGCCTCTTTAACTGGACCACATAATGGTTAATAGATGATAAGGAAAATGGGTTGAATTGCATATCTGTGATTAGGAATGGTTTCACCATTTAGTCGTGTCTGTTTCCTAGGAAGGTTATTAACCATGGCAGGATTTTGATTCAATGAGTTGGAACTTAGAAGTCTTTCATTAGTGTTAACATAATGGAATGAATGTTCTTAGAGTCCTTAGATTCAAAGTGCAGCAAATCCTAATTGGGAGGTTCTGTTATTTATTGATTCAGTTGTCTGGAAGAAGGTGCCGAGGACTTCCTGGTAAAGCCTGTGAAAAAGTCCGATGTCACGAAGCTTAAAGACTTCATGGTGAAAGGTGATCAAGCCGAGAAAGGCAAGAGAAGGAGCATCAAGAGAAAGGTGGAAGGTGACTTTGTTGAGCCTAAAATGGCTACTGCTACTAATACTACAATTGCCTCTTCTTCAGAGGAGGATCAATCATCCTCCGCATCCCATTCTCCATCAACATCATCATTATCATCTCTGTGTTCATCTCCCTCTTGCAAAAGAAGCAGACTGCAATAGCCAGTTACCTAATAGACATTCCCGCTAAGCTATTGATTCAGCAAATTTTGTAAGCAGCATTAAACCACTTAACAGAAAATAGCAAATTTTGTAGTCAGCAGCATCACTAACCCATCTATGATCTACCTCAAAAAGTAGTATCTGAAATGGAGGGAGCACTTCAAAGGGAGCGATCAACTTGATGTGATTTGTTTTTTGTTTGTTTGTTTGTTTTTTTTTTTTTTTTTGTAAATGGTCCAAATTTAATCATCAATACGAAATTGAGATCTCTAAAACTTGATATCAAAGTTGGTATCTTTGACTGGACTATCTTGTGAGATTGCCCTGTTTTCTTTCCACTCTGTGGGGCTGTCCTTGTACCGACTTGGACCCCGTTTGTTTCTTCAACCTCTACAATTGTATCTTCTTGACAACTCATCATTTATGATTCGGTAAGTCCAATTTGGTATGGTGGGATATGATCCTGTCCAATGTCCATAGTAATGAGAAGATACAATTCTATTTGAATAAAGATACAATACGAAGATAAAATAAGATTGAATAAAGATACAGTTGGATTTGATTTAATTGATCAATTCTAAAAATGGTAAACATATATATAAAGACTAAAGTAGGCTGAATGGAAATTGGATGGAATCGATTGGCTCGAAATTCAAATGGAACAAATCGGGGTTGCCCTTTGCATAAAATGGAATTATCATCCGTCGTGCATCATTTTCAACTGCCTGAATGGTGCTTCCTTTTGACAAGGCTCGACCCAAAACAGCAACAAGGAATCAATATACAAAAATCGAAGGTATGGAGACTGGAAAAAAGAAAGCAAGAGAAGAATCAATTACCCCTGAATTGAATGAATGGTAGTTAGTTGGGCTGCTCTGTTCTGTGCTGTCTCCTCCAGTTTGGGCTCTCATGCTCAATTTTCATTACAGCATGTGTATTATACTATACATAACTCCATAGATACATACTCAACTCAACAGGTCCCTCAAAACAGAGCAAACAAAACGCGTGGTAACTGATCATTGCCACGAAGGCGTTAAGGGATTTGGTCACCAATCCATACTATATGATTCCTCCCACTTCGGCCTTTGTGTATTGTCTTCATCATCTTCGATTCCCTTCCAAGCAAACTTAAGTGGTTGCTCTCTATAATTTCGTGTATAAAGCTGGAAATAATAAAGGTTTATCGGTAGATCATTCCCTTATGAAGCAGGGAAGTTCTGGGGGTTTTCCTTCTCCCTCTTCCTCTTCTACATTCAAGTAAATTCTAACCTGCGAGATGAAAATTGATAGTTACCTAAACATGAGATTTATTTGTTAGCAGAAAAGGAGTAATCGAAAAACAGAGTTAGTACGAAATGAAGACGGAACTTACGTGATTTCTTTCTTTAAGATGAACAAGACTAGTTCATTGACAAAACTATACTTCTATATTATTTTTTGATAGTCTCGTCAGGGGGCATCGATTACTTAAAGATCTCTAATCATACCGTTCAAATTTATGGAGTGTTTCTAACTTTTCTTCAATTAATTTTAAAGGACTAATTCTCTTTCATTTATATCGTAATTTAATTTTTCGAACAAAAGAAATCAGATTAATTGTACTCTTCAAAAGTGACATCCACTTTGAAATATTTTGGAACAAAAAAATACATTTATTACCATTTCAGTTTGGTAGTACATAAAATTATATCACATGAATACAAGTGTAAAATGATGGAATAAATATACCAGAGTATAGAATAGTTGTATGCATGATATTATAAATATATTAATAGTCATTTACTATTTTTGAACACTGTCTACCACCAGTGTGTAAAATGGTGCGTCATTTACTATTTAACCTGAAACTTTTTTCTCAGAAAATTATAGATCCAATGAACTCGCCTTCTGGGCAAATTTTTCAAAATTCGAGTTAAAAACAAAGATGATACAAATTTTTTGTTCCACTAAATATATTGAAGATGGATATCATTTTGTATATCACAACAAATACGTTCTATATGTGTAAATATTTTTTAAATTCAAGTTAAAACAAAGAAGATAAAAGTTAATTTAAAAGTAAGAAAAAAAAAATTTTAATCTCATCTCTTAGATCTAATTTCACTTAAAATTAAGAGTATAAGTATGATTATTCAAGGATTATGTAACCTATGGTTATACACCATATCTTGAACTGCCTCGTCAAGTTTCAGACATTCAGTGTCGTACAATTATACCGTTTTGTCTAGGGATGGCAATAAAACCCATGGCCGCGGGTATCCGACCGCCCCCGACCTAGTCAACGCGGGAAATCCCCGCTTTGACCGGGTATGGGGAGGGTATGGGTAAAACCCGCAAAAAGTTTGATGGGTATGGGGCGGGTATGGTTTTGACCTCCCCCGCCCCATACCCATACCCATACCCGCCCCACCAAGAGAATTTCTTCACATATAAAAAAATATGTGGATTAAATGGTAATCTATCAATGGTGATGAGGATAACTCAAGGAAATAAATAGTAGAAATGTAATTGAGTGACCATTTTAATCAAAATCTTATTCATTTTCCTCAATTCTCCTTTCACTCTTTCACGGCGGTAGCTGGGAGCAATTATATGTTTTTTATTTTTTTTATTTTTTAATGAAGGTAATAATGAGGTGGAAAATATGAAAGTTTATTTTTTTATTTTTAATAATTTTTTAATTGCCACGTCACGTATTTAACGGTCAACTATGAAAGTTGACTGCCACGTAAGCTGGAGTTAACGGAAATAGACGGAGAGTGACCAAATTTGAATCATTTAACTAATTTGAGTGACCAAGACTGGATTTAAATATTTTCAGTGACCAAACATGAACGTTTTTTGTAATCTCAGTGACCAACCATGTAATTAACCCGTTTCTTCAACCTCTACAATTGTATCTTCTTGACAACTCATCATTTATGGTTCGGTAAGTCCAATTTGGTATGGTGGGATATATCCTGTCCATAGTGATGAGAAGTTACAATTCGAATTGAATAAAGATACAATACGAAGATAAAATAAGATCGAATAAAGATACAATTCGATTTGATTTAATTTATCAAATCTAAAAATGGTAAACATATATATAAAGTAGGCTGAATGGAAATTGGATGGAATCGATTGGCTCGAAATTCAAATGGAACAAATCGGGGTTGCCCTTTGCATAAAATGGAATTATCATCCGTCGTGCATCATTTCAACTGCCTGAATGGTGCTTCCTTTTGACAAGGCTCGACCCAAAACAGCAACAAGGAATCAATATACAAAAATCGAAGGTATGGAGACTGGAAAAAAGAAAGCAAGAGAAGAATCAATTACCCCTGAATTGAATGAATGGTAGTTAGTTGGGCTGCTCTGTTCTGTGCTGTCTCCTCCAGTTTGGGCTCTCATGCTCAATTTTCATTACAGCATGTGTATTATACGTAACTCCATAGATACATATGTTGATTATATGTGTAGTCTCATTATAGTGTAGTGTAGTAGGAGTGTACGTAGAGTCTCGGTTTAGCCCATTGGCTCATTAAAGGCCCATGCAGTCCATGAGCATTAGGAGAGTCACGTAGAAACCTAATTGCTCTAAGGGTTCGGCCAAGCTTGTGATTATAAGAGCTTGTCCGCCGTCAGTGTAAAAGGGTAACAAACATACGATCATCATCTATACATCAGTAGCTGAGGAGTCTTCATACTCCTCCGTGGATTAGTCCTGGTTCATCCGGGGATACCACGTAAATCACCATTTGTCATTTCCGTTACCGTTTGATCTCTCAACATAGTATCAGAGCCTAGCCAAATCGAATCCACAAGACCCTCGGTACGTCTAACATCAACGAACTTCGCGCTGTGGGAATTCCAATTCCGAGTCTTTGTGGAAGGTCGGGGTTTGCTGGGTATTTTGGATGGTTCACTGCCGCAACCGGCCGCCGGTGCTGTTTCCGCGCAAGAACGAGCCCAGTGGAGCCAGAACGATGCTCGTGTGCGTTCATGGCTGCTGGACAGCCTTGATGCGACTACATGTCTGAGCTTGAGACTATTTCCGACTGCTAATAGGATGTGGAGGCACTTGACGGCTCTGTATTCTACCGTTAATCCAGCTCGTCAGTTCGAGATACAAATGTCCATTGCTCGCCTAGAACAAGGCGATAAAACAGTGACTGAATATTTCAATCTAGCCCAAGAATTGTGGACCGAACAAGACCTGATACACGCTGCTCTAAGGCCAAACGCTGTGATATCCGACGACGCAATTGAGGAGAGGCAACGTACCAGAATGTTGGAGTTTTTAATGCGGCTGAGACCTGATTTTGAAGCTGTACGCTCAGCCCTTCTCAATAAAGAGGTCCTGAATTTTGATGGTGTATTGGCGACTCTAGTTCGGGAGGAGACGAGGATGCGAACTCAAGCGTTGATTGATCAACGACCAGGCGAGGGTGAAACTCTCGTGGCATCAGCTGCTCCCGGGACTAGAAACACCGGATCGAACTCTTTTGCCTATGCTGTCGAGCGACCTCAGTTCCAAAGAAGATTACCAGCAACAGAATTGGAGTGTCACCACTGCCGGGAGAAGGGACACCTGCAAAAGCACTGCAAACGAAGAAACTTCTGTGTATATTGCAAGCGGATGGGACATATTGTTCTTGAGTGTAGGTCTCGAGAACGGAATGAGGCACGTTGGGCATCTCCACAAACAGCAGGAGGAGCGCGCGGGGGTCGGAATGGTGATCGCCAGGGAGGAGGTGCGCCTCGAGCTGGATTTGGAGAACGACCAGCGTATGGAGCTTACCCGGCCGACTATCACCGCAATTGGGGAGCTGCTGCACCCCCTGGTTTTGGTCCATCATTTGCTGAGAATAATGCTCCTCGAGCTGAAGTGGGCAGCAGTTCAGGGATGTCGGCAGACACAGTTGAGCAGATGGTAAATGCCGCATTGCAGCGCTCGCTTCCAACTGCCATTAGTGCCACCTTCGCAACTCTTCAAGGATCAGGTAATTCTGCACCTTGGCTCCTTGATAGTGCCTGCTTTAATCATATGACGCGGAAATCGGATGAGTTAAAAAATGTGCAACCGGTTAATGGCATGGAATTAACTGTTGCTAATGGAGAAAAATTGACAGTACGTGGAGTAGGCAATGTGGTTACTGATTCTATATCTTTACGTAATACCTTGCATGTTCCTCAACTTGTACCCAATCTAGTTTCGGTTGGACAGCTTACTGAGCAAGGTTATTCTGTGGTGTTTGCTCCGTCTGGGTGTGTTGTACAGGATTCGAAGACGGGGAGGCCAATCGGAAGGGGGAGTAAGCGAGGCCGGTTATTTCATTTAGAGGAATTGAATGGGCAATCTGTTTCGTCAAATGTCAGTAGTCATGATCGTAGGTCTGTCAGTAGTCCTTGTTCTGTGTTTTCTAGTGTTTCGAATAATGTATGGGATCTCTGGCATTCTCGATTAGGGCATCCTCATACTAGTCGGCTGTCTCTTATGTTTCAAAAGTCTCTGCTTGGCAAAAACAATGTTGGGATTTCAGGTTCTCATTCTTGTAAAAGCTGTGTAGAAGCTAAAACTGTCAGCATTTCATTTCCTTCTAGCGTCACTGTTATAAAAGACCCATTTCATCTTGTCCATACTGATCTCTGGGGTCCTTCGCCTATTCTTAGTAGACATGGTTTTCGGTATTTTGTGTTATTCATTGACCATGCTACTCGATTCACTTGGATATACTTTCTGCGTCTCAAATCCGAACTTCGTGCTGTTGCTATTGAGTTTCTTAACATGATTCAAACCCAGTTTGGTCGTACAGTCAAAATCATACGTTCCGATCCCGGAGGGGAATTTAGTTCATTCCCATTGCGTGAGGTGTATCGGGATCGTGGTATTCTGTGTCAAAAATCGTGTCCAGGTGTTTCTCAGCAAAACGGACTAGTGGAACGTAAAAACCGTCATGTTTTGGAACTTACCAGAGCTTTACTGCTTGCCTCCTCGGTTCCAGGTCGTTTCTGGCCTGAAGCAGTGGCCACGGCAGTAAAACTGATAAATTACCAAATTACGACAGTCCTGGGTAACATTAGTCCATACTTTGCTCTTTATTCGCGTCATCCTGACTATTCTCGTCTTCGTGTCTTCGGCTGTATGTGTTTTGTTCTTCTTCCTAAACGAGAACGAACTAAACTGACTTCCAAAACTGCCCGTTGTGCCTTTTTAGGATATAGCGACGTTCATAAAGGTTATATGTGCTATGATCCCACTGCTCAGCGTATTAGGATTGCATCCACTGTTGTGTTCTTTGAAAATTTGTCATTTTTTGAGCGTCCATCCTCTCCTGAGTTAGTTTTTCCTGGTTTCAAGTCTTTGCCTTTATTTCCTTATGATGATGAACCGGCCGATGATCATTTGCTGCTCTCTCCTGATGATATGGCCTCTCCACCTCCCACATCACCATCCACAACAGCTAGTTCCGAATCATCAACAGGGCACTCCTCGCCATCCATTGCCAGCCCCGGATCATCCCAATTATCTGGTCCCGCTTCCATTTCATCACCGCCAGCAGCAAACCAGCAGCCCCAACTTCGCCGCTCATTGCGCTTGACCCAGGGAATTCCTCATCCACGATACCATGATTATGTCGCCCATCATGTCGCCCACAACATTGCTGCAGTACAAATTCCTCAATCCTATAAGCAAGCTCAAGGAAATCCATTATGGGAAGCTGCCATGGATACTGAAACTGATGCCATGCACGCCAATAATACGTGGACTGTGGTAGATCGTCCTTCACCGGACACACCTACTGTTGGGAGCCGTTGGGTATACACAATCAAGGTCCACCCCGATGGGACGATTGAACGCTACCGGGCACGCATTGTTGCTCTTGGATACACACAGGAGCAGGGGGTTGATTATCATGAGACTTTTGCTCCTGTGGCAAAGATGTCAACTGTTCGGGTATTGCTTGCGGTTGCTGCACAGAGGGATTGGCCGCTTCTTCAACTTGATGTCAAGAATGCATTCCTACACGGAGATCTTGATGAAGTTATTTACATGGAACGACCTCCGGGATATCGTGTTGGAAAGCCTGGTCAAGTCTGCTTGCTCCATCGTTCTTTATATGGTCTCAAACAGGCACCGAGAGCCTGGTTTGAGAAGTTTCAGTCAAAGCTGGTGGAACTGGGTTTTAGTCAGAGTCTGAATGATCCTTCTCTCTTTACACAGACTTCCTCTCGAGGTATTGTTATTCTTCTTCTATACGTTGATGACATGATTATTACTGGATCTGACTCTGTGGGGATTGGCCGACTAAAAGAAGGGCTTCGGGCTGCTTTCAGTATTAAGGATCTGGGAAAGTTGTCTTATTTCCTTGGGTTGGAAGTTTTTCGAAGTGATAAAGGGATACTTCTTTGTCAAAAGAAGTATATTACGGATCTGTTGCACGATCATAACTTTGAGAACTGCAAGCCTGTTTCTACACCTATGGAACTTAATCTGAAGCTTGGTAGAGAGTCGGGTGAGCCTCTTAAAGATGGATCGCAATATCGCAGCATTGTGGGGAGCTTAATATACTTGGCAGCAACCCGACCAGATATCTCTTATGCAGTGCAATTGGTAAGTCAGTTTATGTCAAATCCGAGTGTAGATCACCTAGCTGCTGTTCATCGGATCTTGAGGTACTTGCAAGGGACTAAGGACATGGGGATTCTTTTCTCATCACGTGGGGATACAAGGCTTCGAGCATATTCTGATTCTGATTACGCAGGCTGTGTAGATACTCGACGTTCTACTACAGGTTGGTGTGTGCAGTATGGAGATTCTTTTGTTTCATGGCGGTGCAAGAAGCAAGATAAAGTCTCTAAGTCATCTACAGAGGCCGAGTACCGAGCTATGTCTGACGTTACTTCAGAGTTGGTCTGGATGCGGCGGTTACTTACTGATTTGGGAATTTCTTGCTCTTTGCCGATGGAGCTAATGGTCGATAACACTAGTGCTATACGTATAGCAGCAAATCCAGTGCTTCATGATAGAACTAAGCACATCGAGATTCACGTGCATTACGTCCGGGATATGGTACGAGATGGTACAGTCACACTACACTACATACATACAGAAGATCAAGTTGCGGATATGTTCACGAAGTCATTTTCAGCTAGCCGGCATTGGTTTCTATCTAGCAAATTGATGTTGTATGACACGCATCAATTTGGGGGAGGCTGTTGATTATATGTGTAGTCTCATTATAGTGTAGTGTAGTAGGAGTGTACGTAGAGTCTCGGTTTAGCCCATTGGCTCATTAAAGGCCCATGCAGCCCATGAGCATTAGGAGAGTCACGTAGAAACCTAATTGCTCTAAGGGTTCGGCCAAGCTTGTGATTATAAGAGCTTGTCCGCCGTCAGTGTAAAAGGGTAACAAACATACGATCATCATCTATACATCAGTAGCTGAGGAGTCTTCATACTCCTCCGTGGATTAGTCATGGTTCATCCGGGGATACCACGTAAATCACCATTTGTCATTTCCGTTACCGTTTGATCTCTCAACAACATACTCAACTCAACAGGTCCCTCAAAACAGAGCAAACAAAACGCGTGGTCACTGATCATTGCCATGAAGGCGTTAAGGGATTTGGTCACCAATCCATACTATATGATTCCTCCCACTTCGGCCTTTGTGTATTGTCTTCATCATCTTCGATGCCCTTCCAAGCAAACTTAAGTGGTTACTCTCTAGAATTTCGTCTACAAAGCTGGAAATAATAAAGGTTTATCGGTAGATCATTCCCTTATGAAGCAGGTAGAGGTGGCAATTGGATCGGATTCGTGGATTCGTGGATTGGATTGGTGGATCCATGGATCAAATGGATTGGATCAAATGGATTGGTGGATTGATCCATGAATCCAAATGACATCCAAGGCTTGGACCAAAATGTAAATTTTGAAAAGTTTAGATACTAAAATGTCATAATGAAAAAAATTTAGGTACCAAAATGTAATTTTCCAATGATATTTTTCGTATAAAATAAAAGTTTTAGGTACCAAAATGTAAAATATAAAAAATATAGGTACCAACTCGTAATTTGCCATTTGGATCCATGGATTGATCCATGAATCCACCAATTCAATTGGATTTGGATCAAATGGATTGAATTTAAATGGATTGGATTAGGTGGATAGTTTGGTGAATGTATTGGATTGGATTCATGGATTTGGATTCTAATTGCCACCTCTAGAAGCAGGGAAGTTCTGGGGGTTTTCCTTCTCCCTCTTCCTCTTCTGCATTCAAGTAAATTCTAACCCGCGAGATGAAAATTGGTACTTACCTAAACATGAGATTTATTTGTTAGCAGAAAAGGAGTAATCGAAATCAGAGTTAGTACGAAATGAAGACCGGAACTTATGTGATTTCTTTCTTTAAGATAAACAAGACTAGTTCATTGACAAAACTATACTTCTATATTATTTTTTGATAGTCTCGCCAGGGGGCATCGATTACTTAAAGGTCAGTAATCATACCGTTCAAATTTATGGAGTGTTTCTAACTTTTCTTCAATTAATTTTAAAGGACTAAATCTCTTTCATTTTATGTCGTAATTTAATTTTTCGTACAAAAGAAATCAGATTAATTGTACTCTTCAAAAATGACATCCACTTTGAAATATTTTGGGACAAAAAAATACATTTATTACCATTTCATACCATGATAATATTTGGTAGTACATAAAATTATATCACATGAAATACAAGTGTAAAATGGTGGAATAAATATACCAGAGTATAGAATAGTTGTATGCATGATATTAGAAATATATTAATAGTCATTTACTATTTTTCAACACCGTCTACCACCAGTGTGTAAAATGGTGCGTCATTTACTATTTAACTTGAAACTTTTTTCTCAGAAAATTATAGATCCAATGAACTCGCCTTCTAGGCAAAATTTTCAAAATTCGAGTTAAAAACAAAGATGATACAAATTTTTTGTTCCACTAAATATATTGAAGATGGATATCATTTTGTATATCACAACAAATCCGTTCTATATGTGTAAATATTTTTTAAATTCAAGTTAAAACAAAGAAGATAAAAGTTAATTTAAAAGTAAGAAAAATAAAAAAAAATTAATCTCATCTCTTAGATCTAATTTCACTTTAAATTAAGAGTATAAATATGATTATTCAAGGACTATACAATCTATGGTTATACACCATATCTTGAACCGCCTCGTCAAGTTTCAGACATTCAGTGTCGTACAACTCTACCGTTTTGCCTTTTAGCTAGCTCTACAATTAACCCTATTAGACTCTACTAATAGCACAAGGGCACATTATGGCCCATTCTACTCTACATGCATTATGGCCCATTCTACAATTAATCCTACTCGACTCTACTAATAGCAACTACGTGGCCAAAGCCCTTTAAAGAAAGACACTCGATGTCTTAACAACCTTCCGAAATTGATGGGGAGGTCTTTGTTGGAATTTAAGCTTTTTTATTTTTTATTTTCGAGTGATATTAAAAGAAGACAAGAGTTATACATATAATTCTCTAAAAATTCATCTTGTTATTGGTAGAAATATTTATAATCATGTTGTTGATTATCTGGATCTTGCTGTTAGAAACATAAGGTGATCTATTCCTGGAAGATACTTCTAAAAGCACAATCATGGAGGTATTGTGACATTTCTTAACCAAGCCCCTTTACTTTCTATACAAGAGATATATGATTTTCCTAATTGGGAGTATATGATAGTGTTTTGTTTTGGTATCTTGGGTACCACATTGAAGCTCATAAAAATACAAGTTTCACCAATGACTCCAATAAAATCCAAGATGGATATTTATGTGATTTCCACTTATCGACCAGTGTTGATTTTTTATTAGTCTTGAGCTTCTCAATTTGATTACTTACATATATTCCACTTAACAAATAGCTTATATAATTGTGTATAAAATATGGTCCATACCACATAATTTCCTAACAATTTCCTGCTTAGACTGCATATTTTCCTTGAATCAATTATATCACAAACTTCTTTAGGCGTGTAACCATGCTATTTGTGTTTAGACTTCTCCTGAAACAAATGGTCCACCTCATGTATCAATTATGGAACCAAATGCTAATCACAATATGATAATGATCAAACCACAATGATCAGCACACCTGTATGCTCAATGACATAGATCAAATATGGATGAGTGAGATGAAATTTACATACAATGTGATCTTAAACATGCATATTTTCAACTGATCCAATTTGAATCTTTATTGAGATCATCGAAATTCCTTCATATAATGTGACCATTGCACGATTAAAGACACTTTTTAATATCAAAATAGACCTAAGAAACCATCACTAACCAAGGTAACATCCACAATAATTCTCATTAAAAACTTTAGGTGTCAACTTTGTACAAGCTAGCATTAGTCACGTCCTTAATGTTCAATAGAATCTTGTCTATTTTGAACCTGATCGTTAACCTAAAGGAGTTCGATGTCAATGACTTTGAATTCTGAACTCCTTTGGTAATGGTTGTGTATCAATATCATGACATTGTTAACCTGTTATGACTTACCAATGTCATTCTAGTGACAAAACTTTGCAACCATAAGTGAAAGTCTCAAGACATATTTTAACTCTATCGAACACATAAAGGTAACATTATATAGAGTTCATGCTATCTTGACACTCTGTAGCATCGAGAACAGAGTACCTAATGATCTCTCTACTTGATCCGATAATTAGATGATTTCTTTTACCATCCTTACTCAACGCATTACACATTTTATTCTTTCTAGTGTTTCATGCATAGATTACTCAAATAGCTGGCAAATACTCTAACTATAAAGGTTATATTGGGATGAGAATGAACTAAAGCATACTTAGATTCCTTAATGTCACTACTCCTAGATAAAATGTAGGGTAGATTCAAAACTTGAATAATTTGTTAAGAGATGCCTCCATGAGAATAATTGTGGGACGGATTGATGAATGGTTTTATCTACTATGTTCCTATTATTGTTGAGGAGGAGAAGCAGTTGCTCTCTCTTTGTTTTTTTTTTTTTTTTTGCTTTTATCATTTTTGTTTTATTCATAAAGAAATAAAAGGGAAAATACAAAAAAGAGCATGGCGATCCAAAATCCCACTATTTCCTATGTCTTGCAAGAAAAATGAGGGCACAATAAGAAAAAGGGGGAGAAAGTCACGACGGGCGACACCTACGCAAAAATGCATAGGTCCAACCCTTCAATTTTGTTGTTTCCTCCAAGGAGGAGAGAAATCTGCAACACAGAAGGAAAGAGGTCATGGCGGTTAGCACCGCCACTAATAAAACCCCCCATTGCCAATATGTTTCCTTGTCATATGCGAGAAGAGACTCAAAAGAATTTGTTTCAGAGAAGAGAAATGGAGGCAACCCCTCTTCGTTTTCCTCGCACCTACTCACTAGATCTAGAGCAAATGTTGGTGATACAACTCGTTGGAATCCTTTTCAAAGAAAGATTGCATATAAGAGTTATCAAAACCCATTCTTATGAGATGTTAGAGGAAAAAGGTGGACATCCAATCAAGGAGGGGAGAAAAAGGTCGGCATGCTAGAAGGAGAGAAGGTGACTCTCAGGAGATCATCGATGCCTGCTCAGGCTCAAGTCGTGGCAACATCTCTTGCCATGAAGAACAACAAAGACGACGACATAATAAAAAAGGTAATGTCTAGTTTTTATCTGAATATTTTTCGAATTCTTTTATATTATCCAAACCTATTAAAATGTCATTTATTAGCCAAATCTTTCGTAATGCATCAAAATATTAGCCATTTTTACGTTACCGTTAATAACTTTGTAACTCTTTTCTTAGTTAAAATACTAATTTTTTGGAATGTTGACTTCCATGTGTCTCTTCCCAGTCAGTATCATGTTGTCAAGTCAATATTACTAACAAAATTGTTAACTGAAAGTTAACATTTGGCTAATTCTTAGTATTTCGAAAGGTTTGACTAATAAAAAAAGGATAAATACAATATAATAGTCAAACCTTTCATTTCAAACAAAATAATAGCCAAACCTTTCCAAAAACAAAAAAAACCAATCAGTTAACTTTCCATCCGTTTGACCGTTAGTTGACTCTGACGTGGCAATTGATTGCTCAGATGGAAATCTTTATGTGGCATGACAAATAATATTTTAATTGTTCATATTATTTTATAATATGAAAATAGAAAAAAAATAGAATGTAAAAAATCACAAGTCTCCCTTACCATTTCGAATCCCTTTTCTCCTCCCATCACCCGACATCATCTCTTTCAATCGCCGCCTCTACTTCATCTTCCTTCTCCGCCTCTACTTTTACATCATTCCGCCACCCCCGCTCCTATTGTCGCCGACTAGGTTCGTGGTCTTCACTCTTTCGACGATTCCTCAGATCTCCATATCATATTCAAGCCTGTAGCTTCCGTCTTCGTTGCCGCCCTCCGCCATATGTGTCTTTCTGCCTCCGCCTTCCTCAGGCTAGTCTCCAGCCCGACTCGCTTGGTCGCTGCTTGGGTCACCTCAGTTTCCTTCCACTTCACAATCGCAGCTGTTGAGACTCGAGATGGGAGCAAAGTAAGGTTTCATAGCCGCTGTCAGTGGAGACAGACGACATCTTTAGAGCTCAATTGTCATCTTCCCTCCCCCGAATCTCGCCGCCATCACCCACTGCTCCATGACAATCGATCGTCGATGGTGTCGTTTGAGTTCAGCCGCCAGTGGTATGGACAACCGCGCAAAGAATTGGAAGAGTAAAGCGGCAAGAGTGAAGGGAATAAACTTGTTTCTGAAATTTTAGGGGATTTATTTTTGCGTTGTGTGTTTCAATTGGGAAGTGATTAGTGAAGTGAGGGGGATTTTGAACGTGTTGACTGCTGAATGAAGGGGATTCGGTGATGAGATGGTGACGGGAAGGGGAGTGCGGCGGAGACGAAGGGTTAGAGAATTTCACCATTTAATTTATTATTATTATTATTATTATTATTATATGTTTATAATATCTATATGGCAAGGTCAACCATTTGATTTCTTGCCACGTCATAAAAATCATTCATGTCATCTAACACTTTGCCACATCATAGTCAACTAACGGTCAACGGATGGAAATTTTACGGATTGGTTATTATTTTGATTTTTAAGAGGTTTGACTATTATTTTGTTTAAAACGAAAGGTTTGACTATTAAATTGTATTTACCCTAAAAAAATCGAAAAAGGTTTGGATAAAAAATAGACAACATTTAAATGGAATCCAAGTAGACTAATTTCCTGCTGTCTAGCTAAAGTAAAGTAAACAAAACAACCGGAAAAAGAACTCATTAAAATGGTGTCATATTTGGTCACTGAAATTACTAAATCATGTTATGTTTAGTCATTAGAAAAAATTAATATCAATTTTGGTCACTCGAATTACTAAAATAGGTCACATTTAGTCACTCTTCCGTTCGCCTCCGTCCAACTCCGGTCACTCGAGTTACTTTTTTATTTATGAATATCACTTGAATTACTGAAACATGTCACATTTGGTCACTCTCTGTTAGCCTCCGTCCAAATCCGTTAATGGAGTTGGACAAAAACTAACGGGAGAGTGACTTAATGTAACATGTTTCATTAATTCGAATGACCAAAATTAATATTAATTTTTTCTAATGACTAAACATGACATGATTTAGTAATCTCAGTGACCAAATGTTGCATTAATCCAAGTAAACTAATTTCCTACTATCTAGCTGGACAGCATGGCGATTCAAGTTCTTACAGCAGCAGCAGTTGTGGTCATATAGCAAGTGCAATTTGGTTGGCGATTAAATCAAACTTTCTAAACCAAGGGAAATTGAACCCAGAAGTTCTTTTAGCAAATCAGACCAATGTGATCATCCCTGAACCAATGCAATTCCAGGGCATTGGAATTGTCTTCTCTTCAACATCAGGATTCATCAGCCAAAGATCTAGGTATTATTAAGCTAGCAAGGATTGACGGCGAGAAGAATGTGTCGATGATGAGGACCAACAATCTTTAATAAGATCTTACATGACTAATTAAGTATGTCTGCCGGTACGATGCTAGTTAAACAAAAATTAGATTATTATTGTGAACTCAACTATGGTGCAGGCGATCGATTAAAAAAAAGAGAAACTAGCTGTGCAAGCAATCCACCATTGCGGGTCAAGTCAGATAATACATGAGGACGGGTTCAAATTGTCATCACTACTAACAACGAACCTAACTTCCTGGTTCAAAACAACTTGGATATTTGTGGTAGCTTCACCAGAC
The DNA here is from genome assembly GCA_946122785.1 of Linum tenue. NCBI lineage: Eukaryota > Viridiplantae > Streptophyta > Magnoliopsida > Malpighiales > Linaceae > Linum > Linum tenue. The sequence goes on along the minus strand of CAMGYJ010000010.1, from coordinate 16,606,339 downwards.
TTTAGCCGTCTGCCTGCTCAACCAAATATGTCTGAACAAAGAGAATAACGAACACAATATGAAGAGCCGACTGACCTTATCATGCATCCTGTTGGTGTTTTAAATGCATGTTCAACAGCCATCAAGCTGTTCAAGAGAGGAGAAAATGAATCCACGGAAGGCGAGTACTTACCCAGGCGAGAAAACTGTCAACTCTGAACATGAATCTGCAGCGGCATACCGCTCACAAGGAAGGATCAACCAAAGGCAACTCAAGAACGAACAAGTCACCGTAACCAAAAAATCAGATCACATATAATACAACGGGCTTGCACTGCAGTAAAGATGCATATGCATATACGTATGCTAGTAAGACATGTTTCTAAATAGAGAGCCCGTTCAAAGGACACAGAACCCACATACAAAGTCAGTCTGGGCATCCAGAGAGGCTCCCGATCATTCAACAAAACTTGATCCATAGAATTACAAAGACATACTTGATCCTACTACGCTCGACGTTTACTCAGCCGCCAAGAGTTAGGTTCATGATATCTGTCATAAAGAGGCTCTATTCGTTCCTGGCGCTTGCGCTTGCTCATTTTGGTTGGATCAGCAGCTTTGAAAAACCTAGGTGCAAGCTCTACCAGCCACTTGGGATCCACCACAGTGACTTCACGCATATACTCTTTTGTTGTCATCACCAGTTCATGGTAGATCACCCAATCTGGCTGTCTCTGGAAAAGGGCACTGCTTGGATGGATATACACTGCTTGGTTCTCCACTAGGGTCCTGTACCCCTCTTGTGGATCCTTCCTCGCAGCATGGAAAAAGAAACCAGCTGTGATGGCTTTCCTTATCTTCATGAAATTCTTTCCAGCGCTCACCACATCCAACTTATACCTGAATGACACCCAAGCAATAAGTAAGGTCAGATTCATGTTCAAGTATAACCATGTAGAATCCAACTAACTCGCCAATATAATAGACCCATGACAAAAGGAAATACATGCAAAAGCACATTACACCAATCAATCAAATCAAAGAGAAGATACCATCCTTCTGACAGCGCTGCGCGTTGCAAAGGACAGTGGCCAAACAATTAAGTTCTATTTAGGTTAGTGATTCTGCTTCATAGAATCTAAAACAAGAAAATTACAGGTAAAAGGTCCTTAATATGAAGGGGGGAAAGGTGAGACAAGACTATTGACTTGAAGATCAAGAGCGTACTTATCCATAATGGTGAGAAGCTGCTTTCTGACATCTTGGGCTCTTCGCAAGGACCTGGACTGAACAAAGTTCTCAAAACACCAAGGACCAGAGAAGTTCTTTGCTTTCCAAGCCTCATAGACAGCAAGCAAGGTCAAGTGGTCACCCTCAGGCTGGAAGAATTTGGCTCTCTTCTGGTCAGCTTGACCTTGTTTCTCCCTGGGCCTGTAGAAGATGTTCCCTGTTTGGATCATGGAAATGATAGTCAGAATCTCATCACTACAGCCAAGGTCGACACTAGCCAGCAACATCTTGGACAACGGAGGATCCAGAGGGAATTCAGCCATTTTCCTCCCCAATTTTGTAAGCAGCCCTTCTTCATCCAATGCCCCTAGACTGTACAGCTGCTCCATGGCAGAGATTAGGGCTTGAGGTGACGGGGGATCCATAAAATCAAAAGATAAGAGATCATTAATTCCCATGGCCTTCATTGTAAGTGTTACCATCCCAAGATTAATTCTTTGGATTTCAGGAATGGACGTAGGGGACATTTCATTCCGGTAGGCACTTTCAGTGTAAAGACGGTAACATTTCCCAGGCCCAGTACGGCCAGCACGTCCAGCTCGTTGCTTAGCAGATGCCTGTGAGATTGGGGTTATAACCAAAGAATCCAGACCTTGCTTTGGATTGTATACATTCTGCTTAGCAAACCCAGGATCCACAACATAAAATATCCCATCAATTGTCAGTGACGCCTCTGCAATATTGGTTGCCACAACCACCTTTCTTTTCCCTGGAGGAGCTGGATCAAATATCCTTGACTGCATTTCACTAGGAAGGGCACTATAAACTGGTAATATAATCAGTTCTGGAACATTTTTACCTAACGCCTTCATCCGGTCATACAAACACTGGCAGGCAAAATCAATTTCTTCCTGACCTGTTAAGAACACAAGCACATCACCTTCGGGTTCCGTCAAATGGATCTGTAAGACAGTGATCAGGGCAGCATCTAGATAATCACTTTCAGGCTGCTTGGTGTATAGAATCTCCACCGGGAATGTCCTACCAGGGATGGTGAAAATGTTACAATTGAAAAAATAACCAGAAAATTTCTCAGCATCCAGGGTAGCAGAAGTGACAATCAAACGAAGATCGGGCCTTCTCTTCACCAACTTCTTAAGAAGCCCAAAAAGAACATCAGTGTGAATAGTTCTCTCATGAGCTTCATCGAGCATTATCACTGAATATTGAGAGAGCTCCTCATCAATCAATATCTCCCTAAGAAGCATACCATCAGTCATATACTTGATGACTGTATCTGGCCCAGTACAATCTTCGAAACGAATAGCATATCCCACTTCCTCTCCTAACCGACAACCAAACTCTTCAGCAACACGTTTGGCAACAGACATTGCAGCAACTCTACGGGGCTGAGTACAACCAATCTTACCACGTGTAGTATAACCAGCCTCGGCAAGATATTGTGTTACCTGTGTAGTCTTACCAGAACCTGTCTCGCCGATAACAACCAAAACTTGATTATCATGGACAGCCTGAACCAGCTCTTTTTTCAATTTGTAAATGGGCAAGCTTTGTCGTTGATCCTGGATCGATAGTTTCGACCTCTGCCCAAATGTCAAAGCCTTCCCATAAGCATCCTTCTTCCATTCAGGCATGTCATAAGCAGACAAACCAACCCCCCTAAGTTCCTGGGCCAGATGCCTCTCACCACTCTCTGGCATTGGGTCTTCCCAAGGTCGATTCAGATCCTTTGGTATGGAATCAAGCATTGTCCTTTGTTGTTGCTCCCTTACTTCCCTCCTCTCCTTAATTAGGGCAGACTGCAAAGCAGCTGCTCGACTCAGTGACCCTTCAGGATTCTTAAAGATCTTCACAGGTGACATATCAACGGAGGACCTAGTTTGCCCCTGCAAAAATGCAGGCTCATCCTCGTTGATCTCAATTTCCAGTTCCTCCTCACCTCCTTCCTCTTCATATTGCTGCAACGCATCTGCTTCTTCATCATACATAGGGTACTCTTTAACGCTTAGAACACCTGAAGCAATCAACTGCTTAGCTTCCCATCTCTCTGGTGAACTCATCCTCTTCAGCGGCCTGCGAGATGGAATAGCTTCATCTTCTTCCACAATCCTAATCCCTGATAACCCTGTCCGAGTTCTTTGCCCATCTCTAGAACTCGAAGGATTCGTCCTAGAGGAATCATCGTCGGAGATCTTCTTCAGTGGGAGTAGATCCCTCCCTGTGTGCTGGTCCACATCTCGCATTGAAAGAGACAACTTCTGACCTGAAACAGAAATCACCTTCACATACACTTCTTGATCTCGTTTCACTACTTCCTTTGCGTTGCCGATTCTCCTGGTTGCAATCTGAGAAACATGAACAAGACCCTCCTTCCCTTTGAGATCATTTAACTGCACGAAGCAACCCGAGTCCATGACCCTGGAAACCCTGCCTTTATATACATTGTATAATTCAGGCTCGCTGGAGTTAGACGCAGTGCTCTTCTGGACCATCTCACCTTTGCCGTCTTCATGCCTATCATAATCACTACTATCTCGGATGTCGTCACCTCTCCTATGCCAATCATGCCGACCATCTCTATGCTTTCCTCTATTCTTGTGACCATCGTGATCTTTCTCTCCGTAGCCCTCATCATCATGATAACCATCATCCGAGTCTCTGTCTCTGCGCCTCTCACGATCATGACCACGATCCCTATCCCTGCCTCTATCCCTATCCCTGTTTCCATCTCTGTCTCTGTCTCTATATCTATCTTTATCTCTATCCCTACCTTTATCCCTGTCCCTCCTTTCTCTGTCCCTGTCTCCACCCCGGTTATCATCTTTCCTCCTATCATTGATCTCCGTCTCAAGCTCCAGCTCGAGCTGCTTCACTCTATCCTTGCCATCAGCAATAGCGAGAGCTTTGTACTTACCCCCACTACCGGCGGTCTCCTTGGGGATCTCCGACTTGCGCATCGGCGGAAGAATGGCATGTATAATGGTTAGAAGCGTTCGAACAAAGTAATCGGGCATCTCGGCGCCGTTCTCCTTCAACTTTGAATCGAACTCGTCCACAGCCTCGCAGTTGCGACCCAATTCGGTGATGAACTCCGCGAGGACTTTGTCACCGAACCCTAAATGAGTCTCGAGCTCGGTGCAGACCTTGGAGACCAGAGATAGATATTCCAACTTCTTGAGGTCATCGTCTTGAGCCATGACCGTAGCGACGGTTGGACTCTTCCAAGATAATGCCTTGCCGGATTCACTTGCCTGAGGCTGTGAAAGGTGGAGACGCGTAGCTTGGTGTAATTAGGGTTCTACGGAATCTGAGAAACGATTGAAATTCGTGTGAAGAAAAGAAAGAGAAAATAAAGAGGAGAGACGATGAACCGCCTAAAATCGGCAACGGTACCGTGTTGGTAAATTGTAAGCCGTTAGATATACGAACCAGAAAATCTAGCCTTTGATTTATATTTATCACTTAACCAAGACTGGTTCAACCTAATCATTCTTTGGATAAATCACCTTTTTTATAACGTTTTCTTTGGGTAAATGTAAATCACCTTTTTCTATAAGGTTTATGTTATAAATATAAATAAATATAAATTAAAGGCTACGATTAATAAAATAAATAACTTGGTAGCATTTTACTGAAACGAGTTATTTGAATAATGAGTTATTTAAAATAATTCATACCCATGTGTTATTTTGAAATAATTTGTTTTACCACTCTGCTTTTACTAAATACCACATGTCAAATACTACATTTGCATGGTTCAACCAAACGAGATACTTATTTGAGTTGATCCATTTTCAAACAATTACAACGAGTTGATAAATTCTGGATGAAGGAATTTGGCCTGCAAATTTGACTTGATCCATTTCAAACAATTACAACGAGTTGATATGAGGGCATGTAATTTGAATTAACTCGTTTTAAATTACTCATTTTATAAATTAAGACAACTAGCTACTTCAATCTAGATAAAGTACACTCTAAATTGGCGAAGCATTATAGTGGTGACCAGTGACCACCCAAAGGTAGTAGTATTCCCTTGGGAACTACTGTTACTATATGATGAAATTGTTATCTAGTCGATCAATTGGCGATGTTTAGTCTAAACAAAGTACAATTGCAATATACTTTAAAGTCAAAATAAAGAGAGTACTTGGGATTGATTTCCCTCCTCCCCAACCTAACTTTTGGGAAGTGACAATCATGAAATCTATTTGCATCCTTTGTAGTGTCTGTGGGGTAAGAATCATTACTGAGGCAATTGGGTCAACGGTCATGCACCTAATTACCCTCTTAAATCTCAATGGACATGTTATTGACCATCATAGCTAAGGTTTAACCTCAATTCTTGAATTAGGGACAAGTCCAACAGTCACATGGATAGATAGATCAATGGTCATGCAAATACATATCTACTCTATTAGGTTTAGACTTGACGCAATTGAATGGTCACCTTCATTAGTCAAGCACCATATAATCCATACACAATCAAGACATGAAATATCAAACACTTCAACCAATTAGACATAATTTACTAAGAAATCAACAAACTTATTCATTGCATATCACTAATCGCTCTATTAGATTACATGTTCTTACCCCCAAGTACATAATAAGGAATCACCCTTGTGAAAGGGAGAGAAGAAACAGAAACTTCATCGTCTCTTCTAGTGTAAACCCTTAGCTTCTCATCTCTCTTGTTTGTTGGAAGTTGAAAATTCGCATATCCCTTCTCTCAAAATCGACTCAACTATATATATGCCCTAAGGACGAACAAGTTCACAGGCTAAGTCCATGGCTTGATCACATCCGTGAAATCCCAAGGGAGCTTGCTAACTTTGAAAAGCTATCATTATGCTCTACATGCCTTGAAGATCACGAGTCCCATTTTCCGACAGTGATCTTTGAATCACGGGCGCGTAGTTGTCCGCAAATCGGACTGTGACACCGACTACTTATTTTTGTTATTTTTTTTTGGGCTTAATTGCAAGATTGGTCACTCGAATTGCTATAAAATTTCACGTTTGCCACTCAAATTAATTTATTCCATTTATAGTCACTCGAATTAGTTGAACAGTTCAAGTTTGGTCACTCTCCGTTAACCTCCGTTAACTTTGACTGACGTGGCGGTCAACTCTGACCGTTGACCGTTAAATGTGTGACGTGGCAAATAAAAAATAATTTAAAAATAAAAATTAAATTTTTAGAAATTACACATCAATATAAAAAAAATATAATTATAAAAAATGAAAAAAAATTATCACAAAAACTTGAACTGCCGCTACGACCACTCTGTTTCCAGATCGGACTTCCAACGCACCGAATTGGCCGGCGGCATTGGCATCTCGACCACAACCTTCCTTGAAAGTGAACTTCCTTGGCCCTGCCCCTTTCCCCAAGATCTCATCCATCAGTCGCCCATCAAGTTCCTGTTGCTCTGCATCCTCTCTCAAGCATTTCAGTTCCAATTCGGCGATGGGTCGTTCGTCCGCGCTTCTTGGTTTCTGCTCTGCGAGAACTGCTCCTTTCGCCTCTGAAGAAGACATCCCTCGCAACTCCCAACTTCATTTCCTTTCTTCCACACCTTCTTCCTTTGCTCCCTCCTGCACACTAGTTTAGCAGTCCTCAACTCACAAAATGATGACCGATGATGAGCAGAGCACCACCATGACTCCTTCCTCTGTTCACCACCATCATCACCACCACCACAACCAGCGGATGGTCAAGGCCGAAGCAGCAGCAGCAGATCAACAAGACGATGACGAAGACGACAGTGACGATTATCTGTTAGGGGGCCCGAACCCGACCACATTCTCCCAACTCCTCTGGTCCAACGACGACGATCCTCGTCACATGATCATTGACGTCGCCGCGCATGTCCATCCTCCCCACTCTGCTCCTCCTCCTCTTTCGATGCTCTGCTTTGGCGCCCCTGCCGCTACCACCCAATGCTGCTCCCACCTCGAGGACGGCGGTGCTCTGTTCTCGCCGCGTCATCATCATTATCAGGACAAGAATCATGACGACGATCTTCTTCCTCCAAACACCGCCGCCGCTGCCACTGCAAATCCTCCGCCGGCGAGGAAGAGGGCAAGCAAGAAGAGTAAAACAGCACTAGTAAACAACCGCGGCACTACTGCGACTTCTACTGCCGCTGTACCCACCTCTCCTCCTCATATTCTTAAGGTGTGTGTGTGAAAATCCAACCAAATGAACTTTTAGTTCAAGTTGGGAGTTGCGAGGCAGTTCTAAGTTTTTGTGATAAGTTCTTTTTTTTCATTTTTTATAATTATAATTTTTTTATAATGATGTGTAATTTCTAAAAATTTAATTTTTATTTTTTAATTATTTTTTATTTGCCACGTCACACATTTAACGGTCAACGGTCAGAGTTGACCGCCACGTCAGTCAAAGTTAACGGAGAGTGACCGAACCTGAACTGTTCAACTAATTCGAGTGACTATAAATGGAATAAATTAATTTGAGTGGTAAACGTGAAATTTTATAGCAATTCGAGTGACCAATCTTGCAATTAAGCCTTTTTTTTTGTAAGGGTTCACGGCCTGAGCTTTGAGATCACGGGCGTAACATTTTTTGCATGCCCGTGAACTCAAATCAAGGGTAGGGATCATAGCCATGAACTTCTTCCTTATGTTGTGAGCTATGTATCTTCGGCAAACTCCCTAATCTTGTGCCCAATTTGCCTGGAAATCACCTAAACACCCACATTCTTCGCTCAAACCTATCCATAATGAGTTACGAAGAAATTCTAGACTAAAATCAAATAGTTTAGGACTCAATTATGCTCAGTTGACCATGATAACACCTTGAATTATGCTTAAGGAGACAAATCTAGTTATGTACAAATGCATAACTAATGGTTATGCACCCTACCCTAAATCTAAGGCACCACTCAACTCCACATTTTATCTTTTTTCTTTTCAAGGAATGACGAGGCAATAGTTAGAAATATCCACTACCAACAACCCCCAACACATTCACAAGCCACCCTACAAAATCAGAAGCTACTAACTCTAAACAGGACAACAATAGGGTTTACTTGCCACTCTATGAGCAACCCAGTTGGCAGTTCGCGAAACCGCTCTAAAATCTATACAACGAGCAAACGACTCAAGAAGAAGACTATAATTGTGAAGGGGTCTTCCAATGGAATCCTCCACCACACCAAGACTAAGCTGACATATAACCACTTCTACATCGCCGTCGAGTATGACATGAGAAAATCTTCTTGGAGCCGCAAAGAGATGGCATCTATGGCTACGAGATGGAAACCCTAATGCCGAAAACTCAAGGCGAGGATCACATGCCCGTCCGAGTCCCAAACAACAAGGTCAGACGTGCAACCAGAGTCTTGGATAGCGACATCAAAATTGATCTTAAAGAGGTCTCCAGGTGGGCATTGCTAGAGAAACCGGGTAGATGAAGGAGCACAGACCATCAAAGACGGGGTAGGTGGCAAGGATGGGGACACTTCACGGACCTTAGATGAGAATTGGCGGGCAAGCAAAATGGACATGATGTTGGTATTTTCAAATACAACTTTAATTCTTAATTTCCATATTCTCCAGAAGAGGAAAACAAACTGGAGAAGTAAAAATTAATTAAAACCCTTCAAAAAAAAAACCCAGAAAATGACAACCATCAAAATGCCTAAGCCTATATAGTAGTATATAAGATTATATCAAGGTGGTATAAGGAAGTATACAAAGGTCAGGGGCGGAGCTAGGAATTGGCGTTCGGGGGGGCCGGGGTAAACTAGATTATAATAATAAAATAAAAAATTATAATAATTAGAAATAAAAAAATCATTATTAATTTTTACAATTTATTTATTATTATCGTAAACAGTCGACAAAAATTAATCATACATTTTAATGTGTAACATGTTTCTCGACATTTTTATAACTAGAATATGAATTTCGCCAATATTATCATTTGAACAATATAAGTAATTCATAATTTAACTAAAAGAATTCTTAAAATACGAATTCAAAAGTTGAAGAATTGATTGAATTACTTTGACTAATAAAAAAATTATGAAAATTAACATGAGGAAAAAAATTATGAAAATTAAATGATTAAATTGCTCATCCAAATTAAAAATTAAGTAATTCATTATATAACCAAAAGAATCTAAAAAATATAAAAGATTAATTGACCTAGTTTGAAATTACAAGACTAGTTAATGCTCTTTGGTCAAATTAAATTAATTAAACGAATTATATTAAACTAGAATAAAAGCAAACTAAACAAAACTAGCATAATAGCAAAATATAGTATAAAAGATTAATTGACCTAGTTTGAAATTACAAGACTAGTTAATGCTCTTTGGTCAAATTAAATTAATTAAACGAATTATTTTAAACTAGAATAAAAGCAAACTAAACAAAACTAGCATAATAGCAAAATATAGTATGCTATTTGGGGGATTCGAACCCAGTCCCCCTAGGAGAGAAGGATGGATACTTTCCAGTAGACTACTCTCTTATTAACTGCTGTACAATAGTGCACGATACAATATTATATCAAAGTTTAATTTATACGTAATTTATTTTATCAACGATTGAATTTTGTACGAGATCTCGGAATTCTCGGGGGGGCCGGGGCCCCCCGAGACACCACCTAGCTCCGCCCCTGACAAAGGTGGTATGAATATATGATAGTGTTGAATGGTTGTATACATGATAGTACGAATATAATAACCGTCATTTAACACATTTCACCACCATCTACTACCAACAAGGGTGTACCTGAATTAAGGGACTTGTGTCAAGCGACACACTTCTGCCTAGGATTTCAGTGAAAAATGCACGTTTCGTTACTATAAGAATTGGCAACTAGAATCTCCGACACACCTCAAAAAGTTGTAATTGACACATCTGTTGTAATTGCAAGTAGTGAAATGACTTTATACTATGAAGTTGATAAATGATGATACCCGAGATCATGTTAATGACCAATTTATCAATGATTGTTGGGTTCTATATAATGAAAAATATTTGAGTTACAAAATAAACGGTAAAAGTATTTCACAAACTTCTCATAATATAATTTTTTTTGCATGCTATGAAAATAATGGAATTTTCTACTCAATGAATTGAATTTTATTTAGTTTTATTATTTTATTTTTACCGACTGGCGCACTTCTCCAAGTTATGTGTCTGCCACTAACTATCAGTTACCACTGTGTACCAAGGTGGTACATTTGGTTGTGAATTTATTTACAAAAAATTATAGATTATAATAGATCAACACGAACCTGTTCACTCATTGCTGAACTTTTAAACATTTGAGTTTGGTACATAGTGGTTCCAGGTGATACTAGGGTAGTAATGAGTAGTAATAGGTGGTACGAAAAACAATGTCTCTCAATATGTTGAAAATAGATATCATTTTGTAGATCACAATAAACTCCTATTTGTGAAAAAAAAATTGAGTTAGAATAAAGAAGATACAAGCCAATTAAAAAATATGAAAAATGTAAAAAAATTTAATCTCTTACGATTAAAGCTGACTTCCCTCAAAATCAAATGGCGAAATTTAGTTATACATACATGTATAACCAAAGGGTATACACCCTATCCTTAGACCTCACAAAACCAATTGTTATCCCATTTTGTTTTCTCACTTGCTCTATGGTTTTTCTTCCTTTATTTGGTTTCTCCTATTTTCAGAAGGGAGAAGTGCATTCCTTGAATCCCAAAAAATGCTAGTGATATTTGACCTAAAATGCAACATCTCCATGTTTTATGCAAGCATGACAAATGATTGCAAAACTTTCATAGCTCAGTTGATTAGAACACTCGTTTAGTAAACGGGAGGTCTTTAATTCAACTCTCAATGAAATTATTTTTCTTTTTCTTTTGCCGAAAGAAAATAATGACCATCAAAAGAATATATAATGATAGAGGTGTACAGAATTTTCAGTATTAAAAAAATCCTGTCTTCCCTTAATTTTCATTAGGGGCCTATTAGTCATATTAGTATCCTAAATCCCGCCAAATAATGCACTTTCTTTCTATTTTTACTTTGCCGACAATCAACTTTGTTATTTGGCCCAATTACAAAGCCCACAAAATTGATGGGGTCGTTTGGATGGATTAATCTAGAAATGAGTCAATTTGATCAATTGTCTCGTTTTATAAACGAAAACGAGACAATTAAAACGAGTCAATTCGAATTACCTGCCCCCACCCCAGGTAATTGAAATTGACTCAAAACGGATCAATTCAAAATACCTCAGGCAGATTGATCCATCCAAATTTTTTGCTGGCAAACGAGACAATTTGGTACAATTGTGTCAAAACCAGACAATTGTGTCCGGTAATCGGGGTTATCAGCCGCTTCGACTGGTAATCGGATTATCAGCCGCTACGACTGGTAATCGGGGGTCTCGCTGCCCGGTCAGCGAGTGGGGTCCAGGGGCAACGCCCCCGGCCCACGGTGTATGGGCTCAATGTTATTTGGGTTCGGGTTCTGGGCCTGGTCTGTAACCGTTTCCTTTTGTCAGATTGGATTAGGTTTAGACCCACATGGAGAAGTACTATAAATACTTCTCATACTCCTCTGTAATCTGTAATCTCCTTGATATAGTGAAATCGGCTCTCTCTCGCCCGTGGACGTAGCTAACACACATCGTGTTAGTGAACCACGTAAATCGTGTGTCGTGTTTTCGATTCTCGCTTTCGTATTCTTGCTTTGTCAATTCCGGCGATTTCCCGATCCGTAGCAGCGCGTTTATAACAAGTGGTATCAGAGCCGCGGCTGGAAATCAGGCTAGGGTTTTCGATTCAGAAGAATGACGTCGGTGAACATGAAGATCGAAAAGTTCACGGGGAAGAACAGCTTCGCTATATGGCAGATCAAGATGCAGGCTTTATTAAAACAGCAAGGGTTGTGGGGGCCGCTGTCTGCGAAACAGAATAAGGCAGCGGTCGATGACGATGAGTGGAATACCCTGGAGGAGAAGGCCCACTCGACCATCATGCTATCGTTGTCTGATGACGTCATCATTGAAGTCGCTGCTGAGAAGACTGCCGCGGGCTTGTGGTTGAAACTAGAGAGTCTGTACATGACTAAGTCTCTAACCAACAAGCTGCATCTCAAGCAACGGTTGTTCAGCTTGAGGATGCAAGAAGGTACGCCTTTGAGGGAACATCTCGAACAACTTAACTCTATTTTGCTGGATCTGCGTAATATAGATGTTCAAGTTGATGACGAGGATACTGCCCTAATCCTGCTGGTTTCTTTGCCGAGTTCATATGAGAATTTCGTTGATTCTTTTATTGCTGGTAAAGAAAGCGTGTCGTTGGAGGATGTCAGGTCTGCTCTTCATACGAGAGAGATCAGACATAAGGCGTCCGGATCTGGTACAGTTGGTGAGGCATCGGGTTTGGCTGTTACATGTGGAAAGGGAAAGAAGAAATCTGGTAAAGGGAATTCGAGCAAGAATTCCAAGGGTCCCGGTCCACAGCCAAGTGATGCTTGTCACAACTGTAAGGAAGTGGGGCATTGGAAGTACAACTGTCCCAAGAGAAGAGGGCAACAGAAGAAACAAGGTTCAGTTGCCGTGGCAGAAGTGGACAACAGTTCTGAAGACGATCTCGCCTTGGCTGTAGATGAGAAGGCACATCGTGGTGATGTGTGGTTTCTGGATACTGCAGCCTCATATCATATGTCTCCGAACAGAGATTGCTTCACAATCTACAAGCAGATAGATGGTGGTAACGTGGTCATGGCTAATGGAGCTGTCTGCAAGGTTGTTGGAATCGGGTCCATAAAGGTTCGGACACATGATGGTTCATTCTGTACCGTGAATGATGTCAGGCATGTTCCACGAATGACAAAGAACCTGATATCCTTGAGTCTACTCGACAGCAAGGGTTTCAGCTTCAAAGGAAAAGGTGGAGTTGTGTATGTCTGCAAAGGTTCAAGGAAGGTACCGAAGGGCGTGAAGCGTGGGACCTTGTATGCATTACAAGGGTCTGGGTTGTCTGGTTCTGCTGCAGTTGCGTCGTCTCAGGTTCAACAGGAAGATATGACCACTCTCTGGCACATGAGACTGGGGCATATGAGTGAACGGGGGATGCAAGTTCTATCGAAGAGGGATCTTCTTTGCGGGCACAAGGTGCAGAATTTGGAATTCTGTGAGCATTGTGTGTTTGGGAAGCTACATCGCAGCAAGTTTTCCAAGAAGGGTATCCACCGGAGGAAGGGGATACTAGATTACCTCCACTCTGACTGTTGGGGTCCTTCACGAGTTGAATCCATTGGAGGCAGCAGGTATTTTCTGTCTATTATTGATGATTATTCGAGATTTACTTGGATTTTCATGATGAAGCAGAAAAGTGAGGCTTTCACGAAGTTCAAGCAGTGGAAGACATTGGTGGAGAATCAGACCGGTAAGAAGATCAAGAAGCTGCGAACGGACAATGGTCTGGAGTTCTGCAGTTCCGAGTTCAACGAATTCTGCAAGGATGAAGGGATTGCCCGTCATCGGACTGTTAGAGATACACCCCAGCAGAATGGCGTTGCAGAAAGGATGAACCAGACATTGTTGGAGAGAGCACGGTGCATGCTCTCTAATGCTGGACTAGAGAGAAGATTCTGGGCAGAAGCAGTAAACATGGCGTGCTTCCAGATCAACCGTGGACCACACACAGGTATCGAGTGTAAGACTCCTTATGAAGTGTGGTATGGTAAGCCTGCTGATTACTCTTCGCTGAAAGTTTTTGGGTGTCCTGTTTATTATCACGTGGATGAGGGTAAACTGAACCCAAGGGCAAAGAAGGTTGTATTTGTGGGTTACGGAGATGGAGTTAAGGGATTTCGAGTCTGGTCACCTTCTGAGCATCGAGTTATACTCAGTAGAAATGTGATATTTGATGAGAAGTCTATGTTTAACCCCATGTTGAAGGTTATTGTTGCTGAAGGTAGCAGGAATGTTGATAAGCAGGTGGAGCTGCAAACTCTCAATGAGAGTGAGTTTGAGCACCAAGGTGGAGAAGATCAACATGATGAGGATGTCTCTGCAGAGCCAGAAACTTCAGAGTCCAGTGCACGAGCTAAACAGTCTATTGCTTTCGGTAGACCGAAGAGAGCGACTGCAGGAGTACCTCCACAGAGGTATGGCTTCGAGGACATGGTGGCGTATTTATTTCAAGTTGCTGAGGAAGTGGATGCAGGAGAGCCACATTCCTATAGAGAAGCAGTTTCGGGTGGTGAAGCTGATCAGTGGCTTGCCGCAATGAGAGATGAGATGGAATCCCATGACAGGAATCAGACTTGGGAGCTAGTCAAACGACCACAGGGAAGGAAGATTGTTACAAACAAGTGGATCTACAAGAAGAAGGAAGGAATCACTTCTAAAGAGGGCATGAAATTTAAAGCTCGGGTGGTTGCACGAGGCTTCTCGCAGAGGGAAGGAGTTGACTATAATGAGATTTTCTCACCAGTGGTCAGACATACTTCGATCAGAGTGCTACTAGCAATAGTGGCACATTAAGACTTGGAGCTCGAGCAGCTAGACGTGAAGACAGCTTTCCTACATGGAGAGTTGGAAGAAGAAATTAACATGACTCAGCCAGAAGGATTCGAGGTTTCGGAAAAAGAAGACTATGTTTGTAAGCTGAAGAAGTCCTTGTATGGACTTAAGCAATCTCCGAGGCAGTGGTACAAGAGATTTGACAGTTACATGCTTGAGCTGGGCTACAACAGAAGTCCATATGATTGTTGTGTATATCACAGCAAGGCAGAGGATGGTTCGATGATATATCTAGTTCTGTATGTGGATGATATGCTCATAGCTGCGAGGTCAAAGTCTGATATCCAGAAGTTAAAGGGGCTTCTCAGTGCTGAGTTTGAGATGAAGGATTTGGGAGCTACTCAGAAGATCTTGGGTATGGAGATTTACAGGGACAGGTCGAAGAAGAAGCTTTTCTTGTCACAAAAGAGCTACATCCAGAAGATACTGTCGAGGTTTGGCATGTCTTCAGCAAAGCCCTTAAATACTCCTAGTGCTTCAAATGTTCATCTATCCTCAGCTTATGCACCGCAGTCAGAGGCTGAGAAGGAGTACATGTCCAGAGTCCCATATGCTAGTGCAGTAGGTAGCTTGATGTACGCTATGGTATGCACTAGACCTGATCTTGCACATGCTGTTAGTGTTGTCAGCAGGTTTATGATACAACCTGGGAAGGAGCATTGGCAGGCTGTGAAGAGGATCTTCCGGTACCTTAAGGGTACACCTGATGTGGGGATTAGCTTCGGAAGTGATACAGAGTGCTTGGTGTCTGGGTTTTCTGACTCGGACTATGTTGGAGATGTTGACACGAGGAGATCGATGACCGGTTATGTATTCACTCTTGGGAGTTCTGTAGTGAGCTGGAAGGCAACTCTGCAGTCGGCGGTGACATTGTCTACTACTGAGGCAGAGTATATGGCGTTGACAGAAGCTGCTAAGGAGGGAATATGGTTGAAGGGACTGGTTGGTGATCTGGGTCTACATCATGATCAGGCAGTGGTGTATTGCGACAGTTTGAGTGCAATATGCTTGGCCAAGGATCAAGTCCACCATGAGAGGACTAAGCACATCGATGTGAAGTATCATTTCTTGAGGACAGAGAAGAGGATTAAGGTGAAGAAGGTTGGCACCGCGGATAATCCTGCTGATATGTTCACGAAGCCGGTTCCACATGGCAAGTTCCAACACTGCTTGGACTTGCTGAATGTCTTGAGTGGGTGACTCCGCCCTACGGGGCATTGATGGCGGGAGAGAGAGAAGGAGCAGAGTACATCAGAGATTTCAGAGGAAGAGGATTCAAGTCAAGGTGGAGATTTGTTGATATGACTTGAATCGGATTATCAGCCGCTACGAATGGTAATCGGGGGTCTCGCTGCCCGGTCAGCGAGTGGGGTCCAGGGGCAACGCCCCCGGCCCACGGTGTATGGGCTCAATGTTATTTGAGTTCGGGTTCTGGGCCTGGTCTGTAACCGTTTCCTTTTGTCAGATTGGATTAGGTTTAGACCCACATGGAGAAGTACTATAAATACTTCTCATACTCCTCTGTAATCTGTAATCTCCTTGATATAGTGAAATCGGCTCTCTCTCGCCCGTGGACGTAGCTAACACACATCGTATTAGTGAACCACGTAAATCGTGTGTCGTGTTTTCGATTCTCGCTTTCGTATTCTTGCTTTGTCAATTCCGGCGATTTCCCGATCCGTAGCAGCGCGTTTATAACAATAACATTCCCGTTTATCAGGTATTGAAGAAAAGTAATTCTTCCAATTTTGATTTCGAGTTTGATTTTTTGTCACAAATTTTGTCTTTCTTGCTATTATGAATTTCATACTTTGGAACCTAACCATTCAAATAGTCCAAAAAGATTGTTAAACAGAGATGTCTTCATATTTGAGTACACAATAATAGTAAGACATTTGAGTACACAATAATAGTTAATCGAATTTGGTGGTTCTGATTCCATTTTCTTGGGTTTTTGCTTTGCTAACTGATTATTTCAATTTGGATACAGGAAGTTGCACCAAATATTAATTGTAGTTGGATATATAAGCACATAAGTCAGTTAATATTCAGTCTCAAATCACATTACCTCAGTCTTCTATTATACTTGTCTGAAATGTATTTAAGTCAAGATTGGAAAAAGTGTAGTGATGGAAAATCTTGATCGACAAAATCAAGTACACAAGTTTACTTGAAAAGATTGATCATTGTGATTGAGAAACGCCTCATAAACTAACGTTAAGATTTAGAAAAATTTTACTTTTTCGAACAATATACAATATTGGACATCTCAATTAAAAATTCTTATTAAAATCTTACTTGGGATAATTCGTAAAATAATATAGTCAAATGTTTCGGCCAACCGGCTGAGTCCAAACTAGTTAGTTGAGATGTGATCTTTTGACCCCAAATATTATTTTTATGTGTCGATTTTTCATAGAACTGGTCATATGTATCCTTCACTCTTTTTACTTGATATATTATTTTCGATTTTTGGATTTTCTATGGAGTTTCTCTCATGTATCCTTCACGTGAAAGCTCATCGCGCACATTATCATATCACCCCATTTCAAAGAGTCATAACACATCTGTGTTTTGCGAAAAGTTTATTGTCTTCTTGAGTGGATTGATATTTATAATTGAATGTGTTTACAAACTCTAGAAGAATTTAATTTGGTCTTTGGCCAGAAATTGAACCCCCCTAAGTGTTATGTAAGAATGACAATAGGCTATGAAGCTTTCATAGCTCAGTTGGTTAGAGCACCCGTTTAGTAAGCGGGAGGTCTTGAGTTCAAATCTCAATGAAAGCATATTTAGATCAAAATATTGAATACCCCATACATTTATATATTTTCCATGTAATTTTTCTTATTATAGACTAGCGTTGGGCCCGGCCCGTTGGCCGGGTGTTTGATTATTATGTATTTTGCATGGTTTGTGAAATCGTATCGTACTGGCAGCTCAACCACAATCTATCAGTATCAAAAGCTAAACCAGTAGGCGGCATTTTCGGTTCTAACGGTTAAACCACGGTTTTGCCATAAAATACTCTACTGCTCACTTTTCAGGTACGGTTTCATGAACCATGGTATTTTGTATGTGTTGCTGCTACTTATAATGAGTGTAAATTGCAAAAATAGGCAAAGATTACCAATATACATGTTTACAAAAAAAAGCATTTATGATTAAATTTTTTATCTAGTCCAATATATCCATGAAAATGTTTTCCAGTATTTATCATATTTGTTGATCACAACACATGTTATAGATATGAAATTGTATGATTTGAAAGGGCACATTGCGGATTGATAGTCACAAATGAAGGACATAAATTGCTAGTTCCAAATTTCGTATTTTGCATCGTAAGTTTCAAATTCACTTAATAAGAAAACACAATTAGGGGTATAAATCAAATACTTCAATAAAATAGAAAACTAAGTATCACAAAGATTTTATGATTCCACGACAATTGAAAGAGAATCTCGCACCAAGAGAAAAGTTTGATAACATATTCAACAAAATTCTTGCAATCCTTCCCACAATAGGTCAAGGAGACAGACTCCGCCCAGTTACAAAGATTCATCTCCAAATTTAATCGTTACATGCCTAGCATATGTTCTTGCAATTAAATTAGTATGGGTCTAGAGGCTTTTGAAAATTAAACCTGAAAATGAAAACCCTGTTTAGTAACATTTTTTATGATATGAAAATCTAGGTGGTCTGATTACCACATTTTTAAATTTCTTCAATATTTAAAAAGTTGTACAACATTGAAAGTTGTTATGAAATGGTTGAATAACGGTTTAAACACAAAATATTTTATCCTTGATTTTCTGGTACAAACTCAAGTTCGATTTTACAAAACGTGTACAAAATTAATATATGTAATGAATATACAGATAGAATCAATCTAAATGAGAAACAATTCTCAAATTAGCTCAAATTTTCTTTTTTAAAAAAGCTCAAATTTGAAGCAATCGTAATTGAATTGATGCTGAACAATCACACTTCCCTAAACCACCAAACTTGATGTTGGGTTCGTTCACCAATTACCTGAAATCTTAAGCAAACCAACTTGAATTGAAATTGTTGCCCTACGTTAAAAGTAGATACAGTCTGGGGAGAGAGGCAAATGAACATAAACCCACTTGCTAAAATCCACTTGCTTAACTTCAGTGGGAAGATGGAAGAGAAAGAAGATCCAGTCCGGGAGAGAGAGTGGGAATCGAAGAAGCTTGAATCAGTTGTCGAAAGGTAGTAGCATCAGGGGAGGAGTTTGAGACTTCAAGATGCAAGGTCTGATTGTGCAGCGGAGAAATTGTTGGTTCCGGCAACAGAGACGCTACTGAGGGTATTGAAAGTGAGGACGGGATTGGGAAGAGATAGAGAAATCAAAGCTTCAGGCCTCAGATAGAGTGGCGGTTTTGATTCATAGGGATAGGGGCGAACACGGAAGGGATAAACATGGAGGTTGAATTTACAAATCAATCCCTCCGAATTGTGCGGGCTGCGGAGGAAGTGCTGAGGTGGCAAATTTCTTTTATTGACATTGCTTTATAAAAACTAGTTTTTTACCCGGCCGGTTGGCCGGAAAATTTCATTTTATAATTTATATAAATTAATTTATCTATATGTATAAAATCTTTTTAATCTTCTAACTTTTTATGCTCACGCTTCATAAGTGAGTATGCTATATGTTCATATTAAAAATCCTCAATATTTAGCACACTCACCTATGATCTTCATAGGTTTCGATTCTCTAATAATAAATCATATTTTAAAGGTTTATCCCTTCACATTTAGAATAGTATACAAAAGTTTGTCAACCAAGCCATTCAAATTTCTAATCTTATAAAACATCTAAAATTTCGTGATTCTCGAGTGAGGACAAACTCTCAAACAATTATTAAGAGTTCATATTATTGGATAAAATTTCGTGATTCTCGAGTGAGGACAAACTCTCAAACAATTATTAAGAGTTCATATTATTGGATAAAAATACTTGATTACTCGATAAATTGTGTTTAGCCAAGTGAAACTTGACACATACCGTACCCCTTATTATGATCAACTTATCTAATATTGACACATGTTTATGTGAATGTTCATTTAGTCTCTGCAGAGGATCTTATGTCAAAATTTGTCTATCAAGACACTCAAATTTAGTATCTTATACAATATATTAATCAAATCTTTCAAACTTTTAAAATTATCAACCGTACCTTTCAAAATATAAAGTATTAGCCAAACGTTAACTCCCCGTTAGCATTTTGTTAGTAATATTGACTCAACAACGTGATGATGAGTTGGAGGTGACACGTGACAATCAATATTCAAAATTTTAGTATTTTAATTAAGAGAATATTTACAAAATTATTAAAGATAACACAGAAATTATTAATATTTTGACGCGATACAAAATATTTGGTTAAAATTTTGAAAATTCTGAAAGGTATAGCTTTTAAATTTTATTTACTCAATATGTACCAATTGTTAATTCTTGAAATTTGTACTAACCCTCAGCACATGGAGTCACATACTCACAACCATACAACCAAATGACTTATTAGAATTGCCTTGATCTCATGCTTATAAAGATTCTTCATTTTTAACCTAATAGCTCGGTTTAGAGTCTTCTACCTATAAAGGCTTGTAATGTAGAAAACATTCAACTACTAAATGAAAATTGTCGACCCATGTTTGATTAGTGGTTGATGAAACATAATGTTTATCGTACATCGTCAACAAAGATTTCTCTAACATTCACACGTGCCATATAATACTTGTACATCATTAAGTTTCTATCCAGAACTTTTACTATATAATACTTGTTTTATTTTATAGATATATTAATTAGAAATAAGAGTAAGGATGGCAATGGGTCGGGTTTGCCTAAACCATCCTCATTCTTATTCCCATTTTCAAATACCTAATACCTGCCGCATACCCATACGGTGGAAGGTTTTACAAACTCAGCTCCAAACCCGTTGTTTTCGGATACCCATGGGTAATACCTGCCCCATAAGCTACTCACCATAAAGAAAAAATATGTAAAATTTTTTGGTATTACCTGCCCAAAAGTATGGAACTGATACATAAGTGGATGAAATTACGATTTGGTTGCCATCAATTATGTTTTAAAACTTTGTTTTTCTTTTAATTGCCCTTCCTTCTATTGACAAATTACAATAGACTCGTTATTTTTTCTGCATATAACAAATGATCCTCGGGGGAGCGGGTTTGGGTATGGGTATGGGGCGGGGGATTTCAAAACCATATCCGCCCATCTCCATCAAAAATGTTGCGTGTTTTACCCATACCCAATCAATGAGAAGATTCTCAGCATTGACTGGGTCGGAGGCGGTTGTGCACCTGCGGCATGGATTTGGTTGCCATCTCTAAATAAGAGAGTGTTTAATAGCAAAAAATATAAAATAACATAGTTCGTTTATGAAAGTTGATTGATTTTCTAACAATTATTTTCTTTATTTCCATCATTATATTTTGTTTAATCGATGAAAATATTATTGTTTATGTGTGTATTTCTTTTAAATTAGTTGAAATTTTGCTTATAAAATTTAATAAGATATTTTTTGTTTAAACAAATGTGATATATCACTCTACAAACATTAGCCTTTTTCTACAAACATAGATATAATACAAAAAATAGAATTATTGAATAAAAGACAGCATCATTAAAAGAAGAGAGAGATAACTTCATAAATAACTCATTAACTAACTTTTTTGCTTGTAAAAAAAAATTGTCCACCTTGGCAACTTGTGAATTCTCCAGGTGCTTATGTGGCAAGAAGTTGTTTTTGAACAACCATAATATATAGTAAGATAAGATAAGATAAGATAAGATGTGTAGATATTGCCTTCACTCCAAAGAGGTGGCAAAAAATGGTATTTTCCAAAAAATTATTTTCTAAAGTGGATTGATATGTGTAATTAATGGATCGTTTGATATATACGTATCTAAATGATGCATTTAATGAATGCTTGTATTGAATTTCTTGATTCAATTTAAAGTTGTCTATTTGAATTGGGTTGGATGCATATGGATGACAATGGATTAGCTTGATGAATCTCTTGATCAAATTATGTCAACCCAATCGACCCAAAATGAATTCAAATGTATTTTCTTATTTATTTGTGGGTTTGAATAAGAAATGAGTTGAATCTAGACAAATTGGTCGGATCTACTTGGATCATTTTGGATCCACATTACCATAGTCAAACTTAATATTATATATGCTCGACAAATTTATCCATATTCTTGCCAGAGACAAATTTAAGTACACTTGACTAGTAAGATCGAACCAACAATTAATCATGAAATGGATACCTATATTTCTAAGGAATGATCTCACATTGGAACTTGGCATATGTGATTAGGCAGATTTGGACTATTTAGATAGCACTGTTGTGGATATTGTTCACGTATATCATATTTCTTGCATCACAAGTCGCATATAGGAATCAAATTGAACAAAACGTTAAGAAGAAGAAAAACTCGACTCATGCATAAACCCCGTCCGAGCCAATAGAATTCACTATTTCTCCTTAAGGAATTTAGTTCCCCTATACGGTACCCAAGGTTAATGGAACTATTCCTCCCAGGATAGAACGGGCGTACCTTTTCGGCGTGGCGGTACCTCAAACCCCGGTAACCATCGAACGCAACGAACCGGCGAGAATCACACTTGACTCGATTTTCTCTTTGAAAAGAATGCAGAAAACCAGTTTTGGATTTTAGCAGAGTTTTGGTACTCGAAAAAACGTATATTTCTCGTAGTCAAAACTAGAGGGGGTATGATGGTATTTATAGAAAATGAAGGGGTGCGTACGAAGGGATGCGACTCTTCATATGGGTGGTTACACCCCAACCAACACATTGGTTCATTTTAAAACAATGAACCATTGCATCGGTTCGGTCCATGGTAGTTGGACTGATTTGGTTATTCCAACCGCCACATCGATTTGGTTCAACTCGGTTTGGTCCGGTTGGTTACACAAACCAATATTACCGATTATCAACATAGTACATCAAATCAACCGAATTCGAGGCCACGCCTTCCCATAGCTTACCAACATGGTACTTTAAGAGATTCTCTTGGATCTTTCCCCTTTCATATCCATTCACAACATTCAAAAATCTCAACAAGCAAGGGTTTGATCGAGGATAAGCTGACCTTTAGAAATTTGAAACCCTGGATGTGGAAGAAAGTATTGAACCATGGTTCAAAACAAGATTTCAACCCGCGGGTTGACCCAGACAGATCGAGCTAGTTGGTCAACAGTTAACGGGTCACCCGTTTTAGTTCGAAAATATGGAAAGAGTCATAATATTGTACTTATCCTGATAAATTATATCAAATTTCATCTAACATATGAGTAATAACATATAACATTACACCAAAGTAAAATGACGTACTTAGATCCAACATATAGTGAAAATTCATACACACTTATATAACATCAATATTCAAATGTTCAACTAAGAATTCCAAAGGTTGAGTTAGGCGAAAGAAAAATCGGAAAATAGGCGCATTTCGCAAACCAAAGAAAAAAATAACACAATTTGACCTCCAACTCGATACCTTATAGCGGTCGACCCGATAGGTGCATGCAACCCGTTTTTCTCACCGGATCAGAATCAAAATGGGTTGACCCGCTGGTTGACAACCATGGTTCGAACTATCAAATTTTATCAATGTACATGGATCATGTTTCCTGCATCTTTACTATATGGTGTATACATGCCCTCTATCTAGTATAGGACAATCTTACCATACCATATTATCTTATTAGTCCTAATAACCGCCTACCACAAATCAAGGCAATAGACACACATCATATTCGCGTTAGCTGGTTTCACATGATCCAACTCGCTAATGTTCAACGTTGCAAATTATATTTGCCAGCATAATCTTATTTGGTCACATTATTTTAGTTTAAGATTGACATCACATCATAAATTCAGTATGTTATCAACTAACCCATAATTAGGGACGACAATCAAACTCATGGCCGTGAGTATCCGATCGCCCTGATCCAATCAACCCAAAAAATTCCGCTTTGATTGGGTGTGAGACAAGTAGGGGTAAAACCACAAAAAGTTTAATGGGTATATGACGAGTATGATTTTAGCCTCACCCGCCCCATACCCATACCCATACCCATACCCGCCTTACCCCAAAGCATTTCTTCACATATATATATAAAAAAAATTGTGAATCAAATTGTAACCTATCATAATGAGGGTAACTCAAAAAAATAAAATGTAGAAATGCAATTGAGTGGCCACTCTAATCAAAACCTAATTTATTTTTCTCAATTATGATTTAGACAAACCCACACCAAACCCGTCCCATTACCATCCCTCCTCATTATTGTACCACTGATATGTACCACTGATATGGTTTATAAACAACTTATCCTGTCTGATCTTTAATATGATGGGACGAACCACTGATATGGTTTATAAACAACTTATCCTGTCTGATCTTTAATATGATGGGACGATTACACAATTATACGACTAACTTATCCAACCGACTGTGGTAGATTGGGCAGTTTCTATAGAAAGTTCACTTTATTCACCTTTCACCAAATGGTTCATGCATTCATTTCCATCTACCTGTACATCAATGAAATAATGAGCTTTCAACTGAAAATCCTTTTCCGTGCACAGACAGACAGTCATCTTCAGATCAAGCCATATATCCCGGATCATCATTTTCACCAAACTCAGATAAAAGTAAACGGTACCCCTTTTTGAGCACCCAAATGAACTCTCTAGATTCTGGTCATCTGAAGCAAGTGTGTTACATCCCAAAGAAAAAGAAAGATTAAAAAAAAAAAACACGAGAATTGGACTACTGCTTGATGTCGTGAGAATCAAAGCAACATAGTACGAAGCTGCTGTTATCCCAGAAAGGAAAAACCAAACCACATGGCACTATCAGCATATTCGCAACCCATAAACAAGGCAAACCGAGTGAACTGTGAAATCAATGCACACCGCACGCATGACAGTTGCCAGCAACACAAAAGAAGATCACAAAGCTACCCAGCTTTCGATGCCAGTTCACAGTTTCAGACTCACAAGGCCAAGTGCAATGACAGTTTCCTACAAATGAGATGCAACCTCACATCTCCTCACATGCAGATGCAGGGGACAGAGAAGCGAGTAGGAATCACTTCAGCTAACAGCTTTTTCCATCTAAAAAATCATATAGTTTCCTTGGCAACCCACAGAATCACAGAAACCCAAAACTGGGCAGCGACGGAGGGAAGATACAGACCGTCTAGATTGCTGCATCAATCGCCAAATGAAGCGAAACTAATGCATCAACCCGCTTGGCGATTACTAATAAGAAAGAAAAGAGACATTTAAACCAAATTTGAGTGCTACCCACAAGAAAGATCAACAGACTCACATATTAGAGTCAAGCATTCATAAGATTCCATTATACATATATAAACCAGGGATAAGCCTGGAAGATGCTGAAGATGACATGAGATGCAAATTATTGAACCTTCATTCCCGTTTTGGTCTAGATTGCAACACAACAATGAATACCCAACAGGTGGGTACGGGGTATGTACATCACTAAGTGAACACTTGCCTACGGTTAGTTGATATTTATGCGGGTTTCATGCCACCTACATAGGACTTTCTTCAGTACAAACTACCATCCAAGCTGCAGATGACATGAGATGAGGAACAAAGTGAACAAAGTCCTGATACTGGATCTGTAAGGAAAGGGATGTATGGAGTGAGGGAGTTATACCCAGCACGGACAGCAAAATAAATGCATAACAGTCAAAACAATCATTGATGCTCCTTTCATTTTAGATACATAACCCCATAAACGTGTCCAAAGTACCAAAATAATGAAGCAGAAGCTACCTTATTAGTATTCCACGGATAACGGGACCTTAGTTGTCAAATGACCATCGAGAAAGCTCCATAACAACAGAGCTCGCACAAAGTTGCCATAAACTAATTAGAGAACGCAAAAATAGTGAAGGAGAAGAACTAAAAAATATTGGCGTAGATTTTTACTCAAGTATCGACCCCCAAAAATAAGCATCACGCAAGGCAAATAAGAACAAAATAATGCTCTAAGCTGTGCTGCCTTCTGCAGCATTAGAGGAAAGGGGAGCGTATAATAGCCTAAATAAGCTTACAGAAGGACAAATTATGCACCAGATATATGACAGAAACAACTGAAGCGAAAAGGAACAGAAAAGGGCAATTTGGAAGACAAACCAAGTGTACTATAAAAGCATTTTATTTGCACAACACACTGCAGGCAATATTAAGAACAAGCCATAACCACGAGGATAAGTATATAACAAACGTAATATATGTTCCACAGAGCACACAAGGGATGCAGAGCTAGACATGTCAAAATCATCTTTTTATGTATTGTTTCTATACCATCTCTCTATTCACATTACCATACTTGAATCCTCTACAGTAGTACTCATACGCACCATATACGACAAGAACCGGACCTTGCAGAACTAGCTCAAATTCCTGGGGTGCCAAATGGGAAACATAAACCACTTATGTCCGCATATCTAGATTCTACGAAATTGGAGAGATTAAGTAGAAGCAAGTGACAGGCATGACAAAAAGAAAGGAGACAGCTTAGATGCAACATACACAAATTTGGGATCACCAATCTACTTTCTCTGCTGGCTTAGGACCTCATGCTACAGGAGCGAGCCAACCTTAGAGTAAGGCTACCCCCATGTACACATGCCTCCGCCACTACTTTGTTGTG
The DNA here is from genome assembly GCA_946122785.1 of Linum tenue. Classification (NCBI taxonomy): domain Eukaryota; kingdom Viridiplantae; phylum Streptophyta; class Magnoliopsida; order Malpighiales; family Linaceae; genus Linum; species Linum tenue. The sequence goes on along the minus strand of CAMGYJ010000010.1, from coordinate 16,579,768 downwards.
CTCCTGCTGGTAAGGCTCCCTACAACTAGGACAACGACCATCCTCTTCAAGAATCCTCTTGTGACAAAACAAACAAAGCCGAAACCCGCAAGCACAGGGCGAGAAACTGGAGTCTGTGGGGTCCAAATCTTCACAACATATAGGACAGCTGGAAGGCGTGTTAAGAGATTTGGCCCAAGGAAGCCCACCCTGACCATAGGGTCTGTTTGTATGAGGAAAGCTTCTCTGCTTCGCCAAAGTAGGTAGAGTCTGTGGACGGAATGCATCATCTGGTCTCCACGCCCGAGTGTTGCATGACACCGTTCTTGGAGGAGTAGCTCGAGGGCATGCTGGTCGCAAGTTGACATTGGAGCCTAAACAATGTGATTGGATTGCAGGGTCATGCTCATGAGGTGACACTGAATCCAAATGGGGATCGTCATTTGGGCTCTTCTCCTCTTTAGCATCCTCATTTGCTGCTAAAGCATCCGCCATAGCCTCCCAATCATCCAAGCAATTATCATCTTCATCATCCCCTTCCTCCTCTTCCTCATCTTCGGTTACATTGCCAGAGCAAGAACCCCCACTACTGCTTCCGCTGCAACTGGAGGAAGCAGTGAAATTTGTGCCTGAGTCAGTAACCCCAAGCACGCTACTGTTGCTAATGGGGCTACTTGAAGGCGAATCAGTATCAAAGTCGTGATGGTGGTGGTTATGATGATGGTTTCTAGTGTCATTCTCGTTCTCGTTCTCCTCTTCACCCACCACTCTTCCCATGGTCTCCAACTTCTCCAGCAGATTCTTCTTCTTCTTTTTGTTATTGCAAGGGGAAAGAGGTGGTGGAGAAGCACGAGGAGAGATCTTCTGCTCCTGGCTTCCCTTGCTCTTTCCCGTACCTATCAACATAAACCCAAAATCTACACCATCAGGAAACTAAATCCTCATGAAAAGTGACAAAATTTCCCACAAAAGAAACTAAATCATCATGAAAAGTGACCGACTTTCTCCTAAGCAAGAAAAATATTTCACGCATTTCTCATGCGAAAGACGAGAAAATCAAGAATGTCGAGAGGGCGAACCTTGAGAAAGCCATTGCTCGCGTCGTGCATCAAGCTTACACTGCTTCAATCTGGCGGACCTATTGGCCTAATGCCACAAATCAAATTAACGATACAAAAATCAATGACGGGAGGAATCAAAAAATACGGAATGGCAGAAAACAGGAAACGAATTTTGCTTGTGAGGAAACAGAGCAACGAGGAAAGCAATTGGAAATAGAAGAAAAGATCAGGGATTGATCACTCACCCTCTTCTTCTTCCCGAAATCCTTCGGGGCGGAAGGAATGGAGGCGTTGGAGGTGATTGAATCGGACACCATGGCTCGCTGCTGCTAAGGAGAGAATAAGGAAATCGTTGAAGAAGAGATTGGTTAGGATTCGATAAAGGATATACGGCAAAACCCTAATTCGTTTCTGGTTCAGGGGCGATAAGATTTCAATCCGGGAATTTTTCTAGAGAGAGGAAACAAAGGGGAAAACTGGTTTTCAGTAGAGAGAGAGAAAGGATAACGGAAACTCTTCTCCTCCGCTCGCTCGTCTAATTTCACAGAAAACAATACTCTCCGAAATTACAAACTACGCCACGCCCCGTTCCAGCTTTTTGTTTATATAGGGAGACAATTCCCAATGTGCCCCTCGTTTGGCCACAATCTACACGGGTGCCTTACAGCTTTGCAGTTTGCACGTTCATTTAAGTCATTTTATTTTGGACACATCCGTTCGGATATTTTTTGCGGCCCACGTAATCAAAACGACGCCGTGAGATTGATTTTCTTCCAACGCATACCCTCCAAACCGATGTCAGTTTATGTAGTTTAGGGGGTTTTCAACGTTTTACCCTTTGTCCATTTTGGTAATTTGCTGATGGTTAATTAACTGCACGTTTGTTTTTGAAGTTTGAAAAAATAGCATCAACGGGTTGCAGGACGTATTACTGTATTTACTGACTCCGGATAATTCGATGTACTTTTGTTGCTGTAGTTTGTCTTTTCCTAAAAATAGATGATAATAATAATATAAATATATATTTTTCACAAAAATTGGTTAAACAAAGAACTAAGTAAGGGGTCAAATATGGGAATTGCGTGGCCTAAAAGAAGTTACTAATACCAAATATATAACCTTGGGTGGCAAGTCTATGTTGTCCTTTTCTTTTCTATCTTCACAGATATGGGATTACTCTAATGAGGGCTAGGTTATGTGTGATTATCACTAAAGAATTAAATTATAGTAACTTAGTTTGTTTCATAATTAGTCATAGACTTTTTGTTGGGTTTCATCTTCAAATTCTTTGTTACTGGGGAATGCATGCATCAGTGCATTATATGGTCATCAATTATGCATGAGTTTCTTCTATCAGTTGTATAAACCTCGTTAAGGACATGTCCAGAAGACGTCGAATGTAGCACACAAAGAGAATGCTCCTCTCGCTTAATAAGTTCTTCAAGCCAACTTCCTTGAAGATCATCTATGGAGTTTTACTAATGATTCATGATTAATGTAGTATGATGAAGCAAACGGATACAAAATATGTCATTTTATACCCAAAATATGATGATTGTATCTTTAACACCTTTGATATTGTTGTGATAACGTTTTGGATATTGGTGTTTAGTTTGTCACTCAACATGTGTGTTAAGCACAAACTTATTACTTATTGGGTTGGTGCTCAAAAATCAACAAATTAATTGTACTTCAAACACATTCTAATTATCATGCAAATCCATCTTATTTATGTACACCGTGATTTGTATTTATTTTTATGTTGAGTATAGATGCATAACGACTATTGAATGATCCTAAAACATCCTTAGCCAAATACTATTGTGGAATCGGGTTATAGCAATTGTACATAAACAATGTTAAATGGAGGGAACTTGTGTGGAGAATTGATAACAATGGTGGGAAGTAGTGGGGTCAGAGATTACATCTGCAGTTTGGTTGGTTTCCCCAAAAAAAGAACCCCACATGAGAACATGGGTAGGTAGTCAATGGTCACCCCAACTAGGGGTGGGCATATGGTTCGATAAAACCAAACCCAACCCAACCGAACTGAATATAAACTGAACTAAAACCGAATTAATGTTATTCTGTTCAGAATTCGAAAGGGAGAAGAGCATATTTCGGAAACTAGGGTCCTTTCACCCGAACCGAATAACCGAATTACTATAATTGCAAGCTCCAAATGGTGGATTTTTATGTTTGTGCTTATTATGAGGCTTAAATATTTGAATCATGTTAGTGCTTTATGACTTATGTGTTGAAATGTTTGATTTTATCATCGATGATGCATATAACTGCATATTTATTATTTACATTAGGGGTGAAAAATAATTTAAAAGAGAAAAGATACAAGCTAACCTCACAAGTTCGATTTTGTAAGAAAAACCAAACCGAATTATAATGCGGTTTAACTGACCGAACCGAATTATAATGCGATGTGAACTGACCGAACCGAATTATAATTTGGTTCAAATTCGGCTTGAGGTTTGATGGAGTTCGGGGACCCGTTATGCATTATTTTGGTTCGTTTTGAACCAAACCGATCGAATGCCCACCCCTAACCCCAGCCCATGCCTAACAAGAAGGAAAAAAGGTGACACTTATGATATTCCTGAAGGATCTTGAGCAATTTGTGTCGGCTTGGTCACCACTCGCCAGTCACCTGACTCCCAACATCGTCATTTAGGGCATCCATCCACCAAGTCTTTGTTATGTCTTCTTTGTGTCCACTCTCTTCTTCGCTCTTTGTAGGCTGATTTATCATTGTAATTCGTGTTTGACGACAAAATTCACAAACTTTCTTTTGGTGATTCTAGTTTTTCAAGTACTCATCCTTTTGATATGTTGTCTGCCAATGTCTAGGGCCCAACTCATGTCTCTTCCATGGATGGATATTCTTATTATTTAGTCATTGTTGATCATTTCACTTGTTACGCGTCGATGTATCATATTCATCTCAAGACTAATGTGTTGTCTGTTTTTCTTGCTTTTAAAAAGCTTGTCAAAATTAAAACTACTTTAACACCATTATTTGCCGCATTTACACTATTGGCGGTAAAGAGTTTCAAAAAATAAAATTAGACTTAGTTTTTCATGGCATTACTCATCTTTGACTCCTTATACTCCTGAATACAATGGCTTGTCAGAATGTAAATATATTAGCTTACTTTGCCTTGGACTCATGGTTGGAAATATTGAACTATTTCATTGAGGAGGTAATTTGGAGCTGGTGAGATTCGAGTGAACTAAACTTGAAAATGCACATGCCTTCAAAAAGGAGGGTTAATGGAAGTATAAAGCCGAGCTTAAGGAGGTCTAAGCTAGCAGCAATTGAGTGAGACCAATCAACTCGCTTGATGCCTTTTGAGTCCCCACTTGATTACGGAAGTAGCAAAGCTTCCCATTTCCAAACTAGCTGCTACCCTTTCACTGTTTTGGCAGCTGATCATTACTTGAACTTAAAAATTGATGATTTTATTAAAGACGTAACTATCAGGAAGAATTCCTTCTCATAGTCATACATGTACTCCTTGTATATATCCTTATCATACTATTATTTTGTCCTTTTAAACTACTGTGTGAATGGAGCATAAATAACTCTCATATTCACTGTTTTGGCAGCTGATCATTACTTGAACTTAAAAATTGATGATTTTATTGAAGACATAACTATCAAGAAGAATTCCTTCTCGTAGTCATACATGTACTCATTGTATATGTCCTTATCATACTAGTATTTTGTCCTTGTAAACTACTGTGTGTATGGGGCATAAATAACTCTTATCAATGCAATACAATACACAATTGATTTCCCTTACATGGTATCAGAGTTGGAGTTTCCAACTTAATCCTGAACTCTTTCTTTCTTCGGTCAATCTTCCGCCACAACCATGAGTGACAAATATTCATTCCAGTATGCCTCGCAGCTCGTCTCCAACTATAATTTGTTAACGTTCAATCTAGTGTAACAAATCTTTATGTTACACCATGCAACGAAAGCAAGTGAATGAATATGACATTCAACCACCAAGTTATAATTCTCTACTAAGAGTTGATACTCGAGGTGCCTTTTTCCAAAATATAAAGATGTAAATTCATATTTAAAAAACCTTCACATATCCTTGAACATCATTCTCTCCAAAGATGGCTCACTGATCTGCTTGTAGTAGTGGTTCTAATTTACCTGACCCAAAGGTCATGATCGTATTCTCTAGGGTCTCTCACAACCACTTACTCAGATGGTGAGGGATGAGTTCTATGTTGAAAGAATGCATGTAGGAGTTTGAGGTGCATCTGGTTTTGCAAAACATAAAGTAAAAGTGCATAAAAGAAATCTATACTATGGTGGCGAGTGAAGAAAGACATATAGGTACGTTCCCTCAATCTCAGCAACATACGAGTTGCTGATTTCTTATGTCATCTAATCCCACTTTGTGTCAAAGCATTTACCCGAACTATTAAGCGACAAGGTCCTACATATTTCTCCTTTGAGGATTCACACCATTTAATTGAATGATGATCGATCGAATAGAACATGTATCCTCTTGTTCTAGGCAAATAGGATTTCAATGCTTGCACCACGATGGGATGCAAGCTTGACTAGGCGTTCATTTGAATGAACAAAAGACAACACATAGGAAATCATGCACGAAAGATAGAAAGATGAAATTGATAGACCGATAATTATACATGTTTCCACCCCTATTCTGAAGCTGTTTGTGATGAGGAATCTCGTGTTTTAAGCCGATTTCACGCTAGGTTGTGTGTTTATGTCATATTTCAGGTCCTGGCGTTGGAATCGAGGCGGAGAAACGAGTTCTGGGTCGAAAGGAGCAAAGTTGGGACGAATAGGGTTGAAGGAGGAAAATACCCGGTCAGGTGGCCAAATACCCGACCGGGTATTCACCACTTTTGGGCGCCCGAGAAGCAGAGAGGGGCCCGGGCACAGCAGCAAAATCCCCGGTCGGGGATTATGGCGATTGACCGGGGATTCTTCCCTTGAGCGAAACGGTGCGCTGCAGAGATACCCGGTCGAAACCCAAAATACCCGACCGGGTATTTCGACCGGGTATCGCGACCAGGCAGCTGATTTAAGGAAGGAGAAGGCCAACATTGAAGGGGTCTGAGTTTTTGAGAGAGAAATCGATTCCTAGAGAGAGAAAGCGACGAACCAGAGTTCCCAAGCGCCATAGATCGATCTTCAACACCATTGGAGCCCGTCTTGAGCTTGGAGAAGTGCGATTAAACGTCCAGGAGCAGGAATCCAACTTCACAGTATGATTTCCGTGTCTGAATCTGCTTTTGCTTCTTTCTCTATGGAGTAGTTTCCCCATTCATCTGGGTATGGAGAACCCTAGATTTGTATGCTAGGTCTGATTGTATGAATCCAAGTACAGAGTTTGTGAATTGATTATATTCGATTGAGGTTTGAATGATTGAATGACTTGAATCCTGATCAAATTCCTGTTGTTTCTGCTTTGACCTAGAATGAGAATATCTGCCTAGGTTGATAGAGTACCCTTAATCGAAGGTGGCGAATTGGTGACTTTAGTCGAGGAGCCAATTCGCTATTCTGTACCGAAGTCAATTCGGTAGTGGAGGTTTGGTTCATTAGGGCCTCAATCTGTTTACTCCGGTGGAGGTTAGTCGCCCGCTAGAGACTCAGATTGAGAGGGTCTGGAGACCTTTAGTCGAGACTTCAGGCTAATTGAGAACCTCCCGCAGTATAACTTTCATGAAAACTGAACTTGGTAAATTGCAATCCGACTTAACTGCAGTCTAGGGGGAACCATATCCGGGTGACCTCTCTTGACTTGACAACAAACCGTTTACTTGCTTTGTGTTTTGTTTGCTTGAGTTGCACTAAAAGTTCACCGCTAAATAACAAGAATTCACCGAGTAGTCATCACATCTAGGACCCGGGTTGACATTAAAACCCGACCCGCTATACTACGCTTTAGGAAGTGGTTATACTTGGCCATTTTCTAGAGTGACAGTAGGAGCGAGTCAAGTTTTTGGCGCCGTTGCCGGGGACGGCTAGGTTGTTGAAGAAAAGTGATTTCTGTTACTTTAGCATTTTCATTTTCTCTCATTGAGTTTTTGTTTCTCCCACTTGTGCCTTCACGGGGTTTGCGTTGCTTGATTGTGTGCAGATAGTATGACCCGTAGCCAGTCGGGAAGTTTACTACCGTTGAATCCTGAGATTGAGCGCACCTGCAAACAACTTCGGAGACAACAGCGAGTTAGACTGGCTACGGTGGAGCGCCGAGACGGCCAATTGACCAGCGACTCCGAGGACGAGCACGAGATGGAAGGCGATCAGAACCCGCCTCCTCAGAACCAGGTCCTGGGGAACGACCCAAACCCCCAGGGAGCTGGCCATCATCATCCACCACCACCGTGTCCCACCTTGGAGTACTTTTATACTCCACGGATTGCTGACATCCGCCCGGTCATCCTCTATCCGCCCATTCCTGCAAACAACTTCGAGATCAAGCCATGCTGGATTCAACTCATCACCACCTCTATCCAGTTTCATGGCTTGAAGGATGAGGAAGCCCGGGTACACCTTTCCTGTTTTCTGCAGCTGACGAACGGGTTCAAGCTGAATGGTGTTCCGGATGATGCAATCCGCCTTCACCTCTTCCCCCATTCTCTGGCGGGGAATGCTAAGAGGTGGTTGGAGACCCAGCCCCCATTGTCCATCACCTCTTGGGATGATCTGGCTGACAAGTTCGTGCACCGGTATTATCCGGCATCGAAGACCACGGAGATACAGCGGGAGATCACTCACTTCCGCCAAGAGCCAGATGAGTCCCTTCGTGATGCATGGGAACGGTACATGGGATACTTCTGGCAGTGTCCCCATCATGGCTTCAGCGATGCTTTCACAGTAGGGAACTTCTACAACGCCCTCACTCCAGATAGCCAGAGGGTGATTGAGTCTCTATGCCCAGGAGGGGATATTCTTACTAAGACTCCACCCGAGCTGAACCAGATGATCAGTACCTTGGCTGCCCGAGACCACTCCTGGGGGCAGATCAACAGAGGCAAGAACTCCCGGGACCGGGGTGTGCATGCTATGGAGGCCAGATCCGGGTTAGAGCAGCAGGTGGCTGAGTTGGTGCAGACACTGAAGCAGCCTAACAGTCTCCTTCCGGGCCGAGGTGTAGCTACGCCTCCAGTAGCTCAGTGTCAGTGGTGTGAGAGCCCGAACCATCTGGTGGAGGACTGCCAGGCTATGCGGGAGTCCTCTACTCCCCAAGAACAGTTGGCCTTCATCGCAAATGCTCGGCGCCTGGACCCATACAGCAGTACCTATAATGAGGGATGGCGCCAGCATCCCAACTTTGCGTGGAGCAGCAACACCAACAAACCACCTGGTTTCCCAGCACCAGCAGGTGGTTTCCAGCAGAGGCAGCCCTTCCAGGCTAGGCAGGGGCCACCACCACAGCAGCAGCCCTACCAGCCTAGGCAAGGGCAGCCATTCCAGCAGCCCCAGCGCCAGTTTGCTCCGCCTCCAGCAGCCGAAGCTCCAGATAATCAGATGGCTGAACTGAAGAATATTTTGGCGGCATTCATGACCACCAGCCAGGCGAATTTCACGAGGGTGGACCAGAGCATAGCATCTCTGGAGGCAGGACAGAGGAACCAGGGTGCCATTCTGCAAGATTTACAGAACCAGGTTGGTGCCATAGCTCGCCAGATTACTACTCGGGCCCCGGGGACTCTACCTGCCACCACTGTCCCCAATCCACGGGACCCGCACGAGCAGCTGGGTGCCGTTTTCACCAGGAGCGGCAGGGCTACATCAGCTGATCCTGCCCCGACCAGGCAGGAGGAACCATTACCTGCTTCAGCACTTCCAGCCGGTGATGCAGAAGTGCGGGTGGAGAAGGAAGCTCCTGCTCCCAAGCCACAACCAGTGGTGAAGGAGCACGTACCCCAGCTGCCCTTCCCCACTCGCCTACACAAAGATAAGCTGGAGACTGAGTTTGCCAAGTTTATGGCAATGTTGAAGCAGCTCAACATCAGCGTACCATTTGTGGAGGCACTGTCGAAGATGCCCAAGTACGCGAAGTTCATGAAAGATCTCTGCACCAACAAGAAGAAACTTGGGGATCTCTCGACAGTGCTGCTGAGCGAGGAATGTTCTGCCATCCTGCAGAACAAGCTGCCTGAAAAGCGCAAGGATCCAGGGAGTTTTACTATCCCTCTTACTATTGGCAACATGCATGTAGGAAAGTCCTTGGCGGACCTAGGCGCTAGCATTAATGTCATGTCATATAAACTATTCAAAAAGCTAGACCTAGGTGAACTTAGCCCTACTAGGATGAGCATTCAGCTAGCTGATCGTTCCGTGGTGCATCCTAGGGGTATCATAGAAGATGTGCTGGTTAATGTTGGTGCATTCACATATCCTGTTGATTTTGTTATTCTGGATATAAATGATGATGTGGATGTGCCTTTGATTCTAGGTAGACCGTTTCTTGCCACCGCCAAGGCACTGATTGATGTGCATGATGGTAAACTGATCTTGCGTGCTGGAAATGAACAGGCTATTTTTCCTGTGACTGAGTTTGATCATTGTGCTATGATTTCTGTATCGCCTGTGCATGCTATTTCTGATCAGGTACACGAGCCTGTCGTGTATCCTTCTGCACCTCTCACTTTGCAGGACCCGCCTATCATTCCTTCGGCGCCACTCCATCCAGTCTCGCCTCCGAACAAAAATCTCAAGGAGGAGTGGCGGCCGAAGCCGCAGGTGGCTAAGCCTGCACGGAAGAAAGGTGGAGACCACTATGAGCTGGTCCCACCCCCTGCACCACGACCACCCTGGCCATCCGAGTACTCACTCGCCTGCATCTTGCCGGATGGCCAGGTCGAGCTGACCACTGCTGGTGGTTGCAACCGTCGGGTGCACGGTCACCACCTGAAGCTGTACCTCAAGAGCGACGTGGATCTGCTCTTGGAGGCACCTGTTCCTGCACCTCCCTGAGTATCCACCATGGGCGTCCAGCTAAAAGACGGTAAAGAAGCGCTTGTGGGGAGGCAACCCCACCACGGTTTGACTTTCTTTCTTATGTTTCGAGTCGGATTGCGATTTGGTTTTGTTTTGGTTTGTTTCCTTTGTTTTGGATGATGTCTTATTGGGCTGACATCGGACCTAACCTATTCTGGTTGAGCTCTTCTGTTCCCCTTGAGCTGTGCTGTGTTCCCGACTGGTCCATTTCCAGTCTTCTGCAGTCCGTGCATACCGGTAACATCGTTCCCCTTTCCTTCCCTCTTCTCCATTGAGGGCAATGTCGATCTTAAGTGTGGGGGGGATGTTTATCTTTTGACTGCATTAGCTCTATTTGTGTGCTTGGGGCCTAGTCCACTGTCCAAATTTTTAAATTTGAGGGCTCCAAGTACGTGTTCCTTGCAATTGCCTGCTCAGTATGCTTTGAATTGACAGTCTCTGTAGTGATTTGCAACCTAGGGAGGTAGTGTAGCACTATGGAGGATGTTGATGCATTTAAGACGTCTCATTTCTTCTTCATATTGTGTTGGTTGATTGAGCGAATTAGTGATCTTAGGACCCTTGAATTGTGTGGTATTGTGGACTCTCTGCCTGTCATGGACTCTTGTATCATGTTCTGAATGTAACAGGTGCTCGAAATGTGCTTTAAAATAACGTCTCCCGTGCGAATAGGGTGAAAGTGTGTAAGGGGAGACGGGAATCCGTTCCCAATTTCCACCTACTACCTCCAGCCCCCTTACATGTCTTTCCCCCGCACGAGGCTCGAGACACCCGCTCCTGGCATGGCCGGTAAGAGCCGGGCTCCCGCAAAACCTTTGCTAGGTGGGAGCCCTCATTTTCTGCAGAAACAGGTTGGAACCCGTGGAAAAAAAAGAAAAACAGAAAAACAAGCAAAAAGAAGAAAGAAAAGGGTTCCAACCATGTTCACAAAGAAAATCGAGCACCTTGAATTAATGTGAGTCCATGATCTTTTGTTTGTGAGAGTCTCTTCATCCACGATTCATTTGTCCTCTGTTCACTATTTGCCATGATGCCGACTCGAGACTAGCGTTCTCGCCGAAGAGGCTATGAGATGACTTGTGCGTCGGTTGACCTCGTAAGCTGCTAAATGATCTAGGAAGTCCTCTACCTACGATCGAGGTTGTTTGTTGCTATAGAGGTCTGGAGAGCTGCATTGGTTTGAGTTAGGTTTGCTTGGGGACAAGCAAACGGTTAAGTGTGGGGGAGTATGATAGACCGATAATTATACATGTTTCCACCCCTATTCTGAAGCTGTTTGTGATGAGGAATCTCGTGTTTTAAGCCGATTTCACGCTAGGTTGTGTGTTTATGTCATATTTCAGGTCCCGGCGTTGGAATCGAGGCGGAGAAACGAGTTCTGGGTCGAAAGGAGCAAAGTTGGGACGAATAGGGCTGAAGGAGGAAAATACCCGGTCAGGTGGCCAAATACCCGACCGGGTATTCACCACTTTTGGGCGCCCGAGAAGCAGAGAGGGGCCCGGGCACAGCAGCAAAATCCCCGGTCGGGGATTATGGCGATTGACCGGGGATTCTTCCCTTGAGCGAAACGGTGCGCTGCAGAGATACCCGGTCGAAACCCAAAATACCCGACCGGGTATTTCGACCGGGTATCGCGACCAGGCAGCTGATTTAAGGAAGGAGAAGGCCAACATTGAAGGGGTCCGAGTTTTTGAGAGAGAAATCGATTCCTAGAGAGAGAAAGCGACGAACCAGAGTTCCCAAGCGCCATAGATCGATCTTCAACACCATTGGAGCCCGTCTTGAGCTTGGAGAAGTGCGATTAAACGTCCAGGAGCAGGAATCCAACTTCACAGTATGATTTCCGTGTCTGAATCTGCTTTTGCTTCTTTCTCTATGGAGTAGTTTCCCCATTCATCTGGGTATGGAGAACCCTAGATTTGTATGCTAGGTCTGATTGTATGAACCCAAGTACAGAGTTTGTGAATTGATTATATTCGATTGAGGTTTGAATGATTGAATGACTTGAATCCTGATCAAATTCCTGTTGTTTCTGCTTTGACCTAGAATGAGAATATCTGCCTAGGTTGATAGAGTACCCTTAATCGAAGGTGGCGAATTGGTGACTTTAGTCGAGGAGCCAATTCGCTATTCTGTACCGAAGTCAATTCGGTAGTGGAGGTTTGGTTCATTAGGGCCTCAATCTGTTTACTCCGGTGGAGGTTAGTCGCCCGCTAGAGACTCAGATTGAGAGGGTCTGGAGACCTTTAGTCGAGACTTCAGGCTAATTGAGAACCTCCCGCAGTATAACTTTCATGAAAACTGAACTTGGTAAATTGCAATCCGACTTAACTGCAGTCTAGGGGGAACCATATCCGGGTGACCTCTCTTGACTTGACAACAAACCGTTTACTTGCTTTGTGTTTTGTTTGCTTGAGTTGCACTAAAAGTTCACCGCTAAATAACAAGAATTCACCGAGTAGTCATCACATCTAGGACCCGGGTTGACATTAAAACCCGACCCGCTATACTACGCTTTAGGAAGTGGTTATACTTGGCCATTTTCTAGAGTGACAGTAGGAGCGAGTCAGAAATCAATCGTATTGAATACCAAACATCAAGTTTTACATGTATAGAACCTCTACGGTTCACAAACCTATGCAACTAAGTGAACAAGCTAGCCATGGATATGAGTTTCTAGGGATTCATTGCGTGAAACAAAAATCCCAGATAACCACTAGAAATGGCTGTCAGAATAGGAAAATTGGGGTTTAGGCCGCCGATTTTGGCGTTGTTTCCTCCCTCGTAACTGGTATCTCTCTAAGTAAAAAGGGTTACCCTGTCGGGAGAGTAACAACCCTCTAATTGCCTCCTATCACTAGCGATCGAGTTCTAAACCCTAAAGACCTATTTTTATGTCCTGGATTAGGTTTTTTGGGGAGAAGAACTCGGCCTTGACGCATCATCTAGCCAATCAGAAGAGTCTCTCAGTGCAACTACTACTTCAGGATAACTTTTAGATGCCTTCCTAGTGAAGTTTGGAACCTTCTCAAAATGGTGGCCATGACGTTGTTTTACATCACGCCAATTTTAGTCCCATTTGAAGCATTGGTCTTCTCTTTTATTCTTGATTAAGCAGTCGAGCCTCGATGTCCCTCGGTGTTCCCAAGTGAGCTTTTAGCCTGCTTTGACCGGAAAAATATGCAAAACACTACCAAAAGTGTATCATGATAACAAAAGCAGTGCCAAACACACTTCAGCATACACATAGCAAATACAATGTATTATGACGATAAATATGGAAAATAAATAGACTTTGGATCATAATACGAGGGTCTAAAATAATATATTTCACGTGTCATCAAATAGAACTTTGCTTGTCCCCAAGCAAATCTAAGTTCACGATGGAGCAAAAATGGAAAACGAAGAGAGCAGGCGTATTATTTCCTCACCTACGACAATTACCTAAGAGGTTTATCATCATGAGGAGCTCTAGATAAGGATGGTTGGTAGACAAAGCCTAGATGACCACCCCACACTTTATTTCGAACCATACAAAAGCGACGAAGGAGCTTAGGAATGGAAAAAACTAGCTTATAGCTAGTCACACACGCAAATTAGTATGGAGCAATAACACAAGAAGAGGTGCATCATTGATCCATGTACTCAAAGCGTGTATCCATAAACCATAAAAATAGAGGCACATGTCTTTTGATTCACACATCCCTACTCATCCACACAACCACAACATGCCAAAATAACTCCAACCACAATGCATACAAGGATATGGAGTTCTTAAGAGATATAAGCATGGTAAGAATACGAGCACTCCATAACAAACATACACGAGTTGAACCAATGAAGCAAATAGGTCCAAAGTAAATTAAAAAAATTGTATATGCATGCACTTAACATGCTTTGGACTAAAGATATTAGGGTAGGTGGAGTAGTGAAGGATGCTTAATGATGAGAGGTGTGAGTGAGCAATATGATAGTGATGGAGGGTGCAAATGAGAAGTGACATGTATTGGTCGACATAGGGCAATGCTTATCAAAGCATACATGGTCAAGGATGGGTAAGAAGAAAAAGTGAAATGACGAAGGCAAAGAACTAGAGTCCGAGATTGGGGTCCAACCGATAGAAATGGTGACACCTACGCCATTTTCACTATCATTTGGGATGGGTGGGATGGGTTCTGAAATTTGAAGTTACTTCTAATCCTAGGGCAAACCAATCATGTATTCTATTAAAAACAAGAGATCGAGAGATAAAAAGGGATTTAGAATACAGTTTAGATTGCACAAATAACTTATTATGACGTCCTATCATCATTCCATGATGCTTGAAGATTATTGTGTCCCATAAAGCTAGGGTAGACCAAATTTATTCGATATAGGCCACTTCTCAAGGCTACACCTAACAAATCTGAGCTATCTCTTGATAGTACTTTTCGTTATTGTCTTTAAATTAGAAAGATAATGGGTTGCATCCCATGTAACACCCTCTCTTTAATGCCATTGAGCTGCACAAGGCTAGAGCATTTTAGGTGTATGACCAATGAGGCTCTATTAGCCATTATTCTCCCCAATTATTCATATGTAAATTTAGGGACATATCAGATTAGTGTCATGAACTAGAGGTGGTTCATAATCACACATGTGTAAGTTGCGCACCATCTCCTTGACTTCTCTTTTGCCGTCAGGTGACAACAATTTCCCCTTGTCAAATGCCCCAAAGTAGAATTCTAACTCCTTCACAATGTCAATGGGAAGGGTCAAATCGACGCCTTCCCCATAGACAAGCATAGGAGTTTGTGAGGAGTCACAACTCAAGCCTACCACAGTAGGGCTCGATTGTGTATAGAATACATCTTTCCTAGCCTCTGGTTTAGTCATATGTATGAGATGGTCCACATCATCAATTCTCATCGTAATTTGATGTTTAGGAATAGGGATGGCAACAAAACCCGAACCCACGGGTATCCACCCGACCCAACCCGGTCAACGCGGGTAAAATTCGTGTTGACGGGTTTTGGGCTGGGTTTGGGTTTAAACCCGTTCACTATTCAACGGGTTGGGTTGGGTTTGGGTTTAGGTAAACCCGGCCCGTGGGTACCCGCCCACCCATATAATTAATTTTTTCGGTATATTTAATATTCTAAACAACTAATCTTATTTATGTTTGTGGAGACATGTCTAATATTTCTTTTTAATTGTGTAGAATGAAGTTGATGTTATGGAGTGGAGAGTAAAGAAACTTAATTGAAAGGAAGAAGCTTTCAATTAAACATGTTATTTATGGATAATTTGTGATTTGCTTCAATTTTCTTGAGTTTTCTAGATTGGTGTTGAACAAATTGTATAGTTAATTTGTGATTTGCTTGAATTTTCTAGAATGATGTTTTATATATGGACAATTTGTATTGAGAGATTGATATTTGACTTTAATTTTGATAAGAATTTGTAATTGTAAATTTTTTACGACAAAACCCGTGGGTACCCATGAACCCGCGGATACCCAACGGGTTGGGTTGGGTTTGAGTTTTTCAAACCCAATGGGTTTTACCCCGGGTTTTTTTCAAAGATAAACCCATGGGTTTGGGTTGGTTTGGCAAAACCCGACCCAACCCGACCCACCAGAAGTGGCCAAGAAAGGTCTCCAAATATGATAGAGTAGTCCTTATCACTTTGTATCTCTATCACTATGAAGATGAGAGAACACAAATGATGCTATTGATAAGACCCAAATGGTATTATTTAGAGCCCATATTTAGGTTCATTTCAAGTGATCTCATGGTCTTCATGGTCAATATATCGTCAAATATACCCTTTATTCATTCATATGAGAAAATATTAGATGTTTAGGGTGTATTAGATGATACGAGTGTTTTGGGTACCAAAAGAGGGCACAAGTGTAGAGAAATGTGCAAAAACAAAGGATCGCAGCCTTCAAAGTCAAGATCACTGTCGCAAAGTTGGAGGCTTTAGGCGCGAACACTTGGAGGAGCCAACAAAGAAGACACATAAAGTTTTTATAGTCGACTCATGACTTTCTTCATCTGAGCCCGCGAAAAAGATCACGGTCGCGACTCATGGATCACGACCGTGAATTCAGGTCGCGAACTTCCTAGCCATCCAAGCGCTTCCCAGATTGCGCCCGCAATCTTTCCCAGTTCGACTGTTTTCTTGGCTGAGACCCTAAAATCTATAAATAGGGGTTTCCTCCCTCTCCTTTTGAGAGCTGAAATCAATCGAGAATGTTCTGGTTTGAGAGAGTGAAAGTAGAGAGAGAAGATGAATGAAGGAGAAGAAGAGAAAGAGGAGAAGAAGGAGTCAAGGAGGAAGAGAGCTCTCCCCAATTCAAGTCTTCTTCTATTTCTCTACATGTATCTTTTCCCCTCCTTTATGGAGTAGTCCTCTAAGTTACCAAACCTAGAATTAGGTTTTGAATATAGATGTGATTGTGTTAGGGTTTGTGTATGGATTTGTTTGTTTTAATGATTATGTGCTTCATTTATGCTTTATTATGTTGGGGCTTGTCTCTCCAACTCTTCCCTACTAGCCTACAATTCACTGTCAGAACTAGGTGAGAGTTTTAGGGTTAGACTGGACGTGAGCGCCTTAAGGCTAATTAAAGGTAGATGACTGACCTTAGGGTTCCTTTTAGTGGATGAGGAGACTGAACTCCTGGTAGATGAATGCCTTCCCGAGACAATGATAGAGATGATGCAAGCATCATCAATCCATCGCTTTAGTGCGCGTGATAGGTTGAACCTAGTGAGAGGAACTAATGGTCAATCCTTAGTACATGAACTTTGACTGAGGTGACAATGGGTCTCTGGGAGTGTACTAGGAGGAGACAGGGTAATCATTAAAACTCTCAGTTGAGTGAGTTTCGCACCTTATCCTACAAACCCAACATAGTTAGCCATTTGCATGACAAATCTAGGTTTAGGGCGAGGGAGTTACCCCCAAGTACATGCTTTATATCCTTGCTTCTCAACCGGTATTTTCAATTGACCTCCAAAAACCAAACTAAACCAATCGACTAGATAACAACAATGTGAGAAGTAACCTAGGGTATCAAAACCCATGGAATACGACCTTGGTCGCCACTATATTAACAACACCATTTTGGTTTATAGTTGACTCGAAATAGGATAGTTAGTTAGGTCGTGAAAATAATTGACATGTCCCTCACGGGGGTTTGACCTAGTTTTTGGTGCCATTGCCGAGGAAACTCAATAACTAGTTGAAAATCATATAGTTAGTCGTACTTGTATGCTTATATATATAGTAGTTTTATCTTCTTTTTTTTTTTTGTGTTCTCCCACTTTGTACGTCACGAGTGTTTGAGTTTTTGTTTTCAAGATTTATTTGTATGAGAAGGAGAGACTCTCTTGATAGAGTAACTCTTGATACAGAGATTAGAAAACCCTTCGAGGTATTAGAAGAACAACAAGACTTCAAACGCAACTAATGGCAGAACAACAACCACCTCAACCTCAACCACAACCTCAAGCTCAACCGAGGACGATGGGGTCATTTTTTAGGCCGAGTGTGGAGAATGTGAAATCTCCTATTCTTCACCTTAATATCCCCAATAATAATTATGAGATCAAACGAGGGATGTTTACTATGCTTTGGAATGCGGTTCTATTCCGAGGCTTGATGAATGAAGATGCACATGCTCACATTAAAGTATTTTATGAGTATAAGGAAGGGCAATGTGCTACAAATTGAAGAACCATCCTCATTGACGACTCTTCTTCAAGAATTGACAAAGAATATTGATTTTGTTGCATCAATTATGAAGAACAATAGTAAAAAATTGATGAAATGTGATTGGTGTGGCGATGTCAATCATAATCAGGATGAGTGCAAGGAAACGGTAGAAGCATCGATTCAACATGAGCAAGCTAGAATGTTGGAGGACAACAAAGAGGCAACAATCCCTATAGTGCTACGTACCAACAAGCTAGGATGGAGGAATCATCTTAAATTCTTATGGTCTTCACCATCGGATAGGAAACCTCTCGGTTTCAAGGGCAAGCACCGATGCAAGTCCATTTCAAAGCCAACCCGTCTCCAAGACAAAGTACTTATTTGGATCAAAGCCGATAATCAGATAATCGTTTGACAAAGTTTGAAGATACGATGAGACAATTCATCAACACCACCACAAGGAGGTTTCACACCATTGCTAGATTTGTGAGAATGCCGCAAAAAAGTTCTTAACCTTGGAGGCTGGTCAAAGAAATCATCGAGTAACACTTCAACACCTTGAAGCACAATAGAGCTCAATGGCTCAATCTCTAGCAACGGGACCTCAAGGAGCTTTACCGGGTAATACAAACCCTAAACCAAAAGAAGGATGCCATGCAGTAAGTCTTAGGAGTGACTGACCATTGAAGGAATTTCCCAGATCAACACCCTGAGAACCTTTAAGGGAAGTTCAAAGAGAAGTTGCTCAAGAAGACAAGCGTGTTAAAGAGGAAATGAAGAGTAATATAAAAAAAGAAGAAGAAGTCCCTAAGAATCCTCAAGTATCCGATTACATTCCGAAGACACCTTATCCTAAGAGATTGTTCAAAAGTGATTTACATCATGAATGTGCTCAAGGGAAGGATACTCTCAAACAACTTAAGGTAACATTCCTTTCTTGGAAATGGTCATAAAGATTCACAGTTATACAAAAATCTTGAAGGAAATCTTATCGGGAAAAGAGGAGAATGGAAGAAGTTGCTATGGTTTCTATGAGTGAGGTCGCTTCTACATCTATTGGTTGTGAAGGTATGCCACCAAAGATGAGAGGTCCAGGAGTGTTCCCTATCTCGTGTACCTTTGGTGTTAATAACTTTTGGAATCCACTAGCCGACTTGGGTTCGAGTATTAACATTATGTCTTTGAGGATTTACAAAGATCTCAACCTAGGCCCACTCACTCCAAAAAACATGAAGATAGAGTTAGCTAACCGATCTATTGCTATGCCTTGTGGAGTAATCAAGAATGTCTTGGTAAGATGAGCTCATTTTGTTTACCCCGTGGACTTCGTTATCTTAGACATGGAAGGGTGTATCAATGCACCAATTATTCTTGGAAGACCTTTCTTGACTATGACGACAATTATCATTGTTAGTGAAAGCCGAATCATCCTAAGATTTTGTGAGGATGAGATTCGATACAAGATGACTCCATTTCCCAATTTCCACAAGTATTACAAATTGGAAGATGTGGAGAAATATTGTGATGTGATTCTTTCCCTCGGTCGGAATTACCAAATTCCCCAACAGGGGAATGAAGAGGAAGACCGAGGATCTCAAGCATAAGAGCCCCTAGTTAGAAGGGCTTAAACCCCCGGGAATTGAGACCAGGGATCGGGGCCTGACAAGTTTAGTTATCTTTTGTGTTAGGATTTTTTTTTCTTTTTGGGTTTTTGATTAGTTTTATTTTCAGACCTATTTAAAGGTTTGTAAAAACGAATTTTGGAGATTATTAGACTATGATCAATTGAAAAACCCCTTAGTTCATTGATCCTTTGCTTGTGAAGTTTGCTCTCGTTGTTGGTGGACTCCAATCGCGTTAAGTGTGTCTCTGTATCAATCAAGCATCCATCTTGATTATGGTCAACCTTCTACCCTTATACTGATAGTGCCTTCTACCAGGTGTGAGAATGCACCTCATTTCCACCTTATCCTTTAGTTTTCGTGTTGTTGAGAAAAGTTCAAAGAACCCTAGAAAGGTTGTGGCTGCGCCACTTTGACAAATATGGGTGCCGGTTCAGTGCTCGTATTAAGTGGTATTAGAAATCCGGTTCAACACAGTGGCGAGGAAGATAGCGAAGATGAAAACCATGGAGCCAAACGTTGTAGACGCTATGAAACAGCTTGCAGCACAAATGGTTCATATGAGAGCATTGCTTCAAACCATGGATGAACAGAGATCGAGTTTGAGTTCTCTGATGCAACAGAGTTCGAGCTCTGAGGAAGTCGACATTAAGCTAGAGAACGAGCCAAAGGATGCTCCTGCTTCTGGCGAGTTCCATAAAGACAACGTAGTGGTTTCTCCAACACTAGGAACTCCGGAGCAAAAGAAACTCGAAGAGATAGAATCATCGACCAAATTTCCAGAACCATAGAAGAAAGATGGCGATTTCTAAGAGATGGTCATGGTGGAAAAGGAGCAGATGGTTTATCTCAATCCTTTGTAAGACTATTGTGATGGTTGTAACACCCTAACCCGACTGGGTACTAATTTTACCAAAAATATCCTTGAAAATTAAAACACTCAAATCTTAAACTGCAACGGAAAAACAATTTCAAAAATAAATTACCGAAAACACACTCTTGTTGTCCAAAGCAACGCCCTAACAGGTGGGCACACTCAAACTTTAAAACTTAACTTGATCTCCAGTCTATACTCATAATCATAAAACGTAACAACTAACTATTCTCAAGTGCTGCTGCTTCTAGGAAACTCTGACTAGACGTCCTCTGTGACGCTCGTACCGTCCTCTAGCTGGCTTCCCTCGAGTCGTTTCTCTCAATCTCGCCGCTCTCCAACTGTTCCTCCAGCTCCTCCTCTAGCTCTTCAAACTGGTGAGTGGGTTGGGGTCAGTTTATGCCCTTACGTTTAAAATTTATGATTCTTGAGTACTTTGTTTAAACACCTAACTTTAATTGGTGGAAGTTGCTTGTACTTCCAATCTCAAAGTTTTAACTCTTGAAACTGTATGGGAATTACTGTTACTCTCCATTCTTAAATCGCAAAGCTTGACTTAAATACTTGAACGACACGGGGATCCCTCACTAGCTAGTCTGGTTTCCCAACTCATACGTATGAGAAGCCCTCCAGGCTTTCCTTAAACTTAAACTTATCGTGGAAGACTCTTCTTCCACGATTCTCAGGAGCATATCTGATGCTCATCTTAAATGTCTCAAGAGCATAACTGCTACTCATCTCAAAGATCTTAAGAGCATAATTGCTGCTCTATCTCAAAGATCTCAAATGGCAATGGACTGAGGCTAATGACTAAAAACACTTAAAACGATTCCACCTTCGTTGAAGGTGAAGTACTTCTTAAAAAGAAACTTGTTTCTTAAACTTTAACTATCACTCATAAATGTAAAGCTTTAAAGTAAATAAGAACACATACATATTCACTTCAATCAAAGCTATATCGTTCACAATCACCAATCATAAGCACAATCAAACCATGACAATCACTTCATCAAAATACTTAAAGCTCGTAATACTTGAAGAAAAGAAAAAAAACACGTAACGCGTAGAATTTACACCCTTTACACTCACCTCATATCCGTCAAAACTGACTCTGATTCTGCTCTAAAATTTTCATACTTGCTTCCAAATTATCCTCCTTATTTCCATGATTCCATAGGCGCCGACGGTTACGTATTTTTCTTTTGGACGTCAAACGAACAAGTTATGGCCAAAATAAACATTCTGTTAATTTTCAAAGTTTTAGGTACCGGAACTGAAACTTTTCCAGTCATTGACCACCACCTCTCTGGAAAAATTACAGAACTACTCATCATTTTTTTAAATATCAAGAACACTACCTGAACTTGACAGATTTTTGTCCAAACTTTCGAGGCTCCATTCACCTTCTCGGTCTCGACGAAATTTGATTTCGTCGAGACCGAGATGCTTCTAGGATTGTCCTCTTCTTCATGGTAGCCAAATTTTCCTCGATTTTCATCTTCATTGCATCGATCAGGACCGCTCTCTTGGTAGGCCACTCTCCTTATGAAGATCTTACCCGACTGTTGAGAGCACTGGGGTCGAGGGAATGGAGGGAGGTGGTTGCTTCCCTTCCCCCGTCTTGTGGTTGCTCCCCGCAAGCAGGCAGCTTTCGCCATGGTTGTCTCCTGGTTGCTTAAGCAGGCAGGTCTCATAGTAGAGATCCCTTGCCGTGGTTGTCATTCCCTTGTCTCGCCTCCCTGCCTGCTTGTTGATACGAGCACGGACCCTGTACCTGTAGTTATCAAAGTATGCAGCTCCAAGAACGAACAATAGAAAGTCTAGTTAGGTTTTTGTTTGTTTGTGTGGGATATGATGGAGTTGAAAGTGAAATCTCAACACAAATCGGGAGAAGGATCAATCAATATAGAAAGGTAGAATCTCGACCACAATCAAGGGGAAAACTTGATTGATACAGAGGTAAGTTCAAGCCTCAAGCTCAAAACCAAGGTAAAAATCAATATTCTGCTAAAACTAACCCTATAACCCGAGTTTCAGCCTTTATATAGATTTGGACAATTAAAAATAACAAAAAACAACTTAAAACCCGAATTCCCGTCACACAGGTCAAAATATCCGGTCAGCCCTAAAAATACCGGTCGGGTATTTATCCTCCACGACCGGGGGCCCTTCCTTCTGCCCAAAAGAGACAGGCCACTGCCAAAATACCCGGTCGGGGCCCCATAATACTCGGTCGGGTATTTGGCTTCTTAGAACCCTTACTATTCAAGATCTCCGAGGTGCTGTAGATCTAGAGAACAACATTGAGTTCAGACTCGGAGGAGAACATTTCCAGATGTTGATCCGGGAGTTCACTCGAGCTTTAGATATATATCCGGCGGACTTTGTGGACTCATTGGACGACTTTGCCACCTTGAATAGAGAAAGTGATTTTCCATGCTTCAAAGCTTTTACGAATCTGATGTCAAGGAGCCCGACAACCAGCTATGGGATGTCAAGTTATCAAAGGCTAGTGAATTGAAGACGGAATGGAGGTTGATCCACCACGTGATTGCTATGTCCATGGGTGGAAAGTAAGAGTAAATTTAATCTGATTGCCCGATATGTCACATTCCTTCAAAGCATGAATACTCCCCAGGCTTTACACATCGGTTTAGTGATTCTATCCACATTGAAGATATTTGAAAAGATGATCGACTTGCCGCGTGACAAGGCGGAGCATATATCACTCGACTCGCTTGTTACTTTGTAGTAGACTTTTGGGCAGTTGAATTTCAAATGGATTCTAGGACAACTTTCATCTCCTTAAAACACTTAAAATTAATTATTAAGGTCTTGCTCCTGAGCGAGGATTGTATATGGAGACTCCAAGGCTTTCCCTTCTCACTCACGGACACATTGGGTATGCAAGGTGTGATGTTTAGTCTATCGGTGCCAACCAACCGGTGTGCACGAGAGATGCAATGGATGTGGATGGCGTGGATGGACAAAAGGAAGGCGTGCAAGATGAGGAGGTGACACATCAACCGACCTACCACCCGAAAACTTCAACGGTCAATATAGCTAGAGATTAACACACCCAAGAGTTGATAGCGACAATCCTTCAACATCAAAAAAGGGAGAAGGAAGCTAGGCAACACATATGGCGTGCATTCATGCAATTATGGAGAAGATGAAGATCTCTTTAGTGGATGTCTCCCTACCATTTGTTCCTCACCTTCCCCTGAACCATTTGAAGCCGGCATTGAAGAGGAATCCTCCGAGGAGGATTAAGTTCTATTCATCTAGGGCCTACTATTCTATCTTTTATTTCTTTGCTTTTCTTTAATTTGACTTTCAACAACGTCTATTTTTCTATGATTTTTATTTCCGCACCTCGTGCTTTTTATGACATAGTAGTAGTATTAAACGTACATGTCTATTTATCTATGTTAATTTGTCTCCCATAACCTTCAACTTTCTCTTTTGCTTATGGGCTTTATCGATCTCTATCAACTAGTAAGACCAAGACCTACATTTGTGCACCTACAATAACCAACCAAAACCCACTATGGTAACGATTTCGTGAACCTACCTTTATTCTCCCATATTGAATACAATGTTTCTCTTAAGTGTGTGTGTCGGGGGGGGGGGGGGGGGATTTGTATGCATGTTTGAATGATTCATGATGATTTTTACATAGTTGACAACAACCTCCCTATGATTATGAATGTAAGATGTTGATGATTGTGTTTGAGAGTGTTTACTATCGACGAGTTGTGTTTTGTGGTGTTGAATGACTTAGAATTTGTGTTGGGAACCTTGATGACATACCCAAAAAATTTCAAATTTGAGGGTTCCAAACATCTTGTCCCTAGCATCTACCTCCTCAATGTGATATGAATTGCAAGATAATCTATATGGTGTGTTTATAGGAGTACTTTGCATTAACAAGAGTTGTCGATGTATGAGGGGTTTTACTCCTCTCTTTCTCTTTGATGATTTGATAATGTTTGCTACTTAGGAAAATGCATGTGTGCGGGACTTTCTACTTATTTTGGACTAAATGCGCTCAACTTTGAAAAAAATCTTTCGAAAATTGATGTTCTCACGTAAGAGGCAATCGGTGCATAATGTTAGAGTTAAGCCGTCAAAGGGCTCTACTCTCGGTACGGAGTGCCATTTTAGAATGTGTTTGGGGTTCGGATAGCTTTACCGCGTCCCGATCATCTTTTACTACCGTCCATCCGACAAACACCTCTCCCCCTCACAAACTTGTATGGAGAGGAGATAGTGTGTCTTTAATCAAGTCACGAGACCTCGACTCCTGTTTGAACCCGACATGTGTGGCAATCCATCTGTTACTTGGATAGCAGGCTGGGAACTGGTGCTCGCGAAATGAATCAGACCATCACTTGAATCTCCTCTATCCAATCTCGAAAGGCAAGCCGACTAGAACTATTAATCCCTCCGTTAGATGCTTCCATGGGTTTCAATGTAGCATTGAAATCACCACTTTATCATCCATGGAAAACCACTAACCTTCCATTTCAATAAAGTGGAATAAGTTGCCAACCTTTCATCATCGTTGGATGCATATACCGCAGTAAGAAAAAGCTGCTTTGTTGCTAATACAGAAACAAGTGTGCATGGATGACATTGGATGCATAAACCCTTATAGGGGGTTAGCACCGTGATAACTAGCAAAAAACGCAACTAAAAACAACGAAATCACTACGGATTATTATAAAATCAATACAACATCTAAGCTAAATCACTACTAACCCTTGGTTAGGACGGTGCTAACTCTTGTACAATTAGCACTGTAACCAGTCCCGCAAGGCTGATACCCTGTTTGCCAAGCTAACCACACTCTGCCAAGATTATTATTAATTAATTAATGGTGCAAGCAGCCGACATAATGCCTTACGAAATTTCCATTAATTACATGAGAGTTTACTGTTCATTGGAGGGTTTGTTTTTATGCAACCGCATTTATACTAAGATAATGAACTACTGTATTCCCCTAATTCTTTCTCAGTTGGCTAACCACTTACTTCTTCTCATTAATCTTTCTTCTCAGATCTAAGCATGGATATATCATATAGTTACTCTTCTGCAAATAAAAATAGAATCATGTAATTACTCATTCCTAATTACATAATCTCCTTCTTCTTATAAGTGTGCTCCAACAACTGGTCGGACTAGCTGATAAATACTCCGTTTAATACATGTATATATGGTCGTACATATTTTTATTTGTTTAAAACTTTGATCCGTATTATTGTCAACCGTTTTATTTTTTTCGTTCATTTGATGACTCACGTATAAAAACCCGTATCACACGTTTAATATTCATATATTTGATGAATTAAATTGCTAATTAAATCATATTTATATATTAATTTATTTTATAACTATTGGCGTTTTATTTAACACAACAACAATATAGAGAGGAATAAAGTACCCGTAACGCATAAATATGTTATGCAAAAGTTACAAAATGAGATTTATTTATTACATAATAATTAAACAAACGTGTTAATAAAATTTCATAGTGGCTTTGCACTTAATGACCATCTTATATAAGACTTACGTAATGCCATTCTACAACTATTGTGTAAGGTGAACACATGTTACGTAAGTATTACAATGAACTTTACACTTTAGGTGTTGTGATATGGGAATCCTTTACAAAATAACATTTATTTCTTATGTAACAGTTGAACAAATATGTGTTATGTAAATTTCAATATCTACACTTTGCGTAAATCATTACGTAAAAAGACTATTGGTTATGTGCACGTAATGTCATTCTACGACTATTATGTAAGGCAACTAAAGGAACATACAAAGTATATTATCTCACTCCATGAGATAACTAGGACATGCTATTTGTAGGATGTGCTAGGATAAAGTTAAATGAAAGAACAACAAGAGACACTACAAACTAGTATTATTAACGCGCAATTTTCATGTAAAGTACTTTTCATTACGACAAAATAGCGCTACTACCCACGTCTTTACCGAACACTCTATCCCTACTACACCATAAGCTTAATTTTAATAGGAAAAATTGTCATTTTTATCGGGAACACTGTTCATTGCCTGACTATTGAAAACAGTGTTATAGTCCCTGTGGCCGTGTGTATCTTACTTTGTGTGGGAAGAGCCTGGCGATTGGCTAAGCATTGAGTGATTCTGAATGTTAACTTCCCCTATTGGATCCTGAAGAAGAGAAGATCATATGAGAAGCTGTTGCCAAGGGATCGCAAAGAAGACTACCTGTTAGATAAAGGGAGCTGAATCCAACATGAGATTTTAATCCATAGGAATTTTTCTTGCTTCTTGAATAGTTGACCATCAATACATGCAAAATAAAAAGAAGTGAAGAACAAAGAAAAATTGCTTCCAATCCTCCAAATACAGAGTTCAGGGATCTTTTTGGGAAATGCAATATGAGATTAGAGTCTCTAACTCTATATTCCTCGAAATTCCTCTTGCATCTAGAATAGTCGATCGACCATAGCCTGACGCAAAACCCTGCTACAACTACCTAACAGAATCAATGGTGATGGAGAAGCCAAACTAGAATCGATGAAATCAAAGAAGTTGTGAGCTGTTGAGAGCATAATCAGTCGTGTCTATGGAATATTCTCCTAAGCCTACAACCACTGACTCAATCGTGTGCATCTTGAAAAACTATGATGGTTACTATAACGATTGTCGATTGATTCAACTAAAGAAGCAAAGGGAGGGAATGGGGAAAAAAGAGAATTTAGTGAGAATGTCAGGAGGGTTGAAAACACGAGTTTATTGATGAAATATGAATATTATTTACTCTAATTTTTTGGATTTCAATTAGTTACTTTCATATTTTTTGCATGAAGGACACATGTCAATGATAAAATGCCACCTGCCTTCTAGCTTATCTGTTATGACTTGCCTTCACTTTCACCAAGGCCCATGCTACAATAAAATGGTCTTTTAAATATTTTTCTTTTTTTTATTTTATAATATGAGGTTTTTATCATTTTTGGGTTGTTTGGAAGTAACGATTGTTAAATAGATAAATTATTGTAAATGCATGTATAATATTATACATGTATTGTCCAATCTGATGCATTATAAAATACCACGTTTGGTATGTATGATTGCGTGTGTCGTATCAGCTAAAAGCTGTACAAAACAATTTCAACTCAGCTATCTCAACAATAAAATCTAAAAGTTGAGATATAACAATCACTCATTTTGAGTGATAGTTTATGTCACATCACAGAAACAATCCATTTATTCTTTCTTCTTAAAAAAAGATGTATTCTAAACAATACATGTATATTGACAATCTCACCAAAAAAATCGCAACTTTCAAACGACCCCTTAGTTGCTAATCTCCACACCAATCACGTCCTTATAGATATCTTTTACCTTAGTTATTTTCTTAGATGTGTACTCGAGGGGTTTCCAATTGTGTGTTGGTGACAATAAAGTTTATGAAGTTGGACCACGCGTTATAGATATCCAAAATACCATACTTAAATTTATGAATGATAGTTATTTTTATCTAATAATTAAATAAAATATATTATATAAATCTTTCCTAATAATTAAGACACAACATAAAATTTATATAGGGATAATAATTTTTTTTTGCGCAAATAGCAAACATATTACGTAATACCATTTAATAACAATTGCATAAACTGAAAACGAGTTATGTAAACCTTATGGAGGGATAATGATTTCTTTTGTACCAATTAAAGAAATATCTTTGTAAATTTTCAGTAATGATTACGATTTTATTGGAACTATTTTTTGAATTATTTAATTTCAACTAAATTATTAAATGAGTGGATAAAATTTGGAGTATATTAATTTCTTATCGCCGCGAAGCACGGGCTTAAAACTAGTTATAGTTATAATTGTCAGCAAAACAAAAACTTTGAAATTGAAATTTGTCTTTTATTTTCTGGTGCATTTTCCTCCTGTACTCATTTCCTAAAAAGATCAACATCTTTATTCTTAGTCTACTACTTATAATAAGAACCACTTCGATGGAGAAGGTAGATGACGATACCCTTGATCAGGTTGGGATGATTTTATGGGCACTTTGGAGTGAACAAAACAACCACATGTTCAACAATAGGAAATGGCAGGAAGAATAAATTGTGGGGAAAACCTTAGATTATTGGGAGGAGTTCAATTCCTATCACACTAACGAAGCTGAAGAACAAAACAGGGTCAGACTCACCTGGGAACCGCCGCCGACAAGGTGGATCAAACTGAATGTTGTGCAGCTGTCTTCAAGGACGAGGGAACCGGTTACGGGGTGATAGCTCGTGATTTTCGGGGTAATGTTTTTATAGCTGCTGTCTATAGGGAGAGAAATCGATGGTCCCCGAAAGTGGCAGAGATTAAGGCGATCACATTTGGACTTCAGCAAGCGGAGCACCATGGTTTCACCTCCATCATCGTCGAGACGGATTGTGAGAGCGCATTTATAACTCTGAAAAAGGCGGAAGTGACGAGGCTGGAAGCTGGTTTCCTTATCCAAGAGTTACAAGCAGAAGCAGCCTGCTTAGGCTCGATCAAGTGGCAATTTACAAAGAGAGAATGCAATGGAGCGACCTACTTGCTGGTCCATACCCAATGTAATTGGGACTCCCAAGAACAATGGGTTTCCCGTCCACTAGTCTTTCTCCTCTCTTTTCTGGACTCTGAGTCCATGAGGCATTAATAATATGTAGATCTGTTACTAAAAAAATAAGAACCACTTCAAGAGATCCGCTTCTAGAAATAGTGATGGCAATGATGCGGGTTTGCCTAAACCATCCCCATCCCCGCTTTCAAATATCGAAACCCATACCCGCCCCATACCCATGCGGATGCGGGGAAGATTTTGCAAACCCGTCCCCCATACCCGTGGGTTTCGGGTACCCATAGGTAATACCCGCCCTGTAAATCCAACATTATAATACCTAAAATTTTACATGTAAATTTTTAATTATATCATTAAAAGCACATAATATATCATGAAGTCGACAAAGTGACAATCATTCTTAATATGGTTCAAAGCATCTTATCCTAAAACATCCATTGATCCATAAGATAGAGTACAATTTAATCCAAATCATTATTCTCTCACTCTAATAGATCTACTAAGCAATAACTAACTAACTAACATAATCTTGCTTACACGAAGGAAAAAGTGAAAGAGTGAAGGGAGAGTTGAAGAAAATGATTAATTTGGGTGGCCACAATTGTATTTCTACTAATTATTTATTGAGTAACTTCTCACTATGGTATGGGTATGGGACAAGGGAGGCTAAAACCATACACGCCCCATACCCATAAAACGTTTTGCGAGTTTTACCCATACCAGCCTTATACCTAGTTAAAGTGGGGATTTCCCACGTTAACTGGATCAGAGGCAGTCGGATACTCGCGATAATGGATTTATGGGTTTGATTGTGAAAAAAATCCCAAGTTACACATGTTTTTTAAAAAAATTCTCAAAATACACACCTTATGAATAAAATTCCCAATCTACGCATGTTTGGGCCTTCACCGCAGCAGAGCAAGGCGGTGATTGCATCACCGCATGAAAGAAGAGCGGTGATTGCATCACCGCATGAGAGGAGGGCGGTGATTGCATCACTGCTGTAAAGGAAGGCGGTGATTGCAAAACCGCCGTAGAGAAAGGCGGTGAATGCTTCACCGCGTTACCCGGCCGCGGTGAAGGCCTGACCTACATCCAAACTTTAAACAAACGTAACTTTGTGCTCGGTTATCCGATCTTAGCGAAATCAAAAAAAATTATGCAGAATCAAATTTTTTTTTGCTACGATCGGATAACTGAGCACAAAGTTACGTTTGTTTAAAGTTTCGACGCAGGTCAGGCCTTCAAGGCGGCCTTGTAATGCGGTAAAGCATTCACCGCCTTCCTCTATAGCGGTGATGCAATCACCGCCTTCCTCTACAACGGTGATGCAATCAGTGCCCACTCACGTCCTCCTCTCATGCGGTGATACAATCACCGCCTTGCTCTGTTGCGGTGAATACCCAAACATGCGTAGATTGAGAATTTTTTTTATAACGTGTGTATTTTGAAAATTCTTTTTAAAAACAT
The DNA here is from genome assembly GCA_946122785.1 of Linum tenue. Taxonomy (NCBI): domain Eukaryota; kingdom Viridiplantae; phylum Streptophyta; class Magnoliopsida; order Malpighiales; family Linaceae; genus Linum; species Linum tenue. The sequence continues at coordinate 16,549,398 of CAMGYJ010000010.1, read as the reverse complement.
ATGTAACGAAAGTTTTCCTTTGATTGTCATACCTATCCAGAAACCACTTCAAAAGAAAAAAGATCTAGATAGCTAAAATATACTGATATTTGGGTTCAACATCATCGTTTTGTAAGTTAATAACCGGGTCGAATGTGTAACCCGAAGGGGAAAACAGTCGGGGCAAATGCATTGCATTTGCACAACGAGCAAGGGTCCAGCCCGATTCGAGCAAAAAAATTCCGACCCGCCTAACCCGGCCCTTTCTTCAACTTATCCAAGAAGTTGTGCGCTTATCCATCTTTCACTGGGAGAAACTCCATTTTCCCTCTTCCAGCTTTCCCCCTCAAATTTTCTTACAGAGAAAATCCCGACTTCTTCTGGTAAAATTCCTCTCAGTTCTCTCCTTATCTTCCACAATTCAGAAATCCCCCGTCTTCGAGAAACGAAGCCATAGCGCTGATGCTGTCTAAATCGCAACAATGACCCTCTCGCCCTCGCTTTTCATCCCCAATTCCCCTTCCATCTCCGGCGAGCTTCTCAGGCTCGAGCCTAGCCACCGGCGAAGTCCGTTCCCTTGCTTCCCAGCTCACCGAAGGCTGCTTTCTTTCACCGGCGATCAGAGAACGTGCCAAGGCCACCGGAACCCCAGAGCCAAGCCCAGGGAAGTCATTCTCGGCAATCCTTCCGTCGTCGTCGAGAAAGGTAAGTACAGCTACGATGTCGAAACTCTTATCAACAAGCTCAGCAGCCTTCCGCCTCGCGGGAGCATAGCTCGGTGCTTGGAAGTCTTTAAGAACAAGCTTTCCTTGAACGACTTCTCCCTGGTGTTCAAGGAGTTCGCGCTGCGAGGGGACTGGCAGCGGTCTCTCCGGCTGTTCAAGTACATGCAGCGCCAGATCTGGTGCAAGCCCAACGAACATATTTACACCATTATGATTAGCTTGCTGGGCCGGGAAGGACTTCTGGAGAAATGCACTGAGATATTCGACGAAATGCCTAGCCATGGCGTGGCCCGCAGCGTTTTTTCCTACACCGCTTTGATCAATTCGTACGGGCGTCACGGCCATTATGAGGTTTCTCTGCAGCTACTGGAGAGAATGAAGAAAGAGAAGATTCCTCCCAGTATTTTGACATACAACACTGTCATTAATTCTTGTGCTAGAGGTGGTCTGGACTGGGAAGGGTTGTTGGGTTTGTTTGCAGAAATGAGACATGAAGGCGTGCAACCTGATATCGTTACTTATAATACTTTGCTCAGCGCTTGTGCTCATAGGGGTCTTGGGGATGAAGCTGAGATGCTCTTCAGGACCATGAATGAGGGAGGAATGGTGCCTGATGTAACAACTTATAAGTACCTTGTTGGGACGTTTGAGAAAGTGAATAGGTTAGGGAAGGTTAGTGAATTGCTCAAGGAAATGGAATACAGTGGAAGCTTGCCTGATATTTCTTCGTATAATACCTTGTTGGAGGCATACTCAAGAACGGGAGATATAAAAGATGCAATGGGAGTGTTTAGACAGATGCAAGCCGCAGGATGTATGCCCAATGCTTCAACATATAGTATATTACTAAATTTATATGGTAGAAACGGTAGGTATGACGAGGTCAGAGAGCTTTTCTTGGAGATGAAAGTAAGTAGCACAGAGCCTGATGCTGCTACGTATAACATACTTATAGAGGTGTTTGGTAAAGGGGGTTACTTTAAGGAGGTTGTGACATTATTTGGTGATATGTTGGAAGAGAATGTGGAGGCAAACATGGGTACGTATGAGGGGTTGATATTCGCATGTGGTAAAGGAGGGCTTTACGAAGATGCGAAGAAGATTTTACTTCATATGAATGAAAAGGGAATGGTGCCAAGTTCAAAGGCATTTACAGGAGTTATTGAAGCTTACGGACAAGCTGCATTGTACGAGGAGGCTCTTGTTGCATTCAATACAATGAATGAGTTAGAAATCAGCCCAACGCTTGAGACTTACAATTCTTTAATATGCATGTTTGCAAGAGGTGGGTTGTACAAGGAATCTGAGGTAATTTTGAGGAAAATGGGTGAAGCTGGGATTTTGCGAAACAGGGACTCTTTCAATGGTTTGATTGAAGGTTACAGGCAAGGGGGCAAGTTTGAAGAAGCTATCAAAGCTTATGTTGAGATGGAAAAGGCGAGGGTTGATCCTGATGAGCAGACTCTTGAGGAAGTTATGAGCGTTTATTGTGTCGCAGGTCTAGTTGATGAGAGTGAGGAGCAGTTCCAAGAGATTAAAGCATCAGGGATACTGCCTAGTGTCATATGCTACTGCATGATGTTAGCTGTTTATGCGAAAAGTGACAGGTCAGTATCGGGTCAAAGGTTGCTAAAATAAAGTTTTATGTGCAAACTTCTAACATTTTGATTTTTTTATCTTGTTAGACATATTGAATGTATGATAATAATTTTTGGGTGGCAAAGCTTAATCAACTTGCCCAATGGCATTAGCAAATAATTTCTGTGTAAGGAGTCCAAGAGATAAATCATAAATGTCCTTCGAGAACTCTTCTATCTATATCCAACTTCAATTGTAATATTTTCCGTTGAGAAATATAAAATTTTTGGCTCATCACTGGCCAGAAGTCACATGCTTGCTGTCGAAAAGCTTAGAATGTAGTTTGATAGCATGAGAGTGCTATCATTTGCTCTAATTTCTTCTAAAATCGCATCTGATATGATGTCCAACTAACTCTAAGTTTGGGTCGGCAGTCACTCATGAAAAAAACCCTTAATATACAGAGTACACAAAAACTGAGCTGCTGTATTCTCTTCTGGTGTTTCTTTTCAACCCGTGGTTTATGTTTACACCAGGTTTATTGCAACTTGTCTTTCTTTCATTTGTCAGTTTATCCTGTTGGTTATAAGAATCAGGAAGAAAATAGAATGGCTGTCTTCTGTTTTATGAGTTCGAAGTCTGAAACTGCAGAACCACTAGTCTTCTGCACTGAAACTGTTCTTGTGATCCTTGTGGAGTGACACTTATAGTTCCGTCTGTATCAAACACAACTTTGATAAATATATTGCATTATTCCCAACTCCATATAATTGATGGCCTAAAAAGCTGTAGTCTTATGGTTTTGCTACTCGTTTTCAGATGGAGTGAAGCCTATGACCTACTCAATGAGATGCTTACTCATAGGGTGTCAAATGTGCATCAAGTGATTGGTCAGTTGATCAAAGGGGAATATGATGACGAGTCTAACTGGCAAATGGTGGAGTATGTGTTTGACAGACTTAACTCTGAAGGATGTGGTTTGGGGATGAGGTTCTATAATACACTTCTAGAAGCACTTTGGTGGCTTGGTCAGAAAGCACGCGCTGCAAAAGTACTTAGGGAAGCAACAAAGCGAGGTCTCTTCCCTGAAATATTCCGTAAAAGCAAACTCGTGTGGTCTGTGGATGTGCACAGGTATCACACCATCTGTTCCTCCCTACTTTCTCTATCTTCACCTTCTTGATGTCACTGATGATTTGAATTTGACGTGATGGATCTTTCACAGGCTATCCGTAGGCAGTGCATGTACAGCAATATCTGTTTGGCTGAATGACATCCATGATAGGTTCACCAATGGTGAGGACCTTCCACAACTTGCTTCAGTAGTTGTTGTGTAAGTTTTCCTCACTCAACTTAACCCATCCTTGTCCCATGCACCCCACATTGCTGCACTCTATTCCCTCTTGTCCGAACATCTGTATAGAATACATAAATATTGTTTCATTGTGGTCAGCTGCTTGGATCATCCCCTGTTATTATCAAAGCTTGCTTACCGAATTGAGTTTCTGCTTGTATTGTTCTTTAGGGTCTGTTACATTTCTTCTTCTTCTTCTTCTTCTTCTTCTTCTTCTTCTTCTTCTTCTTCTTCTTCTGGGCTTTATTCAAATAACCCCATATTTGTAGAGTATAACGTTCCATACATCTTCATAAGGGTTTTGGGTAACTATAACTGTCTCCTGCATTCACAATTCTATCCATTCTCGTATTGCCCTCACTTCTTCTGTCATAAAGATTAAATTCACTGTCTCAATAACACAAAACGATACTAAAGAACAAATATTGTCTTGGGTAGGGAGAAAGGTTTCACTCACTAATTCTTCCATTATCTTTCTTGCTTATGGCCTAACTGCTATACTTGTTTGAAATATGTTAAGATGCAAAATGAAATGAGGTGACTCATTTCCTGATCGATTTCTTAGGGCAAACACTAAGCAACATTTGTCTTATGGTCTAACTGTTCATCTATTTGTTTTGGATTACCTTTCACAACTACCAAATACTAGCAACATTTTTGTGCCATTGAATTGGGTCACACTTGGATTTGCCTGAAGTTGATCTCTGTTAAATGCAGGCGAGGGAGGATGGAGAATGATTCCCAAAATATTCCCCTTGCGAAAGCAGTATATTCGTATCTGGAAGATAATGAATCATCAGCATTCTCTCACCCAAGCTGGAATAAAGGTCGAATCACCTGTCAGCGAGCTCAGCTTAAGCGCTTCTTATCAGCCACTTCAAATGGGGCTGAGAAACAAAACTTCATTAGTTTAAGTAACTTGCCACTCTCACTCGCTGAAACAAGATCCAGAGGAGATGATCCCAAGCTCAACCAAAACATTTACATGAACTCCAAGAGGAGTACCGGAACAAGAACAGAGCTTCTGACAAGCACAACGTAAGGAGGTACAAATGATTAATGATTTTCACTGGGTGCAACATCTGCAGAAGGATGGAAAGAACATCCACATTCGCCATGATTTCCGAGTGCAGAATCAGGCCATGCAAAGACCAGAGGAGTGCCACATTCAGAAGAGAGCTCCTCTGCCGTGACCTCTTTCCTTCAAAAACAACCTCACCATCCTGTGTTTACTACTGGTGCAGTGATCTCATACGGGAGAAAAGGGCTGTAGTTACTAGATGAAGATAGGCAGTCTATTTATGATAACTTGTGAAGCAAGTAAAGCAACTTGCATCTCTTTTTGTCTGAACAATACCAGGGTCACAACAGCAGCCACTGGAATCGCAATTTTGTTCGAAACGCTCTGGAATGTGAAGTCGTATGCATGCATCTCTATTTTGTTTTTGATTTCAGAGTTTACATAAAGACGCTTAATAGCTATAGGGAGTCAACCCTAGCCAACCATCTCATCTTTATCGGTCTGCCAACCTCTTGGTTGGGTGTTTTTAGTTAGATTAGGTTTGTTCTGCCCCCAACCTTTTGATTAGATTATATAGTAGTTCGGCGCGATGTAATAGCAAGCCTAAGGTTCTCTTGGAATACAACTGAATCACTTTACTACATCCCTAACATAGATTATATAGTAGTTCGGCGCGATGTAATAGCAAGCCTAAGGTTCTCTTGGAATACAACTGAATCACTTTACTACATCCCTAACATAGTTACGCTTGGCTTGGTTGAATCACTTTACTACATCCCTAACATAGTTACGCTTGGCTTGGTTAGGATTGACGTGAGTGTGTATCGATTTACAAATATTAAAGCTCGATCACGGTCAATTATCATTGTCTTATCTATCATATAGTTATAATATGACATTGGTATGATGACCCATCTCCATTGTAACGCAAAATTTTAAAAATAATTGTGTGAAAAGAACATATTAATTAAAATCTATATAATTATATCCTTTTGCTTATGTTTTGTCAAACATATGACCTCATGCCAAAATTCTACCGGTGTCTTTCCAACATCATATCAGTGTCATATCATGATATTATTGTTATTATATCATGTGATAATATCATGATATGACACTAATATGATGTCATCAAATTATTTTGACATATAAAAGATCTCATACCTACACTACCATACCAATATCATATAAACATTATACCACTATTATATAAATATTATACTACTATGATATCATACCACTGTCAATGATAATATCATAATATGATAGTGGTAAGATGACGTAAAAAATTTTGCTCAAAAAAATCAAAACTAGATTTCATCTTAGAGAGCACAAAAAATAAGATATTTCTGTGCAGAATTTTTTTAAAATCGATGTAAAACTAAAGAGTGAGGGCCAGTTGGATTTTTGTAAAAGATTTGAAAAGTATCTTAACAACATCATGAGAATCTGGGCCGGCCCACCCAAAATTCTGGTGCCCAAAATTCCAATAAGCTCTTCCTAAATCTCTTATTTTCCTTCTTATCCCTTTATGATATTAATTATGAGATCTTCCCTTCCCAAATTACAACCATTGGAATGAGTTTTGTACTTTAATCTGTTGATGAAATAAGTAATCAAACAAATAACCTTTTTAGCTCACAAGTCAATTTTGTATTAAGAAAAAGGAAGGAATAGGGTACAAAACCCACCACTACAAAAGCACTACAAAACCCCATAATCCACCTTCCATCTTATTCACCATCTAATGGCCCAATTTAATTCGCAAGTAAAAAAGAGCGTCCGACTAGTAATTTCACTGCCTCCTAGCTTTTATTTTCGTCTGGAACTCTGATACACATTCAGAGGAGAGAGGACACTTTTCTAATCCCTTATTTTTTTAATTGGATCGTATAACATTCAGTTTAACTCAAAACACGTGTTGATTGTAGTATTATCACTGTCATATCTATCATATCGTTATGATATGACAATGGTATATTGATTCATCTCCTTCATTTTAACTCAAAATTATTTAAAAAATGTATTGAAAGAACGCATTAATTCAAAACAACACTATTATATTCATTTTGCTATGTTTTTTTTTTCAAACATAAGACCTCATGCCAACATAATACCGATGTATTACCAACGTCACATTAGTGTCATCATGATTTGACACCGACAATGATATCATCAAATTATTTTGACAAATATAGGACCTCATACCAACATCTTATCATTATCATATCAACATTATACCACTATATATCAACATCATACCATTGTGAGTGATAATTTCGTGATAAGACAGTGGTTAGATTATGTTAAAAATTTATCCAATAAATATCAAAATTGATATCATGTTGTATAGCATAATAAATATGATTATTTTGTGCAAATGTTTTTGAACTCCGATGTAAAACGAATGAGTTAAGGTACTTTAAATTTTTGCAACATATTTTAAAAGTGTCCTTTAAATTTTCACAACAGATTTGAAAAGTGTCTTAACTGTTTTTACTCACAAGTCAATTTTCTATAAAAAAAAATTAAATGGATAGGGTACAAAGCTCACCACTACAAAACCAAATTCATCTCACTCACAACCTAATGGCCCAAATCCCTTTTTTATTTGCTTGACCGTCTAACACGTATCCGGAGGAGAGAATACATTTTTTTCTAAATTCTTTATTTTTTCTTAATTGAATCCTATAACATAGATTTTAACTATTTTGCTTAGAAAGCACACATTAGTTATGTATGACATACACAATGATATCTATTTTGCTATGGTTTTAGCAAAGAAAAACGAACTCTTCAAAACACGTGTCGGTTGTAGTAGTATCACGGTCATATCTATTATGTCGTCATGATATGAAAGTGGTATGATGACTCATCTCCATATTTAACTCAAAATAAAAATAAAATAAAAATTGTATAAAAAGATCACATTAATTAAGATCCACATAAAAGTAGTTGAGTAAAAAAAAAAAAAAAGGGAGATGATAGGAGCTCTCTCCTCTCTCCTCGTCTAATGGTGGACAAAAGCTGCGCTGATACTGGTGCTGTGCCGATCGGCGGGCCTTTCCATTCTTCACCTCGTGGGGAAGGTGCTCGATGTTACCCTGGTTAACCAGGGGTTTGAAGGAAATCGGCGGCAAAACGGCAATCGTGGCTTTGTTGAATTCCACGGTAGCGTGGTGTCAAGGCGATGCAGTCAGATAAACGCCTCTCTGGATGGTGGTTCAGATCTTGGATCCCGAAAACGGAGGATTGATTATCTCCGAGATGATGGTGATCATAATTGGCGTGCTAGTAAACGCGGGCGACGCCCCAAGAAAGTGATGTGGCGATTTCGCCTACCCTCGTCATGCGAAGTGGACGGTGAGGGCGATAGAAGTGCTACTCCTCAGCCTAGGGAGGAGAATGTTGTGGAGGCAATTGATGCGGTGTGTGTTTCTCGTGCGCATGAGTTTAGATCCCGTTATGGGGCGAGCTCTGCAGTGATGTCCTCGGACGAGATGCCACAAGCGAAGCCTATCCAAAATTGGCCGGATGTTTTGTCCCGGCAGACACCGAGAACCCATAGTTTTCTGGCGAGTGCTTTTTTCCTGGATCCGGTGCAATTTACTCTAATTCGGCCGGTGATCTATTCCCGGCAGCTTTAATGGAGTCAAAATGGCCCGGCGAGCGTAACTACCCGGATCCCGATGAGTAGCTCGCGTAACCGTAATCCTGATCTACGGGTGGGAATCGTTAAAGGGATCTCTCTGACGGATTTTTCTCCCTGTAGAATTATCAAGAATTGGGATAAATCAAAAAAGAAAATCTGTTTTTTAAATCGGGTTCGTTACCCACTCCAAGAAGGAAACCTGTTGCTAACTGTAAAACACGGCGCGGCCTTTGCTTTAAATTGTCCCGATACCCCGGCTCTTTTCTCACACATTCACCGTGAGATTTTACTGGAGGATCAGAACAGAGCAGAGTGTAGCAGCCATCAGCAACTTGTCTCGGGTACGTGGGTCTCTTCCCTCGTTGACCCGCTGTTCCTTCTTTCTGTTGAGAATTCTCCCCTGCGTGGGATTAGCTCCATTGTTTCTTGCTTCCCTTGGTCGATCCCGGATATCCCAAAGTCTGACGGGGTGCTTAGTGATCCTGGCTTTTTACCTATTTTGCAGACGATTACCATGTCACGTGTTGCTAGTGATCAGGTGGTCTCGTTTTCCCTTGCGGAAATCCAATCTGATAGGGTTCGTAAGTCCAAGTCCCTTATTGGCAGGGTGTTCTCTGATAATCGGATGTCCACAGTGGAGCTTAGGGAAGCGGTTAACAAGCCCTGGACTGGCCAGGGCCGAATTCAAGTCCGGCTTGCTGCGCATGGCCTGTACGAGTTCGTGCTACCCAATGAAGCAGCTAGAACCTGGGTGCTTCAACGCACACCCTGGGTCATCGCGGACAAGATCATTCACCTTCGGGCCTGGATCCCGAATGCTACAATCCGCACATTTGATGAGCTTGCTATTGCTCCGTTCCGTGTTCAAATGTGGGATGTTCAGGAGGACTGCTGCACCCAACAGTTTGGGAGAAAAGTGGCGAATGCGACCCTTGGTCGTGTCTTGGAGGCTGGAGTGTTCTCCTGTTTGGATTCGGGGCGTTGCTTTTTGAAGGTTAAGGTGCTGGTTGATTTCTCGAAGCCTCTGCGCTCTCAGGTCTTGGCCTCGAATGACGAAACTGGAGAATTCTGGATCCGGTTCAAATATGAACACCTTCCTAGCTATTGCTTTCACTGTGGCCGGGTTGGACATTCTCGTCAGGCATGCACATTTGACCCGCCAGCTCGGAAAGAACGCTTCGGACCCCATTTGTCAACGAAGAAAATGGGGAGGAAGATTTTCGAGGAAGAAGAGGAGAAGCTGCGCTACCTCGGACACCCGGATTCAGTTTGGATCAATAGGGATATCCGTGGGGGCAAGAGAGCTAGTGAGCCGGTGCAGCAGGGGAGTCGGGAGCGAGACAGGGGCGCCGATGATCGTTCTCAGCAGGACGAAAGAGTGATGGAAAGGCAGCAAAAGGAGGCGAAGCAGCCTGTTGTCAATAAGAGCCCGTTGTGGTTGGGCTCTTCCACAAATCCTTTTGTGATGGCTGAGCCTCAAGGCCACTCTGGGAAGAGCCCGTTTCGGGTGTCGATTGGGAAATCTCCCAAGCTGGCTCTGGGGAAACAAAACAGACGGGGAAGACCGAAGAGAGGTGACGGTGGGGGTTCCAGGGCCTCGGACCGGCAACCCGCGCCCAAACTGGTGGCCCAAGGAAGGAGGCTTATGAAGATGAAGCACGGTGTGGCTGATGGTCTCGCTCAGGAGGAACAGGCCATGGGGGGAGCTACCACCATGCATCAGTCCGATGGGTCGGACCCAGTTCGCCGCCGTCGTCTTATACTGGAGGAAGAATCGGAGGAGGAATTCATAGTGCATGAGGTCCCCTCGCCTGTGCCTATGTGCCAACCTGTCGAGGACACTCCGGTGGTGAAAACCAAGGCGCGTGGCCGGCCTCCCACGGCAACGGCAAATCCGCGTCGCCGAGCAGCGAGCAAGAAAGCTAGTGATCGGAAAGGGGATCATTCCCCTGGCGCGCGGCGTCCTGCGGCACGGTTGTCTAGCCGTCGTAAACTCCAATCCTTGGCTTCTAAGGGTTCTAAATTTATGCAAGCTGAAGACCAAGGGAAGGCTGAACTGAAAACGGCCAGTGGAGATGCGGCTAAGGCTCCTGAAGTTGAGGGGAGCGATGATGTTGGGAGAATGAACTAGGCCAGTCCCGTAGCTTCTTCTCCTCGGACCTCTCCTGTTGATAATCAAAGCCCGGCAGAGGATCCAAGTTCGGAGGAGAATGCCCATTTTTTTGAACTGCGCCGCCGGCCTCCCATGGAAGGCAAGAAGATGCATCGCATGACCCAGTCCAGTCGTGTAAGCCAGGTTGTGCAGGCCTTTGAAAATGGGCTTACCATGACAGACCCGGACCTGCAAGCTTGTCCTGAAAAGTCGAAAGCCAAGGAAACAATTGTGGAGGGATCAAATGTTTTTGATGAGTATGGCTCGAATTTGAGCGTCCCAGGGGTGGGGGCTAAAAAAAGGCCGTTTGAGGTGGTTGAAGGGGAGATTGAGGAGTCGCCTACTCCCAAAAAACAATTTATTGAAGAAGTTGCTGAGTTGGATCCGGTGGAGGTAGCCAGCCGAGAATGGCCCCACCCAGATAAATGAGGCTTCTTGCCTGGAATGTGAGAGGAATTGGACCATCCCTCACATTCCAAACCGCTGTAGGCTTAATTCGTTCTAATAAACCGGATCTAGTGTTCTTTTCTGAGACACGATCGAGTCGGAAAGTAGTTACTCGCCGTATGCGGGGGTTAGGCTTTGATTTTTCTCGTTGTTTTTTCATCGATGCAGTTGAGGCATCTGGCGGCTTAGTTGTTGCTTGGTCCCCCGAAGTTCATGCTTCGGTGTTTTTTCATTCCAATTTTTGTATTTGTGTTCAAATAAATGAAGTGGACTTCTCTTATATTGTGGTTTTCGTTTACATCAGCTGCAATTTATCGTTGAGAGCTTCTCAATTAGCTCAGTTGCGCGAGATTTGTGACGATTTCCCTCATCCGTATGTTGTCTTGGGGGATTTTAACTCCACCCTTTGTGCGGGAGAAAAGGATGGTGGCCTGCCTTGGAATGCTAGCCAATCGATTGGCCTGAGGGACTTTATTCAAGACTTGGGTCTCCATGACCCGGGGTATCAGGGTGATCAATTCACTTGGTCAAACAGGCGAATGGGTAGTGCCTGTATTCGGGAACGTCTGGATCGAGCAATCTGCTCACAAGCTTGGATTGACCGATTCCCTGATACTCTGGTTAAACATTTCACGGACCAGGGGTCGGATCATCGGGCCATCCTCGTGTCCGATAAAGTCTATGCGCGTAATAATCGCCCCCTCTTTCGCTTTGATGCCCGGTGGGCGGATAATCCGGAAGTCAGGGCCATGGTGACTTATGTCTGGCAGGAAGAAGTTCAAGGAACCCCTATGTTCCGCCTTTGGGAGCGTCTTAAGAAGCTTCGCCATCTCTTGTATGACTGGAGTAGGGCGGGGACTACTAATTCCCTGAGAAACATTAGAACTCTCCAGGCTGAGATTGAGAGGCTGAAATCCTTAAACCCAATTGATTGGGATATGATTCGAAATCTGGAGTTTGAGTTGAATCGGCAATGGGAGGCCGAGGAGATCTATTGGCAGCAAAAATCTAGAGTCCGCTGGTTGAAGAAGGGGGATCAAAATTCTGCTTACTTTCATACTGTTACCCGGACTCGTAGGAAAAAGAATTTCGTTGCTGGGCTCCGTAATGACAATGGGGACTGGGTCACTGAGGAGACTGGGAAAGCAGACATAGCTACCAATTTTTATCAGGAGCTCTTTGCTTCTGAATCGCAAATCCCTGATATGGCTGCCAGGGTAGATTCTCTGCCTATTCTTCCCAGTGTAACTCCAGCCATGAATGCGACTCTGACAGCTGAGGTCCAGCCCAGTGAGGTTCGAAAAACGGTGTTTTCAATGGGCTCTAAGCAAGCTCCGGGATCGGACGGATTTACGGGGAAATTTTTTAAGGCTTATTGGGACATCGTGGGTGATTCTGTGACTGAGGCGGTGTGCTCCTTCTTCACTACTAGTCGGATGCTCAGAAGTTTTAACCATACTTGGCTTACCCTGATCCCTAAAGTGGATAATGTGGAGAGCATGAGGCAGTTACAGCCCATCAGTCTGTGCCAGTTTGTTTATAAAATTATAACCAAAATCATGGCTGAAAGACTTGCTAAGATCCTTCCGTTTGTCATTTCGGAGGGTCAAAATGCCTTCATCCGTGACCGACAGATCATCGATAATATTCTACTTGGTCACGAGTTAATGCACTATTTGAAGATCAAAACGCGCGGTAAGAAAGGGTACATGGCTCTAAAGGTTGACATGGAAAAGGCCTATGATAGAGTCGAATGGCCCTTCCTGCTTGCTGTTTTGAACAAAATGGGCTTTAACTCGGTCTGGCAAGGATGGGTTCATGAGTGCCTCCGGTCATCTTCTTTCTCTGTGCTTATGAATGGCTCCCCAGCAGGTTACTTCACGTCCTCCCGAGGGTTATGCCAAGGAGACCCTTTGTCCCCTCTTTTGTTTGTGATTTGCACAGAGGGGTTCACGGCTCTCCTTCGCAAGGCGATTGAGGAGAAGAGACTGCAGGGTGTTAAAGTGGCGCCGCGGGCTCCTCGAATTTCTCATCTATTTTTTGCCGATGATTCTTATCTCTTTCTGAGGGGGACCCTTCGAGAGTGTGAGAATCTAATTGTGGTATTAAATGAGTATGAGGAATTGAGGCCAGCGAGTGAATTTGGAGAAATCGGCAATTTGTTTCAGCAAGAATATAATTCAGCCGGATCAAGAATTCCTGGCGGCAATTTTGGGGGTCGGGCGGTGGGAGTACATGATAAGTATTTGGGTTTGCCCACCCTCTTTGCAAGGTCCAAGATGGCTACTTTCCGGTATTTGGAGGAAAAGCTATTAGACCGCCTAAAGGGTTGGAAGCAACGGACGTTATCATGGGCCGCAAAAGAAACATTGATTAAATCCATTGCTATGGCGTTGCCCTTGCATGTGATGTCCTGTTTTAAACTTCCGGTGTCCCTGTGTCGTATTTTGGATAAGCATGTTGCCAGGTTTTGGTGGGGGGTAACGGAGGATCAGTTGAAGATTAGGTGGGTGTCTTGGCGAAATATGTGCAGGAGTAAGCATGAGGGTGGAATGGGGTTTCGCCGGTTCGAGCAATTTAACCAAGCTCTCTTAGCCAAGATCGGCTGGCATATTCTGACGAACCCGCAGTCCCTGCTTGCCCAGGTCTACAAAGGGAAATACTTCCCGACTGGGACTTTTCTTAATGCTACGGCCCGTTCTCGGCCTTCTTGGGGCTGGCAGAGCATCCTGTTTGGGCGCCAATTGTTGGAAAAGGGTTTGCGCTGGCAGATTGGGAATGGTCAGTCGGTCTCGATTCTTCATTCCAATTGGATCCCTCAGTTGCAATTGGACCCCATCCAGTATAACCCGGTGGTGTTACCTGAGGGGGGTGATGCGACTGTAGCGGAGCTTATTCAGCCAGGGGAGGGTAGCTGGTGTGACAGTAAACTCAACCAATGGTTTGATCCGCCAACTTGTAGAGCCATCAAAGCTATTCCCCTTCCACGTCGGAATGTTGAAGATAAACTTATCTGGCATGCAACGGTGGATGGGGTGTTTACGGTCAAGTCGGCGTACCACCTGGCTGTCACGCTTGACAAGAGGAGGGAAGGGTGGAAGTCTACTGTGAGCTGGATGGATAAAGAAAGTTGGATCCGACTGTGGGAGGCGGATATCCCTCCTAAGCTGAAGGTGTTTGTCTGGCAGATCCTCTCCCGTGCCCTCCCTACTACTGAAGCTCTCATTGATCGTAAGGTCCAGGTACATCCCCGCTGCCCGGTGTGCTGGGATAGCTCTGAAACGCTTGAACACCTCTTTCTATATTGTCCGGTAGCGCGGGCTTTATGGGATTACTCGGGCCTGGAGTATCTGGGGGAGGGGTTGCCTCGACAAACGTTTCCGCTGTTTCTCAAGCGGCTCCTGGCCCTGATTAAACAACCCACGGTGTTTATGGCGGTGGTAGCGATTCTCTGGAGAATATGGCGATCACGGAATTGGGTGGTCTTTGAAGGCAAACAATTCGGGATCCCAGTGCTGATGCGCCAGTTTGTCCAGCAATATGAGGAATGGGTGAGATTGCCAAGAGATTGTGGCAGGCAGGCCCCCCGGACTGAACTTGGGCAGCAGATTATTGAGGGTCATCCTCGTCCGGTCTGTCGGTGGGACGGTGCCACGAGGTGTGGTTCCCATTCTGCAGGGGGGGTGGTTCTGTTCTACCCTGATGGGGGGGTCCATATGGTCCGAGGATTTCAGTTTCCTGGCGTAGACAACCCTCTGTTGGTAGAGCTCCTGGCGCTCAGGGAGGCTGTAGTTTGGTGTCTGGGGTTAGGTTTCACGGATATGAGGTTTGAGGGGGATGCAAAGGTCATTATTGATAAGATTAATGCAGGGGACCATAGTGATAGTCGGATGGGTGCTGTTCTTGAAGAGATTGCTCAATATTTTTATATCCATTCGGGGCTTAGTATTCGGTTCATAGGTTGGCGTAGTAATAGGGTAGCCCATTTGGTGGCTAGGAAAGCCCTTTCTCTGTACCCGACCATGAGTCGTTTCTTTGATTTTCAGACCTGGCTGATTTCCAGGGTGTAACTTTTTCTCTTGAATCAATATAGATTATTTTTTGTCAAAAAAAAAAAAAAAATTAAGATCCACATAATGATATTCATTTTCTTATGTTTTATCAAACATAAAACCTCATACCAAAATCATATTGGTGTCATACCAACATCATATCATCATCATAATCTTATGATATGAGTGTGATATGATCTCATCAAATTATTTTGATAAATATAAGACCTAATATCAATATCAATATCATGATCTCATCAAATTATTTTTGAAATTCGATGTAAAACGAATGGCCTAAGGTCCATTGAAATTTAATATGAGATTTGAAAAGTATGCCTAAACAACCGCCTGATAATCAAGGGACCAGTTATGGTAACAACACTCTTTGTGTTGATATTATAACAACACTAGTCTCCAACCAATAGGAAGCTACGGTTGTGATGACTTTTTATTAGATGAGTTGACCTAGTGTAAAATTAAAGCAGGGGTATAATTGTCATTATGAAAAATATGTTTAAATAATAATAAAAAATAACAAAATTTAAAAATTTAAAAATATTTTTTTATTTTTCGGCCCAAAATTTTGGTCGCCGGAATTCAGCCATCGGTCGCCGGAATCTGGTCGTCGGTCACCGGAATATGCTATTTTGTCATCGGAATATGCCACCGTCGCCGGAATATGCTCACTGTGGTCGGAATATGCTTACCGGCGTCGGAATCTAGTCATCGGGGTCGGAATATGCCTATCGGCGCCGGAATCTACTCACTGACGGTCACCGGAGTTCGGTCAACGAACTTCGTTGATCGGTCAACGGTCTTCGTTGATCGGTCAACGGTCAACGACTACCGGATATATGGTCTGCATTGTGAGATTTATGGTTTGGTTTCTCATATTTCCGTATGCCTTTTGTGGTTTGCTTTATCGCGTTTGTGGTTTGCATTGAGAAGTTTCTGGTTTGCTTTATCGTGTTTGTGGTTTGCATTGAGAAGTTTCTGGTTTGCTTTAAAAAAATTTGTGGTTTGCATTGAGGGGTTTCTGGTTTGTTTTAGTATATTTGTGGTCTACATTAGGACGTTTATGGTTTGCTTTTTTGTGGTTTGATTTACTGTGTTTGTGGTTTGCATTGGGAGGTTTCTAGCGTGCTTTCGCAAATGTTGTGGTTGCTTTGTGAGGTTTGTGGTTTGTTTTAGGAGATTTGTGGTTTGCATTAGAAGGTTTCTGGTTTGCATTAAGAAGTTTTTGGTGTGCTTTCGAAACTTTTGTGGTTTGTTTTGCGAGGTTTCTGGTTTGTTTTAATATATTTGTGGTCTACATTGGGACGTTTATGGTTTTTTTTTTGTGGTTTGCTTTTCCGTGTTTGTGGTTTGCATTAGGGTATTTCTGGTGTGTTTTTCAAAATATTTATGGTTTGTTTTGTGAGATTTATGGTTTGTTTTATGAAACTTGTGGTTTGCTTTAGAAGGTTTCTGGTATGCTTTTTTGTGGTTTATTTTATCATATTTGTGGTTTGCATTAGGAGGTTTCTGGTTTGTTTTAGGGGATTTTTCGTATGCATTAGGACGTGTTTGGGTTGCTTTCTGTAGTTTGCTTTACCGTGTTTGTAGTTTGCATTTTGAGGTTTCTGGTGTGCTTTCCGAAATGTTTGTGGTATACTTTATGGAATATCTTTGTATGTATTAGGACATCATATTCTACAACTAAAAGGACACGTTCTTTTTTTTGTTTTCCTTTTCCAACAAATGCTCTGAACCTCATCAACATAAGCATCGACCACCTACAATGACCAACTTCATCAAACCTCATCTTCTCTTTTCTATCACTCCCCTCTGTATCCATCTTTGCCTTCCTTCAACCACAAGAAATTGAAGCATTCAGCCATTCACAGCCTGCGATTTCGGTTTTCATTCTCTCAACAAAAGACTACTACTAGAACCCAATTACAACATCATCATCAGTCAAAAGTTGGATACAAAGATTGACCACTTCTCCTTTACCTCACTTTCCCTAGACCGACCGACCAACTGACCTGACTCCATACAAGGATGGTTCATCAGCTCCGCTTTGATTCCTCTCACAGTAAGGATTATACAACGTTTCAGCATATTTTTCCCTTTCCTCCTGTGCAAGGTTTTGCAACAGTGTGATTCCCACTTCCTTCACTCATTACTACTATTACCAGCATCGAAGCTACCACCCGCGGCATTCGCCCGCTTCTTTTCCCTCCAGTTCTCCCCCCAAACCTTCGCCTCGGCCACTGCTCTCTCCCTATCCAAATCCCGGTTCCTTGAGCCTTCCCTCATTCTGCTGTCGCCGTTCACTATCGCACGAGTCACGACTCTTCTATAGAGCAACCTCCGCCGTGATCACCTGCTCACCCTTGATTGCACGGAGCCACCCCACCCCTCCCCTATCCTCTTCTCTTTCTATTTTTCTTTTGTTGGGCTCTAATCTGAAACTAAATGTCATTGCTCTGCTTCTTGTTGTTGTTTTTAACCTTTCCTTCTAGGATAATCAGCAACAGCGGCAGTAGACAGAGAAGGGACTCCGAAGCTCGGGACGATGATCAGAATGGACCTAGGAGCAACCTACTCGTTTGTCGTCGTTTCCAGAACCCCGAACAGAGAGCCTCATCGGTGAGGCCGCCAAAAATCAGGCACCTTAGAACCCCGAATGCAGACGAAAAAGTGGCTACGACTCATTTGAATTGGCGTCGGAGCTGGAAGGAAGAAGAAACGTCATGAGGACCGGAGATCCGGCGTCAGAAGAATTTCATATCTTGCTTTGTCGCCAAAATCTCCATTAGCGGCGTCAAGAAGGAAGAAGAAACTATCTGTTTACCTGAGATTGGAGGAAGATAGGCGTCTCTACCGTGGGAGTCGATAGCGGCGATCTTGTCGATGGCAGAGGAGAGAGCACGGAAGAGAAGCGGCCGACGGGGAGATGGGAGGAGAAGGAGACGGGGAGACGGAGACGAGGAAGCTGTTGATTGAAATTTTATTTATTAATTTTAATTGGTTATTTTTTTGCTGGTTTTACCTTTTTTCCCTTGTTGTTACAGTAACAACAAAAGGGGTGTTGTTATAGTATCCACACCCGATAATCAAGGTCGATCACGAATCCACTCCAAATCAGGTCAGCTACCTAGAAAATACGGTCAGCTCCCCCTAAATCCCTTCTTTCCCTTTTTACTCCGTTATGATATAAATTATTAAATCTTTCCTTCCAAATTACAACCACTGGATTGAATTTTATAGGACTACAAGATTTTAAGGGTTTTGTACGGTAACCTGCGGAGAAAAACAAGTTGTACCGTGTTAGTATGTTGTGGGCGCTTAGAAAACTTAGACCCATTTGGGCGCTTAGAAAACTTAGGGGTCGTTTGGAAGTTGAGATTATAGATAATGTGTTCAGTCAGTACATATAATCAGGAGAATTCATCATTTTTTTTGTCTTAAAGTGAAATAGAATACATGTATTTGAGCATAAGATGGGAGCACTAAGATTATTCATTACAGACATTTGTCAATATCAAATTTTAGCTGAGATTGTGATTCACTCATAAATTGATGAAATGTATCAATTTAGAGAATCCTAACTACCAAACATGGCCTTAAATCCAACATGTCAATTGATATGTGTTATGTTTGGTGACAATTTATTGGGCCGAGTGGACAACCCATCTAAGCAAGTGCACACGAGCCCGGGTTCAACTGCTGCCTTGGTCGTTTCCGAGAAGAGCAAGGATGTTGATAGTTCCTTTCCTTGTTCAACTAAGCTACTTCATTGTAAACCCTGGTGTATATATATAGGTGACTACTTCGGTGCACTCACAAAAACGAGTGCGTTCAATGCACCCAACTCAAAAATTAGTCTTAAGGTGTCGGATTTTGAATTTTAATTTGTAGAATTAGTGTAATATGATGATATAACATATGATAACAACTAATTAGCAAATTGCCCTAAGCCATAGACCTCCAATTTAGAGTTATATCCCTAAATCCCAAATTATTAACCCTAACCATAAATCTCTAAACTCTAAATCCTTCAAATTAAAGTAAATCTTAATGGTTTTTGTGCAAATTCATGTGCGTTATTGTTCATCACATCATAAATGATGATTGACATCATTTTGACATAAATCGCATGTTTAAAATGACGGTTATGCAGCAAGTGCACTGAATGCACCCAAAAAAGTGAGTGCACTGAAACGCCACCATATATATATGAGTGCGTTCAATGCACCCAACTCAAAACTAGTCTTAAGGTGTCGGATTTGAATGTTAATTTGTAGAATTAGTGTAATATGATGATATAACATATGATAACAACTAATTACCGGATTACCCTAAGCGCTAGACCTCCAATTTTGAGTTCTATCCCTAAACCCCAAATTGTAAACCCTAACCCTAAATCTCTGAACTCTAAATTCTTCAAATTAAAGTAAATCTTTAATGGTTTTTGTGGAAATTCATGTGCGTTATTGTTCATCACATCATAAGTGATGATTGACATCATTTTGACATAAATCGCATGTTTAAAATGACGGTTATAAAGCGAGTGCACTGAATGCACCCAAAAAAGTGAGTACACCGAAGACGCCATAATATATATCGTGTAAGGCCAATGGCCATCATCAATCAATAACAAAACTTTCTCATTATGTAGATGTAGACTTCACACACTATGAAGTTGAACCACGTTAAATTGTTCGTGTTCTATAAGCTTCCACGCTACTCTAGATTTCTCACTATTCAAACCTGTGGAATCTTGACCTAACATGAATTTTAGAGTTTTTATGCTCGTGTGGTTCAACTCAACTTGTGAACTTTGTATTTGTGCTTGTATTGTATTACAAATGTGTCATATGTTGGATTCGACCAACCAATTATGCGAGCAAATAGAAGCAATTGAAAGACCAAATCCGTAAGTGAAAACGTCAAGGCAATCTCCAATAAACAAAACCCACAATAACCACTAAGTGGTGATGTAGATTGTGATGGCACAACTTTGAATTTTAGAGGTCACACGTTCGCTACTTGACCATAATCAATTTTTTTGTTAACGATGTGCACATCAACTTACAAAATTTATCGGTCAAACTATTGTTTTTCACTCAATCGAGACAAATGTACTTTAATCTACTGGCATAGCATAGGATTAACCTTTAAGGTTGTATTCCCAATTTTCCAGGGGAACCTTAAATATACTATTACTTTGGCATGGATGGGCGTGTACTGGATGACGGGGCGGATGTTAGCGATCCGTGGAGTGTAGAAGTCCTCCATAGTGGGCCCCTGAGGAGGCAGCTGAGGGTTGGCAGCATCTACCTGTGGAATGCCGCCATTAGGTGAGACTTGATTCACCGGAGGGACCTGGAGTGGTATCCCCAGGGGCTGTCCCTGATTCATGTTGTTCATCCGGTTGTTCTCGTCTCCCATGTCATCATCCTGCTCGGAGTCGCTGCTAATCCGACCGTCAGCCTACTCCTCTGCCGTAGCCAGTCTCACTCGCTGCACTCGCCTAAGCTGGCGACAAGTGCGTTCTAGCTCCGGATCTAACGATAGTAATGCTCCCGACTGGCTACGGGTCATGCACTACATGCACACAACTAAGCAAGCAAAACCCGTGAAGGCAAAAGTGGGACAAAGAAAAACTATCAATGCGGAAAAGAAATGCTAAAGTAACAGAATTCACATTTCTTCAGCACTAGAAAGTGGCCAAGTGCAACCACCTACTAATGCGTAGTATAGCGGGTTTAGTCTCAATTGTCAACCCGGGTCCTAGATGTGATGACTACTCCGTGAATTCTCGTTATCTAGCGGTTTAACTGTAGTGAAGTATTAACTAAACTAAACGAACCACAAAGCAGTAAAAGTTGTAGTTCAAGTTTGAGAAGGCTCACTCAGGTATGAGTCCCTCTAGATTGCAGTTAAGTCAAGTTGTAATTCACCCAAACCAAGTTGATTGATGTTTAAAATGAGGAAAGTTCTTGAACAGTCTGAAGTCTCGACTAAAGTGCTTCAGACCCTCTCAGTTAGAATACCCAGCGGGCGACTAACCTCCACCGGAGTAAGCTGACTGAGGCAGTCAGATTACAACTTCCTCTACTGGTTTCTAAACCAGTACAGAGCAGGAATTGACTTCCCGACTAAGGTCGCAAATCCACTACTTCCAATTCAAGGTGCTCTATTGATCTATGCAGAGATTATCCTTCTAGGTCAAAGCAGGAATCACGAGAATGTGATCAGGACTCAAGTAATTCAGAGAAAGTATTTCAATTGGATATAAATCAATAAATCATTCAAGGCAAGGGTTCATACAACTCATCCTAACATTCAATCTAGGGTTCTTAGTTACATACCCAAGTAATAGAGGGGGATTACTCCATAGAGAGAGTGGAAAGCTATGCCAAGTGTGGAAATCATCGTGTAGACGGAAGAAATCAGCACCGGGTCGTCAATTGTCTCTCCTTGAGGTTTGAATTGAGCTCCAATGGTGTAGAACTTGATCTAGGGCGCTCAAGAGTCTCTTCGTCACTTTCTCTCTCTAAACCTCTGTTTCTTGCTCTAGAACTTGATTCCCCCTTCAAAATCGCAAAATTCGCAGCTAAGAGCTGCAGCTCGTGATACCCGACCCAAATACCTGTCGGGTATTTGGGCAGGGTATCGCGAGCTGCAGCTCTTAGCTGCGAATTTCGGGATTTTGGGTTCTTGACCGGGTCCCCTTCTGCTTCTCCGGGTCGTCAAATTGTCTTTACGCGGTCTCCAGCCACATATACCCGGGCGGGTATTTAGTGACCTGACCAGATATTTTTCCTGTTAGCTCCTACTCGCCGCCAACTCTCCATTTTCGCCCCAAAAATCGCCTCCAAGCCTCCCTTTCCGCGCCAAGTCCTGAAATATGACATAAACGCACAACATAGCGTGAAATCGGCTTAAAACACGAGAATCGACTCTCAAACGGTTCAATAATGGTGGCAAAAATATGTGCATATAACGGTCTATTATGTAGGGTGAGGGATTTTCAGGCACTACTCTTTGAAGCATAAGAAGGAAGTTATGTGCATTGAAGACAGATATCAAAAAGCTTAATAAAGAGGAATTATTGGATATTTCAGGGAGAGTACATGAAGCTATCTCAAACCTTAAGACAACTCAAATCCAGTCTCTTGAGAATTCGTCGTCTGTCACTTTTGATAGAGTTCAATCCCTTAGTGAAGATCTGTGCAGACTGCAACTAGCAGAGAAAGGTTTATATAAAAAATGTCGGGTTAATTGCATGGTTGGTCACTGAGATTACAAAAAACGTTCATGTTTGGTCACTCGAAATATTTAAATCCATTGGTGGTACTTAAGTTTATTGAAACCGTTCACGTTTGGTCACTCTCCGTTAGTCGCCGTCCATCTCCGTTAAGGAAGTTTGTTAAGTGATGACGTGGCAGGCATAATAGTCTAATCAGCCTTATTTAACCCTAAAATAGTGCGACCCGACCCGCCACGTCACTGAAACCCGACATGTCATCTGGACCAATCCAACCCTCTAACCAGACCTGACCCGAGCGAAAACTAAACTACTCATACAAATTAAATCCCTAATTTCTAAAGCAGATCTTCACCTTCCCTGCGCCGCCTTCCTTCCTCGGCGACGAAGAGAGAGAGGAAGAGGAAGAAAGTCGGGACTTTTGCAAATGCTTACCGTCTCTTTGTCGCCGGATTCACTGATGCAGCTTGTTTTCTTTTTGCTGCCATAGATCCTATAAGCTTTTGCTATCTTCTTCTCATCCTCCCTTGCCGCCTTCCCATTTCTGTTGCTATGAAGGAGGCTATGCAAATCGCCCCAATTTTTACTCCCCACTTTGCTGCTTGGCTGAGCCAGCGCCACCGCCGCTTCACAACCACTTTCCCCTCCCAGCCATTATTGATTCCTGGTTGTTGTCCGAGTAAGGTCTCGATCGAAATGCACATGTCACTGAATTGGAAGCTAGGGATCGAGAATCTGCCTCAGCTACTCTACTATCTTGTATGTTGAATTGTTTAGGAATTAACAGATGACCAGCAACGTTGACCAGTTTAGCAACCCTGGAGCATTCCTGAAACCTGGCCGCTTGCCATTCTTCAAATTCCTCTTTGAACATCTGTGCCCTTCTTCTTGAGGATGCTCTCTTCTTGTCGGATTCCCTGAGCCATGGCCATTACTCCATTGATCAAGTTGCTCCTTCCTCATTGATCAACCTTTTCATTAGGGCCTCGGTAAGCACCTGCTATTTGGCCAGTCTCTCCTCGTCGTCGGTGAAGTATCGAACTGAGGGGAAGGAGGGCGGCGGCGCGGTGCACGATTGAGAAGGGGAAGGTGGAGATCTATTTTATAAATTAGGGATTTAATTTATGTGGGTAGTTTAGTTTTCGGGTTAGGTATGGTTAGAAGGTTGGGTTGGTTCAGATGACATGGCGGGCTTCAGTGAAGTGGCGGGTCGGGTCGCACTATTTTAGGGTTATATAGGGCTTATTAGACTATTCTGTCTGCCACTCAACCCTTAACGGACTTCCTTAACGGAGATGGACGACGACTAACGGAGAGTGACCAAACGTGAACGGTTTCAATAAACTTAAGTACCACCAATGGATTTAAATATTTCGAGTGACCAAACATGAAGGTTTTTTGTAATCTCAGTGACCAATCATGCAAATAACCCAAAAAATGTCTTATATTCAATGGCTCACTTTAGGTGATATGAACTCCTCCTTCTTTTATAAGTCTGTCATGATTAGACAAGCAAGGAAACAGTTGAGAAGGCTAATCAATGAAGTTGGAATAGTGGTCACTGATGAAGAGGAAATTGCCAGAGAAGCAGTTGAATTTTACAAGAGGCTTTATGGGGTGGTTAATATCATTGCTTCTTTATAAAAATCAACTCAGTGTTTCTAGTCACTCAAAGTTGTGTAAAGAGGTTACAAATGCAGAAATTCGAACCACTTTGTTTTCTGTGGATCCACTCAAGGCCCCTGGCCTTGACGGCTAGACAGTGGGTTTATAACAAAAGCATTAGGGGTTGATTGGTGAAGAGATCTTTACAGGTGTCAAGGAGTTCTTCAGGACTAAGCTTCTCCCGAGTGGTATTAATACGGCCTCCCTTACCCTTGCACCAAAAACCTTGAATGCATATAGGCTGACAGCTTTTAGGAGCTGAATAGGATCGTTGGGAAAGTGCTTTGTAAGTGAAGTGAGTTGAATCAAGTAGAGCTTAGCTTCTTTCTTTCCTATCTCCATCTTAGAAAGCAAGGACTGAGGCTATCATAGTGGGAAGATCAGCTTTCTTCTATAATGACATTTCTCTTTTTCTTTTTCGTTCTCTTCTCCACCTTTCCCGTCCTTGTTTGTCTTTCTTTATGTCGTTGTTTCCTTCAGTTGGTTCAGAGAGCTATGCTTAGGTCAGTTTCTTTAGTCAACTTATCAATTCTTGTGAGGCCTTTGTTTGCAGAATGTAGTTTAGGATGGGCTTGGGCTAAACTCTGAGTTGGGAGCCCCCCTTGGCTTTAATCTAAAGTGGTACAATCATCTAATTCTGACCGAGCTTTTAGGACTCTGTCTTATTGGTGGTGCTGTCTGTCGTACTGCCGCGACTGTGCTTGAGTAAGCGGTGCTCCCTTTGTTCGTCTGTCGTAGCTAATTGCTTGCATTAACGTGCTTTATGAGATAATTGCCAAGGTTTTAGCCAATTGAATCCAATTAGCCTTACATGAGGTGATATGTAGAAATCAATCTGCCTTTATTAAAGGGAGAAGTATATTGGATAATATCTTGATGGCTCAGGAGATTGTGCATAACTACAATAAAAAAGAATATTGCTTCTCGTTGTTCTGTCAAGAGCGACTTACATAAGACTTTTGATTCTGTAACTGTGATTTTTTTTATTCTATGTAATGAAGACTATTCATTTCTCAGAGGAGTTTATTGATTGAATTAAAGTTTGTCTTAGTTCAGCCTTCTTCAGCATTAGTCTCTATGGATCTTTATTTGATTTCTTTCAAGCTAAGAAATGGGTTAGATAGGGGAATCTCCTTTCCCCCTATCTCTTCACTTTAGCTCTTGAACCACTCTCTAGCATGTTGGACTATGCTGCTAGAACCAAGCGGATCTCGCACCATCCTCAGTGTAGATTAATAGATCTAACCCACCTTTGTTTTGCTGATGATCTATTTATCTTCACTGAGGGATCTACATCTACATTGCTTAAAGTTAGACAGATCCTTGATGAGTTCTACTTATTATCGGGGTTGAGCTGTAATCCGAAGAAGTGTGAAGTATTTTTTGGGGGCACAACAACTCAGTTCAAAAGCAATGATATTTCCCTTTCTAGATTTGCAGAAGGCAAACCTCCTGTTAGGTACCTTGGGCTCCCTCTAGTTGCAGGCAAGATATCTAGCAGAGAGTGTGCAATCTTGGTTGACAAACTCACTGGTAGAATCCATTCCTGGCATGCTAATAAATTATCCTATACAGGGAAGCTTCAGCTGATCTCCTCGGTACACTACTTTCTAGTCCAATTCTAAATGAACATCTTCATTTTATCGAAGAAAATTCTAGATCATATTCATAAAATCTGTTCATATTTTTCTTGGTTTGGTGAAGGCACAGGTCGTGCTAAAGTTGCATGGGAAACTATTTCACTCCCGAAGAATAAAGGAGGGATGGGGCTTAAAGGCTTAGGTAGTTGGAACATGGCTTGTGTAGCTAGGCTTTTATGGCTCATTCTAATGTAGAGCAGGAGTTTCTGGGTGGCTTGGGTGACCAGATATAGATTGAAAAGGAGATCTATTTGAGACCTCTTTCCTTCTTAGTTAGGATCGTGGATCTGGAGGAAGCTTCTAACTTCTCGAAGTTGGTTCCAGTTTTGGTTTTCAACTGATGCAGCAGGCGAGGTAACTTGTGAAGGGTGACTTATGCCTACATTTTCTATACAACATGTCTGGTTTTTGATCTGGCCAAAGAAACCCAAGGTTGAATGGTGGCAGGTGCTCTGGAATAAGTTTGTAATCCCAAAGAATAGAGTTATCTTCTAGTTGGTTATTCTGAACAAAATTGCCACTTTGGAAAAACTTAAGCAATGGGGTAAGATCAATGATTCGTTGTATGTGTTGTGTTGTAAAGAAGAAGAAAGCAGAACCCATTTATATATTCTGCAAATGTCCTTTTTCTCTTAAGGTATTTGCAGCTTTGTTTGGCTCATCTCTTTGGCCAGTCTCGTGTGATGCTCTTCTTCACTTGATCAGTAGTGTTGTCAAGAAGAGAGGGAGTCAAGGTCTTATCTATGGTGCAGTCTGGTGTTAGTGTATCAGTGCTATTTGTAAGGAACGTTGCAGCCACAATTTTCAGGCAAACAACAAAGATTCTAGTGTTTTGGTGTAACAATTGATTTAGGAGTTCAATTACTATGTTATGGCGAATTTGGTATTTCTTTCACAAGTTAGGAAGAGCACCTAGTTTAAACATCTACTATTTTTTTTATTTGAGGTAGCTTGTTGTTTAGACTTTCTTGTTACCAGAACAGTGGAGCAATATGCTCTTGAGTTTTTGTGGATCCTGATTTAATCAGGAGGTTACTAATAAAACTTGTTAATTACCGGGAAAAAAATTAGTTCTAATAATCCAGATTGAGCGCCTAATCTTTCTTGATCAATCGCTACTTAACCTAATATATCATCCTCATTTGGCTTCTATATTCCTTTTTTGTGCTTTCTGCCAACAATCTCAATTTCATTATTATGTGAAGCTGCAACGCTAGTACTACTTATTCCGTTTCCTCACCCCCTGGTTCATGCACGAGGATTTTGATTGTCTTCTCCATGATAGCTGGAGGCCGGAGGAGCCCCAGCAAGAGGCCTTAGGAGTCTTCTTGGTTGAGCTGCAAAAGTGAAACCGGTATGTGTTTGGGCATATTCACCGCAGGAAAAAATCATTGCTGGTGACTCGCACGAAACTACACCACAATAAAATTCCTACTAGAGCCCATGTTTTTAAACCCTAGTCAGGTGCAGTATAGGGAAAGTATTTAGATATCGACCCGGGCTGATCCGTCTACCCCTACTTCAGTTGTTCTAATCATTATCTAGCAACAAAGTTTGGGTTAAAAGGTTTGCTAATTGAAATAAAAGAAGGCAAATGTAAATGGTTTTGGAAACTCTTTTGTGGAAGGATCACTCGGGTGTCACTTCCCCCTAAATGCTACCATGATATGCGAATTGGAACGATTGCTTTGGGCACGGTAATCGCGAACCACAGAGGGATGCATATATGGTCGGAAACCACATTCTCAATTGCTAAACTGGGGTAATCATGAAAGGTCGTGTCACTCGACCCTCTCAGTTTAGACAATCGGCAATTGACTTACTCCCTCACTCAACTCAAAGGTCGGACGGCTTAATCACGATTAATCGATTTGCCTAATTCAACATTGAGGGTTGCCCTAACTTAGCCTAGTTAGGTGGCTTAGAAAGCGGAAGGAAAACCAACTCGATTGAGTCTCCCTTGGAAGGAGGATTTTCGATAGCACCAACATGCACAAACCTAAGGGTGCTAAGCACAATTATGCACAATCCTTAGGTTGCTAAGCACCAAATGCACAAACCTAAGGATGCTAAGCACAAAACATGCCCAGCCCCTAGGTTGCTAAGCACAAGCATGCACAATCATGATAAATAATACCTCAAGCATTGAATTAACCAATACCCAATGACAATCATCCAATACACATAAAATAAAACTACATGGTAGAGTTAGGGTTTCAGAACACATAAGTGAAAGGAGGTCTACTCCATGCTAGAAATGGGGAAAACAAAAGGGAAAGAGGTGGAAACCATCTTGGAGGATGCTCCCAGTCTTCTTGGTCCTTGAGTTGAGCTTTCCTTGGAGGAAATCTTCCCAAAATCTACCTTGAAGCCAAACCCTAGCCTTCTTCTCCCTTGGTTCGTGTTTATCTCTCTAGAATGCTGAAGAAGGCTTTTCGAACAAAATGGGCTCTCCCCTCTCTCCTCCTTTCAGCTCATCTTTTCAACCAGAGACGAGTTGACTTCACGGCCGTGAACCATTAAACGCGTCCGTGAACTTCAGGCGTGCGCCAAAATGCGTCGCATTGTTCACTTCTATTCACGGTCAATTGCCTTCGTTACCTTTGTTTTGGCTCTGGACGCCTCGCGGTTCACGGTCAAGGGCTCTTCTTCACGGTCTTGCATGACCGTGAACTTCCTGGGAAAGCCGTGAACTAGCCCATTTTTACCTCTTCTCCCGATTTTCGATCCTTTGCACCCAACTTTTGACTCCGAGGCTGGTTTCACTTGTTGAAACACACTAAAACACAAGGAACCTAGCGTAAAACCAACCTTTTAGGAGTGAATTTGGCACAAACACCTAAGTAAAACGGGGGAAAACATGTTCAATTTGGGCCAAATCAGCTGGCCCAGCTTCGGAGGTTAGAGCACATCAATGAAGACAGGTCAAGGAATGACTGCCTAGAGAGGGAGGAGGCAGTCAGAGGGAGTTAGAGACTACCTTGTGGCAGGAGCAGTTGTTGTGGTTCAAAAATCTAGGGTAACCTGGATCACTGAATGTGATCAGAATACTCATTTCTTCCATTTATCCACTCTCAAACGGCGTCAATTCAATAAAATTTCAGCGCTCCGGGATGAGGAGGGAAAATGGGTTATGGAAGAGTAAGCCCTGAAGGAGATGGTTGTTCGCTACTTTGAAGAGCTGTATCGAGCGGCGTGCAGACCAGTCCTACCACTCCCGAAGAGCACCCAACACCTGGAGGAGGCCGTGAGGAATGCTCTGGAGGGGATTCCTAATGTCAAGGAGATCAGAGTGGTGCTTAAGGGTATGGTGGCATTGAAAGCCCCTGGTAAGGACAGGTTCTAACCGTTCTTATACCAGAATTGTTGGGGTGCAGTTGGGAGCTCTCTTTTTCGGTTCGTGCGAGACTGCTTTGCGAGGCCTCAGCTCATCTGGTCAGTTAATGAGACTCTCCTCGTTCTCATACCTAAGCGGGAGAGCCCATATTCACTCAAGTTGTTCTGTCCAATAAGTATGTGCAATGTAGCACACAAGCTGGTGACTAAATGCGTTGTTCAGCGGATCCAACCCCTGATGCACAAGCTTATCCATCCTACCCAGACGAGTTTTATTCCCAGGAGACATATCACGGATACAGTATTATCCTCCACGAGGCCGTCCATTCAATGGATCTTAAGAAGGGGCGGAAGGGGTAGATGATCTTGAAGATCGACCTTGCAAAAGCTTATGACAGGCTCAACAGGGTTTTTATTCAGGGGACGCTCGAGAAAGCCGGGTTCCCCTCACAACTTATCCACATAATCATGGAGTGTGTTCTTCCACCTCTATGTAGGTTCTGTGGAATGGTGAAGGTTCAGACCCTTTTCAGCCATCTAGAGGAATTAGGCATGCCTGTCCGTTTTTCTCATTCTAATAGAAGTCTTCGCAGTAACAGCAACCGCCTCAGCCTTCATAGCAACCTCATCCTCCTCAACAGCTTTAGCTTCAGCAATACCATCCTTAGGAGCAGTAGCCTCAACATCACCACATGGCTCTAGAGTCTTGCATTTGACAACCCTCTTCTTAGTACGACCCATTATTCCGAAGGCCGGGGAAAAAAATAACTGGAATCATGATGCATACTCTCAAAACACATAACTAGAATTCACAATATATCAAGTAGTATTCTCCGAACATAGAACAAGTATTCACAATGCAACAGTTAGTATTCTTAATGATAGGACCAGTATTCACAATGCTTAGAACTCGTATTCACAATGCAATCAGTTGTATTCTGAAATGACCATACCAGTATTCACAATGCTTCAAGTAGTATTCTCAAAACACAAAACTCGTATTCACAATGCAACAAGTTGTATTCTTAAAAGACCAGACCTGTATTCACAATGTTTCAAGTAGTATTCTCAAAACACAGTACTCATATTCACAATGCTACAACTCGTATTCTTAAAAGACTGGACCAGTATTCACAATTCTCCAAGTAGTATTCTCAAAACGTACATGCCAGTATTCACAATATAACAATTGGTATTTGCAAAAGTGTAAACACGACACAATAATGACGAATTCCCAAACGTCAACCCCAAAGTCGTATTCCCCAAACCCTAAACACGACACAAGAATGCATCCAAAACGAAAATCCCCAAGTCGTATTCCCCAAACCATAAACACAACACGAGAAGGACGAATCGCAAACGAAAACCCCCAACTTATATTCCCCAAACCCTAAACACGACACGAGAAGGATGAATCTCAAAAGAAACCCCCAATTTGTATTCCAAGCCTTAACACGACACAAGAATGATGAAATCCCATATGACAACCTCCAACTCGTATTACCCAAACCCTAAACAAGACACAAGAAGGATAAAAAAAACAACAGGCAAACACCCATCGGAAAGTTAAATGCAGTTGCAAACATTTTCCTCGCAGTCGCAGCTTCTTCCTTGATGGATTTCACATTCCTCGTCGGAGAGGAGGAGGGTTTTGGCTAGGCTGGGGGGCAGTTGGGCAGTTGGTTGGGAAGACAAGAGAGAACGAAAAAAGAAGAAGAGGGTAAGAAAGAAAGAAAGAAAAGAAGAGAGCAAGGAGACGGTCGAAGGGAGGGAGGGAGAGATTTTTAATTTTGTTCTCTCAACTAGTGATATGAGTACGGAACCGATGTGCATAGTTATCAAATTAATGCAGCTAAGATAAGGAATAAAAGATAGGGATAAGGCGGAATTGAAGTGCAATCTCATAACTTGGAGAAGTTTCTATCAATATAAGGGTAGAATCTCAACCACAATCAAGAGAAAAACTCGATTGATACAGAGAAAATTCACAAAGCTAAATCTCAATGAACCAAAATAAACTCAATATTCTTCAATGTCTGACCTAAAACTCGTGTTTAAGCCTTTATATAGGCTAGAAAAAAAAACTAAACAAAAACCCAAAAAATGAAAAGAATCCAAAACACAAAAGGTAAGTTCACTCGTCAGCCCGGATCCCCCAGTCGGGGTCATTCTGTTGCTAATCCCCGGTCTGACACATAATTCCCCTTGGGAATAGAATCCTCCTGGTCGGAAAAATTGCATCACCTGGTGTCCCCCACTTGCCTCAGCTAAACTGCTAAGCCAGCTTCCTCTCGTCGGGTCCTCTCATTTCCATGGGCCCGTCCTCCAGCCTGCTCTTCCCAACCCTAGATTCTCAACTTACCAGATGTGGCGTAATCAGGGTCGTATGAAGACATCCTCACACTTTCGCTTTTGAGAATAGTAACCGAATGGACGAGTGAACTTACTTATTGTGACCATCGGAAGGACGGAAAGAAACGAAGCAAGTCGCGCCACCACGTAGCGAGTGGAAACACGCACTACCTTGCGGACCACGTGGTAAAAGCACTCCCCATCTCTCCTCCACGCGCACTCTCCCTCTCTCTAGTCTCTTGTATGTAAATAAGAAAATAAAAACGCTTCCATTCACCGGCCAGGCTCTGTTTTCTTTACTTTCTCAACCATTCCTTTTCTCTCCCTCCAATCGGCCTCGCTTGCCTTCCTCCAATTTTATTCTTCTCCTCTCTCTCTCTCTCTCTCTCTCTCCCCCCCCCCTTTTCGTCTTTATATTTACAACAATTGTACGGCGGCCCTCGATTTCGCATCTCTCCTACAGACCTACACTCATCCAAAATCCGCCGCGACTCTGCTTCCATCCCGAGAGAAATGGCTGATAAAAGCGCCGGCGGAGGTCCGGGAGAGATGATGTTGTTAGGTGTGAGAGTTTGGGCACTCCAGTACTCGTACAATTCACCATCGAAAATGGGAATTTGATTTGAAGAGGTAGCAAACATGGTATGTGATGAAGTTGTTGCCATGGAATTTTGAGAAAATTGGGTAGGCTAGAAATTTTGGGGATTTTTGAGAGGAAACATATGGTGTTTAATCACTCAATTTAAAAAACACTCAAACAAACATATAGCCTTTTACTAATTGGCTTATGCTTTAACTCACAGATACATACACGCACACCTTGTGCTTTTCTTTCTTTTGTTTTTGTTACTCTCCCTAACACTTCATGCCCATACAGATTACATATATATGCATAAGAATAAGAGTAGAATAATTATAAGATGACCCATATAGTAAATGCATTTGGAAGCTAGCTCTTCTCTTCCAATCCTCTAACAAACGACACTACACATGCATGTATGGAGATAAGATTGGCCAATCATGTTCCACCATACTAGTGCATTATTTACTTGTCTTTCCTCTTCAAGTTGCTGTCCATAATTTAGTTTGGTGTGCCTTCTCATCACGTCAAATATGAAGCTCCAATTTGATAATGGATCATTTAATTGTTCAGGCCTACCATGTGCAAATTCTTAGAGATGATCATATTGCAAATTATCAATTAACACCCCCTCTTAATTTGCAATTTGGAGTAGCTCCTTGAACTTCTCGAATTTCTCACGGGTAACCGCCTTTGTCATGATATCTGCTGGCTGGTCGTCGGTGTTGATAAATTCCATCACAATTTGCCCGTTGTTGACGAGGTCTCGGATGAAATGATGACACAACTCGATATGTTTCGATCTTGCGTGAAATACTGGATTCTTTGTCATGGCTATGGCTGACATGTTGTCACAGTGAATAATGGTTGGACCATTTTCACATTGCTGCAAATCAGAAATTAATCTTTTTAGCCATACCGCTTCGCATGTTGCATCTGTAGCTGCGATATATTCTGCTTCCGCTGAAGATAGAGCAACAGTCTTTTGCTTCTTTGAACTCCAGGAAATGGGTTTTGAACCCAGGCAGAATATTTACCCCGATGTGCTTTTTCGATCATCCAGTGATCCGGCCCAGTCACTATCGGTATATCCAGTCAGCTTGCTTTCTGCTTCTTTCTTGTACGTCAGGCCCAATTTTTTAGTACCTTGAAGATACCGCAAAATTCTTTTGGCTGCTGCAAAATGAAGTTTGCTAGGTTCATTCATAAATCTTGATATAAGACTTACTGAATGACATATATCCGGCCTGGTATGTGTCAGGTAAATGAGTGACCCGACAAGACTTCTGTACAACTTTCCATCGACTTTTTCAGCTCCATCATTGCGTTGTAATTTCTCGTTTAACGCCATTGGTGTTGAGATTGGTTTGCACGTTGCCATGTGAAATCTTTTCAGCATATCTTCGGTGTACTTCTCCTATGAAATAAATATTTCTCCAGGTGACTGCTTTACTTGGATCCCAAGAAAATATTTCATGACTCCCAAGTCCGTCATCTCGAATTCTTTCATCATGGTACTTTTGAATTCTTCGATCATATGTTGATTTGTACCTGTGTAAATCAAGTCATCAACATACAAACAAACCATTAGAAAATCTTTTCCTTCTCCCTTTTTGATGTAGAGAGATGCTTCACTCGGACTTCTTTGAAATCCGTTTTGCTGAAAATATCGATCAATTCTGCTGTTCCAGGCTCTCGGTGCTTGCTTCAGCCCGTATAAAGCCTTTCGGAGACGATAGACTTTGTCTTCTTCTCCTTTTTTCTCATAGCCTCGTGGTTGCTCCACATAGACTTCTTCTTCCAGTTCTCCATTCAGAAATGCTGATTTGACATCTAGCTGGTATACTGGTAACTCCAGTTGAGCAGCTAGAGCGATTACTGTTCTGATGGTCTCCATCCTCGCTACTGGTGCATATGTCTCGTGAAAATCAATACCGGGCTGTTGTGAATAGCCTTTTGCAACCAGTCGAGCTTTGTACTTCTGGATAGTACCATCTTCATTAAATTTGATCTTATAGATCCATTTGAGACCTATAACCTGCTTGTCCTCCGATTGATCAACAAGCTCCCATGTCTTGTTTTTCTCGATCATGGAAATTTCTGCATCCATTGCCTCGTTCCAAACTTCTTCTTTGGCTGCTTCTTCAAAGACTTGAGGCTCACAAGAAAAATATGCAACATGACTTGTTTCATAAATTTCTTGCAAATACCTTGTTCTCAACGGAGGTGAATCCGAGTCTGTTACGACGTCTCTGAAGTTGTCTAATTCTGGGCTAGGCGCAGAATTTCTTTCTGGACTAGCAACTGGATCTGGGTCGTTGCTGGGGTCTTCTGGAATTGCTGAATCCTCCAGAATTTCATAACTTGGTGGAGATTGAGAAATTGGATTTTCCCAATTCCACTCCGCCATCTCATCAAAGATCACATCTCGGGAAACCACCACCTCGTTCTTTACTGGGTTGTAAAGACGGTAGCCTTTGGATTCATCACTGTAGCCGGTGAAAATCAGCTTCTCACCATTCTGGTCAAACTTGTCTCGGTTTGGGGTAGAAATATGTGCATAAGCTATGCACCCAAAGACTTTGAGGTGATCCACCTGTGGCCTCCTGTGGTGCCACGCATGTATCGGTGTCTTGTTCCGTACTGCTTTGGTTGGTGATCTGTTGAGGATGTAAATTGTCGTGTTGACTGCTTCTGCCCACAAGTTGTTGGGAAGCTTCTTAGCTTTGAGCATACTTCTCGCCATCTCCACAATCGTGCGGTTTTTCCGTTCTGCCACGCCATTTTGTTGTGGTGTGTAACGGACCGTCAACTGCCTTTTCATCCCGTTGTTGCGGCAATACTCCATGAACGGAGTATAAATAAATTCTCCTCCACGATCTGTACGGAGAGTTTTGATTTGATGGCCACTTTCCTTCTCAGCTACTGCTTGGAATTGAAGGAATTTGGGAAAAGCTTCTGACTTTTGCTCCAGAAAGAATATCCACATCATTTTGGTGAAGTCATCTACAAATAGTAGAAAATATCTTTTACCGCTGAGTGATTGTGTCCGGGTTGGACCGCATATGTCTGCTTGTACCAACTCCATTGACGCTTTTGCTCTCCAAGATGTCTTTGGAAATGGTAAACGATGCATTTTGCCATATATGCATCCTTCACATATCTTGTCTTCTCTGTTGATCTGGGGAAGTCCCACCACCATATTTTTCTGCCTCAATAATTTGAGACCTTTGAAGTTGAGATGACCATATCTGAGATGCCATAGGAAGGATTGATCCAGATTTTCACTCTTGAATGCTACTTCACCATTTTGTGACATAGCAAGAGAGAAAATTCTGTTGGAAGTCATCGGGACTTTGGCCACCATGAAATTGTCTGCTTTGTTGATAATCTCGCACACGCCATTATCAAACAATAGCTTGTAATTTTTCAGCATTAGTTGTCCCACGCTAAGTAGATTGAGAGTTAGCTCCGGAACATACAAAACATCTCGAATGAGAGTTTTGTTGCCTTCTTCTGTGCATACAACAACTGTGCCTTTTCCTTCCACTTTTAGCTTCTTCCCGTCTCCTAATTTAACTTGAGAGCGGTATTGGTCATCGATGTCGGTGAAGGATTTCAGATCTCCAGTCATGTGGTTACTGCAACCACTATCCACCATCCAGGGAAGCTGTGATTTTTGCTCACCATTCAAGCATGATAAGGCCACCATATTGCTTTCTTCATTTTTGGTGCCGCTTGACTCGCCTTCTTCTTGCTTGTTCTGGAACCAGCAATCTCTCTGGGAATGGTTTTGAATTCTGCACTTGGTGCACTTGAATCTGCAGTCTTTTGTTGCATGACCCACCTTTTTGCAAATTATGCAACTCGAGCCGGTGTAGCCCGATCTTTGTTGTTGATAATTTTGTCTGTTGTTTCCTCTGTAATTGGATCTTCCTCTTCCTCTTCCTTGTGAGTTTCCCCCTCTCTGACCTTGCTCCGATTTGGCATATTTACTTTCTGTCATGTTGACTTTTGACGAGAAAGCTTGCTCCAATGGCGGTTTGGTGAAGCGACTCATTCTTTGCTCGTGTGCTACAAGTGAGCCCATCAACTCGCTCATTGATAAATTTTCCAAATCTTTGGTTTCTTCAATGACAGCAACAATATGCTCGAACTTTGATGATAAGATCCGGAGAATTCTCTCCACGACCTTCCTCTCTTCCATGACGTCACCGGTGGCTTTGATCTGGTTGACTGTCTCCGCCACACGTGAATGGAAGTCTTTGATGGTGTCGGTTTCCTTCATCATCAAGTTGTCGAACTATCGCCATAAACTTTGGCGCCTGATAGAGATTGCCTTTTCAGAACCTTGAAATTGTTCACGCATGACATCCCAAGCTTCTTTGGCCTTTTTGATGCCATAGATTCTCGGGTAAATCGATTTGCTCACTGCTTGCTGAATTATTCTCAAGGCGCTGGCATTTTGCTTGGCATTCTCCTTGTACTCCTTTGTCTGCTTGCCTGATCGTTTCTTCGAGTCTTCATCATCTTCCTGTGGACTTTCATAGCCATCTTGGACTAAATCCCACAGATCTTGAGAGATGAAAATTGGCTCCATTTGGGCACTCCAGTACTCGTACAATTCACCATCGAAAATGGAATTTGATTTGAAGAGGTAGCAAACATGGTATGTGATGAAGTTGTTGCCATGGAATTTTGAGAAAATTGGGTAGGCTAGAAATTTTGGGGATTTTGGAGAGGATAGAAAGGTATTAGCTCTGATACCAAATTTGTTGGGGATTAGCGGAAATGTGTTATGATTTAGGATCAACACAAAGGAAACATATGGTGTTTAATCACTCAAGTTAAAAAACACTCAAACAAACATAGACTTTTACTAATTGGCTTATGCTTTAACTCACAGATACATACACGCACACCTTGTGCTTTTCTTTCTTTTGTTTCTATTACTCTCCCTGACACTTCATGCCCATACAGATTACATATATATGCATAAGAATAAGAGTAGAATAATTATAAGATGACCCATATAGTAAATGCATTTGGAAGCTAGCTCTTCTCTTCCAATCCTCTAACAAACGACACTACACATGCATGTATGGAGATAAGATTGGCCAATCATGTCCCACCATTACTAGTGCATTATTTACTTGTCTTTCCTCTTCATGTTGCTGTCCATAATTTAGTTTGGTGTGCCTTCTCATCACGTCAAATCTGAAGCTCCAATTTGATAATGGATCATTTAATTGTTCAGGCCTACCATGTGCAAATGCTTAGAGATGATCATATTGCAAATTATCAATTAACACACAAGCTGTTCCTGATTGGATTGCACAAGGTAGGGAAGGGAGATTGGAGAGGAATTTCTCGCAAATTTGTCAAGACTCAAACTCCTACTCAGGTCGCCAGTCACGCTCAGAAGTACTTCCTCCGGCGGCTCAATATTAATTGCCGCCGCCGCAGATCTAGCCTCTTCGACATAACTACTGATACGGTAAACCATACAGTACATACTATCATCGGTCGTCTTGTAGTTAAGCGAGTTGTAAACTATCCAGACTGACCCATCTTTGTTATTTTCTGGTCATGTGGGGAATTCATTAGGTCGCTGGGATTTCCATGGGAGAAGAGCAACAACAAGATAAGAGGACCGCCACCACCAACAGCAGCAACTTCCCAGTGATGTCAAATCTCACCATCTCCACTAACAATTCAGCAGCCGTACTAAAGCCCATTGAGATGGATAACTTATCATTATTAGGAGGAGGAGGAGGACGACGACGACGACGATGAGGAGAAGGAGCAGGACGAGTCGGTCATCAATGCGTTCCTGCTGCAAACCTTATCCGCCCTGCTGCCCTGGTTCCATCATCATCATCATCCCTTACTCGTACCTCGTCAAGGACAATATCTGATGTAGAATTGAATCTAAACTCGTCACCTGCTGGTGATGATCCGTTGCCATTGTCACTGAATTTGTCGTTGCATTCTAACGAAAGGGGATCGAGGCGGCCTGGGTTCCAGATGGTGTCTAGCGAGAGTGGGGATAGTAGTATCAGCGTAGCTTGATGGTGGTGGAGGGCTACAACCTACAAGGGCGGTATTTTTTGTCGGGATGAATAGCTTTGAAAAACTATAAATGAAATTCCTAATTAATTACCCAGTATATTTCCATATACGAAAAATAAGAAGGATAATTAATAAAAGGAATATTAGAAAGATAATTAGAGTTAATTATCTTAATAGAACGCATTTTAATGGGAGTAATTATCTTCCTAATTAAGTGTGACTTATTCCCCACGAAAGAGGAATATTCTAGCATTTTTGCTCCTATAAATAGAGCAATCCCTAGACCCTCTAAACAGACAATCAGAGAGCAGAAACACGAGAGAGAGAGAGTGTGTGTATTCAGAGAGCTCCGGTTTCCGCACAAAACCGCCGAGCACCTAGACGAGCTGTTTTATCCTGAAGGCGACCGGCTAATAGTCTGTCGTGCGCAACGAGGGCAGTGCCGCGAACGTCTTAAAGAGAGCAACCTAGTCCGCGACTCAGTTCCGGATCGGTAACCCTAATTTTTCTGTTCGTTTTTTAACAATTTTAAAACGTTGGTTGCTGTTATTTTTATTGAACAGAGTGTCGATTCTGGCTCATGTGAGATCGTGGATTCGTGAGCACAACTCCCTCGCTTCTTTTGTTTCTCTCGGCGAGATAGAGGGATACGACTGGGAGACTGCCGCTGTGATGCTGGGGCGGTCAGGAAGAAGAAGATATCAAGATATATGTAGATACACACATTCAGGATTGGATTGAAGTCGAGGAGGATCCGCAATTGCTGACACTGAAGGAGCTCGAGGAACGTCGTCGTTCTATCTCGGAAGCAATTGAGGAGCTGAGCGAGAACGGTGTCGTTCCGCTCAGTGTTAGTTATCCATTCCGATTTTACTGTACATAGACGCGTGGCTTAGATTGATAGGAAGATAGAATAGTTACCGTTATATTTTGTTTTTCCTTTCTTTCTTCTTCCCCTGTACAGTCAGCTCTCTTTGCACATATATAAGATGCCCTTGAGGCAACCAGAAACCCTGCGGGTTTCCACCACAATCCAGCTTATTACCAGATTTCTCATGGTTTCAGAGCCTGGTTCAGGCATCTAGGGTTTTCACCATACCCATCCCGCATTCTTCCTCCTATCTTCTTCCTTCTTCTACTTTCGAAAGCTAAACAATGGCGATGGAAACAAACACTGGTTCCACTGCCTCAGGTCCTCTTCAACCTGTCCCAAACCCAGTCACCAACCCTTACTACATAAAACCTAATGAAGCTCTTGTTTTCCCGATCAAGCTCACCGGGACTGCCAACTACAACCTTTGGAGCAGAACGGTCAGAGTTGCCCTGAAAAGCAAGAACAAGTTGGGGTTCATCAATGGGACTCTTCCAGCTCCAGATCTGACCAGCGAGCACTACCCAGCTTGGGAACAAAGTAATGCAGCCGTTTACTTTATGATTCTCAGCTCCCTCGACCCAAGCCTGGTGGACAGCGTCTCATCTCAAGACAATGCAAGGTTACTCTGGGAAGATCTGAGGCAGAGATTTGGGCAGGCTGATAACATCCGAATTGGGGATCTTCAGACAGCTGTTTACACCCTCAAACAAGGTAACAAGTCGGTCAACCAATACTACACTGAATTGAAAGCACACTGGGAAGAATTGATTCAGTTTTTGCCTATTCCGAGTTGTACTTGTGGTGGAGTAGGAGCTAGACCTGATGCTTGTGTTACTGAGGTTACTGTTCGAAAATACAGAGAGAATGAATTTGTGTCTAGATTCATTACTGGCTTAAATGATGCATATGGAGGGGCTAGAACAAATCTGTTCATGATGACTCCATTACCATCAATGGAGGTTGCCTTCCACTATGCTATCCAACATGAGAGACAAGTGACCAAACCTAACCAGGAGACGCAAGCAGTGGACTCCGTTGCATTACTTGCTGCTGGTCAGGGTAAAGGCAAAGAGACACCTAAGGGTAATCTCTTCTGCAGATACTGCAAGAAAGACAACCATGTCATTGCAGACTGTTTCAAGCTAAAGAGAAAGAACAAAGAGCAAGGTTCATCTAATGCATTTGCTGGGCAGATTCAGGGAACAGATATGGGAAGTGGTATCTTACCACGACCAGATTCCAAGAATGCAAATGAGAATGGTGGAGATGGATTCACTAATATCAGACTGTCTATGGAAGACATTGGGAGGCTTCAGAAGCTGCTTTGTCAGATTAGCCCACCACAATCACCAACTTCCCCTGTCTCTCCGGGACAGCACATGAACTCTCCATCATCTTCACAGAATCAACCTATGGTCAACTCAGTAGGGAGATAAAAGGCAGTAAACC
The DNA here is from genome assembly GCA_946122785.1 of Linum tenue. Classification (NCBI taxonomy): domain Eukaryota; kingdom Viridiplantae; phylum Streptophyta; class Magnoliopsida; order Malpighiales; family Linaceae; genus Linum; species Linum tenue. The sequence continues at coordinate 16,509,209 of CAMGYJ010000010.1, read as the reverse complement.
AAAACCATTCAGGTAAACTTATTTTCTCAACATACTATACAGTGCAACCAATGAATATGAATGAGCTTGTCAATGTTTGGTATTTGGATACTGGTGCAACAGATCATGTTACTTGTTCCCTTTCTTGTTTCACTAGTTACAGGCCAATACAAAACACTTTCATTACTTTACCAAATGGTTCCAAGACTCCTGCTACGCATTCTGAATCTGTCTCTTTGATTCCAAACTTTACAATTCATGAAGTGTTGTTTGTTCCATCCTTCTCTTTCAACTTAGTGTCTGTTAGTAAACTTACCAAATCCTTGCCAATCTCACTCACTTTCCAATCCAACGTTTGCCATATCCAGGACCTTCTCACATTGAAGAAGATTGGTTTTGCCCGTCAGAGTAGAGGTCTTTACCAGCTTACCAAACCATCAGAAGACACTTCCATACATGTCAATTCCCTCAAGACACATACATACACACCACAAACATTTGACCTTTGGCATTGGAGGCTTGGCCACCCATCACAGCATAGGATTAAGGAGTTACAGAAGGCTGTACCTAGTATAGATTCAGAACTTTTATATCATTGTGATATTTGTCACTTAGCCAAACAGAAACGTCTTCCCTTTCCTTCCAGTCAATCTGTTGCTACTGATGTGTTTGATATTATTCACGTTGACATTTGGGGTCCTTTGGCTACCCCTAGTTACAATGGTTTTCAGTATTTTCTCACCATTGTGGATGACAAATCGAGGTGTGTTTGGGTTTACTTGATGAAATTTAAGAGTGAAACTAGAAAGCTTCTGCAGGACTTCTTTGTTATGGTTAAGAACCAGTATGACAGATCTATCAAAATCATTAGGTCTGATCAAGGTTCTGAATTTCATACTCCTGACTTCTATTCCCAACATGGCATCATTCATCAGATGTCATGTGTAGAGACTCCTCAACAGAATGCTCGAGTTGAGCGCAAGCATCAACGCATTTTGAATGTGGCTCGAGCATTGAAATTCCAATCAGGCCTTCCCCTCAAGTTTTGGTCTGATTTCATCCTTCATTCTGTGTTTCTCATAAACAGATTGCCTACCATAGCTTTGAAAAATAAAACTCCCTATGAAATCCTATATGGCAAACCTCCTGACCTTTCTTACCTACGTGTTTTTGGATGTTTGTGCTATGCCAGCACTTTAGGAAATCATAGAACAAAGTTTTTCCCTAGAGCACGTAAGTGTGTGTTCCTTGGTTTCCCTTCAGGGATTAAGGGATATAAATTATATGATCTAGAGGATCATAAATTATTCCATTCACGTGATGTAGTTTTCCATGAACACATCTTACCTTGTTCCACTTCTTCTGCTGATACACTTGAAACAAATACACATGCTCCCCCTGTTTTCCCCACCACTACACCACTCCATCCAGCACCAACACCTACTGCCTACTCACCACCACCTCTTGCTCCCTCTCCAAACCCAACACCTATCTCACCTGAACCTGTTACACCTTCTACTACTACACCTATCTCACCACAATCTTCTTCTTCCCCTCATTCTTCTTCTGTTCAAACACCACTTCCATCTCCTATTCAACTTTCTTCTCCTTCTCCTTCTCAAACACAGCCAATTGCCCTTCGCAAACCTTCTAGGAACCATGTAGTTCCTGTCAAGTACAATGACTATGTCCTGTCTCTTAATTCCAAGCATGACAAACACATTTATCCATTGGTTGCCTGTATTTCCTATGACCAGTTGTCACCTGGTTATAGACAGTATGTTTGTGCAGTTGAAATGGCTTCCATCCCCACAACTTTTGAAGAGGCAGTGAAGCATGAACATTGGCGAAGGGCAATGAATGAAGAAATGAGGGCTCTCGGTGCTAACCACACTTGGGATGTGGTGGACAGGACTCCTTACCTCAGAGCTATTGGGTGTAAATGGGTTTATACCATCAAGTTCAACTCTGATGGATCCATTGAAAGATACAAGGCTCGAGTTGTGGCAAAGGGGTTTAGCCAAATACATGGCATTGATTTTCTGGATACATATTCTCCAGTAGCAAAGCTGAATTCTGTTAAGACTCTTCTGGCTCTAGCTGCTGCTAAGAATTGGGAGATGTTTCAGCTTGACGTCAGCAACGCTTTCTTACATGGGGATCTTGACGAGGTTGTGTACATGGAACTGCCTCCTGGTGTTCATGACAGCAGCAAGGTGTGCAGACTTAGAAAATCCCTTTACGGCCTTAAACAAGCCTCTCGTCAATGGTTCTCCAAACTCACTCAAGCCTTGTTGAAGTTTGGCTACACTCAATCACATAGTGATTACTCACTGTTTGTTCATCACTCTTCTTCTGGCTCATCAGTACTCTTTGTTTATGTCGACGACATAATTATTGCTGGTAATGATCTGCCTTCTATGAATGCTCTCAAGAAATTCTTGGCATCCCAATTCAAAATCCGTGATCTCGGCCATCTCCACTATTGCCTGGGCTTGGAGATTGCTCGATCAAGGGAGGGTATTCATATTACCCAGAAGAAGTATTGCACTGGCCTCCTTCTGGATTCAGGGTATGGAGATTCCAAACCTGTGGCCACCCCGATTGATATGAAAACACGTCTTTCAGCTGATGACGGACCATTGTTGGATGATCCGAGCTTGTTCAGACGAATTGTGGGGCGTCTGCACTACTTAACCATCACTCGCCCTGACATAACGTTTGCTGTACAGCAACTTTGTCAGTACCAAGCAGCCCCAACTACATGCCATATGCAGCTAGCATATAGGATCCTCAAGTACCTGAAAACAGCACCTGGCCAAGGCATATTTTACTCATCCAAATCTGATCTCCTACTCAGAGGTTATAGCGATTCAGATTGGGCTTCCTGCCCAGATACAAGGAGATCGACAACAGGTTACTGCATTTCCTTGGGCAAATCTCTAATTATTTGGAAATCCAAGAAGCAAGGAACTGTTTCCCGCTCTTCATCCGAGGCTGAGTACAGAGCTCTAGCTTAGCTAACTTGTGAAGTTGTGTGGGTGAAGAGATTGCTACAAGAACTTAATGTCGATCATTAGCAACCTGTGGCAATATTCTGTGACAGTCGATCTGCTATATACATTGCAGAAAATCCGGTGTTCCATGAACGAACGAAACATATAGAGATCGACTGTCATGTGGTTCGACAATTCCTGCAATCCAAGCTTATCAATCTGTCTCATCTGGAAACAGAGAATCAGATCGCCGACATGTTTACCAAAGGACTTAGCAGGTATCGACTTCAATTCCTATTGTCCAAGCTGAACATACAGAATCTATATGCGTCAGCTGGAGGGAGGATATCAAGATATATGTAGATACACACATTCAGGATTGGATTGAAGTCGAGGAGGATCCGCCATTGCTGACACTGAAGGAGCTCGAGGAACGTCGTCGTTCTATCTCGGAAGCAATTGAGGAGCTGAGCGAGAACGGTGTCGTTCTGCTCAGTGTTAGTTATCCATTCCGATTTTACTGTACATAGACGCGTGGCTTAGATTGATAGGAAGATAGAATAGTTACCGTTATATTTTGTTTTTCCTTTCTTTCTTCTTCCCCTGTACAGTCAGCTCTCTTTGCACATATATAAGATGCCCTTGAGGCAACTAGAAACCCTGCGGGTTTCCACCACAATCCAGCTCATTACCAGATTTCTCAGAAGAACACGCTTTGCGAGGAGATTGGGGAATTTCCCTTCCAATTATTCAATTTTCTACCCTTTTGCGTTCTTTTATTGTTTACCCTACTGGTTGTGTCTGCGATGAAAAGAACGGGGCAGGGGAGTTAGTGGCGGAGATCATGAAAGAGCAATCAAAAGCAGCCGCCTGATTGGAAAGGACAGTCTAACCCTATCCGATTGAGAAATTAGGGACCAGCTTGAAAACTTCATCTGCAGCTTACTCGCAGTTGTACGAGCAAGAGAAGAAAAACGCCATTAAATTATGCGAGGCTAGTGGTTGTTTTTGTCATGATCCGGGAAATTGATGGGAGCAATAATTAAACCTGCAGCTGGATATCAATTGCACCCCACAGGTGGTCTCCTCGCCGCTAGGTGCAGCTCTTCTCTGATACGAATGGCGCTGACTGAGTTAGGGAAGTACTCGACCCAAAAGACAAGGTCGTGGGAGTTTTGGTTTTAATCGCTCAATACCCCCAAAATAGTGGCTGCCCAGCGATCAATTCACAGGATGGAACCTGAATCAAACAACATGAAGGTTTGGGGTGTCAAACTCATAATTAATTGCTACCATTGAGTTTTAAATCTTGACGCAATATTGAATTGATCTTTATGGGAGTACGAAGCATAAGCATGTGTAGTAGAATTTTGCCCGCTAGCAACTGCAGGTTGAATTGTCAAAAAAAAGCATATGTTGTTGCTTCCGTTGGCGAAGAAGAACATGGAGCTGGGATTTGTGCTAAGACCTTTGGAATCAACCGAATCATTTTGGTTGGTAGTACTACTCCGTACATAGCAACTCTGCAGGGGCATTCATTATAATAATGTAGCCACAACAAGTGTTGATAGTGCAGAAGTAACGATGAGAGTAAGTATCTATCAAGCCAAATAAGAAACTTGAGACCAATTGGCGACACTCGATCACTTCCCGGGCTCCTCTATGGTGGCGGATGAAATAAAAGGAAGTAGGGTATTTAGCACGCCAAAGAACGAGAGGTGCTGAATCATCCCGTTGAAAAGAGGTAAGAACTAAAACCTTTTTTTTTAGTTATCAATGAATGGAAAAGTATAATCTATTTCATATATCTCTATGCATGCAATTGAGAAATTTTGAGAATGCTAGAGAAACGATAATTGATTCACGATCATATTGATATTGAGACGTGGCTTCCTAATGATTAGAGTACAATTTTGTGTACATGCGATAAAGTAGAGTAATTTTGATGATATGAATGCATACTCTGAAGCATATATGAATGTATATTTTGTAGTAAATATGCTAGTGGAATGGGCTATATGCCCATATTTATTAAAAGTACTGTTGTCAGTAATATGAGAACCATTTGTGCGTTTCTAAACCCTAATAAGGTTCAAGAATCAACATAGCAAACCAAATCATATCCACACCAATTAAAATGGGACCATTCGTGGTAACTAAAGGATCATCGGCCAATTCTCTAAGGATGACGCTTTATTTCTCTGCAATAGTTGCGAGAAATTATGTCATGTGACACGAAAGTGTAGGAACAAGTATAACACTAGTTTTAGTGTTAACTTGATTGAAGAGAAGGATTGGTGGCTGTGACTGTGATGACTGACAAAAGAGCAGAGATTAACCATGTTGGTAACTCTGAAGAATGGTGGCTGAATAATGGTATCTCGAAGCATACTAAGACATATGCTATTAAGAAAGTGTTGTTGAGTATTGCTCACTCCACTATTGGTCGTGGTCATAAGAGTATGCATATGATGATAAAGTAAAATTATTCTTAAATATGTGGTTAGAGAATCATAATTTTTGAATTTGATTCATTTTGAAATGAGTGAATGAGAATAATGTGAAATGCTTTATCACATTATTATTGATTGCACTAATTAAAGATGTGATGCTTTTGACATGCTTTTAACGTAAAACGTTATTTATGAAATGCTTTTTCATATGGTATAGTTTGAAAGTCAGTGCAATGTAGGATGAACTTGAAAGTGTTTTATTGATTGTGCTATCAATAATAGAAAACATAAGCTTATGAAATGAAATACTCATTGTTGTGTAGAATCCATTAAGGTCATTCCATTTAAATCGAGAAGTAGTGGGGGTGATATCTTGCCTGCTATTAGAAAGAATGGATAACTAGTGGGGTGATGAATCTGGGTATGAACTCAGAAGAGACATGAAACGTCCCGACCTTTTTCGAAAATCAAACCACAACTCAAACCCAAAACCGGTTACTCCGGAGCAACCCAAACCACATTTTAAAATAAACAAACTGACTTTATTTATTAATTTTTAAATCAAAAAGCCCCAGCACTTGGGCAAAATCTCAATCTCAAACACTTAAAACAACTTAACCCAGAATCTTGAACCTTGAATCTCCAGTACATATATACTCATAATCATAAACATAAAACAACCATCAAGCTTTAACTATACTCTTCACCCAGCTCCTTGACATCTCATCATCGGTACTGGCACGACCGCTTGCCTCATCTCACTTCTTCTCGGGATCCATTACCGCTAACCCATCCTCAACCTGGTGAGTGAGAAGGGGTCAGTCTCGTCGTTACTTCCTAAGGTCTTTGCCCTAAGAAATCTCCTTACTAAAACACGTTATTAGCGTTTCCTTTCCTTAGATGAAAATCGTTCTCACTTTCATCTTTAATAACTCATTACAACATTAACTCATAGAAGTTCTCAACTTCTATCCTTAACTCAAACACAAAACACTAGGACCACCGCGTTACGTCTCGCCGTCCGGTGTCCTACCATAGTATGCCAACCGCGTTACGTCTCGCCGTCCGGTTGCATACCCAAAATCGACAATGGCACTGCGTTACGTCTCGTCGTCCAGTCCATGCCCGTCAACTACTGCGTTACGTCTCGCCGTCCAGTAGTGACCCGACCATCTACCGCGTCCAGTAGTGGCCCAACCGCCCGGGGGTTCATCTTACATACATACCACACATACATAGCACAACGCGTGCCTCCACCTTAAATAGGCGGTAGGATGCCTCACACACACAATCGCGTATCTCATAAAAATTTAGCTAACATTACTTGAAATTAACGATATAAACTAAAAGACCTCGACGGAGATTTTACCCCCTTTACACTCACCTCAAAAAGACGACTCTTCTTAATTGTCGGTTGACCCACGTCATCCTCCGAAACTCCACGCTCCAACTCCTCGTGCTTCGCTTCCTTTTGCATTTCCTCCTATTAGATATTTAGGCAAAACTTAACCCACTTATCTCTAAGCGTAACTAACCAGACGACCTTTAATTTGGTTAATTTCAATCACAATTTCCTCCATTTAATCATTCCTAGGATTCCCCATAACATTATGGAAAATTACCTTTCTGCCCCAAAATGGCAAATTACCAAATGGTACTCGAAATTCCCAGGTTTTACAATTCGGCCCCAAATTTCCAGAATTTCACAATTCAGTCCTCCAGGCCAACTTCCACTTTCTGATTTAAACATTTCAGTCCATCGGGCTTATTTCCAATCAGGTACCCAAACATTTACCAATTCCAAACTCACCCCAGGCCTGGTCAATTACTTTACGGCGCCTAAACTTCCAAAAGTTTACCAAATTGCCCCAGCTCCAAAAAGACATGTACGCCCCTAACTATTCACCAAATTGCCCCTCTTCTTCTTCCTCGAACATCGCCTTGTCAACGGCCGCCCTCCGCGAGAATCCCCCGCCGCCGTCCATCCCACCTTCGACTTCCCTTCGCCGACCGCAGTTCGGAGGGAAATGACGGATTGCTGAAACTCCCCGACGCCTTGGAGGGTAGACCCGCATCCTCTCCATCGCCCCTGCATCTTTTCCCACGCCGCCGACGCCTGAATCGACGGCGGAATTTCTTGCCGCCGTTGCGTTCCCAGGATCCTTCTTGCGTCCGCGAGCTACCCTTCTTGTTCGGATCCACCTTCCTCCTCTTCCTGATCGACTCGACCCCTCCATCAAGCCTTCCCAGAATCTCGCTCCTCTCCGTCCTCTGCTCTCTATCCGGTTCCCTTTAAATTCCTCTGCTCCTTTTGCTTCTTGATTTTTGCCCAACTATAACGGCAAGACCTAAGGCTAAATAGCCTCCCATCAATCCTAATTAATTGAGTTTCAATTACACCCACTATTGAACAGCCATTAAACTCTTAATTAACTCCCCTGAACCCGCCATTTTTCCTTTACATCGCCGCCGTTGCTCAGCCTCTTCCGCTTCCGGTCGAGTTTTCCAGAGGAAGACAATTCCTCTTCTTCCTTTCCCATCTGGGCCCCTTTTATTTCCAGATTGGGCTTGAGCCCAGTCTTTCACACATTCCCATTCTCTTTACACAACTCGGGCCGCCAGCCCAGTTCTTTCTATTTTAACTTTAATCTATCTTGGGCTTAAGCCCATTTCTTTCTCAACCCTTTGATTCCCTCCACCTGAACTCCAATCCACTTCTTCCTCCTTTTTTAATTTGGGCCGCCGGCCCACCTCTCCCTTTCTTTCCTCTCTTCTCAACTTCGGGCTTAGTTCCCTATCACAACTTAAACCCAACTTCTCTTCTTCATTCAAGCTTAGCCCATTTCCTTTATTTCACCACTTACTCTTCCCAACATTCGGCCACATCTAGACTCCCACACAATTAAAAGAACTCGGCCCAACTAACATAATCCACCCAACCTAGATCCTTGATTGGGTATTAATTCAAATCTCAATCTATGCTCGTAACTTCCTCGTTTTATATCGAAATTCAACACCGTTCGAATGGTTCACATTTTTAATCCTCCTCGATATTACGGTGAAACTTGATAAATTTATCCAAGGGTAAAATAGTCATTTCGACCATTAGAAAGATCGGGGTGTAACAAGACAAATGAACCATAAATCACGAAAAGATTTTGGTTATGAATTTGTTATTTACACCCTAAGAAAGAAAGAAAGAGCCTACAAGTATGATAGAAGTTCGAACTTCCATAAAGATGCAGATTTGTGGGTAAATCCATTATTAACGAAATGGAATTATTGGAGTCTAATAAGACTTAAAATCTTGTAGAGTTACCTCTTGGCTATAAAGCCTTGGGTAATATATCGATAGAATCAAACAAGATTTAGCATCTTTGAGTCGGGACTAAGGAAGGCACATGGTCCCGACTGGATCAGGCCAGGGGAAGCCAATAGTATTAGAATGTCGTCCGATAATATATGGTAGAGTTTTGTGTACTTTTTTCTATTTCAAACTTCCTGCAACGCGAAAGTGAAAGTAAGAAGGATAGTTTTGTCTTAACATATAAATTATTTATTTCATAAAAAAAATATATACATCAAGATTTGAATCCGGGTGTCTCCAAATAAAGAAAACATTCACAACCAGTTACACTAAATAAATTTGTTGATTCCTTTTTGGTACAAAACATAGACGAAGTTAAACTCTGAAAATCAGAGAACTTTTCCATCATGATTAGCAAGCCCACTAAGTCTACCGAATGTATTTTATCGTGCTTGATACTTCTATTTTCATAGTAGATTTTCATGTAATTTTCTCAATTTTAAATTTTTGATCTCTCCTTAATTTTTGCTAAAGGTAAATTGGTAATTGGCTAACATGGAAGAAACTAATTATGTTAATTTGTATTGTATCTTTGCATTTTTCAATTTAAATTTAAATTTAAATTTTGTGATTTTTTATCTTTGTTCTTTTCTCTTTCTAACTTCCTCTGAAATTTTGTCCATCGTGCAATAGTTTGCGCCCCCTTTCACTTCCCAGTACAAGGCTGCCATTGAAAATCAATCTTCTGGTATCTTTTGGCACTATGGTTTTATTGTTGGGGATTTAGGCTGGTCGAGTAGAAGATTTCAACTCCAATATCCATCCATAGTGAATAGAATGGAGTTCATCAATAAATAGAGTTGCGGAAGGAGGATTAGAAATTGAATTTTTTGTTGAATCATATGCCTCTTGAGATAAAAATTTGGTGGTACAATGGAGACTGATGGCTATTGGATCTTTAGGTTTATGGTTTTTGCAACTGTCTTGTGCTTGGATGACTACTCAGGAAGTGATCCACACCATTTTGATAAAAATGTTTTGAGAACAATTTTCATGTGCATACCAGTTTCTGTTGTAGTGTGTGACATCCGCACGTGAGGAAAGTTGATGATACGTGTATATGGCTATGGTTCTGTATGTAGTGAAGATTATGGCATGTGTCAGTATGATATGTATCAAACTATGGCGTCCTAACTTAAAACGAGGAATCATTTATTGATTTATTAAAGTAGATCGATTCTTTATTCAACCTACTGAAACTAATAGATAAAGAGTGTCTAATTTTGCGTCTTATTACTTTGATCGAGTCTATTCGTATATTGGAAGCAAAGCAGTCATAATCGGGATTTTACATAAAATAAAAAATGAGGGTAAAATTGAATCGTAAAATCGTAGGACTTTAAGGTCCATATAAAAATGAAGATGGAATAATATTAGTAAGGAAAATCATGAATAACACAAAAGCACATAACACTTACAATGATAATTTCTCAAGGTTAATGTTAAGAGGTGATTAATCGATGATGATTAATAGCTTGATGTGAATTGATTATAGTCGATGGTGGTTAGTGTGAGAGAACTAGATGATGTTGGTGGGCGAGAAGAAAAAGATTCGTAATTTTGTAAATTCTGGGGAATTTAAGTAAAATTGACTCAAAGATTTGAATCGTAAAATCGTAAGATTTAATAAAAAAATGATTTAAATGGTGAATAGTGTAGGATTTTATTGTCCATAGATTTATAGTGAGATCAAAATCGGAATAGTTAAGTAAAAGCGTAAAAGCGTCGGATTTTAGGATTTAAATCGGGATTTTGACTACTCTGATTGGAGTTAACCCTGATTTTTTTCGTTTGCTCTCAAGTTGTGATGGTCCCCTTAGAAATGGCAACGGGTAGGTTTGGGGCGGATCGTACTAATTTGTGCCCTGCTCTGCCCCCTAAAGTGACGATCTGCTCTGCCCCGTGCTCCGGGATGGATCACCAAATTCTGATCCATTTTCTGCCCCGCACGGATCGGGTAATATCCGCCCTGATATGTCTATCCCTGATCCATTTTCCTTCTCACTGATTTGCAGGGGCTAACTCCACGAGGTGTTGCTTGCGGACACGATCGCGGCGGCATCCGCTTCTGTTCATTGCTCTGATTCTGAAGCTAAGGCTGCGGAAGATGCACGAAAGCAAGCTGAGGCAGCTGATGCCAAAAGACAATTGGAGGTCGAAAGAGAAGCAACACGTCAGGCGTTGCTCAAGGTTGGAACAACTTGGCTTGTTTAGAAAGGGCGATAAAGAAGAGGAAGAAAGCAAGCCTCTGAGCGTTTTACTAAAAGTGAAGGATGTGGAGCCAGAAATGGGAGAAACAGATTATTAAATATGAGATTAAGATTACCGAGAAATTAATAGAGGACAGGAGGAATGCTTGGATTGGGTTTTGCAAAGAAGCTCCTCGCTTATAGTGATGATAGATGGGAATTAATTAGGGATGGGTTTGGGAAGACAGGAGAAAAGTGGACTATGAAATTGAATGGAGACTCTCGATCTCCTCCTTTTTACATAGCAGGGCGGGGCGATGCAGAGCAGCCATCAATATCCATATCCGAACTGTTCTAACCACGGATCGGGTCGAGATTCGCCCCATTCATAAACGGATTGGATTTTATTTGTCCCATTACAGGTCGGGTTGGGGAATATCCACCGGGACGGATCTGGTTTGCCATCCCTAGGTCCCTTCTTAGCTGAGTTCTTAGTATATAGCTGACTTGAATCACCAACTCCCCATTTCTTTAGGATTAATGACATATTATTCCTAAAAGGAGAGCATTGAACCCTTTATATATGATTGTGAGGTTTAAGATTTAGTTTCAAACTATCTATGGGTCGTGTGGAAATTCCAGTGAGCTTTTATACTCTATCTTTCTTGACAATCAACTAACCAATAGCATTTTAACGGGGACTTAATTATCATTATGAAAATGGGATCAATCGTACTTTTTATATTTTATATTCTTAAATGATTCTGATATTTCTACGATGTTCAACCTATATATTTTTTATGTATCATCTCGATCGAAAGATTATCAATAAAATTAAACGGGGTGATAGACCTAAAAGTAACATAAAAATATAAATAATCAAATATGAGCATTCCGGCCAACGGGCCGGGTTATAATTGAGAGGAAGGATGAGGTGACTATCGGGTGCATAGTAATGATGGTTGAAAAATGAAAAGGAATTTTTAATTAATGACAGAGGTAATTTGACTATTATGAAAAATTATGAATTATACAAATCAGACTTACTAACAATAGAAACCATACAAATTATATAAACTAGAATGACAAGTCTTACAAACAGTACAAAACATAAACAATACAAACTAGACTGACAAAAAATACAAAATGAAAAAACAACCAGGTTGATTTTGGAGGCTCCGTCTCTATATAGAGGAGATCGTCCCAAATTCAACTATGTTATTTTTTAGACGTACAAACATTACAAACATGGTGGACAAAAATGACAAAATATGCCGATAAATAATAAAAAATGGAAAAACAACCAGGTTAACTTTGGAGGTTCCGTGCCTATATAGAGGAGTTTCGTCTCAAAGTCAACACGGTTGTTTTTTAGACATACAATCATTACAAACATGGTGGACAAAAATGAAAAACTAGACAAAAAAATAATACAAACCATACAAAATGGAAAAACAACCAGGTTGATTTTGGAGATTTCGTCCCTATATAGAGAAGATCTGTCCCAAAGTCAACCCGATTGTTTTTTAGACATTACCAAAAAAAATCGACAAACATTACAAAAATGACAAAGCTTACAAACATTATAAAAGAAACCGACACACATTACAACTAATAGTACAAAATGCCACTACTTATAATGAAAATCAGTAAACTTGTATTACAAATTAATGAATACAAAGTATATAAATCATAACATAAAGTATACAATCTAGACAAATAAATATTACAAATTACAATATATACAAATTAGTCATATAAACATTACAAACATAATAGACAAAAATGACAAACAAGAATGATAAACAATACAAACGAACTGATATAAACATACAAATCGGACTTACAAAAACTACAAAATATACTGACAAACATGACAAACCCAGTACTGTCGCTAGAAAATCCTCCTCTGTTGCCAGAAAATCCTCTGTTGTCGGAAAATCCTTCATCATTGTCGGACACCGGAAAAATCTCTCTCCTCTCCTCTCTCTCTCTCTCATATGCTTTTCTTAATGTGTTGGAGTTGGACTTTAGTTCGATATATACACTAGTCACGGGCCCGGGCGGCTGACCAGATTCATTTGCCAATTACGTAAATAGCAGTCGCAATTTTTATTACAATGCAATCAAGTGTCCTTTTTCCAACTTCCACAAATCAATTGATTTAGTGAAAGATAAGTAGATGAATTAATGATCAAATAGTGTAAACAAACGTGTCTGATCATTCGTTGCATAATATTTACTAGTCATTATAATAAGAATAATATGAAAAAGGCACACAACCATCAAAACATATTGCCCATGCATAGCCAAAAAAAATTGTTTTTTAATTGTAAACAAAATTAACCGTTCCAAATGTAAACAAAGTACAAAAGTAAAATACTTCAATCATTATAAAGGATCACCTTCATAGTATTTTTCGAATATCCTAACTGACTCATCAAGTAAAATTGTTTTCCGAAAAATAATATATAAACCCTATGTCAGGGAACCGACTTCTAATTTGCTTTCGCGAACCATTCTATTTATTCCTCATCGTCAGAGACAATGACTCCATATTTTCTTTTTAGCTTGTTTGCATTTCCTTTGTCATGAGCAACATCATCATCTCCAACGATAGCGAAGTCTTCTTCTCCATTAGTGATATGTTTTGGTCCAATATCAGGAGACTCCACCTTCTTCTCTAGAGCATCCTCATTGGTTGGACCGATTCCAGTCCCTCCATCATTGCCAATGCTATGTTGGAGGGTTACCGGTAACCAAATACCCGTAATTATTTTTACGAGATGGAACTTGTGATCAAGAACTTCTATAATGGGTACCCGCGAGTTATACGTTAATACCCGTTTGGGTATTACGGGTACCCGTACTACCCGTCCACCCAAGCCATTAATTTGAAACAACAATGAATAAACATACACTGCCTTCCCTGTGATACGCGATAACATATATTACTGGATAACCTTTACCTACTTAATTGGGACAACAATTACTACAACTCCATTGCCTTCCTACATTCTGTACAAATTAGAAGCAGTAGCTTCATTACAATTTGACTTCATAGAAAGAATTCCACATCTGCATGCATGGGATCGGTTGAAAGCCCACTGCCTTTCTCTATTCATTTTGTATAAATCAGTAGCAGTAGGTTTACTACAATTCAATAAACTTAATTCCTACGCCAGTTTTGCCGCCAATAAAAAATCAAATAACAAAAATCACACAAATTTATGGGTACCCGCGGGTACCCGTTAACCCGTATGGATTTGAGACATGGAATGAAATTTCTTCTCCAAATGGGATTGGGTACCCTTTTCAAATGGGACGGGTACCCAATCCCGTCCCGTTGTTCACCCCTAATAAAAAGTATTGCCTGGAGTTCAGCAAGCTCCTGTGACCACCGATTTCTCTCCCCCTACACTACTGCCATCAAGAACTTACCATCAACGTCACGAGCAACCGTTCTCAGACATGTTCCTTCACATTCCAATGCAGTTACAGCTTTTCCCAAGTACAAATTCATGTTGATCTCTCTTCCATGAAACAGTGTGAATTGAATTCCTCCAAATTATTTAGGGTTTTCAAACAATTTCTCATTCCTCTGATTTATTTAATAATCCTAAATATAAATTAATACAAATAACCCACATAATCATAATAGCGCAATAATTAATTAATACGAAAGACCTCATTAATACTCTCTGAAATGGCCACATGCATTCTACAATGCTGTGATGCATCATGTAAATCATAATTAATAAGTTCTTTATATATTTTAAATTTTGAGTTAATACGAAGGAAATAATCATCATACCACTTTCATATCATATTGATATGACAATGATAATACTAAAAATAACACGTGCTTTGAAGAGCTATTTTTCTCAAAGTATAACAAAATGGATTGCATTGTGTATATCTTTATTAATGTGCTGTTTCAATGCTAATTTTTTTAAAATTTCAAGTTAAAACGAAGAAAAATGACTCGTTTACGAAAAATGAGAGATTAAAAAAATATTTTTTGACTGGTAAAAAAAACTTCTCTCTTATCTCTTAATTTCATGTAAGAAAAAAACAAAAAAGAAAAAGAAAAGAGATGCAAAATTACTAGTTCGTCCTTCCTTGTCTGTTAATGATTTGAGTCATTAGATGTGATTAAAATGAAAGAGTAGAAATATAGTTTTGATAGTCATTT
This sequence comes from Linum tenue, assembly GCA_946122785.1. NCBI lineage: Eukaryota > Viridiplantae > Streptophyta > Magnoliopsida > Malpighiales > Linaceae > Linum > Linum tenue. The sequence continues at coordinate 16,494,030 of CAMGYJ010000010.1, read as the reverse complement.
TGTAGTATATGATTTTAAACCCTATAATTTCTCTTAAAATATCCAAAATACACGACTAACTAAAATATCTTTTTTTACGGGACTAACTAAAACATTACATATAGATAATTTTGGCGATAGAAAATTATCATACTCCAAAATTTATAAAATTTGAATCCTTAACAATAATTCATAAATGGGGGGGGGGGAATCATCAACAACACCAATTTGCCAAGCGAATAGTGTTCAAATCCTAATATTGATGAATATTCATTGATATTTGTATCATAAGCCAAACCATTTCAAATGTGAAGATAAAACTATTGAAATCGATTGTCTGTATAAAACTCACTAGGATTTATGGCTAAGAGTTTATGCTTAAGTACATGAGGTTTGTATGAGAATCTCACTGAAGAGCTGAAAGTTGAGCGATAGGGAATGTAATGGTGGCATGATTATCCTCAAACATGAAATTGTTAAACAACCCCCCCCCCCAAAATAAAATGAATGTATTATTACTCTCCTCGGATAGATATATAGATATATATGTCCAACGTTTATATATCAGAATAGCGAACTCGCTTCTTCCACTATATTGTTACTATTAATGTCCTCTATCTCACTTCTTCGGCTTCAACACATGTGTGGTCGCAGCCCGATCCAGGAGCTCTTGAGACACCTATTCACCCCTTCTATCTTTTGCATCCACCCCAACAGTACGCAGCATATTACTAAATTTATCTTCAAATTCTTCATGTGTTTACCTCAGGTATGACGACAAGAATGGAATGAAGAAGGGCGATATAGTTGTTCCTATCTTCAAGGTGTGTACAACAAAGTTTTTATTTTATATTCGAACATCCACAGTAATCTGCATGTGGAATAAATCACCAACATATACATGTCTGTCACCAGGAAGAGGTACTGGATCATATGGTTCATGTACAACAAAGCTCCTTTCGTTCGCAAGAATCCCAAGCACCCGCTGGTTTAAATCATTATACCACCTAGAAAATAAAAACAGTTGTGTATTATTAATTTTCAAGGTAACTAGCAAACTAATATCAAAAGAAAGAAATAAGTGGATTAACCTTTGCATGCAGAGAGCTAAATTGTCAACCGAGAGTATGATTCTTGTACTCGTGCATGCATACTTACTGCATTCTGTCTGTTGAAACCTGCACCTAAGAAAGAGTACTCCTGCGTAGTATAAAAATCTTATGCCTAGATAAGAAGAACATGGTTCATCGAGAATATTTTTCCCTATATATTCTCGTTTATTGGGGGTGTACCCCCTATGCCCAGACCAACTTTGGACATGAAAGCTCTCAAGCAAATGGACCTACTATCAGATGAATTTGAAATAGTATCTTTATTTGAATACCCTCTGTTAGCCAGTTTTTTGGGAATTCTTTTTCGGGTATTGGAACACCATATTATGGGATTGTAAAAAGTAAAGGAAAGACATCTAAAAGATCTTTTTAATAAGATTTGTTTCACTGATTTATACCCCCTTCTATTGAAATTGAACTTCCACTTCTGCTTATGTGGTTATCCTTTAAGCTAATCTTACCTGTTGGAGTTCTAAAAAGCAAAAGATAGTTGCTCGATCCTCTATCAAAGCTAAATATCAGGCCAATGCCTCGAAAACTGCTGGAACGAAGTAGCTTGAGCAATAGAGAGAGGAACGAAATTCCTCGACTAAAAGAAGAGGGAGGGAATATATGAGGCCAAAGGTTTATAAAGAGTAAGAATAACATAGGCCAATTGTCACAATATAATAAACTGTTAGACATATTATTCCATCTATGGAGTACGGGGGGAAGGGAGAAATAGAGCATGTGAAAATTGATCGTCGACGTATTTTTTCGCACGGATTTCAGCAATCACTTGCTCGGATTGTACATAGTGATCATTTTAAATTAAAAGAAACTTTTTAGCAAGACTTATTTGGCTGACAAAATTTCTTTAAAATTCTAAAAATAAAAAATTCGAGCATTATCCACGAACTCCGTATCTATTTTGGTTTGTTTCAATATGAACAAAATCTAATTATTCAGACGAACAAATACTTAGGATTTTAATTAGTGAGTGTGCAAGATCGTAATTCTTTTTTCTTAAATGTTATTTTATAAATGGAGAAAGAAAATTTAAGAACCCATGTATTTGACGTGCAACTTTTTGTTCGATGCAAAAGTAAATTCGTAAGAAGTAAGTTTTATGCACTATTCCTCATTGTGATATATGATATCACGCAACATGAGATTTTTCACAATCCCATTATTTATACGATTTAAGAAATATGAACCCTACTACATCGAGTTTTGGAGACCCACGTTCTATCAAACTGAACTAAGATTCTTTTCTTATCATGGTATATGAATGTAAAGAATAAAGGATGACTTTTGTACCCCAATACATCTTGTCAACTTTATCTTTCTTTAAAACCTTCTTCACTTTCTCTTTTTGCCCTTCGTGCTCACATATCCCCCCCCCTCTTACGTTTAAAAGTTAATGATTTGCATAAATAAGTTGTCTCAGCTGGTGATAGCTTAAGAGAGAAATGCATAGTTTTTAAAAAAATAATAAAGATATTCATCTCTTATTCTAGTGTATGCTTCTGGAGGAGCACGGATGCAAGATAGCAGTTTGAGCTTGTTGCAAATGGTAAAGATATCTTCTGTTTTACATGATTATCAATTAAATAAATAAAAATTGTATCAATCCTTATATTTCCTACGACTGAAGGGATCTTTTTTCCGAAGAACTCCTCACATGGTCAGTTAAGGTATTCCCAACAAAGTGGATATACCTAAAAAAAAAATGCACATCTCAAAGTCAAAATGAAAGGGGTTATTTATTTTTAATCTTCAAATCGAACCTCTCCATTCCGAATTAAAAATTAAAAATTCGGAATGAATTAAATCTCCCCAAGTTTTTATTTTTATTTTTATGGGAGACATGTTTCATTTCAAGATTCATCAACTATTATTTTTCTTCGACTAAAAAGTGGGGAGAATATGTGAACCCAAGGGTTATCATATGTGAGCTCGAAAGGCGTGCGAAGGTTTATCATATATGAGATCGAAAGATCAAAAAACGAAGATGCTCCACTAAAAGGAGAGGAAGGAAACCCCTCTGCCTGTGGATTGAGTGAGGGAATTAATGGTAAGGACCCCCCCCCCCCCCCCCCCCCCCGCCTGTGAATTGAAGGAATTAAGGATCGATGGGCCCCATAGTTGCTAATAGAGCTAGAATATATATTTTCTATTTACTACACTAAGCTCTTATCCTTGCTTTTCCCTAATATCTAATTCTACCTTCGCCCCCTCTCCCCAAGTCGTTCATGAGTTTTAACGAGCTTGTACTCATGTAGGCGGATTTACCCGCTTTTTCCGTTGAAACCTGCTCCTAAGAAAGAGTATACTTATATTATTTCATCCCTCCCAGACCCTTTAAATCAATCACAAACATGACAAACACAAATTATCTCAACAATGTTGTTCTTAACGCCAGAGAGGGATCAACAAGAGGATCAATATTCACAACGGGAAGCTTTTCAAGGAATTTTTTCTTCCAATCCTCTAACTCCGTATTCAGACCATAATGTGAGTCTTCAAACTTTTCACATTATGTGTAAGAAACCGCAGTTTTGAATCTTCATGATTAGGCCGACCGGCTGGCGTTATTATCTCAATTCTTGCTTTAGTAATGAGTAACAACAGTGAGAAGATCCTTTCCTCAGTGGCTTGATTCACATGATTAACAACACATGGCTACTCAGCATACTTGGAAAATGGAGAAGGCTACATGTTCAATTACACAGCTAGAGGTGTCAAAACAAAACTCGACCCAAATAATTTGTCTGGTCAACCCAATTGCAATCCGAACTTCTCTAAAAGTCAATTATCAGCAAGGATTGAGATAATAATGCTAGGTGGTCGGCCTACTAATAAAATTACAAAAATTAAAACATTAATTATAACTATCTCTATCCTTTATGAGTTAAAAGTTTAAAATTTAGTAACTAAGACATTGTCTATTGTATACCTTGTTATAGCCTTATATGCATGACTAGTTGGTTATAATATATTTGAGAACATATAATGATTCATCTAATCAAAATGATCTAATCTCTTCTGTTATAATACAAATAACCTAGCACCCATTATATGAACTAATTCAACAGCTTTTTAATAAACAACACACTTTATATAGCTACATGAACTAGTTTGACTATTTTTAGGGTATGAAGTTATATAATTTGAAGTTTAATATATATAGGATTTTTTAAGACTTTAATAACTAAATTAACCATTACTTTTGCAAATCATTTGTTTTAGAAAACTGCACTTAATTTGTCTATTTGTTTTCTATGTTTCTACATTTATTGCAACTTCTATGATCTTTATTTTACAACATTGAAGTAAAGATTTGGTTCATTTAAGTGGTGCTCGAGTTGCATTTTGGTTTCAAACTAAGGGTTAAGTTTGGTCTGTTAAGTCATATGATTGCGTAACTCAATTATCTAAAAGATTACAAAATTAATTTAGCATTTTGACAAGTTGTATAGCTTCTACAAGTACTTCTACCAAAAAAAAATTATAAATACTTATATGACGTAGAAATAAATTTTTTAAGTATTGTGAAAACTTGTTTGAAAATAAGTAATTTGTAACGAGTAAGGAAACACAATAAGCTAACCCGAATAACCCGCAACCCAATCTGTCTACAACTCGTCTGACAAGTAACCCGATCAACCAGCAACCCGATTGACCCGCAAACCTATGAACCAACAACCCATAGCCCGAATGACCACAACCCAATAAATACAAACCCAATTGACCCTTAACTCGATGAACCTAAAACCCGACTAATCCCATAACTCAATTGAACTCAAATCCAAACGCAATTGACACCTCTACAGCTAGCTAAGAACCTAAAATTATTTGAGGTGGACATACCTTGCATATAAGGTAGTAAAACTGCCAGTTTGAGGTGCGAGTGTTTTGGACACTACATGTGAGTGTTCTGCTGTGTCCAATGTCGTACCCTGATGGCAAATGAGTTGTCAACTAATGAGTTCTATGTTTAGTTGTAAACTGCCTAGGGAAGAATAACAAGACATAGAAACAGTGTACCATAAGTGGAATCTATTTGCACTAAACTAATATGGTTGGTACTCTATCTAATCAAGGTAAAAGCTTTCAATCCAGCTCTCAAAATGGTTTCTGCCAAGAGAAATAGTTGCACAACAAGAGACAATGGATATTCGAATAAAAAGAAACTTTTTAGCAAGACTTATTTGGCTGACAAAATTTCTTTAAAATTCTAAAAATAAAAAATTCGAGCATTATCCACGAACTCCATATCTATTTTGGTTTGTTTCAATATGAACAAAATCTAATTATTCAGACGGACAAATATTTAGGATTTTAATTAGTGAGTGTGCAAGATCGTAATTCTTTTTTCTTAAATGTTATTTTATAAATGGAGAAAGAAAATTTAAGAACCCATGTATTTGACGTGCAACTTTTTGTTCGATGCAAAAGTAAATTCGTAAGAAGTAAGTTTTATGCACTATTCCTCATTATGATATATGATATCACGCAACAGGAGATTCTTCACAATCCCATTATTTATACGATTTAAGAAATATGAACCCTACTACATCGAGTTTTGGAGACCCACGTTCTATCAAACTGAACTAAGATTCTTTTCTTATCATGGTATATGACTGTAAAGAATAAAGGATGACTTTTGTACCCCAATACATCTTGTCAACTTTATTTTTCTTTAAAACCTTCTTCACTTTCTCTTTTCGCCCTTCGTGCTCACATATCCCCCCCCCCCCCCTCTTACGTTTAAAAGTTAATGATTTGCATAAATAAGCCGTCTCAGCTGGTGATAGCTTAATAAAGAAATGCATAGTTTAAAAAAAAAAATTAAAGATATTCATCTCTTATTCTAGTGTATGCTTCTGGAGGAGCACGGATGCAAGATAGCAGTTTGAGCTTGTTGCAAATGGTAAAGATATCTTCTGTTTTACATGATTATCAATTAAATAAATAAAAATTGTATCAATCCTTATATTTCCTACGACTGAAGGGATCTTTTTTCCGAAGAACTCCTCACATGGTCAGTGATGGTATTCCCAATAAAGTGGATATACCTATAAAAAATGCACATCTCAAAGTCAAAATGAAAGGGGTTATTTATTTTTAATCTTCAAATCGAACCTCTTCATTCCGAATTAAAAATTAAAAATTCGGAATGAATTAAATCTCCCCAAGTTTTTATTTTTATTTTTATGGGAGACATGTTTCATTTCAAGATTCATCAACTATTATTTTTCTTCGACTAAAAAGTGGAGAGAATATGTGAACCCAAGGGTTATCATATGTGAGCTCGAAAGGCGTGCGAAGGTTTATCATACATGAGACCAAAAGGTCAAGAAACGAAGATGCTCCACTAAAAGGAGAGGAAGGGAACCCCTCTGCCTGTGGATTGAGTGAGGGAATTAATGGTAAGGACCCCCCCCCCCGGCCTGTGAATTGAAGGAATTAAGGATCGATGGGCCCCATAGTTGCTAATAGAGCTAGAATATATATTTTCTATTTACTACACTAAGCTCTTATCCTTGCTTTTCCCCAATATCTAATTCTACCTTCGCCCCCTCTCCCAATATGATATTAACAAGAAGGAAAGTAGTCGCAAATAGAAGTCGGGTCATTACGTACATGAGTTTTGTAGGAGAATTCTATTAAAGAGCTTAACGTTGGGAAATTGGAAATGTAATGGCAGCGTTATTATCCCCAAACATGAAATTGTGAAACGAAAAAAAAAAAAACTCCCCCAAGAAACATGACTGTACTGTTACTGTCTAATATGTCCAACATTTGTGTATACGAATAACGAACAATATTGTGTATTTCCCCTATCCCGCTTCTTTGACTTCAACTTATGCGCAGCCGCATCCCAATCTAGGAGTTCTTGAGGCACATTTCCATTCTTTCTATATTTTCCTCCATCTTAGCATTACCGAGCATATTCAAAAATTTATCTTTAAGGTCCACCTGTCTTCCCTCGAGTTTGATTTCTTTTTTCTCCTTGATCTTTTTTTCATCTAAATAAATATAGTTGCCCTTAATGTGGGTCGAACTGTATGTAGCCTTTAACAACTTGTTACATTTTGGATAGCATGAAGGTTGTTATGTTTCGCCATCCTAATGCATCATCACAGACACGTACAGCTAGGTCACCAGGAAGAGGTAATGGATCAGATGTCTCGTGCAAAGCGGAATCGGGACCGACGTGCTCCTTACCAGAATCCACTGTTGGGAGAGATGAGAAAGCTTCACATGATTCAATTATCTTTTCTTCCAACCTTCTAATTTATTCTTCGGGTTAGTGATCTGAGTCTCCCATGCTTTCACAATCTTAGCCCGATTATCGGTTAGTAACTTCCTCTCTCTGAAAATGAATGCCGACAATGAGAGAGTAGTTTTATCTCTGACATGCCCCTCGTACGTAAGAATCTCAAGCACCCGCCGCTTTAAATTAGCATATCACCTTATAAATAAAACATCTGTGTATTCTTAAGTCATCAGAGGGTAACTATCAAACTAATGTTTGAAGGAAGAAATAGGTGGACTTACCTTCGCATGTAGAGAACTAAATTTTCAACTAAGAGTAGGGTTGTTAATGATCCAAGGCGAGCCAAAGTTTTTCATAGTTCGGGCTCGGCTTGGATCATAGGTCAAGATTGAGCTAGAACTGAGCACAAAATAACATTCAAACCTGTATCAAAGTTTAGAAAAATAAACACAATATTTATCCCAATTTCAATACATAAAGCCCATGAATTCAAATCCTTTCAAATGCCAACCTGTTAAATGAGCTTGTTTGGGAGCTTTCGAGCTGAACATGGTACGACCCGAGTTTGGATCGTTTAGTTAACGAGCTTGTTCACAAGCAATCTTGATTAAGATGAATCGAACGTCGAATGAGTTTTATCGAGTCGGAAGCCAAGTCGTTCATGAGTGGATTGGTTAATTAACAGCCCTAAGAGTATTATTCTTGTACTCATGTAGGCGGATTTACCCGCTTTTTCCGTTGAAACCTACTCCTAAGAAAGAGTATACTTATATTATTTCATCCCTCCCAAACCCTTTAAATCAATCACAAACATGACAAACACAAATTATCTCAACAATGTTGTTCTTAACTGCCAGAGAGGGATCAACAAGAGGATCAATATTCACAACGGGAAGTTTTCAAGGAATTTTTTCTACCAATCCTCTAACTCCGTATTCAGACCATAATGTGAGTCTTCAAACTTTTCACATTATGTGTAAGAAACCGCAATTTTGAATGATTTTATCATTGATGATGCATATAATTGCATATTTATTGTTTATATTAGAGGTGAAAAATAATTTAAAAGTGAGAAGATACAAGTAGCCTCATAAAGAGATTTTTCCAGAAATAGCACTGTTTAAAAAAAATTCCAAAAATAGCACCCAACTCCGAAAAATTCCAAAAATAGCACCATTTTTGTAAAACCGCCACCCGGAGGTGCGTTTTTCGATGAAAACGCCACCCGAGGGTGCGTTTTTTTATGAAAACCGCACTAGTAGGGAGCGGTTTTGCAGACCGCACCCCCAGGGTGCGTTCTGCCTTTTTTTTAAAAAAAAAATCCTAACTTAGGTGGAAACTTCAAACGAACGTATCTTTATGTTCGGGTATCCGATCGTCACAATTTTTTTTTTGATTCCGCATTTTTGAGATCTTGCAAGCCGAAGACTGCCAAAGGTGGTTTGGTCTCGCCTTCGTACCAAAAAATGTCGTTTGCTACCCCGAACGAGCTTTTTTCCGATTTCGTCAAACTTTGGACTACCGTAACTTTGTGCTCCAAATCCAAACGACATGATTTTTTTTTATTTCGCATAACTTTTTAAGGACTACAATTTTTACTAGGAATGTATTTTCAAAACCGCTCCCTACCAGTGTGGTTTTCATCCAAAAATGCGCCCTCGGGTGGCGTTTTCATCGAAAAACGCACCTCCGGGTGGCGGTTTTACAAAAATGGTGCTATTTTTGGAATTTTTCGGAGTTGGGTGCTATTTTTGGAAAAAAAAAATTAAACAGTGCTATTTCTGGAAAAATCTCCCTCATAAATTCGGTTTTGTGTTAAAAACCGAACCAAATTCTAATTCAGTTTAAACCAACCAAACCGAATTATAATTCGGTTCGAATTCGGTTTGAGGTTTGAGAGAATTCGGGGACCCGGTATTCATAATTTCGGTTCGGTAGAAACCGAACCGACCGAATGCCCACCCCTAGTAGGCTAGTACAAAGCATACCTTTCTCGGCCTTTTGGTTAAGTTCAATTGTAGTATATATTCTTATCAGCTAAATATCTGATACGTAGACTAATAGCCTACACGATATTAAATTTATTTTTATAGGGGGAGAGGTCCACTACTTTACAGGGGTAAAAGCTTGACCCAGAAGACCCACTGACCCGTCCCGTCCCGTAGGGTCGAGACGGGTCAGTTTGTCTACAGGGACAGATTAGGGACGGGTCATTTGTTGACCCTGTAAAGGTCAGGACGGGTAGGGACAACTTAGGCACGGGTCAGGTTTTGACCCTATGACCCTTAAGCAACAACAAATATCTCACACCACATTGGACTTTTTGTAAAGTTTTAAAAGTTTAGGTACTAATTTGTAAAAATTAAAATTTTTGGGGTACCAAAACGTAATTTTACCATCAAAATTTATGGACTTATTTGTAAAAAAAAATAAATTTTAGGTACTAAATTGTAAGAAAAAATAATTTTGGGTACCAAAACGTAATTTATCAAAAAGTAGTATGTTGATTAGGGTAGACTCACTGACCCGGCCCGTCCCGTCCTTTGAGGGTCAGACAGGGTCAAGAAGGAGACAAGGACGGGACGGGTCAGTTATACAGCTTGACCCTTCAGGGACGGGACAGGAACGGGATAGGCAAATTTTAAACCCTACTACTTGAGCTTGCTTCAGGGACCTTCTCATGTGTTGCCCATGCGATGCACTACTGCACAGCCCTAACACACTCCACCAATTCTAGTCGAAGCCTTTAATTTGCTTAAATAACATATCGTTAATTGTTTGTACTATGATATTTTTCTTTAAGAGAGATGCTCTGTGCTAACAACAATATCATTATTTGGGTCCTGTTTTGTTGAAGTCAAATTTATGTGGTAACTGGAAACAAATCGATTGACGATGGGAAACTATATAAAGTTTTTGAGGAAAAAATGACACAATAATATTACAGTTTGTGTTGGCATTGTTTCTCCTCTCTTTCCTACTAAAGCTAAAATCACCATCTGGTAAGCTGGGCTTGACAAGGTTCCCAAATCTCATCTCTCGCAGACCCGGAAAGGGTTGTCTTGGAGAAGAGATGGATCCCTTCCCAAAAGGGTGTCTTCTCCCATCCCTATTTCTTACTTGCCGAAGAAGCTACGTGCTGCTAGAGAGGGACATTGACTGAACGAAGCTTGTACTCTTTACACTGAAAAGGAGGGAGGGTTTGTGTTAAGCATAAACACAAGACACATTTCAGGCATTGAAGTCCTGACGAAGATTATGCAGATTCTCCGGAGATAAGTTTCCCCTTCTCACTCCCATTCCCTACTCCTCCTCCTACTGTAACATCATCATCTCTGAAGAAATCGTCCTCTTCTTCCAATGCTCTCACCCTCGCTCGCAGATGAGATAGATCCTTCATTCTGCTCTCTTGCTCTGCCATTTCAGGGGAAATCAATCAAACACTTTAACACCCAATATCAACGGGGAATAGGATGAATCAGTGAGAAGAAAATCAGACATCCAAAAATATTACCTGTCTCATCGTCCGACGATTCAATCTCGAGTTGTTTCAGCCGGCGAAGTCCACCGAACTTGTTGGGCCTCACAGATCCTCCCTCCCCTGCATTCTCAATCTGATTCTTCCCTGAACTCTCCTCTCTGCTGGTGTTGCTCCCCATTCCGCCATAACTCGGGGTACCATACTCCGACGCCTCCACCTCCTGATACGCTCCATCATCATCATCATCTTCATCAACCTCATCAACTACAAACCCATCTTCCATTATATCCCCATACCTAATCTTGTAAGCCTCGATCTCGTTTTCCAAGTACTTCACCTGCCGGTCCTTCTTCTTCAGGTCGTCCCTCAGCAGCTGGATCGCCTCCTCGTCGTACTCCGCCTGCTCTTCCATCATCCGCTGGTACTGCAGCGCCTCCATCTGCACCGCCGCTTTCTCCGCCTGCAGTCGCGTGATCATCGCCATCGCGTTGTTCGCCGCCACGGCCGATGCGTTCCTCTCCTCGTCCAGCTCCATGTACAGCTCCATCAGCGACTTCCGGTCCAATCGAACCTGTCTTGGGTCCCCGCCCTCTGGCTCCGTCGGGGCGCTCTGGTCTCCGGTCCCGCCTCCGCCTTCCTCGGCGGAGAAATCGGACCCCCTGTCGAGCGCCGATTTCTTAGGAGGGCACCGAATTGCCCACCGAGGAGTCGTGGTTGCTGAATCGGTCAGCGGGATGCCGAAGAACTTGTTCCCTCGGATGAAGCTAGGCGTCCTCATCAACTCCTCGCCCATCTCGTCCATCATATTACTGTTGTTATTCTCCGCGTCGAACCTCGTCGAAGGCGGCAGCTCGAGATGGCGGAGAGGCGCCACCGTCGGTGGCGGCAGCGCTCGTGGGGACGGAGTTGGAGCCTGTGAGAATCCAGCGTTTTTCCCCTTCGGTTTTCCGCCTTTGAGTGGTCCCCCACAGCAGGAGCATCGGTGAAGGGAATGGTGGGCCTGGGCCGCGGCCATGACGACGTCGTTGGGCTGTTTTGGGAGCTGGACCTCGTCGTCCTCGAAGAAGAGCTCGACGTCCTTGTGGAGGATTCCGACGAGGGATTTGTAGGTGTCGGAGCCGGATTCTTTCTCGGTGGCGAAGGAGAGGAGGCAGCCCTCGCACATTTTCCTGATGTCGGAGAGCCTCTTGTGGATGTGGCAGTAAGCGAGGCTGGAGACCTTTTTCCGGTGGGAATCGCAGATGGAGTCGTTGTAGTAGAAGTCGTGAGATCTGTGGCGGAAGGCGTGGTCGATTCTGGTGCAGAATAGGCATGGCAGCCGGAGGTCGAACAACTTGGCGTATTCGTTGGCGAAGAAGGCCAGGAACCCGTCGACGAACAGGACTAGGATCAAGAACCATTCCAAAACGGCGTAGACTATGAAGTGCGGCCACTTGCCCAGTTCCTGTTCCACGTAGCCTCTCAATGTTCTCTTCGTCGTGGGAACCTTGGTTTCCATGGTGTTTCTTTCTTTTGCCCTTGTGGGTTTTCTCTCACAGAACGATGGTGGTGCGAGATATCATGATCACCACCTGAGCAAGATTTTTTTTTTTTTTCCTTTTCTTCCTTCCCCTCTGTGTATGGCTGTGAGAGAGGGGAAGAAGAGAGGAGGAGGGTGAAAAACTCAAAAGAGAGAAGGTGGGGAAGTTAATGGAAAAATTAGATCTTGGGGTTTCAAAATTTGGATGGTTTGTTTTGCACTTTGCTATTGTTAGACAACAAGCAAGCTGCTTTCTATTGGAAGAGGAGGAGAAAAGGACTTTGATGATGAAGGTGGGTTATTTCTTCCCTATTTTCCCACCTGAAATAGAGCTCTGAAAATAGAGTCTCGATGTTTCCATTTCTCAACGATAGATAGATAGATAGAGAGAATGAGAATTGCATGGAAAATCAAACACGAACCCTCATTCATCATCTTAAAACATTGGCCGCCATCAAACCAACATCAGTAACTTGGAATAACTACAATCACAAGTTCTTCCCAAAGATAAAAGACACTACTACATAAATGAACAGGAAGTGGGTCTAGAAAAATTACTGAGTTCCTCACCGTAAGCTTTCCATTTCAGTTAGTAAGGGTATGCGGCATGCACTGTCAGTCGAGACTTTGTACTTTCTACCACGAGTGTTAGCTTGCTGGCGACACATTAGCAGGCATGTAAGGTGACATACATCCTTGAACCTAAAGAGGATCAAGAATCTGCTTCGGATCAGAACTCATGTTATATCAAGACCGTACCGTTAAAGGACGAATTGAGAGCAAATAGAGAAGATCAATCACCTTCAACAAACAAGTAGGTATCTCGATGAATCCATGTAGGAGAAGATCAACCTTTTCCAGGGTGGTTTGGGGAACAGGGGTGATTATGTAAAGCAAACCTTTCGATGTATCGATTACTCTCACTATACCTGCTCAAGTGGAAGCAAAACATAACAAGACTTACAAATTAGAGTGAGTTGCATTGCAATATTATGAATGGTTTCTTTCTTCTGGAAGGTGGTAATTCAACATGTTGTTAGCAGTGAAATGAAGTTTCGACTTGATAACCAAAATGTGTTGAGACAGCAGCAGGGAAACAGGACGTACCAAGACCGAGACACCATGGTAGAGTTCCTGCCTTCTCAGAACTATTTGCCAAACTGACAATAGTGGCATTCAAACTGTATAAGACTTCTGCTTGAGGTACCTAGCAGATAGATAAAATATTTCAACCATTATGAAAAAGCAGTCCAGATAGCTCCCCTTAACATGGAAAATCTTGCATAAGTTTCAGATGTTCTAGACCAACCTGGCAATACAGATGCTTTATCTTGATAGTTGATATAGGAACTTGGTAAGGAGGGTGAGAAGCAAGGGCATTTGCAAGTTCCTTGATTGTGGTAACACTCAAGGTGCTAGGAAAGCACTGTCTGAAATAAGCCATCATTCTCAAGTCCCGCAAAAGATATGCATCCTTTTTCACTAGCGCCTTGTTCACAATTTTTTTTTTTTTATTGAAGTACTTATCAATATCACAATTTCAGAAAAAAAAAGAGGTTTGGAGAAATAGCTACCACAGGCAAATGAAACAAAGAAATCATGGCAGTTACTGCAACTACAATTAACCAACGGAAGAGTTATGATATTGATATTTCAACTTAAAATCCTAGGAGTGCTGTAAACTATAGATATCTAGAAGCATATCATACAAAAATTCCCATCTTTCCAGACTGACAGAATATCATAGTTTCTTGATGAACTAACGGTCTATTGAAAGAATTTTGATGAGCTGAACAGATCTCAATGAGATCAACCTCCTGGTCTGCAGCATCATCTAACCAAAATTTCCCAGCTGGTAGATTCTTTTTTTGTCGAAGATATATCTATCTTGACCACATGACTGGGAGCAATAATATATATTTCAACATATCCACCAGTATATCATAACCAGCACCTGGAAAACAAGAACTTGAGAGTTAGTCTACTAGAATATGAACCTATACATGAAGAAGAATCGTCGCAGTCGAAATGGAAATAGAAAATAAATAAATAAATAAAAAGAATGTACGGAAGCATACCCTTAACCCAACCCGGGGTGTTAACCCGGAGGGTTCAATAAAACTCAGCAATTGTATGTACTGCATTCTTAAATGCATCCCTGTGTGGCCACTAAGAAGGTCAAATAGCCAACCTCTCAGGTGTCTTTAAGCAGGGAATTGTCAAATCTGATATTCAAAAAAACAGATAAGCAGAGAGAAGTTAAGACAGAATTAAAATGAATCATAGTGAGAAAGAAACCAAATGAATACATTTCAAGGAAAAATCAAAGCACCTTCAGTTAATTTGTCAACCACTGTCAAGGATAAGAAACCAGGAGTAGTAAACTCAGGCTGCCCGACATCGGTATCCAAGTATCCCACTTTTTTATATCTGCAAAAACGTGACAGAGCTAAGCAAGGACCATGGGTCGCCGAATTCTGGGAGGTGGTTTTTGCGATTCCGATCGAGATGGAAACTGGTCTCTGTTTTTTCTTTTTGGAACTCGGCCTCTATTTTATCTTCTTCTCTGATACCGTACAGCGTTCTGTGAGATGATTTTACAGTGACCAATCTGCCATCTTCGAGTAAGCTTCCTGAGCCGCGCGGTACCCCTTCTTCTTCTTCTTCCTCTCCAATGAGTTCTTTCGCACTATTCTTCTTCGCCGGTTGCTCGTTTTCTTCGCTGGCGTTTTGATGTACTCCCGTCTCGGCAAGCTCAACCCTCATTCTCTTTCATGTATGTGACTCTAGGTAGAATGTCTCGCCGGCTAGGGGACACAGCGACGAGAAGAGATATCGATAGGCGGCGGTGGGAAACTGTGCAGGCAAGGACGGTAAGAGTTTGTTGGATTATAAGAGATTATTTTTATTTTTAAATAGTTGAAAATGAGGTGGAAATTTTAAAAATTAATTTTTATTTATTTTATTATTTTTGAATTGCCACGTCACACATTTAATGATCAACTATAGAAGTTGACTGCCACATACAAGTTCAAACTTTTGTTACTATAGGTTTGTAACCATTTGTACACAATGCAAAGGTTTGTGACCGTTTATGATAACTACCCAGGTTTTAAGTGTTAACTTTTAAGCATCTAAAACTTGCTCAAGGGCAGGGTGAGCATCATTGTAGATTCCATTTTCAACTCATGATGAACTCTGCGTTCTAAACTAACCCGAAATGTATATTGTGTGTAAAGCTATTAATGAGCTCGAGCACTTGATTATCAATGAGCTAACTCGAATCAAGTCGATTTATTTATTAAAATCTTGGTTTCTCATAAAGATTGGCTCGATCTCAATTCACTTATTTAGTTGAACCCTTAAACTAAATGATAAGGTAATTCATAAATTAAATACTCTTATATGTAGTGTATGATACACATGATTAACTTATTCCATGTTTCTATACTTTGTTTAGAATTGTTAGTCGATTAGATTATAGTGGTTCATGTCTGTAACATCCCTTCTATTTTTAAAAAAAGTTTACATTAAAAATGATGCAATGTTCTAGAATGCTTGTGTGAGTCTGTTCAATTCATGATGATGTGTTTTGACGCCATTTCCAAGTTAGAGCACGATTAAACACGTAGTCATGGAATTGAATGAGCTGGGAAAGACATCCCATTTCCCATGTCATTTTCGTCACTTGGATACCATGGGAAGAAGAGAGGGCACGTGGATCCAAAATTGGGTGAAATGTGCATGCAATGGAAGAGATGAACATGTGTCACCAATCTTCCTTGTTTTTCAATGCCTAAATGAATTATTTAAAGTACCCAGAATCACAAACATACACATACACGTGTAGGACAAGATAGAAAGGGAAGGGGAAATAATTGTTGAGATAAGCCTTCTACTTTTTTCGAGAGATGGAATGATAGCAAGGCAAGTTCTGGTTTATATATAGGTGGGTAATGAAATCGCATAGGAAAAAAAAGAAAGGAAGAGGGAGAAGGTTTCGGGAGTGGGGTGGCTATCTCTCGCCACCAAAAGCTTCTCCTTTCAATTATTCGTGTCATTGTGAACGAAGGGAGAGAACGTTAACCTTGCAAGGCTACCGGGGGAATTTCTAGTCTCACTAGGTGAAGAGTAAGATGGGGAAATCATCGAAAGGCAAGAGTATAACGAAGTAACGACTATATGGGTGAGTAAATCTTAACCTAATGCTTATATTAATACGATTATAGTATTCGGGTCATGAAGTGACTCGAGTATAAGGTAAGTTAGTATTGTTTGATTTGTGTGATATCATAGTGTTGTTTGTATGAAAGTTGTTTGTATGAAAATGGATGATGACTTATATGTGTGTATACTTACTTGAATGATCATGTTGGTATGTGACATGTATTGTATAATATATTGCATGATGGTTTTTGGTATGATATATGGGCTATGACGATGTGATATAAAATGAGATATCTGGTACATGAAACAAGGAGTAACATTTGAGGTGCTAAAGCGAAATGATAGGCAAGACACCTTGCCTAGAACGAAAGTGCATGATTAGAATATGGAAATGGCCTATAAGGCACATTAATGAGAAAGGTCAGAAGATGGTTAAAAGTATACTATCTGTATATGAAAGGGGAATTGATTGGCCTTAATGGCATACATGGAAATGTTATTGCATGGTCAACTAAACCAAACATAATGCTTGCCTTGTTATACACTCAACACAAGATATGGGAAAAGGGAGAACATGGTATGATGACACCGGACGGTGATTCGTTCCGCGGTGGTATGTGATATGATGAGACTGGGCTGGGTACGTCCCGCAGTGGTATAATGGCACCGGGCTGAGATACGTTCCGCGGTGATAGGTTTTATTAGAACCAGTGGTAATCCCTATTCCTATATCTTGGAAGAGTGTATGATTTGACAAGCTAATAAAGTAAAAGCCACTGAATCAACCTAACTGTGATGTGATTGAATCCTTGTATAAGGATTTCCTATGATGAGATTATGTAATGACTTCCTATGATCTTATATACAAAATGTGCATGTGGATGATATAGTTATGTGATGGTTTTCTATGCGTTTACTACATTGATATGATATTGGAGTGCATGATGAAATGAATAGATGTGTGTGTTATCGAATGAAATCTCTTGTGTCGTGATCTATCTGTGATGTGGTATATGGCATGTGTTGTGAGACCATGCTTGAAAATGACTATGTATTGTCGGTTGTTACAGTAGCGTAAGTGATATGAATGTGTCATGGATGATAGGAGAAGTACTTCGGGGGTACAACATCACTCGTTACTATTTTGGTATTGATGTTTGTATTAGGTTATTGTTTACTCATTGAGTGACGTCTCACCCCCGTCAATATTTTTTTCCCAGATTCAAAGGGATTGTGATAGAAGAAAACAAGTCGGTTGTCGTGAGGTGGATGGTGGAACTGAACTCTCCACATGTTTTTATTCGGTATAAGAAATTATTGCTAGTGACGTGTCAATGGTGTAAGGGTGTCACAATGTCAGTGCCTCTTCATCGACTTTGGGTGCTGGCTCTTTCTCTTCAGCCTCCTTTGAAACCCGAGTCACTACTCTAGAGGGTCACTACACAGGTATCATGTCCCGTCTCGACTGAGAAGGGTCTCAAATACACTAGTTTCGGCTGGATGCTCTCTCCTCCTCATCATTCGTGTGTTTGAATCTAAGCTAATTTCTTTTCTTTTCTTTTCTTTTCCTTTGAACTAAAATATTGTGTTTGTTTAATAACTTCACCTTCGATGAGTTTGTGTTTATGTGTGTTTGCTCCTTGTGATAGCTCCTTCTCTCCCGAAACTGGTCCACTCTCCCATCCGACTATCCACTCACCATGTTCGGTAACTTCGTTCCACGCTTATCTTTCCTCCATTAATGATAATGTCATGCTTAAGTGTAGGGAGTGTTGAATGTGTATGTGAATGTCGTGTGAATGTGAACGATAGTGGCTAATCTATTTGTTGGGGGTATCACAAGGCCCGTTAGGGATATGGGCTCCCAGACAATGGAATGGGGGGCAAGGCCCAAGAAGGGGCCCAGGAAAAGGCCTCAGGGCCCAAGTAAGTGGAAGGGCGCATAAAGACAAAGCGTTAAAGGCCAAAGGAATCCAGGCTGGCTGGTGATCCATTACCTGGGGGCGCCTGTCATGTGTCAGGAACCTGACAGGGTGGTTGGGGTGTCTGACAAGGGGAGTACGAAGCATTTAATGAGCGCAGTGACGTGGAGGATATCAACCTCGGGTTTGGTGAGTATAAATAGAGGCAGTCGGTAGCATTTATAGAGGTTGGACTCTCTCACCTAAACTTGAACATAAGAGCACTTCTCTCTCTAAGGGGACTAACTTGGGCGTCGGAGGATTAACGGGCCTGGGCGCCCTCCTCTCTGTGTGTGGTGTGTAGGCAGGCGTCGGGAGGCAGGAGGATCCCAGCAGCACGTGGCGGGTATCGTGGCACAAACAATTGGCGCGCCAGGAAGGGGAATATAACCAGAAATCATGAGCGAAGAGGCAGCGTTAAATGAGGAGATTGGCGGAGAGGAAGTTACGGAGGACCAGTCGAAGCGGTTAAGGGGGCTGGCGCCCGAGATGGAAGATGGAGGGGAGAGCGACGACATGTTTCGAGGATCAGAAGGCGCCTTGATTTCGAAGAGAGAACTATTCAGGATTATCGAAGACCAGGATGGAGCAATCGAGGCACTTCGGAGGGAGGTTGACGCCCTGAAGAGGGGTGGAGGGATGACGCCCAGCCCAACGAAGAAAAGGGAGAGGGTGGCGGAGACTGAAAGTGAGTCGGGATACCAGAGGCGCCCCAGCTCGTGGCGCCCACGAGAGTACGACGGGCCGGAAACAGGAGGATGGAATGGGGGAGTTTTGGGGCGTCTGTCTCGTCATGGACCTGTGAGACAACCTCTAGCGCGTAGCATACTAACGGAGCCAGCGGGAACCAACATTCCCCCACTCCCCACTTACGATGGGACC
This sequence comes from Linum tenue, assembly GCA_946122785.1. NCBI lineage: Eukaryota > Viridiplantae > Streptophyta > Magnoliopsida > Malpighiales > Linaceae > Linum > Linum tenue. The sequence goes on along the minus strand of CAMGYJ010000010.1, from coordinate 16,474,664 downwards.
GCTGATCCAGAGGACCACCTCAACGGTTACTTTACCAAGATGCAGCTTTACAACAGCACGGACGCCACTCTGTGTAAGGTGTTCCCGTCAACTTTCGCGGGCATGGTCCTCGATTGGTATTATCAGATTAAAGAAGGGCGCATTGAGTGCTTCGAGCAGTTTGCGGAGATGTTTCTCGCGAAGTTCGCTAGCGGGAAACGTCGCACCCTGACCATAGGCGCCCTGTTCAAGATCAAGCAAAGAGATGGAGAGGCGTTGAGGGAGTTCTATGAAAGGTGGCTGTCTGTGGCCTTGGCGGTGAAGGATGCGCAGCCGTCAGTGTTAGGGGTGTGTCTCAACGAATGCACCACCAGCGAGGAGTTGTGCAGATCGCTGGCGAAAAGAGATGTGGTGTGCACCGAAGATCTGGACCACAGAGTGCAGAAGGTAATCATGCTCGAGGAAACTTTGGCGGCCAGAAGGGCTGACAGGCGAAAGGCGAAGGGAGAAGAGGCGGAGACGACGAGGAGACCGCACTTTGCGAGCGGGTCAGGCTATGCGCCCACGAACACCCTTCCTCCCAGGAGAATGGACGCCGGACGCCCGGCGCCCAGGGGGCCCTTTGCCGAGTATAATGACACGCTGAAAAACGTGCTCCAACATGTCAAAGAAAAGGGGTATCATATCAGGTGGCCGGGCCCCATGAGAGGGCAGCCCAACGAGCGAAACCTAGATCGATATTGCGACTTCCATCGAGAAGTAGGGCACCATACAGCTGACTGTTATCAATTGAAAACCGAGTTGCAAGGCTTGGCCGACAGGGGGATGCTCAATGACTTCGTCAAGAAGCCTGATGAAAGAATACACAGGGCCTGCGTGGCCGGTGCGGAAAGAGAAAGAGAGGGGCTACCGCCCCCGCCATATGAGCTCGACCAGGAAAATGCGCCCGGACGGGTGCGCCTGACCATAGAGGCGATATCGGGGACGATGGACTTGAGGGAGAAAATAGAGGCAAATCGCCGTGTGAGGGCGGCCTCGGCGGAGGTTCAGGAGGCGATAGACATCAGCTTCAATAGGGTGCCAGAGGAAGCTTGCATGATCCCGTCCATGGACGCCCTGGAAATTCAAGGAGTGGTGGCTGGGTGCCGAGTCCGGAGGATGCTCGTAGACACGGGAAGTTCGATGGATGTGTTGTTCAAGGACACGGTGGCCCGCATGCAACTATCTCCGGAACTCATCAGGCCATCCGAGTCGGTGCTTGTGGGTTTTTCGGGTGCGCCCGCTAGGGTAATAGGGCGAGTGCGCCTGCCAGTTACTCTGGGAGATGGGGAGCAAAGGGTAACGCGAGCCATCGACTTCGGAATAGTGGACTGCCCGTCACCATACAATGCAATTCTGGGGAGACCACTCTTGGCCTTATTTAACGGTGTAGCCTCCACCTGCCATCAAACGCTGAAGTTCATCGCGCCCCAAGGGGTAGGGGTAGCACGGGGGCAGGGCGCCCCACGTTACGCGAAAGAAACGGGACGAAAGCGGAAATGTTCTGAAGTAGTGAATGTGATGGAAATCGCGATAGAAGAGGCGCCCCGAGCCGAAGCGGCCGATAAGGAACTAATGGTGGCACTAGATGAAGAACGCCCAGAAAGGCAAGTGAGGATATCGGCGGAGGCGCCCGACGAAGTAAGAGAACGCATTGTCGCCCTGCTGAAGGAGTTCGCGGAACTCTTCGCCTGGAGCGCTTTGGAAATGCCGGGAGTCACCCCCGAAACGGCCGTGCATCGATTGGCGGTCGAAGAAGGTAAGCGCCCCGTACAACAGAAACGGAGAAACTTGTCGGCGGAAAAAGAGGCGGCGCTTAGGAGCGAAGTGGATAAGCTCATGGGCGCCAATTTGGTTGAAGAAACATCCTATGTCACATGGCTATCGAATGTGGTTTTTGTACCAAAACCGTCGGGGGACTGGAGAATGTGCGTAGATTACACAAGCCTCAACAGAGCATGCCCAACGGACGCCTATCCCATGCCCCGAATAGACCAACTGGTGGATGCCACGGCGTATCATGAGATGCTGAGCTTCGTGGACATGTTCTCGGGATACCACCAGATCCCGATGGCAGAGGAGGATCGGCCCAAAACGGCCTTCATGACACCCTTCGGAAACTTTTGCTATCGGGTCATGGCATTTGGACTCAAAAACGCGGGCGCCACGTATCAGAGGATGGTCAACAAGGTCTTCCGCCAGCAAATCGGCCGAAATGTGGAAGCGTACGTAGACGACTTGATCGTCAAGAGTCGAAGGCGCGAAGATCACCTGGACGATTTGAGGGAAACGTTCCAGGCCATGTGGGCGCACAGACTTCGCCTCAACCCGCTCAAGTGTGTGTTCGGCGCCGAGGCAGGCAAGTTCCTGGGGTTCATGATAACTAAGCGAGGCATTGAGGCCAACCCGAAGCAGGTGGACGCTGTTCTACAACTAGCCCCACCCAAGGCGCCCAAAGAGGTGCAAGGTCTGGAGGGAAGGTTAGCAGCCCTGGGACGCTTCATCCCCCGTTCGGCGGGCAAAGCCGCCCCTTTCTTTCGGACGCTCAAAAAGGCAGTACGCTTCCAGTGGACTGCCGAGTGCGACGCAGCATTTGAGGAGCTGAAGCGACTCCTTTCTGCCCCAACGGTGATGACGGCGCCCAAGACGGGTGAAACATTGTATCTCTATATTGCTGTGTCGGAAGTTTCGGTAAGCGCAGTGCTTGTCTCAAAGGAAGCCCACTCAGGAGAAGAGAGGCCAGTGTATTATGTCAGCCGCACCATGGTGGCCCACGAAAGGCGGTATGCGCCCATAGAGAAAGCTGCTTTGGCGGTTGTGATGGCGGCGACCAAGTTGAGACCATACTTCCAGGCGCACATTATTGTGGTGCTGACCAATTTGCCGCTGAAATCTACTTTGGGATCGATGGATGTGGCTGGACGCCTGGTCAAATGGGCGGTGCAGCTGAGTGAGTTTGACATTAGGTATGCACCCCGACCAGCGATAAAAGCGCAGGTCTTGGCTGACTTCATTGCTGAAGGGGTCACAGAATCAGAGGGGGGTACGAATGATTGTTGGCAAGTGCAGGTGGATGGAGCCGCCAGTCGTACGGGCGCAGGTGCAGGCATAGTGATGATAAGTCCAGGCGGTGCGATGCACGAAGTTGCGTTGCGGTTCACAGAGCTGAAAACAAACAATGCCGCCGACTACGAAGCAGTTATCGCCGGTATGAGTATGGTCAGAGAATTGGGCGCCCAAAAGGTACAAGTCAGATCCGACTCGGCCCTTGTGGTCAATCAGCTCAATGGCGTCTTTGAAGTTAAGGAGGAAGCACTGGAGGGGTATGTGAGAAGGGTGCGAGAGCTGGGAGCATGGTTCGGGGAAATCTCTTTTGTGCACGTCCCTCGGGAAGAAAATTCCCATGCTGACGCCTTATCCAAGCTAGCAACGGCGGTAGATTTCGAGAAGGAGCGAAAGGTCATCGTCACCTCCGAGGCACCTTGTGAACACTTGGTCGCTAACCTAACCGGTGAAGCCGTCGGGGCCGGATGGATGGCACCTATCGTCTTGTTCCTAACCCAGGGCGTGGTGCCGGACGATCAGAAGGAGGCTTGGCGCCTCCGCCGCAAGGCGGCCAGATGCTCCATAATCGAGGGACAGCTGTACAAACGATCTCATACAGGAGCTTATTTAAGGTGCCTGAACGAGGAGGAAAGCAGGGGGGCAATTGAAGAGGTACATGGGGGCACCTGTGGTATGCACGCGGGCGCCCGAAGTCTGGAAAAAACATTGCTGCGGCAGGGGTTTTACTGGCCGACGATGAGGCGAGATGCGAGGGCACATGTGGGCGCCTGTCACCAGTGCCAAATCCATGCAAATGACATTCACATCCCGGCGGAGCCCATGCAAGGCAATATAGGAGCCTGGCCATTCGCCCAGTGGGGCATGGACCTTTTGGGCCCTTTTCCCAAGGCGCCCGGTCAGATGAAGTACTTGATAGTAGCGGTCGACTACTTCTCCAAGTGGATAGAGGCGGAACCTTTGGCCACAGTCACCGAGGCCCAGGTGCACAAGTTCACAAGGAAGAACATATTCACCCCGTTTGGCCTGCCTGAATCCATCGTCACGGATCATGGAAACAGTTTGATTGAAAAAAATTCATAGAATTTTGTGACGACAATGGGGTTGTGTTGCGGTTCTCGTCGGTAGCCTACCCACAAGCAAATGGTCAGGCAGAGGCAGCCAACAAAAGCATTCTTCATGGCTTACACACACGACTGACAGGTGCCAAGGGGAGATGGGTGGAAGAGCTGCCAAGCGTGCTGTGGGCGCACCGCACTACCTACAAAACTGCCACAGGAGAAACGCCCTTTGCTCTCACCTACGGGAGCGAGGCGGTCATTCCGGTGGAACTCAACACCCCAAGTTATCGTGTTGCCGAGTATGACCCAAATGACAATGAGGAGGCGCGATCGACTGACTTAGACATGGTAGACGAGATGAGGGAGGTACCGGCGATCCGCCTGGAAAAAACGAAGAGGCAGGTGGCCCGGTACTACAACAAAAAGATGTGTGCCCATGGGATCACAGAAGGCGCCCTGGTTCTTAAACGTGACTTCCGCCCCGACGCCCGCGAAGGAAAGTTAGCACCAAAATGGAAAGGCCCATATCGAGTCCGGGAGATGGTAGGACCCAGTACGTTTAAATTGGAACATACTGATGGCCGAGCAGTGAAAAGGACGTGGAATGCGCAAAACCTGCGATCTTACACGGCGGGCGCCGCATCTGGAGAAGACGCCTCGATGTGAGAAGTGAGGAAGACGGAATTCTGAAAGTGTTTTATTTTGTTTAAAGTCAAGTAGGTGGGTGTGTTTGTGTTGTGACTAAAGCGCCCGAAAATAGCGCCGTATTGTGACTAAAGCGCCCATTCTATAGCGCCGCAATAGTGATTTGGTGATGGGTTTAATTGTTTCGCATGACACTAAAGCGCCCCGACATCGCGCCCGGCAATACCAAGTTAATTAAAGCGCCACGTTTCGCGCCCATCTTTTGCAAAAAGCGCCCGAATCTTGCGCCCTCACACGAAACAAATAATGCGCCCAAATTCGCGCCCGATAAAAATAAACTAAGTCGTGCAAAAGGTAAAAATGATGCTTTTATAAAACAGGCAAGGTTCGAAAGAAGGATACAAATTGTACAACAAAATAAAAACAAAAAACAAGGCGCCTTAACTCTACTCCGCCCCTGAGTTGGCATCTTCGGCACCGGGCGCCTTCTGAGTTGGCGAGACTGGCACGGACGTCTCGGGCGCCCCTCCCGTACCTCGGGGAGTCTCCAGGCCCCCAATCACATACTCGGCCATCTCAGTGAGATCCCAAGTATGGTCGGGATTATCCTCCTGTAGCTTCACTTTCAGGATCTCGAGGCCGGTTAAAATGGCATTGGCGCACATCCCCTTGCCAGCTTCAGACTCCTCGAAGTTGTCCAAGGAACGCCGCAGATTGGAAATTTCTTCCCGGGCCGCTTTCAAGGACTTCTTGGTCTCCTTGTGGGCGTCCTTCAACCTCTTCTTCTCATCTTTGAGGATGTCAATCTCGCTGGCGTGGGCGCCCGACTCCTGTGCCAGCGCTTCCTTCTCCGCTTGCAGGTCCGCCACCTTCTTGCGCTCCTCATCCAGGGCGCCCTGCAGCCGCGACACCTCCATGGCCGCGTTCATCTGGGCCTCCTCACACTCCTTCGCAAACTGCTCGCGGCGTGCAGATGCGTTCTCCATGTCTAACTTCATTTGGGAAGCAGATGAGGAGGCCTCCAGCGCCTCTCGCTTTGTCTCATTGAGGCGCCGGGCGCCCCTCTCGGCGAACAGGAGGATCTACATGGTTTAAGCAAGAAAAGTCAAAAAACGGTACAAGTGACAAAAGGCATCCCCACAATCACAAAATAGCATAAGGTAGGAGATCATTTACCTTGGCGCCTACTTGGGCCAATTCAGCGAAGAGGTGATCCCCGTTCACCTCGGACGGCACCTGCCATGACTTGGCGGCCGCAATCGCCAAGCCTATGGCACAACCTCGGTCGACGACGACCAAGGGAGAGCAGTTCAGATTCACACGCCCAACCTCGGTGCGCCGTGGCCGGAAGATGGGAGGACGCCCATCGGGGCCAACATAGCGCCCCTCTTCATTGAGGTGTACGCGGGCGTCCTCTCCCGCTTCCTCTTCCACTTCCACCTCGTCGTAGGCGTCAGCGTCGGCGCCCACTTTCCCCTTGCCTCTGTCAGCCCGTTTGCTGGCAGAGGCTAAGGGGGAGCCAGCTCTTTTCCCCCGGTGGATCAGTGGCTCCTCTTCCTCCTCCTCAGTAGAGTTAACTTCTTGCTCTGCTGGGTGATCGGCCGGACCAAAGTCGGGCGCCTCCTCATCCGCCTCCGGGGCGGAAGACGCCACACTAGCAGTCTTCGCTCGTTGAGTGCCCCCCTTCACAACCCTCTTCTTCCTTTTCTTAGGAGGAGCTGATGGCGCCTGTGATTGGTCGGCCGCCGGTTCAGACGCCTCTCGGCGAGCAGGCGGGGGCGCACCGCCCGCCATCGCAGCAAGCCGACTCTTCATCAGCTTTGCGATACTTGAGTAGTCCGCCCCTACACAATGAAAAGAACATGGTTAGGCAGAACACAAAGGAAACACTACATTTAAAAAATGGGTTAATACCTTATTTTGGCCCGAACTATGACCATATAATCAACTTTGGCACGTGGTTTCAGAAATTAACATCTTGGCCTCAACTATGCACCATATAGACTTAATTGGCCCGACTCGTGAATCTCCGTCAAATTAGACGGTCAACATCATTGACCGTTAGTAAATCAGCATGCTACACTGACGTGGATGCCACGTGGAAAGTAAAAATTTAATAATTTAATTAAATAATAAGATAAAATAAAATCCTCATTCTCTCTCTCCTCACTCGGCCCACACAGCCTTGTCGTTAGCCAACCCTTCTTCCCCGACGATCCCTTTCCCAACCCTCTCTCTAACAAAATTTTGTCCACGAAACGGCTCCGCCTTTCCCTGTCCCCGATCAGCCCGCTCATCTACACCGCCTTGTCTCTGTAAATCTTCCCTTTCGTCCGCTCCTCGAACCCGACAGGCAGTTCGATCACGTCTGGGTCGGATTCGCCCCGGCGGGTCCTCAACACCCAGAAGATTAGAAGAACGACAACCGGATTTCTCGATCCCGAGTGTCATCTCGGTGAGTTGGTCATGACTCGATTTTGCTTCGCTCCCGAAAGCCACGTAGACCACGAATCTCTTGCTTGTCGAGCCACTCCTTGATCGAACCCCACGCCCGTCGTTGACTCATCTGCCTCCGCCGCCGGAGGCGGGAGCTGGCCAACGGGGAGAACCGGCTTGTCATAGATGGTCTCGAGAACTTGGAGCCAATGGCGATCGAACTCGAACAGGAACGAACCGTCACGACGTCGCAGTGGCGAGCAGAGAGCCCGATCCGGATCAGATCTTTCAACTGCCACCTCGGAGTTTCTACCAACGCTACTTCTCTATCCTGCTAGAGAAAAGACCTTTCATTTGATATTTTGAAATCGAGGGGATAAAGCTGGGATCGAGATGCTCTCATCAACAAACGGTCGCGATCCTCTCATCAACAAGCTTCAACCTCAAATGTAGTGGAGGAAGAAGATGCTGAAAGACAGTTCGAAATCGAGGGGATAGAGCTGGGATCGAGATGCCCAGGCAGTGGCGTGTGAGTTGCAGAGATTGGGAAACGATTTTGACCCAGTGAAAAGGGGGGTTTGGGAAAAGATTGGGGAAGATTACGTACTAGTGGGAAGGGGATTGGGGATTGGGTTAGAATGGAATCAGATTGGGGAAGATGCAAGACGGTGGAGGAAGTGAGGAGAGAGAAAGATGTTTTATTTTTATTTTTCATTTAAAATGTAAAAGAGCATATAATGAATATTTGAATTTAGATTAAATTATTAAAATTTTATTTTCCACATGGCATCCACGTCAGCGTACCATGCTGATTCACTAACGGTCAATGATGTTGACCGTCTAATTTGACGGAAACTCACGAGTCGGGCCAATTAAGTCTATATGGTGCATAGTTGAGGCCAGGATGTTAATTTCTAAAACCACGTGCCAAAGTTGATTATATGGTCATAGTTCGGGCCAAAATAAGGTATTAACCCTTAAAAAATCCTAGGCGCCTACAAACCATCATTATAGTACGCCTGGATTATGGGAGGACGATTCTCCGCAGTACGTAAGTTCACGCTTTCCCCCGCACAAATGAGGCGGGCGCCCTCTTTTTCTGCCCGAGTCAGAGACACGGGCGAGTTGAATTGCTCAACGTTGCCCAACTCCCACCGCCTAAGAAAGGCGCCCCCACTCTCGTAAAACGAATCTTGGTACGCCTTCATAAAAAAGAAACCGTTGAACCATTTGCGGTTAAGCTTGGGACATCGCTTCACAAAGTGGTTCGGGCGCCCCTTCCGCTTCTGAAGCGATAAGCAGTTGTCGAGGGGCGCCATCTTGAAAAAGTACCGAAACAGGTTGAAGGTGGGCTCCACGTTATTTTCCCGACACCTCAACTTGAAGAATATCACGATTGTAATGACGGAGGGGGATAGACGCCCCAACGAACAGCCGCAGGTTGTCAGGATCCCCTCCATGATGTGGTCGAGGGGGAAGTGCAGCCCAAAGCGAAAGTACTCCTGGTAAACCCCGATCCACTTGGGCCCGCAGACGCCCACTCGCGAGATAGGAGAAGGAGGCGCATACCACCAGTCCCGCGGCAGTTGCAGACTCGTGACGAGTTCATGGACGCGCGCCAACGTGACTGACGACTGATGGTTCGGCCCGGCCACATCGAAAGGCAGATGGGACGTCTCCGTCGGCAGATGGTCCGGGGGGAAGCCCTTCTCCCACGTTGAGATTTTGTAAGACCCATCCGCTGGCATAAATCCGGGCGCCGATGATGTGGACGGTCCAGCCGAGGTTGATGGAGGCGTCCCGTCTAAACCAACAAATGATCTAGGCGCAACGGCGACGCAGGGTAAGTGACGCCCTATCCTAAGTAACCAGAAGTAACTAAACAAAATTGAAGAAAGGAAAAAGACTCCTTACCGCCTTGAGTCGGGCGCCCTGCCCCGCCACCGGCGCCTGAGGCGCCTGCACCGGAAGCACCAGCACCAGACGCGCCTGCACCTTGGGCGCCCTGGCCAGAAGTCTTGTCTTTTGGTGAAAGCGACATCTCGGACGAATACGTGAGGAGAGGCTGACGCAAGCAAGGTCTGACAAGAGAGAGGGCAGAGCGAAGTTTAGAGAGATGTCAGAGCAAAATCTAGAGAGAAGTCAAATGGAAGAAAGTGACAAGAACGGGGGGAGGAGGGAGTATTTATAGAAGGCGAAAAGGTCAGGCCAGGGGTCGCGCCGACACGCCACGTTCCGTCTCACGGGACGACTTTTGAGCTTCCCCCACTTTTCCCTCTCTATAACGTTCGCGATTTTCCATTTCGAATTTTCCCGCCACAAGAAATGTGGGGGCGCTTCAAAACTCTCCCCGTGAGGGGGGCATAAGGACTAGGGACGCCCAAGCAAAGCACGCTATGAAGAGACGTCCACGTAACACAAAGAACGGAAAATCACATATAACGAGGGGCATAAGGACTAGGGATGCCCAAGCGAAGGACGCTATGAAGAGACGTCCACGTAACACAAAGAACGGAAAATCACATATAACGAGGAACACCATCGAGAACGGGACGCCCGCCAAGTAAGGAAGTGGAGCAGCGCCTCCGAGCCATGCAAAAAGTAGAAGTGTAATGTAGGGCGCCCAACGGTGGGCGTCTCGCAACCAAAGAAGCACCAAAACACACCAATGGGGTCAGTCAGGCGCTCAAAGGCGAAGCCATGAGCACCTAACTGGGGGGGCAATTGTTGGGGGTATCACAAGGCCCGTTAGGGATATGGGCTCCCAGACAATGGAATGGGGGGCAAGGCCCAAGAAGGGGCCCAGGAAAAGGCCTCAGGGCCCAAGTAAGTGGAAGGGCGCATAAAGACAAAGCGCTAAAGGCCAAAGGAATCCAGGCTGGCTGGTGGTTCATTACCTGGGGGCGCCTGTCATGTGTCAGGAACCTGACAGGGTGGTTGGGGTGTCTGACAAGGGGAGTACGAAGCATTTAATGAGCGCAGTGACGTGGAGGATATCAACCTCGGGTTTGGTGAGTATAAATAGAGGCAGTCGATAGCATTTATAGAGGTTGGACTCTCTCACCTAAACTTGAACATAAGAGCACTTCTCTCTCTAAGGGGACTAACTTGGGCGTCGGAGGATTAACGGGCCTGGGCGCCCTCCTCTCTGTGTGTGGTGTGTAGGCAGGCGTCGGGAGGCAGGAGGATCCCAGCAGCACGTGGCGGGTATCGTGGCACAAACACTATTGAATGTTTTTGGAGCCTAGTTATGTTCAAAGTAGAAATGTGTAAGAATTCCATCAATGAGTGTGATATGGTCTTGTTGAAATTATTTCCTAATTAACTTAAACCCTTATTTCATTTTGAAGTGGATTTATGCGAGGGTTTAACATCATTGTGAGTTAGATGTCAAACTATCATTATTTTGTATATACATTTTCCAACACATATGCGTATGCTTTAGATTTGATTTGATTTTTTCATTCACATCACAACAAGTCATTGTGCTCTGTGTTTAATTTTTTATAATGCTCATTACAACCGTCTATTAGGATCTATGAAGGACCCCCAAGTGATTGTTTCACACACTTTTTAATAATGGAAAACATTCTAGCCTTCATTCATAACTGATCGGGGTTTAGAAATTCCATGAACATCATACAAAAGAGAGTAAACAAGTACATGATCAACCTTAAAAAATCCATGTGATCCCAAAGGTATGACCTCAACCAGCTAAAAAATCAGCACACATATTACCTTCTTGGTAAATATATTGACCGAGACTATCAAATATCAATCACAAGATATGAGCTCATGAAAGCATTGGATTATAGTTACACAGCGATGGTAGCCCACACAAAAACTTAATATACGAGTTCATATCAAATTTCCCTATTTACGTCCACTATTACTTTGCAAATTTGTTGTCCACCCAATCCAATCAATTGATAACTCTTTCTATTCAACCAGTCAACGAATAGTGCGAATAGTGGTCAATGCTAATTTATCTTTTAAATTATAAATGAAAAATATTTGGTCACATACTCAAATTCTTAAACATCATATGGGGTGATATATACAATTTAACAAACCTATAAATTATCAACAAGCCAACTCATAAGATATATACAAATCGATTTTCTCGGTGCGTGCTAGTCACAATGTTCATGCATCACATAAGCTCAAAACGAAACAGTTCACGAATTAATCTCAACAAGCAACAAAATCAGACTAGCTTGTAATCCTCCCGAGCTTAATGAGCTCGGCTCATTAATAAACAAGTCAAACTTTCCCTAAATCGAACAATCTTTTTCAAAGAAATATTTCAACTCATTAGTAACCCTAATTGTGTGGGGCTACTTAAGGAATCTCAAAGAACACAAGCTCAGGACAAGATTTTATGTTTTCTCTTATCCATACCTTATGAGATTTGGACACGCATGTTTGCTCAAATTATTTAGAATTTTTCTCTTTGAGATATAATATTAGATAAAATTTTATTTTGGATCGGAGATTTGAGATTGGATTCTCTTATCCAACCATTGCATGTATATGGCGAGACATTTGGACGATTTGATCATGATTAATTTATATTTAGATACTCAATCGATCATTAGAATTTTTTGTATTTGGTTTATGTTGATGATCTTAGTCAATAGTTTTGTACTTGGTTCCTCTTGACCGGATTGCGTAAAATTCAAGAATGTGTAAATATATTATGTAGAATCATATTTTTTCCAACTAACATGACTATATGGATTAGAATAAATGAATCTCAACTTGTATCGTAGTAATATATACTTAAGAAATGCACACATGACTAGAAATTTTGATTGTTTGTGAGTACTTAAACTTTACTCTGATTAAGCCATGGTTTTTAATAAAAAGAAATTTATTAGCATGTAATCGGACTATATTCAATCATCCACTATAAGTGGTAAAAAAAGTACATGCCTAGAACTGTATATATCAATTTATAAACCATATACATGAAACTATAACTCTTAAAATTCAAGACACAATCTCATGCAATAGAATCTCTATTCATATTCATTAATTATTAATTTAATTTATATAAAGACAAATACCTTATCCTCGACTTGTTAGCCAATGTTAAAAACATGAAAACCCAAAAAAATTGTAGTGGTTACTAGTTATAAGTAAGTCATAACACTTGAAACATATAAATAGTATAGTGGTTATAAGTAAGTGACGTCTCGATTGACCTATTCTATGATCCTAAACTCTAAGTAGTTTAGCCTCCCACGAGATAAGAGGATGATAGACCGTTAATTATACATGTTTTCACCCCTATTCTGAAGCTGTTTGTGATGAGGAATCTCGTGTTTTAAGCCGATTTCACGCTAGGTTGTGTGTTTATGTCATATTTCAGGTCCCGGCGTTGGAATCGAGGCGGAGAAACGAGTTCTGGGTCGAAAGGAGCAAAGTTGGGACAAAGCGGGCTGCAGGAGGAAAATACCCGGTCAGGTGGCCAAATACCCGACCGGGTATTCATCACTTTTGGGCGCCCGAGAAGCAGAGAGGGGCCCGGGCAGAACAGCAAAATCCCCGGTCGGGGATTATGGCGAGTGACCGGGGATTCTTCCCTTAAGCGAAACGGTGCGCTGCGAAAATACCCGGTCGAAACCCAAGATACCCGACCGGGTATTTCGACCGGGTATCGCGACCAGGCAGTCAATTTAAGGAGAAAGAAGGCCAACATTGAAGGGTTCCGAGTTTTTGAGAGAGAAAGCGATACCTAGAGAGAGAAAGCGACGAACCAGAGTTCCCAAGCGCCATAGATCGATCTTCAACACCATTGGAGCCCGGCTTGAGCTTGGAGAAGTGCGATTAAACGCCCAGGAGCAGGAATCCATCTTCACAGTATGATTTTCGCGTCTGAATCTGCTTTTACTTCTTTCTCTATGGAGTAGTTTCCCCATTCATCTGGGTATGGGGAACCCTAGATTTGTATGCTAGGTCTGATTGTATGAACCCAAGTACAGAGTTTGTGAATTGATTATATTCGATTGAGGTTTGAATGATTGAATGACTTGAATCCTGATCAAATTCCTGTTATTTCTGCTTTGACATAGAATGAGAATATCTGCCTAGGTTGATAGAGTACCCTTAATCGAAGGTGGCGAATTGGTGACTTTAGTCGAGGAGCCAATTCGCTATTCTGTACCGAAGTCAATTCGGTAGTGGAGGTTTGGTTCGTTAGGGCCTCAATCTGTTTACTCCGGTGGAGGTTAGTCGCCTGCTAGAGACTTAGATTGAGAGGGTCTGGAGACCTTTAGTCGAGACTTCAGGCTAATTGAGAACCTTCCGCAGTATAACTTTCATGAAAACTGAACTTGGTAAATTGCAATCCGACTTAACTACAGTCTAGGGGGAACCATATCCGGGTGACCTCTCTTGACTTGACAACAACCGTTTACTTGCTTTGTGTTTTGTTTGCTTGAGTTGCACTAAAATTTCACCGCTAAATAACAAGAATTCACCGAGTAGTCATCACATCTAGGACCCGGGTTGACATTAAAACCCAAACCCGCTATACTACGCTTTGGGAAGTGGTTGCACTTGGCCATTTTCTAGAGTGACAGTAGGAGTGAGTCAAGTTTTTGGCGCCGTTGCCGGGGACGGCTAGGTTGTTGAAGAAAAGTGATTTCTGTTACTCTAGCATTTTCATTTTCGCATTGAGTTTTTGTTCTTTCCCACTTGTGCCTTCACGGGTTTGCATTGCTTGATTGTGTGCAGATAGTGCATGACCCGTAGCCAGTCGGGAGGTTTACTGCCGTTGGATCCAGAGATTGAACGCACCTGCAACCAACTTCGGAGACAACAGCGAGCTAGACTGGCTACGGTGGAGTACAGAGACGGCCAATTGAGTAGCGAATCCGAGGACGAACACGAGATGGAGGGCGAAGACATCCCACAACCGGGGAATGCTCGACAGGCTCCCCCGGTGAATCAGCATCCACCACCACCGCCGGGTCCCACCTTGGAGTACTACTACACTCCACGGATTGCTGACATCCGCCCGGTCATCCTCTATCCACCCATCCCAGCAAACAACCTCGAGATCAAGCCATGCTGGATTCAACTCATTACATCATCTATCCAGTTCCATGGTTTGAAGGATGAGGAAGCCGGGGCACATCTTTCCCGTTTTCTGCAGCTGACGAACGGGTTCAAGCTGAATGGTGTTCCGGATGACGCAATCCGCCTTCACCTCTTCCCCCATTCTCTGGCGGGGAATGCTAAGAGGTGGTTGGAGACCCAGCCCGCACTGTCCATCACTTCTTGGGACGATCTGGCGGATAAGTTCGTGCACAGGTATTATCCGGCATTGAAGACTACTGAGATTCAGCGGGAGATCACGCACTTCCGCCAAGAGCCAGATGAGTCCCTTCGTGATGCATGGGAGCGGTACATGGGATATTTCTGGCAGTGTCCCCATCATGGCTTCAGCGATGCTTTCACAGTAGGGAACTTCTACAGTGCCCTCACCCCAGACAGCCAGAGGGTGATCGAGTCTCTATGCCGAGGAGGGGATATTCTCACTAAGACTCCACCCGAGCTGAACCAGATGATCAGTACCTTGGCTGCCCGCGATCATTCCTGGGGGCAGAGCAGCAGAGGCAGGCATTCCCGGGACCGTGGTGTGCATGCCATGGAGGCTAGATCCGGGTTAGAGCAGCAGGTGGCTGAGTTGGTGCAGACATTGAAGCAGCCCCACAGTCTTCTTCCGGGCCGAGGGACAGCTACGCCTCCAGCTGCTCAGTGTCAGTGGTGTGAGAGTCCGAACCATCTAGTGGAGGACTGCCAGGCTATGCGGGAGTCCTCTACTCCCCAAGAACAGTTGGCTTTCATCGCCAATGCTCGGCGCCTCGATCCATACAGTAACACATACAATGAGGGGTGACGCCAGCACCCCAACTTCGCCTGGAGCAACAACACCAATAAACCACCTGGTTTCCCAGCACCAGCAGGTGGTTTTCAGCAGAGGCAGCCCTTCCAGGCTAGACAGGCGCAGCCATTCCAGCAGCCCCAGCGTCAGTATGCCGAGCCAGCAGCAGCGCCAGCTCCCGATAATCAGATAACCGAGCTGAAGAACATTTTGGCGGCATTCATGACCACCAGCCAGGCGAATTTCACGAGGGTGGACCAGAGCATAGCCTCTCTGGAGGCAGGACAGAGGAACCAGGGTGCTATTTTGCAACATTTACAGAACCAGGTTGGTGCCATAGCTCGCCAGATTACTACTCGGGCCCCAGGGACTCTACCTGCCACCACGGTCCCCAATCCACGGGACCCGCACGAGCAGCTGGGTGCCATTTTCACCAGGAGCGGCAGGCCTACATCAGCTGATCCTGCCTCGACCAGGCAGGAGGAACCACCACCTGTTTCAGCACTTCCAGCCGGTGATGCAGAAGTGCGGGTGGAGAAGGAAGCCCCTGCTCCCCAGCCACAACCAGTGGTGAAGGAGCATGTACCCCAGCTTCCCTTCCCCACTCGCCTACATAAAGATAAGCTGGAGACTGAGTTTGCCAAGTTTATGGCAATATTGAAGCAGCTCAACATCAGCGTACCATTTGTGGAGGCACTGTCAAAGATGCCCAAGTACGCAAAGTTCATGAAAGATCTCTGCACCAACAAGAAGAAACTTGGGGATCTCTCGACAGTGCTGCTGAGCGAGGAGTGTTCTGCCATCCTGCAGAACAAGCTGCCTGAAAAGCGCAAGGATCCAGGGAGTTTTACTATCCCTCTTACTATTGGCAGCATGCATGTAGGAAAGTCCTTGGCGGACCTAGGCGCTAGCATTAATGTCATGCCATATCAATTGTTCAAAAAGCTAGACCTAGGTGAACTTAGCCCCACTAGGATGAGCATTCAGCTAGCTGATCGTTCCGTTGTGCATCCTAGGGGTATCATAGAGGATTTGCTTGTTAATGTGGGTGCATTCACATATCCTGTTGATTTTGTTATTCTGGATATAAATGATGATGTGGATGTGCCTTTGATTCTGGGTAGACCATTTCTTGCCACCGCCAAGGCACTGATTGATGTGCATGATGGTAAACTGATTATGCGTGCTGGAAATGAACAAGCTACTTTTTCTGTGACTGAGTTTGATCATTGTGCTATGATTGCTGTCACCCCTGTGCATACTATTTCTGACCAGATACACGAGCCTGTCGTGTATCCTTCTGCACCTCTCATTTTGCAGGACCCTCCTATCATTCCTTCGCCGCCACTCCATCCAGCCTCGCCTCCGAACAAAAAGCTCAAGGAGGAGTGGCGGCCGAAGCAGCAGGCTGATAAGCCTGCACGGAAGAAGGGTGGAGACCACTACGAGCTGGTCCCGCCCCCTGCACCACGACCACCCTGGCCATCCGAGTACTCACACGCCTGCATCTTGCCGGATGGCCAGGTCGAGCTGACCACTGCTGGTGGTTGCAACCGTCGGGTGCATGGTCACCACCTGAAGCTGTACCTCAAGAGTGATGTGGATCCGCTCTTGGAGGTACCTGTTCCTGCACCTCCCTGAGTATCCACCATGGGCGTCCAGCTAAAAGACGGTAAAGAAGCGCTTGTGGGGAGGCAACCCCACCACGGTTTTCATTTATTTGTTTTGTTTCGAGTCGGATTGCAATTTGGTTTGTTTGCTTTTGTTTTGGATGATGTACTATTGGGCTGACCATTGGACCTAACATATCGTGTTTGAGCTCTTTGGTTTCCTTTAGCTGTGCCTGTGTTCCCGATTGGTCCTCTTTCCAGTCCGCTTCATCCTAACTGGTCCATTTCCAGTCTTCTGCAGTCTATGCATACCGGTAACATCATTCCCCTTTCCTTCCCTCGTCTCCATTGAGGGCAATGTCGATCTTAAGTGTGGGGGGGTGTTTATCTTTAGACTGCATTAGATCTGTTTGTGTGCTTGGAGCCTAGTCCACTGTCCAAATTTTTAAATTTGAGGGCTCCAAGTACGTGTTCCTTGCAATTGTCTGCTCAGTATGCTTTGAATTGACAGTCTCTGTAGTGATTTGCAACCTAGGGAGGTAGTGTAGCACTATGGAGGATGTTGATGCATTTAAGAAGTCTCATTTCTTCTTCATATTGTGTTGGTTGATTGAGTGAATTAGTGAACTTAGGACCCTTGAATTGTGTGGTGTTGTGGACTCTCTGCCTGTCATGGACTCTTGTATCATGTTCTGAAAGTAACAGGTGCTCGAAATGTGCTTTAAAATAACGTCTCCCGTGCGAATAGGGCGAAAGTGTGTAAGGGGAGACGGGAATCCGTTCCCAATTTCCACCTACTACCTCCAGCCCCCGTACATGTCTTTCCCCCGCACGAGGCTCGAGACACCCGCTCCTGGCATGGCCGGTAAGAGCCGGGCTCCCGCAAAACCTTTGCTAGGTGGGAGCCCCCGTTTTCTGTAGAAACAGGTTGGAACCCGTGAAAAAAAAAAAGAAAAACAGAAAAACAAGCAAAAAGAAGAAAGAAAAGGGTTCCAACCAGGTTCAAAAAGAAAATCGAGCACCTTGAATTAATGTGAATCCATGATCTTTTGTTTGTGAGAGTCTCTTCATCCACGATTCATTTGTCCTCTGTTCACTATTTGCCATGATACCGACTCGAGACTAGTGCTCTCGCCGAAGAAGCTATGAGATGACTTGTGCGTCGGTTGACCTCGTAAGCTGCTAAATGATCTAGGAGGTCCGCTACCTACGATCGAGGTTGTTTGTTGCTATAGAGGTCTGGAGAGTTGCATTGGTTTGAGTTAGGTTTGCTTGGGGACAAGCAAACGGTTAAGTGTGGGGGAGTTTGATAGACCGTTAATTATACATGTTTTCACCCCTATTCTGAAGCTGTTTGTGATGAGGAATCTCGTGTTTTAAGCCGATTTCACGCTAGGTTGTGTGTTTATGTCATATTTCAGGTCCCGGCGTTGGAATCGAGGCGGAGAAACGAGTTCTGGGTCGAAAGGAGCAAAGTTGGGACAAAGCGGGCTGCAGGAGGAAAATACCCGGTCAGGTGGCCAAATACCCGACCGGGTATTCATCACTTTTGGGCGCCCGAGAAGCAGAGAGGGGCCCGGGCAGAACAGCAAAATCCCCGGTCGGGGATTATGAAGAGTGACCGGGGATTCTTCCCTTAAGCGAAACGGTGCGCTGCGAAAATACCCGGTCGAAACCCAAGATACCCGACCGGGTATTTCGACCGGGTATCGCGACCAGGCAGTCAATTTAAGGAGAAAGAAGGCCAACATTGAAGGGTTCCGAGTTTTTGAGAGAGAAAGCGATACCTAGAGAGAGAAAGCGACGAACCAGAGTTCTCAAGCGCCATAGATCGATCTTCAACACCATTGGAGCCCGGCTTGAGCTTGGAGAAGTGCGATTAAACGTCCAGGAGCAGGAATCCATCTTCACAGTATGATTTCCGCGTCTGAATATGCTTTTGCTTCTTTCTCTATGGAGTAGTTTCCCCATTCATCTGGGTATGGGGAACCCTAGATTTGTATGCTAGGTCTGATTGTATGAACCCAAGTACAGAGTTTGTGAATTGATTATATTCGATTGAGGTTTGAATGATTGAATGACTTGAATCCTGATCAAATTCCTGTTATTTCTGCTTTGACCTAGAATGAGAATATCTGCCTAGGTTGATAGAGTACCCTTAATCGAAGGTGGCGAATTGGTGACTTTAGTCGAGGAGCCAATTCGCTATTCTGTACCGAAGTCAATTCGGTAGTGGAGGTTTGGTTCGTTAGGGCCTCAATCTGTTTACTCCGGTGGAGGTTAGTCGCCTGCTAGAGACTTAGATTGAGAGGGTCTGGAGACCTTTAGTCGAGACTTCAGGCTAATTGAGAACCTTCCGCAGTATAACTTTCATGAAAACTGAACTTGGTAAATTGCAATCCGACTTAACTACAGTCTACGGGGAACCATATCCGGGTGACCTCTCTTGACTTGACAACAACCGTTTACTTGCTTTGTGTTTTGTTTGCTTGAGTTGCACTAAAATTTCACCGCTAAATAACAAGAATTCACCGAGTAGTCATCACATCTAGGACCCGGGTTGACATTAAAACCCAAACCCGCTATACTACGCTTTGGGAAGTGGTTGCACTTGGCCATTTTCTAGAGTGACAGTAGGAGTGAGTCAGAGGACCAATTGATTCGCTATAGAACATGGTTGAACTTACCTAATTGGTAACCATGATCGTATTTCCTGAAGGTCTCTCATGTCTCCTTACTCAGTCAGCAAGGGACATGCTCTTGGGTTTTAAAACGAACTGTGGAGGTTGAGGTGCTTCGGGGTTGAGGTTCCCATTGGTTTGTGTCGAAAATCAAAAGGAAAAATAAAACAATTTGAACTAGTGGGGGAGAGAAAAGCATAAGGGAAGGCGTTGCATAGGCAGCTCCCCATATAGTTTTCATAGACTCGTTTTGATTCGATAACTGGCATATACATACGTGATTGACTGAATCCACAATGGATCCCTCCACTCATTATGCAAAATGGTTGCTTCCAAACTGCATTTGATGCGAAAAGACATAAGGGCTTCATTCCTCTCACATCCATCCAAATGCAGACTTCAAAGTGCATTAAACATATTGAGGAGGAGTAAAAAAATACGACATATAACCAAGAATCAAACGGTATATCGTTTAAAGAACATCTATGCTGCGCAAAATTACACAACTAATGAACTAGCCACTCACGTGGACATAATCTAGGGAAAACACCCGTCCAAAGATGAGATTCCCTTATAACTGAAATTGGTGCCTATGGCGCCATTTCTGTTGCCAGTTTACCCTCGACTTTTCTGATCATTTCTCAACTAGTGATTTGCTCTGTCAGCAGAGTAACCGCCTTGTATGGCTTATGTCTAAAATTTTGTCCTTGAGGGTCTATTTATAGCATCTTCTATAAGGTTTTCTGGGAGAGAAAGTAGGAGTGAAACTCACTTGGCTGAATCCCTCTAGCTTATCTCGAACTTAGCCTCCAAGTAAAGCATATTTGCACTAAACTTGGGTGATTTTGGTCCTTTCAGAAATGGCATCCGAGGCACTATTTTGGGATTTTGGTCGAGTAAATGTTACACCAATTTAGGCTTGAGCTCCAATCTTCGTTTCTTACTTCCAGCAATTGGGCCTTGATGTCTCTCACTCGTACAAGGTGGTCCACTAGGATACTTTGGTTTGAAAAAAACATAAAATGCCTACACACTAACCAAAGGGCGTAAAAATAGTAAAAGTGAAATTATGAATTGCTAAACACACATTGGAGTAATTTTCAATCAGATCCAAGCTAATATGACATTAAAGATATGACATTATGCAAAACATGTCATTCAATAGGGGTAAAAAATAGTACTATTTACGTGTCATCAAATAACCCCACACTTGAACTTTACTTGTCCTCAAGCAAACCAAACTCAAAATCATATATCTCCCGAGACCTCTATGATGAAAGTGATACATAACTTTCGATCGTAGCTAGTGGATCATAAGTAGCTTACAAGGTCAACCTTCACACTTAGAGAAGTCGACCACATCAATGAGCTACATATCTCGTAAGGACAAAATGACCAATCTCCATCCAAGACAAGAAATTAACCAAACGCGAGAGTTTAAAAACATATGAGGTGAAATTTTTGGCAAAATTTGTTTTTTTAAGCACATCTCTACCCTTGTTTGACAATAAAAGTTATTGTTCTCTCTTCTGAATTGCATGTCAAACTTTACACTTTTTAGCACAGATGGGGTTTTGGCTTTATACTTCTGTACATAGCTACTATGGTCGAGCAAAAGCAATTTTTGGTCCTTAGCCCTCACATAAGCGCTTGGTTCAACTCCTTATCCTATATCCCTATGGAGAGGCAATGCTATAGATGAGTGTAAGACGCTCTATCCGTGCCCTCTAGTTCTCATGATTAGTTAGCGAGTACGACCAATATATCCCCTTAAAAACAAAGTGGAGAGTTGGTATCTATCTATCTATCTATCTATCTATCTATCTATCTATCTATCTATCTATCTATCTATCTATATATATATACATAATATTATGGCAATTCAAAAATAATTGTTTGCCACCTAAGCACTTGGAGAGCTCACTAATTGCCAAGGTGGACAATATTTTTACAAACAGAAAAATAGTTATTGATATATTTATGGAGCTATCTCTCTCTTCATTTAATATTTCATTTCCCTTTTATCCTTTTTTTTTTATTATATCAATGTACACAATAATAAATAATGTATGAAAAGTGACATATATTACATTTGTTATCTCTAACTTTTTTAATATTTACTTTTCTTTTTCAATACTTTCTTTATGTTTTTGTTTTTACTTTTGCATTTTATAGATGTACGCAACAATAGACTAATGTCTTTGAGTCACACATATAACTTTTTTCTCAAACAAAAAAATATCTTATTAAAGCTCACTAAGTACATTTTTAACTCACTTTTACAATAATTTACAAATATATTACATTTTGATGAACAATTTATACAAACACACATACATAATAACATTTTGGATTTTGCTACGGTGACATGCATGTCACCGTGACATGGACTTTTCGGTCGACCGAATACAACTTGCGGTCGACCGAATGGGCTAATTCATGTATGTTGGGTTCCTGAAGGCGGTCGACCTCTTACAAAATGCGGTCGACCGTTTTAGTGGTCTAACAGAATGACAGGTCGACCCAGATATCGCATAGGCCGACCCTTGTGCAACTAATAGGTCGACCGCATTGTGAAGAGGTCGACCGCCTTCAGACCGTATCCGTATTGGATATGGATTCCAACACCAGAAAGGTTCCACAATTGGACAAGGAAACGAATTGGGTCGACCCATTCACGTCCTAAATCTCTATAAATACGAATATGAGTCCCCTTCAACGCCACCAAGTCTGAATTAGGTTTTTTTCCGACTTAGAGCCTTTGTGAAGAACCTAGTTCGCGGTTGCTGTTGTACGTGTTGAAAGAGGTCGACCAGGTCTAAGGTGAGGTCGACCTAATGTAGCATTCGCCGTCTTCTTTTTTAATGCGTGATTTCCACCGGCTAACTTGATATATTGTTGGGTGCAGAATCCAAATCGGTCGACCGCGACGTCAACCAGGTCGACCTGACGAGACAATTCTTCGTATTTGAATTTAGGCCACAACACTTGGACTTCTGTACTTGCGAGGTAACCCAATCGGTCGACCTAATGAGTTTCAAGGTCGACCGTATATGTTTTTTTGGTTATTCAACCTGAATGTCGACTTTGGCTTTGTTTGTATGACTATGTTGTGCTTGAAAAGGTCGACCGCGCCAGATATCTGGTCGACCTGTCCTTTTTTCGGTTTAATTTTGAACTTACTATTTGTTTGTAATTGTTATTTTCCTGCTGGATAGGTCGACCTAGGAATAACCGAGGTCGACCTGACGAGTTGTGGTAGTCACTATTTGTCTTACAGGTCGACCTAATACTTTGTCAGGTCGACCACGTCTTTGTTTTTTGGTCAATTATAGAAATTTGTACTTGAATTATGATTTTAATTTTTCTTTAAATTGTTTAGACGATGACACATGATGAGAAACTGCATCAAGATTTGGGTGAAATCATGAAATTGTTGAAAGCCACACAAGAGAAGCTGGTGGTGTGTCAAACACAAGTAGAGCATTTGTCAGTTCGACTGACAGATATGACTGGGATGATGCATGACGGGTTTGAGAGGCTAGAAGGTGCTATCAAAGATATAAGTGCAGAACGAATGGAGAATGGCGGAAGAAATGGTAAAGGAAAGAAATTTGACTTTGGTAAAGAGGAGGAAGACCATGATGACTCTGAAAATTGCTACCAGAGCATAGACGATTTATTGAAAGAGCACATTTTAAAGGTATCCAAGTATATTCATATGTGATTGAAGATATTAGTATTACTATCATTAGTGCTAATCTATTTTGTTTATATGTTTGACAGAGTGAAACAAAGAATGGCCGCAAGGGTTCCTCTCCTAATTACAAGAGACCGCGATATGAAAGTGACTCCTACACCACTCCACAGAAGGATCAATTTGTAAGAAAGGGATTATTTAGTGATGATAGCGATGAAGATGAATCTAAGAGTCCTTTCGAAAAGCACGGGGTAAGTTTACGTTACATTTTCATCTATAATGTGTGTTTGTGTTCATATGTTACTTTAATTTTAACTATGATTTGTAGGTCATGAAAGTGGAGGGTCTAGAAGGATTCACCAAAAATCTTCAAAATCCAGTTGAAGACTTGTATTATGTTGTTACTAAAGAGAAGGTTGGGGACAAGAATTGGGACAAGTAAGACGTTTTTCTAGTACGTGTGGTCGACCGGTTGTCCAATAAGGTCGACCGTGTGGCCAATAAGGTCGACCTTGACTGTGTACAGGTCGACCTGTACGTTGCAAAAAAACAATTGACATTTCTGTTATCTTGATTTTTGCAGTTTGATGATTGTGGACTTTTTTTCTGAAAACCTGCAACGACATTATTTGAGTTCGGTCATTAGCGAGAAAAGCTGGGTTTGCTCATCAGTAAGTACTATACTACTACGACTTTCGTATGAATTGTGCACTATTTATGTTACGATTTACGATGATTTTGTGTTTTATTGTTGGATGGTAGGTAGTGGATTTGTGTGCAAGGGCACTAACAATGTCTGAAAAACATGATGTGAAAGAGCCAAATGTGTGGTATTTTCCAAATATGTTTTCGGTAAGAGCCGTAATGTCAAATTATTTGTCATAACCTAGTTATTTATATTGTACCATGTCAATTCATCTCAACTAAAACATGGTGCAGAAAATGGTACGCGCTAACATGAAGACCAGACAAATTCGTAACAAGTTGATCAATGATGGCGTGGACTTTATGCCGAATGTCAGTGCATGCCAGAAGGTTAGTCTAGTCAATGTCCCTATATCATTAAATTTCGAAAGTGCATTTGTTTGTATTCGCTGTTTATAACATATAGTGAGTGTTTCGTTGCTAGATATTTATGCCAGTTCTTGAAGATGAAGCACGTCATTGGTTTCTGTATCTCGTCAATGTCCAGCAAAAAACTGCATTTTTGCTTGACAGTCTACCTTCAACTATTGAGGCGAATCGTAGGCGTAAATCAGAACTATGCAAGAAATTGGTAAGTGTTTCCTATAATTTTCTGACTACTAAGCGTTACGTAGTATGCTAGAAGTTTAAAATATTCGTTATTTGTGTGTAGTTGTCCACTTTGGATGATATTTTGAAACCAGAGCGCACGAGCAATGTAGTAGTACCAAAATTTGGAGATTTCAATTTTGATGAGCTACCAGTTCAACGACAAAGGAATAGTACTGAGTGTGGTGTGCACGTCATGCAGTGGATGCGCTATGGATCCAAGGATCTTGATAGAGTGGTGAGTATATCGTCAAACAAATAACTAGTATAATTTACACTTTTTTTAGTTGTAACGAAATCTTACATGGCATAATGCAGATAGGAGAAGAACACAAATTACCGGCTCGAAAGGAGATTCTATGGTATCTGGCTACACATTTTGAAAACCGTGCACGAGAAAATCTTTTCAAGGCAGTAGTAGATGAATGCATGGAACGAGGCAAAGAGAGACAGAGTTCCAAGAAAAAAGCAAAGAAATGAAGTCGTTAAGTTACAATGTTGCATTATTTGGACCATACATTTATTTTGTATTTGGGAGATCGTTTCATTTTGGATTTTGAATGTTTATCGTTTATTAGATTTGTTATACAATTATGTATGTGACTGAATTTACGATTTCAATCGTCTAGAACAAGTGGTCGACCACATACTCAAAGCGGGCATACCCAAAGGCAGAGCACAGGTCGACCTCGTGAAGCTTAAGGTCGACCTATGATACTGTAGGAAAGTCAAAAACCATGTAAAATAAGTATGGATACTCGTCTGTTTGGCCTTAATAAAAGTACGGTCGACCATTCTTGTCAAGAGGTCGACCTGTGCTCACATTTATAATCATTGGTCGACCATTTCTGTAAAGAGGTCGACCTGTTTCACATTTAAAAACAACGGTCGACCATTTGTGTAAAGAGGTCGACCTGTTTCACATTTACCCAAGACGGTCGACCATTTGTGCAAAGCGGTCGACCGTGATGATTCCTGTCCTTGTACAATTAGGATTTTGTGTACTTGTCCTTGTCGAATTATGATTTTATATATCTTGAACCAATTGGATAAGGAATTCGTCTAAATTATCTATAAATAGATGGGAGTCTTCAGACATTAATCGTACCACGAAATCTTACAATTTGTTGGAGTGAAGTTATAATCTCATCGCGCTTATTGTGATCGGGTGTTGGTGGCGGTTTATTTTTATTCCGGTAGACCGTACCAATAAGTGGTCGACCTCGTTGCTAAGGTATGCCTCGTAAATGCTTGTTAATGGTTCTATGTGGCTAAATTTTTCCCACCATCCGGTCGACCACAAACACCATCCGGTCGACCGTTCTTTCGTAGTTTTCGATTAGGTCGACCTTTCAGTAAATTAGGTCGACCTTATGTTTGTTATTTAGTAATAAGGTCGACCGTCCTGTTCATTGAGGTCGACCTGACGAGAGCTAATTGGGTATGTTTTGACATTAAGTTCGTATTCCGATCGTTGCATGTTTGTTATTTAGTAATAAGGTCGACCGTCCTGTTCATTGAGGTCGACCTGACGAGAGCTAATTGTGTATGTTTTGACATTAAGTTCGTATTCCGATCGTTGCATGTTTGTTATTTATTAATAAGGTCGACCGTCCAGTTCATTCAGGTCGACCTGACGAGAGCTAATTGTGTATGTTTTGACATAAAGTTCGTATTCCGATCGTTGCAGGATGGATAACAGAGATGATACAGACGATAGAGATGATGATGAGGTTAACTTCGATGAGGAACCTAATGATGCTCGAGAAGGAGCTATGGATAATTCAGATGATACAGATAATACCGATGATGAAGTCTTTGGAGATGATTATGAAACCGAGGGTGCAGAAGAAGAATTTATGGATGATGAAGAAGCTACTGAATATGAACAACAAATTCCTTCCATGGAGTTCCAAACATTAGAAGATGCAGAGAAATTTTACGATTCCTATGCTAAAGCGAAAGGATTTAGCGTTCGACGTAGAGATCTTCGGAGGAGTCGTCGAGGAGTAGCAATTGGGAGGACAATGGTATGTTCGAGAGAGGGGACTAGAGATAAGATGCATATAGATAAAGAAGGTCGGATTCGGCAACATCGTAAGATGACAAGACATTCTTGCAAGGCATCGTATACTGTACGATTTGATCGGAATAAGAAAATGTGGGTTGTTTCTAAGTTTGAGAGGAAGCACTCACATCGTTGCTGCAATGAAGAAGAAACTCAATTCCTTCGGTCTCATCGAAATGTGAGTGAAGGAGACAAGGCTCTGGCGATAGGGATGCGACAGTCAGGAATAAAACAACGCAACATTGTTCAGTTCATGAAGAATAAAGTTGGAGGATATGAGAATCTGGGGTACACTCCAAAGGATTTGGACAATGCTGTTCAGCAATCCCGAACAGTTGACGACGATCTAATAGGAGATGTTAACCGAACATTGGGTTACTTACAAAGTAAACATAGCTCTGATGCGGGCAGCTTCTTCAAGTACACAACCAACGATGAAGGTGAATTAGGCAATCTCTTTTGGTCGGACTCCACATCTAGAGCAGATTACCATTTTTTTGGGGATGTCTTGGCGTTCGATGCATGCTACAAGCGCAACAGGTACAATCGACCATTTGTTATGATGGTTGGTGTAAATCACCACCACCGTAACATCATATATGGTTTTGCCCAGTTGGATAACGAGACAATCCCCAACTATGTTTGGTTGTTGAATACTTTTCTGGAGTGTATGAACTCTAAGATGCCCACTTCAGTGATCACAGACGGAGACAAGTCTATGCGTGGTGCCATTGCTACTGTTCTGGTTGGAGTGCCTCACCGTCTTTGTATTTGGCATATTGAGACAAATGCGACAACAGCCGTTCATAATAAGGAGTTCGTTAGCGCATTCACTTACTTGGCGAAAGCACGAATATCGATTGAGGAGTTTGAGAGGCGTTGGGAGCTTTTGATTAGTCAGCATGGCTTGTCTGCAAATAAGTGGTTGCAGGATTTGTACGCTGACAAATTACTGTGGGCAGAGGCATACTTGAAGGATATTTATTTCGGTGGACTCCAATCAACCTCGCGATGTGAGTCATGTAACCATTGGATAAATGGGTATGTGGGAACTCAATACAGCTTGCAACGTTTTGTTCAGGGCATTGATGAAGCACTGGAGGGGATGCGTTTCACGGAGACGCAGGATGATTATTCTTCTAGGCACACGAGGTTGGTCTGCAAGCATGCCCTGCGCACTTGGGAAATGCAAGCTGAAAGTATCTACACTCATCGTACATTTGCTATCTTCAAGACTGAACTAGAGAATGAAGCTTCTTATGTATTAGCGGAGAGAAGAAATGAATCAGATGGGACAGAGACATTCATACTGAAGAACTACATGAACCCAGATCGGATAAGGCGGTTAACATTTACTACGTCCACTCAAGATCTCAAATGCGAGTGTGCATTATTTGAATCTAAGGGGTTTCCATGCAGACACATGCTTACAGTAATAAAAAATATGGGATACACCGCACTACCCTCGACTTGGTTCAAGCTTCGCTGGACCCAAAATGCGAAGACACTAAATCGTCATCCTGGAGTTGGAGGTGATGTGGGAGAGAGAGTTGGTCGACTGATAAGACATGGAGGATTGGCTCTAAAGTGTAAGCGTTTATGTGACATCGCGTGTGGTAGTGAATCTGCTTTT
This sequence comes from Linum tenue, assembly GCA_946122785.1. Taxonomy (NCBI): domain Eukaryota; kingdom Viridiplantae; phylum Streptophyta; class Magnoliopsida; order Malpighiales; family Linaceae; genus Linum; species Linum tenue. Next base: position 16,446,562 of record CAMGYJ010000010.1, on the reverse strand, counting down.
AATCATGTCTCTAAGACGTTGGACGACCTTACTCAATGGGCAATTGAGTTCGCGAAGGAGAGAGAAGACAACACCACACCGGCAAACCCTCCAGCACCCCTTCGAAGTGTGAAAGATCCAAAAATTGGGAAGACCAAGGGGACATTCAAGTCAACACGAACTGCATCGGGCAAAAGTTTGAGAAAGTGTTCGAAATGTGGGAAATATGGTCATTTTCGCCCCAAGTGCCCGAAACAAAGTCCCAAAAAAGGATCTTAAATTTCTTCTATTTTTTTTAGGAGTTGTTTTATTTTTTAATAACTGTGATTGCATTGTATTATCTTCGAATTATCTTACTAATGTATGAGTTAATTGATTGTGGGTTGAAATAAAGTCATAAACGGTCGACCTCATAAAAGTGCCGGTTGACCGGACCAAAGGAGGTCGACCGTACACATTAGCGCGGTCGACCGCGCATTTAATACGGCCGACCAAACCGGTTGACCTGACCAGACCACCCACCCAAACCTCCCTTCATCCTCTATTTAAGAAACCCTCCCCCACTCATTCTACACCACAATCAGAACCCTATCCCCCCCACATCCACTCATTCTTCCTCTCCTTTCCCTTCTTCATCTTCTTCTCCCATTTCCAAAAACACCATTTTCCAAAAACTCTTGAAAACCTTCATCCTCATCACTTAGAAGAACAACAAGGTAATGCTTTTCACTCTTCTTTTTCATTTGGGTTGATTCTTGTCTTCTTCCTTTTGTTTTCAAAAAATCTAAAGATGGAAAAGAGGGGTTTTTGCTTCTGTTCGTCAGAAGCGGTCGACCTGTTCATCATCGTGGTCGACCGCAACTGACTTGTAATCTAGTTTCCTTTCTGTTTTATGGGGCATCATTTGGGGCATTTTCACTCAATTGGTACCATCATTTGGGGCATTTTATGCTCGTTTTCATTTAGCCGAGGTCGACCTATGATGGTTCTGAGGTCGACCTATGAAGGCAAAAGTGAGAGTTATTGTCTCATTGTATTTCAAATTGTGTGAAACTACCACTGGTCGACCTCTTCAGATTATGAGGTCGACCGGATCTGTTTTGCACTCAATTGGTACCATCATTTGGGCCATTTTATGCTCGTTTTCATTTAGCCGAGGTCGACCTATGATGGTTCTGAGGTCGACCTATGAAGGCAATTTTGTATTTGAATTGTTACGGGTTTATATCGACCCATTCTCGTTTTAAATTAGCTGAGGTCGACCTATGCTTCTTCTGAGGTCGACCTGTTCTCGTTTTAAACTAACTGAGGTCGACCTGTGTTTCTTCTGAGGTCGACCCATTCTCGTTTTAAATTAATTATGGTCGACCGCTTTATGGAGTGGTCGACCGCGTATTGTTCATTTCGAAAATTGGACTAATGTGTATTCTTGCTTGTTTGATCGCAGGATGTTTGGCGGCAAAAAGAAAAGAAAGACACAAAAAGCTGCTGCTTCAAGTTCGGAATGGGAAGAGTTCAATTCGAATTTGTTCCAGTCGAAGGAGCAAAGTGAGAACTACGAAGAGAAGAGTATGCACAACCGGAGGGTGGTTCCGGGAAGGCCATTGACGACGGATGCGTATTCTCATTTCGAGAATTACGGGTTTCTGGGACCCTTCGTCGATCAGGAGTGGTTGAAGGTGATATCACTCAATGTACCATACTACCCAAAAATGGTACAATACTTCTACAACAACATCTCCTACGAGCGCAATGCAAATGGATCCATTCACGCATTCAAATCCTATGTGAATGGGGTGGCGATGCGCATCAGCAAGAATGTGTTGGCGCAAGTACTGGAGGCTCCAAACGCGGGGAGGAGAATCAATTCTTACGGTGCTTGGAATGAAACGCATTACACGAGAGCCAAGCAAATCCAGACCGTATGTGGTCTTGATGAAGAGGAACATGCTGAGGGGCGCAATAGGCCATCGAGTAACCACCTGACAGTTCAAGCCAGAGTTCTTCACCACATGCTTTCCTACAACATTCTGCCAAAGGGTGGACATCGGGAGACAGTCACCTACTTCGACATGGAGCTCCTCACCAACCTACTGTTAAACGAGAAGGTGAACTTGCCATACTTGATCTTTAACCACATGCTTACTGCTGCTGAGAGTTCAAACAGGAATCTTCCCTATGGGATGATCCTCACTGTGATATTTGAGCATTTTAATGTGAATTTAAGTGAAGAGGTGGGGTTATCGATCTCAAGGCAGGAGTTCTATACTGTTTCATCTCTGAAAAAGATGGGCTTTGAGCTGCGTAATGGTGAGTATGTCAGAGCAAACATTGCTCATGCTGGTGGTGGTGATGATGATGATGATGAGGATGATGATGGTGATGATGGTGATCAAGGAGCTCGAGACGAGCCAATGGGGGAGGCACAGACTTCAACTCCACCGATCACCTTACAACGTGTGTGGGAGCGCATGGATGGCATGTACGAGTACATGGGCCAGATGAACGCCCAGATGACTGGCATGTACGACTACATGGGGCAAATGAACGCCCAGATGAGCACAATGCAGCTGTCCGTGAATGAGATGCGAGATGAGTGGCGATCTTTCAGCGGAAGATACATGCATCCCACCACATCTGACCACCATGCTACCACCACCAATGAAGAAAATGAAGAAAATGTGAATGAGGGAGAGGGGGGAGATGAGTAGTTTTTAGTTTTATTTGTTTAGTTTTATTTTTATGTTATTTTTTTAGTTTTATTTTTATGTGTGAACAATTATGCTATGATGGTTTTTTTAGTTTTATTTTTATGTGGTGAACAATTATGCTATTTTATGTGTGTTTTATTTTTAGTTGTTATGCTATGGATTGATGAGTCCTTGTTATAATTGACTAATTATGATGGTTTGAAACATAATTTATACGATTAAATTAACCACACAAATCGACATACATAACCAAAAAAGACACGGGGCATAGGTTGACTTTCTTGTATTCGGTCGACCTCGTACAGGATTAGGTCGACCGAGAAACCAACACTTGATCTCCATTTTACGTCAAATGATTGGACACTTTGATAGAACACTTATCTTCTATCTGGTCGACCTCTTTCCTTATCCGGTCGACCATTTTGTTAATTACTGCCATCAAGTGGTCGACCTATATATTAGGTGGTCGACCATGTTGTTTCTGACGCCAACGAAATGGCCGACCGAGGTTCTATTCTGGTCGACCAAAAATACCAACTTAAACTCAATGCGGTCGACCAGGTGGTCGTGGCGGTCGACCGCAAGGCTTTCTCGTGCTGCCCAAATTAGACTATTCGGTCGACCGCCCTTAGGAATAGGTCGACCGAAAAGTGCATGTCACCGTGACATGCATGTCATAGTAGGCATACCCTAACATTTTATCGCGACAAAATAACGATGGAAATTAAAGAGAGAAAACAAGAAACGTTTGAATAGAAACTTGACCAAGCAATAAAATATATTTCTTAAACAAAAACCTTTTTTTTTTTGATGGTTAACAAAAACCTTATTCATTCTAATTAAGTGGAAAAAAAATATGAATCATAGGTACAATAATTTACAATGTATTATAAATTCAAATTACTAATATTTTGCATTTTTGCTCTAGATCGTGTTAATTTAGCAAACTCTACTGAAGTTTTACGTCATATGTTAAGAAATTTAATTTTCAAACTTGGAGTAGTAAATTTTCAAGGATTATAAATCAAAAATTTTAAAATGACTTGGGTATGTTTGTTGATGAACTTAACTTCATATCTTAAGATGAGACACGAGATACATTAAAAAATGATACATGTGAAAGTTAGATGAATCTTTGCTAAACTGTATGTTAAACATCATGTGTTCATCAACCACTGACCTATGAAGCAAGATTAGAGAAGTTAATCATCGTAAGAGATATGATCTTTCTTAGCAAACACATGCATTTTTTTTTGCAATAAAACACATGCATAAATAATAATATTTACGAAATAAAATAATTCGATAAAAATTCAATCGAGCAAGAACAGATCACCTCATTGGATAAATGAAAATAATAAGTAAGAATAACTTTTCTCTCACTTATAATATGTCCTTCCATCCCTTATTTTCTTTTACAATTGTTCACATTTCCCTTATTTTCTTAACATTTTACAAATCGCGGTAAAAACCAAGCATTAATTACACTTAAAAATAATCAAACTCTTTTTAATATATATGCTTATATATTGACAATAAATATGGCAATACAAAAAATACATATATTAGTATAAGTAATGAAAGTTTTATTTCTAAACAAATACCAAACATAAATAAATTTTAGAAAACGGAGGTTCTACAAGTTGTAAAATTATACATTAACGCACCATATTAAGATCAAAATCCGTATATGAGTATCTTGGATTGAGATTCTAAAACAATATATAAACAACGACAATGAGTCTCAGTTAGTCCAAATTAAATTTCAGAAATTAGAAATTGATACATATTGTATAAGAGACTAAATACAAATAAGATCTTACAGTAAACTTCATGGACATTCAAAGTGTCAACTTTAAATTGGGATGAAGAAATTTATCCAATAATGAAGTATATATACAAAGAAACTCTCCGTAAGATGTTCTCATATGAACAACATGGATTCATATAAGATAAAAAAAAATTGTACATGGACGTGGTATACCTTTGTGACATGGTTTATGATTAGAGAATTCAAACAATATAAGTGAATGTACTAAGTATCGAGAATTTTCAATATATAGACACACCACATACTCACTTATCAATACAAAATGTAATAAATTTAGAAGGTCTAAAATAGTTTAAACATATAGATAAATTGAATTAATATCAATGATAAAATGAAACTCTCCGGCCAACGGACCGGGTAAAAAGCTAGTAAGAATGATGGCATTCCATTCTGTCCTATTCCACCATTCCAATATTCACATAATATCCATATAATATCACATTCTGCCTCCCTAGCAAGCATAATTGTTCTTCCGAACTTTATGCCTCAGACTAGAATATATTGAAAATTTACCTCTTGGTTGTCATCGTTTTATGAGGCTTCCCGAGTAGGGACGACCAGTTTGCTACAACCATTTGGTAACACTCCTTGCTATTGTAATGTTAGAGACACTACTTTGGTTACAATATATGTCCATCTTATAATCATTTACCCAAGAAAACGATAATAAGTGAAGCCTATAAGAGAAATGACCTACTTCATTTCAATAGTTGTACCTACCTCAATACAATACCTGATAAACCAAAAGTTATCATTTGAGCGTATTTCCGTCGTTCAAATAATCAAAGGGGACATTTAGTAATTTTCTCGTTACAAAACATAGGTAGAACTTAGTAGCAACATTGTGCTTTCAATTCCTAGAAGGGGTTACTCGATACAACTTACAAGGTAAGCATACCATTAAATTGCAAAATGTTATAAGGTTAGCAGTTCAATAGAAGAAGGAAGAGCAATTTCAAGACGCGTTAACGCAAGGGATTAACCGAGGCGGACCATAAAAATGTTATTGTCAAATCAGAACCAAAGAAAACCCAATGTACTAATATCCAAATCATATTATCATGCTGAGTTCCCTTCATATTTTCGTCACTCGGCATTTCGTAAAAATATGAATGTTCTATGTAATTTATAATTCTGCCCACCGTACTAGATTGATGGATTTCTCCAATTTTGTTGCGTTGGTCCTTGTGTACTTGGATGTCATCTACTAAACTAACTATTGAACTAGACCAAGAAAGAAGTCTCATCTTACATGAGTTACTTAAAGACTGATGGAAGAATGGTTGGGTTGAAACTGTTAAGTTTGAAGTTTGAACCAACGGGGCATGCCTAATATTTTTCTATTCCCTCTCCCTGACTTATCGTTGACCGAGTTTTTTTTTTTAAAAATAAAAAGAATGATCGGACCAGCAGCCATCCCAATCAGACGGTCCGAACTCAATCAGACAGACCATTTCTCTCTGCTAAATTAAAAGGAGACGGAGAGGCGAAGAAAATTGAATTTTTTTTTTTTAAGGAAAAATAAAAAGGAAGCCCCCGTATGGGGCCTGGGTTCCTGTGCTTAAGCCCAAAAGTTTAAGCATATGCTTAAGCCAATTCTATTGGTTGTTAGTGGATTTGGCAGTTATTAAGGAGTTTTTAGTTAATAAATGATTAAGGGTATTGCGGTAATTAACATATTTAACTTATTCAAATATTTAACATTAATTCATAATTAACGTAAAACTTCAAAGTTCAACCCTAAAAACTAATATAGCTATCGTTAGGGGTTTTTTTTTTTTTTGAAACCGTTTCGTCGTCTTCTTCCCACCCCTCACATACCATCCAGCCAATCTCCTTCCTCATCGTTGCCGGCATATTTTTCCTCACGCTGCCAGGAAAGTAATCGCCGGCGTGTAGGTATGTTACCGTTTTTTTTATTTTATGACCTTGAGAAAATTGATAATGACCTCGTGAAAATTGATAATGGCCTATATTATATTAATAATGGTGGTTGGACACGATTTAGATGGTTGGCACGGATAAAGTTTTTTGATAATGACCTAGATAAAATTGATAATGACCTAAAAAATATTAATAATGGATGCAGTGTTGACAATTGGCTGCAGGGTCCAATTATTAACATTTCAAAACACTCTATTAACATTTTTACTCCTCACTATTAACATTTTTAAAACACTTGCCGCTGTTACATTATTAATTAATATATATTTCTAACCTGCAGCTACTATCCTATCAACTTTTTGATAGAGGGTTGCTACTAGGACGATAGGAATCTACTCATACCTTACCTATCACAAACCCTCGCCGACAATCCATTTCTATATAAGATAACGAATGGGCTACACAAGGCCTCGGCGACAGGCTGGTTTGTAGCGGAGCGGTGCCGGTATGCGATGCTGGGATGCGGTGTCTCACGACGAGGATGACGATGTCGTGTTCGGCCACTAGACGGAGGAAACCAGGGTGACGGGCTGCGGCGGGATGGTAGATGGGATCGCCGACTACAATCGGATGCGTCCGTTAATATATCGCGGAGGCAGTTCTTTGGCGGACGGGAGGAAGAAAAAGATTAGGGTTTCTTTCCCTAGTTTTTTTTTATTAGCTATTAATTTTCTTCCTATACCGAGATCACCCTTAATAATTATATAACTAATTACCTGTTGAAAATAAACTGAACTGCTTCCAGCCAATAGAATTGCCTTAAGCATATGCTTAAGTTTTTAGGCTTAAGCACAGGATCTGACCCGCCCATATGGCCATATTCATTCGCTGAGCTCATTCATCTGGGTGGGGCCGTGGGGGGAAGAGAGAGAGTGAGAGATCAGGTCAGGGAATTGGATTGGATTGACAACAGAGAAGAGGGGCGGGCGCCAAAAACCCCTCCCACAAAAAAAAAAATCAAAATACACAACAACAATCCAATCCACCATTTGTTTACATTTTCGCTTTTTCTTTTTTTCTTCTTCCCTCTCGCTTTCGGGTGTTGTTTTTTTTTTTTTGGTTTCTTTGTTCACTTTGAAAAAACGAACGCACCACCAACAGCAATCAAATCCCACACGAACTCTCTCCTCGCTCGATTTCACCCACAGTCCTCATTGGTTTGGCGGGGGAGCTTCCTGATTGTGAGGCGCGGCCGTGTAGTGGGGAAGAAGTCGGGGTTTTTTTCTTCTTCTCAAATGGAGCTCCAGAATTCCGTCAAAGAAGCCCTAAATGCACTGTATCATCACCCTGACGATGCCGTTCGCATGGAAGCCGATCGCTGGCTCCAGAGCTTTCAGCGCACCCTCGATGCCTGGCAGGTTCACCTACTGTCTCTCTCTCTCTCTCTCTCTCTCTCTGTTCTGTTTCTGAATTGGTAACGGAGCGGAGCTGCTTTCTTCTGCATTCGGAAAGCTGTAGCCTTCAAAGTTCATAATAATTTCTATTTCCATCCGAGCTAGCTGTTGCTTTTGGTGCTGATAGATTAATGGCCAATTAGCTAGCTACTGGATAGAAGAAATGGTAGTAGAGGAGGGGGCTATTGCTGGTAGGAATTGAGAGGAAAAGTTGGATGGACCGGAATTGTTGGAACTAGGTCTTTACGTGATTACATCGACCTTAAAGTAATACAGCGGCTCTGGTTGTCTGTTTCTGAAGTGGGTTTACATGAAGCTGAACCAATAATTGAGACACATGTATGCATGCTACTAGGGAATTTTGTTCTGCTCAGAATTTGATATCATTAGTGTTCTTGGACTAAACCGATTTAGCTGAATTAATAATCGAGCTTTTGACTGAGGGCAGAATTTAGAGTGTCATTCATTTATTAGCCAGTCTAGCTTACATTCACTTCAATTCTGAAGTTGAAAATGTTTGCTATTGGCAGAGGGCACGCAAATATGACGCGAATCACTGTATTTTTTATTAGAGCGTAAACTTTTGGAATCTGCGGTTAGATTTCTTGGTAGCTGCTTTCCTTTTTACTAACCTCTGACGTTTTTGCTTTTCTCTTTGTATTACCGGGTTTCTCTGAAACATTGCCTACTGTGTTGTATCAGTCGCATTCTAACTTGAACTGCTTCTATCAGGTTGCTGACAATCTGCTTCACGATGCCACGAGCAATTTGGAAACACTAATATTTTGTTCTCAAACCCTAAGGAGCAAGGTAACTGGGATGATCAATTAGCCGTTAATCCAGCAGCAGTCATCTTTATCAACTTAATGCGTGTTGATTGCTTTCTCATTTGCTTCAAGAATGGAGTATGAAATTGGCTGCTCCCGACTTGTGTTCAGGTACAACGAGATTTCGAAGAGCTACCTTCTGAAGCCTTTCGGCCGTTGCAAACTTCATTAAATGTGAGTGACATTGTTTTTATTTTTGGAGTAACCAGGGACATTTTATTAAATTTCATGCCAGTTAGATTTACTGATTTATTGTTTACCCTAAACAGTAAATGAATGAGTAATGAGATGAGATATTTGATTTCTACCAGAGAAGTGTGGGTTCCGTCTCAATGGTTATATTTCATTAATACTAGCGTCCATTCTTCTTAACTATCAAAACTCTACTCGTGGAAAGCAAGCACCATGAGCTTCCATAGTACCTCATATATGTAAATTTTCTTATGCTCCATGGTTTATGTGCATTTATTTATGCTTCTCCGAGCACAATGGATCCTGCTACCATTGCTTCAGAAGAAAGGCATCATGGGGTTATGATATATACTTGGCAGCTTATTTAGGCGGGAAATATTTGTCTATTCAATAGTTTCATTTTCTTGCTTTGTTTCTTGGCATGTCCTTGATAACCCTATTCCTTGCTGTTGAAGGGTAATTATGAATCTGGTGAACTGTAATTCATCAAGAACTTGGCTTGCACTGTTTCAATCCAATGTTTGTTATTGCGTATCCTTTTATGGACGACATCTATTTTGATGCTTATCTGGATATGCAAGACAACCGATATAAGAGGCTGACATATATTATGGATGCCCTATCTTCACCATATCATCTCATGCCACTTTTCTGGTTAATGAATAAGGATATTGTACTTGTTGGCTTAATGCCCTGTGCATCCTATCTAAGCATTTTTCATATTTCGGATGTATTTTAATTGCAGACGTTGCTGAAAAAATTTCATAGAGGTCCGCCAAAAGTCAGGACTCAGGTAGAGTTAAAGCATTCAATTCTGGGTTATTAGGTATTCATAATAAGGTAAAGTAACTATAGGCCGTCTGCTTATAGATCAGTATTGCTGTTGCTGCCTTGGCTGTACAAGTTCCCGCGGAGGATTGGGGAGATGGTGGTATTGTGAATTGGCTCAGGGATGAGATGAATGCTCATCCAGAGTATATCCCAGGATTCCTGGAGTTGCTTACAGTTTTACCCGAGGTAAGCAAGTACATGTGAATTTTAATTGTCTTCATTTTCTGATAATTAATCACATTTTGGGAATGCTACAGTTGCTTAGATTCTAAGTTATGTTACTTGCGAATGGGTAGTGAGTGATCTAAGCTCTTTATGAATGGTTTCATTTGAAAATGGCAGATTTTTTATTAACATCTAGATAGATATATATCCCGCTCTAGGGTGGCTGAGTATAGAAAAGGACATACAAGGCTGCTACTTGACAAGTAATCAGGGACAAAGAAACATTTTGTAATCAGGCTGTACACTCCTACAAGTTGAAAATGCAATCGTTATCAATTAATGTCATCGTGGAAGATCCATTTTGTATTTTCTGTTCTATGTAATTACAAAATATTTTGATTATACATGTTTTTTATGCCTTATTTGTTTTCTCTCAGCTTTCTTCCTTGACTGATGGGTTGTACAAATTTAATATCTTAGTTTTGTGATGACATTTAATTGGAAGGGAATCAAACTTTAGAAGCAAATATAGTAAGTTTGATGGGTCTCTTTAGTTTAAAGTAGCAGGAAGAGGAAATGTGTGTGGAACAAAACTTATATATTTAGTGACTTGCAATTGATGATTGCTGCTTAGATACGTCCGGTGCGGGTTGCATGATGGAGGCTGTATATATATTGTTTGTGAAACACTGAGAAATCATGTCATGATTAGCATTCTTCTTTGAGTAATGTTTGCTCCAAGGGAGCCTATGATAGTCTGGATGTTTTTCATCCCTGTTTATACTAGGTCAAGCTCTTGGGGTTCATGACTGGTAGATCTGCGTCACAGACTATGTTCTTAATTGTTTCTCTGTTCACATTTCAGGAAACCTTCAATCATAAAATTGCAGCTCGTCCAGAAAGACGACGTCAGTTTGAAAAGGAGCTCACATCCCAGATGGAAGTGGCTCTTAGCATATTGACTGCTTGTTTGAAAATAAATGAACTCAAGGAGCAGGTAAGAACTCTCCTTATTCTTTTGCTTCTCTAAAGTATCACTTACATAGCTTAGTACTCTTGAGATTGTTTTGTTCTCTGAGGCGCCCTCTTGGTAAAACAAAACTATTTCACTCACTGTCTCTGGAAGAGGCTGTTTGAATAATATGCAATATTTGCGGCTTGTAACAACCTTCAATTTTAATTGCTTGCTTTCAATTTGTGGTGGGCTACTGGTGCAATGGTGGCCCATGCACTTCAACGCATTACCAAATGCTAGTAAGATATTCTAATGCGTCACTTAGCTGCATCATGGTCTTGATTGAAGTAAGTAATTTTATGCTTGGAAAGTTGGACTAGATCGTTCTATTTGTAAGAAAACATGACCTAGTTTCGTTACCTGGCATTCTTTATTCAAGTTTTCCTGTTTCCTGTTTCCTGGAGCTGAAAGTGCTGTTGTCCTTCTATCATGGATGTTGTAAATAGGATCCTGGTTTTGTGGTTTCTGTTGTCTTAATCTTCAATTATCTACGAGACGTCTATGCTTGCTTGCAATCTCTTGAGCCATTGTTGTCATTCTAGTCTTTAGTGTTCTGATTATCTCTATCCATACGTTATGCCATGCTTAAAAATATGTAAAATAAAAACCAAATGAGAAATTGATGTGTCCTTGCACCTGTCAGGTCCACAATGATTGAATTTCAACCCATGTCAAACACTTAAACTGTTGATATCAGTGCATACACTGGATGAATTTCTAATGATGTGTATTCCTCCTTAAAAATATGTAAAATAAAAACCAAATGAGAAATTGAGGTGTCCTTGCACCTGTCAGGTCCACAATGATTGAATTTCAGCCCATGTCAAACACTTAAACTGTTGATATCAGTGCATACACTGGATGAATTTCTAATGATGTGTATTCCTCCAGGTTCTTGAGGCATTTGCTTCTTGGCTGCGCCTAAGGCATGGGTATGCATTTCATCCTACTTGTGAGGCTGGATGTTTCGTATGTTTGTAGAATCGGATAATGTTGTTAATATGGAGGACATGGTATCATGCTATTGGATCTGTTACTTTGTAGGGATGTATATTTTGAATCTAAGGGTCCATGATAGAATTCCCTTTCTAGTTGGTCTCTGTTCAAATTTGATATATTTTTTTTTATTATCATGCAGCTTCTCTTGATTTCAGGGTCTCAGGTTCTGTGCTTGCAATGCATCCATTGGTCCATACTGCTCTTTCAAGCTTGAATTCTGAGTTTCTGTCCGAGGCTGCCGTAAATGGTATTGCTGTTAACTCTCGAAGATTATCTGGTGGTTTTTTTGACTTATTGGTATTAATTGTACTTTCGTTTTCTGTTATTGATTGTTTATTTGAGCTGTAACTACTAAGAAGGAGCTGAAAATTTAAGTGGAAAAAGGAGTTGCTGTGTTTTGTTATTGTTAAGGAAAAATGTGTTAACGATGATTGTTTTTGCCTTATTGGAACTTGTTAAATATATTGCTTCTTAAATTCTGAAATCAGAAGTTTCTCTGCAGTGGTTTCGGAATTGATACACTACACAACTGCAAAACATTCTGGTGGTATTCCTGTACAGATGCCTTTAATTCAAGTGATTGTCCCCCAAGTGATGAGTTTAAAGGAACAACTTAGAGATTCTTCAAAGGTATTGCATTGAAGTCTATCTATATTCAACTCTTTGTGATCTGAGTTAGTCCTATCAAGCGAATATGTGATTCAGAAAGAAGTACAACATCACACATTATTTTAAATGTTTAAGATAATGTGGATGTATTATCGTCCAATATATATCACATAGAAATCTTATTTAAACTTGTACGTCTGAGGTGACAGGGGGTCCTCGGATACAAGGTTTTGATATGTCTGGTCTCTCCCATTTTGATAAGAATTATCATCATATCTTGGTTCTGGTGAAATTAGGAGTAGGTTGTACAGTCTGGTACACTAATGTGAAGGCTTAACCCTGGTTACCGACCTGGAGAAGTTTTTCACTCCACTAGAAAGCTGTGAGCCTTTTTTCAATATGGACTATAACGATTGCCTTCTGGTCCTTACTAGTTGCATACCCGTGTCTATTTATCATATTACGTGAACGGGACCTAAAAGGTTCACGGGTATTATGCTATTCTGGTAGCTGGCATCTCTCAATAGTTCAATTAGTATTCTACTTTATGTTATGTGTACGTCTGGCTTCTATTAGGGTTTAGTTTGGACCATGAACAAAACCACTGCTTGTGAGGAGTGACTTGTTTGTGGAATAAGTTTGTTCTGTGTTCATCTATTGGAATGCTGTTCTGTTCACTTGAATCGCTCATTGCTTGCAGAGTTTTTATTCCCAAATGTTAGCACTATGGAACTTAATGACATATTCCAATTCTATAGTTGAGGACTTCGATCTACTGGGTGCAATTTGCTAAATTCTGTCATATGGAGAAGTATTGAACTGACGTAGCTGTTTGTCCTGAGGCATTCTTGTGCTTTAGAGGCCATTATTCTCTTAGTTTGTATTGCATTGATTTTTTGAATATTTTGCTTCTCTCTAGATATCATTTAGACTGCTCTTTTTCCTATCACTTGCACATTCTAGTTACAAGAAGTCCGAACAATAACACAGCTTCAACAAACATGCAGATCTTATATGTTGTTTGCAAAATTTCTCACAGGATGAAGAGGATGTGAAGGCAATTGCTCGATTATTTGCTGACTTGGGTGATTCATATGTCGAGCTTATTGCTACTGGTATATTTTCCTTATTCCTCATCTTAACATTCTTGTTCTGGGCTTACTTTTGAGAGATGGAAGAATGATGGTCCATCGACTGTTTTTTATCTTACCTTATCGAGAAGGAAAAGTCTGAAATACATAAGAATTACTAGCAATTAGCAAAGATGAGAAACCAGTGTTTAATGCAGTTTGTATATTCCCTACAGGTTCTGATGAACCAATGGTGATAGTCAATGCGTTGCTGGAAGTTGCTTCACATCCAGAATATGACATTGCCTCAATGACATTTAATTTTTGGCATAATCTTCAAGTGTTCTTGACTAGGAGGTATCTCTGACAAGGAGATCTATTTATCAGCACTTAGTTGCAAGACGTGAATTATTCAGATTTTTTTTTTGTTGGGATTGAATACAAGTTATTTACCATGCCACTATTATTGTTAGGGATTCCTATATTTCTTACGGAAATGAAGCATCCGCTGAAGCTGAGAGAAATAGGAGGCTGCAGATTTTTCAGTCAGCTTATGAGTCACTTGTATCCCTGGTGAGTAATACTTTTAGATGCTAAAGACATATATTTGTCATGTTAGCAAACAACTTTGCTAGAGGTGCATGATTCAGTGCCATGAAAGGTTTATTCAACTATGTGAGTTGCAATTAGTTACAATGTAAGACCATAACAGTTGTGCACAAATGTTAGCTTTCTTTCCAAGGAACTTTATATTCTTTCTAACAATACATTGGTAAAATAACGTTTTCTCCAGTCCAAACTCGAGTAATCGATTGTCTTCATTTTGAAAATATACTTGTAACAGAGCCATAGATTTCCTCTACCAATTCATTGTCTCACTCATTACTCAAGTAATTGATTGTCTTCACTCTGAGGACACATTTGATAGAAAGACAGTTCGCTTTTTTGCTTGGTACTTTTATGAATGAGACGTGTTTACTGCTGTACAGGTTAGCTTCCGCGTTCAGTATCCACAAGATTATCAGAACCTATCAATTGAAGACCTGAAGGAATTCAAACAGACTAGATATGGTAATTTTTGTTATGTTGTATGTTCACCTAATTCATGATTGTTACAAGGCATGCTGCACTTTGTGTGTTTGTTGTGAAGATTACTGCCTTTGTTCTACTGAATGTTGACTTGTTGAGGTGCACAAAGGCTGGGAAGATATCATCAGCAATTTAGATGTGAACCAGAATACTGAATGATTTGTCCTGTGTCTGGCTTCAGAATGTGTCCTCTGTGAGGCACTTTGTTCTGGTGCCTTATGCTTTATGTTATGAGTAAATCTGAAACCAAAATAAGGAAACTGAGGACAAAATACTTCCATTTTACCTGTTTTAAACAAGTGATTAAATCATTAAAGTAACTTAGTCGCATCCCAAGTGAGTTCAAATGTGATCAATTGACTTCATCTTAAGTTTTGTTGTAGTGCATTTTGAAATGATAAAAAGAAGAAAAAAGAGAAGTACTATCTGACTGAGAAGGCAACAGTGGCAGAGGATGATAACTTCTGACTGTTTTTCCCCTGTTGTGTTTTCTGCTGGACTACTCTGGTACTCTGAGCACCAGCCTGATTCAAGTGTGGTACTCACATGCGATGTACTATCCAATGTTCAGTGAAAACATTTGAGTATAGCTCCTTTCCGGCTTGGCAACTCAGATAGGGTTTCAACTAGGGGAGCATATTACAACTGCACTGTCACATAGGATCCAATTAGGCGCCTTTCAAGTGGGAAAACTGTCAGGCTTTACATTGCGATGCTGATGTTGAAATTTCGCAAGTGTGCTGGACCAGGTTGTGGCACAAGGTAGTGACTGACTGCTCACTGATGATTGAATATAGTGAACAAAGAACTGGCAGTGTCCTGTTTTTACTTTTTGTCAATTGGAGGAAAAGCTTATTTTTGTTCTTCAGTATCCGTAATTGGTCTTTGTCAGAAGTTTCTGGGCACTGATTAGGTGCTATGTGAATGGTATGTTTACAGCTAACTCACATTAACATGAGTCTAAATGTTGTCATGTGCACTTTTGTTTCAACGAACTATTGAATTTTCTTTTTTTGAACATTTGGACAGACTATTCTCCTTTTCATTCGGCTTTCTACCATCTCCCTCCTTCCTGCTTAATATGTGGATGGTTATTTGGGTTTTTCCTTTATATGGTTCCTTTTTATCGTGTACTGAGCCCTTATATATAATCTTGGTCTTGGTAGCTGTTGCGGATGTGCTAATTGATGCAGCATCAGTATTAGGGGGTGATGCCATTCTGAGAATTCTTTATCTGAAGCTCGCAGAGGTGAGTGTCCAATGTTTTTATCTATCATTTCAATACATTTTTCTTCCGTAATTATAAAAAGATGGTATGGTCAAAATATATGCAGCACACTGACACCAAGGGCTCAAAATACATGAGTGACTTGTAATATTTTTTCATAAGTCACTCATGCTTCTTCTAGAAGACTTTTGTCTGTTCCATTTCTGATTCAGTCTGTAAATGTTTATGGAATGCGTTTGAAAACCTATTAAACTCTATTTCTGCTGCAATTATATTCACAAATGACGGCTTGTTGTTTTCTTTTCATCAGTTGTAGTATCTTGGCATTCTGGAATTATACACTCCTGTCCATAACCTGATATGATTTTGTAATTTCTTGCTTTCTTATATTCCTGGAGAATCTTCAGTTGGAGATTTTTATTTGTTGTTTGTTTGTTCAAATTCTGAAATTTTTTACCTTTGAAGGCGCAAGCTTGTTCGGGGAATGGACAGAATGAGTGGCGTCCTGCAGAAGCTGCTTTATTTTGTGTGAGGGCTATATCAAAATATGTTTCAACTGCCGAGGCTGAAGTGATGCCTAAGGTAAACTTATCTCTAACTCCTTTTTGGGGCGTTTCGTCTAGATATTATCTTATATTATATAAGATAAGCAGATTGGTGGGGAACTGTCGGCTGTGTTTCGAGTTAGCAGTTTCCCTCTTGGCGACAGGCATTTAGCAGTGTTCTTCCTTGTCCATGTTCATGGTTTTGCCTCCCTCCACCTGGCAGCATCGTTTGCTTCTAACCCAGATGTTATTGTTTAAACTAAAATGCTAACTATTATATTTTCTGATTGCATCTCTTGATATATGTGAATGGTCTTACATAACAAAATCGACCTGTTCTTGTTCATTTCCAGTGACCTAAATTAACTTTCTGATCACTGTAGCTTAACTTCCTTGGAACCTAATCTTTTGCTTCTTTTTCATAATGTTTGATTAATGTATATTTTATTTTGTTTCCATGCACAGATTATGTCTTTGCTTTTGGAACTTCCGGACCAGCCCCAGCTGCTTCAGACAGGTCATGTTGATATAGAGGATAGATTCGCTTGTCCCTGATTTTATCCCCTTCTGTCAAATTTCTTTCTTCACATTCATTTTGGACTCTGAACTGAGTAATTCCCTGACAATATTTCAGTTTGCTTAACCATGGGAGCATATTCAAGGTGGCTTGATGCTGCATCAGATGGACTGGCATTATTGTCTTCAGTAATAAAGGTTCTACTACGTGGCATGGGTACATCTGAAGAGTCAGCAGCAGCTGCTGCATTGGCATTTCGACATATTTGTGATGGTATGGAGTCTCTTCTGGATGTGTATTCATCTGTTTCAATTTCCAATTTTACTTCTGCGTGTCTTGAATGAGGTATCTTGTGGCAATTAGTAACAGCTACTTTTGATGTGGTTCTTCATATAGCATATTAGTATTTGGTACTTCACAGGCTATGATAGGTTCTCTTGATTTGCTAGTGAAGTTTACCTTTTGGATTCTTTAGTTTGAATGTTCTTTTCTTGGCTGTAAATTGGAATGATAAACTCATTCAATAGTCACAGTTTGAAGAAATGGAACGTGAAATATTTCTTTTGTTTATTTATCGTTTGCACATAGCCTTTTCGAACTAGCTGGCTGTTATTTATTATAGAATGGCACTGTGGCTATACTAGTTCTGTGTCAATAGATTTCCAACTATGATTGTATGGCTGTCCCGTAGAAAACTATTGACACAAGAAACTTATCTTAATATTTGAAGCTATAAGATATCATTTCATCTCCCTTGAACTCACTTTATTCTGGAAACAAGTTACTGAGAACATAAAGGGAGAGCAAGAAGACACTACTTTTACCTAAGTGTTTTGTTTTTGATTCAGTTCTTTCATGTGCTTGCATTTTTTTCGCCTTTTCAAAATGCAGTTCACTCTGTTTGCAGATTGTCGGAGGAAGCTTTCTGGATATTTTGATGATCTCTTCTCCATATACCATCGAGCAGTTATTGGAGAGGGTGCTTTTAAAGTCACTGCTGAGGACTCGCTGCATGTAGTTGAGGCCCTAAGGTTTGTATTTAATTTTCGTTTGTCTATCTCTTGATTACGCTATGGACAGTTCAATTACGATCTCAATTCCTTGCTTCGGCTGTAATTTGTTTTGCAGTATGGTCATCACAGAACTGCCTCCTGACCAGGCAAAGCAAGCTTTAGAGAAGTTATGCTTTCCAGTGGTTGCTCCTTTACAGGTGTGGCATTTTGCAATTGTAGTTCTAATGCGTGGTTGGATTCTGGCTGATGCTAAATATGTTCTTTGGAAGCCAGGAAATTATCAGTCATGGTCCAGAACTAGTTGGGAAGAAACATGCTCGTGAACTAACGGTCCATATTGATAGACTTGCATACATCTTCAGGTCCATTTTTTTCATCTGTCTATTTTCTTCCATCAATTGTCATTCTTGCTGTGCAACTAAATGACTGGTTGCTAGGTATGTGAATCACCCTGAAGCTGTGGCTGATGCAATACATAGGCTCTGGCCTCTACTGAAAGCAATTTTTGACGTGTAAGTAAATGTAAACAGTCATATTTCTAATTCGGTATGTATTTTCTTCATCGTTTCTTTGTCACTTAATATTTGTTTTCTGTTGTAGTCGTGCTTGGGAGATGAGGACAATGGAGTCTTTGTGCCGAGCTTGTAAATATGCGGTGTGTCAGCGAACTTCGCTTATGTGTGTATTCGTTGTATTTCTAAAACTAAATTAAGAGGGTTAAACTTGGGCGGAGACAGAAATATATATATATATAGTATTAAAAATTAATCATCAGCCAATGGAGTGCTGAGGTTTCGATCCACCTTAAGCTTAACGATTAGGTATTTTACTAGTATGGTGGTGAGCTACCTAATAGTATTCTATTTGGTCTTGTTTCTGGGACATTAGCTGTAACTTCCGTTTTGGTTGAGCTTGTGTTGCTTTGGCAATACCGCATGTATTTGTAACTCAATTATTATTATCTTCATCAGGTAAGAACTTCTGGCAGGTTCATGGGAGTCACAATTGGTGTTATGTTAGAGGAGATTGAACGCCTATATAGGCAACACCACCAACCATGCTTCCTTTACCTGTCTAGTGAAGTCATAAAAGTATGTATCCCTTTCTTGAGTAAAGCTTTTACCATATCTGATCACATAATTAAGCTGCCGTGCTATGTGTGTGATCTGCAGATATTTGGTTCTGATCCATCCTGTGCATTGTACCTGAAAAGCTTGATTGAAGCGCTCTTCACACATACGAAATGCCTTCTTACAAATATAGAGGTCTGCTTTTGCAATCAGCATGATATTATTATATTACCTTGTGATTCTCGTCCGGTTGACAATATTTAGATTCATTAACATTACGATTATGCATACTGCAGGACTTCACCTTGCGACCAGATATAGCAGATGATTGCTTCTTACTGGCATCGAGGTGCATGCGTTACTGTCCTCAGCTGTTCATTCCATCTGAAGTTTTCCCTTCATTAGTTGATTGTGCCCTGATCGGTGTGACAGTACAACATAGGTATAGAACCTACTATTCTTGCGTAGCACATAAAATATTAGTCTGTTGGATTAAATATGGTTCAGTCTTCTGAGGTTGAATAGAGCATGCATGCATACTTATCTGGATAATACCGAAAGAGTTTGATGACGAGTTGCTGCGATGTGCTAATGAATACTGACAAAGATCAATCTTTTTTGCAGGGAGGCCTCCAACTCCATACTGACCTTCCTGTCCGACATCTTTGACCTCCGGAAATCTAACCTCGGAGAGCAGTTCCTATCAATCAGGGACAACGTTATTGCTCCACGGGGTCCTGCCATTACCAGAATATTGATTGCTTCATTAACTGGGGCACTTCCGAGTTCCCGGATAGAAACGGTAATGCTCCTATTCAAAATCCCTGGTCAGCTTTCTATTTAGGTTCACCATCTCAGCAAAGCTTCTCTGTCTCTTCTCGTTTTCGCCACAGGTAACATACACATTGCTATCGCTAGCTCGGGCAGCAGGGGTCGCGGTGGTGGAGTGGGGCAAGGAGAGTGTCGCCTTGATCCCATCAACAGCAGTCACGGAAGTCGAAAGCACGAGATTCTTGCAAGCATTATCAGATGCCGCTTCAGGAGTGGACATCAACACGTTAATGGGACCGGTCGAAGAGCTGTCGGACCTTTGTAGGCGGAACCGAATGGTTCAGGAGATCGTACAAGGAGCGCTAAGGCCACTGGTGCTGAAATGAATGTGGGTCTGGCATAGGCTGTTACCATGGGGAGAGAGGAGGAGAAGCAACAAGAAAGGATTTTGGGTTTTGATTTTGTGGGGTTTTCTTTTCTAGTCAGGTTTCCATACCGGTGAGGGGCAAAAGGGTTTCTTGATTCGTTTGACAGGGAAGTCAAATGGGGGTGTATCATTTAATTCTCCAATTTTTTTCCGGAGAATTTTGGTGGGCTGGGTTCGGTTGTTGTATCTTTTTTCTATAACATGTAGGGATTGGATAAAAATGTGGGGTTTGGACCGCACTTTGGTTTCAATTTTTGGGGTGAGGAAAATTCGTTGGTACAGAGCTGTAATTTTAATGTGCAATACGAAGGGAAAAGAGGAAGAAGATAAGTATTATTGGGCAACCCTCTTAATCTGTTGTCTAGAGGTTTTTACTCGAGATGTGCCCTGAATAAATTTATTTGTACCCCTAAAAATTAAATTCACTTAAATATCCTTAACAACAAAAAATTCTTCTCTATTTCCAAATAAACTCTCCAAACGATCTCTTTCTGCTGGTCACCGTCATTGGAAATCATTGCCGACAACCCTCGTTGGTCGACCACTGTCATCGGAAGCCATCATCAGTCGTCACTTGTCACCATCTTCGACCATTGTCATCAGTCCACCATCGCCTTTCTTGCCGGAGATCACTGGTGACGTACCGAACACGAGCCGTCGACCACGATTGTACTTAAGGAAAACGTGTCGCTTGACACGGCCATATGTGACGAACGAGCGTCGTCGGCCTTGACCGAACGTGCCAATCACGCGTCGCCAGCTATGGTGACACGTGCCGAGTGAACGTCGCTAGCCGCGGCCCCACGTGGTGAACACACGTTGCTACAATTTTTGAAAAATTAAAAAATATATTTATTTAATTTAAAAGAATGATAAGGACAACTTTAAAATCCAAAAAAGTACGAATTGAAAGGTTAATTCCCTAAATATTGTTTTTTTATTTACCACGAATATAGTGGTTTAAAAACTATTTACAAGAATATTGTGTTTTTTGGTATGTTGAAAGCACTAAAGCCTTGGACTCAGGCGCTGCCGCTAGGTGCTGTTTTTTGAATAAAATCCAGCGGTGGTGCCCGAGACTGGGGCTTTGGCGCTTGAAGAAAAGCAAAAGCGGCGGCGCCCCAGACTGAGGCGTCGTCGCTGCCTTCTTTTCTTCCACTCCAGCACCACCATCACCATATATACTCCACCTTTCTTTCGGTTCTTCACCACCAAAAAACTGAAAGAAGTTTCGAAAGAAGCTCTGGTGGTGCTGTCTGGTTGCTGGGAAGATGGCTTATAATAGGTAAGAGACGTATTTATTTTCTTAATGTATTCTTCATAATGATTTTGTCCAGTTAGTAATTAGTGAGTTTGTTTTCTATGTAGTGGTTTTAGAAGATTTGAACTAGCTGTTCGGTGGAAATAAGAGAAAGTAGAGGACAATTTGGGTGTCCATTTCGTTGGTGGTGTAAGTTTTCAGATGACTATTTCATCTAGGGTGAACTATCAGAAACTTTGTGATAATCTAATTCGGAGAATACGACATAGAGACGAAACAATACAAGATAGTGTTGTGATTACAGGTTTCACTTACTGTCTTCCAGAATGGCAGAATGGTGTTTTATTTCATTATGCAATGCCTATTGTCGATGATGATAGCTTAAATGTGCTTTGGAATTTTATGGCACAAAATCCTTATTGTTTGGGAGCTGAGATACATTGCTGAGCTCAGTGAGGATCGGGGTGGAGAGGAAGAAGATGACGCATGGAGCATGCCATTCGATCATGACTATGATGACGGTGATGACGGAGAGGAGGAAGACGATGATGAGGAGGAGGAGGAAGAGGAGGAGGATGAGGAGGAGGACGACGACGACGACGGGGAGGAAGGAGAACAACCTAATTATCCTCCATATTTTTACTTGCAGGGTAATGAAGAGGATGAGGAATTATCATATGCTGATTCATATGGCGTAATTCCAATGCCTATTGTTGGTGGTTTTGATGGAGAATTCTACAAGGGGCAAATATTTCACTCGAAACAAGCTGCACAGGTGGCGATTAAACACTATGCACTACAACGCAACTTTCAGTATAACGTGGTGGAGTCGTCACCTTCAATATGGAAGATCAGATGTTTGATGCACAAGGAGGACAAATGTCCTTGGATGGTGCGGTTTGGATGTCGAGATGTGGGAGGCGATTGGATCGTGAGAAAGGCCGAGTTGGTGCATACTTGTAGCAGTACGACTCAACCGACAGATCATTGCCATCTTGATGTCGACGTTATATCTGAGTCCGTGAAACACTTGGTACGTGCTCAACCAAATTTGAGTGTTCTAACTGTGTAGACCGAGTTGAAAGATAAGTTTAATATGCAAGTTACTTACAAGAAGACTTGGTATGGGAAACAAAGAGCATTGGAGAAGTTGCATGAAAATTGGGAAGTATCCTACGATATTTTGCAAACATTCTTGCGGTGGTCAAGAGAAAAATGCCAACATCGGTGATTGATTGGGTAAGAGTTCCTTCGACTCAACCAAGTCATTCCATATTTCAGCGAGTATTTTGGGCTTATGGACCTTGTATAGATGGATTCAAGAATTGTCCAGACGTCATGGTTGTTGATGGAACATTTCTTACTGGGAAGTATAAAGGAGTGCTACTCATGGCGAGCTAATTTGATGGCCGGAAGAAGATTTTTCCAATTGCATTTGTCATAGTGGAGAGTGAGAATACTGATAGTTGGCCATGGTTCATAAGTCACGTTCAGGGTTTGACTGACCGAAATGATGTCTGCATCATCTCAGATAGACATGCAGGACTCTATGAAGCCATGAATAACATCGGAAGAGGTTGAGAGTGGAGGTGGTGCATGCGACACTATGCAAGCAATTTGAAAAGGAAGACTAAAAGCAGAATTATGTATAAGCAACTATTTCGAGTCGGTAAGCCTTCTTCATTTAATTTTGTTATTTATTTTAATGTAATTTTGTCATGAATTTATCTAACCCGTGTGGTTGTTTATTTTGTTAGCCGGAGAAAAACGCTTGGAGAAGTTCGATCGTCAAGTTAAGCAATTTAAGAAGGTGGCCACTGATAGAAATATTTCATGTGATAACTGGGTCGACAAAAATCAAATTCGTTGGAGTTTAGCACATGATAACTACAATGGTGGGCGTCGTTGGTCTATCCTGACATCCAACATGGCAGAAAGCATCAATGGTGTTTTCAAAGGTATTCGTGCACTTCCTATAGCTTCTCTTGTGCAACATACCTATTAGCGATTGGTGGAGAAATTCGATAAGATGAGGTTGGAGACGGGAGCAGAAATTAGAAGTGGTGCACAACAGTATTCCACCAAGTGCGAGGAGCTGATGAAGTCGTGGAGACAAAAGGCAGTTGGACATTCCGTGTCGGAGATGGATCGACGTCAAGGCATCTATGTAGTTCAGACTCCTCCCAACAATTTCAACTTGACGGGGTCAAACACACTCACAGTGCACTTTGACGACCCCAACCCGACGGGGATTTGCACTTGTGGGAAATTTCAAGGAAATAAAATTCCTTGCTCTCATGCCATTGCAGCTTGCAACCGAATGGGGGTGAATCCATATAGGTTTGTAAACGACGTCTACTAGCTTCAAACAGTGTTGGCTTGTTATGGGACAAGTTTCACTCCTCTTGGTAAACCTAAGGGTTGGAAGAAGCATAATGACCCTACTCTCCACCCTAATCTGGACATGATTAGAAAGCCGGGGAGGCCAAGATCCACACGAATTCACAACGAGGTGGATTGGCCAAGGGAGGGTTCATCACAACAAGTGTGTAGCAACTGTAACCAAGCGGGACATAATGCATCAACCTGTGGTGGCCAAGCAAGTGGGAGTGGGAGCAATTGAAGAGGGAGTGGTGGCCAACGAAGTGTGAGAGGTGGTAGCAGAGGAAGTAGAGGGAATAGACGTGGCTGAGAAGTTTGTTCGAATGTAGCAGTTGTTGTTTTTCTTTCGATTTACCTTGCAGAAGTTGTTGTTGTTTGGACTTTTATGAACTGAACTAGTTGTTGATGTTTGTTGGTTTTATATTTAAAGTTTCCATTTAGACAATAGCACTAACATGAATTAGTCCGCATGAAATTAAAAATAGTCCCAAATAAGTACATAATAATAAATAGTCTCAAAGAAGTACATAATAATAATACATAGTCACAAAGAACATAATAATAATAAATATCTCAAAGAAGTACATAAATACACTAACGACCCCCATGACCACCACGCCGACCACCACGACGACCACCGTGCTCTGCCACTAGATGGCCGCCAGTACCACACCTCGCTGGCCTCCTGTCTCGTGGAGGCAACTGATCATCTCTCTCCGTCACATCATCCTGATCCTGTGTGACGAACATATTATCCACCTGAGACTGAACCTGCTCATCTGATGCACCCTCTCGTCGCTGCTGCTCATATGCCCACTGAGATGTCTGGAAGGCCGCCTGAGACTGAACCTGCTCACCTAGACGCTCCCACTCATCGACGTCCAAATGTGGCACGGTTGCACTACCTGATCCCATGTGTCCACTTCCCATCGTAGTATGCTGCGGTGTGTGAAAGCTATCCTCCGGTGGCTGAAACTGAGGGCTAGAACAGGTGCCTTCCTCAAATCCGGTAAAAGCGCTCGGCTGAAACGGTGGCTGAGAAGGCTGGTGGAAGGTGAAGGTCGAAGTAGGTCTGACTGGCTGACGATCTGAGTGCATCACTCCTCGAGGTACGTCACGCTGCTCACGTCGTTGTCTCCTCCTCCTGGGCTCCTCTGTGAACTGTGGTGGTGGCACGCCCCAGTCCGATGGCTGAGCCCTACGATCTGGCCAGATGGCTAAACTGCACTCATCAGGATACCGTTGTATCGGCTCTGTATCAGGATGCCGACGATCACTAAAACCTAAAACTGTAACCCCTGCCGCCAACTGGTAAGCAAACTCCGCCATCTGGTCATTGGACAGCCCTCTTGCTCTCATCCGATCACGTAAACCCTGCTCAACGGACTCCATGCAGTCGTACTGCAAATTAAATGTAAAATATCAGTAATTCTACACATATAAAAACAATTAAAATGCAAATTTTAATTAATAAAAGACTCACCGCTGCATTCAGTGCAGTAACTCTCCGTGTGCCTGAACGTCTAGTGACATCTCTATACCACTCTCGATGCTCCGAGTGGTAAGCTAAAGGTACGTCACTGTAGCTCGTCCGTGCGATGAACTCATGTCGACGTTTCCACAACTCAATCGACTCGCTGGCTGCCTGTATGAGCTACTGGCCACGTGATGGCCCATGCTGTCCCTGACGAAGAAAAAAACTAATCTTAGCCGCGGAATGTGGAGGATGAGGCCGGTCCTGAATCATCCCAAACTGTCCGAGCACACGATCTGGATGATGCCACATCTGCGATGAGAAGCAGATCAGCGAAACTACTGCTCGAAACGTGTTGGACTAGATCACAGTACCGTTGTAGTCCTGACCTCTATGAAAGTACGGACGCCACTGCACACAAGGATTGGTCACATAATTACTCCTAAATCTATAACAAATCAATTAAAACTATTCTATAAAACGAAATGTTATATACTAACCACGAATGTCGTGCACTCGTCAAACCACAGCTTGTACAGGTAGAACTGATCTCCATGCCGACGGGTGTGGGCCGGAAGCCATCGAAGGCCACGTGGCACTGCGTCCTGAGTAATCTGCGCACCCGCTCCCACGTTCAGATCATCAGCAAGGCGGACCATCCACCAAAGTCACCACCCAGTGAAGAAGATGCCGTCATCTGCAGCGCCGATCTACCCATCTCACGGTACAAGTAGGATAACACAACTACTCCCCAAGCAAACCTCCCCGCTCTGTGCCAATACTCCACCAAAAGTAGGTACTACAGGTGAACTGAACCTCCAGACCGATCGGAGAACAAGACACCCCCCATCAGAGACAACGCATACGCTCTTGCAAACCGCTCTATCGTCTGGGGTGATGCAGAAAGCGGCAGCTCATCGAAAGTCTCCCTGAGCCAAGCAATCCGGATGACACCGCCACCAAGATCAGTAGGAGCCCGTCCTAATAGTCGAAGACACATAGCCGACCAGTCCTCGTCTGGTATGTCTACTACAACGACATCACCGTCGATCGCTAGACCGGTCAGTGTCGCAACGTCCTCTTGGGTGATTGTCACCTCACCGAACGACATGCGGAAGGTCGATGTCTCGGGTTGCCAACGCTCTACGAGCGCAGTAATCAAACCCGGATCACCGGTAAGAGGAGCTAGTGGCAGAACACTAGACAAGCACGCATCGGCGAGATATGGCAGGTAAAGTGGATGGTATCGCACTAAATTGCCCGTATGACGAATGTGGTAAGATCGATCACCAGCCTATAATTAATGCACAAAACTTATATTAATTCAATTCACCTAATATTTATATTTATATATCTAAATATTCTAATACTACTCGTAATTTAATCTAATTCTATTCATAATTTAATTTAATTCTATTCTATTTTATTATTCAGCTAATAAAAAACTATAGAAATAGTTTGAAAACTTACCTCGTTTGCCCAAACTGCGTCAATACGATGGTGACCATGCCCCCAAAGAAGTTCCGGATTCACTGGAGCTGTATCGATTTTCGCAGGTGGTGGTCTCATCGAACAAGGATCCATAAGCCTAGGAACTGGGGAAAAAAAATTAGAACATAAAAAAATTTGTCGCCGCCGGCGAGAATCCGGCCACCGCCACACATACTCCTGTAGCGTTCGCCGCCGCCGCCACGACGCCCTCGCCGCCCTCTGCCCCTTCCTCTGCCGGGCGCCTGCTGCTCGTCCTCGTCGGACATGGCGGGGAGAAGCAGATCTGCGACGGCGCTCTGGATTTGACGCCTTCGTCGGGCAGTGAGCGCGGCCGCCTGAGACTGAGGCGGCGCCTGCTTCTTCTCGGCGTCGGCGCTCTTTCCCTTGGGGTCGGCGCTGTCGGCGCTGGGTTGGAGGAGGTGAGGGAGGAGGGAGGGGAGGGTGGGGTTTGTGGTGTGTGGTTCTAGCGAGAGGGAGTGGCGAGAAAGGGGATAAGAAAGAAAAAGAAGCTAGCGACGACGCATGAGTCTCAGGCTTTGGCGCTATTTGAAATTTTCGAAAATTTCAAATAGCGCCAAAACCTGAGTCTCGGGCGCCGTCGCTGCTTTCCCCCTTCAAAACACAAAATTATGAGTCTCAGGCGCCGTCTCTGCCTTACCCCTTCAAAACACAATATTCATGTAAATACTTTTAAATTCACTATATTGATGGTAAATAACAAAATACTATATTTAGGGAATTAACCCACAATCATAATAGAAATTAAAATATACACACATTAATTGAAATCGATTAATTTAGAAAATGAAAATGAAAATCAGGAAATATTTGAGACTCCTTCAACTCGCCTATATGCCTCGGGTCCTGATCATTATGAACTATTATGTTTGCTGAATCCTCAAGTAGAGATCCAAATCAAAATTTGATCTCATTTTCCAGGTTCTCCTCTGGAGACTAAATGAATTCATAATTCATTTTGATGAGCTTCTCCACTTGATACATGGTCTTTCCCACATGAAACCCTCCTGGCTCTGATTCCTAAAGTGGAAGGACCTTGTTCTATGAATCAATTCAGACCTATTAGCCTATGTAATTTGGCGTACAAGGTGGTGGTTAAGAGGATTGCTAACAAGCTGAAGAACCTTATGGCTGACCTTGTTCATCCTAATCAGTCAAGCTTTGTGCCCGAACGCCACATCACTGACAATATTATTATTTTGCAGGAGACTGTACACTCTATGTCCAAGAAATCAGGAAGGAAAGGGAACATGCTGCTCAAAATTGATTTGGCCAAAGCCTATGATAGGATTGACTGGCAATTTCTGGAGGACACGCTGAATGAAGCTCACCTGCCTAATGAATGCATCTCCCTCATCATGGCTTGTGTCACTTCTACCAGGTTCCAGGTTCTTTGGAATGGGGGGAAACCGAGAGTTTCAAACCCTCTAGAGGCCTTAGACAAGGATGACCTCTTTCCCCCTATCTTTTTACCTTGTGCATTGAAAGACTTAGCCATTGTATCCTTAGTGAGGTTAAGAATGAAAATTGGAAACCCATGAAGCCAATTCTAAACATGCTGAGGTTGTCATGTCTTGTATGGAGAGGTTTTGCTTGGCTTCTGGTGAGCTCATCAGTAAGGAGAAATCCATAATATTTTTTTCCAAGAACACGACTAGAGCTACTAGGGGTGAGGTGTGTTCTAGACTTGGTATTCAAGAAACACAAGACCTAGGGAGATACCTTGGCATGCCTGTCATCCATGGTAGAATCACCAAAAGCACCTAAAGATTCATTTTGGAAAAAATTGACAACAAGCTCACTGCCTGGAAGGCTAAGACACTCTCCCTTGCTGGGAGAGTTACTCTAGCTTTGGTTGTGTTAAATGCTATCTCAAATTATGCAATGCAAACCTCACCTCTCCCTGTTGCCGTGTGTGATGAAATTGACAGGAAAATAAGGATGTTTGTTTGGGGTGGACAGGAAGGGAGGAAGAAAACCCACCTTTTATCATGGAGTATTGTGTGCAAGCCCAAAAGTCAGGGGGGACTTGGACTTCGTTCTGCTCGCAACTTGAACATGTCATACATGATCAAGCTGGCGTGGCAAATTCTTAACAATGAAAATAGCTTTGGGTGCAGGTTCTCCAAGGGAAGTACTTCAAGCACAAGGAGGGTGTCATTACCTCTATGAAGAAGAGCAACCACTCGAGCTTGTGGAAGGCAATTGTGAAAGCAATGCCTTTGATGAAAAGTGGTTGCTGCTGGAGCATAAGGAGTGGTGACACTACCAGCTTCTGGACACACCCCTGGCTCGACTGTGACATAAAGCTTGAGGACTTCCTGTTGGAGGGACAGTCTGTTCAAGAGAAAGACTCCTCTGTTGCGGACTGGGTGAATGAAGAAGGTGAGTGGGACTGGGGCAAATTGAATCCCCTTTTTCCTGATGATATCCTTCATCTGATTGCAGGCATGGAAGCTCCAAATGCACAAACTGGAGATGATAAGATGTTATGGGCGCTGGAACTGGATGGAAGATTCAGACTCAAATCTGCCTATGCGCTTGCTGCAAGGCTGGAAGAGATTGATGAGGATCATAAGTGAATTAAGCTCTGGAGATGGAAGGGGCCTAGCAGAATTAAGCATTTTCTGTGGCTGGTGTTGCATAATCTCCTAATGACCAACAAGGAACGTGCGAAGAGAAAGCTGACTGACAACAAGAACTGCAGCTTTTGCAAGGATGTGGAGGAATCCATTGAACACATTCTGAAGGAATGTCCTACTGCAGAGCAGACATGGGCTAAATTCAAGAACAAGATGAAAATGAATTCTCCTACCATAGCTTTCAAGGATTGGTTGATGATCAACCTCTCTGACATGGAGTGTGGTGTCAATTTTGGTATTGTGTGCTGGAATCTTTGGAAGTAGCGGAATGAGCTTGCCATGGAAGGGAAACCTTTCAACATTCAAGGGCTCTATTGCATAATACAAGCCTGGTTTAACATTGTACAGCAAACACAGGAATGCATCAGGAAAACGTCATTGGAAACTCCCCTGGATGCACTGTGAAGCAGGTCTCCTGGAAACCACCTAGGGAGGGCTGGACTCAGATTCAAACTGATGGCTCAGTGTACACCTCTACTGGGGAAGCTGCTGCTGGGGGTCTTCTGCGTGATCACCTTGGACGCTGCAGCAAGGCCTTTGTGTGTAATTTGGGCAACTGTTCGATCACTTGTGCTGAGCTTAAAGCTGCTGTGGTTGGCCTCAGGATTGCGTGGGAAGAAGGTCACAGAAAAGTGGAGTTGAACCTTGACTCCAAAACTGCCATTTCCATTATCAACTGCTCGGAGGATGATGATCATAGACATGGATTGCTTGCTGCATCCATTAGGGTCCTTTTGAACCTCGATTGGGATGTTAAAATTTCTCATGTTTTTAGAGAAATGAATGTTGCGGCGGACTACCTTGCTAATGTTGGTCACCGCTTTCCTTTTGGTACACATTCTTTCGATGTGTACGACGCCGGTCTTAGACAATGGCTCTTCTACGATGTAATGGGGATTTCCCAAAGTCGTTCTATTACTAATACGAATTAGGCGCTATAGCGTCAACCTTTCTACCAAAAAAAGAGGAGTTCTGTCACAACAATGCCTAGCTGCCGCTCTCTGGAGATTTTAACTTGGTTGTATCATTGACTGACCAGATAGTAGCAGTCAACCGTGTGATTGCAACCTGAAAAACTTTCACCTAGCTTATATGCATCAGCAAAATTTGCACGACTTTCCTCTTTACCATCATAAATTGAAGAGTTTATGCGTAGTTGTGTATTATGCATTGCAGGCTAAATTACATGTTTGGTCACTCAAATTATATAAAACTTTCATGTTTGCCGCTTGAATTACTTTTGTTTCTTATTCACCACTAATTTTACGAATCTTTTCACCGTTAGTCACTCACCGTTACACTCTGTTAATTTTGTCATATGTAGCAGTCAACTATAAACTTTGACCGTTAACTAGATGACGTAAAAATTTTAAAAATTAAAAATAAATTAATTTTGTTTTTCCTCCTCATCATTTCAAATTTATCATATTAAGTATTTAAGAAAAATTAATAAATAATAAAAAATAATATGATCATGACCCTCACCACCATCCCACTCCGCTACTCCTCTTCCCCCTCAACCTCCTCTCCCCCGCCGCCGGCCACTACGGCAACTCCACCAAAGTGCTACTATTGACAAAGGAACTTGGCCTCCCCTGCTTGCTTGCTTCGGAAACCCAGTGCCATTTAGCAAACTTGATCTCTCTGCTACTCCCTTTTCCCCTCTTAAAAATTGGAACCCTCAACCTCACGATCTCGCACCAGCGGCGGCGGCGGCAACAACTGTGGTCGGGAAGACTGCTGGAGCGCAGGCGCCGCAGAGTCACTAATCGAGGCGTAGGGTGATCGTTACGTTGGCGTCAAAGGCGGAAACCTCCGCCAGAAGGAATGGAAAGAAGTCGCCGACGAAGTCAACTCGCGGCGCAGCAATGGGCCGAAGAAGACCGACATCTAGTGCAAAAACCAAATAGACACGCTGAAGAAGAAGTACAAGGTCGAGAAAGCCAAACCACCTCCGTCGAAGTGGCAGTTCTACCATCGCGTTGATTCCCTCATCAGTTGCGCCACAAAAGCCTCCGGCTCCGCTAAGAAAGGCGCCGCCGATAGTGTAACCCTAACTGTCAGACCCAAATCGAAATGGAAATTCAAATCCAAATCGGGTGTCATTTATTAATTATCATATTATGATAATTAATTAATTAATTAATTAATTAGAAAGGCGCCTCTCGTGGTCCGTCAAGAATATGATAAAAAAATAATTAATTATCATATTATTTTTTGTCATTTATTAATTTTTATTAAATAATTAATATGATAAATTTGAAATGTTAAGGTGGAAAAATAAATTTATTTTTTTAATTTTTTTAGTTTTTTTAGTTTTCACGTCATCTAGTTAACGATCAAACTTTATAGTTGAATGCCATGTAGGACAAAGTTAACGGAGTGTAACGGCCGGTGACTAACGGTGAAACAATTTGTAAAGTTAGTGGCGAATAAGAAAGAAAAATAAATCGGGTGACAAACGTGAAAAATTTATATAATTTGAGTGATTAAACGTGTAATTTAGCCATGCATTGCATGTCCCTTTTTCTCAGGGGCGGAGCCAGAATTTCGAGACCGGGTGGGCAGAAACTAATTATTATTAAATAATAATAATTATTGACACATCACTCAAAATAGTATTAAACTAAAAATTTGAGCTACGTTTATTTAAGATAAATAACTAAACTATCAGCAAGAAATTCATCATTTATTTTGTTTCGTAGTCTATTCTTCACCTACTTCATAGTCGAAAATACACGTTCACCTATAGCACTTGAAACTGGAAGAGTCAGAAGAAGATAAAGATTGTGTTAATAGTCTTGTCATTGTTAAACCCTAACCTAGGTTATAAATAAACCATAGCTTCTGTAAAGAACAATGATTAAGAATTTCAATTCAAAAAATTCTCAATTGGAAATCTAATTTATTGATTTTCTCTTCTGAAAAATCTAGAGGATTATAAAAAGTATGAAAGGGGCGATTTTTTTCGTTGTTTGGTTTAAGGAAATATAGATGGGAATTAAAATAATGATGTCTCGAAGTTAGTTTTAAAAGCAAAATCTACAACACTGAGAATTGAACCTAGGTTCAATAAGTTAGAAGTAAAGTTTGATTACCACCAACTTAGTTTTTATATGTCATAATGTACTGAACACGTGGATTTATATTTTTTACTAACTATCGTTAAAGTCCTAGGGGCCGAGACCATTCCCGGGTGGGCCCCTACAATCAATGTAGCTCCGCCCCTGCTTTTTCTTCTTTTGACAGAATTAATACACGCGAATTCAACCAACAAAATTCCCATCACTAAGAATGCAATATAATATCAAGAACTAATTAGTTCCAATACCTCGAACTGTTGGAAGATGTTCAATAATGAATTTCTTACCACATGGTAACACGCTCCTCAAATGAAAACCACTCATAAGAGCTTGAAATTTGCACATATCTAAATATCACGTGCTCAACAAATGGGAGTTGTAGTAATTTGAATACAAGATCTCTCGGTTATATAATACTCTGATACCATGTTAGATCTTTTTTTTTTTAACAAAAGGTAATCATATATTGATATAAGCAAACAATAGTTACACCCTGGAAGCAAGCCAGGCACGAAAATCAAAATGACAACTCATAGACGGGTACAAAGAAAGGGCCTTTCTAGCCACCAAATGGGCTACCCTATTGTTACACCGACCTACAAATCGAAAGGAAAAACCAGGATGGGCCTGACAATAATGTCCTATCTCTTCAAGCACCGCCCCCCCTGTTATCCCTAGCATCCGCCTTGTTAATCTTATCAATGACCACTTTAGCATCCCCTTCCATCCTCACCTCCGAAAAGCCCAACTCCAGACACCAGACGAGCGCATCCCTGAGAACCAGCAACTCCACCACCATGGGGTCATCAATCAAAGGAAACTGGACACCTTTAACCATAAGGACCTCCCTCGCTGGGCTCATTAGGACCATCCCTCCAGCAGAATGAGAACCACCTCGCGTGGCCCCATCCCACATACAGATCGCCCTACCGCCCCCCACCGAAGGAGAGAGGAGATTGACTGGCCCCACCGACCCCCGTGATGATGGTGGGCCCGCGGAAAGACCAACCCACTCCTCATACTGCTGGTGAAATTGACGCATCAAGGCTTGAAGCCCGAACTGCTTGCCCTCAAAGACAACCCAGTTCCGAGACCGCCAGATCCTCCAAAGAATGGCCACCACCTTCTTGAACAAGCCCGGGTCATGGACAAGAGCCAACAATCTCTTCAGAAACAGTGAAAAAGTATGCCGAGGCAATCCCTCTCCAAGGTAATCCAAACCCGCATAGTCCCAGAGGGCCCGAGCCACTGGACAGGTCAGAAAGAGATGTTCCAGGGTCTCTGTACCCTCCCAGCAGACCGGACACCGAGGATGGACCTCTACCTTCTTCTCAATGAGAGCCTCCGTAGTTGGTAAAGCACGGTGGAATAGCTGCCACACAAAAACCTTCAATTTTGGGGAAATATTCGCATTCCACAGCCGAACCCAGCTAGGTTTGTCCATCCAACCAACCACCGATTTCCATCTACCTTCCCTCCTATCCACTGCAACAGCAAGATGATAAGCAGACTTGACAGAGAAAACCCCATCAACAGTATCATGTCAGATCAATCTATCCTCAACATCCCTCCGTGGCAAAGGGATTGCTTTAATGGCCTGGCAGGTCGGTGGATCAAACCACTGGCTGAGCATCAAATCATTCCACTTACCCTCACCCGGACACAAGACTTCCTCCACTCGCGGGTCCCCCCCCCCTCTGGTAACACACGAGGATTATAATTAGGGGGGTCCAACTGGAACAGCGGTATCCAATTCGATTGGAGCAGCGAGGCCGGCCGACCATTACCAATCTGCCATCGAAGGCCCTTTTCCAGCAACTGCCGACCAAACAGAATGCTTTGCCACCCCCACGACGGCCGGGATCTAGCCGTCGCTTGCAGAAAGGTTCCTCTGGGGAAGTACTTTCCTTTATAAACCTGGGCTAATAGGGATTGAGGCTCCATCATGATACGCCACCCAATTTTAGCCAACAGGGCTTGATTAAAGTGCTCAAATCGTCTAAACCCCATCCCCCCATCATGCTTACTCCTACACATATTTCGCCAAGACACCCAGCGAATCTTCGATCGATCCTCCACCACCCCCCACCAGAATCTGGCCACGTGCTTATCCAATAACCGACACAGGGATAAAGACAACTTAAAGCAGGACATAACATGCAAAGGCAAAGCCAAAGCGATTGGTTTAAAACTGAAAATAATGTAAGAACGCAAAAAAAAAAAAAAAATTAATGCAGAATCGTCAATGATACACGTATCCACGAAGAACATGTCCCCTCAAATTTTAGTATATTATTTGACTTAATTTTGTTGTACAGGTCTCTACATTATAAATAGTGCCGAGCTTCCTTAAAAGTCTTTGTGACATTTCCTACCTTGTTCGAGTAATTATTCAAGCTAGAGCAATAACATAATTACACAAAATAAACACGAGGAAGGATGGATATATCTCAGCGAGAATGGAAAAATCATGTTAGAGATTAAAGTTTTTCAGATATATATAACTAGTGATTAAAATGATTCTTAATCAAGTGGACGTGCCGGAGTGGTTATCGGGCATGACTAGAAATCATGTGGGCTTTGCCCACGCAGGTTCGAATCCTGCCGTCCACGTTTTTAAAAATACAAGTATGGAAAGCTTAAAGGTCTCTGCGCAATTCGAAGGGAAAGTTTTAGGGTCTTTCGAAGATTCGAATCCTGTCGTCCACATTTTAAAAAAAAATTAAAGTAGTCTCTCGGAGGGAAAGTTTTAGGGTCTCTTAGAAATGAAAAGACCTTTGAAAATTTGCCAGATTAGGGTCTCTTAGAAATGAGAAGACCTTTGAGAATTTGCCAGATGTTTATGTCCATTGTGTGATTTGGAGGTCTCCCGCCGCGAGGAGGGACAAAATATTGTAAGTCTGGGAAGGACGTGCCCGCTTCAACGAGGAGGGTCATGATTGTCTAGAATCTAGAAGCACGTGTCGCTTCACGAAGAGGGCCATGTCCATCACGAGCAGCGGATCTGAAAGAAGATTGAAAAATACTAAGTCTGAAATAGTTAGTAAAATACGGTACGGGAAAGTTACGGATAAAATATGTACGGGTATTTTACTCCGTCTTTATGTTAATGTTGCGTTTAATAGTACGTTAAAAGTCATAAATATATATAATTTAATTATTCTAAAAGTCCATTGTGTGATTTGGAGGTCTCCCGCCGCGAGGAGGGACAAAATATTCTAAGTTTGGGAAGGACGTGCCCGCTTTAACGAGGAGGGCCATGATTGTCTAGAATCTAGAAGCACGTGCCGCTTCACGAAGAGGGCCATGTCCATCACGAGTAGCGGATCTGAAAGAAGATTGAAAAATAATATGTCTGAGATAGTTAGTAAAATACGGTATGGGAAAGTTACGGATAAAATATGTACTCCGTCTTTATGTTAATGCTGCGTTTAATAGTGCGTTAAAAGTAATAAATATACAAAATTAATTATTCTAAAAATACGTCAGGCGTATACTATACGTCACGTACTACTAGTGAGATATCTCTATCTAGACCATGAATTAAATCGAGTTTGGGGTATGATACTATACCCTAACCTCGAATGGATAAACCTCAGGCACCGATTTTCTAAACCCCAACTCGAAGTTTGATTTAATGAAAAACAAAAATTGACCGTTGAGATCGGCCGGAGCTCATCTAAGTACATCTAACGGTTAGATCACATGTTGTGTACTATACGCCTGACGTACACCAGTACTTACCATATATATATATATATATATATATATATATGGTTATGTCTTCGGTGCACTCACTTTTTTGGGTGCATTCAATGCACCCGCCTCATAATCGTCATTCTGAGCAGGCGATTCATGTGAAAACGATGTCAATCATCACTTGTGGTATGATGAACAAGAACCACATGAATTTGTACAAAAATCATTCAAGATTCACTTTAATTTGAATGATTCAGGGTTCAGGAATTTAGGGTTAGGGTTAGGGTCTACAATTTGGGATTTTGGGTTAAGATTCAAAATTGAAGGTTAATAGGTTAGGGTAATGGGTTGATTAGTTGAGATTCTATGTTATATTATCATATTAGACTAATACAACCCATTAAATTTCAAAATTTAATGTATTATGACCACTTTTAGAGGTGGGTGCACTGAATGCACCCAAAAAAGTGAGTGCACCGAAGTAGCCACTATATATATATATATATATATATATATATATATAAATAATAGTAAAGTTGATAATTTAATTCGATAAATACGGATATTAAATGTATTATACGGGTTTTATACGTGTTTAATACGGGAGCTATCAAATGAACGGACAAAATAGAAACGGCTTGACAATAATATGGATACTGAAGTTTTAAACGAATAAAGTACGTACATGTACATATACGTGTTTTAAACGGAGTATTTACTAACTAGAGGGGCTATATGCATGATTGAAAGGTCCATGCCGCTTCATAAGAGGGGACATGGACACGAATGAGAAGGGTATGGTGGTGGAGCATTATATCACCAATGACTAAGTCTCAAGAGGTCCATGACCGTTAGACAAGTAGGTCATGGACATGAGTAAGAAGTCCATGACCACGAGGCAAGAGGACCACGACAAGTCCGGCCCAGACCCTGTGCTGGTCAGACCTACAGCACAGGGCCTCAATTTTATTGGGGCCTCATAATCAATTAAGTCTGGAGGCCCATATAAACCCTTAGTTCGGAGGCCCCGTTGGGCTGGCGAGGCCCACACTGGAACTCCTTGGGCTGGCACGGCCCACACACACAAAAACCCAAAGTACAAAGGTGCAGGAGGAGAATCGAACCGCGGTCCTATCCTTTTCATCAAAATAATACGCAACCACTGAGCTACGACTTGTTTGTTGAATCAAAACTAACAGTTAGGTATTTAATCTTCTTCTCTTTTCCCAAAATTATCAACTTCTCAAAAATATCCAACGCCTAAATATGAATTGTACACACCCAATTCTAATTATGTCAACCCGAAAATTTGAAAAAGTTAATTTATAAGCGTAGATAATATTATTTTTTTCCAATCATTTTCTGAAGTTGTCATTTTTATTATTAGTTAATAATTTTATTTTAAAAAAATTTATGAAAAATTGTTTTGGGGCCACATTTTAAATTGTCGAACAGGGCCTGCGATTATCATGGGACGGCCCTGGACCACGACGCCCTTTGTGAGACACCACATGCTTATCAAAATACTAGCATGGCACAAGATTTGGAACAAGACTAGGCGAGGCAAGTGACACTCCAAGACCCACGACGGCTCCAAGAGAGGCACCTAGACGGTTGAAGGAGTAACTACCAACCGGGGAAGCAAGGAGCGGTTCTTTTTGGAAGATATCCAAGAGACAGTTTCTACGGCGGTTACCTCCTCGTGGCTATAAATAGAAGGTGGGGTCGACAGAGATAAAACCACAACCAAACAATTAACGCCTACGTCAAACTTTATTTTTTTTTCTCTGCAAGTAGTCATAGTTGTAGTTTGAAGCACTCACTGATCCTCCATAGGAGTAGAGATAATTTAACGTAGATTTGTTCTCAAAGTGTTCGAAGAAGTCAAAAATGCAATCAATTTTGTTTAAAAACACACGGTATCCTCGCCGGAAAACAAAGTATAAAAGAGAAAATATTATCACTTGCTATAATTTTTAGTGTTAGCAACGTAGTCAAGTTGCCCTGGGTTAATCAAATTTTAAGTCGGTGTGTTATGAGGTTTTAGCAAATTTATCGCTATATTATGACTGGTATCAAATATTATCCCATATTATAGTGAGATATCTCTATCTAGACCATGATAAATCGAGTTTGGTGTATGATACTATACCCTAACCTCTAATGGATAAACCTCAGGCACCGATTTTCTAAACCCCAACTCGAAGTTTGATTTAATGAAAAACAAAAATTGACCGTTGAGATCGGCCGGAGCTCATCTAAGTACATCTAACGGTTAGATCACATGTTGTGTACTATACGCCTGACGTACACCAGGGCAAGATTAATATTCATTATGTAAAAGAAGCCTCAATTACGTAAGACTTCCGTAATACCTTCACACTTTACGTAACGCAAGATTAATATTCATTACGTAAAAGAAGCTTCAATTACGTAAGGCTTCCGTAATACCTTCACACTTTACGTAACACAAGGTTAATATTCAGTACGTAAAAGAAGCCTCAATTACGTAAGGCTTCCGTAATGACAGTTATTTCTTACGTAACCGTTAAATTAGAAGCATTACGTAAGACTTCCGTAATGACTTATTACTTTACGTAACGCGAGATAAATATTCGTTGCCTAAAAGAACCCTCCATTACGTAAGGCTTCCGTAATGAGATTTTACAACTGTTACGGAAGATGCACATACGTTACGTAATCATTACGTAACACCTGTTGTGTTTTACGTAATATAACCTGTGAAACCTGCTATAGCAGGTAAAAAAAATCAAGTTACCTTACTTCAAGGCATTGTAGGAATTTCCTATAGTGTATTAGTGTTGTTTAACATCCTTCAATTTTAGAGCACGATTTCTCTTGTGCGGACTACCCGTAACTTTTGTCAACTATGCTGCTACATGGTTTCACGAACTATTCTGCTAGCCAGGGTGTCGAATTAGAGTTCAATTGAGTATATGGACAATCCCAACAATAGGGTTCATATTGTTGGTAGAGAAAACAATATTCGTTCGATGGTTAAAAATACCCTCACGTTATTTCCTACCGGTGGGTTGGAGTTCGGTTTTTGCTCGTGGCTTGTCAGTTTTGTAGAAAACATTATCTATTCGTGACGCTAGTGATCTATTATAATGAGTAAATATGAGGTTAATTGCAAGGTTGGTCACTAGATTTATTAAAAATGTTCATGTTTGGTCACTGCAAATATTTAATTACATTCATGGTCACTAAGATTAGTTCAATAGTTCAAATTTGGTCACTCTCCGTTAGTCTCTGTTAGTTTTTGCTGATGTGGCAGTCAACTATTATAGTTGACCGTTAAATAAGTGACGTGACCATTAAAAAAATATTAAAATAATAAAATTTAAATATTTACAATTGCCACATCATTTTACAACTACTAAAAAATAAAAATAAAACTTAATTCCTATTATTCTATAAACACCTAAACCTACCCTTTCTCCTCCTCCATCGCCGCCACTTCACCGCTACCGTCGACGTTACTCACAAGAATCAAATTGACGGACCCGCTCCCGGTGATCGTGAACCTCATCCCTCCCTTTCTTATGCACGCCACCCGCCTGTACATAACCGGAACGATCCATCTTCAACTTATGGAGAAACTGAGCAGAGATCAGGAGGTTGCGAAGGGATGGCTTCGAACCGAATTCCATCATGTAGCGCAAGCTTACCCCGTTCTGCTTCATGCAACCCCATCTCTGCACTTCCTCGGTCATGCTCTTCCCCGGCGTCTCCATTGCCTTCTTCCTAGCTGCCCCTGCCATGGCAATGATTGATGATGTTGATAGGTCACTACTAGCAAGCAGTTCTGGAGCAGCAGCAGGGGGGAGAATGAGGCCGACGGCAAAGAGAAACGACGACATGTACAGAGCCCTAAACCAGAAATCCCAAAGAAAACGAGATGATGAAATAAAAGAGAAAGAGAGCAGCAGCAGAAGCCAGCAGAAGCCTCGCTTCCTTCTCTTCTTCCGATTCGCCGGAAATGGTCGTCGCCCGCTCAGTTCTAGCTCTAGGGTTTTGGGGGAAGGGAAATGGGAAATCGATCGGAATCGAAATTTGGAGGAGCGAGCGCAGAAGAGAAATTTGGGAGGGAGGGAAGGAGCAAGGGGAAAACCAGAGGAGTCGGAAGCGAAATAGGCAAGAAGAAAAACCAGAGTGCTTTCAAGTAGGTTTAGGTGTTTATAGAATAATAGGAATTAAGTTTTATTTTTATTTTTATTTTTTAGTAGTTGTAAAATGATGTGGCAATTGTAAATATTTAAATTTTATTATTTTAATATTTTTTAATGGTCACGTCACTCATTTAACGGTCAACTATAATAGTTGACTGCCACAGCAGCAAAAACTAACGGAGACTAACGGAGAGTGACCAAATTTGAACTATTGAACTAATCTTAGTGACCATAAATGGAATTAAATATTTGCAGTGACCAAACATGAACGTTTTTAGTAAATACAGTGACCAACCTTGCAATTAACCCGAGTAAATATACACGGCTCAAAAAGTTATAATTTTCTTGTTTGACATTTACCAATTGGTCACTAGAAGCAGAATATTCCGAGAAAAAGAGAGAGCTCGAAATGTCAACGGATGTGAGCAGAACAAGTTTCAATAAACACAGCACTAGAATAGAGAAACTAATTCTCCACTCACCATTTCCAAAACGAAATCCCCCAGCGGGAAAATTACCATGTTATATAGTTGTTGCCTCTTTAACTTTCCAAGATACAAGACTGGCGTGGAAGAAAAAATTAACATCTGGACAGAGTAAACACAATCTATTAACTCTTATGAATGCAGAAAACAGTAGTACTAGTAGGTGAACAATACCCAAAAGGAATGAATGACAACACCCAGCAATACATCTCTTTTCCAGGTTTCCCCAATTCCCAAGTAAACACCCAAAATTTCTTCTCTATTCTGTATGACGATGCATCTACAAAGAACATAATAGGCAAGCAGGTTGATTAGAAAATTGACAGAAGATCCCATTCTGGAGGAAGGAAGACGAGGCGAGGCAGCTATGCAAATTACAAAAAATAATCGGGAGTTCTGCGTGTGGTCTCGGGTTCAATCTGGCGCGGTGCTGGGTCAAATTGCAGGAAGTTCTGCTCCATATTCTCTCCAATCTCGAGTATGGCCGCCATGTTCCCACACCGGTAGCAGTAATTCGGGGCACTGAAAACCGTCACCACGTTCTTGTCCTATTGAAGTGTTCAAAGTTGAGATTTGTGTATTAGATAGAGAGCAAAACTAAGGCAGCCAAGAGTTGAAAACGTGAAAGCTGATTCCTGATTTCCAATGTACTAACCTGGGACCAATTGTAACCTTCCATCACGAGTTGGTGAGCTCTAGAGATGAGAGTGAGGCCGTTAGTATGGTTGAACTGTTGAGAGATGTCCTGTCCAAAGGTGTATCCAGCACCACGAGGAGAAATGCCCCACCCACACCGGTCATCTGGGTCGGACCACAGGAGGTCACACATAGGACCCTCGTGCGGTACCTAAACAGCCACAAGATCCCAAAGCAACAGCCAATTAAAAACCACTTGAGAACGACCTCTATCATATTGACTATATTTCATTACTAAATCAAAACTACTCCTAGAGAAAAAGTTGAACTGAAACAATAAAAAAAAAAAGCAAATGATCCAATATCAGTCTACCTCTTGGATACGATCGAGGGAGCGAATGTTGTCCAGTGTGTCAAGTGAAGGGGAAAGTCCACCATGCAAGCAGAATACCTAGAGAGCAATAGATGTTTTTGGTAACGTATTACATATTACATAGGGATTAGGGACAGAAGAAAGTGTGAACTTATCTAACCTGACTCTCAATCAGAGCCGTGAGTGGGAGATAATCAAAGAGATCAGTAAAATGTTTCCACACATTGGCATTTCCATATTTTCTTAAGCACTCATCATAAAATCCATACCTGAAAATACCAGAATCTCATGATATCAGCAGGAAGACCACAAAGTTCATAAGTCAGGTAATAATTGACACGGACCAATAATAGGTAAGGTGAATTGAAACCATATAAAATTGGCTACATTGGAGCACACTACAAATCAATAGGTTTAAGAAGATTTGCACAAAATTCTCTAAATGCGCCTTCATTTAGTAAATTTTGTGCAAATCTTCTGGCAAACAAAACCATAGATCTGGAAGATAAAGTGCAACAACCATTATGTTTAAGTGGCAACTTAGAGAGGTACTTGCACTATTCCATTACCGGGAGCTGAGAATAATTTAGTAATATGGACAACATTACAGTACAGATAGAAAGAGTGAATGTATTAACAAAAATAAGAAAACTCTTGCAAATAATGTCTGAGTATAAAGATCTTACACTTGAGTAATTTGACGGCTTTCGTGATTTCCTCGTAGAATTGTAATCCTATCTCTATATCGGACTTTCAATGTGACTAAAAGAGTAACAGTTTCCACTGAATAATATCCTCGATCTACAAAGTAGCAAGAAAATACCATTGGTTAAGCAAACAAATTACAATCTATTGCAGCTATAAGATATGAAACTGAGAGCCGTAAGCTTGTACGAAGATGAAGTGATAATTAACATGGCCTATGAGCATGCTCAGAGTGCATAGGTTATGCACTCAATCTGCATGACAATATTTGGAAGGAACTAGTTTTTCCATTCAACAATAATTTAGTGACTCTGGAAAATGTTGCCGTGCAACAGTAGCATAGGCTGCTAGTTAAAAAGGTGGCCACATGACAAATTAAATCAAATGAGTAGTAACTCCCAAGGAACATAGTACATCAACAAAAGAACATGCATCGCACAGCTAGAAGCTGATATGCATGAATTACCTATTTGCTAACCAATTACTCCCCGATGTAGGAACGACAATAGAAACTTGAACTTGGTATTACAAAGTCCAACCACCATCCATGTCAACTGAAGACCCAGTTAGAATCTTCCACTCTTCATAATTAACCAATCAGCATTCAATTTTTCAGCATTCGGAGACCACCGCAGACAAGGACGAGTGGGACAAAAGAAATACAGTGATAATAGCAAATGTGTGCAAGAGGGTGTTACGCAAGGGCTAGGAAAAGCAGTTGAGAGGCAAATAGAGTTTGCTGTCATCAAGAATCCATATGACTGACGAATACTCCCGTGGAAACCGCTGACCTTTTCCAGCCATAACTTTCCTAGTTGTCAGGTGCTATCAAGTTACAAACACGTATTTTTTCGGCAGCACTCATACTTTTCCTGATGCAATTTTGTCAACTTCATTAACCAAGTGATCCACTTCCTATCACTCTTTACCACGTGCTCCTCAAAAATTTTGTAGCGCTTCCCTTGCACTCCACAAACCTTGCCAAAATGTCCCTTACACATCTTCTATCAACCATTAGTTTAAATATAGATTAACACTGATAAGTGGGTTTGCTATCAATGTAAAAAGAAACCATCAACTTGCTAGCTGATAATTGACACAGTCGGGCTTTTAAAGCTAGAGTCTTGCCAATTGATATGATCTTAACATACCTCCCAACATATGCATCCGTAATTCATTTTTTGCAGTGGAAATGCGAACATGGTCTGCAAGGTTTTACTTTTCTCAACATATGAATCTTGAGAATATTATATGCAGCAGTGATTTACCCAAGTATCAGGTGCCAAAATTGGATAAAGCCATGGCATATTAAACACACAAGGTCCTGATTGACACGAAAGCATTTCAAATTACACCTACCATTATCTAGAACTAGGAGTCACCTGCTAAATAGCACTGAACAGCAAAAAAGCTGAATCAATAATTCAATTGCCGGCTCACAATCTACACCCCTCCACTTCCAATTCAACAGGCTATTATGGACTGATAAAAAACTAGGCAATGATTTGACATCGACTCACCTACATAGTCGCCCATGAATAGGTAGTTCGTGTCGGGAGCGTTGCCGCCGATTCGGAAGAGCTCGACAAGATCGTGGAACTGGCCGTGGATGTCGCCGCAGACTGTCACCGGACACTTGACCGGCTGCACGTTCCATTCCTCGACGAGTACGGCCCTGGCCTGCTCGCAGAGCGCCTTCACTTCCGCCTCGGACAGCGGCTTGCACTGCATCAAGTGCTCGATCTGACGGTCCAGATCGGCTTGCGACGGCATCGTTTCCTCGTCCCGCCCTTCTATTTCCTTACCTTTTATCTTCCTTTTCGAAGACCCAATCCGACGGATTAGGACAGAAATGGTGCTTCAGAGCTGAGCTCTCTCTCCCTCTCAGGCCATGGCCATGGTTTCTAGGGTTAAACGGAGATGAAAAAAATGGAAAAGAAAAGGGAGATGGAGGGAGGGAGAGAGAGAAAGGGCGATGATGATGGAGGGAGAGGTGCCAGCAAAGCGG
The DNA here is from genome assembly GCA_946122785.1 of Linum tenue. Classification (NCBI taxonomy): domain Eukaryota; kingdom Viridiplantae; phylum Streptophyta; class Magnoliopsida; order Malpighiales; family Linaceae; genus Linum; species Linum tenue. The sequence continues at coordinate 16,401,885 of CAMGYJ010000010.1, read as the reverse complement.
AGGGCGTCTGGATTAGAATGGCAATGGGTCTGGGTGGATTTTGTCAAACCCAAATTTATGGGTTTATCCGTCAAAAAAACTCGGGTAAAATCCGTTGAGTTTGAAAAACTCAAATCCAACCTAACCCGCTGGATGTCCGTGGATTTATGGATACCCGTGGATTTTTGTGATAAATTTTTTACAATAACGAGTTTCTATCTAAATAAAATTTTAACATCAATTTTCTCATACAAATTATCCATACAAAAAATACCAATCTAGAGCATACAAGCCAACTGCACATTATCAATACAAATTATTTAAAATTAAAGATAAACATTTATAAATAACATGATTAATTGAAATCTTCTTCCTCCTTGTCAACTAAGCTTCTTCACTCTCCACTAGATAATATCAACTTCATTCAAAATGATTAGAAAGAACAAATTATACATGTCTGATGTCTCCACAAACATAAAGAATATTAGTTGTTTAAGGAAAATATATTGTTTAGAATATTAAATATACCGGGAAAGTAATTATATGAGTGTGGGCGGATATCCATAGGTCGGATATGCCTAAACTCAAACCCAACCAGATTAATAGTGTAGCGGATTTAAACCCGAACCCGACCCAAAACCCGTCAACATGGATTTTACCCGCTTTGATCGGGTTGAATTGAGTGGATACCATGGGTTCGGATGATGTACTTCTTTTTTTTTTTTTCCGAGTAATATAAGAAAGATAGTTAGAACAAACACTACCCAAACGCCCTCCCCACCCTGCTAACAATCCAACCTACAAAATCAAAAGAAGCTAACTCTAGCCGAGACAGCAACAGGGCTTTCCGTGCCACTCTATGGGCAGCCCAGTTGGCAGTCCGCGGAACCGCCCTAAATTCTATACAAAGAGACAGAGACCCAAGGATACTTCTACAATCTCTAAGAATGGTGCCACCCACGGAATCCTCCACAGCACCAAAGCTAAGCTGACGAATGACCACAGCCGCATCTCCCTCAATGATGACACGAGGCAAACTTCTAGAAGCTACAAGAGAGATCGCATCCCTTGCTGCAAGGAGCTCAGCAAGGTACGGCTCAGCGATGTACTTCACCAATGTATTAATTTTTATCCCCAATTTCGGCATTTTGCATCTGGATCCCTCATCTTTTTTATATTTCTGGTTTTGATCCATTGTGACCACTTGTCTCTATTGTTTATTTAATTTTTTTTTTTACAAAGTATTGTTTATTTAATCAAAGTGTCTTGACTGTTGAGTCTTGAGTCTTGACCCAACCCTTGATCTTTTTTCCTTCTACATCTTTTTTTTCTTCAAAGTTTACTCGTATTTTCGAGAAAACAGGTAAATACTAAAAGTCATATAGAAATGAAATAACCAAGAAAATCAATCAAATCATACTAATGATGGAAACAACGAAGGAATTTTTCTTAATTTTTCTTACCATCAGATGAGTAACTATATTACCTGCAACCAAAAAAAATAATCTTAAAATTCTTGAATGAGCATCACCTGCAAAAATAAATCACGTAATCTAAGTGGTATTTTTTCACTCAATTCTTTAAAATTTGGTTGTATTTTGAGTAATCTCACAATAAATGGAAATGAATCGTACTTGTACATGAAAAACCAAAAGATAAATTTTTGTTGAAAGAAGAAAAATAAGGAAATAATTAGGGCAAATACAATATATTAGCCATAACTATTAAGCAGCGGGGAATTATAGCCACAATTATCGAAATACAAATTATTAGCCAATCGTTAAGTTTTCGTTAACACTTCTGTTAGTAATGATGACTAAGCTTTTACGATGGTGAGCTGGCTCCCACGTGGCAGTCATCATATCATATTTTTTACGATGCTGACATGGCCTTCTACGTTAAAAATTTGAAAACATTACGGGCTGTTAGCCAAATCTTGACCCACAACAATAGTTATGGCTAATAATTTGTATTTCGATAGTTGTGGCTATAATTCCCCGCTACTTAATAGTTATGGATAATATATTGTATTTACCCAAATAATTACATTAAACTATATCAGGCTCATCAACTATGAAGGATTTTGAAGCCGTAAAAATATTATACCTGAGAGGTCGGTGATATGGTATTTTGTAATAAAATCATGGTTTAACGGTGGTTCAACTATTTCATATAATTAAAATTGCCTACTATTTTGGATTCGTCTTCGATATTTTTGGTTGGACCAGTCGGTACGATAGGATTATAAAAATTTGATATCAACTTAATTAGTATCACTTCTAGTGTGGAATTTGTATTTTCTTAACTCTTAAAGCATCCACATTGGAATTGTATTATGAATTGCATAATGACATGACATTAATTTGCAATTACATCATGCAATTGCACCGGTGTAGATGGCAATTGCATCTTTGCAAACTTGTATATAATGCAATTATGGATTGCAAGCCAAATCATTTTAATATTGAATTATTTACTATTTTAATGATTTAAGTGTTATGTTTCATAGTTTAATTTTAAAAATCAATTTCAATTGCAAGGTAAATACATTGATTTGGGTGCAATGACCAAACAAGTTTAATGACTACCAGCTTGATCCATCAATCACATTTGGACCATATGGTAAGTCAAATTCATGCAACAAGCATCCTCTTTGTCTGAATGTGAATGGTTTGAGTCACTTTGACTGAACATTTGCCCTGAATGTTATGAATCTAGAGGAGCCTAAGTCATATTATGAAGCAATCAAGTCAGAAGCTTGGAATAGAGCTGTGAATTCATAATTACATGCAATGGAAGAGAACCAAACATGGTATGTGGTACCTTTACCACCAAATGTAAAGGAGATAGGAAATAAGTGGGTGTTCAAGTATAAATTCAAACCAGATGGATCCTTGGAAAGAGAGAAGGCTAGGTTGGTGGCTAAAGGCTATACACAAGTGTATGGCATTGACTTTCTGGATACATACTCCCCAGTGGCTAAGATAAACGCTGTTAAAACTTAAAACTTTTCTGGGTAAATACAATATATTATCCATAACTATTAAGTAGGGGGAATTATAGCAACAACTATTGAAATACAAATTATTAGCCATAACTATTGTTGTGGGTCAGGATTTGGCTAACAGCCCGTTACTGCTTTCAAATTTTTAACGAAGAAGGCCATGTCAGCATCGTAAAAAATATGATATGATGACTGCCACGTGGGAGCCAGCTCACCATCGTAAAATCTTAGTCATCATTACTAACAGAAGTGTTAACGAAAACTTAACGATTGGCTAATAATTTGTATTTCGATAGTTGTGGCTATAATTCCCCGCTGCTTAATTATTATGGCTAATATATTGTATTTGCCCAACTTTTCTAGAAGTTGCAAGTATGAAATTCTGGAAAATGGAGCAACTGGATGTGTGAAATGCATTTTTGCATGGGGATTTGGAAGAGACAGTTTGCATGAAGATACCATTGGGATTACAAGTACAATCAGTGGGAGATCAGAAGATGACTTGCATGCTTAAGAAATTCCTTTATGGGTTGAAATAGGCTTCCAGACAGTGGTTTGCCAAGCTAACCAGTTTCTTATTGAAGATTGGCTTTTTCTCAATCAGCTTCAGATTAATCTTTGTTTACCAAATGGACACATGAGAGGATAACAGTCTTATTGGTTTATCTTGATGATATAATTGTTGGTGGGGATGAACAAAAGGACATTGATCAAATTAAGACTGCACCGGGTAAGGAGTTCAAAGTGAAGCTGCTAGGACGCCTCAAGTACTTCCTTGGTCTGGAGGTAAGCAGAGATCAAAATGGTCTGAAAGTATGTCAAAGGAAATATTGTGTTGATTTACTGAAGGATACTGGTTACTTGGAAGCCAAAGGATGTAAAACTCCTGTTGATGCTAAGGTGAAACTTAGTTCACAAGGAACACCAATGGAGGATGGTGAGGTCTATAGAAGGTTAGTTGGAAGACTCCATTATCTCACTATAACAAGACCTGATATTGATTTTAATAAAAAAATGCTAAACCAATTACCACTTTTCTCACCCCCACATTGTGACCAAAACCTCCCCTTCCCCCTCTTTTTCCTCTTTTCCCACCCACATTGTGGATGGTCTTAGGGATTGATTTCGAATTATTGGGGGTATTGCTGGCAGTGGCAATTCGCCCCCATTGGCCATTTTGCACCTGTTTCCGGTATCGATAATACCAATTAACCGACGGTTAATACCCGGAAAACTCACGGTATACCGACTACCCCATTCTCGCCTCCACCAATCGTGACAATCCGGTTAACGGTTTAACCGGTATTCATATTTACTTGTACGATTATTAGTTAAACCATTAACCGAATTACCGATTACCACTCCTAAACATTACAAACATGGTGGAAAAATGACAAACCAACAAATCTCAAAGCCATGCATCATAGTCACCTGATCCTAGCTCCCATAACGGCCTTTATAGTTTATAGCGTGAAAAGGGTCAGGTTTAGTGAAGCAGAACTGTCCTTCCAAACCTTTCGATATTGATATTCTAGGTAACAGCTGAGATACGGAACTCCCAAGTCAATTCCCCCATTGAAAGCCGTTGAAATCCTCTCAATAATGACCGCACTTACGATTGCAGCAATCTATTCCCAGATCCCAGTACAACTGCCTCCTTGCGATTTATACTTATGTAAACAAGAACAGAACTTGTCATCACAAATTTATGTGTCCTTAGTGCCTACGTACATAAAGTCCTGATCTTCAGTGATTTGCAGTTTCCCTTGTTCATAGCACAACAAGCGCCGAATGGGAGCTCCTCGTCTGGTTTGTGTCGACAGCTGACATCCTGTGCTCCAGAGCCCTACAGCATCACGACATGTTTGTGGACCCTAGGCCGAAGGGTTTGATTCACTTCCATTACAATGTCATCGCGTATAGGAAAGCGGATGATGGTGTAGCTTTGAAAATCCAAGCAGTATGACCTGCTTATCTAGCTAAAGCAGTCTTTAAGTTCTAGGCCAGCAAAACGCCTGATGAAGTATTGGCCAAAGGATTCTAGTTGGGGATGGTGTGTAATTTATAGCTTGAAATCACTAGTTGGAGGAAAAAGAGCTTACAACTTTCCAATATAGTTTCACCATTTGCAAACTGAATTCACTATGCTGTATCAGGGTTTTTCGAATCGATGAATCCGCGGGTATGACACACAATGAATAGGGTTTCTTTGTACACATGATACAAGATTACAAAGTACAAGAGTCTCACAACTAGGTAGGCAAAGGAAAACATATTCAACACCATTTAAATCAATAATGAGAACCAAAGGAGAACAAATCTATAGCTGCTTGCTTCACGATCATGATGATCTTTCAAAACCCCCACCAACCTGCATGTGTAGCCATTCCGCTTGTGGTCCTTGCACGTATTCCCTCGATGCTTGTTGTCCAAACATCATCCCAGGAGCATCAAATGGATGAGTGCAGAGCTACAGAAAGATAATAGGCGAGAAATATCAGCGAGTAAATGACCAAGAAGAATTTGTAGTCTCCGTTGAGGATCACGGGAATCAAATTCCAAGTTCTTGTTGCATGACTAGAAGCAGAAGCACACTAAACAGAGCCATAGTAAGTTTTTGAATTGTTTGTCGTTACGTAAATCTCAAACACCAGATCTGACATTCAGGGGAAAGAGTGCTGGTGTATATGCAGTTTTTCGTACATATTGATTGAACTTAGCATGGCAAACCAAATCAAGCAACAAGGCAAAATAAAGGCTCTACAAACATCAATTGAGGAACCATAACCGCTAAGAACTGTAAGAACACAGACAGTAACTAATATCTAATGCAAATATCTAAAGCTACATAGACTTACTACAAAGGGACGGGGACACTAAATCTTGGTGTCCTGTTTACTAATCTTGCCCTGCACTGCAAGCCTTCAACAGGGTGGGGATTGTTCAGGCTGGTCCAAGATCGGACCAAATCAACATAGAATGGGATTGAATATCAAGGAAACTGAGGGCCAGAGTCAGATTAAAAGTGCATTTGATCTGATACGGTCCTATCCTGTTCCAATTCGGTCAGCCTTTTTCTTTATTTCTCAGAAAATTAATGGAATCAAAACCAGAAAAGGCTACAAATGTGATAATTGAATTATACTTGGTTCAGTCCGGTTCGATTCAAACGTCAACGAGTTCAGAAATCATAGGTAACCCACTAGTGTATTCTCAACTCTACACATCAGAAGATACTAAAGAACCACAATTTTCAGAAGCAAATATTGAAATTGTTTGATCAACTGATGTTACAGCATTTTGTAAAAGTAGACTTACATCCTTAAGATGAAAACCTTCCATGGCTGAGTTCATGCCCATCCTCGTATTCACAGTTTCGAGCTTCATTGACAGGAACTACAAAATAAAATCCACAAAGGGACCAGGTTTCAGCTTGAACAGAGAGCTAGGACTATAAATATATGCTAAAATTTGCAGTAGTCAGGGTAGCAGAATCACGTAACAATACCTCAACCTGCCGTTGTAATGATTGAATATAATTTATGATCTCATCAAGTACCAGCGCCTTGCCAATTACCTGATAGAACAATTAAGTAGATTGTTGCCTAAGAAACGGGTTCAAGAAGTTCAGAAAAGAGTGGAAGTGTCACAGAAACAAAACAACAAGCTCGATAACATTTCTAGATGGACTAGAAAATTCTCTAGGTGTTGAAATGAACTCATTCCATATCGTTGTTAGGACTACTAAAATTGAAACCCTAGTCAAGTACCTTGTTACAACCAGGCACCAACTCCTGAAGTATCTTCATCCTCTCACTTATCTTTTCTCGCCTCGCCTGTCAGAACAAAGATACTGTAAGTAAACTGTTTTAACCATGACCGAAGCTCCTCAAATTTGAGCAAACCAAGAGAGTTCAGAGCAAGCGCATTACTCTTTCAGCAAGACTGTGGCTATCAGTGGCTTGGCCCCTTCTTGCTCTCACATGAATGAAATCTTGCCTAGGCGGCTCAGAGGGCTTGCTTTGATCAGCTGCCGTGTTATCGGCACTAGAATTTGGCTCAGCTCTTGAATTACCAGTTTCACTTCTGGACCCTGATGGCTTCATCCGTTTATTCTTGGAATCATCCTGGAAGAAGAAGTAGCACAGAGATAAGTCATCTGGCTGATTCAAAAAGAACAAAGTCGAGTGGCCAAAATTCATTGCAGCTTCAAGGCCAAAACCACAATCATGGGCAAGTCGGTTGAAGACAAACAAGTCATTGCTGTAATGCTGTTCCCCGTTCCATCTTGATTCCACATACAGCCAATAATTTTTCAAATCATTACATCACTTTTGATGAAAAGGGATAATATGAACAACTCGCTCAACATCAAATTTGATGGAGATGACTAAGGGAAACTCGACTTCCAAATCTTTTTAAACTTCCCACAAAAAAAAAAAAAAAAAAATTCAGCAGGGGAATTGGGTAAATTGTGAAAGAGATAAAGAAGACAGAGGGCGAGATTGGGAGGGGAATTCAGTAGCAGAACAGACCAATTCATTGCCACTGCTTGTTGTGGAAACTATTCTAGAAGACTCATCCTCGAAGCTGAAATCCCTCCGCTTCCTGGCATTTCCGGCCGCGCCACTATGGTCCGTCACCGTGGATTCCTCAGCAGACCCATCTCGCTGTCCGATACCAAACCCAATTGCAGCGGCCGTGGGTAAACTGCCCATACGGAGGCCCAACCCACCATCACCGGCTTCCACATTGATCCCCTGAAATGGCCAAATCTCCGCCAAGCTGTAGGAGGAAGGGTTGGCAGCGGAGAATGACGACTCGTTTATAAGCGGAGGATCCATAGTACCATTCCGGCGGGTTTCGTTAGTTAACTGAATTCCGGTAGCCGGGTGGGTAGAGCTGAGGGGAACCGGACGGTGGGAGAATTTGCAGAGGAAAGAAAGGAAGCACGAAAAGGAAAAAGATAGGAAACTTGTGCAGCTATTTGCTTGTTTTGGGTTGAAGAAAGACGGAGACTGAGGAGAGAGAGAGTGGGCAATGGGCAGTGAAGTGGAAGCTTTGATGGGTTATTTAACAAGTTCTGATTTCACTGAGGGCAGAGGGAGGCAAAGAGTGAAAGAGACGAGGTGGGCTGGTGGTCGCAGACGGCAGAATTGCAGAAGTGACAGACTGCTCCTCTTTTTCCACCCTTTTATTAGCCTTGAGAAACGGTGAAGTTGGTGCGCTCTGCGCTGACTGTGGCGCAAGTCATTCCCTGATTACATTAGCGATTAGCCTACTGTGGCTACTAGGGTGGGCGTTGGGTGGGTTGGGTGGATTTTGACCATAAAATGCACCCATCCGCGTTTAAACGGATTGATAATTTTTAACCCACCACCCACCCACATTTAGTCTCGGGTTGGGTCGGGCGGATGGTGGATGATGCGAGTGGATTTGTGGGTCACCCACATCACAATGTATATAATATAAAGGAGTCAACTTGACATGATAATAGGCGAAGAGAATCATCGAGGGAAACAAGAAGTTGAAATAGGACGAAAAATGTCGAATTAGTTCTTAAATTGGATAGAAATTCTATTATGAAAGAGTTTTCTACAGATTGAGACGATTATTAGGTGCAAGGAACTAAGGAAAATAATTCCACAAAGGAAAGAGCGGTGATCTAGGCACAAGAATTAGAGGAAAAAGTAAAGGGAAGAACAGGGGATCTCTATTTGGAAGGTTGGCTTTGAGGTTCAAACTCCAGGAGTAGTCCGAATTTATATCTAACGTCTCCCCTCTCCTCTCTCTAGCGCCAACGACTTTGATCTTTTTGCTGTTGGGTTGAGCGGGTCACCCGCACACTCACCCACAACCCACCCACCACCCGGCGGATGGCTCCCAGCGCAACCCGTCACCCACCCACAGACCCATCCACTTAACAAAATTCGGGTCAAATGCGGGTGGGTCGGCCCAAACCCGCGGATGATCCGCCCGCATGCCCAGCCCTAGTGGCTACTGTCTACCACGAATCCATGAAATCGTACCGTACCGGACTACCGACGATTCAACCACAAAATATCAGTGGCTAAATCAGTAGGCGATATTTAACGGTATTGACGGTTGAACTACGGTCAAAATAATGGTTTTGCCATAAAATATAGGAGTCCAGGATAAATACCTAGGCCTGCCTACTCTGGTGCAGCGCTCTAAGGTGGAGACATTTCGGTATCTGGAGGAGAGATTGTTGGCGAAGCTTCAGGGGTGGAAGCAGAGGCACTTATCGTGGGCAGCGAAGGAGGTCCTTCTTAAAGCGGTAGCTGCTGCGCTTCCAATTTATGTTATGTCATGTTTTCTCTTGCCAGTGACCTTATGTCGAAAGTTGGACAAGCATATGGCGCGCTTTTGGTGGGGATATTCGGTGGATAAGAAGAAGGCGCATTGGGTTTCCTGGCGGAACCTGTGTCGTAGTAAGTTCGATGGTGGCCTTGGATTTCGGCGCTTTGAGGACTTCAACCAAGCTTTATTGGCAAAGGTGGCATGGCGTGTTTGGCAGGAACCAAATACTCTACTGGCTCAGGTTTTGAAGGGGAAGTACTTTGCGAAGACTTCGATTTTACAGGCCAAGCGTGGGTCTAGGCCGTCATGGGGGTGGACTAGCGTTCTTCATGGCAGGGATTTATTGCAGTAAGGTTTAGTTTGGCAGATTGGTGACGGGAAAGAAGTTAGGGTGTTGGAAGATAATTGGATTCCTGGAGTGCGTCGCGAGGAGAGCTTTGTTCTTCCTTCAGCCCAGGTGGTGGCGGATACTCGGGTAGAATCGTTCTTGCTTCCTGGTTCGGGGAGCTGGTGTCTGGAGTGTTTGCAACATCGCTTCTCTGATTCGGTGGTGCAGTGCATTCGGGCGATCCCGTTGCCAGTCCGACAGGTACCCGATCGGTGTGTTTGGGCTTGGGAAGCAGATGGGGAGTATACTGTGAAGTCTGGTTACCATCTGGCCCTGCAGATTAGTCGTAGTTCCCCGGGGTGGAAGGAGGAGGTTTCTTTTTTTGATATGGGGTTTTGGAAGAAAGTGTGGAGTTTTCCATTGCCTCCGAAATTGAAATTCTTTGTCTGGCAGCTCCTTAGGCGCATTTTACTCACTGCAGAGGCGATCATTGAAAAGCAGGGACGAATGCCCATTGAGGTCCTCGACTCACCGGAAGATGAAGAGGCCATTTCTCCCGGCTGCCCAGTTTGTTGGGCACCGGTGGAGACCCTTGAGCATTTGTTTTTGTATTGTAGAGTTGCGACTGCACTTTGGAGTTGCTCGGGGGTGGCGGGTGTGGAAGGGATGGCGGAGGTGTCTAATTTTGCTTTGTTCTTCCGTCAGATGGTTGAGTAAGATGCTGGGGCGGAGAGGATTGTGCGCATGGTGGCCTTGCTGTGGAGAGTGTGGAAGAGCCGGAATTGGGTGGTTTTTGAGCATTTGCAGTATGATATTCCGTGCTTAGTCCGCCAGTACGAGGCTCAGGTGAAGGAATGGTTGGCGTTTATCCAGCCGGGGCAAGTCCAGACGATGCAGGCGCAGTATCGAGTGTTGGGAGGAGGTAGGGGGCAGGGTCAGTCGCAGCAGGTGGTGATGCCGTTTTCCTGTCATGTGGATGGGGCGGTTGCGCCGGGATCTCATGGTGCGGGGGGCTTGGTTGTCCGGGATGGTATGGGGCGGGTGTGTATGGTTAAGGGATTTCATTATGCAGGCATCGTTGATCCTTTCTTAGTGGAGTTGGTTGCATTTCGGGATGCAATCCAGTGGTGCTCAGGGAAGGGACTAGATGAAGTGTGGTTTTATGGAGATGCCAAGGGCGTTATTGAGAAGATTCAGCGCCAGGATGCTCGGGACTTGAAGGGTGGGCGAATTCTTGAGGAGATTGAAGGATTGCGGCGGCAGTATCGTGGTTTTGGTGTTTCGTTCGTTGGCAGGAGTGGCAATCGGGTGGCTCATGACGTAGCCAGGAAGACCCTTTCTTTGTTACCTGCTGTTGTTGCGAGTTTTGACTTTGATTGTTGGTTTCGTTTTGGGTTGTAGACTTGGTTTGTAAGACTTTGATATCTTTGATTTGGTAATGCCATTATCTATTGCTAAAAAAAAAAGATTGGATTTCAGCTTGATCGAATACCTATAGTTACTTCGTCTATAAATGCTCGAGTTATTCTGGATCGAGTGACATGGAATTCATTTTGAAATGAAATCTTTTTTTGTTTGGTATTTAAAAGAATTTATTTCCAATTCTAAATTTTGAATTCTACGAAATTGGAGTTAGTTATAGCAATTATGAGGAATTGAGATGAAATTTTCAAATGAATTCCACAAGAATTTACTAATTATAACAAAATTATATAATTATCCTCATTTATTAACTAAAGTAATTCTACATGTATTATTTGATGCTATTTCATGCAGTATGAGGAACGTCGACAAGAATTTGATTGCAGCGCTAGTAGCATATTCTAGTTATTTGATATTTATGCTTTGATTATATCAATATGTTGAGAAGCCACAACTAGAGTGTAGGGTTCATTGACAAAATATCGAAAGAACTAATGAATAGAATAGAAACACAAGAACACTTTGCTATTCTACGTATGGGACCAAAAGCATTTTTTAGAAGATGGATTTTCAATGAATATTGTTTCTAGCGAAAATTAATAAGGGCGTAGTTGGAAACTTTTAATTCAATTCAATTCAATTCATTTTATTTCTTAAGATTTGAATATGATATACCAAACACAAGAATTCATTTGACAATGAATTCTATACGATAATTCATTTTAAAAATAAAATGAATTCTAGATTTATTTGGTACCAAATAGTATGTAACTGATTATAAGTTAAGAGAGTTATGAGTTGTTAATTTCAAAATTAATCGAGTAGGATTACATTTTGTTTTTTTTTTACAATAAAGTAGGATTAATTTTTGATAGTTTTGGATAGGGTTTTGACCAGGCTGACTTCTAAGTGCTTTTAACAAATAGGATCAGTTTAAGTTGCGGTACTTATAGATCTAATTATCGTTCGTCTGAATATATCGAATAGAAGAGAAGTAATTTTATTATTATTATTGGGAGTCTTGTTTAGAAATTAATCTTTTGCAGTTAATAAATTCAATAATAATGGGATCACTTCACATGTCCCGTAGACACATTAAGTATCCCAAGCTGACAGTTTACAACCCTTACGCGAATTTCCTTTCACCTTTTGTTTTGCCTGCATAAACCGAAAGGGAAAAGAAGAGAAACATTCTAAAAAAAAAAAAGAGAAACAAATGAGAAATATCATAATCGATTCCAAAAATTCGAAAGACCATCTCACCAAAATTTTTTTACGAAATACCTCCAATCTCATTTGATTGATGATACAAATTAGGATGTCATTTTGTACCCTATTTTTTACCAAAACAAAATGAGAAGTGTGAACTAATTGACAACTATCTTCAATGTATTTGATACTATACTATATCTTCCCATTGCACTAGTTAAACCGCGTATTAGTGACCATAAACATGATCTTATTAAAATCGCTATTTCGTTATAACCCTTTTTTGATAAATTAATCTCTCCGATTCAATCTATCATATTACCCACATAATTAATTTCACACCAAACCATGCCAACTGCACCAACAATTAGCTAAAAATGTCATTCGCCACTCATTCACTATGGCCACTTAATTATCTAACCAATGATTAGGGAAGACAGGTACCCGATTTGGCACTAAATTATCAAACAACTAGATTTGGATTGGAAATGTTAAAAAGGCTTAATTTTCAGACGAAACTTCAGTCAAAGCACTACGCATAAGCTAGCATTATACTATATTCTATTCTCCCAATTTCTTGGATTCATAGTGTCAACACACAAAGCAAAAAGCACCATTAGGTGCTAATCATTTCAAACCTTAAAAATCTTTGTATAGGTTTTGAACTTTGAACTAAAAACCATTCAAATTATGGGATGTGAATTTAAGTAGAAATAGTAGCTAGTAGTTGTCAGAGGCTAGCTGTCGACTGGAAACTAATCCCACTTTGCCTAACCTCTCTTTCTTCCTATATTCATTAAATTGCTGCTTTGAAAATGGACTGTAAAAGGAACAGATATGTGCTCAAAACAATGAATTATAACAACACACTCTGCGGAAAGTCAAGTAATTGCCGGCTTGGCAATTTGCCTAACATGCCCAGAAACGAACACTAATCCAAGGAAAGTGCAATTAATCACCGGAAAGCCTCTTTTGTGGGTTTCCTAATTGAGATGGGAAATGGAAACAAAATTCATGTGGTAAGGTTTGGTGAATGTAACAGTTCCATGTCTTAATGACTCTCTCAAGTCTCATCTCTCTCTCTCTCTCTCTCTCTCTCTCTCTCTCTCTCTCTCTATGAGTTTCTCTTCTTTTGGTTAGAGCTGAGAGGGACTGTCTCCTTACTCTTTGGAGGGGATGGATGAAGGCAAAAGTGGAGATGAGATTTTCTACTTTGGGTTTCGGAAACGTGTTCATATCACGATTTTCGGAACTACTATCTTAAATCTTTACATGGGTGGGCAACCATTATGTTTACGGGTCGTTTGCTTGAGGGTTTTGGTGATGGATTTGGTGATGGAAATCTATCCATCATGGACTTTAACAGAAATCCATCGTTTGCCTTAGGGAATTAGGGAGATGGAATTTGTGGGTCCTGCCACTTTTGGGGTTCCAAATCCGTGGACCCCACGGACTTGGAAGTTCCACCTCTTGAGGTGGGATTTGGGTGATGGATTAAAATCCATGATGGGAAATTACCTTTCTACCCTTACGTATTACTTTAATTACAAAGTTGTCCTACTTTAATTCAATGGTCATGCAATTATAAACTTTTATAATGTCATATTTTATATATATGAGAATTTTTCATTTCGTTTTGTAATATCATAGTTTATTTAAATATGAATGTATATGTGATTTGTTAGATTCAACTATAAACATCTTATGCTCGTCTTGTGCATTATTATTTGATTGATTGTCGGATTCCAAAATCGGGGAGTTAGCAAGAAGTTGATGAGTTGTAGCAATAAAGCGAGCAATTGGTTGCAATTGATACATAATATTGCGTACATTATTAGATGAGTTGTTAATTAGTGTCAAACTATAATACATTTCTATATTTGTAGTTGAATTATTAGTCCACATAGTGGTAAAGAGTTTAAAATTTCATTGTATGCGTTGGATTTTTTTAATGAAATTTATGGATTATAATATAGAAATATAATTAGATAAGATAAGGGTAACAAGGTAATTTGAATTTCATATCCACAAATCTATTCAAACAAAATCTATAATCAAATCCAACAAGCAAACATTAGACTTGGTCAAATCCATAATGCCACCAAATCCATCATATATCCATGGTTTTCCAAAACCCAAGTTTTACCAAAACCCTCATTTTTCAAATCCATGAAGCAAACGACCCGTTACAGTAGTTCGAATTGTATCATATCAAATATAATTTTAATTTGGTTTCAATCCTGAAAAATTATCGTAAATATGAAGAAAAAGTATATCGAAATTGAATTTGAACCAGATCGTATCAAATAAAATGAATCAAACATGCTTTTGATTCGGCTATGATCCTCAAATTTTCTTTGATTTTGATCCGATCTTATATCAATTCGACTCGGTTCTAGACCAAATCTACCAATGCCTACCCATGGACCAATGTGTCATTGACAAGTTCCCCCTTCCTATCTTTCTTCACAGTCAAAATATCATCCTTTTGGCCTTCCTCCTTAGCAATGTATCTTGTTTATCATCATCTCTTTGTGACCTTGTGCACATGATGTATACCGAATTTGTGTATTCGCCTTCCAAGTTTTCAAAAAAGCAAACCCTATTCCGGTTCTTCTTCTTATTTTAATGTTGATTCCATTTATTGCTAGAGATGACTGAAGTACGAGTATAACCTAAGAAAGGGAAAATAACATCAATGATTTGGAATTATGTAATGAATAGGATTTAGTTGAAATAAATGCTTGGTTGAATCATTTTGTAAATGAGTAGTCCTATAAAATGAGCTGTGTGTTGTAATTGCAAGAATCATCGTATAACAAAAACATATTTCCCCCTCTCTTTGCTTATGCTTCTCTTCTACCTCTATTATGTCTTTCTTCTTCTCAATCATCCTTTCTCTTCTTCGTCTTCTTCGGTATTCCTTCTCTTCTGTTGACTTCTAGCAACTTAGGCACTCTACCAAACACCATTTTCAAAGTTTTGTCGAGAATTCATTGATACACAAAAGACGGGACATTACAAATTGGTATCAGAGTCTTTTCTCGGCAACCATGGCAAAGACAACGCGTTAGTACAACAATGAAGGACGATTTCACCTAGTCATATATTGAATGGCAGAGATGCATCAAGCTGGACACGAGCTTGTTATCACTAAGGCAGAGGAATTGCTTAATAGATGTAATCTTGCTTCAATTATCATCCCACCTCCTGCTTGATGAAATTTTAAGCTGGTTGTTCACCATCTGTTGAAGGATTCTCCACTCTTCATCAAAGATCGTTAGGTGGTATGAATTTCATCACCTCCTTTGTCGGCAGACTGCTGTGATGCCCTACCCTTTTCCTGGAAACTACGACGACGAGCCCACTTTTTCGTCACTAGAAGAAGGGTTTGATGTCGTATGTCATCAGGCTGCACCTTCTTGAGTTACCTTGACATAACCAAAGCGTCAAGTTGCATATTTCAAGATTCGACACATCCTTTACAATTCAGCTCAACTATCCATATTCCTCCACCGCCAGCGAAAACGGTGTGACCCTATGCGGTTTATTAAGATTGATTGCACAACATCAATTAACTAACCCATCTTGAGTCAAGTATAACTCAAGACAATGTTTCTAATATAGTGGTCAACCAAGATTGTATTTCACGGGTTTTGATAACCTAGGCTATTTCTCACTTTGTTGTTGCCTATTCGTTCGGTTTAGGGTTATTTTGGAGGTCAAATGGAAACTACTTGTGAAGAAAGCCAGGATAAAAGCAGGTACTTTGGCCATCTGCCCTCGCCCTGGGTCTAGATCTATCATGCAAATGGTTTAGAGTGCCTATTTTGCGGTAATAAGGTGCAGGACTCACTAAAGTGTTGATGAGCTCAATGGTCATGCAAATAATCCCCCTCCTAGCACGATTCTTGACCCAATGTCACCTCGATCAAGTTAAACATACTAGGGACGCATTCTAAACCCTTCCAATAGGTTCAACCTATTTGCACACTAGCTTGAGAAGTCGATGGTCACGCATGCATCGCTCTAGCATTGCTTAGGAGAGCCACCTAATTGGCAGGGGATGGTCACCTCATCCACCAATCGATTCCCTAAGTTCTTACATCTATCTATCCTAATTAGCATTAGGCGCTCAAATCCAGTCTATATCATAAAATCCTAAGTGGTAGGCTAGATGAAAAGAGTTGGAAAGACAAACCTATGCATTATTGATTAAAGATGAAGCACATAATCGCTAATCAAACAAATTTCATATAAAATAGTAACACAATTCCATCTGCATTCAAAGACCTCATTCTAGGTTTTTTGGAGTGGAGGGGGGGGGGTTTCAAACCCTAGTACTTTAAAGAACTACCCCATAAAGAGGGAAGAAGATAAATAGGAAGAAATATAAGAAATATTGAAATGGAGGAGAGCTCCCTTGCTTCTTGGCTCCTCATTCTTCTTCTTCTCCTTCTTTCAGCTTTTCTCTCTAGCTTCTCTCCCAAAAACGAGATTTTTCCAAGTGATTTATTCTCTCAAATGAAGGGGGAGGAGTCCCCTATTTATAGATATTAGGTTTTCGGGCAAGTTTATGGTTGAAGAGGAAAAGACCGCGAGCATGATCTTTTGGGGTGAGGTCGCGATCTCGGAGTGCCGATTTACGCTTTGCTGGGCGTTGAGTTCGGAACCTAACATCTTGGTCATGATCCATGATTTCATATTCGTTAAATATATCACGGGGTCGGACAACTAGGACTGTGATTCGACTATCGAAAGTCCCTGGTCCTTCCTTGGTGGCTACTCCTAAAGTTTGCGCCCTAGGCTTCACACTTCACGACCGCGATCTCGGTCTTGGAGGCCGCAATCTTTGTGCTCTGCTTCACGCCCTCTCTTTATGGCCATGATGCTTGCTCCTGGTTGCAATCTCTCATTTTTGTCAATAATCCGACACTTATGACCCCTTTTTTGCGAGCACTTCTACTATGCTATATAGCATTGGTGCTTTAATGTACAACTCAAAGTTGTACCATAACATAAAATGTATAAGTTTAGGTTGTACCATAAAACAATTTATACCATTATGTTATGGTACAACTTTACAACTTGAAGTTGTACCATCACATAAAGGTACAAGTTCAAGTTGTACCATAAAAGAATTTGTACAAAAAGTATAGGTACAATAAGAAGTTGTACCATAACGTAAATATACAATTTTAAATTGTACCATAAAGACAAAAACCTATAGCACCAATACTCTATAGCATTGTAAAATTTCTCCTTTTTTGCACCTAAATCGTCCATATCATTTAGAACAACCCTAAGATGACAATATTCTCTTCGAGGAATTAAATAGGGATGTAACAGATGATATATCAACCATTAAGACCACGAAATTACTCTAAATATGAAGTCCAATTAACACCATTTTGGGAGTTATCAACTCCCCCACACTTAGGTGTTTGCTTGTCCCCAAGCAAACCTACTCAAACTAGTACAACTTGATAAACAATCAACATGGTATGAGCTATAGTTCTTTGTTGCACTAGTTAGAATAGTTGGGGTGGAGTGAAAAATTACTCCCATCTCACTACGAAAACACAAACTCCGATATGAGGATCAAGTCGACTAAATGGGTCAAGATATTTAACGTGTGCGCTGGGGGACTAAAAAACAATAAAATCAATGAACTATTTGAAGGTTCTATTTATTCTTTCTTTTCAAGGTAGGACTAAATTTTTTTATTCTCCTTTTTAAACATTGCCGCACTTGGCACCAAACATTTTCAATTTTGCAAACATGCATCTCTCCCTCGTGAACAAGAGCAAAAGTACATTGCTTTCCCTTTCACTGCTCCAGATGGGGAACATGATGTTCAGATTCATTGCTCGAGCACCACTTCCCAGCATGCACTCCTCGTCTGAACGATAGACCGGTTGCCACACATGTCGGGTACAAACAATAACCAAGGTCTCATGACTCGCTTAGGGGCATTCTAACTCCTCTCCATATGAGTCCGTGAGAGGAGAGTTGTTTGGGGGATGGAAGGTAGTAAAAGATGATTGAGACACGATAAAGCTATCTGAACCCCAAACACATCCTTAAATTGCACTACGGACCAAGAGAAAAGGCCTTCGACGGCTCAACTCAAACACTATGTCGGGTCGCCTCTCATGTGAGAACCTCAATTTTCAAACGATTTTTTTCCAAGTTGAGCACATTTGGAAAACATTTTTTAGTCCAAAATAGATAGAAAGTCCTACAGACATTTCTTTATTTAAGTAGAAAACATTATCAACTCTAGGGGTGTTCAAACGGTGTGGTTACCATGGTAACCGTTTTAACCAGTACTATTTGGATAATTTGGTTTGGTTAATTTGGATAATTGGTTTGGTTTGGTTAAAGTTCTTAGCTTGTTTGGTTTAGGTGATTTGGTTTGGTTTCAGACATTCCTAACTAGCCAAACCAAATTAACCAGATAAATAATTAGCCATATATCTAATATATACACATACTTAATGATAATGTGATTTTATATTGGTTAATCTGGTTAACCAATTAACCAAACCGATTAAACTTTAGTTTGGTTAATTTGGTTGTTGTATTAGTTTGGACGGTTTGGTTATGATATTGTATTCCATCGTTAATGAAATTTAGCCTTATTTGATTTGGTAATAACCATGGTAACCATTTGAACACCCCTAATCAACTCACCAAAGAGGAAGATAGGAGTAAAACCCCTCATACACCGACAACTCTAGTAAATGCAAACTACTCCCTGTAAATCACACCACATAGACTATTTAACAATTCTAAGCACATTGACGAGGTAGAGGCTAGAGACAAGATGTTTGGAACCCTCAAATTTGAAAAAAATTGGGTATATCATTAAGGTTGCAAACAAAAATTATAAGCCATTCAACACCACAAAACAGAACTAATTGATAACAAACACTCCCATACACAATCATCAGCGTCTTACATTCATAATCATAGGGAGGCTACTACCAACTATGGCAAAATCATCATCAATCATTCAAACATGCATACAATTCCCCCCCCCCCCCCACACACACACACTTAAGAGACACATTGTCCTCAATGTGAGAGAATAAAGGCAGGTTCACGAATCGCTACCGTAAAGTGTTTTGGTGGGTTGGTGTATGTGCACAAGTGTAGGTCTTGGTATTCCTGATTGGTATAGAATAATAAAGCATATAAGAAAAAGAGGAAATCAACGGTTATGTGCCACAAAATAACAAAATAAAATAGATATATAGATTTACTACTACTAGATAATTAAAAGTACGAGGTACATAAATAAAAAGCATCAAATAGACATTGTTTAAAGTCAAAAGAAATAAAAGATAAAATATAAGAGTTGGATGCCTAGAACCTAATGTTGGAAGCAGCATGACAATGAACAAAGAATGATGCAGCTTCAAACCTAAGTGAGTCTCGTATAAATGTATAGCCAGCTCCAGCTGGAAGAAGACACAAATGGAAATAAAAGATTGGTACAACGATCATCTCAAAAAAGCAAAAAAGATCGATTCACCAACCAAGAATCAATCAAGTAAAATAAAATGAGTAAATAAGGTTCAGGAAGCAATCAATAAACGCAGTATAAAAGGAAGAGTCGAGTTGCTGGATTAGGCAGACTTTTCGAGTGGATCAAAATCAGAGTGCTAAGGTGTGTGAGCAAGACTTTGAGTGAAAAGTCATCACAAGAATCAGGGAGATTTGTGGCTATAGGTATTGTGCAATACCGAGGTTCTATTAGCTGGGTCGTTGATATGTTAGTTTCGTCGATTGAGCGGAGAGCTAATTGACTGGGTATTTGTAACTTTGTGAGCTTCAACGAAATATTCGTAGTACAACATCCGAGATCACACGGCGTGAGTCTCAGACCGTGGAGTAGTCAATATTGGGATCCTTATTCTCCCAATAATGAAAACCACGTAAAAATTCGTGTGTGGTGTCATCTCTTTTATTCTCTGTGATTTCAATGTTCTTGCTCATTCTTGTTTTGTTTTTGGTGTTTAAATTACAGGGACTCTATAGATCAATGGAATAAGAAAACTAACATCCAATTTTAGTTAATAAAACATAGCACTGCATTCTTAGTAAGTTAAGTTCCTGCAGACCATTGCGTTGGGCTAACAATTAAAAGGAAAGGAGAACGCTCTTAGGCCAAGTCACAAAGCCCAATTGAATTTGTCCACTCGGTCAGCCTACACACACCCAAGCTAAGTGTTACATAATCTATTTTCGATCAAAGCTCTATTCAACCTATCTCCATTCACGTGTTCATGGTAAGAAGAAAGTCGATCAAGTCATTACAGGTGTTGGGTTTTTTATTGGATGAAGAAAAGAAGATAAAAGTCTCGCGCTCGACGCACCAACACTTAATCGTCTTCGTGGTTGGTGTCAAAGTTGTCCTCCTCCTTAGCATCAAGATCCTTATCTTCACAGACCAGATCATCACCTTCGGATGGTGGTGATAGAGGAAACTATTTATCTACTAATTGAGAATCCATCTTTATTTCCTTCATAATCATATGCATGACGCCAATAACATGTCTTCTAGCCTTCCTTTCGCGCTTGAGCAAGAAATGAATCTTCCTTTGAATGTCAAGAAGTTGGGTGTTATGTTCGATATGGGTGGAAAACGGTCCATTCTGGTTTAATTGACATGATTTTACCCGGTATTTTAGATGATAATCATGCTAACTCTACAACTAAAAAATGGATTGGATTGAAAACGGTTTCAACGGTGAGTAGATTGGATTGAAATCGGTTCAGTCTGGTCTTAAACCAAAAACATAACCCTTCACCCCTAAAATGATGTTGTTTCAAAAAATTAAAATGAAAGAAAAAAAAAAAGATCACACCCTAACCCCTCGTCCCCTCCCACTCCCTCTGGATTCTTCCAGACCATTCTCTTTCCTCCTTGGTCAATTTCCTTTCTCTTTCTTACTTATATGTTTGAAGTCTCTCTTTGTCTTCCTCACCTCATCGTCGATTCACCGCCCACCTTCCATCCATCTTCTCAACCTATATCACCGATCGCTGCCTCCCTCTCCTAGGTTCTCGATTCCTCAACTCAACTAGGCTAAGAGACGAAAAGATGAGAGTCTTCGTCGTTGCCGCCATAAGATAAGATTTGGAGCAGATAAAGGTGGCGATTGAAGAGTTCCTATGGCGGAGTGGCAATGGTTGGCTCTCGATTGGTCGCTTACGGGAGTCACTACGACATGCACATCCCACTGATTGGTCATCGGCAGCACATGAGAAGTCAGATCGAGAGGATGGATGATGGAGGGACGCGATTGGTGAGTTATTGTGGCGGAGTGGCTCTCAGATGGCCACCAATGGGAGTCACGGGATGCGATGGAGGGAGGCGATTGACCGGCGGGAGAAGCTTAGATTCATTTCTTCTTGTAGTTCTAGGTGGAGCTTCTGAGGCAATATGCCCTTGAACGACCTTTCAGAAATTAGGCGCCTCGAGCGTTGAAAATATGAAGGAAATCAGCGATGCTGGCACCGATTTACCTTGAGTTTACGAACAGTGGGAAGCAAAAAAATAGAATGTGTTCCTCGTTCCCTTTTCCAAAGTTTGCAAGATCTCCCCAACAACGCTGTCAAAATTTGACACGTCATGTAGTGTGGACCAAATTTACCTGGTCCTAAGGCCAAGATCGTATTCCCTTAGGCCTCTCGCATAACCCTTACTTCGGAAGTGAGGTACGGTTCTATTGAAGAAGATGTCAATTTAGAAGGCTGAGTTCCTCCGGTTTTGCAGAACTTAGGAGTTCAAAATGTAAAGCAGGTGTAGAAAAGTAAATCTATGCTACTGGAGAAGCAAGAGAGCATGAAAGAAAGGCGTTGCACAGGCTTCGTTCCCCTTAGGTCTTCTAATCATGCGATGTCACGATCTAGGTTATGCCTTGCCGTTCTTAAGAGAACTCGCTTATCGCTCACCCAAAGGCAAGTTCTTCTCGAGTTGTATGTATCATGTCATACAACTTTG
This sequence comes from Linum tenue, assembly GCA_946122785.1. Classification (NCBI taxonomy): domain Eukaryota; kingdom Viridiplantae; phylum Streptophyta; class Magnoliopsida; order Malpighiales; family Linaceae; genus Linum; species Linum tenue. The sequence goes on along the minus strand of CAMGYJ010000010.1, from coordinate 16,379,607 downwards.
TGTGCATATTTTTCTTAAATAGCGATGTACATAATCCCAACCTATGCAAGTAAACATGTCAATATGCACGGGTGAACTCGCATAAGCACGTGATTCTATAATCTTGAATCGCGACCTTGATATTTGGCGCATACGAGTTGTCTCATGAGGTTCGATCGAATTTCTTGATTGTTTTGAATCATTTACCCGTACTAATAGGTGACAAGGTCCTTTAGAATTTCTTTATCGAGGCAACACGCCATTTGATCTTATGAGGTTCGATCGAGTAAGACTGCTATTTCTAGTTGCATCCTCAACGACTAGGATTTTGAATCTTGCACTTTAAAGGAGTAAAAGATCGACAAATCATTCATTCGAATGAAAAAATAACGAAATAGGGGAAATCAAGCATCACAAATATGAAAATCAAACAATCGTATTAACCAAATCATCAATTTTACATGGCTAGAACCATACGTGCCTACGTAACTAAGAAACTTAGTCGACGATGGGGGAGGTGTCCTAGGTGTTCATCATTGAAAACGAAGACTCCAAGCACCACAAGAATCGGCAAACAGAACAAGGAAAATGGGTCCAGTGGTACCGATTTTACCACCGATTCTCCCTCGAAGGTGGCATTGCTCTAAGTAAAGAGGGTTGTTCTGTCGGCAGAGTAACGATCCTTCCTTGACTTCTTGTCTCTCCCTCTCCGAACTCTAGCTCGAGAGTCCTATTTATAGTTTTTCCATTAGGCTTTACAAGGAGAGAAAACCGCCCCTACTATGTCATTTGGCCAATAAGAAGCCTCCAAACATGTGGCTAGAGAACATGCTGCTTCTACACAACTTCTTGATGAAGTGGTTGACTCCAACAAAGCGGCATTGTGGCCACCCTTCCTTCAGATAAAATGTCGTCATTGGTGCCTATTCTCTTTGACGTCTGGTCTTTGAATTCTTGCTCAAACAAATTGGGTTGGATGTCCCTAAGGCTTCCAAGTGGCCCACTATGCAGCTCGGCCCTAAAAATGCACAAAACGCTATCCAAAAGCACATCAAATGTATAAAAGAAATCATAGGGTTGCTAGGATGCACTTGAAGCAATCACAACAATAATCCAATGCATTATGCCGATAATGATATAAAATGTTAGAACTTTTGGTCACAATACGGGGGTTTAGAATAGGCACTATCACGTGTGATCATGATCCCCAAGTCGACATCCCTGAGGGTCTTGGCCGAAAGCGGACAATATCTTGTAAAAAACAAGATTTGGTACGTTACAAAAAGTTTGTTTCCATATGGCATTTCCAGACCAGCCGATTCACAGCAGCCCACATACCCTAGTCGTTCTCCTTGTTGACCCTCTCATCGACTGTTTCTCCCTCATTCCCTTCTCTCTAATACGCTTTGTATCCCCCACTTACCTTCTAGTGACATAATGATACAATTGGGGAATTTCTTGGTGGTAAAAGTTGTAGTGAGATTGGATTGAATTTTATGTAGGGAGACATGGAGGCTACCGCGATAATGAGTTCTGAGAGCGAAAATTGGAATTTGAATTGGCGAGGAAGGAATCTGTGTATTCTAACAAGATGTATGATAGAATGGCAGTTTTGATAATTTTGGACAGAATTAGTTGAGACTGCAACACAAATTACATCTGGTGGCCAGCTTTGGTGGTGATGGTGCCGGATGCAAGATGGAAACGAGAGGTATTGAAGAAACATGAAAGAAGAAAGGGTCATATTTGAAAGAAGAAAAAACCAACCATGTGGGATTTCAAAATTCTACAGTGACAAACTTTTTGGGGTTTTGGAGTTATTATCAAAAGCAGAATTTCGACACAATCCTATTGAACGTATGATTTTACTGAAATTTAGCATTCTATCTGATTATGCAAAAATCATGCATATGAACCATCCCTCCACTGCCTACAAATAGAAATGGAAATGGGGCAGGTCCGAGGTGGGTTTCTTGGTACCCAGACCTGCCCCGTGGCAGGTCAGGTCTAGGTCGGGTAAATCATCACGGGTCGCAGGTCGGGGCAGGTCGACCCAATGGGTAGACAATTTATATGAAAAACATTAGAAATATTCGTTATTTTTATTATAAGACCAAGAAAGCAAACAATATTATGATAAATGTAGTTAAATTATTAGAGAAATTGAGGTTTTCACTAATTTACAACTTTATTATAGCTAAATTATGATGTAATAAAAGAAAAATCCTAAGTAATTTGACTAATATTACATATAATTTAGGTAAGAACGGGTCGAGAATGGGGCGGGGCGGGGCAGGTCGGGTCGATGAGAGTACCCATGCCTGCCCCAAAACAGGTCAAACATGTTGGGTAAAACGGGTCAGGTCGAAATTTTCATCCCTACCTATAAATGCGTAACCATCTGATTTTGTGGGCTAGGCTAAAAGGAACAAATTTTTAAAAAAATAAATAGTGAGGTCTCCTTTTGTAGAGATTGCTTTGCGGCATGGTTAAACATAGTCACCCCAGTTTAGAGGTCTGGGCTTCTAGGCCCAAGTCCTGAGAACAGTAAGCTCCGCGCATAATTATACCCACATTGCATCTGGGGTAGTCTCTTTGTAAATAGTATGATAATTAACTTAATTACCACGCTAGATGTTGATGAACCAAACATAACTCAGTAGTTTGTACTATCAGCTTCCTTCGTCCAAGACCAACCAAGTCCACATTGTTCGTCATATTCGTTTTCTGGTCGGTTTCTTGTTCATATGATAGAACAAAGTCTAATGTAGCCAATTTTTATATTTATTTATTTCAAACGGTACCCATATTATTCTTGAACGCTTGAGATAAATGTGAATTTTGTATCCAAGCTAAATGACCCATCAATATGTGATAGACAATAAATTATTTATTGCTCTATAGAGTGCTTTGTCTAGTTATATGTGATGCTACTTTGAAACGACTTGAGAAATGCTTTATCGCATTATTAATGATTGCACTAATTATTCGATATAGAAAAACATATGAGTGTGTTTTATTGTGTTCTCAATAGTAAAATGCACATGACTCGTGATTTGAATACTCATTTTTAATCCATCTAGATGATGCCAATATAGTTCCATTTAAATTAAGAAATAGTGGGGGTAGAATCCCTCATACTATTAGAAGTAATAGAACTAGTGGGGGTGATGAATCTGAGTTTGAACTCAGAAGAAGCAAACGAACCATAAATCATTAAAGGATTTTGGTTATGAGTTTGTTGTTTACACCCTAAGATAGATAGATCCTACAAGTCTGCTAGAAGTTTGAACTTTCATAAAGTCTTAGGTAATATATCGATGGAATCGAACAAGATTGGGCATCATAAGAGTTACCTTTTGGCAATAAAGCCATAGGTAATAAATGGATTCTTAAAAAGAAAAACTAAAACCTGATGGTTTCGTTTATGAGTATAAGGATCGCCTACTAGCTAAAACTTTAGGCGAAGAATGAAAAATTGTGGATTTCTTTGATATCTATTCACCACATCTAGAATAATATCCATGTATAATTGTAGTATTGTGCGTCACATGGATTGTTAAAACTGTTTCGTGAATGGTGGTTTAGATAAAGAAATCTACACGGGACAACCTAAAGGGTTGTTATTCCTGAACATGCTTTTAAAGTCGATGGTGAGACAAATCATGGTATGATTTGAAATAGACTTAAAGATCATGGCATGGATTGATGGTTTCTCTCATGGTTTTGAATGAAAGTGACAAGTCCATTCGTTACAAATGACACTTAAACTATAAAAGACATGTTGATCTTTGTTGCAAAGACTCATGACAAGAATAAATGTGAAAAACCATGTTGAGTGAGAACCTTGATGAGAAGGATTCTAAGTGTTTCGCTTAGAGATCCAAATGACGAGGACAATGAAAGAGATTTTTTAATAGATCAATCTATCTGTTTGGTTAAGATCTATAAGAAATACAAGTTGTACACTTGCCTAAATGTTTGAAGATGCTAGTATAGTTTTAAAAGAGCACCAAAGACGGTGTAAGAAAGTAAGAATATACTAGCATCGACAGTCTACGAGAGGCAGCTGATAAACATGAGACCCGACATAGTGGGGGGTACTTGGCAAGTTTACTGATTGTCCTAGTATGAAGCATTGAAATGCTATTAAAGGGTTCATTAGACACCTAAAAGAACAGTAGACCTTGATATAAGTTATCAAAGGTTCTTGTTGTATTGGTAGGGTATATTGATGCGGACGAGAATTCCCTATAGAGGACTGCAAGGCACCCAGTAGGCATGTTTTAGACATAGTTGGAAGAGTTGTGTCTTGAAAGTCTAAGAAGTAAATGATCCTGGCTCAATGAACTAAAGAATCAGAAATGATGAAACTAGCAATGGTTAGTAAAGAGGAAAGTCGATTGACTGGGTCATTGCTAGAGATTCCCTTATGGGAAAGACCGATCCCTCCGGTAGTTAATTCATTGTAATAGCACCACATCTATTGTAAAAGAAGGGAACCGGTTCTAGAACGAAAAGAGACGAAAAATTCGTCGTAAGCACAGTACTGTAAGAGAACTCCTAACGATAGTAGCAGTGAGGGTGGATCATATAAGATCCTAACAGAATCTAGCTGATCCTTAGACGAAAGGATTACCTAGAGAGAAAGTCCAGAATATCGCCATGGGTACGGGACTTATGCCTACCAAACCACGGACTACAAGTGATAGTAACCCGACCTAATAGACTGGAGATCCCAAGAAATGGGTTCAATGGGTAATAACAAGCCATGAGTAGTATGCGAAAATTTCATGCATAGTGAAGCATGAATCCCAAAGCAATGGAGGTTGAGTTAACAACTCTTAATGAGATCTATACACTATGTGGGTTGGAGTACTTTACTTTGGGGGTACTTCTGATAGACTCACCTATGTGAATGTGGGAGTGGGGCCGCTCCCTATGGAACTTTGGAGGCACAAAGTTTCTAGAGCGTTCACTAAATCGGGATAACAACATGACCATAAACGCACGGCCTATGAGAAATATCACTCAATGAAAAGATCTGGTGTGCTACATTGTCTGAGATGGGGTTCAAGACTACGAGTCACCCTTATGAAATCGAAAGTGTAACCACTACGCTAAGGTTCAAATCTTCGCGATACCTTAGCTTATGCACGATCTTATGGAACTGTTGATGCTCAGAGATAGTTTCAAAACTATTCAAGTGAGGGATTGTTGGGATGAATAGCTTTGAAAAGCTATAAATGAAATTTCTAATTAATTATCCAGTATTTTCCCATAATACGAAAATAAGATGAATAATTAATAAAAGGAATATTATGGAGATAATTAGGATTAATTATCTTAATAGATTATATTTTTGATAAAGCACCAAAGGCGCTTTTGGCTCAGAGACACGCAGCTAACAATCAATCCCCGAGTTGGATTGAATCTGTAAAGGAAGAACTCTACAAACAGAGTTCGAGTGTGCAGTTGGGAATGGATGTTTCGTGCAATTCTCACGACATGAGAAAGGCTCGATAACTATCAGTCGAAGCTTGGCCACATTCAATGTGACTAATTGAACGATACAAGCACAAGATCGAACTAGAAACCCTAGGTCGATCTCTCAAAACCAACGAGCAAGAAGCTATGGCGATAAACTCTCGGTTTATTCGATTAACTCTCAAAAACTGACTAATACATCATAGACACGAGTTTAAATAGGTAAAATAAACTTACAACACAAGTAAACAATGTCCTAAACAAACCAGAACTAAAAGGAAACTAAATCTAACACGAAAAGGTATGAATTCCCAAACTGTGAACGAATCCTAATCCGAATAGGATTCGGATTTCTTGTTTCTCCAGGCAGCAGCTTCATTGTCGACAAGAACTTCTGCCTCTTCGTTCGAGCCCTTCCACGCATCAATCAGATCACCCAATCCCACGTCGTTGTACAAGAAAGTGTGTACTTTCATGTGGTAGAGAGCTTGAAGCTTGACTCTTGCTGGCTTCCTTCGAACGAGCCTCCAAAAGTACCAACCCGAACTCACTTCCTGCCTTAGCCAAATTCTGGCAGTTTCTCGGTTTCAACATAGGGTTTTGATACGCTTTGGGAACGACCTTCCTGGACTCCCTTTGAGCTCCAAAGTGTCCCGATTGAAATAGAAACTCCTCCTCTACAATACAAGCCCAATGACTCGACTTCCTACCACGCCAATAAAGAGTTATGCCTGTCCAAAGTGGTGTACCTGAGACGTTTTCAACACTTGGCCAAAATTCAGGAATCAAACTGGTGAATATGATTCCTTCTTGGGCAAGCAATCCAAGCTTGTAAATGGCCTCTAATGGAATCATATCAGGCCCCCCCTCTTGAAAAAGTGTTGCCCTCAACACTTTGGTCCTCCTCTGCTCGAACTTATCACAAAACTGATCCCAGATAGGATCCCAAGAAGGGCCTTCATACTCAAAGTTTTCCAGAAGAGAATCAGAGTTCTTCGCTTGATGAATTGAGGCTTTTGAATTCCAGCATCCCTCGCCCAATTGATGTCTTCCAACGTCTTCAGCATGCTTCGAATTGAACTTCTGGATCGGTAGTGTGCTTCGAATCATCTCCGTCAGCGTCGATTCGCCTTTTCCTCCTTTCCCGCCATCGACAGATTTAAAAACCCCAGAACTCAGAAAATCCAATTTCAATTTGGGCGTTTTTCCCACAAGGATCGTTGTGTCTAATCGATCACTCCCAGAGCTTCCCCTGACCTCATGGAGTGATTTGGAAGTCGTGGTTTGGGTCGAATCACTCTCGATCGTCCCAACCAATTAGCTCGAATTTTGGTCGAGTTTTGCCATTTTTAGAGCATTTTCGGCTCGATTTGGATCCAGTAATGGAGGCATGATCACTTCAATTGAAGTCACGGGCGAACTTCCTGAGGTGTTTTGCATCGTGCCTGCAGTCTCAGGCATGTCCGAATCATCCCCAGTTGGCCTGCCCCATTCACCCTCTTTCCTGCTCTGCTCCGGTGCCGTGACACAGGGTCGTCGGCGGCGAGGAGTTCTAGGCTGCTTGTACCCCATAAGTATCAGTTTCTGAAGCACAGTGTTGCTTCCGCGAGGATCCTCAGATCCTTCCACAAGAACTTCCTTCTTCGAACGTCGCTGATTAGCCTCCATCTGCCGTCGATCCGCCCTGACTTCTTCCGGCGACATTGGTTGAAGCGTATACTGCTTACCCTGGGTTGTACCCTATATTGGTTTGTATCCCCATAATGGCAAACCCCTCTGTCGAATTGCCAGGGCCTTCCCAACAGTATATGAGCAGCCTGCATCGGTGCTACGTCGAACTCAAGCTCATCCTTATACCTCCCAATCTCGAAGTTTACTTTAGCTCGCTTCGTCACCCGAATTGTCCCGTAATCATTCAGCCAATGTAAATTGTAAGGTTCAGGGTGTCTAATTGTGCTCAACCCAAGTTTGTTTACTGCATCTTGGCTAATGACGTTAGTACAGCTCCCGCCATTGATGATCACTGAAAGAACCTTACCTTGGACCAGGCAACAAGAATGAAACAAGGTCTCTCGCTGGCTGAAATCTGGCTCATTGTCGATGGTCAGAGCCCTCCTGCTGACTCCCAAAAGATGACCAGGTGCAGGAGCTTCCATTTCAAGCTTCTCGTCGACCTTCTCCTCCTCGCTGGAGTCATACTGCTCATCGTCAGTGATGTAAGCACCGTCTCTGATCACGAGTGTCTTCACATTGAGATATTGTATGGCCTTATGGCCTCGGCCATGACATTTGAAACACTAAATTCCTCCAGATCGCTCAATTGGAGCAGGATTCGTGTTTCTGGGGACAGGTTTGGGAGTATCAAACCGAGTTGGAGTCGAATGGGATTCACCAACTGTCTCAGCCCCCTGTTTGCTTGGCAGAGTAAACATTCTGCTAGGCAGCATCTTTTTTTGCTTCTCTATTTTGATGGCAAGGTGCAAAGCGTCTTCTAGGTCCATAAAAGACCTTAGGTCGACTTCCTGTCTGATCTCTCGATTCAACCCATGGAGGAATCGCGCAATCGTGACCTCTCTGTCTTCTCGTACATCAGTTCGCATCAGCAGGAGTTCCAATTCGCGAAAATACTCCTCCACGCTCCATCCTCCTTGTCGAATCGCTTGCAAAGATTCGTGGAGCTCCCTCTGATAGTATGCCGGGATTAATCGATCGTGCATCAATCCACGTAGCTCCTCCCAATCCGTCCCCTCTGGCTGCAAGTTCTGCCGTCGTCGGAGACGAATCTTCTCCCACCACTGAGCTGTGTAGTCAGTGAACTCGAAGGTGACTAGGGCCACCTTTTGCTGCTCTGTATAATGCCTACACTGGAAGAAAAGAACCATCTTTCGCTCTCATTCCAAATATGTTGAAGCATTGATCGTGCCCTGAAACGCGGGCACTGCCAATTTGATTCTTGGGGGAATCGCAGGCGGCTCTGCTTCGCGATTGTCTCGCCATTCTCGACGTGGTCTGTTGTGATGGGGTTCTGCTACAACGAGACGTCATTCTAGCTCCGCAATTCGATTCATTAACGCCCGATTTTTGCCAGGTCGTTCATCGGCGAGAACTTCTCTGTCACGGGCCCTATTTTCTGCCCGCGCGATGGCGTCGATCTTTTGATCGATTTCCTTCCGGAATTGGGTGAATCTCTCGTCAAATTGTCGCATCAGCTCCTGTATGTCCATCTGTTGTCCCGCCATTGCTCGATTGTCGACCCGAGCCTCAGAATTCAGCTCGTTGTCCTACTCTGGTTCTCGCTGTTGACGAGCAGGGTCACTGGAGACAGGACCTTTCGATCATGCCCAACGCGTCAATTCAGCACCAGATTCTATCGTTTTTGTCCACTGTGCTTGAACCAGGCGATGATGCCACTTGATAAAGCACCAAAGGCGCTTTTGGCTCAGAGACACGCAGCTAACAATCAATCGCCGAGTTGGATTGAATCTGTAAAGGAAGAACTCTACAAATAGAGTTCGAGTGTGCAGTTGGGAATGGAAGTTTCGTGCAATTCTCACGATAGGAGAAAGGCTCGATAACTGTAAGTCGAAGCTTGGCCACGTTCAATGTGACTAATTGAACGATACAAGCACAAGATCGAACTAGAAACCCTAGGTCGATCTCTCAAAACCCATGAGCAAAAAGCTATGGCGATAAACTCTCGGTTTATTCGATTAACTCTCAAAAACTGACTAATACATCATAGACACGAGTTTAAATAGGTAAAATAAACTTACAACACAAGTAAACAATGTCCTAAACAAACCAAAACTCAAAGGAAACTAAATCTAACACGAAAAGGTATGAATTCCCAAACTGTGAACGAATCCTAATCCGAATAGGATTCGGATTTCTTGTTTCTCCAGGCAGCAGCTTCATTGTCGACAAGAACTTCTGCCTTTTCGTTCGAGCCCTTCCACGCATCAATCAGATCACCCAATCCCACGTCGTTGTACAAGAAAGTGTGTACTTTCATGTGGTAGAGAGCTTGAAGCTCGACTCTTGCTGGCTTCCTTCGAACGAGCCTCCAAAAGTACCAACCCGAACTCACTTCCTGCCTTAGCCAAATTCTGGCAGTTTCTCGGTTTCAACATAGGGTTTTGATACGCTTTGGAAACGACCTTCCCGGACTCCCTTTGAGCTCCAAAGTGTCCCAATAGAAATAGCAACTCCTCCTCTACAATACAAGCCCAAGAACTCGACTTTCTACCACGCCAATAAAGAGTTATGCCTGTCCAAAGTGGTGTACCTGAGACGTTTTCAACACTTGGCCAAAATTCAGGAATCAAAGTGGTGAATATGTGATAGCATCGTATTTGCACGTGTTTTCACTCTGGTTTCCTGTCCATTTTGGCTCGAATTGATTGTTCCTTGGCCTGTTTTACGCTAGGTTGTGTTGTTTTGTCGTATTTCAGGTCCTAGCAAGTAAAGAGGGGCAAAGGCGCAAGTTTCGGGTCATTTGGAGGTCAATTGGCGAGTCACAGAGAGAATTACGGGCAGCCCCTGCTAAATTACGGCCGTAATTAGCCAGGGCATGCCCGTAATTAATTGGACGAGCCTTCTCCCCAGCAATTCTTCTCGGTGGTAAAATTACGGGCAAGACCCCCAAGAATTACGGCCGTAATTCCCAAATTACTGGCGGTAATTGGGAAATTACGGGCGTAACTTTTCCTCCTGCAGCTTAAGTGAAACGTGCGTTTTGGTGCGAATTACGGGCAGGACGTGATTACGGCCGTAATTCTGCCCGTAATTCGCCCAGAGTCGGGTTTTTGAAGGCAGATTCGAGCCAGGGAGAGGGAATTCGATTTTCTGGGCAAAAACAGAGTTTTAGAGAGAGAAAGAGCGAAGAACAAACCCTAGGAGCTATTTTGGAGTGGATTTCTCATCATTGAAGCCCAGATTGCGTCCCTAGGAGTGAAGATTGACATCCCAGAGCAGATTTTCCTCATCTTTATGAGTATGACTACTCTGATTTCTGTTTTCTCTTCTCTCTCTATGGAGTAGAACCTTTCTCTCACTTGGGTATGAAGAACCCTAGTTCCTTGTGTTAGGGATTTGATTGTAATGACTTGGGATGATATTATTGTTTGATTTTAATCGAATGATGCATGTTTCATGAATTGATTTGAGTCTGATCAGCTTGTCTCAATTTCTGCTTCAACCTGAGATAGATAGAATCTGATTAGGTTGTTAGAGCTTCTTCATTCGATAGTAGGAGATTGGCTATACGAGAGTTAGCCAGTTTACTGCTTTGTACTGGTGTTCTTGACGCCAGTAGTGGAGTTCTGTGTTCATAGCCTCAGCTTTCTATCCCGGTGAAGACTAGTCGTCTGCCGGGTAGTTAGACTGAGAGGGCTTGGTCAGCTTAAGAGATTCCAAGCTACTGTCGGATCTTCCGCAGTCTAATCAACAGTAAATCAACCCAGGGAATTGCAATTGAACCTAACCAAGGGGCTAGGGGGACTCAATCCCGAGTGACTCTTGCCTGCTTTTGAAAACCGAACCATTTCCTGCTTTCTTACTGCTTTTGCTTTAAACAACAATCACTCGAATTAGTTTGCTAGATAATAGAGAATCACGGAGTAAGCAGTAGATCTAGACCCCGGGTTGATAATATAACTTGCCTGTTACTGCATTCCCGGACTGCGATTCCACTTGGTCGCAGTTTGGTGTTGTGTTTTGGCGTGTCAAGTTTTTGGCGCCGTTGCCGGGGAACCCTCTAGGTTATTGGGGAAACGTGATAATTTGTTACTCTAGCTTTTATTTACTGCATTTTATCTCTTCCACCTGTGTGCCTTCACGGGTTGCTTCTACTGATTGTGTGCAGGTAGTGCATGACCCGTAGCCAGTCGGGAGATCTACTACCATTAGACCAGGAGCTTGAACGAACTTGTAGGAACTTCAAGCGGGCTCTAAAGGCGCGACTGGCTGCGGAGGAGGCGCTGTCACAGCTGCAGTTAGGAGAAGAAGAAGAAGAAGGCGAGATGGGGGATCCGCAGAACAACGATCTGATCCCCGGGGAGCAGACCATGGGATCCTACTGGACCGCTAGGGCTGCGGACATGAGGTCACCTATTCAACACCCTCAGGTCCCAGCCAACAACTTTGAGGTGAGCACCTCCGTGATCACCATGCTGCGCGGTTCAGTAGTGTTCCGTGGTAAGGAGGGAGAGTGCCCTCGATCACATCTCAGGCGATTCCACGAGCTCATCGATGGAATCAAGATCAATGGGGTACCAGCAGATGCCATCCAGCTGAGGTACTTCCCATTCACTCTGGAGGGGCAGGCCAAGGAGTGGCTAGACACTCGACCTCCGGGCTCCATCACCACGTTCGCCAACCTGGCGGACAAGTTCCTCACCCGCTACCATCCTCCATCCAAGACAGCTGATCTCCAGAAGCAGATTACACACTTTTCTCAGGATGAGGATGAGACCATTAGGGATGCTTGGGAGAGGTACACCAGCCTCTTTCTCAGGTGTCCCAACCATGGTTTCAATGATGCGTTTAAGGTGGGCACTTTCTATCACGCCCTCTTCCCGGAGGACAAGCAGCTGATCGATTCGGTTTGTGGCGGGAACATGCTGACCAAAACCCCGCCACAGCTGAATCAACTCTTTGAGGAGATGGCGGAGAATGGTTATGACTGGGGCACTGCCAGGAGATCGAGACGAGCACCTGGAAGGGGTGTGCATGCTGTGGGCACCCAGTCATCTGATCTGGTGCAGGTGGTATCGAAGCTGGTTTCAGCTATCGATCGTTCTGGTTTGATTGCAGGTACCGGACAGCCGCAGGCGATGCACTGCCAGTGGTGTGAGAGCTCTCATCACACCGTGGAGGACTGTCAGGCTATGAGGGAGTCGTCCACTCCCCAGGAGCAGGTGGATTTCATCGGGAATGCCAGGCGCTTTGACCCCTACAGCAACACCTATAATGAGGGGTGGCGCCAGCATCCTAACTTTTCTTGGGCTGGGCCAAATCCCAGACCACCAGCTCCCCAGGGACCTCCCGGTTTCCAGAGGCCTCCATACCAGCCCAGACAGGGGCAATTTCAGCAGCAACAGCAGCCACTCTACCAGCCCAGACAGGGGCCAGTTCCACCTCAGTCGCAGGCACGACCATTTCCACAGGCAGGGGCAGCCCCAGCACAGGTTGACCCGATGGCGGAACTGAGAGATCTGGTGGGTTCTCTGGCCACCTCCAGTGCAAGTAAATTCAATAACATGGAGCAGTTCATGGAGAAAGGCTTCTGGCAAGTTCTTGGAGCTAGAAGCTGGTCAGAGAAACACGCAGGCTGTGCTGCGAGATATACAGACCCAGCTTGGTGGTGTTGCCCAGGCTGTTGCTCGACGGACTCCAGGTACCTTGCCTGGTCAGACCATCCCTCACCCGCAGAACCAGGATGAAAACTGCAGTGCCATCACAACCAGGAGTGGCAAGGTGACTGTCGATTCACCTGTTCGGGCAGCGGAGAAAGAGACCCCTGCTTCAGCACTTCCAGCTAATCAGGAAGAAATGGAGAAGGAGGTTGAGGTGCCTGCTCCTACACCGCAACCAGTGGTGAAGGAGTATGTACCACAGCTTCCCTTTCCTACTCGGTTGCACAAAGACCGACTGGAGACTGAGTTTGCCAAATTCATGGCAATGCTGAAGCAGGTGAATATTAGCATGCCCTTCGTGGAGGCATTATCGAAGATGCCCAAGTATGCCAAGTTCATGAAGGATCTCCTCACCAACAAGAGGAAGCTTGGGGAGCTGTCTACGGTGATGCTAAACGAGGAGTGTTCTGCCATCCTGCAGAACAAACTACCAGAGAAGCGAAAAGATCCAGGGAGTTTCACTATCCCTTGCATGATTGGTAGTTTGCATGTAGGGAAGTCCTTGGCGGATTTAGGCGCTAGCATTAATGTCATGCCATATTCATTGTTTAAGAAGCTAGGCCTAGGTGAACCCAGTAATACTAGGATGAGCATCCAGCTTGCTGATAGATCTATTGTGCATCCTAGGGGTATAGCAGAGGACTTGATAGTCGCAGTAGGGCCATTTTCATATCCTGTTGATTTTGTGATTCTGGACATAAATGAGGATGTTGATGTGCCATTGATACTGGGTAGACCTTTTCTCGCCACCGCCAAGGCACTGATTGATGTTAATGATGGAAAGCTGATTTTGAGAGCTGGGGGTGAACAAATCACCTTCTCTGTTTCTGATAATATGAAACACCCCCAGCTCCATGATGATCTTGATTACTGTGATGTTGTTGCTGATTTTGAGACCGCACTCGCCATCACGAGTGCGGGTACTGATGATTTCCTTGAGCGTTGTCTTTTGCTAGGGGAACAGGCATCACAGGATATGCAGCTGGCGGAGCAGCTTGCGGAGCTGGACGAGGCTGCGAGCGAGGGGCGAGAGATGCCATTCAAGCCGATTCCCATCTCGCCCCGGCTCGCTACATCATTGGAGGAGCCACCAGAGTTGGAGCTTAAACCCCTCCCATCTCATCTGGAGTATGCATTTCTCCGGGAGGGGAATAAGCTCCCGGTTATTATTAGCTCGGATCTGACCCCCGAGCAGAAGAGCAGGCTGGTGGCTCTGTTGCAGAAGTATGCCCGGGCCATGGCATGGAAGATCACTGACATCAGAGGCATTAGCCCATCCTTCTGCTCTCACAGAATCTTGATGGAGGATGAGGTTAAGCCAGTCAGGCAGCCGCAGAGGAGATTGTCTCCTAACTTGGAGGCAGTGGTCCGGGCAGAGATCGTGAAGCTCATGGATGCAGGGATCATCTTTGCTATATCTGATAGCAAGTGGGTCAGCCCCACTCAGGTGGTCCCGAAGAAAGGCGGGATGACTGTGGTCCCGAACGAGAAGAAGGAGTTGATCCCGATGCGGACCGTGACCGGCTGGAGAGTCTGCATCGATTACCGGCGCCTGAACGACGCCACCAGGAAAGATCATTTTCCCCTACCTTTCATTGACCAGATGCTGGAGAGGTTGGCGGGCCATGAGTTCTATTGCTTCCTGGATGGCATGTCTGGGTACTTCCAGATTCCTATTGCACCGGAGGATCAGGAGAAGACCACATTCACTTGCCCCTTCGGCACTTTTGCTTACCGGAGGATTCCATTTGGGCTGTGTAACGCACCGGCGACCTTCCAGAGATGCATGCTGGCTATCTTTGACCGACTGGTTGGAGAGATCATGGAAGTCTTCATGGATGATTTCTCGGTTATGGAGATTCCTTCACTCATTGTCTCCATAACCTGGAACTCGTTCTGAAGAGGTGCGAGGAGACGAATCTGGCACTCAGCTGGGAGAAGTGCCATTTCATGGTTCGTGAGGGTATCGTGCTTGGGCACAAGATCTCCAAGAAGGGGATTGAGGTAGATCGCGCGAAGATTGAGACGATCAGTCAGCTACCTCCTCCCGTTTCTGTGAAGGGGATTCGCAGCTTTCTGGGTCATGCAGGCTTTTACCGGCGCTTCATCAAAGACTTCTCGAAGATTGCCCTGCCGTTGACCAAGCTGCTGGAGAAGGATGCGCCATTCCAGTTCACTCCAGAGTGCACAGCTGCATTTGAGACTCTGAAGGAGAAGCTTACCCATGCCCCTATCATGGTGACTCCTGACTGGTCTCTTCCTTTTGAGCTGATGTGCGATGCGAGTGATTATGCAGTCGGAGCAGTTCTGGGTCAGAGACGCGAGAAACACTTCCAGCCCATCTACTACGCGTCGAAGACCTTGAACGATGCACAGGAGAACTACACCACCACAGAGAAGGAGCTCCTCGCTGTGGTGTATGCATTTGACAAGTTCCGACCCTATCTGGTGCTCTCTCATGTGGTGGTTTACACTGACCACTCGGCGATTCGTTATCTGATGAGCAAGGCTGATGCCAAGCCTCGGCTCATCCGCTGGATCCTGCTGCTGCAGGAGTTTGATATCGAGATCCGGGACAAGAAGGGAGCCGAGAATGTTGCTGCAGATCATCTTTCGCGGTTGGAAGCCCCTCCGGTGGACAACTTCGAGGAAGAGATCGACGACTCCTTCCCGGGTGAGCGATTGCTGGCGATGACCCTGGTGGACAGCGTTACCCCTTGGTATTCTGACTTTGCCAATTATCTGGTGGGCAAGCAGTTACCCAAGGGGATGGCTACTCATGCGAAGCGCAAGTTCTTCTCCGATCTGAAGCACTACTTCTGGGAGGATCCTTACCTCTTCAGAATCGGAGCAGATGGCGTGATCCGGCGCTGTGTCATGGAGCATGAGATGGGAGACATCCTGTCTCACTGTCACGAAGGACCCACTGGCGGTCATCATGGAGGAACCCGCACGGCGCGGAAGGTGCTACAGTCGGGCTTCTATTGGCCCTCGCTCTTCAAGGATGCAGACACCTTCGCACGCCAGTGCGACCGCTGCCAAAGGTCAGGTAACATTTCTGCCCGGGATGAGATGCCCCAACATATATCTGTTATTTGTGAAATTTTTGATGTTTGGGGTATCGATTTCATGGGCCCATTCCCTCCATCTTTTGGCAATCTGTACATTTTGGTTGCAGTGGACTACGTCTCGAGGTGGGCAGAAGCTCAAGCCATGCCCACCAATGATGCAAGACGGGTCTGCTCATTTCTGAAGCAGCTGTTCGCCCGGTTCGGGACACCTCGCGCCATTATTAGTGATAGAGGAACCCATTTTCAGGGGCAATTCACTAAACTCCTCTCTCGCTATGGCGTTAAGCATCAGGTGTCGGTGGCCTATCACCCCCAGTCAAATGGGCAGGCCGAGCTGACGAACCGGGAGTTAAAACGTATAATTGAAAAGACGGTGGATCAGTCCCGCAAGGATTGGTCCACCAAGCTCGATGATGCTCTCTGGGCGTATAGAACTGCCAATAAGAACCCGATTGGCACTTCTCCCTATAGGCTTGTCTATGGGAAGGCGTGCCATTTGCCGGTAGAGCTAGAGCACAAGGCCTTCTGGGCCATTAAGCTGCTAAACATGGATTTGAGTGTTGCAGGTACAGAACGTAAGTTGCAGCTGCTGGAGTTGGAGGAGTGGCGTTACCACGCCTATGAGAATACCCTGCTCTACAAAGAGCGCACCAAGCGTCTCCACGACGCTAGGTTGAGGGGCCCGAAGGAGTTTCAGGTCGGTGATCGTGTTCTGTTATTCAATGCACGCCTGAAGCTCTTTCCGGGCAAGCTCCGTTCGAGGTGGTCGGGTCCCTTCACGGTGACCCAAGTTTTCCCGCACGGTGCGGTGGAGATCAGCAATGCTCAAACCGAGCCATTCAAGGTGAATGGCCACCTCCTAAAGTTATACTTGGGAGGTGCTGTCGAGCGCGCAGAGCTGCTGATCAAGCTCGAGGACCCTTGATTCCTCTACTGGCGTCCAGCTAAAAGACGGTAAAGAAGCGCTTGTGGGGAGGCAACCCCACCACGGTTTGCATTTCTATCCTTTTCCTTTTAATTTTTGTCGTTTTTGAGTCATTGAGTCTGTCTGGAGTCTTTCTGGAATGTTCCTCGTGTCCCGGTTGGTCTATTTTGGTCTATGATGGTGTAATTTTTGAACCGGGGCACGTTTGGGTTTGGATGTTCGAAATTGCAGCTTCAAAACTGGAGAAAAAGGGCCCTCGGCAGTAAAATTACGGGCATGGGGGGACTAATTACGGCCGTAATTTATCTACCCCCTGCCCGTAATTTCTTCAGCGCAGAAAAAACTGAGAAAAGTGCTCGGCGTAAAAATTACGGGCAAGGGGGTAAGAATTACGGCCGTAATTCTTGCTACCCTGCCCGTAATTCACCCAGAAAGGGCAATTTGCTCTCGGCATAGAAATTACGGGCAAGGCCGGGTGAATTACGGCCGTAATTCTGCCCGTAATTTCACCCGCGCCTGGTTTAAAAACTCGCGGCCGAGACCCACCCTCTCTCTCCTTCATTTTTTCTGGCCACTTTCTCTCCCCTCTCACCAGAAAAAAATCGAACCACCTCTTCTCCGGTGGTTTTCCGGCCATATCTCGCTCGTCGGCGGTCCAAATCAAAATCCGAGACCACCCCCATGCTCCTCTCGTCGGCACCCACAAGGCTGTACCAGTGGGGTCGAGTTTCGTGGTGGTTTGGGTCGCCGGAAAATCGCGACCCTTCGGTGTTCCACCGGCCCGATCTCCCTCCTCGGACCTCCGATCGAGAAACCGCGACCACCACCGAGTTCCTGGTGCTTGGGGCTTCATTCCCCAAAGTTTTGGGTTGGTTTTGCTCCGGTGAAGTCGCCGGCGACGAAACTCCGGCGAGCCTCCCGGCGAGTTTCCCGGCGATTTTTGTGGTCTCTCGGTCTTCCTTCACCTTCCCCACGATATCCTCTTGTGCCTCCAGGTGTGCTTCTATACTTTTACTTGTCATTTGTGGAGGATTGATATTGTGGGTTTAGTGAGGAATTTCGGGTATGGGTTTATGCTTGAATTAATTCGGTAGGCCCCTTTGTTGCTTGCTTTGGTTGCTTATCTTTCGGCTGGCCTACCGAGTAATGTGAGTGGTGATTGTTCTACTTGGAGCCTAATCTGCTGTCCGGGTTTCTAATCCGAGGGCTCCAAGTGCGTTTGAGTTTCTGTGAATGATGCCTGATTCTGATTGGTTGTGCATGGTGAATGATCTGATTGGTTATGAATGTTTTTTCCTTTCTCGGGGCCTAGTCCACTGTCCGAATTTATGATTCGAGGGCCCCGGGTGAGGGTGATTGTGACCTCACCATTGACGAATTTCCATGTATGTTGTTGGATCTCTGCTGTTTTGTGGCTGCAGGAAAATGAACACGTTCTTGAATCTGCTCGACGCCGACCAGAGGGTGACTTTGCGGGACATCCGACGCCGCAAAGTCGTTCAGCACCACTACCTCGACTGGAGGGTCTTCGAGGAGCTGGGTGCTCGCGAGGCAATGGAGGCTGCCATTCGCGCCTTCTCTTGGCGCCGCCTCCTCTGCCTTGCTGAGCCGATTTACAAGGAGCTCCTCTGGGAGTTCTACTCCACCTTCGAGCATTTCCGGACCCATGATGGAGCGCACGGCAACGCCATCCAGTTCCGACTCGGAGGGGAGTTCTACTCTCTCAGCTATGACGATTTTGGTCGGGCACTGGGGCTACTTCCACCGTTCCCCTGTCACCTGGCCATCGAGGAGCCCGACTGTCCCATCTTTCGGGACCAGCAGTTTTTCGAGCGGATCTGCCTCCCGGGGTATGCTGGATCTGTTTTCACCCCGGGCCACACCACGGCCACTCAGCTGCGACCAGAGTGGCGCATCATCAACCAGCTGCTGGGGAAATCTTACACCCCCAGCGAGGGCTCCACCAGTCATCTTCAGCTCCGCACCCTGCATTGCCTGCACTCCATGAGCCACGAGGAGGACAACCTCCATCTGTCCTCTCTCATTGCCCGGACCGTTGCCAAGCATAAGCGGTGTAATCGGGGTCTGGCGTGTGGGCCGGTGGTCACTGCCCTGGCGCGGTACTACAACGTCGATCTCTCCAGGTTTACTCTCATCCAGGAGGCGATGCCATTCTCCAGGGACACCCTCCGGCGCCAGCTGATACTGGAGCACGAAGGGAACGTGACCTGGATCCGGGGCCTGCCTCGCCCTGTTCCTCGTGCACCAGAGGGTGAGGAGCCACCAGAAGCCAGTGATGCTGCAGCCCGTCGGACCACCCGCCGGACGAGGTCTCGGTCCACCCCCTCTGCACCGGGCGACTCCACTTCCGGTGCCGGCCCATCTGCTGCGCAGCCCACTATCTATCTTGCAGAGCAGATGGCAGCCCTTTCCCGCCAGAACGAGCATATCCTTGCTGGCCAGGAGCACATCAACGCCCGCCTCGACCGTGAGCGCGATGGTCGCCGCCGCATCATTTCAGCTCAGCATTACATGATGAGCTACTGGAACATGGATCCTGCTGCTGTGAGCTATCCTTGGGAGGCGTCCCCGGGGCATGAAGACTACTACCCGCCTCCCACTGGCGATGGAGGCGACGAGCTGTGATCTGATTTTACCAGCCCATCGAGTGGGGCTTGGCTTTTGTCCATCTTTTCAGATTTAGACTCCGGATTGTGTTTTGTTTTTATTTCTTGTTCACATTGTGTGGATTGTTGACATGGAACTATGGTTTATTTCACCCATTGTGTGTGTTCTGTTGGTTCTAGCTCTGTGCCCATCGGACTGGTCCTTGTCCAGTCCTCTGCTTTTGACTGGTCCGCCATCCAGTCAACGTTCCTGACCACTGTTTCCACGGTAACATCGTTCCCCTTCCCTTCGCTCCATTGAGGACACTGTCGCATTTAAGTGTGGGGGGGTTCTTTGTATTTATTGGAACGTATATATGGGTGCTTGGAGCCTAGTCCGCTGTCCGAATCTTACGATTTTGAGGGCTCCAAGCACTGCTGTTTGTTCATATTGGCACTGTGTTTTGATTGATGAATTGATTGGTTTTCGGATTAATGCATGACAACTTGTTGCGACTAGGACAACCTATGATAAGGACTGAGATGTGCAGTTAGAACGATGTAGGGGTTCAGTTTTTCAACTGTTTGCTTGCCAACTGTGACTTGATCTGACTTGATCTGATTACTTGTTCT
Organism: Linum tenue; assembly: GCA_946122785.1. Lineage (NCBI taxonomy): Eukaryota > Viridiplantae > Streptophyta > Magnoliopsida > Malpighiales > Linaceae > Linum > Linum tenue. Next base: position 16,359,491 of record CAMGYJ010000010.1, on the reverse strand, counting down.
TGACAGTCGTTTATGCATCTAGTTCAGGGTATCAGAATGTGAGATAGAGCATATAGGTAGCCATGTGAGATTTGAGCCGCTCGTTTCTTTCTTGTGCGATAGATCCCTCTTCCATGATGTGTAGCATTCACGTTGTCACTAGCTAAGATGATGGGGGCATAGGATTAGCCCACGCCCCAAAACTGACTGTCCTGATGTGTCCTTATCCCTAGTCAGCCCCTTTGAGCCGTGTGTTATCCTTTCTTTTGGTCTATAATGGAAAAAATCACCCTTGTTGCATCTTTTAGAAGGTTCCACAGAGTGGTTTTTACTTATTCTCTGCTGTTGTCTGCTAAGTCTATGTGAGTGTTGGAGGTAGTGCTTAAAAGTGGGCAGGTGTTTGAAATTTATGCAGAAGTGGTGGCTCTCTTAAGAAATGAAAAGAAAAATAAAAGAAAAACAAAGAAAAAAATTGAAAGCAAAAGAGAGCCACTACCAAAAATCTGAATAAGGCCCAGTAAGTAGTATTTCTTAGCAGTCTGGCTTGGAATGCTGATGTTTATGCCTCCTTCGCTCTTGTGCTCGTAAGATATTGAGTAATGCAGGATAGCAGAAAGAAAATACCGGTTTGTTTGACTGTGTTTGTGTGTTTGGGAAATGTGGAACCTTTTGCTATGAATACTTCCACCACCTAAAAGGCCTTTTCCCCATGTCCAAGACCCTAGCCAGTCATTTGAACCTGTGTCTAAGACCTCCTGATTAGTTAGTGGTGACATCCCATATGTGAACTCTAGCATTTAGAGGCTGCCATCATGGTGAAGAGATGATAGGGATTGAGAGAAATAGCATGCGCATCTTTCGCATCAAATTGTCCTGACCCCACTGGTCGAGAGTGAGTGATTCATTTCCATTTTTCTATATGCTCTTGTACCCCGGTGAGGACCTAGATTGCTCGGTCTCTATTCTGATGTCTTGAGTTGGATGCATGAGTTGACTGTTTTGAGTAAGTGGTTGAATCAAGTCTAGGTTGGCCATGTGAACAGAAGGGAGACTCTTCCTTTACTCGATTTGCTGCACTCGAATGTCCTTTGTGGTGGTTGTCCAGGTTGCTAATAAAGTTGTTCATGTGTTGATGTTTGAAAACCAGTTTGATTCACGTGTTCTGTGCCTTTTATGACTTGTCCCCGATGTTGGTTGACTGAATTATGTGAGCTTACCTTGTGTAGTACTTGGTTTGCTTGGGGACAAGCAAACAGTTAAGTGTGGGGAATTTGATAGCATCGTATTTGCACGTGTTTTCACTCTGGTTTTCCTGTCCATTTTGGCTCGAATTGATTGTTCCTTGGCCTATTTTACGCTAGGTTGTGTTGTTTTGTCGTATTTCAGGTCCTAGCAAGTAAAGAGGGGCAAAGGCGCAAGTTTCGGGTCATTTGGAGGTCAATTGGCGAGTCACAGAGAGAATTACGGGCAGCCCCTGCTAAATTACCGGCCGTAATTAGTCAGGGCATGCCCGTAATTAATTGGACGAGCCTTCTCCCCAGCAATTCTTCTCGGTGGTAAAATTACGGGCAAGACCCCAGGAATTACGGCCGTAATTCCCTAATTACTGGCGGTAATTGGGAAATTACGGCGTAACTTCTCCTCCCTGCAGCTTAAGTGAAACGCGCGTTTTGGATGTCGAATTACGGGCAGGACGTGATTACGGCCGTAATTCTGCCCGTAATTCGCCCGAGAGTCGGGGTTTTTGAAGGCAGATTCGAGCCAAGGAGAGGGAATTCGATTTTCTCTGGGCAAAAACAGAGTTTTAGAGAGAGAAAGAGCGAAGAACAAAACCCTAGGAGCTATTTTGGAGTGGATTTCTCATCATTGAAGCCCAGATTGCGTCCCTAGGAGTGAAGATTGACATCCCAGAGCAGATTTTCCTCATCTTTATGAGTATGACTACTCTGATTTCTGTTTCTCTTTCTCTCTCTATGGAGTAGAACCTTTCTCTCACTTGGGTATGAAGAACCCTAGTTCCTTGTGTTAGGGATTTGATTGTAATGGACTTGGGATGATATTATTGTTTGATTTTAATCGAATGATGCATGTTTCATGAATTGATTTGAGTCTGATCAGCTTGTCTCAATTTCTGCTTCAACCTGAGATAGATTAGAATCTGATTAGGTTGTTAGAAGCTTCTTCATTCGATAGTAGGAGATTGGCTATACGAGAGTTAGCCAGTTTACTGCTTTGTACTGGTGTTCTTGACGCCAGTAGTGGAGTTCTGTGTTCATAGCCTCAGCTTTCTATCCCGGTGAAGACTAGTCGTCTGCCGGGTAGTTAGACTGAGAGGGCTTGGTCAGCTTAAGAGATTCCAAGCTACTGTCGGATCTTCCGCAGTCTAATCAACAGTAAATCAACCCAGGGAATTGCAATTGAACCTAACTAAGGGGCTAGGGGGACTCAATCCCGAGTGACTCTTACCTGCTTTTGAAAACCGAACCATTTCCTGCTTTCTTACTGCTTTTGCTTTAAACAACAATCACTCGAATTAGTTTGCTAGATAATAGAGAATCACGGAGTAAGCAGTAGATCTAGACCCCGGGTTGATAATTAAACTTGCCTGTTACTGCATTCCCGGACTGCGATTACACTTGGTCGCAGTTTGGTGTTGTGTTTTGGCGTGTCAGGTACTTATTTCAATTTCCATTTGGTTTATATTAGTTGTAATGTATTGTCTGCAACAAACTAATAAAATTATGTGCAATTTTATTCGGGTCTAATTGCACATGTTTTCACCCGTGTTCTCGAGGTGTTTGAGGCGTTCACATCGTTTAAGGTTCGATGTTACGCGAGATTGTGCATGTTTCCGGCATGTTTCAGGTTCTAGCAGGTAAGATTCCTTGGGAGCAAAAGTTGAAGGAAAGAGGGTGAAAGCGAATTTAAAGGGGCAAAAAGGGGGATGATAACTGTTAGAGCAATATTATCACGGTTAGCCGACTGTGAAGATGAGGGCCATACCGTACTGTTCGTGGCGTCCAAATGAGTTTTTACGCCTCACGGTCCTAAAATTTACCACGGTCACCAGACCGTGATAATCCTATCCAGGCCTTGAAGGTCATAAATGAAACGATGCGCTTTTGTTCGAGATCACACGCGTGATGTGCGCGTGAGCTAGGTATAAAAGGAGAAGGGAGCTGAAACTTGAGGGGGAGATCCTAATGAGAGATTGTCATCTTCTTCTTCTTATTTTAGAGAGAGAAACAAACGAACCAAGATAGAAGAAGAGGGCTAGGGTTTGCTCTAAGCTTGAGGATTAGGGATTTTCATCTTTCAAGGGTGATTTCTACAACAAGGAAGGAAGTCAAACAACACACCATGGTTCTTTCTCTCTTCTTTGTTGTAATCCCTAGTTTAGTTATGAAGTAGTGCTTTTTCACTTGAGTATTGTGAACCCTAGCTTTAGATATGTGATAGATTGTATGGATTGAATGTTATGTGTGTGAGTTGTGTTTAATGCAAGGTTTGAGGTATTTTCAGAATATTTGAGTTGTATTCTTAATTTCTCATAACCATGCCAAAGACATAGACGGAGAGAAGCTCCTTTTACTAGAGGCTTTTGAGAAGCTGGATTTCTTGGCCATTTGAGTCACCCACTTAGGGCAATTTAGGGCAAGCCTCAAACTTTGATTTAGCACTTTGATTTGGTTGTTGTTTTGCTTTCAAGATTAAGTTCCGAGGGAGTAGCTTTTGAAACCTTTAGTTGATTGGTCAAGAAAGCTAGTTCCTCAGCTTAATTTGTTATTCCCTGGCCTATCATCCGAGAGAGTGAAGTTTCTTCACTAGTTGCACCCTCCTTACGATGTATGAACACACTTCTACACATTTGCATTCTATTCGGTCGATCTTGATATATAGCTAGGGGGAGCTATAGACAGGTGGAGTTTTCTCATATCGAATCCACAACAATTTGAATTCTTGCTTGCTTTAAATTGTAGCTCTTAGTTTTCACTAATGACCAATTGCTAGATAACGTTTTAAAAGGTTGAAGTAGGAGTACATGGGCCGGTCCGGGTTGTCATTTTAAAACGCTTGTCTTATTCTACACCCTACTAGAATTTATACTTGGGATCTAGTCGGGATTTTATTTGGTGTAGTTAGTGTGAGTCACAATTGCTCGTCATACATAATCCCATTATAAGCACATGATTCATAGATAACATGCACAATAAGATAAACATACAATTTTTCAATTTATATCAACCAATGCGAACACAAAATGACTTGAAATGAACCTAAATAGAAGGGGAAAATAACACCATTTTGGATTTTATTAGGGGTCAAATTGTATTTAGAATGGTAAGTTTCTATTTTTAAAGTATTATTCATGATGATGATGATACGTTGGGATGAGTGGTTTTCAATAAAGATAGGGAAGGTTTGAACCCAACCACGATAGTTGAATCAAGGAATATGATTCATAATTGATTCGGGCCTAATTGTACATGTTTTACCCCCGTTTTCCTTAGGGGTTTGTGAAAATTATGCTCATAAAAGGGTAGTTTTACGCTAGGTTTCTCGTGTTTTAGCATTTAGGATTTAACAGGTAAAACCAGCCCCGGAGTCGAAAGTTGGACGAAAAGGAGCGAAAACCGGGAGAAGAGGTGAAAAACGGCGAGTTCACGGTCTTGTATGACCATGAAGAAGAGATGTTTCCCGTGAACGTCGAGGCGTCCAGAGCATTTCTAGAGGTTACTGACGCAAGACGAGTTCACGGTCACTAAGACCGTGAACTAGAGCTGTTGCCCGTGAACCCGTGCAAGAGAAGCCGTGCATTTCGACGCCCATCTTGAGTTCACTGACGCGTTTCAATGTTCACGGCCGTGAACTGAGGTCTAAGACCGTGAACTACTCAACACGTCCTTGAACTAAGACCGTGAACTGAGGTCTAAGACCGTGAAATGCTCAACGCGTCCTTGAACTAAGACCATGAACTGATCAACGTGTCCTTAAACTCAGCCCTAAGACCTTGAACTGAGCCTGATTTGGGTATAAAAGGAGAGGGGAGTAGAAGAAGAAAGGGGAGCTTCATTTTAGGTTAGGTTTTCATTTTTTGAGAATAAAGAGGATTTTAGTGAGAGTTTGGAGAGCCCATTTGAGAATGAGAAAGCCTTCTTTAGATTTTAGAGAGAGAAAGACGAACCAAAGGAGAAGGAGGCTAGGATTTTTGCTCCAAGAGTGGATTTGGGAAGAGTCTCCCCAAGAGAACAACACAAGTGACAAGAAGATTGGAAGCCTCCTTCATGATGGTTTCTACCTCTTCCCCTTCTGTTTCTCCCATTTCTAGCATGGAGTAGATTTCTTTTTCACTTGGGTGTTGTGAAACCCTAGCTAGCTACCATGTAGTTTTATGTTATGTGAATTGAATGATTGTTTATGGGTGTTGTTTAATTCAATGATTGAGGTATTATTCATGTTGATTGTGCATGTTTATGCTTAGCAACCTAAGGATTGTGCATATGTGTGCTTAGGAATCTAAGGGTTGTGCATGTTTGTGCTTAGCAATCTAAGGGTTGTGCATGTTTGTGCTTATCAATCTAATTAGCCACTTAACCTAAATTAGAGTGGAAAACCCCCCTTCAAAAGGAGACTCAATTGAGTTTATATTCCTAGGGGTCTCATGTCTAGGTTAATTTAAGGCAAACCTCAATGTTGGATTAAGCAATTTGGTTAAGCACAATTGAGTCGTCCAACCCTTGGGTTGAGTGAGGAGGTAAGCCAACCATTGATTGCCTAAACCGAGAGGGCCGAGTGACAGCCTATAATGTATTCCTCGGTTTAGCAATCCTGATTGTGGTCTACGACCATATGAGCATCCCTTAGCGGTTCGCGACCACCTTGCCCATAGCAATCGCTTCAATTCACATACCATGGTAGTAGTTAGGGGGAAGCGACACCCGAGTGATACTTCTCACAAAAGAGTTTTCAAAACCATTCCCTTTTGTCTTGCTTTATTTTAATTAGCAAACTTTTCAACCTAAACCTTGTTGCTAGATAATGATCCGAATGACTGAAGTAGGGATAGATGGACCAGCCTAGGTCGATATATAAATGTACTTATCCTGTACTGCACCCGACTAAGGTTTATACTTGGACCTTAGGCGGGAATTTATTGTGGAATTTGGGACGAGTCAATAATGCTTAAATTATAGTATATATACATCTATTTAATGACATACTTTACATGATTTTCATATGTTAAGTGTCACATTAGCTTGAAATTGCTTGATAAATGCTCAAATATGTGGTTAGTAGCTTCTACGATAACTTTTACTATTTTATGCACTTTTGGTAGTGTTTTATGTGTTTCCTGGCTATACTATCCTAGCGCGCCACTGTGTACTAGTGGGGGACATCAAAGACTAGCTGTTGCTCGAAGTTAGAAATGACTGTTTGGGCTCAAGCCCATAATTGGGTGGGTTAGGTTTTATCTTGCATTTAAACTTGATTTGATTGTAGCATGCAACAATAGGCTTTAATGGGGTGAATTGAGGATAGGGGTTAGCATATAAATCTAAAAATTGGCTCAATCAATTATCCGAACCGATTTAACAACAATACCTGAGGGTTACAAAATATATAGGTCGGTTAGGTTTATTTTACGGCTAATTCCAATAGAAAGCCCAAACTATTCAAAAAGTGTCATTTGTATCCTAAACTATTCAATATGACAAATCTGGCACGAACTATTTTTCGTTAATGTTGACCGGCGTTAACCGTTAGTATTTAACAGGAAATCATTTAGTAGAAAATCTAGTCAGCATCTATGTGGTTTGTGTCAGATTTGTCATATTGAATAGTTTAGGACACAAATATCACAAAACGCATATAGTTTGTGGCAGATTTGTCATATTAAATAGTTTAGAACACAAATTACACTTTTAGTATAGTTTGGGCTTCCTAATAGAATTAGCTTTTTTTAAGGTTAGGTTTAATTTATTGTCACCTGTTAATGTTATCGGATGGATACAGTTTTTGAGTTGACAAATCTGAAGAAATCCGACTCTTATATTTTACCTATATAATTCTTGAATAATCTACTATATGTATAGGTGTCAATCGGGCGGGTTCGGGCGGGTTCGGGCTGGGTTCAATCGGGTTCGGGTTCAAACAGTTTGCGGGTTAGTCGGGTTGCGGGTTCATCGGGTTCGGTTTCATCGGGTTCGGGTTCAAACGGGTTGCGGGTTAGTCAGGTTGCGGGTTCATCGGGTTCGGGTTCAATCGGGTTGCGGGTTCATCGGGTTTTGAGTCGGGTGGGTTGCGGGCGGATCGGGTTTCGGGTTGTTCGGGCCAGCGCATCAAGTAACTTAACTCATTACTCATTACCAACTTACACATTTTATTACACTAATTTAAAATATTTTTTCAACTTTTTAACCAATTTATTTCTACCTCGTATATATATATACTTTATTTTTTTGAAAAAAACTAGTCAAAATGTTAAATCAATTTGTATAACTTGCAAACTTGTTATGTAATTAATCATAATTGGTAAAGTATTATAGCTAATAGTAATGGTGATATCAATATTTGCAACCAAAAGACACCATTAATTGTTTATTTGATATTTTAGTATTAATTCAGTAGTAATTGGATTAAAGTATCTCGTTTAGTATAACCATGCAAATTTGGTATTTGGCGTGTGGTATTTGGCAAAAGCATAGTGATAAAAGGAGTTATTTCGAAATAACTCATCGCCCAAATAACTTCAGTAAACTGTTGCCAAACGAGTTATTTGTAAAATTGTTCGAATTATCCTAAAAATTGAACCATTAAAGATTAGCTATCAAATTTAGTAAAATTATTGTGACTTCAATCATAACTTACTCAATAGCATATATCCTATACACTTAGCCTTACCCTCAATCAACAATATTAAGTTAGTATATGTTGTTGATTGTATACCCTAAACCATCAATACATTATACACTAACCACATAACTTATACCCTATACCCTAACCATATGTCTTTGAGTTGTGATTTTGCTAGTATAGTTAATTTAAAAGTGAAATTCATACGTTGAATTTCAAAATATAGATAAAAGTGATATTTGCTAATTGTTATACCCTAACCATATATCCTATACTTTACACCACATACCTTGTATCCTAACCACGTACCATAAACATAAATTAAAAAGGGATCTCCTGCCGTTAAAGACTTCAAATGACTCCAAGTGAACATATGTTAATAAAAAACTTGGAACCGTCAAAACCATCAATATCTTATACCCTAACCATATACACCATAAACCATATGTACCTGATACCCTATACCCTAACCATATACGTTATATCCTAAACAACGAACCATCAAAGATTACTTATCAAGTTTAGTATAAATTGTTGTAACTAATGATTAATTTATTAGCCCATAAACAATTACATACATATATATATTAGCCTTCAAAGCATATAAGAATAATATTAACTAGTCATGCCCTCCATATAAAAGTTAAAGATTCATATTTCAAAAGCTAAAATTATGAAAAACCAAAAAATTGAAAACACCAAATTTGTTTCCTTCTTTCTTTTCACAAAAATACTAAAATTTCCCTCCTTCTTTCTACTTCCATACATTAGAAAACTCAATTTTCCCTCCTCTTTCTCTTCCATAAAATTGAAGAACCAAATTACCCTCTTCTTTCCTTCTACAAAAAGTTGAAAACTCAAAAGTTTCACTCCTTATTTCTCTTTCATAATCAAAAGAATCGACCTTTCCCAGTTCTTTCTCTTCCCACATATCAAAACCAACAAAATTCCCACTTGTTTCTTTTCTAAAAAATTCAAAGAACCAAATTTCTCTCTTCTTTCTCTTCCCAAAAACTTGAATACACCAAAATTTCCCTCTTCATTTAAAAATATCAAATTACCAAATACATTACTTTACTTTATTTATATTTAATTGATAATTTTTTTGAATAGTTAAATTAACCAAAATTTTAATTTATATATTATATTAATATTGTCATGATCTCAAGTGACCTTCATGTTTCAATTTTTGTAATTTTCTTAAAATACGTAATATCAAGTGAGTTTCATATTTTTTAAATTTCCTATACGAAACGAAAAAATAATTTTACTTAAGTTTTAGAATGAAAAACTTTATTTTGAAAAACTATGTATTGTATATTTTTATAATTATTCAAGTGGATTAGATGAAATTCGGGTTGAGTTGGTCGGGTTCCGGGTTAGTCAGGTTCGGGTCAATCGGGTTCAGGTTAATCGGGTTGCGGGTCAGTCGGGTTGCGGGTTAGTTGGGTTGCGGGTCGGGCGGGTTACGGGTTGTTGACTTTTAGTCAATTCGGGTTGCGGATCGAGTTGATCGGGCGGATTAATCGGGTCGGGCTATATTTTGACACCTATAACTATATGCACAATAAATATCATTCTAACTTTTGCTTAGCTATTGTTTGAACAAAACATGTGTTGTTTACATGTTATAATGAAAGTCATACTAATCTCGAATTTATAAATCTTAATATGATGAAGACAAGGTCATGCCAGCATGTTGGGTTTATTATGTCGGTGATACTAGAGTGAATTTCAATTACTTTTTAATTTGAAAGAAAAATATATAGAAGTTTAATGCTACCTTCTTTTATTTATATCCCAAGTAAATGGTTATAGATTTTTTTTTGTCAAAATTAAATAGTTTTAACTTGTTTATATGTAATTAAAAATTCTAAGCAATATGAAAAATATCATAGGTCTTGAATGTTAGTGTTTTGTCAAGAGTATTTCTTCACCCGGATCAATCCAAAGTCAACCGCTCCCATAGCAATTTTATCTTTCGTGATTGACTTGGTGCTGATAAGTTGGACGCATGCATTTTATGTGTATTAGACTATTAGTCGTTATGAAGTGTTTATTTACTCCATTAAGAACATAGGTAATCTTAGTATTTCCTTTTAAGCTAACAAAAGTTGGCTATGTTTGTTAAAATTAGTTAGTGTTTTAGTTACTTTTATACATTTCTATTTTCTAATATTTTTTTACTCAATCTAAAGGAAACAATCAAACATTTGACTATTTGTTAGTATTAACTTGAACAATTATCGCTCAAACTGTTAAAGTAGTTATAGAATGCAATAATCAAATGTTAGAATAAAAGTGGGTACAAGGTCAGTTATTTCGATGACCTCCGTAAAAAGGTTATTTTTCCCCACCTATAGCTTTGGAGAAGTTAGGATATACGAAAAATAAGAACTCTTGTTACCGAACTTCCCTATATATGTGTGTAAAACTAATGTTCTAGCTAGAACCTCACTACCAATAAATCCTACTCACATTAAACAAAAGGTTAAAATATCTGCCATGAAGAGTTCATCGTTGATATTGATTTTTGCTCTTCTTATGCTTTGTCTAATTCATGGTAATTCTGTCTCATTTTATGGTTTCAGCTATTGATCTCGTGAAATATTATTTTTATGTTTTGCTTTTCCTTTATTGACTTTTTGGTGATTGTTTATAATTGAAAAAAATATATATATAGGGAATGAGGTGGTAGCAGCAACAACAACGAAGTGTCGTACGCAGCTTTGTCAGTTTGCGAACGTTAGTTTGGATACTCGTTATCGTAATGAAACTGGGACTTTTGATTCCCTAGCTACGAAATGCGACAAGACATGCATATACAAGTTCCCCAAATTCCCAGTTTTTGGGCGCGTTTCCAAACATTATGTGTATGACCGAATACGGTGCTCCTGTTTCAAGGCTTGTGTCATCGATTGGTGAGAGATTCTCTAATGAATACTACAATATTCGGAGAACCTCTCAGATGGGGTGGTCGAAATTGCAAATTGGGTTGATCTTGGCAGGCAATTAGTTAGGGAATCTAGCTAGCTAGGGGGTTTCAATAAAAAGTTTGTTAGTCAACGAGATGTGTTATTTGATCGCTATTAGCTTTAACATTTGGTCTGATTTGACCACTTGTTATGATTCATCACAAAACTTCAAAAGGACTTAGGATGGCTGTATCGTTGATGAGCTTGCATGCATTGCAGTGAGCTATGACACAACTAGACAAGTGATTTATCAGATGTAGTTCTAAACTTCATCATCATATTAGAAGAAATTGTTACCGATAAAATTCTACATGAAACTGTTAGGACAAGCTAACTCTGAAGTGGTGGAGAGTTATGAAGATGAATTACGAAGATTATTGTTTCATTTTCTCATTGAGGCAGAAGGCCCTTCTCTACGTAGGGTGGTTACTAAAGAAGAAATAAAAGATGTCTTGTACTCTTGTTTATTATGGGAGCTAATAAAGCAACCGGTCTTGATGGCAGTCATGTTGAGTTCTACGAGGCTGCATGGTGTGGTTGGAAATGATGTCACATCATCCAGTGAGTTTTTTTTTTTACAATGGGTACCTTCCAAGAGAGCTTAACTCCATAGTATTAGCACTAATACCTAAGGGAAACTCTCATGATTTTATGAAACAGTTTAGACCTATATCGTGCTACAATGTACTGTACAAATGCATAGTTAAGATCCTAGCTAATAGGCTTTCCTCTGTTTTGTGTGAACTGATTAGTAACAACCAATCTGTATTTGTTAAGGGTAGGAGTATCGGTGACCACATCCTTATAGCTTCTGAACTTGTTATGGGTTATCATAAGAAACAGATTTCTCCTAGATGTACACTAAAATAGACGTCCTGAAAGCATTTGATTCGATAAATTGTGTTGAAAGTCAATGAGGGTAATGGGGTGCCTGAGAATTTTATACAATGGATTCAAACCTTTTTAACCACACCTATGCTTAGTGTGGCTGTAAAGGGATGTGTGGGTGGCTATTTCTCTGCCAAGAAAGTACTGAGGCAAGGAGACCCTCTGTCTCTTTCTCTCTTGCAATTGTAGTGTGGTTGGAAATGATGTCACATCATCCAGTGAGTTTTTTTTTTTACAATGGGTATCTTCCAAGAGAGCTTAACTCCATAGTATTAGCACTAATACCTAAGGGAAACTCTCATGATTTTATGAAACAATTTAGACCTATATCGTGCTACAATGTACTGTACAAATGCATAGTTAAGATCCTAGCTAATAGGCTTTCCTCTGATTTGTGTGAACTGATTAGTAACAACCAGTATGTATTTGTTAAGGGTAGGAGTATCGGTGACCACATCCTTATGGCTTCTGAACTTGTTACGGGTTATCATAAGAAACAGATTTCTCCTAGATGTACACTAAAATAGACGTCATGAAAGCCTTTGATTCGATAAATTGTGTTGAAGTCAATAAGGGTAATGGGGTGCCTGGGAATTTTATACAATGGATTCAAACCTTTTTAACCACACCTATGCTTAGTGTGGCTGTAAAGGGATGTGTGTGGATGGCTATTTCTCTGCCAAGAAAGTACTGAGGCAAGGAGACCATCTGTCTCTTTCTCTCTTGCAATTGAGGTTTTGTATAATATTGTTAAGAGGGAAGCTGATTCTGGTAATCTCCCTACCATCCTAGGTGTAAGTAGCTAGGAATCACCCGCCTAGTGTTTGATAATGAACTAATTATTTTCTCAAATGGTTCTTAGAAGGGAATGGGTTCCTATGCTTAACCCCAAAAATTTAAGCATATGCTTAAACCAATTCTATTGGATGTTAGTAAAGTAGGTCGTTAACAGGAGTTATTAGTTAGTAATTAGTTAAAGATATTTAGGTAAATTGTATATTTTATTTATTTAAAATTTAATCTAATTCCATAATTTAGAGAAAACTAAACGACAATCTAAAACAAACAAAGCTGCCGACTAGGGTTTTTTTCCAAGGTCATCTTCAACCGGCCAACTCTCCTTCTGCCTTTTCTCTTCGTTGCGGGTACCAGATCTCTTTTTGCCTTTTCGTTTACCAGCCAATGAGGAAGGTGCTTGATTTCGAACATGGAGCTTGTCGTCGTCAAGGAAGGTCAGTCCGGTGGTCGTCGTCACCAACGAACAAAGATAGAGTTGATCGCAAAACTATTCACTTTCTATAAAACGGTCACAAACCTTTAATTTTGCATGTTTCAGTAACACATGTTTGGACTAATAAAAAAAAGGTAATTTCGTCCATCACCATCTCAAAAACCGTTAGTTAATCTAGCCTCCCCCTGACTCTCGCAGGTCGTGCCATTCATGTTGGGCATGCCATGAGGGTTGTTAAGTATGGACTTGCCTCTTTGGACACCATTCATATATGTGGTCTACCATGAGGGCTGTTAGGCATAGACTGTCCTCTTTGTCTATTCCTCAACACCCTCTCATACTTATAAATTATTTGAGTGTCTTAAGTGTGATGAACACTCCCAAACTTGCCTTCCACTCCATTCTTCACAGTGGATGGCATGCCCCCCTGTCCACTACATGTGGTTGGAGATATGCCTCTCATACCACTTTTCATTGTATATGGCATTGCGCCCTTGCCACAAATAGCTACATCATTATGCTCGCTACAAACATGTGTGGTTTTGGCTTGTTGGGCCTTCTTAGGTACGTCTATGTTCCCACTACTTGTGGTTGATGACATGTCCCATTTTCCATACTTAGCTACACTATCATGCTTACTAAAAAGATGTGTGGCTCGGATTTGTTGTGGCTTCTTGGGAACATCTATCTTTCCACTGTTTGTGGTTGATGATATGCCCTCCTGTCGACCATTCATGGTTGGCATGCTATGTGGGGCCTTAGCCACAAACTTGCCTCCTTGTCCACTCTTTGACACGCTCTCAAAGTTATGGAAATCATGGGTGGCATGGGTATGCAGCACCCGCTTAGATTTGCCACTCACTTCATTCTTCGCGTTTGATGACATGTCCCCTGCCCACTGCATGAAGCTGGAGACATGCCCTTCTTCTCACACTTATTTGAAAAATGTGCTTAGTCCTTAGACAAATCAATTTTTCCATTTTTCTTGACATCAACGTGCCCCCAGATTGACATTTCACCTTCAACTTGTCAGGTGATAAGCTTTCATACAACCTTGCCCTCTGACGGTTCGCGTTCACCAAGCTTGATGGGCATGGATGGCAATGGTGTTGGGCAAGCATGTGGGAACACATCTGTAGTGAATGGCCCTCCACCATGATGGAAACCCTATTCTTGGGATTTATCATAATAATAATTATTACTATAATTAGGATATTATTAGATATGGTAGTAGTCATTGAGTCATATTAGGATAGTCTATTAGGTTTTTACGGTCTTTAGCTATAAATATGTACTTGGCATTTTATTCATGGGCAGACAAGAAGAATGATAAGAAACTCTTCCTAAACCCTATTCTCCTAATCCTCTCAATTCTCGTTCCCAATCCCTCTAAAGGCCTAGGCCGATTCTCTATCTTTCTCTTCTCAAATCCCTAATTCTGTTCTTAATCCCTAAATCCCCAATTTCCGATAGAACCCTAATCCCAGGTTCTATCATTTGGTATCAGAGCCATGGTCACAGATTTGAGTTCATCACAACTCTCACCAGGGAATTGTTATCAGAAACTCTATCACGCGTTTGAAGCTCTCCAAGCCAGTCTTGTAAAATGTGAAGCTAGCATGATAGAATATGAAGCTAGGAGGAAAGCTCATGACAACTATATGATGGCAGGACGGAAAGAACTTCGAGCCAAAATCGAGCGTCGCGCGACTCGCCGCTGCGCGAGCCGCAACCAGCCAGAGTCGACGTCGACGGATTCATCAGCATCAGCCACCATTGAAGACGCTCCTGCTATCATGGAGTTTGCTTCTGCCGCCGTGGAAATCGGCTCAATCGGCGCAGCTCCTCAACTGGATTCCACCACCGACGTCCCAAGCATCTCCACAACCACCATTGTGGCGTTACCGGTAGAAGAGGAGCCGTGGACCGCCATTGCCATGGCCGAGACAACAGAACCTCCACACGCCGCCGCTGCCGAGTTCGTGAGGGTGAGCTTCTTAGCAACAAACCGTAGTGAGCCACTAAACAAAGGAGATCTTGTCACTCCTGATGCTCCTTGCGTCAAGGAGAGGGCATCCGTCGTTGAAGAAGACCCCTACATCAAGGGTTCCGAGAAGAAAGCGACGCCAAATCGCGTTGCAAATTGGCAATTTCGGAAGAAGCCCAGATCTGACAAAGCAGAGAAGACTTTCCATTGTTTGGTGCGCCGCTCGTCGCTAGAGAGGGAAGCGAGCTGGTCTTCACGCCACCTAATGGCTTGTTCGCCGTCAAAGAGGGAAGCACGGGAGAGAGTTGTGCGATGGGTGACGACGTCTTACAACAAGACGGAAACCCATGTCAATCGACGACGTGAAGCAGGAGGGGAGCATATTCGTCGGGGTTCTTCGTCGGTGGAGAAGTGGCGGACGCTGGCCGAGTCACCACCCCATTGCGTCGCCGAGCAAAAGAAAGAGGCGGTGAACCGCGGGAGTAAGCAGCCGAGGCGACGAAGCAACCTGATGGAGCGACGACAGAGTTGGGCTCCTGTTGCAGCGAAGATCGGCGAGAAAACGAGGCCGAGAATGGAAGCTAGCGGGTCTTTTCGTCGATTGCTGGTTTGCTCCCCGCCGAAAAGAGAACGACCGGAGCCGGAGAAGAAGATCGTGGCATCGCCGACCGATACAGGGGAGGTGTTGAAGGAGGCGAAG
Source organism: Linum tenue (assembly GCA_946122785.1). Taxonomy (NCBI): domain Eukaryota; kingdom Viridiplantae; phylum Streptophyta; class Magnoliopsida; order Malpighiales; family Linaceae; genus Linum; species Linum tenue. The sequence continues at coordinate 16,343,877 of CAMGYJ010000010.1, read as the reverse complement.
CCGGAGAAGAGGTCGAAAGAAAACATTTGTATCCGCCGACAGAGGCGCGCTTCGCTGCCGCGGCAGGAGCCATCAAAGAAGGAGAGAAGCGGAGTCTCTCTTCTCGTTCTCGTGACCCATTGCTCGCTACTTGTGGAAGAGGCGCCGAAAGAATCGCCAGGGAAGGTGTTGAAGAGAGCTCTGTTGGCGGTTGAGAAAGAGGAGCTGCCGTCGGACGACGAGGCCGAGGAGGTGCCGGCAGACGAAGAAAAGGCAGAGGGCGGCGTTCGTCACCCAAACCCTAGGCTGCCTTCCCTGATCCTCACTGCGCATGAGTTCTAGTCTTCGTTGGGCCGAGCGATAAGGGTCGCAATTCCTAATGAGCCCAGCTTGATGGGCTGGCCAGTTGAGGATGGCACAACAAGTCATGGATGGGGACAAAAGAAGGAGATAATTGGGCTTCCTTTGAGCCAAGAAGGACAACAGATAGGGTCAAAGTTTGAGGTCAGTCGGACTGACTGTGGGCTCAGGTCTAGGCCGAGTGAGGAAGGGCTCCATCATTTTCAAGAAACTGGTGGGCCGATCCCTTTTGTGAGAGTTGGGCTTCGCCTGGCCTGTGATTTGAAGATTGACATGGAAAAAAGGAAAGGTGGGTTTATGTGCTTAGCTGGTGGGCTTTTAAAGGAACATAACCCACGAATAACAAAGGAAGTGATTGGGCTAGCCTCAAGAAGGAAGTTTGAAGGCCTAGATGAGTTGGTGCTTAAGGATGGGTTCTGGTACAAGGAAGCATCTTTGGAGTGCTTAAATTATTGGATAGTGAAGCCAATGAAAGAAGAGCTATCGAAGCTCGAATTTGCCAAGGAAGCGAAGGGTGGGCCCATAGAAGTGAAATTCGAAGAGTTGGACTGGCAAAAGAGATTAATGCAAGAAGCCCAAGTCGAGTCGGAGCATGATTGGAAGAAAAGGAAACGCGAGACGTGGAAGAGTCAAGGCACAAGGTGCACAGACGACGTGGGAAAGTGGGTCGAGTCTTTCAACCTTGAGGACAAGGTTGGTCTCAAGGGGGAGGATATGATGGAAACCCTATTCTTGGGATTTATCATAATAATAATTATTACTATAATTAGGATATTATTAGATATGGTAGTAGTCATTGAGTCATATTAGGATAGTCTATTAGGTTTTTACGGTCTTTAGCTATAAATATGTACTTGGCGTTTTATTCATGGGCAAACAAGAAGAATGATAAGAAACTCTTCCTAAACCCTATTCTCCTAATCCTCTCAATTCTCGTTCACAATCCCTCTAAAGGCCTAGGCCGATTCTCTATCTTTCTCTTCTCAAATCCCTAGTTTTGTTCTTAATCCCTAAATCCCCAATTCCCGATAGAACCCTAATCCCAGGTTCTATCACACCAACTTTCACATTAAGGTATGGTCTAGCCTCTGAGGCAGTTTCTAAAGTAACTGTCTGTATAGACAATTGCTTTACTTGAGTGATGAACGTAGGAGCGATATTCTTGCACAACTACCACGTTGAAGAGTTGGTTGACTTGTCACTGGAGACGATGAGTTCTCTGACCATGGCTAAGTAGTCCAGCCACCAGAGTCTAGAATTCTCGTAGCCCTAGTAGAAACGCTTGATAGTGGATCTGCACCCTCTTTCTCCAAAACCTTTGATCTCAACACTGGTTTCATCAAAAGTTGGTGAAACTTCTTAAAATTGTTTTCATTTATCTCGCAAATCTCATCCAGTTGATTCAAACGTCGATTTAGGAGAGTATGGAAACAATCAAGTCGAGATGCAATTTGTTTTGTGTATCCCACCTCCTCCATTAATTATATTTCTACCACCAGTGACTGGTGGAGAGACAAAGTGGTGGTGCTTACACCCACACATGGCGCCGGTGATGGCTGACCTCTCTCCCCACCATTATTTTCGGCATCACTTTTTGCTATTTGGCCAAGATCATACCTCACCACTAGCTCTTTTACAAACCCAGGTGGAAGATCACCTTCTTGTTCTCTCAGTCGTGGAGCCAATCAAACAAACAGTTGTCCCATCAGGTGTGCCAATTTATTTTCTAGAGAGGAAAACTTGAGTGTTTGATATTAATTATTGCACCTTTAACTTCTTGAACAACAAAGATCAACATGGTTCTCTCCTCTTAGAACAATGTTGAACGAGGGTGTTTGATGGTTTTTTAGGAACAAGCTAAGTTAATTACACCTACTCCCATAGAGGTTCAGCGAGAGCTCCAAAAACTAAGGTTATGGCTAATTTGCAAAGAAAAGATAAAAGTTTAACATTGTGTGTCAAATGTTTGGTTGTGGAACCAGTGCTTCGTCATCGTTAATTTCTCCTATTTATAGTCATTCGTTGTAACCGCCATGTAACTGACTCTTGTAACCGTCACCTCCCATGCTTGGTGGTTGATGTAGGTTGCTTGATGTCTTAACCGCCTGGCTTGCCTGATGATCACTTGGTATCTTGATGGATTGATGACTTCACTTGGCAAGTAGCCACCTTGTGTCGTGGAGGTATCTCGCTTGTCTTCATCTTGATGTTTGATGCCTTCATGGTACTCATGCTGACCACCCTTGCATGACGTTCTGCTTAGCACCAAGATACTTGGAGGGTTGATGGATGCATACTGACCCCCTTTGGGGTGACATCATGCTTGTACATGGGCGCTGGGCCGTGCTTGGGCCGGCACGACACGGGCACGCTTCAGGCCCATTTATTTTGTGCCGTGCTTGGCACGACCCGTAAGTTTTTGTGTCATGCCGTGAAAGCTCATTTGTTATATTTGCTAGGCCCGGCCCAGGCCCGAGCACGGTTCGAATCGTGTCGTGCCTATTCGTGCTCTTGTCGTGCTCGTATTCGTGTCTAATGAAAAGGAAGAAAATAAAAGAGAGAATGGAAAAGAAGGTGAAAAATTGGACGGAGAAAGATAGTATTACCGAGAATGTTTGATAAAAGTAACAAATAAGGGGACAAGAAAATTGAAAGTATAGCGGGTATGATTGGCTTTGTTTAATTCTTCGTCCATTTTTACTTATGGTAGTAATTACGTATATATTTTTATGACACTTCTAACAACAACAAATAATTATTTTTCTACTTGTATTTTGTAATATTTGAACCTATAATTCTTTCTATATTTATTTTCTATCAAATTAATGTTATTTTAGTGCCATATCCGTTCTTATACTCAATAAAATCTCAAAAATATTAGGCCCAACACGACCCACTTATATATCGTGTAGTGCTTGTGCTCGTGCCCGTGAAGTTTAGGCCCGACACGGCCCATAAATTATTCGTGCTCGTGCCGGGCTGGCCCATTTATTTCGTGCCCGTGCTCGTGTCGTGTTATAACCATGTCGTGTCGTGCTAGCCCGTGGGCAGCCCGACCCGGTGCCCACGTACAGTCCCGTATACCCACCCTATTCCTCCTATGGTTAATCCTTGTGTTATTCCGGAGGGCAATGACCCAAAAGTAGCCGAGCTCATAGTTCCTGGTGAGGGAGGGTGGTGTCGTCAATCACTACAGCAGATGTGTTCCACCAGATGTAGCACGGACCATCATGGCAATTCCCTTGCCCTACCTAGGTATAGAGGATAGACTGGTATGGCATGATACATGTGATGGACTCTTCACTGTCAAGTCTGCTTACCACCTGGCTGTTTTGATGGATAAACAGGTGGGTTGCGGCGCCCCATGGTAAGTTGGATTGATAGGGCGAGCTGGGTGCGAATGTGGGAGCTTCAGATCCCGCCTAAGCTAAAATTGTTCTTATGTCAAATTTTCCACCGTATCCTGCCCACTACTGAATCTTTGATTGAGAAAAGGGTCCAGATTTTGCCTCGATGCCCGGTGTGTTGGGCAGAATCTGAAACGATGGAGCACCTCTTTTGGAAGTGCCCAATTGTTGTGGCTCTTTGGACTCATTCGGGATTGGAGCATCTGGGTCATGGTTTGCCTCGACAGACTTTCCCTCTGTTCCTTAAAAAGTGCTTACTTCGTATGACTCAGCGGGCTGAGATTATGGCTTTGGTGGCACTCATGTGGCGGATTTGAAAATCTAGAAACTGGGTTGCCTTTGAGGGCAAGTTGTTCTTGATTCCTCAACTGATGCGCCAATACCATCAGCAACTCCATGCATGGGTGTCTCTGCCAGAGGATAGACTGGCCCCGGATCGGCATCCTTTGCAACACAATCTGGAGGTGGTGGATTTGACTTCTGTCGTCTGTATGTGGGATGGGGCGGTTCGTGCTGACTCACATTCAGTGGGAGGATTGATCATAAAGGATGGAGGAGGGTCTGTGCTCTTAGCAAGATGAATGGTGTTTGAAGACGTTGTTGACCCTCTTGTGGTGGATACTATTGTCCTCCGTGAAGCTATTCAGTGGTGTCAGAATCTCGGCATCACTCAAGTTCGCTTTGAAGGTGATGCGAATGTGCTCATTGATAAGATTAATGTCATGGATGCGCAAGACAGTCGTGTTGGGGCTATTATCCAAGAGATTCTGCGGTTGATGGCGTTGAGTAGTGGCTTTAGTGTTCGATTCGTGGGTCAGATTAGCAATAGGGTAGTCCATTTAGTGGCTAGAAAGGCCCTTTCTTTGTCTCCGATTGCGTGTCGCTTGTATGATTTTCGTGCTTGGGTTGGGTCTAGAATGTAGTACGTGATCTTATTATCAATCAATATGATTATCTTTTGTTAAAATAAAAAAAAAGTGGTTGCTCTATTATAGTAAAAAGCCCTCCACTTGGTCACATACTGTGGGATAATCATTGAATGGCTTTAAGCCTCCACTGCTTTATGATTCAGTCTCTCACTTTGAATCCATCATCGAAAACCTTCCAATTCAAAGTCAAAGGCTACCCTAATTAAGAAAAACAAAAAGAACAATGTAGAGTCTTAAACCAGATTCCCTTTGCAAAATTCTAGCACTGACCCTCCGTCCATTACAAGAATTGATCATCCAACCACAGAAGTGTAACGACTCAAAGAGCTTAACGGCACTGCATCACCATCATCATCATCATTAGTTGATGGTACTGTTCATAGTTTGGTCCCAACCACAGAATGCAAAACTTCCAGTCCATGCCAATTCTCTCTTTGTAGTTTTCCAAGACCAGAAATGCACTCTCCGAGTAACACAAGACTTTCTTCCCCTCTTTGTTTCATCACCCTCTAAGGGTGGAGTGGTCCTGGCAACCCAAGATAACCCCACACACCACAGACAAAATGGGATATATATGGAATGGAAACTGGAAAGGGAAGATGCAATCAATAATCAACTAAAATTCCTACAAAAAAAAAAAAAAAAAAAAAAAGAATCAACTAAAACAGTAACAATGAAAATAATGGGCATAACAGAAACTGGAGTTTTGGTGAGATATGAAATGCTAAGGCCATCAGCAGATCATGTAAACTAGTTCGAGTCAGCTTCTGTCATGTTATTATAATAATCTATTCATCACAAACATTGAAAGAAGAAGAGGTTGCCATGCTTTGCATTCACTTGTACAGCAACTAGGTGACCACTGGCCAGGGAGAGAAAGATACAGAAATTTCGGCCTGTGAAACTACTCACGAAAGCTGGGAGAACTTTGTGATAGAACTTGGAAGAAAGATGGGAGGGTCCTTGAAACAAGGGTGGAAAAGGTGAAAACTTTTCACATCATATTCACATATTTGCTTTGCTGCTTTCCTAGTTTCTACAGCCAGAGACAAAAAAACAATCCTCACAATACAGATCTGTAGAAGGAGACAGCAGTTCTTTTTAGCTTCTGGCCCAGCTCTTTCTTTCCTTTCAGCTCCACTAAACACATCTAATCTATAATTCCAATCATTCCACTGAATCTGCTGCTCTCTGGACCGTAGTCTTAAACAAGAGGACATATAATTTGGAGTCCATTGAGAAATAGAGAAACCCACCAACAGAATGGGTCACAAAGGACCCAAAACTTGTCCCTACGATGCAATGCCATGCCGGACCATAAACACCATCAAACTCCTGCAGCAAGATGATGAAATGAAAGCAATCAGGACTATGCAAACAAAACCCAATCATTAACTGTCATAACTCTCACAAACCCACATGAAGAGAACAATCCCTCAGTCAATCAAGACATTCCAATTCTGTATGTGGAGATGTGATAGATGAGCAGTAGTAATTACCTTCTTGAGAGTGAGAGCTAGGGTCTTGGCAGCGAACTTCTCGAGACTATCACAAGTCTTCCTGGCACAATCAATGGCATGGATCTGCATAAATGGGGGCATATCAACTGATACAATCTTAGCACCGTTGCTTGCTAAGAAATCACCCAACTGCACTTGCGAGCCACTCAAGGATCTCCTTCTCTCCCCACCAACACCAAATGAGACCGACGATGACATCCTCTTAACATCATCAACCCCTTCAAGCAACAACAAATCCATTTCCTTCCTCATTTCCTTCTTCCCACTCTCATAATCATCAACATCATCATTCTTACTGCTGCTCTTCTTCTTGGTCTTCTCACTGACAACCAAAACTTTCTTCTTCTCCTCCACCACCACCAAACCCAAATCCAAATCCTGCTTCTTAACCCTCCCCTTGGGTAAAGCTTCTTGCTTTCCAACGACCCTTTTCAGGGTCTCCTTGTCACCTCTGCCATCACTGGGTCTCCTCTGTTGGGCGTAGTAGTACTTGGCTTTAGCGGCAGGGAACCTGGAAGAAGCTTCAAAATCAGCAGAAGCGGTCATGGCTCTGGCCTGCAAATGGGAATCTAGGCAAGGTGGGGTTGGGTTTTTGTTGCTGGATTGGTGGAAGTGAGATGGGTTTAGGAGTCTGGAAGACAAGTAATTGGACATAAAAGATGAACTAGTACTAGCATTGGGTTTCGCTGGAGGAGGATCTCTGCTGACGATCTTGGTGGTGGTGGTGGTGGGGCGGTGGGCTTTGGATGTTTGGGAAGTGGGATCCATGGCGGTGGTGGAAGGTTGGTGGTGGGTGGATTTGGATTTGGGTATGGGTATGGGTGGGGATGGGGGTTCTGGATGGGATGCGAGGATGCGACTGTGGTTTGTGCTGGTGGTGTGGTGTGCCATGCCTGCTTCTCTGAGAAAGACTGAAACTTTAGGGCGTCTGTGGAAAGTGGCTGCTTAGATTTCACAGCAGACTAGGGTGCTGGAGGCTGTTCCACTATGATATTGCTAGGTTTTGTTAGGAGAGGGAGCCGGTGAAGGAGGGGAGTTGAAGGCTCAATGGATTGGGGGGGACATGTGTAGTCTGTTGGGTGGGCGGTGGGGGAGATCTGGTTTTGTCTTCTTCCTAACATGCACACCATGCCACGGTATGGAAATTGGAACTTGGAATGGAGAGGCCGTACACCTTTGCCTCGCTCGCTTTGACCATTGACTCAGATCTAATTTGTGTTTCTGTTAATGCTTTAGTTTATGTACTCATGGATTAAAATTAAAGGATGAGCGGATCTAGTCAGTGAATCACAACGATAGTCGTTTAACTGGGGCGCTAAGTTTCAGGTAATTAAGAACCACACGGGCCACAACATAGATAATCTTGCTCCTTCAGTTGACGAATGACGACCAACCACAAATGTATTACACAAATGTATTAAAGGGAAATCATTCATTTACCAATAATCTCTCTTAGTAACTGACTATCCTTCCAAATGCCCCAAAAAAAGCAAGAATTGGCGGCAGATGATGATAGCTTACGGGTGGGCACTGGGCAAGGTTGTCAAACGGGTTTATGCCGGTACGTCGGTTTTATAAGTGAAATGGTTCTACCGTGGTACGACCAGTTTACATGTCGGTTTTTGCCGGTTTTAACAAAATTTCATCAATACAAATAAATACCTAAATTTAAATAATCCTTATGAAATCTAAAATATGTAAATATAAAATAATTCAATTCAACCCATTAATCTTTCCCCAAATTAAACTCTGGTCAGTAATTTCAATTGAACTTCAATTTCACTTATGAATTGGGAAAATCCCCATTCATTGCCCTAATTTACGGAATCCTTCGGCACTACTAATTTTCCATGGATGTGAATGTCCCTAATACCCGTTATCCCCTCTACCTACCAAAAGCAATTTCATTGCTTCATCGCCATCAACACATCACATTCAATTACAATCGGCAACCCTTCTCTTCTTCTCAACTCATTCGTTCATCCACCAGCTGTTTCCTTCCCCGTTAAGCACTAGAAACTGTCGAGCGCTGACCTTCGCCGCAAGCTTGTCTGACCAAGGCTTGTCGCCGATCTATTCGTCGGTGGGAGAAAGCGAGCAGGCAGAGCGCAGAGGAAAGAAGTGGAACGGAATATGCGACTGGTGGGGTGAATCCGACTTGCCCAAAACTGAATCCTATTTGTTTAACAATTCCAATTAGTGAAAAAATGAGTAAACGGTGCCGTAATAAATGGGAGACCGGAAATTAACCTTCTGGTTGAACCAGTGGTATTCCGGAAATTGACCGGTTTTGACCGGCATTGACTGGAATTGACTGTAGCATCATGCCGGTGGTATTCCAGCTGGTTTCATAACCGGTACCGGTTGAACCAGGTTCAACCGACCGACATACCACTGGCATGACAACCATGACCGCAACTCTGGCACCTTCGTAGGCGGCTCCCATTCTTGGATTGCCTTCACCTTCGCCCCATCCATCTTCAACTTGCCTCCACCGATGATGTGCCCCAAGAATGGAACCTCCGTGGCGGCAAAAGTGCACTTCTCCCTCTTGACGTACAACTCGTTGTCGCGAAGGACTTGGAAGACTTGGCATAGATGCTCGACATGCTCATCGAGTGTTTTGCTTCACACTACGATGTCATCCAAGTAGACCACGACAAACCGGTCCAAGAATGGCTCGAACATTTGATTCATCAAAGTGCAAAACGTGGTTGGTGCATTGGTGAGACCGAATGGCATCACAAGAAACTCATGAGAGCCATACCTCGTCACACAAGCCGTCTTTGGCTCGTCGCCCTCTGCTATCTGCACTTGATAGTAGCCCGAGCGAAGATCTAGCTTGGTGAACCATCTCGTATCTCCAAGCTGGTCGAACAAGTCGGCAATGTTGGGAATCGACCACTTATTCTTCACCGTCAACTTGTTGATGGCTCTATAGTCGATGCACATGCGCAACGACCCTTCATTCTTCTTTTGGAACAGCACCGGATCTCCAAAAGGTGACTTCGATGGCCGCATGTAGCCTGCGTCCAACAAGTCCTTGAGCTTCCTCCGCAAATCTTCTAACTCCGGTGGCGCCATGCGGTATGGTGCTCGCGAAGGGGGCTTCGCTCCTAGCTCCAACTCAATCTTGTGGTCCACCTCTCTTCTTGGTGGAAGCTTCTTGGAAACTCTGATGGCATCACGTCATCGAACTCTTCGAGGACACCTTCGATGATGGGAGTTGTGATTCCCGCCGAGCCTCGTTCTTCCTCCATTTTCAATGACACAAGAAAGGTTGGTTCATTTTTCTTGAACCCCTTCAATACCTGCATAGCGGATATATCACTATGGGGGCCATCTTCTCTCAAGAGATGGACCGCATGGAGCTCCCCTTCCTTCTCCAAGCACATCGTGTTGGAGTTGGGCTTCAAGAGCACTCCCTCCTTGTCGAGGAAGTTGATGCCGAGGATGACTGGGTGATCGTCCATGGTGACGACGGAAAAGTCGATGAGGCCTTCCCACTCGCAAAGCTTCACTTGCACGTTGTGAGCAACTCCATGGATCGGGATGGACTCCGAGTTGATCGTCTTGAGCCTCCCTTGCCCATTCTCGTAGGCAATACCCAGCCGGTTTGCCTCCTCGATGTGAAGGAAGTTGTCTGTGGCACCGGTATCCACCAAGGCTTTTGACTCGCCTTGCATGAATTGCGCTAGAACATATCACCTCCCACGCTTGCTCTCCTTGAGCTTACGGATTGAGCCAATCTTGGCCTTCGCCGCCTTGGGCTCTTCATCTTGAGCTTCCATGGCTGCCAACCTCGTCTTCCTAGGGCAATCTCGCACTCGATGGGGTTCATCGCAAAGGAAACAAGACACGGGTTTTGGTTCGTACTTACCCCCTTTGCTTAGGCCACCATGTTGTTGTTGAGTGCGAAGACCCTCCTTGAAAGGCTGCTGCGGTTCTCCACCCTTGTTGGGCTTTGAACTCTTCTCCTTGGTTCTGCTCTCTTGCCTTTTGTACTCTAGAAAACACTCCGTCGTGGCCATGGCAGTTGCAAGGTCTTGCACTCTTCGACGTTGCATCTCCATCTTGGCCCATGGTTGCAGCCCATCAAGAAAGTCGTGCATGGCCTCCTTGTCCGTGATGTCCGGGATCTCTAGAAGCAGATCCGAGAATTCCTTCACATATTCTCAAACTCCACCCCTCTGGGTGAGTCTTCTCAACTTCGAACGGGCTTCAAACTCCACGTTCTCTGGATAGAACTGCCTCTTGATTTATCTCTTGAAATCTTCCCACGTTACCATCACACATGTACCTCTTTCGACGTCTACTTCACGTCGCCTCCACCACACCATAGCAACATCAACCAAGTAGAGTGGAGCGGTACGAAGTTTAAACTCATCCTCTTGGATACCGGACGCCTTGAAGTACTGCTCAAGACTCCAAAGGAAGTTCTCTAACTCCCTCGCGTTCCTTGAACCTCCGAAGTTCTTCGGTCTTGGAACATCAGCACGTGGGACGGATTGCACCGGGGCTGGTCCGTTAGCCATGACTCTCTTCATGGAGGCGGTGATGGTGTCGTTGATGAGGGCCACAAGCTCTTCTCGTATGCCATCATGAACGATCTCCAAGCTCGAAAAATGAGCATTCATACCTTGAACATCACTTTGGACTTGGGCGAAGTTAGCTCCGAAATCCTCGATGGCAATGATATCTTCCGCCACCTTCACTTCCATTATAAAGACTCGCTTCTCTAGAGACTTGAGAGGATCATGAGTGCTCAACGTACCTTTTGACCTCGAGCGCGTTGTGGCATCTCTTCCATGTTTCTTCTCAGCTTCGGTAACGCCGCTATCTGATCCCGACATTTTTGGCGAGGCTTTTCCTCTTTGTTTGGCAATCTCTTCTTCTTTGCTAGCACAAAGCCGAACCGGGCTCTGATACCACTTGTCACGACCTTAGTCTCGATCGTGCGGTCCTAGCTCTCAATTCCGTTAGAGAACTAGGCAGCCTTCTCTCAAACTCACAAACAAGCAAAGAAAGCAAGAACAAAGCCAAAAAGATGGGAGAACTCTCTAGTGTGTATTACTCTAAAAAAATGATGGAATGAGTTACAAGTGAGGGAGATGACTCCTTATATAGGTCTCTTCTCATACAAGGCATCAATGCCCCTCATAATGTCCCTCTACATCAATACACCCATTAAGTCATCTCATACTGCACTCTAACAATGCCACCCATAATGTGGCTCATAAGTGCACCATTAAGCTCTCTATTAAGGTGGAGAATCCTAGGAGCATCTCTATGCTACTAGTCTTCCATACACGCCACATGTGCAGCTGCCATGTTGTCACCTTGTTGGCGCCATGTCATCTGCCACATGTGACAGTGCGGATAGAAGATTTATTGCTCTACAATTCACCCATATCAATCACTCATCCACAACCATTTGAGTTATTTACAGGTGAGTCGATAACAAACTGCGGATGACCCACCAACATACCCACCCTAAAATGGTTGAATATTAATTGTGAAGACATCGAGACGCCATCTAGTTGGGAATAAATAGTGGAAGCAGATGGGTGGGTGGGCTATTGAACCAATGTACTAAAGAGTAAGCTATTTAATTACTTAACTTCCTTTTTTGGTTTTAAAGCTTCACCGAATTATCACCTCCAAACTCTTCAACGGTATATACTTTTCGACCTTGATTTCTATTTTGTCAGTCTCCATGTTCAAAAGCTTACAAATGAGGATAAGGCAATCAGTTTCTATTAGTAGAGGTGAGAGACCTTGCTCCAAAGATTCTTGAACTCCCAACCAAAAGGTTTTCCCCTCGGCTATCTCCACCCCACATCTCTCCCTATGAATAGTTAGTAAGATAAGGTGAGGAAGTACGTATAAAATATGTATGCAAATTTTACTCTGTGTCTAAACTAAATCTACGTTTATTAGTATATCAATATTTATAAAAAAAAACATATCTCTGTTGCACATGTGGTTTCATACTGGGACTGCCCTTTCGTTGTAATCAGTTGGGTGAGGCTGTATTGGTCTCACTATTTTCGTTAATGGAAAGAATATGATTCAACGAGAAAATATTTATAAAATATATAATTAATTATTAATAATATGAAAAACACATTAGCGTATAATAATAGTTAAGTTAGCCATTTAATTTATTACATACGAGTATCATAAGTATTATATAGATTTATACGTGTTTAGTACGGGAACCATCAAATAGAAAAATGAAATGGCTTGATGATAATAAAGTTACAGAAGTTTTAAACGGATAATATGCATACGACTATATATGTTTATTAAATATATTATTTATTAACTATGCCTCCTAAGGAGGCAAAGTCAAGATTTTGGTTTGGAGAGGTGAAAAAACAATTACACATATTACTTTACTTATATAATATTTCCAAGATAAATATCTTTGAAGTTCTAATAAAAACATCTAAAAAGGAAAAAAAAATGTAATAAATTTTTTTGACTTTTTGTTTTGTTCAAAAATTCCCTTTTTTCCAGTAAAAATATTTTGAAAATGAGCGTGTTCCTACGCAACAATCAGGAATTTTTTACATTATCGAGCCGGAACAACCTACTCCTGTTGAACACTTTGATTGATCGCCAAATTTGATGTATCCTCGGTCGATCAGATGTAAGGTGGAATCACAATCACACGCAAAGAAGGAGAACAGAAATAGAAGGATCAAATTAGAGAAGAATAGGGCGAGATTTAGGGAGAACAAGAGAGAAACGAAAAGAGAGGTGTCGCGACACATAAGAAGGAAGAGGGGCTAGGTTTAGATGCCTTAGAGTTTTCTTATGGGTGCGTTTGGATAGCTGAATATGAAATACATGTATTTGAAATGCAAGTATCTGAAATGTATGCATTTGAAATACTTAGGATTTAAAATCCATTATTTGGATAGATGTGTATTTCAAATACATGATTTCAAATACCAATGATGTAAATTCTACCGTTTGGATATATAGTTGCAACTTTTAGGTATTTCAATTAATTATTTTTTAATTTGCTTTTTAATAGCACCAATACGTATAATGATCTCCTTAACCACTTCACTATACATATAGAAAGACAACTCTCCCCTTGCAATTCCAGACCTACTCTGTTACCCCCAATGACTACTGCAGAATGAAAAATTCCATATGAAACATGGCCAATGAAACAAAAAAGACTACTAGAGCTACTACTGAGAAAGTTAAGCTTGGCTACATATAATCCTCCTTCCAAATTCAGAACATAGCCTTTGAGTAATAGATGGATCTAGAAATGTCAATGATTCATCTAGCAAAAATGTGGGTCTTCAAAGTTTCAGGCTCTACAAAGCAAACCCAACTAAGGCTCACCAAGAATACACTCAACAAAGATTCTTCTATCTTCCTTTGGAATTTTCAGCAGCAACTTGAACTGCTCAGGATCACCACATCGATACTTCATCACAACTTTGGCAACCTCCATATGCGTCAACCCGGGTATCTCGCATATCACATCATAGATCTCTTTCCCTGTATACTTTGGTTCTTCTTCCTTCTTCTTACTTTTCAAGTAGCTACTTAATGAGTTAGCTACCATATACAATGCATCCCCAACTTGACTGTCCTTCTTAGCTCTCTTTCGCGATTCTAAACTAACTTCACCAATAGGCTTCTTCCCTGGAGATTTTGAGCCATGTGCACTCGAGTTGGCAAAAGTATACGCTGATCCGGCGTCCTCCATGTCATCTTCATCACCCATGGATGCATTAGCCTCTGAATAATGCTCTGCCCCATCTCCCACAGCTCTATCTTTGAACACAACAAGACTAAATCATCCCAATTTTCGATACATGTGTTCTCACAAGAACGTGCATCAGGGTGATCCTACAAAAACAAAAGCAACCTCAAATACATTATTTTTAACCCCACACAAATCGTTAAAATTTCCCTGCAAATGGTACCCTTTATTACCACCCCCACAAAGACATTATTTTAAACTAGTACTAGTTTAGTTCGTCCTTTAATACTCTTCTTATAAACACATTTGAAATTGCAGTTCAAGGACAAATAGACATCATGGATTAAAAGAAGCAAAGCAACCATAAGGAAACTACCAACCACCTAAACCACTATACAAAGAAACCACTACACAGGACACAAATTATGGAGGAACCTTCATAAACAAACTTTCAGGCCGGGGCTCTCATCTTAAAGAGCTAAAATACACCCCTGCCTCCTTGTACCATTTCCTTCTCCTTCTACTTAAATCTAACCATTAAAAGAAACCTACGCTTCAACTACCCAACTCCCATCACTATATATGAAAGTGGTGTCACAAATCACAATAGAGCATAAGAGGAAAAGAACCTTACATTGCAGTAAGATAGCCAATCACTCATATTACCAGCTGTAACTACGATCATCTTATTATCTTCATCCCACAAGTTCAATCCGTTTCGCTTTTGAACATCAGCTATCACTGTATAGCGTTTCGTCCATGCTCGAAGTCGGTTCTTGACATTATCTCTAGTCACATTGATTGCCAAGTCAGTGCGAAGTTGATCCACAACTGCTTGGTATGCTTGCGTCTTCTAGTCTCCATCACCCTTATTTCCTTGAACTATTTGATCCAGTAACACCCGACTTAAAATCTTCTCCATATGTGAATCCCATTGGCAATAAACACGAGATTTACTGGGTAAAATACTTCCCTGTCGCTTCATTCCTACAACAATAAGAACAAACAGGCAGATCACTTCAGCAGGCCACTCAAACAAATGAACCCTGAAACATAAACAGCTACTACACTTGGTCAAACTCTCCAAATAGAGAAACACAATAAATACCCTGACTATGAAATCCAGTACTGACAACCAACAAGAGTTTCAATCACTTTATACCTGATCAGTATTCAACAAACTTCATATAACATTGAGTTGACCATTGTAAGGGTCACATGTTACTAACATCAGTGTTCCTAAAACCTGACCAATAAGCGGCTATAAGTAACACATCATTAGTATCTATTGCTAGAATAAGGGGAAAAAACATAAGTACAAGCAAGCATACACCAGCAGTATAAAAATAGAGACAACAAATGTCATACAAAACCAATTGTCTGCTACAGAATTTGCAGCACTGTCTACTGCAAAATTTACTGCACTTGATTAAGGCTACAAACTGAGTAAACCAGCAGGGTACCAAACCATACAACATCAATTGTGAAGGTTCTTAAAAGGACCAGGAAACAAGAATCTAACACAAGAAAATCCAACCAAAGTTGCAGCACAAGAGAATAAATAAGTACGAGCAATGTTGATTTTGTTACTGAGACAAACAATAACTAAGAGCAATGCTGATTCCAGTTACAAGAGCAGATCTAACAGAAAATACAGAACTAACTTCGAGCTCTACGAGATCTACGAGCTAGAATTGCTTTATATTGTTCAAACATTTCCTTAGCTAAATTATCTCTAAATAAAGTCCACCCATCGGTTGCCCTCACTGCTGTGATTTCTTCTTCATCACAGTCATATTAATCGTTATCTAAAGCATCTTCCAACTGTTGATCTACTTCATCCAATAGTGCATCATGTGGACACTCATCACGAATGAAGTTGTGAAGGATACAACAAGCATTGATAATTCTGACTTGAGTTTTCACGTCATAAAAGCCAGCTGCACGCAAAATGCCCCATCTTTTCTTCAACAATCCAAATGCCCTTTCAACGTAACTTCTAGCTAAGAAATGCCTATGGTTAAATAACTCCCTATAGTTCTTAGGAGTGTTCCCTCGCCAAAGTTTTAAATGATATCGAGTCACCCTATAAGGAGCTAAGAAACCAGGCCCGTTGGCATATCCCCCATCCACAAGATAGTACTTATCTACAAATTTAATAAGAAAAAAAGAATCATTAAGTAATCTTTAATAGATAATACCCAAAGAACATTAGAAAGAGTTCACAGAAGCCTACTTTTAGGAACTTTAAGACCATTTTCACGTGATAGAGCATCACGCAACACTCGAGAATCTGAAGCTGATCCCTCCCAACCGGGCATAACATAAGTGAACCTCAGATTAGCATCACAAACAGTCAAAACATTTGTACTAATCTTGCCTTTCCCACTTCGATATCTAGACTCGTCTTCAGCGGATACTGTTAAAGGAAGAAAGATCTTGTCAAGTTCTCTAACTGCACCCTACAATATATCTTACTTTGAGTTTTTTAGAGTAAAAGGTAAGAACCAAAGTTGAATAGACATAAGTTAACTACCTGAAACCATTTCCATTTTTCAACATCTCCAGAGCTAAGAACTTGTGTGCTTTCTTTGACATAATCACTGTCGATATGTAAAACTGCTCGTAGCACCTCGTAAAAATGTCCACTAATAGTTTCCCCCGAACGGAGGAAAGTAGCTTTAATTGTT
This sequence comes from Linum tenue, assembly GCA_946122785.1. Taxonomy (NCBI): domain Eukaryota; kingdom Viridiplantae; phylum Streptophyta; class Magnoliopsida; order Malpighiales; family Linaceae; genus Linum; species Linum tenue. Next base: position 16,327,257 of record CAMGYJ010000010.1, on the reverse strand, counting down.
CTATTTCGCATGCAATGCGCTAAGGTTTGCAAAAAGAACGCAACCATTTCTGAAATAGACACATGTCTTGAAGCCACTAAACCACCCTTATTTTGCAAGTTGCGACACAATTTATCAAAAGCTTGTGGTTTGATGCGTAATTGCTCAACGTATATTGGTTGAGAAAGTAAAGTATCTAAATGATCTCTTCTACGAAAAAATCTACGCTCAAAATTTTTAGCATACGACTGATTTTTTGCAGGCGTAAAGAGTGAACTAATAAAAACAACCAGAAATACAATTACCAACACAATCAACTCCTCTTCTTCCTCTTTGTCATCTCTCTTACGTTTATACCTAACTATATCTCTCCTAGTTTCATCCATACTTTGTAAGATATGATCCAGATGAGGTTTGTTTTAGTTCTGCAAATCCACACATAAAGATTGCATAAGGGTTCAGTTTTAGGCGCAATGATAATTTACCGTAGAAAGTAAAAAGAAAACAGGTCAAACTGTAACTAAAAAGGAAGAACAAGAAAAACAATATATACAGATACACATACAATCTGGCAAGAAAGCAGTGATCAGATTACATTGGAGGGGGTATATGTTTGAGTACTACTACATTTGGCAGGGATATATGTTTGCTGCAGAGCCAAACACATCAAGTCTGGGGTTTCTCTAGCGTAGTCTTGACTTGAGACCTAGCTATAGCGTTCTGTAGCTATAGCAAATCAACAAAGAGGTAAAGAAGAAAAGCTACAGGGGGCATATTCTGTTGACTTGGTAAGTAACTCACATGGGAAAAATTCACCACAACAAGGAACCCAATAACCCAAATCCACTACCCAAACAACCAAAACTCATAAACCCATCAAAGTTATAACAAATAGTACAATGAGCAAGCAGCAAAATCGGCTATAACAGAACAACAAACTTTCAGCTCGCAAATTGAAGCCCAAGGTGAGAACACGATTGGGCTGGGACGATGGAAACTTTGTTTGCAGAAGCAAAACCAAATTCAACCTAGAGTACCAAGCAAATCGAAACATTCAACAATCTTTTACCTGGAGTTGCAAACAAATCAAAACAGTCAGGCAAGCTAGTGGTCGTCCATGGAGGGCAGTGACCCGATGGGTAAGATAAAAAGTTGATGGTCAGATCTGCACATAAGGGTTTGGATAATGAAAGATCAGTACTTGGAAGCTATATCAAAAGAGTAGCAAACAACTCCAAAGTATGGCTTACCTCCGAGATTCGAAGAACACGAAGAGGGGAAACGAGCAAATGGTTGTCGGTGGAGAGCAGACGAGTTGATGGTTGTGGATGGAGGGCGGTGGGCAGCGACGGTGGATAAGGAGGAGATTAATTGTTGTCCATGGAGGCCGAATCGAGTTAGGTTAAGGAGATAGAATTTCAATATGGAAGGCAAGATGCGGCGAACAAGATGATGGTTGTGACCTTCGCGGTGGTTTTCGATGGAGGGCAGACGAGGGTTGTCGATGGAGGGAAGTGGGCAGTACCAGGGATAGCTAATCCTTTTCCATGGAGGCCAAGATGGATCGAGTTAGGTTATGGAGATGGTGTTTTGGAAGGAAGAAAACAGCAATGAAGACGATGATTGTGGCTTTGCCTTCGCGTTGGATTTTCAAATCGGTACTGTTCAGGATGTATTTGAAATTCTTATTTTTACATGGGCCGAAATCCACCCTGCATTTGGCCGATATCCAAACACAAAACCCGCTGGGCTACCATACACTAAAATTTTGGATTTTAAAATTCAAATCCAAAATCCAAATACAAATCCAGCTATCCAAACCTACCCTTATTGCTCAATAATTGTCTACCCAGTCCCTTACTCAACTAGCCTTTAAATAGTCTATAATAGTTCCACAAAATACCCAAAACATCTCCAAAATAACAAATCAACACAATCCCAATTTAAGTGTCTAAGAAGCATAATGAAAAATACTTAGGTCTTATCAAAGTACCTGAGAAACACTATTTTCTTAGTAGCTTCTATTGTTTCGTAATCTTCTTCTCTAAGAGAGCACTTGACATGAGACCAAGGTTAGGAAGGGATATTGAGGCTGCAGAGGGAGGAGACACTATTTTCTCGGTAATTTGTCTCGTCGGCGTCGATGTTCTGACTGCCGCATTTTTTTTTGCATTCATGTTCTACTGTTCTTTGGAATTGGGTTCGTTGGTGTTTTCTCCTGCATGTATTTGCGTTCGAGTTTGATACATTGAGACTTGAGAGTGGCTTTCAAGATTACAGGACGAAAGGAGCACGTTGGAAGCTGAGGAGAGTGCAAGGAGCTTCCAGAAGACGGCAAAGGAACAAGAGGATGAGGAGTGACTGGAGGTGGCAGCACACTCACTGCAGCAAATGCACCGGCAATAGCCGACCCAAGCCCCGCTTGTCGTCGAGAGGGTTTCTGAGCTGAGGTCGACCAAGATGGAGCAGAAGCGCTGAGATGTACGTTACTTCAACTACAATGAGAAGTATATATATATATATGCTGGGGCACTTGTGTGTCAATTATCATTTGATGTTTTCTGGTTGGTAACCTGGAGGATGAAGCTGATGAAATGATAATTGAGTATGGCAAGCCTAACAAGAAAGGAGTGGGGCAACCTTGAGGACAAGGTTGACCTTAACTATTTTTGTCTTTATTAACTAATTAGACCATTTTATCGATTTTATTATGTTTTCAAATTTTGAATGCAATGGGGGTTTAGAGTTGTTTAAACTAGGGTTGTTCAAATGGAGTGGTTATCATGGTAACCATTTTAATCGGTAGTATTTGGATAATTTGGTTTGGCTAATTTGGATAATTGGTTTGCTTTGATTAAACTTTTTAGCTTGTTTGGTTTAGGTGGTTTGGTTTTAGACACTCCTAACTATTCAAACCAAATTAACCAGTTAAGTAATTAGCCATGTATCTAATATATAATTTGCACGACTAATTTTGATAATAAAAAATCATACATTATGTTGTATGAAAACTTGAAAGAAATGTCTTTTTCAACCTATGATAATTGCTAAGAGACTAAGTCAATTCACATTGATACAACAATTTATTAACCTCATACCATTGACATATATTTTTGTTCGGTGAATACTTCTATTGACTGTAAGATAATTGTATTAGTTTCATATATTTATGTTAAGAGCTAAGTATAAATATATGTTGATTGTTATGTTTTATTCATTATACAAATTGTGAATTGATGCATTAACCAAAAAATTGGGTAATTGATCAAAATGGTCACACAGGTTTGATTAAGTAACAACATGGTCACAAACGTTTGAAACGTAACAAAAATGTCACACAAGTATCATGTTATAATAAAACAGATATTCCATGTATTCCCATCAATATTTCCATCCAAAATGATCAGTTCGCTTGATCTAAATAAGCGGTAAATTCATTGGTTGGTTAGGTGGTTGATAATTTGTTATCAATTTTTCACGGTGTCATCAAATGAATCGATTATTTTGGATGATACGTACATGATCTTTTTGTTATGTTTTAAACGTTTGTGACCATTTTGTTACTTATCCAAACCTATGTGACCATTTTGATTAAGGGCGGGCGATACTTGGTAGCAACCCGGGTTGCAGCCACTTCCAGGCCAGGTGGCGCATCTTGATTGGTCTATCATTAATTTCATTTTTTTAATTACTAATTACAATGACGGAGGAACGGAACGGTCAAGACTTCCGTTATTTCCATTTTTCATTGGGATTTACGGTAAGGTGTAGCAGCTCCCTCCCAAATACCATAGCTTGCCTGAGTTACTTTTTACTCAACCTTTTGATTTAACTCTTTTTTGCAAGAAGGAAAGTGATGACTTTTGATATTAGATATGAAGTTTCAAGAACATAATTTCAAATGAATTAATTTTTGTACAAAGAATAAATCATTCATGATTCAAAAAATGTACGATAATATGAACATACTTTCATGGTGGAATACGTAGTTACAAAATGTATGGTTCAAGATATATTCAAATAGATATTATCTCAAATTATATTCTTTTAGTGAATTAGAGATTTTTATTAATATTTTGTATTAAAATAGTGAGAAATTTGCCAAGTTTTATACGTAACTTTACCTATATTTCACAGATGATGGGGTGTTACAATCCCTCCTAGTAGGGCTGATAATCGATTCGGTTCGGTTATAACCGGAACCGTTTAATCGGTTCTCGGTTAATCATTAAACACTTTAAACTTATCATTAATCGTATCGTTTAAATCAATCGGTTAACCATAATCGTATAATCGGTTCTCGGTTATTTTGTCGGTTAACCGGATAACCGTTAACTAAGTGATTCGACAAGGTTATACCAAAATAACCGATCGATATTATAGCTAAAAATGAAAGTGGTACTAAGTGGTTCAGGGTGGTACGAAATCATTTTTCTTGAAATGATGTTCTTGAAACTTCAAATCTAATATAAAAAGTCATCACTTTCCTTCTTGCAAAAAAAGAGTTAAATCAAAAGGTTGAGTAAAAAGTAACTTGCAAGCTATGATATTTGGGAGGGAGCTGCTGCACCTTACCATTAATCCCAATGAAAAATGGAAATAACGGAAGTCTTGACCGTTCCGTTCCTCCATCATTGTGATTGGTAATTAAAAAATGAAATTAATGGTAGCCCAATCAAGAAGCACCACCTAGCCTGGCAGCAGCTACGGGCTGCAATCCGGGTTGCTGCCAAGTATTGCCCTTTGATTAATTACCCAAAAAAATTCTCACTTAATGATAATGTGATATTATATTGGTTAATTTGGTTAACCAAACTGATCAAACTTTAGTTTGGTTAATTTGATTGTTGTATTAGTTTTTCACGGTTTGTTTATAATATTGTATAACATGGTTAATAAAATTTAGGTTTATTTTGTATGGTAATTACCAGTGTTATTAAAGCTCACCCAACCGTCCGGTCGGACCGATAAAACCGACACCCGAGCATCAATCCAGGTCGGGCTCCTCCGAAAGCTGAACAGGTCGGGAAGGCCAGTTTTTGAGCGGTCAAAATGGTTAACCATTCGAGCTACTCGAACCACCCCGCCGATTTTTGAACGATGACTGTCTGGGGGAGATTTTCCGAGACGGATGGTGAGTGCGTGGAGCATGCATGGAAGGCTGTTGCCTCAATCGAATGGATTCATGTCTTGTGCTTGTCTTGGTTGCCGGATGTGACGGCGGTGGCAGTGATGTGGAGAGGAGAAGGGGGATGGCGACAATTTTGGTTGGGTTTGGAAGGACGACATGTGGAGAGGAGAAGGGGGGACTAGGGGGGGGGGGGGGGGGGGGGAGGAGGAGGAAGGAGAAAGATAAGGCATCCATTGTTGCCTTGCTCCCGAAAAGGATTGCTCAATCATCAATCACAGGAGGAGGAAATTCTGAAATTGAAAGAAAGAGAGAGGGTGAGCTATGTTTTGCTTAGGTCGGGTAGGTTTTTTTAAGGGTTAATATTTTCGTATGGCCTGAACTTTGACCAAAATAAACATCTTGGCCAATCTTTTCGATCTATAACATCCTGACCCGAACTATACACCAAAATAAACAATTTGGCCAAACCCGATGTTTGACCGTTAACTTGGACGGTCAAACGCGTTGACTAACAGTCAACGCGCCACGTCACTGCCAAATCAGAAGATCTGATAAATAATTAATTTTTTTCGTTTTTTATTTTTGGTTTAACTAAGGTATTAGATGATTTTTTTTATTTATAATAATTTAAAATTAGGGAATGTGTGGAAATTGTGAATTATTTTAAATATTTTATGCTGACTTGGCACTTGGCAGTGACATGGCGCGTTGACTAACGGTCAACGCTTTGACCGTCTAAGTTAACGGTTAAAAGTCGGATCTGGCCAAATTGTTTATTTTGGTGTATAGTTCAGGCCAGGATGTTATAGATCGAAAAGATTGGTCAGGATGTTTATTTTGGTTAAAGTTCAGGCCATACGAAAATATTAACCCTTTTTTTAATTATATATATATACTATAAAATTATTAAGTGGTACCTGTAAATTAAATTTTATTTTAGCTATCAAATTTAGGGATGGCAATGGGTCGGGTCGGGGGCGGATAGTGCATATCCGTTACCCTACCCAAAGTACTTCGGGTTTTACCCATACCCATACCCACATGTGAAACGGGTAGAAAATCAAAACCATGCCCATACCCGTTCGGGTTTCGGGTATCCACGGTTATCCATGGATATTAATTTCTCTTCATAACTCCAACCAATATGTTAACATTCACACGTATTCTTATATTAAGTAAGAGAAAAAGTACGACAAGAATTCACTAGAATGAAGAAAATTAACTAAAACAACACAATTTCATGAAAATGTTATATTTATATGCTAAATATAAAATATGTTAGAGAAAAATAATGATTATTTCTAGACAAAATATATATGCATGTGTATAATCGGGCGGGTTCGGGTCGGATAGTGAGAAATCCATGCCCACTCATTACACGCAATATTCGGGTTCGGGTTTTACCGGTACCCACTAAATGTCTTTCGGGTTCGGGTTTTACCCTACCCGACTAGGCCGGATTCGGGCGGATATCCACGGTTACGGATATTTTTGCCATCCCTAATCAAATTGTTAAATTACTACATTATATGTCTTCTATTTATAATATTATTGTTTATAAGGTACCAGTTCTCTAACGGTTTTATAAAGGTCAAATACCGGTTGGACCACTAAAGTGCGAGCCTTCACATTATTGGGTCATGCTCCTGTTCGGTTCTGACAACATTGGTAATTACCATTGTAACCATTTGAACCCCTAACTTTGAATTTTTCTATTATATAGTTAGAAGGAATTTGTCATACTTTATATTTTATAATTGTTTGAGCATTTCTCATTAACAAATACATGAGAGTGTGTTTGGATAGAAGGATTAAGATTTCTAGATGTCAATTGAGTTGTTTGGATATTAATTACATTTGATATTTGGATTTGTGACAAATTCATGTGATTATTTCCAAATACATGTTTATTGTATTACTTGTCAACTTCAAATACATTTCAGCAACTAGTGATTTGAAATTCCTCTTGACATAAGGTTGGACTTATGCGTAAATTTTAAAATTTTAGGTACTATAGTTGGGATGGCAGTAGCAACTAGTGATTTGAAATTCCTCTTGACATAAGGTTGGACTTATGCGTAAAATTTTAAAATTTTAGGTACTATAGTTGGGATGGGTACCCTACCCGACTCAACTCGATCAACGCGGGTAAAATCCGTTTTGACGGATTGTGGGCTGGGTTCGGGTTTAAACCCGCTATACTTTTTGCAGGTTGGGTTTGGGTTTAGCCATATCCAACCCGTGAATATCCGCACCCAAGTCCATACCCCTCACGACCCACGGAACCCTTAACTAATTAACTATAATTTCTTAACTAATTCCTCAAACGGTCATTCAATCATATTGTTTGTGGATGTTAACTTTAATATTGAACAATTAGTATGAATGATTTGTGAGTTAGTGTGTATGTAGTAAACAATAGTAGTGAAAACTAGTGTAATTGCATCTTTGTACATGAACCCATGGATACCCATGAACCCGCGGATACCCAACGATGTTGTGTTTGAGTTTTTCAAATCCAGTAGGTTTTACCTAGTGATGGAAATGGGTCGGGGCGGGCTGGTACCTCAATACCCCTGCCTGCCCCGTTCTAGTACGGGCCGGGGTGGGTAATACCCGGGCGTATACGGGGCTAGTCGACCCACTCTTATATGCTATTTGAGAAAACTAAACGCAAATTTTATTTTTTATGATAAAATGAAAGGGAAAAGAATTTATGAATGAATAATAGTGATAATATAATGGATAACTGCGTCTATTTAGTTGAAAGATCAAGTCTAACTAGTTGAACAAAAGCCAAAATAGGATATATATGAATGAATGAGATAAGAAATTGACCTAGAACGGGCCAAGAATTGGGTGGGGCGGGGCAGGACGGGTAGGAAGTTGATACCCATGTCCTGCCCCATGCTAGTGCGGGTTGGGTAATACCCACCCCATCGCGGGTCAAGTAGGGTAATACCCGACGAGGCGGGTTCAAATTGCCATCCCTAGTTTTATCCCGAATTTTTGGTGGATAAACCCATGGGTTTGAGTTTGGGTTTGGGTTTGGCTAACTCGCCCCAACCCGACCCATTGCCATCCATAACTATATTGTGAGGCAAAACATATAAAGGTACCAAAAATATAATTTTACCACCAAAAGTTCTAGACCTTTTTGTAAAAAGTTTAAATTTTATGTACAAAATTGTAAGAAAATAAATTTTGGTACCAAAATTATAATTTACCAAAATTTGTAGTAAGTGACCAGAAAATTCAAAATTAAATTAAAAAATCATAAAATTGGAAACACAATCAAATGACAAGTAAGTATCCATACAACGAATTTGAGTACATATATTTCAAATGCTAATACAAATACTCTCTCTCCTCTCTCCATATCGGTCGAACCCCTGCCCCGTCTAGGGGTGGGAAACGAGACGAGATTGGGTACCCTTCCCGTTTGAAACGGGTACCCAATTAGGGATGACAATCAAACCCATGGCCGCGGGTATCCGCCCACCTCCGACCCAATCAACGCGGGGAATTCCCGTATTGACCAGGTATGGGTTGGGTATGGATAAAACCCGCAAAGAACTTGATGGGTATGGGGCGGGTATGGTTTTAGCATCCCCGCCCCATACCCATACCCAAACCCGCCCCATCAAGATATTTTGCTATACGTAAAAGTTATAAATATATTTTTATAAATTATTATTATTAGCATGAAGGTAATTAAATAAGAAAACATGATTAAAAAGTAATTATATTTATCAACATCCTTGAAATTTTCAACCCTCTCAGTCGACTATAGTTTACTTTTTCAATTCCTCAATGTCGCCGTCTTTCCTCTCCTGAATCCTTAATCATCTTGGAGATGACCACCTTACCAAATTTGTTGATGAGATAGTAATAGGTCATTGCATATATTTTTTTACATTTGAATGATTTTGAAGCATATTGGTGTAACTTTTAGTGTGTTTGAATAATTGGTAGTCTAGTAGACTTTAATCTTTTAGAACAAAAGAGGTTTTTGTCTAGTTGACAAGTTTATGTTAGCTATATACTATATAGATGTGTTAGATTCGAAGATGAATGATTAGTATTCTATTTTCATTTTATCTTATTGATTAATCAATATTTTAGGATTGAATGCTTTTTCCTATTAAGAAATGCTATAAGTATGTTGATTTTTGCAATTTATTATGTATGTTTTGTGTTATAATTGAAGACATACATGTTGAACTTTAGACACAATAATATTGCTTATACGGGGCGAGTATTACGCATGGGTATCCGAAACCCATGGGTATGGGGATGAGTTTGCAAAATCTCCATCCGCATGTGTATGGAGCGGGTATGGGTTTGGGTATTTGGTAATGGAGATGGGGATGGTTGTAACATCCCGCTCCGGCAAAACCCATATCTCGATCGCTAGAAAGTTCGCTATTTAAAATCGAGTGTTTTGATAGTATTTCGACGGATACCCATGGGTATGGGGATGAGTTTGCAAAATCTCTATCCGCATGTGTATGGAGCGGGTATGGGTTTGGGTATTTGGTAATGGAGATGGGGATGGTTGTAACATCCCGTTCCGGCAAAACCCATATTTCGATCGCTAGAAAGTTCGCTATTAAAATTGAGTGTTTTGATAATATTTCGACGAAAATCGGATTATCAATCGATTGGATAAGTATACGTATTAATTATATATATATATATGGGGAGTTCTACGGTACCCAGGGTGAAATCCGGGGTACCGTATACCTTGAGTAAGAAAATGCTATCCAGAACTTGAATTGACTGATCTTTCGGACATGATACTATACTCTAACCCTTAAAGATCAACACCTAGGTCTTAATTCTCTAAATCTTATACCCCAAGATCAATTTAATTAGAAACAATAATCGACGGTTATGATTCGTCCAAATATAGGCAAAAAAATCAATGCACCATCTTAGGGTTTATAGTTTATGATCTGGATAATTAGGACCTAGGGTTCACTCATTAAGGGTTAGGGTATAGTATCATGCCCAAAAATCCTGCTAATTCGAGGTCTAGATAGCGTTTTCATACTCAAGGTATGCGGTACCCCGGATTTCACCCGGGGTACCATAGAAGGCACCACATATATATATATATATATAATACAATGAGTGGCCATATATATAACCCTTTAATTCCCCGTCCATGATTTCAATAATCTTCTTCGGTTCCATTTATTTGGACCGAGAGCTACAGAGAAGCAGAGCACGCACAGGAAGCTTATGTGGAAAATTCCAAAGCTTATTGAGCCCTAGTGATCCAAAAATCCCCCCGTAAGTAATGCCTAATTCATCTATACATCGTGATTTATCGATTTAGAGCTTTAAAACGAGTTTTTGGTTCATGAATTTTTTGAATTCCCGATAAGCCAAATTAGGGTTTCGGAGTATCCGGAAGCCGGATTGAGCCCAAATTTCATATACGAGCTTCCTGCAGCGAGGTAATCAATCGTCTAGTTCTAATCCATGAATTTTGGCAATTATTTAGGTCGGGGGTCCAAACCGCTGAATTTAACTCCGACAAGGGTTTGATGTGTTTTTATCGAGAATTTGATCCGGAGCCTAGAACTAACATTGACGGGGATACTGCAGGGGATATTAAGACAATCTCGGATTTTGATTCCAGGTTTGTTTGAGAAAGTGAAGTTGGGGTACGGGAGGCTAGAACCTGTTTTTTTGAACGACCAGAACTGGTGAGGGATTAGCACGGCATACCAGGTTTGTCGTATCACGATAATTATATTGATGCTTAGAATTGACCTAGGTGAACTAGAATGACATGATTAGGGGTGTATGAACTTTTGTGCTATATGATGAACCCTGGACTACTGTATGATATTATTGACTTGCCCTAATCGAGATGGACCTTGTTTATGCTGATGATTTCGTATATGTTGCACATTGTGGGCTTGACTGTTGATATGCCTTATGATGGTTCGAAAAGGTGATTGGGTATGATATTTCATGATTGATGTATTTGGATGTACAAGTGGGAAAATATATATCCCATGGTGATATTATGATGTTTTAAGGAGGATGACTTGCACGAGGGTTTATCCCGATGAAGTGCAATTATACGACTCCTGATTTACCTATGTTGAGCCAATTGTGGTCAGGTCAAGTACATGTGCAAGTAACGAATTATGATTAAGCAAGATGAGATATGAATCATGTATAAGGATACCAAATATGAGTGTTGTGGTCTCACGGTCAACAACATACTAATTAGGGCTCCCTATGCTATTACTCTATTATGATATGTATGATAGTCACACCTCTCATGTGGTGGTGACTGAAGATTTCTTACGAGATATGACCACACCCAGAGCGGTGTCGGGATATGACTACACTCATAGTGGTATGGGGTATGTATGACCACATCCGACGGGATGTTGGGGTATGTATGACTACATCCGACGGGATGTGGGGTATGTTTCCCGGGAGAGTTATTAGCATGGGAGTAGCCAGGCGCCTATGATTAAAACATGATAAGATGCATATACATAGGTCAAGGTGGTTGAGTCTTTTGCCTATTGGGATGTCGGATGGCTGAGGTCTGATCCTAGTGCTTTGGCTTGTTTGCTAGATGTATGGTAGGGATATGCTCTGTTATGAACTCACGATGCTATGATTATCTCACTCAGCTATGAGCTGACCCTCTTTTATTCTTTTCCTCTGCTTATGCTATGTGTAAGCAGATCATCAGCAACAGTAGATAGGTGTATAGGTGGGAGCTGAGCAAGAGTTGAAGGCAAGATGAGGTATGGTCTTCAACTATTCTGTGCTTGAACTACTACTCGGGATTTTGGCCAGTGATCCACACCTTTTTGTAAAAATGTTTTGAGAACGTTTTTCATGTGCATACTAGCTTCTGATGTAGTGTGAGATATCAAACCCTGGCCAGAGCTAAATTCAGCGATTTGGACCCCGACCTAAATAATTGCCGAAATTCAGGGATTAGAACTAGAGGATTGATTACCTCGCTGCAGGAAGCTCGTATATGAAATTTGGGCTCAATCCGGCTTCCGGATACTCCGAAACTCTAATTTGGCTTATCGGGAATTCAAGAAATTCTTGAACCAAAAGCTTGTTTTAAAGCTCTAAATCGATAAATCACGATGTATGGATGAATTAGGCATTACTTACGGGATTTTTGGATCAGTAGAACTCAAGATTTGAGCTCTGAAATTTTCTTCGAAGCTACCCTATGCGCGTCCCTGTGGTTTCTGTATCGAAAGGAAACTCTGCAAATGAAAAATGATGGTGGGACGGGGATATATATATCCGACCGCTCACTCACTTTTAATATATATATATATATGGTGGCTATTTCGGTGCACTCACAAATTGGAGTGCGTTCAATGTACCCAACTCAAAAACTAGTCTTAAGGTGTCGGCTTTTGAATTTTATTTGTAGAATTAGTGTAATATGATGATATAACATATGATCACAGCTAATTCTATCCCCCAACCCCAAATTGTAAACCCTAACCCTAACCCTAAATCTCTAAACTAGGAATGGCAATGGGGCAGGTCCGGGGCGGGTTTCTTGGTACCCAGACCCGCCCCGTGGCAGGGCGGGTCCAGGTCAGGTAATTGATCACGGGTCGCGGGTCGGGGCAGGTCGACCCAATGGGTATGCAATTTATCTGAAAAACATTAGAAATATTGTTATTTTTATTATAAAACTAAGAAAATAAACAATATTATGACAATTGTAGTTAAATTATTGGAGAAATTGAGGTTTTCACTAATTTACAACTTTATTATAGCTAAAATATGATGCGATAAAAGTAAAATTCAAAGTAATTTGACTAAGATTTCATGTAATTTAGACAAGAACGGGTCGAGAATGGGGCGGGTCAGGGCAGGTCGGGTCGATGAGACTACCCATGCCCGCCCCGCCCCGCCTACGGGGCGGGTCGGACCCGCCCCAAAACAGGTCAAACAGGTCGGGTAAAACGGGTCAGGTCGAAATTGCCATCCCTACTCTAAACCCTACATCCTTCAAATTAAAGTAAATCTTTAATAATATTTGTGCAAATTCATGTGCGTTATTGCTCATCACATCATAAGTGATGATTGACATTATTTTGACATAAATTGCATGTTTAAAATGACGGTTATAAAGCAAGTGCACTGAATGCACCAAAAAAAGTGAGTGCACTAAAAACGCTACCATATATATATATATATATATAATTAATACGTATACTTATCCGATCGATTGATAATCCAATTTTTGTCGAAATACTATCAAAACGCTCGATTTTAAATCGCGAACTTTCTAGCGATCGAAATATGGGTTTTGCCGAAACGGGATGTTACAAAAACCCTAGACAGAGACGCATACATCCATATTTCATCCACATCCACACTTGTCCTTTTAGCATCAATAAAGAGCTCTTACTGCCCCGACTTCTTCCTCATTTTAACCAAGTCGAAGAGGAAAGATACCACCCAATAACAGGTCATTAAGCTACCCGCAAGCGGAAATGACAGTGGGAAACAATTCAGGACGACACATTAGACTGAACTCTTGCGACCAGATGTGAAAATCTTACGGAGAAAGGTCGGTCTACTGTCTAGAATGACTTCCATTGGCTTCAGTTATAGTACTAATTCTAGGATCAAAGACGGGATTTGATTATTTTGCATCCGATCCCTGTTTTAAACGGTCCAGTTTATACGGTCCGGTTTTCGATTTTACATCCGGTCCCGAACCAAATAGTCAGCCCTACTTGTTTGCACCTTCCCCTTGCTCCTTTGGGTGATTGGATCTTCAATGAAGCTCTCCCAAGGTATTTCTCACTAAAAAACACTTCAAAATCCTACTTTTCTCACTCTAGGACGGCTCTTCCTTGAAAAGTGTTGCAAGAGGGAAACTGATGGCGGTCAGGGCTTCCAGGGCGTGACCCGATGGTCACAGTGACCTGGCCGTGACCAGCGTGCTACGTCTTCGAATCGCCTAAAACGTCGCGTTTTGTCCCGTCTTTAACTTCCGAGATCACAACCTCCTTCAAACAAATCATTATCGCGATCTTTGTGTCCCAGGAGCGATCTTTTTCGCGGCCAAACCGCACTATGACCGCGATCCGGGTGAGGAAACTCTCTGTCTTCTTCTTGGTCGCTTGCTGGAGATGGTGTCAATAATTCAAATATATCCAAGTACTCATTCGAGAGATAGTGAGAGAAGATGTAAGAGGTCATCAAAGTTAACAAGAAAGACGAAACGACAACAGTTTCATTGCGCAAGAATGAATATTAAACCACCACAGTGATGGTTCATCAATGAATAACAAAAGTGTGCAGCACGCCTCTCATCAATTGAAAGAAATAAATCCCACCGCAGGACCTGGTACTGCACACGCAGACTGCTTTTACTGCTCATGCTGACCGAGATGTACTGTTATAACCCGGAAGCTGGCGCTGTGTGGGCTGGCGTTGGGTGGGGGCTCTTTGGGATCGGACGGGTATTTGGCGGGTCGGTTGGGATGGAACTTGGTCGTTGGCCTGTTTTGGTCTGCTGGATCGGTTGTGGTCCACGAACGCGTTGGTCACCAGGGCCCTCTCGGTGGCTGGAGCCTGCCCAGTTGCTTGATTGGATGGATTTCAGCCGGGATTTGCAGGTGATCGACGGATTTGTGGGTGGGAGGCTCGGAGATGGTGGGCCATGGGTGGGTGGGGGACTGAAAGGCTTTGTTGCTCAGTGGTTTTGCATGTTGCTTGGGGCAAGGCCATGCTCTTTTAGGGGTTGTGCCTTCTGAAACCTGAGGTTTTCGCTCATGATGAAACTGTTCAGAAGATTTACTCGGTTGATTGATCGAGGTCATGTCACTTTTTCCAATTGGAATTTGAGCTGAGAGGGGCCTTTGAGAACGCAAAAATGTTCGCCTGGGCGTGCTTATCGATTGTGTTTCACATCAATTGCAGGGATGGGCTGCGCTTGGGCGGCTATCACTGTTTGCCTCTCTCTACTTGGAAAACCTCTCCCCATTATGTTTTTCCACTTTAGTATTTAAGCGGTTTTCTCTCACCTCATGGGTTCTTTCTCGCTTACATTTTCCTGTTCCGATTGTTTCTCTTCTCATCCGTCTGCTGTTTAGGGGCTTCTTTTGTTCTGCATCGGTTCTTCGACGGGGTTCTTGCCCTGTACCTGGGATTATTATGGATGCGGTGTTATTGTGCAATCTCAAGGGTCCCAGCAGAGACGTTATTCTTCGTCTGCGTCTGCTTCATATGTGGTTTGCGAAGAATCCTGATGGATCCAGGGTATTCAATCACGGTTGTCTCTGGGTGGACCAAACGGTACTATAAGATTAACTCTTTAACCATTTTTTTTACCTTTTTACCAATTTTGTTCTCGTGTTGACTCGCTGTCCCTGGACTCTGATGCTTGCATGCAGGGCATGCTCATAGAAAGTATTGCAGATGTTTCTCTGGGAAATGCTTTCGAAGATGTTCTGCGTGTTGGGACTATCTACATAATTCGGGCTTTTGGTCTTGCCGCAGCAAGGAATCTTTATCGTGCATGCTCTTTGGATCTTATCATGGAATTGTCAAAGACCACAAGTTTTCAGGCCTGTGTTCTTCCTGCTGCCGATTTTCCTGTCGAATCCTTTGAGTCTGTGCCATTCAGTGAGCTCCCAAAGCGTGCTGGTGATAATCGCATCCTCTCAAGTGCTGTGTGCGTTTGCTTTCATTCCTTTCAATTTTGTTGTATTATTATATATCTGGTTTTTTCTCACTCTTTGTGTTTATCATTCCTTCTGGCCCTGTACATCAGATGTTGTTGGGCGCCTCCATTCTATCAGTGGGGTTGATCATCAACTTACCAATCATGGATCCACTCCAAAACAAGTTTTGGTCCTTGAAAACGCTGAGTATGTTTTTTTTTTCTGCTCCTTGAGGTTTCCTTTCGGTCACGGTTTGTTTTTTAACTTAATTTTGTTGTTGTTTTAGGGGCCAGAGAGTTTCGATCACACTCTGGAATGAATTAACCAAGATCCTGGACAGTGTTGCTTTGATTCAGGCAGACTCCATTGAGCCTGTGATTATTGCGGTTGGGAGCCTCATGGTTGGCCGTTTGATTGGTAATGTTTGTACTTTTTGCCATTTTGGTTGTTAAACATTGTGTGGGAGATTTTTATGTTCCCTCTGTTTGTTCATGTTTTGCAGAAGGTGAGTACACATGTTCAAGCTCTTCTGCAACCCGCATAGTTGTTAGCCCTCGCATTCCTGAGGCCTACAGTCTGACTACTTTGTGAGTTTGTTGATCAGCCCTTTGAAGTTTTGTTGCTCTTTGTTCTGTTACTAATCTTTTTTTTTTTACTGTTGTAGCTTTGCTGGAGCACGGAATCCTGTTGCAGGTCTTCCCATTCAGTTTGCTACACATGAGGCTGCTCTTGCAGATGCTGACCGTCGCACGAGGACCATACTTGAACTCCATGATTTGTACCGTGCTGGTGCTTCGGTGGTATGCATGTTTCTCTCTGTTATCGTGTCTGTTGCTTCAGATTATGTGCAAATTTGTCTGGTCTTGGTTTGACCAATGTTTCTTATTTTTAAATTTTAATAGGATGAGAAGCATCGTTGTGGTGGAATTGTCAGATCTGTTGAGTCTCGAAGTCCATGGTACTATACTTCCTGTAATATGTGTAGGAAAAAGTGTTCTACATGGTGGAATGGAAACTATTGGTGTCCTGATCATTGGGAAATATCTGACCAGCAAGTTACTATTGGGTATACACTGTGTTTCCTTTTTTGCAAACGTTGTATGTTTCTTTGCCTGGTTTGCTTTAGGATAAAGACTTCTGAATGTGTTCCCTGTGTTATATAGGTACAAGATTCAGTTAGTCTTGCGTGACTCGACAGGAGAAGCGCCTTTTATTGTTTTTGGGCCAGCTGGTAATAATCTGTTGTTCATGTCTGCCCATGTACTTGCTCAGAGATATCCTGATAGAGCTGGCCAGCTGCCACCTGAGCTGAGTAATTTGATAGGCCAGTTTGTGAGGTTTGAAGTTAAGCTTCCTATGATGAGTGCGAATGGAGTATCCACTGGAGAGTTCAGGGTGTTCCGAGTGCTTCCTCAGGATAATCAGGGTCTACTACCCACTGTTGTTGCTCCAGTGCAGACAATTAGTGATGGAACCCAGGGTCAGCTTGCTTTGCAAGGCGCAACTGAACAATGTGGAGTGCTTATGTTGACTGGACCAACTGAATCATTACCTGTGAGCAGTTCTATGTCTACTCCATCAAGGTTTGAAATTTCCCTTTCAGTGTTTTGATGGTCTCCTGACGATTACCTCCTGTTGATGTTTGGGTTGTGAGTTCAGAACTGGTTATTTTTGTTGTTTGCCAGTTCGACCAAGGGCAAGGCAAAGGTTTATGGACCACTGTTGTTTGAGAACAGCAATCCAACTTTCCAGATTGGGCAGACAACATGCCAGCCTCTCAGGTTATTTCTTGAATTTCTAAGCTGTTTTTATTTCACGTTGCCTGGGAAACTTCTGATGGATCTTGTCTCATTTTACAGTCGGTATCAAGGTCCGTTGGTCGCTGGGGGGGGGGGGGGGGGTGCTGGTCATGTGCCTTTGGGAACTCAAACTTTATCACAACCCATTACCATCAGAGCTTCTTCTGTACCTGCCAAACAGCCTTCTATGTCAGCTGTTCTCGGAGTTCAGAATCCAATCCTTGGAGTTCCTGCAGGCTCACCAGACCCTGTTCGTCTGGGGTTTGTTGGTGATAAAAAAATTCCTGAAATTAGGCCATCTTTGCCGCAGGGTAGTATTGTTGATTCAATGAGTTCGTGTGAGCAACCCTCTCTGCCTTCAGCGGGTGAAGTTGGGAAGGAGTTTGGGACTCCTAAAAGTAAGGTTGGTAAGTCATTATCTTCATCGGGTACAGTCATGGAAGAGATTGGATCTCCTCAGAGTAAAATTAGCAAGACATCATCTACATCAACACCCTCTTCATCCCCGTCGGCAAATCTGTAAGCCGTTTTGGTTACTATATTATTCTGCAACTGTGCTGGAATGTGACCTTTTTTATTTTTGATTAATCTGATTCCTTTCAAATGATCCAGGTTTGTGTAACCGCTAGCAAAGGTGAAGGTTGAAAAACTGGAATCTTCAGGATCTAGGGGACCTGAAAGTGGAAGCTCCGACGGACCTGCTCAGAGTCCATCAGCCTTCTCGCTTGAGAACATGGCTTCGCCACAGACATCTGTCAAGAAATCCTCGGCCAAGCGTCTCCTGTACGAGAAATAAGGTATTGGGTGTGCTTACAACATTGCATCCAAAATTCCAGTGTTCTGTTATCGTGCAATCTCATCCCAGGATTGGTTTGTCATGAACAAAATTTTGTTTGTCTATATTACTTTGTAGGATCACGTTTGGAGCTCGAGGGAGTTATTGCTGGTACTTTGAAGTTAGCTTTTGAAGGTGCCAAATCCTCTTTTGGAGGTGTTTGGGAAATCGGAAGTTCTCAGGGTGTGTGCATCTATATCCATAATGAATTTTGTTTGTGAAGTGTGTACATCTAATGTTTCTACCACATCCTACATTATTAAACTATATTTTGTTCTCAAATGTTTGTGCTAAATTAAATCTAACATTTGAAAATCGAACTTTGACAGTAAAAATTTTACTAATTGATGCTCTTTTGGTGATTATAGAAAATTAGATGCAAGTATATCTATGTGATGCTAACAGGTCATCATTGCTTTCATTAGCATATGCTTATGTCACCAATTGAGTATTACTGACACCTATCAATTTTCATTTAATGCTATGTACCAAACAGATTTATAATGATTACATGGGGATATATAAAAAAGTAGTTTAGTAAGAGCAAAATTTATATCATCCATTTATTCTCAAACAGTGCTTCTCCTGCTCAAGTCTATGATTCTCACAGTTTCCTTTCCTAACTGCCATAAATACACCAGAGCTTCTGCAGAGAAACAGTTAAGCTTGGAATATTCCTATATCATGTTGCAGAACTCATAGAATCTATAGTCATGTGAGTTATTCTGAGGTTCATTCATTCATTCCTAGATTAGTCTGTATGTCATTCATTAGTTTGTTAGTCTTTTATTCATTCTGCAGACTTGGATGACATCCATTCTTTACCATTATTGCGCATCGAAGCTTCCATGTAAGGGAAACTTCAATAATTTCTGTTTTTACTACATTAATGTAGCATGACACCAAGAAAGAAGCCAACAACTAACAAGGTGTTAAAACGAAAGTTGAATGGAGATTCTCTAAGTTCTGGAATCACTGATGACACGCCATCTTCTTTTCCACAAGTTCTGATGGACAACACAAGGATTAATAAGAAATCACGCCAGCTTCCTTTTATGCTCTCGGTTGAAGATACAGAGCTTTCAGGAAACATTTCCACAATTACAACTCCTAGGGACCCTTACACAACACACATGGAAGGTCAAACCTCAAGGCAGAATCCTCCAAGTAATGGGCCGAAGAAGAAATCTGGCTTTGCCAGCAAAGAGGTTTGCACTGCAAGAAAACCACTGCATAATGATATACTGAATGTTGGAAAACCAGAATGTGTTTGTCGGTTCTGTGGGGCATTGTTTTGGTACTATAAACGATTGGATCGTCATAGAAAGACAGCTACTCCGGTGTATACTCTGTGTTGTCAAAAAGGAAGAGTGAAGCTCCCATTATTGAAGCAGCCACCTCCCCTTCTTGCCCAGTTACTTGACATCAATGGTGGAGCATTATCAAAGCATTTTAGAGAAAATATAAGGTCTTATAATGGGTCGTTATGTTTCACATCTTCTGGAGCAAACTGGATCCTCGATCTCTAACAAGTCGAGGACCTTATTCGATGGTGATTTGCGGAGAGAACTATCATAGAATTGGTTCCTTGCTGCTAGTTGAAGGAGAACGACCAAAGTTTGCTCAACTATATATCTTTGAATCCAAAATTTGAAGCGCTGCACTTTCCTTTATTATTTCCTTATGGAGAGGATGGTTTTCACCCCCAAATCTCATATAACATTTCCTTCTGTCCTCCATCAATGTGCAGGAAGTTTGTTACGCAAAGAGAATACTATGCTTTTAGGCTTCAGTATCGGATAGGTGAAGGCCATACATTGGTCAAGAGTGGAAAAGCGCTACAACACTATTGTGTTGATGCATTTTCAACAATAGAGCTCAATCGATTGGCATTCCTTAGAACCCATCAAAAGGACCTGAGATCTGAAGTGTATCAAGGTTTGGAAGATGCATTTGCTAGAGGAGATATGGACGGTGAGAAACTTGGTCGTATTATTATACCTTCTTCATACACCGGAGGACCTAGATATATGCAACAACTTTATCACGATGCCATGGCAACCTGTCAGCACTATGGAAATCCTGATTTGTTCATTACATTTACGTGTAATGCACTTTGGGAAGAAATTGTTGAGGCGTTTGCAGATGTGGTGGGTTTGAACAGTGAGTTGAAGCCAATGGTCGTTTGTCGGGTATTTCATATGAAACTAACCAAGCTCATTGATGAATTCAAACGAGAATCGTACTTTGGCAAAACAATAGCAAGTAAGTGTTTTATACTTGATTTTATGTTATGCATATTTTGACATTCAAGAACCATATTTCAGCCCAGTAATCATTTACAAAGAGTGTGCTGGTAAATACTAATACAGGCATATTAGTTCTACCATTAGTTTTGTGTCAGTTAGTGCAGGTTATATTATCAAATACTCAAATAGACATGATATTTTTTTATAAACTTGCAGTGAGTGTTACAAAGTACTAATGGATACACAAATTCTTTTCTCCAGTTATTTATACTGTCGAATTTCAAAAAAGAGGCCTCCCTCATGTACACATGCTGATATGGTTAGCCAAAGAGGATAAACTAAAAACAATCAGTGACATTGATGAGATGATTTCAGCAGAGATTCCAGATCCTCATGTAGATCCAGAAGGATATGCAGCTGTGGTCAAGTTCATGCTTCATGGACCATGTGGAATTGACAACCCTAAATCACCTTGCATGAAAGATGGGAAGTGTTCAAAGTTCTTCCCCAAAGCATTCAGCACTGAAACTTCATTTGACAAGTTTGGAAATGTAGTCTATCGACGTAGAAATTCTGGAGTACACGTGAAAAAAGGAAAAGTTATGCTGGATAATAGATATGTCGTTCCATATAACAGGAATTTACTGGTTAGAGCTCAGGCTCACATTAATGTTGAGATATGTCATAAAGGAGGATTGGTGAAATACTTATTTAAGTATATCACTAAAGGACCAGATAGATCCCTCATTATTGCTGAAGATTCAGTGACTTCAAAACAAGTTCCCTCCACAAATTCAAAGAAGTCAAAAGATGAAATACAAGAATTCATTGATTGTAGATCCTTATCCTCTTATGAAGCTGTCTGGAGAATCAATGAATATCCTATTCATCATAGGGAACCAAACGTTGTCCGACTTGCAGTACACTTGCAAGGGCAACAAAATGTTCCTTATAAGAGGCAATCAAATGTGAAAAACATTCTGAAGAATCCCAGAGCTGGCAAAACACATCGGACAGCTTGGTTTCAACTTAATAGACAGGACCCTGATGCTAGAAAGCTAACATATGCTCAGATACCAGGTTCATACACATGGGATGAAGAATACAATGAGTGGACATTGAGGAAAAGAGGATTTGTCATTGGAAGAATTGCTTATGTTCCTCCAAGAAGCAGTGATGTCTTTTTCCTTAGACTATTGTTGACAAAGGTACAAGGAGCAACCAGCTTTAATGACTTAAGGACTGTTCGAGGAGAGCTCTGCAGTACTTATGAAAAAGCGTGTGAAAAATTAGGTCTCTTATCTTATTCTTCAGAATGGATTAAGGTTCTTCAGGAAATATCAACTTCAAGCATGCCAAATCTGATAAGGAGCACCTTTATTTCAATGCTCATGTTTTGTAAAATACCTAATCCAACTGCTTTGTTCGAGTCGTCTTGGAGACTTATGGGTGAAGATCATGCATATTATCTTCGAAAGCAGCTTCATTCAAACACATATCAGCCCTCAGAGGAGAGACTGCGAAATTGGGTGCTTCATCAACTGGAAACCTTATTGAGATCTTATGGTTCCTCCCTCGAACATTTCCACCTTCCTAAACCAATAGATTCACAACCTGATGATGGTTCAAATCCCCTGATAAACCAACATTTAAACTTTGACACTACTCAGGAACAACAAGCTGCAGAAGAAATGCTTTGCGCACTCAATGCAAATCAATTTGAAGCTTTCTCATCAGTTATGCTATCAATCAACAACAATCTAGGGAAGTCCTTTTTCTTATATGGACACGGAGGAACAGGCAAGACATTCCTGTACAATGCAATAATCACAAAGCTCAAGAGTTTGTCCAAAATAGTGATTGTTGTTGCTTCCTCTGGAATTGCAGCAACACTACTTCCAAATGGCACAACTGCTCATTCTAGATTCAAGATCCCACTCCACTTGGACAACACATCGAAATGTTCTATAAAAAAGGGTACACATTTAGCTGAACTAATATGCGAGGCTTCATTAATTGTTTGGGATGAAGCGCCAATGACACATCGACATGCATTTGAGGCAATTAGCAGGACATTTTGTGATCTGATGGAGATTCCTCTATCTAGAACAGGACATAAACTATTTGGGGGTAAAACAATTATTTTAGGTGGAGATTTCAGGCAAACTTTACCTGTCATTGCATATTCAGGAAGGGAACAGACAGTTGATGGATCAATCACAAGATCACCATTGTGGAATTCTTTTCAGATGCTGAGACTTTCAAAGAATATGAGACTAAATGATTCACAAGAAAACAATGTGATAGTAGGCTGTGGCCTTAAATTTGGAGAATGGGTTCTCGCTCTTGGAGATGGAAAGTTGGATACAAACTCCTTTAGTTCGAACACTCATTCAGACTGGATTGAGATACCAGAAATATTTCTGGTGATTCCTGGAAAAAATCCACTTCAATCAATAATAGAAGAAATATATGAATCATTTGCAGATTGCTATAAAGACACAAAGTACCTAGGAGGAAGAGCGATTGTGACTCCAACAAATGCTGTTATTACTGAAAGGGCTGTGTATCAATAGGACCACCACAAGTTCTAGTGCTACAGGATGAGAATCAGCCAAGGAGGATGAAACATGGTAGGTGCCTGGATAACTGCTAAAGACTCAGAATTCCAGCACTCCATGCATAAAGAGCTACGACCGTCGAGATAGATCTAGTTCCAAGGGCTAGGTTGGCGAGCATCCCGAAATGCTGAGGTGCCACCAGATGCTAGGGGAGAAGGAGAAGATGGAGTGTAATTTGTCCCAGATATGGATACTGTGGGCGGTGCGTTTGTCGGATGATTTTGTTGCCCTGTTGGTGCAAACCGTGATGGGCTGGCTCCCAAACTTGTTCGCGGTGGGAGGGGTGGAACCTATGAAAGTTACAAAAGAAGAAGACGTGTCTCACCTCAGGTTGTTTTTCATACAAAAGAACTGAACAAAGAGACAACCGCAAAACACAGAAAGGGATTTCCAGACCCCAACCAATACTAATTCGGAAGACAAAACACTAATGAATATTTACAAATAAGGGAAACAACAGCAAATCAAAGTACCCACATCCTCATTTTTTTCTGTACAAGGCTAAGGGCTTCTGTTGATGAATTGTATTCGGAAATTTGAAGAATAACTCCAAAAGCTAGATATAAACAAGTAAAAACTTTAATAACAATTATCAACCAAATCAAACTCTTACTTTGGCCATCTGAAACTTGTTAATTCTTAGCACTCAGCCTGTCAATCAGTCTGGCCTAATACTCTTGTCACCTAATGGATGCAGCTAATACATATCCCTATGACATAATATCGTTAGTTCACGAGTTGAGACAGACAAATCCTTATTGCCAGGTCTTCTTAGTACAAAGTTCAGCAAACCACTCAATATTGGTCCCAAATAGTAACGACAAAAAAAAAAAAAAGGCAATCCCAGGCAAAGGAAAAAAGCAAAAAGGAATAGTAAGACTTTGTGCTCTTTATCAATGTGATCGCACAGTATGCAGTAAAATGTTACTTACCACATTGTAGGGGGGTCTTCTAAGGGGAGACTCTGAAGATGGAGAAATACTGCTCATTCTTTGTAAATAACGAGAATGAACATTTTGATTTGAAACATCGTCATTTTCAGCTTCTTCCATATCTGCACCAAGATTAGCCTCTGACCCCATCCCAGGAGTGACGTGTCTGATCATCGACCCAGAATCATTCGTGACATCTACTTGAAGCAGACCAGAGGGACGAGTTGTCATCGCCTGCACAGTGCTTCGTCTCTTCAGCTCTTCCTCGCCATTTAATAACTGTCAAGTGAGAGCACATACTGCATACTGATCTAGGGAAAATAGGTGATGAAGCCAGAGGGTAGAAGTTGTTAAACAAGAAATCTAGTACAAGTTCCTAGAGTTCCTCATATGTTGATGTCCACTTTCTTTCATTTCCAGCCAGTTCCCGATGGATTCAAATACAATAATGTAAAAAAAAAATCGTTTGTAAATAGGACAACAAATTCTAACAGAAACAAGATTACTGAATTTGAATCTTTTGACTATGACGAACCTGATAGAGACCCGCACGGGTAGGGGGGTCGGGTTGGGTTGGCCGACTGGGCCGGGTTGGTTTCCTTTGTTTTATTACTCCTGTGTTAGTTCTGAAACTCATAAATAGGTTTCAGCACATTCATTTACGGTTAAGCAATAATAATATCAAAATCCCTAAATCCCTCTTTTCTCTGTTCTTCCTCAATTCTTCTTCCAATCCCTAATTCTTCTTCTAATCCCTAATCCTTTCTCAATTCCCAATTCTACTTCACAACCCTAAACCCTACTCATCTCTATCAATTGGTATCAGAGCCAACATGAGCTCTGCTAGGCTCTCTGATCCCTCTTGGACACGGCTGCTGCAGCGGATTGACGCTTTCTGCGCCAACCGGGAAGTTGAGGCGTGCGAGGAGGACTGCCCCACGGAGGCAGCTGGCGGGCCGCGCGTGCTGGCGGGCCGCGCGTGCTGGCGGGCCGCGCGTGCTGGCGCGGGCGACACCGCCGCGCGAAGGGCAGGCGGTCGGGGACGGGGCGGCAGCGCCCGGCGGGTCGGCGGAGGCGGGAGAGCCGCGGCGCGAGCCGCGCGCGGGAGAGCTTCGCGGCGGGGGACGCTCGCCGCCGAGCGCGCGCCGAGGCGGCGAGGCGGAGCACCCAGGGGCGGACGGCGGGGGTGACAGGATGACGCCGGTGGCTCCGGGGATCTCGCTCCACTCAGTGACCGGTCTCCCTACGCCGGGAACACTCCGTTTCCGAGCTGAGATAGCTGGCACTACTGCTCTGGCGTTGGTGGACAGTGGCGAGACTCTTAATTTCATCAGCGAGGAACTGGCTAAGCAGATTCCTCAAAAGCCGAGCGAGGTGGACTCTATGGTGGTCAAGGTTGCCAATGGCGCCCCAATGCGGTGTCGGGCAGTGTATCGGCAGCTGCCTTTCGAGATTCAAGGGCTGCCCGTCACTGCCGAAATGTATGTTCTACCCATCCGCGGGTTTGACTTGATCTTGGGTGTTCCATGGTTGCAGGAATTGGGACCGGTGACTACTGATTGGCGACATCTGACTATGCGGTTCAAGTGGAGAGATAAGGAGTGGAGTATGCAAGGGCTGACGACGGCCCTAGGGCCCATTTCGATCCATGAGTGCACGGCGGAGGGCGAGGCTGAGCTGGCTGTCCTCTGCTGGCCCACGGTGGCAACCGATGCGAAGGAGCTGGCCCCCGATCTGCAGCGGGTACTAGATGCATTTCCGGAGCTCTTCCAGGCACCTACCACACTGCCGCCCCACCGGCAGGTTGATCACCGGATCCAGCTCAAGGATGGTGTGGAGGCTGTGAATGTCCCACCCTATCGGTATGGGCACTCGCAAAAGGAAGAGATCGAGCGCCAGGTGGAGGAGATGCTCGCAACCGGGCTAATCCGCCCTAGCACTAGTCCTTTTTCTTCGCCGGTCCTCCTGGTCAAGAAAAAGGATGGGACTTGGCGGTTCTGCACAGATTACAGGGCCCTCAATGCTGCGACGGTGAAGGATCGGTTCCCGATTCCCACAGTAGACGACATGCTCGACGAGTTCCATGGCTCAGCCTATTTCACTAAGCTCGATTTGCGAGCCGGGTATCACCAGATCCGGATGCAGGAGGAGGATGCGCACAAGACCGCCTTCAGGACTCATAACGGCCATTATGAGTACTTGGTCATGCCCTTCGGCTTGTGCAATGCTCCCTCGACTTTTCAGGCGGCTATGAATGACAGCTTCAGACCACTACTCCGCCAGTATGTTCTGGTATTTTTTTATGACATTCTGGTTTACAGTCCATCTTAGGAAGAGCATTTGCAGCATTTGCAGGCAGTCTTTGAGGTGTTGCGACATCACCAGTACTACCTCAAGGCCTCGAAGTGTGCATTCGGGGTGCAGAAGGTCGAGTACTTGGGCCACATTGTCACGCCCCAGGGAGTGCAGGTGGACCAGTCGAAGATACAGGCGATGGTCGAGTGGCCTACCCCGACCACGGTCACGGAGCTGAGAGGTTTCTTGGGCTTGACAGGGTATTACCGGAAGTTCGTGCAGGGGTACAGCATGATCGCCCGGCCCTTGACTAATCTGCTGAAGAAGGGCGGTTTTGCATGGACCCCAGAGGCGGAGACGGCCTTCCAGCGGCTGAAGCAGGCCATGACCTCCACTCCGACTCTAGCTATGCCGGACTTCTCCCGGACCTTTGTGATTGAGGCGGATGCGTCTGGTCGGGGAATTGGGGCGGTGTTATCACAGGACCGCCATCCGGTGGCCTTCATGAGTAAGACCTTAGCCCCCTCCAAGGAGGCGTGGTCTACATACCAGAAGGAGATGCAGGCTATCATCACTGCTGTGCAGATGTGGCGACCGTACCTTCTGGGTCAGAAGTTTCATATCTACACCGACCACCAGAGCCTGAGGAATCTGTTAGAGCAGCGCGTTTCCACTCCTGACCAGCACAAGTGGGTCGCGAAGCTCCTCGGCTATGATTATGAGATACACTACCGGCCGGGGCCCTCCAACGTGGTGGCCGACGGGCTCTCGCGGAGGCCGGGAGGCGAGGTGTTAGCAGCAGTGACGGGACCAGTACCCCAGTTCTGGGACGCCCTCCGAGCCCTGACAGAGACAGATGTATATTTGCGGGAATGCCGGGATACAGCAGTCGGCGAGACTCCGGGCCAGTACTCGTTTCGCCAGGGGCTGGTGTTCTTTCGAGGGCGCCTTGTCCTTCCCCGGGGCTCTTCCCTAGTGACGATTGTGCTTAAGGAGTACCACGATTCCCCTTTTGGCGGACATTCTGGGGTGGAGCGGACCCTGAGGCGGATCCGGGCACAGTTTTATTGGCCTCAGATGGCTCAGGATGTGAAGGACTATGTCGCCTCTTGTGACACCTGCCAGCGGGTTAAGGCTTCCCATCTTAGACCGGCCGGTCTATTACAGCCATTACCGGTGCCGGAGCGGGTGTGGGAGGACATCAGCATGGACTTCATCGTCGGACTTCCTCCCTCCGGTGGTAAGACAGTGTTGTTTGTTGTCGTGGACCGGTTGACGAAGTATGCTCATTTCATGGCATTGGCGCATCCATATACGGCCCGTGCAGTTGCAGAGCAGTTTGTGATGGGGGTTGTACGCCATCACGGGTTTCCGCGGTCGATTGTCAATGACCGGGATTCGGTTTTCTTGAGCCGTTTCTGGCAGGAGGTATTCGCTTTGGCTCAGACGACACTACGCATGAGCTCTGCATACCACCCACAGACAGATGGCCAGACGGAGGTGGTCAACCGGTATTTAGAGCAGTACCTGCGCTGTTTCGCTCACCAGCAGCCGCGGCGGTGGTTAGCTCTGTTACCCTGGGCCGAGCTATGGTATAATTCCACATATCATAGGGCGATTCAGACGACCCCGTTTGAGGCGCTGTACGGGCGACCACCACCTACATTGGTGCGCTACCAACAGGGCGCCAGTCAGGTGGATGCGGTGGACCGCTGGCTCGGAACGCGGGATGAGGCGTTGGAGCAGCTCAAGGCCAATCTGGCTGCTGCTAATAACAAAATGAAGCAGTTGGCTGATGCCGGCAGGCGGGAGGAGAAGTTTGAGGTGGGGGACTGGGTTCTGCTTCGCCTACACCCCTACAGACAGGCATCCGTATTCCGGCGAGCCTATCAGAAGCTGGCTGCCCGATACTTTGGTCCCTATGAGGTGCTGCAGAAGATTAATTCAGTGGCCTATCGTTTGCAGTTACCGGCAGATGCGCGTATTCACCCTACCTTCCATGTGTTGTTGCTGAAGCGCTACAGAGGAGCCGCGGATCGGGTGGAGACGACGGCGCCGCCAGTCTCTGCCGATGGTGATCTAGTACTTACCCCTGTGCAGGTTGTGGATACCAGGTGGGTTCGGAAGGGCGGGCGGCTGATTGAGGAGAGTTTGGTTCTGTGGAAACACATGACGCGTGAGGATGCTACCTGGGAGGAGACTGCCGAGCTACGACAGCGTTTCCCGACATTTGACCTTGAGGACAAGGTCATTTCTGATGGGGAAGGGGATGATAGAGACCCGCACGGGTAGGGGGGTCGGGTTGGGTTGGCCGACTGGGCCGGGTTGGTTTCCTTTGTTTTATTACTCCTGTGTTAGTTCTGAAACTCATAAATAGGTTTCAGCACATTCATTTACGGTTAAGCAATAATAATATCAAAATCCCTAAATCCCTCTTTTCTCTGTTCTTCCCCAATTCTTCTTCCAATCCCTAATTCTTCTTCTAATCCCTAATCCTTTCTCAATCCCCAATTCTACTTCACAACCCTAAACCCTACTCATCTCTATCAGAACCCATGTAATAAAATGACTAAAATGAGGATGAGATGGAATCATAAATTACCTGCTTTAGAAGTTGCACTAGATTATGTTTCTTTGCATTCAAAATTTCCAATTTCTCCTCAACCTCTTTCTCCCTTTTTGCTTTTTCACCTGACAGCTCAGGTTTGTCTTTTGCCTGGGAAGAAACATATGAAACCAGAGTTCATCGTCAGATAAAGAAACATTGTAGAGCAGAAAACTAAAGATCATAGAAAGGGCTAGTAGGCACTGACAATTTCAAGAAACCTCCTAAATGAAGCTAAAGCGATTCTGATATAAACTTAAATGGATTCCTATGAGGAACATTATTAAATACAACAACCTAACATTTGCAAGTCAACTCCTAACATTTTAAATACAACAACCACCAAGAAAAAAACTTTCTAGTATCACTTCTTAAGTTGTAACATAGTCAGACAACGTAAACGATCACATAAATTCTGAACCAAACCAAGGAACATTATTACCATAGCACTCGTTACGGGCTGTCTAATTTTCTGTCAAAAGGAATCACCATGCTTCTGGTACTCCTGTATTTAACAAGAATGACGAGTGGCACAAGCCGTTGTCCCTGTTACTAGTTCCTTCAAAATCCTTATATAGAGGTAGGCCAACAGCCAACTAATACTGCAACCCCCCTAACCGTCAATGACGTTCATGATAACAATGGTCATGCAGCAGATTGCATAAAAAAAGCTTCAGAAGCTTAACAATCTATCACTTCACAACTAGACTCCACAACTAGAAATGGAAGAATATGTAGCCTAGTTACCAACTTGAAACACATCATAAACACTTTCCAAACAAATGAAATCGTCAGAACATGAAAATTCTTCCACATGAGTACCTCCGCAGTAGGTTCAGCTAATTCTTCCAGCTTCACGGCGAGCAAAGCCTGCAAATCTCCATCACCATTGACAACCTCAACTCGGCCTTTCTCAGCTGCTTGAGGATTCTCAACAGGCGCATCATCCAGCTTCATCGAGCAATCTCCACCGTTTAACAACCCCCGGTCCTCTTCAGCACCTTCTCCAACCCTCCCGGAAGGCCCTTCTTCCTCATCGCCACGATGATTCGTATCATCAACAGCTTTCATCTCCTTCAACTGAGGCGTAGTAGGATCCCCAGCTTCCTTGGAATCGTGTTTGGTAGAAATGGTAAGGTCAGGGTTAGGGTTAGAGGTAGTGCCGGCGGCGACAAGGACGGTGGATGGGGAGCGGAGGTGAGAGAGAGCCCTGGAGCGACGGTTGAGGAGGGATTTGAAGTCCCTGAGAGAGAGGTTTCGGGTGGGCATCAGCCATCGACGAGGGGCATCGGGGACTCGGTGGAGATTCCCCCTGTAAAGCGAAATCGCCACCATGTCTTCCAGTGCTTCGACCTTGATTTTGCTTTTCAAGCTTCTTCTTCTCTTCTTGCTCGGCGGTTGAGAAACGAACCCTCCCCCTGCCCTGCCGAAGTATCGGAGTCGCCGAGTCGGGAATTTGGTCTGTCAGTCACGTGTTTCGTCAATCGCCAAAACTCGGATAGTGACGGATACTCGGTAGTCGGAACGACATGTCCTCGACTTTGAGACCGTTTCATAAAACGACGCAGCTCTGGGTCGTGAGTTGAGTTGTGCAGTGTCTGCCTAATTATTCATTTACTAAAAACTGTAACGGGCCATGATGGAACTGGCCCAACAACCTCGAACCCAAACCAAACTACAAAGGACCATCAAGCCTACTCTGGAACCACGAACCTGAACGGTGAACTCCCTGGTCATCTGACATATTCCGTCGAAGGAAACTAGGAGCTTTTTGTTGGATTTTTATTTTTTTCCCTCGTCAGTGTCGTTTCTTTGCTGCTAGGAGCTTCTTCAGAGCTTCCAAATAGTGGCTTAATAGGCTCTTTCATCGGTAGTCTGTTTGCATATGGACTAACGCATAGGGTTTGAGTCGGTCTTGTAATCGTATCAAGTCTTTGTCCCATGCTTTTTGGGCTTGCCTTGGAAAAAAAACCAATTGTGCATATAATGTATGTATCTAAAATGATCAATGATCATCTATATATTATTATGCCCAAATTCACCTGTATAGCCAAAACTTTGACGGTTTTGCCAAATATAGCCACTTTTGGGGAAATAGCAGAAATAGCCACTTCCGTTCAATTGTTTGACGGTGTTAGTTAACGTGCTGACTGGACAAACGACAGCGGTTGATGTGGCATATTTTATTCAAAAATAATGTAAGTGGAAAATAAACAAAATTCTATCTTTTTACAATTAAATAAAAAATTATAAAAATAAAAAACAAAATTATCTTTCTCTCTATCACCAACACCGCCTGTTCACCTCCCCTTCGTCTCGCTCTTCTTCACGCTGATTTCCCCGCTTTCTCGACCTCTTCCAGCCTCGAAATCACGTTGCTCGCGCGGCCGAGTCGTGGCGAATCTCAGCTATTCCTTCTCCATCCTCTTCTTCTCCCCGAACAGCGGCGAGAGATCGAACCCTTCGGACAGAGAAATGATGTGGAACGCGTTAAGGGTCTCCTTCGAATTCTCCGATTTCGCTTCGTCTTCTTCGCAATTGAACGCGTCGAATTCGATCTCCTCCTTGCTGCGTACGGTTTTGGGGATGGATTTTCTGAACCAGGACGACTCCATGACCTTCGAGATGGTGATTCGGCTCGCCAGATTGGGGTCGAGGAGCTTGGTGACGAGGCGGCGGGACTTGGAGGAAAACCACGACGGACATTTGAAGTCTCCCCTGTAGATTTTTCTATACATGGCGACCAGATTGTCGTCTTGAAAGGGGAGTAGGAGGAGGTTCTCTGGGTTCAGATCTTGGTGGTAGACGCCGGAGCTGTGGCAGAAATCGATGGCGGAGATCAATTGCTGGAAGTAAACCCTAGCGGCGTCTTCCCTCAGCCGGCCTCTGGCGACCTTGGAGAAGAGCTCGCCGCCGCGGACGAGCTCCATGGCGATGTAGATCTTGGACTTGCTCGCACCTGACGTGGCAGTGTTCGATCCCAGCCTCTCGATCTTCCCAAACTTACCCAATCCACAATTCGAGCCGCCGTCGTCGCCTAACTCTTCTTCTCATCTGATTTCGAGTCGCCGCTTCGGCAGAAGAAGAAGAGGCGCTCCAACTGCCGTTGTAACTCCCGTTGGAGATTCTTCCAGATCTTGAAACTCTTGCCCGCCTCTCCGATTCCGAGGGCATCATCCTCCCCGGGTAAACCTATCGCCGCCATCGAATTCGGCGCCGCTCCGGTTCATCTCCTTGTCCAACATCTTCACCACTCGTCCGATGGAAATGGATTGGGCGAGGAATAGAGAGGAGAAGTGTGTAGGTTTTGAAATTGGCTTCTGGGTAGGATGAAGATGATGACGGGATCGCGGCGGCAGGGAGATGTGTCGTAGTGATGGTGGTGATTAGGTAGTGATTTATTTATTATTTTATTTATTAATTGTTTTATGGTAATTATTTTACCCATTAAAAATGACATGGCATCCCACCGGTCAATGGATGCTGAGGTGGGAAGGAAAGACACGGTGAGGTGGCAGCCACATCAACTGTCCGTTAATTAGAATAACGGTGTCATTGACGCCGTCAAACTATGTAACGGAAATGGCTATATTTGTCATCAAACTTTCAAAAATCTGGTTATTTATGGTATTTCTCCAAAATTGGCTATATTTGTCACAACCGTCAAAGTTTTGGCTATGCAAGTGAATTTGGCCTATTATTATTATTATTTACTTAATTGACTTCAAATATTTATTTTTATGATTAATGCATTGATGTATGGTCGATGTGGTTAGTGTGAGAGAACTAGACGGTGTTGGTGGAGTAGAAAAAGATGCGCAATTTTGCAAAGGGAAAATAAGTAAAACTAACCCAAAGATTTGAATCGTAAGATTTTAAAGATTTTAAAGATTTAAATCGTAAATAGTGTAAGATTTTAACGTCTATAGATTTTATAGTGAAATCAGGATCAAAATATGTAAATAAAATTGTAAAATAATAGAATTTTAAGATTTAAATCGAGATTTTAACTGCTTTGCAATATTTTCACACTTCATTAATAAAAAAGAAATTTAAAACTAAGGCAATGGAAGAGATACCTTGCCATGGGGTAACTGAGTGACAACCACACATATGGTTTATGGGGTGGAGTGTCTAACAAACTCTTATATTTTGAGGAATTTGATGGATGTATGAAGCCACAGTGACAATGAGAGTACAATGAGAGTAAGAATCCTAACCAGACATGGTAAAAACACGATATGGCATGGTAACCGAATTAATAGAGGCCATAAGTAAGGATAAATCGTTTAACTGTCCGTTAACCGAATGTACTGATGAGATAATGGTTTGGGCTTTTGGTTAGTACGTTAATGTGTTAGGGTTAATTATGGGTCTAATTGCTTAGGGTTAGTAGGTAGGTTATTAGTCTATATGCATGGGCCGAGTATGCATTAGAGTTGGATGCCAAGTTGGAGTACGTAGTTGAGTCGGGTAGGTTTAGTATTTAGTATTAGGTTTAGTGATCTATATAAATATGTAACTACGACATTAGTCCGATTAATGAATCAATAATAAACCTAAAAAGTCTTTCGACACTCTACGTCGTTCTCTCGCTTGTGAGTTACAAGCAAAACCCTAACTCGAGTAAACGAGTTGCTATCATGTACAAAGGAGAAGAATTCCCCTTCCTTTAGGTGGCGACAAGATGCACGATTAGCGAGACATAAAAACAAATACCTCCTCGGCATCTTGTGAATCAATTATGTTAGTGGAGGGCAAGCTTGCCCAATGAGAGCAGGCCAGGCCAAACAAGTGGGAGAACTAAGTATTGCAGGTCTTAGTTGAGTGTGGTACATGGTCGCCGGAGGCTTGGTAAAAGAAAATGAGAGGTAATGTTATTATGTTGAATTTGCTGCCGAGTGTTATCAGGAAGGAACAAAGAGATGATTTTTCATTATCACTTGGGATTGTGCGAGCTAGGTGTGACAAGGAACCAGAAACAATAATCTTTCCAAGATTTACAAGTTAGCACTTGAGCTACAATCAATCTTCTATTACGTGGTTTTAGATTAAGCCAAGATGCGACCACGATGCGGTTGATGGGTTTGGTTTGGGTGCCCTAAGGAAGTTGATACTTGATTTAAGTGTTCTAGTTGGTGTTAGCAACTTAGTAAATAATACTTATACACTAAGTTATGGGGCATATGTTTGCTCATAAAACATTAATTTCTACCACATTGATTAATTACAAGAAACTTAATGACTTTATAAGACCACTTCAATATTAGATATTATATGAGCTAGTTGTACCTTATTCGGTTTGCCTTTTGGGCCCAAGTGGCCAAGCTCCCTCTTTGTGTCTAGGTGGCCGACCGCCCCCATGGCCTAGATAACCGACGCCTCCTCGCCTTGTAACAAGCCAATTGGTATGAAATATGGCTCTTAAAAAGTAAGTCTGGAAACAAGGCAGGCTTGGTAGCTAGCCAATAGGTTACCAAGCCGACAACACATGCTTGGTACCAAGACATGAAATTTGGCCAAGTATGGAACCAACATGGTACCAAGCGAGCAAGGCACGTTTGGTACCAAGATATGAAATTTGATCAAGTATGGAGACAAGAGGTACCAAGCATGCAAGGCAGGCTTGGTACTAAAACACCAAGAGGGTATCAAGCCGACAAGGCAGGCTTGGTACCAAGGAGAGAGCCAGTTTTAATATACTTCGAGGAGATACAGATTACACACAGAGGAGTATGGGAAGTATTTATAGTACTTGCCTTGTGGATTCACCAACTCGTAACATTCAGCAGTCCAAGTAGTGTTGGAACTTGCCATGTGCAATCGGCTTCGTGAACATGTCAGCAGGATTGTCAGTAGTGCCAATATTCTTCACCTTAATCCTTTTCCCTATTCTCATGAAATGATACCTCGCGGTAGGGGTGGGCATTGGTATGGTTAAACCACTCCAAACCGCACCAAAATGCATTTGCGGTCAAAGCAAACCACACAACTAAAATTGCGAGGTTGCGGTTCAAAACAACAAATCACTAAGGTTATGCTCTATCATCAACATCATCCATTAAAAACTTAATCTTCCATTATATCCCCATCGCATTGCTCGCCGCCACCACCGACGCGTTCCTCTCCTCGTCCAGCTCCATCAGCGACTTTCGGTCTAATCTGACCTGCCTCGAGTCCCCGCCCTCTGGCTTCGCCAGAGCATCATTGCCAACCCATATTCAATTATATCTCCATTGCTTTGTTCGCCGCTGCCATTGTCGATGCTGACGCGTTCCTCTCCTTCAACTCCATCTACGACTTCTGGTCTAATTCGACCTGCCTCGAGTCCCCACCTCTGGCTTCATCGACAGAGAACTCGACCCCCTATTGAGCGTCGATTTCTAAAGAGAGCACCAAATCACCCACTAGGGAGTCTTGGTTGTTGAATCTGGTTATGAGTTTTAAACACTCCCCTTGCCCCTTCCTATATAATTTTCTACTAGTCATAGAGTCTATCAGATTGTTGAATCTCGCCAGATCGATAATTGGAGTGGTTAAATGTCCTAGTCTAAGGTTGTTTGTGTTGGCAGGAATACTCATGTCATTCGTACATTACCTTATTAGAAATAAGTTGAGAGCAGTTAGGGGTGAATGTAAGTTTCTGAATTTGGCTTTGGGGAGAGAGGTTTCTTTTTGCAAGTAGCAGTGGTAGTAGAAAAGCAAAAATGATAACTCCCAATCCCATTCATGGAGTCATGAGGGTGCAGATGGTGGTAGTCTATTGAGTCTCTTTTTGAACCAACTTTTGCTGGCTTTTGTCTAGGAATGGTGATTGAGGACTTGCTTTCAAACTTACAACTGAATGAACTTGATGGTTTACAACACTAGATGCGCTAAGAACAACTCCATCGATTTCTCTCTTTATGTTAGCTAGCTACTCTATATTTCATCATTTTCTAACTTTTGTTTCATCTGCTTACAATGTGGTAATGAATCTGTGATTCGATATCAAGTATTAAGGAAGTAGAAGATATTGTTATCAACAAGATGAAATCAAAGGGTTGGTAGGGAAAACGAGCTCTGATTCCTTCCGCCGGTAGTCACCCGCAGAAGGGTACTCTGTTTTGGTGGCAGGAGAAACAGAGATCTGATGATCTTGGTCGGCTGACAATAGTAATTTAATTTAATAAATGTATAATCCATAATAATTTGTGGTCAAACATGTGATGTGGTTCAAACTGCTCCAAACCGCTAATATATGTGATTTGGTTTGACCGCACCAATAATATTGCGGTCGAAAATGTGGTGTGGTCCAATTGAGATGCAGTGCAGTACGGTCCAAACCGCACCAATGCCCACCCCTACCTCACGGAGATATGCTTAGTCCTCTCATGGTGAATTTGATCATTAGCCAAGCATATTGCGCTTAAACTGTCACAATACACCACTGTCTTATCACGATGTAGAGTCAGATCACCAAGCAGCCCCTTCAATCATATTCCCTCCTTGGATGTTTCGGTCAACGCCATGTACCCTGCTTAAAGAACTCGGAAAAAAAATTAGAAAATGGAAAAAAAATTCTTTTCGAATTTTAAGAATTTTTAAAGAACGCAGAATTTTTTTTTTACTTTTTCAGAAGAAAGAAAAAACTGGTTCGTCAAAAACTTTTTATTTCTACAAGAAATACTAAATAAACTTTCCAAATTAAAAACAAATCCTTGAGTAGTAGACAATGCCACTTTCAACTGTAGAGTTACTTTACAGATCACCACCGAACTCCCAAGAGTGAATACATAACCATCATATATATCCTCATGTCAACATCTCCAACATCATCCAAATCTCAAAAACCAGGCACTAAGCACTTTGTATCACTTTCGAAGCTAATCCCACAATTAGTCGTTCCCTTTAGGTACCAAAAAATCAATTTCACATCCTGCCAATGTTATTTCCTAGGTTTTTTATAAAGCCTAAATTGGTGTTATTTATTCCACATATCTAGGTTCCTTTTGAGTCATTTTATGTGCATAATGATTGATTCATCGTCAAATATATCCCTATTTCGTTCCTCGAAGAATATATCTTTCTATTCGGGTGTATTAGGCAATATATGCGAATTAGGTACCAAAAGGACATAAGTGTAGCAAAGAAAGGGGCAAAATCTGCAGATTACGGTCTGGACAAGGATGATCGTGGTCAGGAAAAGTGGGCATGAATAAGAAGCTAATATCGCGGCCGAAAGAGCAAAGATCACGCCATCGCACTTTAACACCTCGGGCGTGAACTTCAGAATTTTCCAACATGGGAGAAGCAGATGATCTAGCTTGTCGACTCGTTGCCCTCGTCTTTCCAGCCTGCGGGAAAGATCAGGACCGTGAAGTCAACCCGCAATCCTCCCCTTGGACGAAGAGCAAAATGGCACCAGATGAAGATCGCTGCCTCCTCCTTCAAGACCGCACCCGTGAACTTTTCGAGCATGGTCGTGAACTTTCTTGGACCAGGAAACTCTATAAATAGGGGACTCCTCCTCCTTGAGAAGATGGATTTTGCAAGTTTTTTATTTATTTTAGAGAGAGATTAGAGAGAGAATTAGAAGCTTGGGGAAGAAGTGGAGGAGGACTTCCATCATTTCAAGACCCCTTGTTCATGATTTTTCCCCCTCTTTGTATGTCTTTTCTCCCCCCCCCCCCTGGGGTAAGCTCCCAAGATACTAGGGGTTAAAACCCCCAAACCCTAGATTTGGTTTATAATGTAGATGGATGATTTACGTTAGGATTTATGAATGATTGTGTTTGTTCTGTTGATTTTATACTTCATTTATACTTAATTATGATTGGGTAAGTCGCCCTACTCTTCTCTACTAGCCTATGATGAGCCGACGCTGGGTAAGAGTTTTAGAGTTAAGCTGGGTAGCACAAACTAGCAGATTAAGGGGAGATGGATGATCTTAGGGTATTGTAGTGGACGAGGCGATCGTACCCCTGCTACAAGAATGCCTTCCTAGATGATGCTTTAGAGGAAGAAAAGTGTATCGATCTGTCTCTTTAGTGTGCACGATAGGTTTAACCTGTTGAAATGAGCTAAATTTGAAATGCCCAAGATACGTGAGCCTTGACTGAGGTGACAATGGGTCTTGGGGGGATGTACTCGGAGGTGTGGGATAACGACGAAGGCCCACAAGTTAGAGAGCTCACGCACCATATCCGATAAACCCAACATAGTTAGTCATTTTTATGTTAGAGCTAGGGTAGGGCGAGGGAGTTACCCGAGTACCTCTTCCTTTCTATCGATCTTTAGTTTAGGAATCACCAACCGTCCACCTGCTAAGTAACAGGTTGAATAGATAACGACCGAGCCTAAGTAGCCTAGGATACCATGACCCTTTGGAATACGGCCGAGCCACTTCACTACATCCCTAGCTTGGTTATACTTGGCCTAGGTAGGATTGAAGTGAGTGCGCTTCGATTTACAAATACTAAAACTTTGCACGATCAAGTTGTTGGTGCCGTTGATGGAGAGAGTTACGGTAATTAGTTGAATGAGTTAGGTTGTTAGTTTAGTCTTTACTTATTGTTTATATTAGTAGTAGTATTACATAATATGTTTTCTTTTTGTGTTTGTTTTTCAGCCACTCTTCTCCCCGAAGGGTGGTTTGTGTTTGTTTGATTTCC
Organism: Linum tenue; assembly: GCA_946122785.1. Taxonomy (NCBI): domain Eukaryota; kingdom Viridiplantae; phylum Streptophyta; class Magnoliopsida; order Malpighiales; family Linaceae; genus Linum; species Linum tenue. Next base: position 16,288,458 of record CAMGYJ010000010.1, on the reverse strand, counting down.
TTTTTAGTGTTTTTGTTCATTAGTTGCTTGAAACATGGATACCTACAATTTCAACCATGTGTGGGGGTATCAACCATCTAGCGAATGGTGATACCCCAGAACTTCAAGGAGCAATGAAGGACCAGGATTCCAGTTTCAAGAACAACCACCTCTCCCTGCTTATCAACCGTATCCACATGGTTATCAAGCTTCTCCACTATCATACCAAGAACCGTCTCAACAAGCTTGGGCGAAGACCGAGTTGGAGATGGCCCTTGAGTGATTAAAGGCGAGTACGCCATATCTAGATGGCCTCGAGACAACTCACCAAACTCCAAACCTGGAACCAAAGAGCATCTTGGAGCTCAACTTTGAATGATTCATTGTCGGGATTGGGAGGATACTTCATCCTTCACTACCGCCTATGCAAAAGAGCCTTAGAGAGTTAGCATCCAAGCACTACAAAATCCCGATGGAGCGCCTAGATGCTAGCTATCCCAACCTTCCTCTGGGTTGCTTTTGGATCAAAGACCTTAAACAAATGGAATGAGGGCTCAACAAAGTGGAGACTCTAGGGACATCTTCCACCATAGGAAGTCCCGCCCCTTCTACTCAAGACCTCGTTATTGAACAAGAAGAAATGCTCAAGAGGTTGAAAAATAAGAAAATAAATCTTGAAATCTTTGTTCGAGACTCAATCAAGATCGCCTCTTCGACATCATCAATGAAAGAAGAAGTAGTAGAAGAGAAGGAGTCTTGAAGGAGGACAAGAAAGTGAACCATGACGATCAATCTATTGAAGAGCTTGCTTGTAGAACCATCATTGCTCCTAATCATCAAGAAGAGATAAATTAAGAAGGGAGCATTGATGAGGTTGTGAGGAATTAAGAAGAGAGTGAAGAAGATAAAGATCTTGGTACTCAACATGGGGAAAATTATTCACAAAAAAGGAGAGGAGGTTGAAGAAGCAATTGGAGTTTGATCAATGTACAAGGTAGAAGTGGATAAAGCTTCTACGAGTTATATGTGCTACCAACCTTGATGCACTTATAGAGAAGGACCCTTTTTATGGTTCTCTTTTCCAAGCCAAGGACACACCATCAACAATCCCTCTCGGTGGATTCAATGGTAGTCAATCCAGATTTTATTGCATTGTATGGGGCAAAGAGAAGAAATCAGAAGGAAAAAGAAGAGATCTCGCGGTGGAAACTAAATATTTGCCAAGTCCAAGTCATCCAACGCTCTGGACTTGAGACATCATATCACTGATAACACCTAAATTAGTTTTATTTAACCCTCATATCAAGGTTTGTTTCGAGACAACCGAACCCCTCTCGTAGGTTAGCCTTCCTAGATAGAACATGTGATAAAACTTTGGTGTGGACGGTGGATAGTGTCCATTAAAATGAGCCATGAGCTTAATGCCCCAGATACAGTAACCAAGATCGAGGTGACTATATATGGGTGTAGGGGACGCGTACTCGGAGTCGTGTGGATAACCACGAAAGCCCATGGAAAAGAGCTCACTCACCACATTCGATAACCATAAGTATTTATAAATGCATAGTAACCCTAAACTAAGGGGAGGATTAGTTCTTCGAAGTACCTGCTTTTAGCTTTGATAAATCTCTAGACTAGTTATCTCCTCAAGTCCTCCACTCAAACCTCCAAAACCGATTAGCTAATTAGCAACGAGGTGGGAATCAGGCTACGGTACCAGGACCCAAGTAAAATACGACGTGAGCACCACTATACGACAATGTCATCTGATAGGGCAGAAGCGTATATGCCAATTTCCTATCTCGTAGTAAAACCGGAAAGTCCGGGTATCGTCTCTCAGGGACTGGTACAACCTTAAGTTCTATCAATTTTATGAGCAAACTATAAGTGAAAATAGTTGAATGAGACGAATTTCTAAAAGCAAAATAAACTAAACAAATTAACTAAATGAAAACTGTCGGGAGAAATTCAATGGAGAAAGCTCTGGGAGAAACACCGGGACTCACTACCTATCCTATCCAGATTAATTCACATATTCCAATCAATTTAATCCATATCTCTACAGCCAGGATATCACGAATGTGTTAGCTATCCCTGTCGGGAATTACTATGTACTAAACAATTAATTCAAATCCTACTGTCGTAGCTCAATGAGTTAATTATTTAGCCTGAAGACCGATATCCCAATTAAGACCGCATAGCACCTTATTTAATCCACTGTCGCTTCGATAAGTTACTATTTCACATGAAATATGTTCAGTTATTAGGGTTTCACTGTCGCCAATAACCTAATTAACAACAAATCAATGTATTGGTGGCCAGTCAACACAAAGCATTAAGTAATTTCATGCAATAGAGATTGGAAGAAAAGAAACATGAATCAATCCATCAAATCAAGAAATAGCTACATCCTATGGTGTTTCCCCCAGAAATTGGGGTTTAGTTCATGATGAAATTGAGATAAAACAATAGGGTTTTGTTCATCATATTCTAAATCAACAATAAACAACTAATTTGGTTCAGAAAATCCAACCAAATAATCGCTCCCGTTGAACTCGCTCAAAACGCCCGGAAAAACTTGATCACCAATCGATAATCGCCGCTTCCCCACAACTCTCGCTGCGCTGTGCTCTTTTTCCTTCCGAGATTTCCCCCCAGATATTCCTTTCTTTTTTCCAGCCTTTTTTTCGTGTCCCCTTGGTAATTGCCTTCCGTCCTTTTCAGAATTCCGCCGCCAGCCAGTAATTTCCTTGCCCAAAAATTCTTCTCAAGGCCGCCCAATTCCTCCAAATATGTCCAAGTTAATGATGCCCGGTCAACTAAATGGACCATGCCCACTTAATTCCTCTTCCTAGCACAAGCAATTAATTGGACCCAAATAATTGCTTGCGCACTTGCTTTTTTTTTCGTGCTTTCTCCACCTGTAACATATCAAACTCATGGCACTAGGCAATAATAGTTTTTCAACCATTTCCGGGTTAGCGAGCCCTAAAATAGCACCAATCGGCTTAAACATACCATGAGATAATCACATAAAGCTCAAGAATCCGATATATTAAAGCCGATTATCACAATCCCACGCTCAATTGTTGCTTGTCCCTAAGCAACGACTCAAACAACAGAAACACATAACCATCCAAAACAATGATACACCACAGACTCAACGATCAAACCTCAAAACACAACAAAATTTTACTTGTACTCTTGTTGTAATCAGTAGTTTCTTTCTCAAAGGACAAGTTGTGCTTTAATGATCGTACCTTTCACCCCACACTCAAGGTCTTTGCAACCCTTAACCATTGACTGACTCCAATCCACAAAAAACTCAAATGGCAACATTCAATTTCGATCGTCGGTAGTGGGTGGTGACTCACTCCTACTGTCACTCTAGAAAATGGCCAAGTGTAACCACTTCCTAAAGCGTAGTATAGCGGGTTTGGGTTTTAATGTCAACCCGGCTCCTAGATGTGATGACTACTCAGTGAATTCGTATTATCTAGCAATGAAACTTTAGTGAAGATCTAAACTAACAGGCAAGCAAGCAACTAAACGGTTGTTTTCAGGTTAAGAGAGGTCACCCGGATATGGTTCCCCCTAGACTGCAGTTAAGCCGGATTGTAATTACCAAGTTCAATTTCTATGATAGTTATACTGCGGAAGGTTCTCAAACAGTCTGAAGTCTCGACTAAAGGTCTTCAGACCCTCTCAATCTGAGTCTCTAGCGGGCGACTAACCTCCACCGGAGTAAATAGATTGAGGCCCTAACGAACCAAACCTCCACTACCGAATGGAATTCGGTACAGAATAGCGAATTGGCTCCTCGACTAAAGTCACCAATTCGCTACCTTCGATTAAGGATACTCTATCAACCTAGGCAGATATTATCATTCTAGGTTAAAGCAGAAACAACAGGAATTTGATCAGGATTCATGCCATTAAATCATTCAAACTTCAATCGAATATAATCAAATCATAGAAACAGTACTTGGGTTCATACAATCAATCCTAACATACAGATCTAGGGTTTCCCACACCCAGATGAATGGGAGAACTACTCCATGGAGAAAGAAGCAAAAGCAGAATCAGATGCGGAAACCATACTGTGAAGATGGATTTCTGCTCCTGGACGTTGAATCGGCACTTCTCCAAGCTCAAGCCAAGCTTCAATGGTGATGAAGATCAAGCTAGGGCACTTGGAGACTCTTGTTCGTCGCTTTCTCTCTCTAGGAATCGCTCTATCTCTCTAAAACTCGAATCCCGTCTCAATTTGGCTGAAATCTGCCTAAAAGGACATCACTGGCCAGAATACGGTCGAGGGCACGGCCGTGTTCTGGTCCAGCCCGCCCGTGTTTTGGATTTGGCATAAAAACACGGCCACGTGCATTGGGAAAACACGGGCGTGTTCTGGGCAAAGCACGGCCGTGTTCTGTCTCAGGCCTGCCCGTGTTTTTTAGCTGGTTCAAGCCACACATGGGGAGTCTCGGCGGTAAAAACACGGCCAGGAACACGGCCGTGTTCTGAGGGCCTCCTGCCTGTGTTTTGGCCCTGGCTCGACCAAACGACTTCCAAACGATCCGAAACTCGCGCTTGGCCTTCCTCTTGACGCCTGGGACCTGAAATAGGACAAAGTAGCACAACCCGGCGTAAAATAGGCCAAAACACACAACCATGCTCCGCAAATGGATAAGAAATAGGGGTATAAAATCATGCAATTACATCGTTATCAGGTGGTTAACAACTTATGGTGCAACAATTATTAGGAGAATCTAACCACATCAGTGAGGTGCATATCTCGTGCGGACAATCTGGCTTACTCACACCAATCATAAGCAATTAACAAAGCATGAGTCTCAAAAACTAATGGGGGAAGCCTTTTGCAAACATGATTTTAACTTTAAGCACATCACTACCTTTTATGACAAGGAGAGGTTTTCTCTCTTTCTGCTTTTGCTTGCCGAGTGGTTGTATTTAGTACAAGTGGGATTTGTTTCTTACTACCGGTGACCGAGCAAGAGCAATTTCTGCTTCTTAGCACTCGCATAAGGGCTTCTTTTAACTCCTTTTCCTCGGTCCGTGTGGAGGGTCGTTGCACATCCTCAAATGGCACTTCACTCGACTGGGGATCGTACTTGATAAGCAACATCGTACGGTCGCGAACCGATTCTCAATTGAATCTTTCCTCATCCCCATGTGCAATGAGTGATTGCCTCACACGATTTTGGCATTTTTACCCACACTTTAATTGTTATGGCAACTTTCTTATATTTTACTTGTCAGGTAGGATTTTCTCATTTTATAAAGATACAGTTCACCCCATCATAAAACCATCAAAACAGAGAGACTCATTGCAAAATCAAAAGCCCACAATTGATGCAAGTAAGCACGGTATCCAAACATGTCGAATGGTCAATGTTCTCCACCTAACTACTTCACCAAAAGTCATTACACTATCCTCACAAAAGAGAATGTTGCTAAAGGAGTTTGCTCATTCAAAGCATATCAAGTCAGTCAAAACATCAAGCTCATTGTGAAGAACTATGCAATTCAACACTAGTGGGGTGATTTCGATGATTTCATTCAAGCACAAACTCATTTCACACGCATCACAGTCATTTACATCATGTTACCACAAGAGTACAAGGTTTTGTTTTTAATTTTCTGGTTTTTTTGGTGTTTTTTTGGCCATTAGCTTTGCACAGGCACACTGCTTTTTTGCACAGGCAAACTGCCAGTTTGGCTGTGCTCAACCTAATGGCAATTTTTTTTTGTTTTTTTACCACATGCAATAGGGACAATCAAACACTAAAACTCACCACCCCACACTCAGGATGGAACATTGTCCCTAATGTTCAACTCCTACTCTAAACATGCACGGGTTTGACACAACAAAAAAGAAACAATAAAGAAAAGAAAACTCACCTTGGGTTGCCTCCCAAGAAGCGCTTGTTTAACGTCCTCAGCCTGACGTTCATGGAGCTTTCAACCAATGGGTATGGAAAGGTATCCAGAATACCCTCCCGAGCAATGATAGAATGCATAACCTTCATCCAACATATGGGTCACCTCTGCAGGGCCAGGTGTGCGAAAATTTGGTGTGACCTTCTTAGTTGGCATGTTGGATCCTTTAGTGAGGCGTAGGTGGTACTGCAGCGCCTCAAGCAAGTACTCTTCCTGTTCCAATGTTAGTGAAGAAGGAATAATAACAGGAAGATTGAAATCCTTACCCAAATATCTATACTTGAGGTGATCTGGCAAGGATTTATGTCCTTGCTTTGATTTCAGAATCTGAGCTGATAGGACATGTGATCGTTCTTCTGGTGGTCTACTATCACAAGAGGAGGAATTTTTCCTTTCTCGACCTCCACTTTCAAAGTCATCAAATGCATCGTGATTATGATCAACTTGAAAGACATTAAAAATTTCCTCCTCCTTACCTACTCGCAATGTCAGCTTGCCTCTCCCAACATCGATGAGTGCATCACCCGTGGCTAGAAAAGGTCTACCAAGAATGAGAGGCACTCCCCGATCTTCTTCCATCTCCACAATTACAAAATCTATTGGGAGAATAAACTTTCCCACCTTCACCAATACATTCTCCACCACTCCTTTTGGAATTTTTACTGATCGATCAGCCAATTGGAGAGTGATCCGAGTAGGCTTAAGAACATCTCCCAATCCCAATTTCTTTTAGACTGAGTATGGCATTAAATTTATTCCTGCTCCAAGATCACAAAGTGATTTATCGAACTCTCAACCTCCAACGACACATGGAATGGTGAAGCTTCCTGGATCATCCCTCTTTTCTGGTACTACATTCAGAAGTAAGGGTTACCTTCTCTAGATCAGCCCATTTACGCTTCTTTGTCAGCAACTCTTTTAAAAATTTAGCATATGTAGGCATCTGTTCAAGTGCCTCCGCCAACGGTATGTTGATATGAAGTTGCTTGAAGATATTCACAAATTTCTTGAAGTTTGGGTCTTGCAAGGGCTTCATTAACCTTTGAGGGAATGGTGCGGGTGGGTCATAAGGTTTTAGCTCCTCCCTCTTCTCATTTTCCCCTGCTGGTTTTGCACGGGCAGCATGCTTTTGCACAGGCAAACTGCTTTCATTTTGCCTGTGCAAGGCTGATTCCTCATTTTCTGCACAAGACCCTTCTCCCGGTGCTTCCTCTTCTGCCTCTGGTGCCTTTTTCGAGCTGCTATGGTCTTCCAAGGCCTTGCCACTCCTCAATGTCACTGCCACAACTTTGGCATCTTTTGGATTCCTCTCGGTATTAGCAGGTAATGTCCCAGGAATCCTGCCTTGCATATCCGCCAATGTTTGAGCCATTTGTCCCATCTGCCTCTCCATAGCTAGCATAGAAGATTTTAAATTATTGTTGATGGCTAGCTGTTGAGTGACAAATTGATCCAGCCCCTTCAGATTAATTTCGGTTTTCTGCATGTGAGCCAGAAGCAATTCTTCAAGTTGTGGTTTCTTCTCTTGTTGAGGTTGTTGTTGCTGCAGGCCTGGAGGTGGAATGTTGCGAGCACCAGCTGGGTTGTTGTTTGCCCAGGAGAAGTTAGGATGCTTCCTCCATTGCGGGTTGTAGGTATTTGAATACATACCTCCCTGGCCTTGATTTCTCTGATTGTTGATATAGTGCACATCTTCCAACTGATCAGCTACCAGTGGACATAGATCCTTATGATGAGCACCTTCACATAATTCACAAAGAGCAACCTCCTCTTGTCTACCAAGAGCCATCTTAGCCAGCCTTCGTTCGAGTGCATCGAACTTGGAATCCAGCTTAGCATCAATCTTTGCTTCTAAACTTGCAACTCTGTCTATCTCATGCAAGCCTCCTCTCCTTCGAATGCTGGTCTCACTACCCCATTCAGTATCTTCAGAGCATATCTTCTCTACCAGTTCATATGCTTCTGGTGCTTCCATTCTTGTGAAACCATTTCGGGAAGCATTATTCAGAGCATCTCGGTATTGTCTTCTGATTCCGTTGAAGAAAATGGAGATCACGTTCCAATCTTCAAGACCGTGGCTCGGGCATCTCATTAAAAGCTCCTTATAGCGCTCCATGCCTCGGTCAGACTTTCATCCTCATCTTGTTTAAAAGTGACAATTTTCTCTTGCCTCTTCATTGCCTTGGTAGGAGGAAATTACTTATCCAAAAAGGTCTTCTCAAGCTGACCCCATGTTGTAATGGAACGGGGTGTTAAGTTCTGGAACTAGTGTGATGCATTCCCTAGCAGAGAAAATGAGAACATCCAAAGACGGATGACATCATCATACATAGTCGGGCTCTTCATTGTATCACAAATGCTTGCGAACCGGCGAAGATGTTCATGAGGATCCTCGGTGCTAGCCCCTGAGAAGGTGTACCCATTAGTGATCATATTGATGAAGGCTGGGGTAATCTCCATGTTTGCATCCCCAAACGGAATGACAACACATGAAGCTCGGCCTCCAGTCCTTCGATTCAAGCGAGCCCTGATTGAACGATCCTGTTCTGCCATGATGACAGGCTCGATGACGTGCGGCGGCGGTGTCGGTGGTGTAGGGATGACAGGTGGTGACACCTGCCTTCTCGGTGGACGATTCTGAGTTAGGGAAGGCCTAAGAGTTGTGGATGTGATAGGCTGCTTCCCTAACTTGACCTGCTTCCTGTTCTGTCGGCAGGTCCTCTCGATCTCGGGATCTAGTGGCAGTAAATTGCCAGTCGTCCTCCTTGGCATGCACGAGGAGGGTAAACCTGAAAAATTCACCTGCACACTAACACCCAGATCAAAATAGTTCACTCACAAAAATCAACAAAAAAAAGGTATGGCAGTCCCCGGCAACGGCGCCAAAAACTTGATAGGGCAAAAGCGTATATGCCAATTTCCTATCTCGTAGTAAAACCGGAAAGTCCGGGTATCGTTTCTCAGGTAATGGTACAACCTTAAGTTCTATCAATTTTATGAGCAAACTATAAGTGAAAATAGTTGAATGAGACTAATTTCTAAAAGCAAAATAAACTAAACAAATTAACTAAATGAAAACTGTCGGGAGAAATTCAATGGAGAAAGCTCTGGGAGAAGCACCGGGACTCACTACCTATCCTATCCAGATTAATTCACATATTCCAATCAATTTAATCCATATCTCTACAGCCAGGATATCACGAATGTGTTAGCTATCCCTGTCGGGAATTATTACGTACTAAACAATTAATTCAAATCCTACTGTCGTAGCTCAATGAGTTAATTATTTAGCCTGAAGACCGATATCCCAATTAAGACCGCATAGCACCTTATTTAAATCCACTGTCACTTCGATAAATTACTATGTCACATGAAATATGTTCAGTTATTAGGGTTTCACTGTCGCTAATAACCTAATTAACAACAAATCAATGTATTGGTGGCCAGTCAACACAATGCATTAAGTAATTTCATGCAATAGAGATTGAAAGAAAAGAGATATGAATCAGTCCATCAAATCAAGAAATAGCTACATCCTATGGTGTTTCCCCCAGAAATTGGGGTTTAGTTCATGATGAAATTGAGATAAAACAATAGAGTTTTGTTCATCATATTCTAAATCAACAATAAAGAACTAATTTGGTTCAGAAAATCCAACGAAATAATCGCTCCCGTTGAACTCGGCTCAAGATGCCCGGGAAAACTCGATCACCAATCGATAATCGCCGCTTCCCCACAACTCTCGCTGTGTTGTGCTCTTTTTCCTTCCGAGATTTTCCCCCCAGATATTCCTTTCTTTTTTACGGCCTTTTTTTCGTGTCCCCTTGGTAATTTCCTTCCGTCCTTTTCAGAATTCCGCCGCCAGCCAGTAATTTCCTGGCCCAAAAATTCTTCTCAAGGCCGCCCAATTCCTCCAAATATGTCAAAGTTAATGATGGCCGGTCAACTAAACGGACCATGCCCACTTAATTCCTCTTCCTGGCCTAATTGCATCTCCTCCCCGAGACAAAGCGATTTGGACCCAATTAATTGCTTGTGCACTCGCTTCTTTTTCGTGTTTTCTCCACATGTAACATATCAAACTCATGGCACTAGGCAGTAATGGTTTTTCAACCATTTTCGGGTTAGCGAGCCCTAAAATAGCACCAATCGGCTTAAACATACCATGAGATAATCACATAAAGCTCAAGAATCCGATATATTAAAGCCGATTATCATCATCTTAAGTTAAACTTGGCTTAGGATGGGGTAATTGTTGACACGTGCTAACAATTGACAATTACCTGCACGGATTGAACCTACCAATCACCGACAAGGACCTCAACTTCAAGGAGGTTCTAATTTGGACCAAATACTTGAAGACAAATGTCCGTCGATAAGACATAAAATACACACTTGTTGGGAGGTACCCTAACAACCAGTTTGCATTTCCTCTTTTTCAAAATAAAACATGCATGTCTAATCTTGTTTTAAGTAGTCTCTATAGTTTTAGCTAGTGAATGAAAACTTTAATGTCAAGCATTATATGAATGATTTTTTGGAGATATCTAGTTGCTCAAGGAATGGTTGCAAATATTGTTGTTGCTAAGCATGTGTGCTAGCCTCGTCTACCAACTAAACCACTTAGGGTTGGGGAATGACATGGCTACTACAATAGGTTCATAGAATGTATGCTTATAAATATGTATGTGTGTTTGGAGGCCTTGGTGGGCTTAACTTTTATGAACTTGGGGAGTTTGAATGTCGCCCACCAAGTGCTCGATGAAATGCTCAAACCACATCAAACTTGTTTTTCTTGATCCATTGTTTTTGAGTTAAACTTGATTGACCTTGATAGTCTCTTATGAGTGTGTTTATGACTTAAGATTGAATCCTTGATGCATGATTCTTGAGTTTGCAACATTAGCTCACTTTTGATTTTGTGTTTCAATATGCTTTTAGAGCCAAGAGTTCAAGCTTTGGTTGTTGTCTAATGAGTTGATTCTAGCCTTTGGCCGGGGTATAGAAACCTCTAGAAATACATGATGCCCTTGTTTTCATGTATCTAGTCCTTCACCCTAGTCGTTTCAACATGTGTTTTCACCTATGCACCTCTAGTTTCTACATTGTAACACAAGTATGGGGGTGTATAGAGTGAACCTAAGGATTAATTTTGTTGTTTAATTGATCAAGTGAGTTTCCTAATGGTTTGGCAAGTTTGGTGAATTTTCTCATTTGTGGACGATCCAACCGAGGGTAAGAGGTCTACCCTCTTAGTCCTCAACGGAAAAACCAGAATCGCCCTTGATGAGAAGAACCACAAGTCCCATGAGAAGAACCATGACCTCAAATTGGGGAGCAAGCACAACAAAGCACCAATGGAGACATATACGAACTATGATGAATCATCCCCCCCCCCACCCGAAGAAGGGCCTCTGAAGTGAAACTATCATATGCACCAACCGTACATCAAAGGAAATTTGGCATTTAAGGGCCGATTTCTATCTAATTGTTATTTCCCATTTTAAATACTTAGTATGTGTAATGAATTATATGTTAGTGGTAAGTTAGTTTGTATATCTTGTGTATGGATAACCCTTTCTTCCTCTCTTATGTGTACGCTTAAATGTCAAATCTCTAAGTCAATGAAGACCTACACTTGTGTACCTTCACCAACCCACAAAACAACCTATGATAACCCATTTTGATTGTACCTTTTAAACTTCCACATTGAGGACAATGTGTCTCTCAACTGTGTGTGTGGGGGGGGGGGGGGGGGGTTGTGCTTGAATGTTTGAATGATCATTATGTTGAGTGTGCCATGAATCGTAATAGCCTCCCTTGATTATGAATGTTAGACGTTGATGATTGCTTATGGGAGTGTATGCTATCGATTGATTGTGTTTTGTAGTGTTGAGTATCCAATTGATTGTGCTTTGAATTGCTAGATGGCTGATGTGTTATGTTTTATAGGGAGTAGTTTCATTATTAGAGTACCAATGAATGAAGGATTTTATTCTTTTCTTCCTCTTTGGTGAGTTGATAACGTTTGCTATTTAGGTTAGGACATCTATGCGGGATTCTCTACCCAATGTCGGAATTTAAAATGTTTACGAAAAAATGTGCTCAATTTTGAAAAAAGATGTTCTCACATGAGAGGCAACCGGTCATAGTGTTTGAGTTTGAGCTAAGACATCAAAGTGCTTTTCTCTCTGTTTGGAGAGCCATTTGAGGATGTGTTTCACGACTGGATAGCTTTACCGCATCCCGATCATCTTTACTATTTTTCATCCCCCAAATACCTCTCCTCCTCACGGACTCGTATGGCAAGGTACAAAGTACTTTTTAGCGAGTCACGAGACCTCGGTGCTCGTTTGAACCTGACATGTGTGGCAACTCGTTTGTGGTTGAGACGAGGAGTGCAGGCTGGGAATTGGTGCTAGGGCAATGAATCCGACCATCAATTTCCCCAAATGGGACCGCTTCCAGGAAGGCAATAATTCTTCCGCACTTGGTCATGAGGGAGAGCCGCCTTAAAAATTTGCAAATGTTTGGCGCTAAGCATGTTAAAGTTTAAAAAAGGAGATCCAAAATGTTGACTCCTATCTTGAAAGAAATAATAAAGATCACCTTCTTAAGAGTCCATTGTTTTATCATTTTTGAGAACCCCCTGGTGCACACCTTTAATGTCCAAACCTATTTAGTCGATGTAGTCCTCATCCGAGAGTTTGTGTTTTCACAGCAAGATGAGAGAAATGTTCATTCGTCTCCGACTAATCTAGTCCACGCAATGAAGAACTATAGTGCATACCACGTTGATTTGACTATCAAGTTGTAATGGTTTGAGTAGGTTTGATTAGGGAGAAGCAAACACCTAAGCATGGACGAAGTTGATAACACCTAAATTGGTGTAATTTATTCCTCATATCTTGGTTCCTTTTGACTCATTTTATTTTCATAATGATTTATTCATCGTCAAATACAACCCTATTTTGTTCCTCGAATAATAGATATTTATATTGGGGTGTATTAGGCGATATACGCGAATTAGGTAGCAAAAGGATACAAGTATAGCCAAGCAGACGGAAAACGCTGAAGATCGGGATCTGGACAAGGATGATCATGGTCGGGAAAACAGGGAATGAAGAAGGAGCTAAGAACGAGGCCCAAGGAGCAAAGATCGAGCCCGCGAACTTTGACAGTTTGGGATTGAAGATCAGAAGTGGCCAACACGAGAGAAGTAGAGGATTTGGCTTGTCGACTCGCGGCCCTCGTCTTCCCATCCTGCGAGAAAGACCATGGTCGTGACTCACGGATTGAAACTGTGAAGTCACCCATCGATCCTCCCCTTGGAGTAACAGAAAAACGGCAGCGGATGCAGATCGCAGCCTCCTCCTTCAATATTGCACCCTTGAACTTTCCCACCATGGTCGTAAACTTGTCCGTATTTGGAAACTCTACAAATAGGGGACTCCTCTCCCTTAAGAAGATGGCTTTTGGCAGATTTTTGGTTCTAGAGAGAGATTAGAGAGAGAAGCAGAATCTTTGAGAAGAAGTGGAGGAGAACTTCCACCAATTGAAGACCCCTTCTTCATGATTTCTTTCCCTCTTTGTATGTCTCCCCCCCCCCCTCATGGAGTGATCTCTCAACGTACTAGGGGTTTAACTTTAAACTCCCAAACACTAGAGTTCTTTATGCTAGGGTTTATGAATGATATGTGTTTGTTCTAGTGATTTAATGATTCATTTATGCTTAATTATGCTTGGGTAAGTCACTCTACTCTTCTCTACTAGCCTATGATGAGCCAACGATGGGTAGGAGTTTTAAAGTTAGACTGGGTAGCGCCAACTGGCGGATTAAGGTAAGACGAATGATCTTAGGGTCTTGTAGTGGATGAGACAATCGTACCCCTGCTACAAGAACACCTTCCTAGATGATGTTTTAGAGGAATGCAAGTGTGTATTAATCCATCTCTTTAGTATGCACGATAGTTAGAATATATTGAAATGAGCTAAATTCATAATGCCCCTTATAGGTTAGTCTTGACTGAGGTTACAATGGGTCTTGGGGGCATGTACTCGGAGGTGTGGGATAACGAAGAAGACACCATATCCGATAAACCCAACATAGTTAGTCATTTGCATGTTAGACCTAGGATAGGGAGTTACCCCGAGTACCTCTTCCTTTCTATCGATCTTTAGTTTAGGAATCGCCAATTGGTCACCTGCTAAGTAACAGGTTGACTAGATAACAACTGAGCCTAAGTAGCCTAGTATATCGTGACCCTTTGAAACACGAGCTAGACACTTTACTGCATCTCTAGCTTGGTTAGATGAACATTTGAAACATGAGGAGTATTCAATGGCTTTGTTGAAGACATACCAAACCTGGACAATATCTTGTGGATGTAACTGTTCTATGACAAGAAGAGCTTCTTCTCCCTGTCCCTAGAAATCTCGATACCTAAAATCTTCTAAGCATCTAAAAAATCCTTCATCTCAAACTCAACATTGAGAAGCCCCTTTAACTTCTGAATATCAGACTTCGACTTTCCAGCTATGAGCATATCATCCACATATAGAACCAGATAGTTCGATTCAAGTCACATCAACAAATCCCCTTTACCTCCCAAATCCCCATGACTTCCAATCGTATCCAGATAGTCTGATTCAAGTTACATCAACATGGACCATATAGAGACTAAGTCCTAAGAAGCACTTGGTAGCTCCCTGACGGGGTGCCAAGCCAACAAGGTGCAAGGTACCAACTTGATGAGATTTTTTTAAAAAACTTAGTATGAAGACCAGGCTAGTAGGGTTGGCTTGGTATCAAGGGATAACAAGCCGATGAGATAGGCTTCGTAGCCAGGCAGGTAATAGGGTACCAGGCTGACAATATGAGCTTGGTAGCAGGCGATAGGGTATTAAGCTGGCCAACAAGATGATGAGGCAAAGTATCGAACCCCAAAGTGGAAGAAGTTACAAGTAGCTTGGTAGCAAGTAACAAGCCGACAAGATGATACCATGTCAAGCCTCCCAAGACTAAGTGTGGAGTCTTTGTGAGTAAAGGGGCTAAGTTCTCATCCCTTCAATACTGGTCATGGGAAGGTGACAAGATGGAGGGTGGTACCAACATGAGAGCAACATGGAGACTATAACTATAAGGTCTACATGGCTATCAAGGAATCGTAGTGGTAAGAAGCAACTTGATAGAGGCAAGGCAAATAGGCCCCAACCTCATCTAGTCAGGACGAGGCGGGAAGATGGATCCCAACTAAACACCAGTCAAGCCCGATGCCAAGAAACCCAGAGGACAATTACCAAGCGGTCACCAAGGCAGCAATGAGGACCCCGAGGCGATTTGGAGTGACAGGCTAGCTAGCGGTTACCGACATTTACACCGGTAGCTATAAATAGGAGAAACGAATACAGAGAAAAGGGTTCCACAACCACACACTTGGCACACAATGTCAAAATTTATCCTTTCTCTACAAAGTAGCCCTAGACTTTAGGGTTTGGAGCTCACACGGAACCTGCATAGGAGGTGTAATTAACGTAGCTTGTTCCCAAAAAAATCATCAACAACATCAAGCATCCTTGTTCGAACATTATTCGAAAAGGTGTGAACCGTGTTATTAATCATTGTGCAAGAACACAAAGTTTCATTCATTGAGTTCAAACACAAGAGTTATCCTCGCTGAAAAAACACAAACACATTCCAATCTGAATCTGAACCATGTTAAAGTTAAAGCGTAAGTCACTCTTATTCTTTCCTTCGATTTGTAAATTGTAACACAGGAGAAAATGCAGAGGAGAAACAGAGGCGCAAAGTTAATTAATGGTAGTATGTGGGATCCTGCAAGAGGTTAGGGAAATCCAGGAACACGTCACGCCGTTCATCTTCATTCAGTATCGCTTCCACAAACGAACTCACATTGGCATACCCACCACCATCAGCAGAACCAGAATTCGAACACCCAATCACTCCCCTCGACATCCCTCCTTCCCCTGCCGCCGCCGCCAAACTCTGTTGCTCCCCTGAAGACGACAACTCCCCATTGTTCACGTTCAGATCGCCATCATTCTCCGGCGGGAACTGAGCACCACCACCAGCATCGTCGTCTTCCAGGAGGAAATCCCGCCAGCTGAAGCTCAACGGTGGAGTAGTAGCAGTAGTTGTTGTTGTAGCAGACTTCTTCATCTCGGCCGCGGCGGCTGCGGCCGTGGAGCAGGTGGAGGAAGAGGAAGAAGAGGACGGGAATGGCGAGCCTCCCATCGCAGCCATACCTTCATCGTCATTGTAGTAATTGGTTTCACCTCCCGCTGCCGCCGCCGCCGCCGCTGCTTCCGTCACCAATTTTATGGCCTGGAGCTGGTCCATAAGATCCATGGACTCTTCTTCTTCTCCTCCTCCTCCTTCTCCCTTGTTGCCGACGAAACACTCCGTGGTAATGGGGAGAATCTCTTCTGGCTGTTCCATGAAATGGGCGGCGGCTGTGATCGACGATTGAGGGGGAAGGGAAGAGTAATTGTGTTGGTGATGTTTATCAGGATGGTTGTTGTTGTTGTTGTTGCTAACAAAGAGATGAGCAACGTTCTTGAGGTCTCTGCTGAGGGACCCAATTGAAGATCTGGTTGCGGCGGCGGAGGCTGCTGAAGGCCTGGAGAGGCCGCCATTGATGTTGCCGTAGTCAGCTAGGATTTGGGAGAATGGCTTGTGGGTCACAGGATCGATCCCCATTTCAGAGAGCTTCTTTCTCAGCTTGGTGTTCCAGTGATTCTTCACATCGTTGTCTGTCCTCCCTGGAAGCTGCTGTGCTATTATCGACCACCTACAAAAACAACAGAGGAAAAAAGCTAATGAAAATAACAAGAAAAATGTAACCCAAGAAAGGGGTTTGAGGAAAAAAGCTCGAACCAACCAACCTGCTGCCAATGGCGGCATGGAGCCTAACAATCATCTCTTCCTCTTGTTGTGTGAAGCTTTCATGGTTGAGATCAGGCCTCAGGTAATTGTTCCATCGAAGCCTGCAGCTCTTCCCGCATCGCCGCAATCCTACCAAGAGAGAGGGAGAGGGAGAGATTTATAGTATCAATGGAAACGTGATCACAATAGAGTCATCAATCCTTTTCTCGCATCTCATCTCAGTCACATTAGAGTCGGGATGTGTGAGCATGATGCTTATGCTTATTGCGTTCAGCAAGATAGTCAAATTGACGGCATAAACTGACCTGCTTTTTTGGGGATGGAAGTCCAATTACCAGTTCCATGTTTGGAAACATAGGCAAGAATCTTGGCATCTTCTTCAGGAGTCCAAAGTCCCCTCCTCAGGTTGGCATTGCCACAGCAAGCTGGAGGCCTCACCATTTCTTCTCGTGGGTCCAAAAGATATTAAAAACAGAGTGACCAACAGTAGAGACAGAAAATGTATCAGAACATGAAGTAAAAAAAAAAGCAGGGGAAGAATTGGGTTAAAGGTTAATAATACTTAATGTAATGGGAATGCTAAAGAGAGGGTGAATAAATTGTGAAGCAACTTTAGGATGGAATCAAACTATAATCTTCTTCTTCTTCTTCACCCCTTTGGAGCTTTCTCTCTTGTGGGTAAATGTGGAGGTGTGGTGACTTGTAATATTGGAAGTTTTTTTTTTTACTGGTGAAGGCAAGAAGAGCATGAATTCTTTTCATCTCTCTTTCTTTGTTTGTTTTTCTGGTTTGAGTAAAGTTGTGTTTCAAAGAGTATTTTTTATGGAGTTCAGGTTTAAATTGGGTGGAAATTTATTTGGTTGAAAGTTAGTGTTAATCTAAGTTAAGAAGAATAGTTTCCAAATGTCATGTTGATTAATTGTCTTTTGTAATCGGTTTCTTTAGCAACACAAAATAAATGATTCTTTTCATATGTATTAATTACTTTGTTTGAGTGTATTCCAACATTAAAAATTCACTATGATTCATTAAAACCTCTTGGGAAAGTGACTCGTTCTAACTACAACATCTCGATCGACGGTCAAGTATAACCGCCAACCAAGTGTAGCATAGGGCAGGCAAGCAATAAGAATTTATCATACCACGGGGATCTAGGCTTACTCTACTTCAGGTTAGGGTTCATTATCTAGCCAACCTAGGGTGGTGATTAGAAGAATTAAACTAACTAACCTAGCTAACCACTAACCTAGCTATTTACAAGGTTTGGAGCTCTCTTGGGTTGAATCGTCCTAGGTCCGTTCTTTGGATCAATATTGGGTATCCTCCTAGTTCGATCCACTCAAATACACTAACATTTGGAGATGGACTCCTCGAGAGTGACCCGATACGGCGAATCGATCGATGGGTAGTGCTCTATTCAACCTAAGGTTTCGTATAATGCTAGGAGACCGGTCGAATAAAATCCCTCGGGGACTACCCGAACAATATACGATAAGAGAGACCCGAAGACGCCAAAAGGGGCTCTAAGGGGATTATCTGCCTCCTAGGTCAAAAGCTCAATACATAAAAATGGAAACCCAGCTCATGGCAATCATGAAAACATCCATCAGGTAAGTAAAATTATCAATCAAACATGGAATGTGTCACATACATCAACATTAAATCCAAATCTAGACCTATGGTTCTCAAAACCAAGAGAAGAATATGAGATTCTAGAGAGAAGAGAGGGATTACAAATTTGAACTCAAGATCTTCTTCTTCTAGGCTTGAATCCTAGTCTTCAAGATCAACCCAAGCCTCCAATTTAGCTCCAAGATCACTCTAGCACTCTCTCTCTCTCTCTCACTAGAACTCCCCTTTGGTGTTTTGGGCTCAAAGCCTAGAGAAAGAAACCAATTTTTCTCCAAAAACCAGCTCCCCTTTCTCTCTCCCTGCTAATGTCTTCATATTTGCCCGAGAGTGACCAGTTGACGGACGCGTGGCCAGTTGACGGTCGTGAACACCTAAACGCGTCCGTGAACTCAGTGTCGTTCCAAAACGCACTGCTTCGCTTCTGGTTTTCACGGTCATTAGCCCCAGTTCACGGTCTTAGCGACCGTGAACTCCCTTGGCGTTAGTAACCTTTGAAACCTCGCTGGACTGCTCAATGTTCACGGTTTGTGGTTCTAGTTCACGGTCTTAGGAAACTGGGATGAACGTGTCATTCTTGTCGATACTTCTACGGCCACATTGGTATGCGATTGTAGGATGTTTAGAACATTCGGGGTCTTATGTCGGCATATGCTTAAGGTGATGCGATTGCTTGGAGAGTTTGGGAACGATAGTATGAGAACTATTCCAGATCATTACATACTCAAGCGATGGACGTTAGAGGCGAGAAGGAAAGAGGTTGGTGATGCTGATGATTCAGGCGATACTTCACATAGTCATGAGAACGAGACGGGAAAAGGAGATATAGCAATGAGGTACCGAGAAACCACTGCAATGTTTAATCAGCTCGCAACAAAATTGTCAATGGCGGATGAGAAAGTGTACAACAGGTGGATGGGAGCATTGCAGAAAGTGTGCAAGGAGGCCAACAAGGCATTGTCAAAGACTATAACTAGCGAGGACGGTAAGTGTATCGAATATTTTTTGTAAATTAGTATAAGTTAATATCATTGGACGGATTACTTAAGCCACTAACATTGTAGGGAATTATGTACCAACAAGTGGCCTCTCTCTCAAGGAGAAGAGTTATCCAAGGAAGCACGGCAAAGAAAATTATAAGTCCACGAATGAGAAAGAGCGTCGTCATAAGAAGATTGTCTATGGAAAAAGATTGAAAGCATTGGAAGTGCTCACGCAGGAAAACCATTTTCAACATGATGACCATCTCACTGACTTGGAAGACGACCTTGCTGAATTTGGGTGTGGATATTAGTTTGTCCAACTCGGATATTTGTTAAGCAGGCTACGATATTTCTCTACGTTGTAAGGATATTAGTATGCATTGTAGGGATATGTCTTTTGGTTCTATAAATATTATCTCTAAACATTCGGATATTTTTGTTATATTTTATGTATGTGGTTGTGTGGATTTTATGTATTTCCATCAAATATGCTCAGATTTTAGTTTGGGTGTTTTGGATCACTTTGGGTCATATGATATACTTTTGTTGAAGGAAATATATTCTTAATCCATCCTTGATAAAAAAAATCAGGGACACACTTACTGTTGTCTACTTTAAACTAATAAAGCGAGCAATTTAATCAACATAGTTAGTGTCTACTTTTGTCCAAATGTTACCAAAATAACACAATCAGCTTAAACTAATAAAGCGAGCAATCAGGATAGAGTTAGTGTCTCCTTTTCTCCAAAACTTCCCAAAATAACCCAATCACCCAAATACCTTAACATCAACATATGTCCCATGAAACATAAGGAGGTAAGTTTCAGCTTCTCTTCCCTTTCTCCTTATATGTTGCCCACTCATTTGCCTCCTCAAGTATGACATTCCTTACTTTGTTGTATTTCCATTGAAGGAGACTGCCTGCAATAGATGTTCGCTGGTGCTCCACGTTTCTTTCCAAGTGCCAAGTTTCCTTGTATTCCGATGGAATGTGACCCGCCCAGTGCTCCATGAACATGTATGCGAACACTCCACAGTCATCGTTTTCTTTTTGTTGAGGAACATCCACAATTAAGAATTCCCAATCATGCAAGGGAAAATCGATGTTGTGCTTTGCAAGGAAAGCAGCCCCATACTCTAATATCAATTTTCCCCATGGGACCGTGATCCACCTTGGCCACTGCTGGCTTGGGTTTCATGCTGTCTAGAAGGAAAGTCTTCTCACTCCTTAGATCAGCAGCGTAGACCCGGTAGTGTTTGTCTGTTTGCACAGGGGGGAAAATCTGAAACATAGAAAAAAATCAGTTATTCTCTCGGATAAATATCCAATAAACCCAGACTAGTATCCAAAACTAACATTTCATATATTCACAGGCAAATCTTCAAACAAATCAGTTATTCTCTCGGATAAATATCCAATAAACCCAGACTAGTATCCAAAACTAACATTTCAGATATTCACAGGCAAATCTTCAAACAAATCAGTTATTCTCTCGGATAAATATCCAATAAACCCATACTAGTATCCACAACCACGTAAATCAGTATCGAGATAGAATAAGGATTCACTTACATATTCTACTTTGTCCCATACAACATGTTTGAAGACTGGAAACCGCTGGGTCAGTTCAATGACCGCATCGAGTCTCTCCTTGGACAGGGGCACATTCGTCTGAGAATTAAGTAGGGCAAGTTGTTGTTTGCAAAGTAAAATAATAGCTAATTAGTTACTGAATATCTAAAAATTGTAAGGTGTTAGTGAAGAGCCTACTTACACCAAAAGTGAACGGAAAGATAACTCTGTTCTTGTCACCAACAAGTGCTTTGTCGTTCAAGAAATGACCATAAGCCTCAACCACTTGTAGATTGACCCACTCTAATCGCTTCAATGTCAACAGATGAGGATGGGCCAGTTTAACTGAAGGAGTGTGCACCACCAAGCCCTTACCCTCAGGGGTACTGAAGACGAACTCAACCATAAGACGAGCAACTGGATCGAGCTTTGGCGACACATCCTTCGACAAATAATATACTGATGAAGAAGCATATGGGTTCTTCTTCAACCTCTCGAACTTTGGGGTCTTTAGTGTTGCAAGCCATTCCTCAGGTGTGTAGCTGTACAGACGGTCTCTCTCCTCGTCAGTCATATTCCTCTCATCCGTGATAATCACATCTGGACTCCTCTCAGCGCTCTTACAAGCCGCTTCTACCAACTCCTCGTCTATAGGCAACATTCCCATCTCTGCAAGTTGAGAGAACGACTCCACCACATCTGAAGGTGGGTCTTCTTCCTCGGCATTAGCAGCGCTAGTAGCCTCATGAGCTATCTGCAAAATGTCCTCAAAAGAGGTATCTGGGATTGTATAGTGTATCACCATAGGGACTGTCGGCTCAAACACCTCCTCGTCCGGTGTCTCTACAGTCTTCTCAGCTGCATTCTCAACCACCTCAAATCTATTCTTCTCTTCAGGATCTTCTTCACATTTCTCTCCAGTTGTCTCCACTTGTGGCTCGACCTGGTCCTTCTCTAGAGGCTGCTCATCCATTTCCATTTTAGCTTCAGTATTCTCCACTTGGTCTACCACCACCTCTGTTTTAAGCTGCTCTAGCACCTCCTCAACAGTATTCTCCAAAGGTCTCCTCCTGGAATCCACGACCTTGAACCTGTCATGCTCTTCCCTCTTTTCTATCATATGTCCCAGTTTTGTTGCAAAGTCCAGCAATTTTCCCATATGCCGGTCAATCCCAGCACCTAGTACCTTAAGCTGGAAGACAAACGAACATTTTGCGCAAATTAAAAACTATATCCAAACTGCTCGTACAATTATCCCATGTACCCAGACGAGTATCAGAAGAAAGCGTACAAATATTCAAGTTGGCAGAATTGATATCCAAAAATAACAAACATTGATTTCACAGAAATATCCAAATGCATAAAATTCATATCCAAACCTCACAAACCAGTATTCATAACTGAAAAGAAACCACAAGCTGATATCCAAATGAAACCAACAAATATTCCAGAACAACAAACTAAAATCCGACTAATATCCAAAGCCATTCCAACATGGCATCAAATTCACGGAAAACAGTACAACCCCCCCCCCCCCCACACCAAACAACAGAAAATAGTAGATCAAATTCACTCTTGCTGTTCCAAATTCCGGACAATCGTTTGGACCTTGTCCCTTCGAGCCACCCACTTTTCAATCATGCTCTCGGTCATTTCCTTCAATCCCTTAAGCTACACATATGTTGTGAAATATTTAGGTTACTATATCGTCCAAGTCTACCAATGCACGATCTTAGTTAGGGAGGAAGAAAACATTTTACCTGCCCTAGCGGAAGGCTAGTCAAATCTTCAGTCTCCCACCATTCCACGGTGGGCAACGGTGCACGATCTGGAGGAGGAGCTGAACTGCTCGCAGCTGCTGCACTAGTACCCCCAATAGCCGCCGGCTGGAGCTGCCTGCGAGAGGCCATTTCTTCCCTACTCAGCAGAGCGGCAGCTAGGTCATATCTTTCCCTGACTAAGGGGATAAATGTGCTTGCCCTCTCGACACTTTGCTTCCACCAAAACCGGCAGCTAGGTATGGTCTTTGTGTGCAACCCGCCTAGTTTTAGAGAGTCCAGCCGATGGAGCTGTAAAAAAAATTACAATTAATAAATGTTAAGCTCCATTTCTAGCAATTTAATCAACAAATATCCACAGTAGTCACAAACAGTATCTTATGTGACTAAACTGATATCTAGAAATCTTTTTAATCTAATTTCTTACAAAACAAAGAGTATCCGAGTTCAGTTAGATGATACCCAAATACAAAATTCACTAGTTTTCATGCAATTGAACCAACAATTATAGAAAAGGTTAGGACTTACTGTCAAGAAGTAGCAATCTCCGAGAACTCACACGCACGGCGAGCCCAACGCCTTTGCACTATGTTCTTTTTTCTTGGCAACAGTCAACTCTACTTTCAGTTCACGGACAATAAATGTACACCAATCGTACACCCTCACGTCCTCAACACTCCCACCTAGGTATGGGGCAAAGGCCAGCTTGCACCTCCGAGAAAATGTTGGCACGAGCATCGAACCAGTAGCTAGCAACAAGAATTGCTTGACAGCAATTGCAACAGGTGGTCTAGGATCGTTGGCTGGAATGGCCAACTCCCGCAGCTTCTTGATAGGAACCATACGAGCCCTGTTCGGAATCATGGCAACTTCCTCGCTGAAACTGTCGAGCATCCCCCCCCCTCCTCAACGTTCTTCAAATCAATCACAGCCCCACCGAGAGGAAGGCCGTACACACGTGCCACATCCTCAGCTGTGAAGTCGAAGACCTTCTTCGAGTTTCCTTCCCCAAAAACAAAAGTACTGGATGAGGAGTCATAAGCAGCCATCAAGTCGTCCATGAAGACATTGGGTATCTTCGGCATGCGAAGCTCCAATAGGCCCCCGAATCCTACCTTCTCGACTTCTTTCTTGTATGCTGCATAGTATCCAGCATCTTCTTTCCAGTAGCTTATAATTTTGAAGAGGAAATAGGTGGAGCCACGAAATTTGAAATATGAGCCGCAGGGACCCTCTCCCTCATCATCTTCTTCCTCATCTTCCTCCTCAACTTCTGGAATAGCAGGCGGCGGCTGCCTTGATCCTTCTCCTTGACGAGATCTCGATGCAACCATTTTCATTCTCTTCATCCCGGGTTGTTCCTGAAACACAGTTATATATTAAGCAAAATATCCATAATCCTTGGACAAATAATTAAAACGCACACTTATATACAATTATTATCGTAGTAAAGCATAATTGTATCCAAACGAAGATAACTGATATCCATGAAAAAAATATCCATAATACCCAGAAAAATAACTAAAACGAACAGTTAAGTATCCACACCAAAAGAACTGATATCCACACATCAGACACATTAGATTATTTTTTTAGCCAATACATACAATTATTATCGTAGTAAAGCAAAAGTGTATCCAAACGGATATAACTGATATCCATGAAAAAAATATCCATAATACCCAGAAAAATAACTAAAACGAACAGTTAAGTATCCACCTTAATAGAACTGATATCCACACATCAGACACATCAGATTATTTTTTTTAGCCAATATAACTAATCGAGAAACGAAGTGAGAAATCAAACCTTTGGTGGGGATTCATCCGACGGTTGCTGTGATGATCCAGCTGCTTCACGAGATTTCGCTGCAGATTTTGGTGCAATAGTTTTGGATTTCTTCCTCACGGGTTGTTCCTGAAACATAGTTAGATATTAAGAAAACTATACAGTCAATGAAAATATTAAAATGCATCCGACTAGTAATTTTTAGCCAACATAACCAATCGAGAAACAGAGTAAGAAATAAAACCTGTGTTTGTTGTTCATCCGGTGGATGCTAATATGATCCTTCTCCCTCATTGTTGGGCTTTGAGTTCTTTTTCGGTCTCCCCATTCACTGAAACAATATAAAAAATGACCAGAATAAGTATCAGAAGTGACAAAACTGATATCCATATAAACTTTAATCAAGGAATCGACAAATGATACCCAGATTCAACAAAATCGTATCCAACAAACCCCCAAAATTGAATTCGAGAAACCATAATGAAACAATATATAAAATTACCAGAATAAGTATCGGAAGGGACAAAACTAATATCCATGTAACCTTTAATCAAGGAATCAACAAACAACACCTAGATTCCCCAAAATCGTATCCAACAAACCCCCAAAATGGAATTCGAGAAACCATAAATCTGGTAACTAGAAAAAAAAACCAGAGCCCCAAAATTCGAATCCCACAGACCCAGAATCTGGTAATCTACAAACAAAACCCTAAACACCCATATTCGAATCCATGAAACCCTAAATCTACAAATCGAGAAACGAAACCCTAAACCCCAAAATTTGAATCCCACAGACCCAGAATCTGGTAATCTACAAACAAACCCCTAAACACGCATATTCGAATCCATGAAACCCTAAATCTACAAATCGAGAAACGAAACCCTAAACCCCCAAAACGAAATCCTAAACCCCCAAATTCGAATCCCACGATCACAAAATCTGGTAATCTAGAATCAAAACCCTAAACACCCTAAATCGAATCGCATGAACCATAAATTTTCAAATCCATAAACAAAACCCAGATTTTGACAAAAAAAATCCATGAAACCGAAACCCTAACATAAATTTTCAAATCCACAAACAAAATGAACAATAAAGAGAGGAGAAGTCTTCTACCTCAACGTCTTCTTCTACCTCCCACTATCGGCGGCGACGACGACAGCCTTCTTCGTTAGCAGCGTCTTCTTCTTTCTTCTTCGTTGGCGGAGTCTTCTTCCTCGTCGGTCGGGATAGCTTCAACGTCGTCGGCAGGAGATCCAACAAGTCGTCGCCGACCTCGCAGCCGTCGTCGCCGTCGCAGCCGTCGTCGCTGTTGGTGGTGGTTTTCGGGAGAAGAAGAAAAAGAGAGGGAGAGGGTTCGAAAGTTGGAGAGAGAGGGGAAAATGGCTGACGCGGGTTGAACTCGGGTTTTGGGTTTGAAATTTTGGGTTTTTGTTTTTTTTTTATTTTTGGCCCCACTTTTCCCAAAAGTGGCTCGGCTTGCCCAAAAAAATCTCCCCCCCCCCTCACAGAACAGCGGCGGTGATTCCTCACCATCCGATGGTGGCTCGGCGACGTGGCCCATCATCCCACCATGTTAGTATCTGCTAACCACTTAAAGGGTTAGCAGAATAACGCTATTGCTACGTTCAGGTTGTTTTCGGCAGGAGTTCGATTTACTTGTTGTTTATTATTTTTTTTACCCCTTTTGTTTGTTAGTAATTAGTTTGCCCTATGTTCTGTCAATTTTCTTGTTATAGAGGAACAAACAAGAATTTTATTGCTAGAATGATTCATTGGCAATTATTTTGTGTTTGATCCGATGTATTTTTTGTTTCATGTTTGTTCTTAATTGTTGGTTGGTTGTGTTAGAGTGTGGTATAAGATCCAATATAACCTTCTCCCAACAACTCGAGTTATTGGGACCAACTAGGTTTATGACATGGTATCATAAACCAGTTGGTCCCAATAACTCGAGTTGTTGGGAGAAGGTTATGCTGGATCTTATATAGGCCCATGTATGGTACTTAACCACTTCCTTACACGCCCCCTCAAACGAAAGCCGACTCATGGGCTTGAAGTTTGTACAGGCCCGCCATACCATGTGCTTGAAGATAACGGTTAATATTGGGGGTCGTGAGGACTTGAACACGTGACCTCAAGGACAAACCAGCTCTGATACCATGACAAGAACCAGTTGCTCCCAATAACTCGAGTTATTGGGAGCAACTAGTTCTTGTCATGGTATCAGAGCTGGTTTGACCAAGTGGTCGCGTGTTCGAATCTCCACGACCCCCAATATTAACAGTTGATTAAAGCACAAGGTATAATGGGCCTGTGCAAACTTCAAGCCCGTGAGTTGGCTTTCGTTTGAGGGGACGTGTTAGAGTATGGTATAAGATCCAGTATAACCTTCTCCCAACAACTCGAGTTATTGGGACTAACTAGGTTTATGACAGGTTGGTTGGCTCCATTCGCATCCAGAATTTGGCTTGCCGAAGATGACAGATGCTTGTTGTGTAATGCGGCACCTAAAACTCGAGCTCATTTATGTTGCAAGTGTCTCTTCTCTAGAACTATATTGTGTTCTCTCATTGCTAATGTCAAATGGCCTTATGAGTGGATTAGTATGATGGAAACGGTGTGTAATATTGTAGGGCAACGGACGGTTGATGGGAAATTGAAAGGAGGCATATGGAGTTTGATCAAATACTGGCTAGTCGTTTTTATAGTGGATTGAATGACATATATATTGATTATTTGTTGAATTAGTGAGTGCATGCTGTTAGATTGCAGGTTGCTTGTGTAAAACTAAAAGTAGCAGTTGTGAGGCTGTTTGTAGGACTTACTATCAGCAGACAACATATATGTTTTCTAACGAGGAGTTGGACAGAGTTTGGTCAACTTGAACTATAAAAATTGACGACAATTACCGGGAAGAACTGCCGCTAATTGTATTATTTATGTTGTCTTCTGGAACAAGTGCCATTTAGAACAAGTATATAATGCATGGTTCAGGAAATGGTAACCGACTTCATACAAGATTCCTTTCTGGTAGGGTATTTTAGGAGCAGATCCTGTCAGTAAACTTGTGTAAAATAACGAATATAGTGATGAACAAGTACGCACGACAACGAGATTTACGTGGTTTCCCCGAATGTCGGGACTACTCCACGGGAGAAATGAACTCTCCAGCTGATATTGTATTAGGTTAAGTTGCACTCATGGCCGGCGGCCTTACATGATATATAAACCCATTATTCAACTCATCTAGGGTTTTAGTGTTTGGCCACGTAAACAGTGTACATGCATGAGAAGGATCTTGACCCGCATGATGAGCTGTGGGCTTGGACACGACTGGATCAGGCCGATGCTGGGCCGAACCCATTACTCCCCCCGCAAGCTGCAGCGTGAAGGTTACGAACATGGAGCTTGGAGAGTAAGAAATGGAAACGGTCAGCGCCAAGACCCTTGGTGAACATGTCAGCAAGCTGGAACTGGGAACTGATCTTGAGTGGTGCAATCTCCCCGGACTGAACACGCTCACGAACAAAATAGCAATCCATTTCCACATACTTGGTACGCTCATGAAAGACGGGGTTAGCCGCAATGTGGAGAGCGGCCTGGTTATCGAAATGAAGAGGTGTGGCTGTACGCGGCGGTACACCAAGTTCTTGTAGAAGCCACCGAAGCCAAATGATCTCACTAACGGTGTGTGCCATGGCCCGATACTCAGCTTCAGCCGAGGAACGGGCAACGACCTGTTGCTTCTTTGTCCGCCAAGATATAGGAACGCCACCAAGAGTAATAACGTAACCTGTGGTCGAGCGTCGCGTAGTCTGACAACCACCCCAATCTGCATCACAATAAGCCATGAGATCAAGCGAGCTATGAGAAGGAAAGAATAAACCCTGACCCGAGGCACTCTTAAGATAACGGAGGATCCGTTGTGCAGCATCCATATGAGCTCGAGTGCGGGCATTAACAAACTGACTGAGGATGTTAACCCCGTAAGTGATATCTGGAAGAGTGACAGTTAAGTAGAGAAGTCGTCCTACCAAACGACGATAGGCGGCAGGATCAGGATGGTCTGCAGGGGCAGGTCGTGTAAGTTGGTGATTCTGCTCAACCGGGAATGCACCGGGGCGGCTCCCTGTCACTCCAGAATCAGCAAGAATATCAAGAAGGTATTTTCTTTGACTCAACACCATACCATCAGAGGTCCGCGCAACCTCGAGCCCCAAAAAAAAGCGCAAGGGTCCCAAATCCTTGATGCTGAAACGAGAGTCCAGAAATCCCTTAACATGAGATATAAAATCAACACTGGTGCCTGCCAGGATGACATCGTCGACGTAAATGAGTGCCATGACATGGATGCTCCCCCGTCGAAAGATAAACAAGGAGTGGTCTACCGGTGAGGGTCGGAATCCCAGCTCATGAAGTGCCTGCGTGAACTTGTGATACCAGTTACGAGAAGCCTGTCGCATGCCATAGAGGGACTTGTGTAAACGGAAAACTCGCGTATCACCAGGGGCAGCAAAGCCTTGAGGAATGCGCATTTAGACCTCTTTCTCCAAATCTCCATGAAGGAAGGCGTTGTTGACATCCAATTGATGGATATGCCAACCTTTGCTGACAGCCACCGCAATGAGACACCGTACTGTGACCAACTTGGCCACTGGTGCAAAAGTGTCATGGAAATCGACCCCCTCCACCTGAGTGTAGCCCTTGGCAGCGAGCCGGGCCTTGTACCACTCTATGGTGCCATCTGGGTGAAACTTAATTTTGTAGACCCATTTGTAGTCGATAACACGCTTGCCAGGAGGAAGATAAACCAGAGTCCACGTGCCATTCTTTTCAAGTGCCGAAACCTCAATGGACATAGCCTAACGCCAACATTCCTTATTAACAGCCTCATAAAAAGATCGAGGTTCTGGGTGATTGGCCACAGCTGCAAGAAAAGCCTTATAAGGAGCCGAAAAATGATCATATGTAAGATGGGAAGATAATGAATAATGGACAAAATTAGCCTGACTTCCCGTGTAGTAAATGTCCAAGTGCTTGGGCTGCTGGCGGACTTGGTCACTGCGTCGCAAAGGAGGATCAGGGGCAGTAGGATAAATACCCCGCGGCAGTGAAGGTGAAATGGACGGGCTGCTCTCATGTCCTGAAATGGACGGGCTGTCCTCATGTCCTGAGCTGTCCGCTGGGGAAGTGCGAGCAGGCCCGGAGGAAAGGCTGGGCGGGTCCGAGTTGGGCCCAGGCGCATCTGTTGAATGTTGCGGCCCAAGATCAGCAGCAGGAGAAGTAGAGGCGGGCCCAGGTGTGATAGGAGGAGGATTGGGCAGCACCAAATCATCCGCCAATTCTTCAGCTGGACGAGCAAACGTAGAGGCTGGTATCCAATGGAACTTTGGCGAGGTATCCTCCTGAAATGGGAAAGTAGATTCGTGAAAAATAACATCACGGCTAGTATATATTTTTCTTGTGGCCAAGTCGTATGCTCGGTAGCCCTTTTGGTTTGAGGCATAGCCAACAAACACACAAGCTCGGCCGCGTTCTGCAAATTTGTTGGGGTGAGAGTGAGTGTCTTTGCAATATACAAGACAACCGCAGACCCGCAAGTGAGAGTATGTCGCTACACGCCCAAATATGACCTCATACGGAGTGCGACCTGTCGCCTTGGTTGGTAATCGATTAATCAAGTATGCAGCCGTAAGAACGCATTCTCCCCAAAAACGAATGGGCAAAGAAGCCTGGAAACGCAAAGCTCGCGCCGTTTCCAGTAGATGGCGATGTTTGCTCTCTACCACACCGTTTTGCTAAGGTGTATCGGTGCAAGATGTTTGGAGAATAATTCTTTCCTATTCGTAGAAGTATCGCAGCACGTTGGTATTAAATTCTTGTCCGTTATCTGCCTGAATACGTTTGACCTGTTTCCCAAACTGTGTGCGAGTAAGATGACAAAAATACTGCAAATATCGACCAACCTCAGACTTAAACTTCATAAGATATACCCAGACACCACGACTAAAATCATCGACGATAGTCAAGAAATAATGTGCACCACTGTACGAGGGAGTATGATAGCCTCCCCAAATGTCAACGTACAGCATCTCAAAACAAGCCGTGGTACGAATGCCACTAACAGGAAAAGGTGTCCGAACCTGTTTAGCTCTAGAGCAAGAATGACAAAATTCATTATCTGTTTGCATAGAATCATGAAAAATAGTACGAAGCTTGACCATAACTGCTTCTGATGGGTGTCTTAAGCGAGCATGCCATGGAATTCCCTGCTGATTGTGAGCCTTCACTGCTGTATTAGCGCTGAACTGCCGGCAACCGAACAATCGCAGGTAATACAGACCATCACGTATTTCCCCTTCCCAATCACGTTCTTGGAGCGTAAGTCATGTATAATACAGAAATCACTGAGGAATATTAAGGCAACATTATGCTCCTAACAAAGTCGACTTACCGTTAGGAGATTGCATCGAAACTCCGGGACATACAGGACTCGGCCAAGCATTATTCGATCACTAAGCTTGACTGAACCTACTCGCTTCACAGGTATACTAGCCCCATTAGGTATCCGAACCGGATGACTTGGTAAACAAGAGTTAGCCGAAGACAAAATAGCATAATCCATGACTATATGTTCATTGCATCCCGAATCGATAAGCCATTCGAATTCATTAGAAAAAGAGAACATACCAGCCATATGGCTTGCCGGATCCATTGCCCCTTGAAGATGATTTCAGAAAAGTTACTTCAATTGTTCCAATTGTTGAGCCGTAAAACCAGAAACCGATCTTGCCTCAACGTCGACTTGAGAAGCTCTAGGCTCTCTACCCGAAGCTCGCGGCACTGCTGGGTCACGACTAGAGGGCCGACGCCGATTGGCCTTGTCTCCTTGCTTCTCCTTCGGTGACCACCAGGAAGGGTAGCCGATTAATTCAAAACAAGTGTCGCGGAGATGACCCGGTTTGAGGCATGCGTGCATTGACGTTGATCCCTCTCCCCGACATCACGATCGCGCCCAGTTCGTCCAGCCGAGGCGGATTTGACTCCTTCCTCACGCGTAGCAAATGCGGCAGCTTCTGTAAGAGGCTTGCGATTTTGAGTAAGCGTCCGCTGTTGCTCCTCATTGAGTACAACGCGAAAAGCCTCAGGGAGAGATGGTGGGGTGGGCATGGACAAGATATTACTCCTGACGGTGGCATAGGAGTCATCCAGGCCAAATAAGAAGTCCAAAAGTCTCAAGCTTTCATTTTGATCTCTGCTGCGTCGTCCACAAGTGCACATTGGTGGAGGCAAAATGGCTTGAGTCTCTTCCCATATTTTACGTAGCTCAGTATAAAAAGTCGACACAGACTGTTTCTCTTGTTGGAGCAAGCTCATGTTGCGGTGAAGCTCATAGGCCCGTATTAAATTTCCTTTGCTGAACCTGTCTCTTAGGTCCTCCCAAATCTCTTGGGCTGTTTTGGCGTGCATCACGCTGCACCGAATCTCTGCGTCCATCGTTGTGCGTAACCAACCCTTCAGTAGGGCATCACAGCGTGTCCAAGCAAGTAGCTGTGAATTGTCGGTTTCTCCTGAAGGACGAGGGATGGATCCATCCACGAAACCCATCTTGTTCTTTGTGACCAGGGCACCGGTCATCTCTAGAATCCATTCGCTGTAATTTGAAGCGGTAAGCAAGCTACTTACATGTAGGTGGTCGGTACTGTCCGATTGATGCATGAAAAACGGACTATGAACATCAGGGAGAACCGCAACCGAACCAGATCCCACCGATTTTGATGTGAAAGGTGTTTCAATGCTCGATTCGTCTCCCGCCATGATGAACTAGCGTGAATCAGGATCAACGCTCTGATACCATGTAAAATAACGAATATAGTGATGAACAAGTATGCACGACAACGAGATTTACGTGGTTTCCTCGAATGTCGGGACTACTCCACGGGAGAGATGAACTCTCCAGCTGATATTGTATTAGGTTAAGTTGCACTCATGGCCGGCGGCCTTACATGATATATAAACCCATTATTCAACTCATCTAGGGTTTTAGTGTTTGGCCACGTAAACAGTGTACATGCATGAGAAGGATCTTGACTCGCATGATGAGCTGTGGGCTTGGACACGACTGGACCGGCCGATGCTGGGCCGAACCCATTACCTTGTGGTGCAATAATCTCATGCATAACACAATAAGAATCCGCCACATCAGCGCCTCCTTCTCTCTCCTCGAACAAGCTTTAATTTTCCTTCCCTTAATCTTTAACAGATGATTTCTCACTCGTTTTTTATATTTTTTGGAACAAAAAAATTTGTCAGCTATTACCAGTCAATACCATATGGTATTGACTGGTATTAAATAAGAGCATACTATATGGTATGAAAAATACCACCCCATACTAGGATGGTATAGTATGGTATGGAGTTGATATCGAGAGGTATGAAATTTTTTCAACCATAAATTTTTGAAATCCAATAAATCGTTCCTTTTGTGCAAAAATTTCCGAAAGCGACTAAAAAACGAAGGAGATACCATATGGCATGGAGTTGGTAACGAGAGGTACGTAAAAAAAAATTTCTCAAAAAATATTGAAAATGGATATCATTATGTAGAGCACAACGAACTCGTTCCATCTGTGCAAAAAAAAAATTTGAAATCCGAGTTAGAATGAAGAAGATATGATCCAATCAAGAAAACTAGGGAAAATAAATTCCTTTAATTCTCCACTCTTAGATCTGCAGCCACTTAAAAGAAGGGTCCATATATGGTTACTCATAGTTATGCACCCTATCTTAAACCGGGTATTTTATGGTACGATCGGGTTTCAACTGTTTCATACCAGTAAATATCATTTTGATAATTGTAAAAAAAATTGTCAAAATACTGTACCAGCCAAAATATAGTACCATTCCGAGTAGTAGCGAAATATACTAGATAGAAGTATAAGACTGAGGTTGTAGGTTGTAACAGAAGTATAGAATGATAGATAGTTCATTAAATTAGAACTAATTGTGAGATAATTGGTAGATGGATGGTTGATTGTATAATTTTACTAATTTATCCCACTATCCATGACACAAAACCTACCAGAAATTAATTACAATTTCCCAACCCCATATTCTACTTCCCTGACTCTCTCTCTCCTTCTTATCTCTGTATGCCATTGAGAAATTCTTAGGTTCACCGGGTGTATCAAGCCACCCGTGTCCCGCCCCAACAGGATACCGCCACATGTTTTTATTTTATTTTTTAATCTTTAATTTTTATCCACAACAAAGAAGAGAGACGAAAGTTCAAGGTTTAAAAAGGTGAAAAGGCAAAATTTTATTGTTCTGTGAAATCGACGGGACATCGAGCCCTGAGATGATCAAACCTCCAATAAAATGTAGCTATGTGCGGTAATAAACAAAGCATCATAACCTCTTCCTATAGGCTATAGTGCAAATGAGATCAAGATATTTTTTTTCTCCGGCTGGAAAACAGTAGAGACAATGCCGTCAGGGAACTCTTAAGTTTATCATTGGTGGCTTTATGTTTGTCATGGCAAAGTTCAGAACTTTGGGACATGGAGGGAGATGGTTAGAGATGAGAATGAGTTTCGGAGAAGGGATAACATGGCGGGTTGAAGATCGGCAGAAAATTGAGGTGGCAGAAGACGTCGACAATGGAGGTGAAGGAGCTTTTAGTGACCAAGGTCGGGACTTCGGGACTGAGAAGGTGGTTGGTCGGGATTAGATTGATATTCGAGGGAGGGAAAGCATGGCGGATGGGAGAGTGGGAGAGAATTCAAGTGGGAGAGGACGTCGGCGGTGGCAGCGAACTCGCCTCTGCTTATTCCCTCTCTATACTTTGCTAGAGATATTAGTTAAAGATTTAAAATAAAATAAAAACATGTGGCAATATTCTATTTGGGCGGTGCACGGATGACGTGGTACCCGTGGTGCACCGAAGAATTTCTCATCACCCACATCAAAATAATTTTTTCATACCCATTATATCTCCCTCTTTCTCCCTGTACGCACTCACTATCAAAACCAATTTTCCATACGCCTTCATCACCAATTCACCATCCTCTGGCTTCCAAATAAATCGAGCACCAAAACAACTAGAGTGGAGGCTGAGGAGGGACTGTGCAAGAAGGGAACGCCGGAGGATGGAGCAGGACAGAAGGTAGGAGAGGAAGGGGATAGCTCGGGAAGCAATCCGAGTAATGATGTCGACGAGGAAGCCCCCCTTTCTCCTTCGTCGTTGATGGGCTTTTTGCTAGATCCTTGGTCAATCTCACAAATCTTGTTGAAGCCTCCCTTTCTCCTTCGCCGATGACAAGGAGTTCACCGGATTCTCGGTCAAAGCCTCCATTTTTTATTTACTTGGAGGTTGGATAAAAACCAGATGGTATTTCACGATTTTTCGATTCAGACTATAAAACCGGCCGACACTCTAAATTGGAGCATTTGGCTTTACCATTTGGTATTTTGGTATGGTTTTTAGTTTTTCTGTTCATGCCAATCCGGTTTCCTAAACAATGATAATGTAATTGAATTGTCAAATTCTTGATGCAATATTTATGTTGTCTTCTGAAACAAGTGTCATTTGGAACATGTAAATAATGTACGTATGTAGGTGAATTACGTTGTCATATTCTTGATGTAATTAAGAAATTTCTTCTAAGATTAGCAGGGTGACAATCAAAACGTGATGTGTTTGCTTTTTGATAACTATGTGATTCGTATTAAAAATTATATCAACGATTAGAGTGTATGATAATCAATGAAAAAGTTGTGGTAATCAAGTGCCAAAAAAAGAATGAAGTAACTAAATAGGTTTTCATTTTTCATAAATCAGTTTTAGAACTCACCAAAATTCTTAGTTAAACAAGTTTTCTGCATGTTTTGTTTTCTCTGAAAACGATAACTTCGTTTTCATTTTCTGCTATTTTCTGTTGTGGCAACTACAAAAAATGGAATGGCAAGTGAGCGGGCCATAAAGCTGCCATAACTCCAACAACAAGTTTATCAGTCGATGAGTGATGTCTATCTATCGTCCCTAGTAGGATATGTAGGTACTATTCGTTTCCTCTCGCTGTTGCTTCGTTATCAGCAAGCAAATGGGGTTGAGGGTAGAATACAAACAAGCAGGTTTATTATTGAGATGATAGGTATCGTTACTACACTCGTGAAGAAGCTTGCCTTAAAAATGCAATAGATTTAGGGATGTCGACCAAGCGGAGGGGAAATAGTGGATTCGCAACCCAAGCTTTCCCAAACTGGCATGAAGCTATCGCTGGGGGGGGGGGGGTAATAACGACCTTATCTAAAATAGAAAAGAAACAAAAGTTAAGTACTTTGAACTAGCTAGACGAAGAGAGAGATTTGGCGATGTCGAACCAAGGTATGGAGCTAAACAATAAGCGTAGGCCAAATCAAAAAGTTACGGTCAAGCAGTAGTCCCCAACATCCATATTGGATCTTTGTTCTCATGGCCTCTTTTTTTATTTTACTTGGTATAGAGGATATACTTTCAGAACTCACAAAGCGAGCAAAATTGACCAATCTCTTTATGACACATAATGGAAAGTGGCCTTTCTGAACATGATATTGAAAAACCTCCCCAACCTTCACTCAGGCCATCTCCCAATCACCTCTAGATCTTGCCAATCAATAAATCATGGTGGAAATAAGTCATCTGGTTTGAAGCGTACTTGGCTATTACTTGATCAACTTGCTACACACACTTGGAATGCAGAAATGAACTTACAACAAGCTCTCAATGACATCTCTCCTAAACTTATAAATTGGAACAAACTGATTTTTGTCATCACTCATCACAACAAAAAGATGTTGCTAGCTCGACTTCATGTGGTTCGCAAAAGGATTATTAACTCTTTCAAACCATGCCTCCTAAATCTACAAACAAAACTTGAAAAGGACCTTGATTCGCAATTAGCTCAAAAGGAAGTAATTTGGTATTAGAGAGCAAAAGATAAATAGGTAAAACTAGGAGATCAAAACAGTTATTTCTTTCACTAGAAAACTACTCGTTATTGTAGACGTAACAAAATTCTTTCACTGTGAGATAACAACAATGATTGGGTAGAAGATCCAGGAAAGTTAACGAAGCTAATTCTCAACTTCTTCTCTTCCCTCTATACACAAGACAATGCTTGATACTATGACCATATGCCTAAAAAAATCTTCCTGCGGCCGAGGCAAGAAGACTCCCTCCTATTACTTCACCCTTTAGATATCTCTGACATTCATAAAGCTATTTTTTATATGAAACCCTTCTCGGCTCTAGGACCGGATGGTTTCAAGAGGGTTTTTTTATTTACAAAAGAGTTGGCCTTTAGTAGGAAAGAGTTTAACTAATATGGCTACATCTTTCTTTCATGCAGCTGCAATCCCTATAGAGATAAGGAGTCTACCATTGTACTCATTCTGAAGGAGTATCCGAAATCCCTTGCCTAACTTCTCCCTATTTGTCTCAATAATGTTGGATTAAAGAACATCACCAAAGAAATCTCTAAAATGGTGAAACCTTAGATGCATAAGCTAGTTATTCACACTCTTTACGACAAAAAGGGTAGGAAATAACGAATTGTCATTAAAGATGACTTGGAGAAGGTTTATGACAGGTTGCGATGGGATTTTATATCTTTGTATGAAATGTTTATCACATCGGATTGAGCAAGCATTTTCTGAGAAAAGCTAGAGACCTCTTTGTCTAGCTATAGGCGACCCAATATGCTGACAATCTTATATTGTTTGCAGAAGCTGAAAAATAACCAAAATGCGATCATCCATTTTGGTTATCTTAGTAAGTTTTGTGCTAGCTCAGAACACGAGTGAACCTAAATAAGTATGACATGATGGACTCAACTAATATTGCGTGAAGCAAGGCTCAACAGCTTAACATACGCTCTGGTATTCCTCTTACGACTGATCTATGAAAGTATTTGGGCATACATACGATTAGTGGAAGGGTTACTAAAGCTCGATACACGTAACTCACTTAAGGATCCAAAAGAAATTCTCCCCATGGGAAACTCGACACCTTTCTCTTGCAGCTTGCATGACCCTAGAGATCCCTCTCGTCTCCAATGATTGTTTATCCGATGTTTACCGAATTACTTCCAGCTTCCAAATTTTGTTTGCTACTCTTTTGATAAATACAACATGCATTTAGTATGGGGCGAGGAAGATGAGAAGACAAAAGTCCACCCTATTGTTTGTGACCAAATGACACTACCACAAAACAGAGGTTGAGCAGAAATGAGACTACTCGACTATCTAACTAGATCATACTTGAAAAGGGAGGGTGAAAACTAATTAATAAAGATGATTCTATATGGACAAGGGTCATGAGGAACGCTTATTTTCGAGCAAGGTAGGGTCTAAACGTGCTAATCAAAACAAATATGTTCGTTTTGCTTGGTGCAATTTCAACAACTTTGTGATTCTCTTGAAAAGGATATGCCTTTAAAGTTAAAAATGGAAGAAGAACAAAATTATGGTTTGATCCATGTATTTTGCAGGTTCGTTAATTGAATGTGTTATAGACGAGGTGTCTGCAGAACTTCTAGACAAATTAGTGCAAACTTTTTGAGAATCATACCACGACTCGAAATTATGGGAATTTGAATATCTTCTCTCGCTGAGTTTCCTACACTAAATCCATGTTGTCCTGGACGATCCTCTCTCAACCAAATACAATCAACTCATATGGAGTATATAAGTGAATGGTCATTTCACCATTAAGTATGCTTACAAAGTTAACTCTCCCCAGCAAACTACTCGTGCATCTTTGATTTGCAAGAAGATATGAAAACTCCAAATGTCGGAGAGAGTACAAGAGTTCACGTGGATGGAAATATCACGGAAATCTCTCGACCAACAACTTTAGGAAATACAAGAACCTAACTCAAGATGATAAACGCGCCCAATGTAAAAACAACCCAGAAACCAATTTTCATGTCTACACTAGGGGTGGGCAGCCGGTTCGGTAAACCTCAATCAAAACCGAATAAAATTACTTCAATTCGGAATTCAAAAGGCAAAATGCAGTGTTTCGGAAACCAGGGTGTACACGCCCGAAATAAAGTCGCAAACTGGCTCTAAGAGCACAATCTCGTCTATCCCTTTGGTACGTATGAGCTAGAGGCCCTCTATCGGTTTTACTATTTTAGAAAGAATGCTCATAAAGGATATCACGGGGGATATATCGGTGGGATTTGACCCTAGAGATCCCTCTCCTCTCCAATGATTGTTTATCCGATGTTTACCGAATTACTTCCAGTTTCCAAATTTTGTTTGCTACTCTTTTGATAAATACAACATGCATTTAGTATGGGGCGAGGAAGATAATAAGACAAAAGTCCACCCTATTGTTTGTGA
Source organism: Linum tenue (assembly GCA_946122785.1). Lineage (NCBI taxonomy): Eukaryota > Viridiplantae > Streptophyta > Magnoliopsida > Malpighiales > Linaceae > Linum > Linum tenue. Next base: position 16,249,470 of record CAMGYJ010000010.1, on the reverse strand, counting down.
CCAAATGACACTACCACAAAACAGAGGTGGAGTAGAAATGAGACTACTCGACTAGCTAACTAGATCATACTTGAAAAGGGAGGGTGAAAACTAGTTAATGAAGATGATTCTATATGGACAAGGGTCATGAGGAACGCTTATTTTCGAACAAGGTAGGGTGTAAACGTGCTAATCAAAACAAAGATGTTCGTTTTGCTTGGTGCAATTTCAACAACTTTGTGATTCTCTTGAAAAGGATATGCCTTTAATGTTAAAAAAGGAATAAGAACAAAATTATGGTTTGATCCATGCATTTTGCAGGTTCGTTAATTGAATGTGTTATAGACGAGGTGTCTGCAGAACTTCTAGACAAATTAGTGCAGACTTTTTGAGAATCATACCACGACTCGAAATTATGGGAATTTGAATATCTTCTCTCGCCGAGTGTCCTACACTAAATCCATGTTGTCCTAGTCGATCCTCTCTCAACCAACTACAATCAACTCATATGGAGTATATAAGTGAATGGTCATTTCACCATTACGTATGCTTACAAAGTTAACTCTCCCCGGCAAACTACTCGCGCATTTTTGATTTGCAAGAAGATATGAAAAATCCAAATGTCGGAGAGTGTACGAGAGTTCACGTGGATGGAAATATCAGGGAAATCCCTCGACCAACAACTTTAGGAAATACAAGAACCTAACTCAAGATGATAAATGCTCCCAATGTAAAAACAACCCAGAAACCAATTTCATGTCTGCACTAGGGGTGGGCACCCGGTTCTGTAAACCCGAATCAAAACCGAATAAAATTACTTCGGTTCGGAATTTAAAAGGCAAAATGCAGTGTTTCCGAAACCAGGGTGTACACGCCCGAAATTAAGTCGCAAACTGGCTCTAAAACCACAATCTCGTCTATGCCTTTGGTACGTATGAGCTAGAGGCCCTCTATCGGTGTTACTATTTTCGAAAGAATGCTCATAGAGGATATCACGGGGGATATATCGATCGGATTTGACCCTAGAGATCCCTCTCGTCTCCAATGATTGTTTATCCGATGTTTACCGAATTACTTCCAGCTTCCAAATTTTGTTTGCTACTCTTTTTATAAATACAACATGCATTTAGTATGGGGCGAGGAAGATGAGAAGACAAAAGTCCACCCTATTGTTTGTGACCAAATGACACTACCACAAAACAGAGGTGGAGCAGAAATGAGACTACTCTACAAGCTAACTAGATCATACTTGAAAAGGGAGGGTGAAAACTAGTTAATAAAGATGATTCTATATGGACAAGGGTCATGAGGAACGCTTATTTTCGAGCAAGGTAGGGTCTAGACGTGCTAGTCAAAACAAAGAAGTTCGTTTTGCTTGGTGCAATATCAACAACTTTGTGATTCTCTTGAAAAGGATATGCCTTTAATGTTAAAAATGGAAGAAGAACAAAATTATTGTTTGATCCATGTATTTTGCAGGTTCGTTAATTGAATGTGTTATAGGCGAGGTGTCTGCAGAACTTCTAGAAAAATTAGTGCGGACTTTTTGAGAATCATACCACGACTCGAAATTATGGGAATTTGAATATCTTCTCTCGCCGAGTGTCCTACACTAAATCCATGTTGTCCTGGTCGATCCTCTCTCAACCAAATACAATCAACTCATATGGAGTATATAAGTGAATGGTCATTTCACCATTACGTATGCTTACAAAGTTAACTCTCCCCAGCAAACTACTCGCGCATCTTTGATTTGCAAGAAGATATGAAAACTCCAAATGTCGGAGAGAGTACGAGAGTTCACGTGGATGGAAATATCAGGGAAATCTCTCGACCAACAACTTTAGGAAATACAAGAACCTAACTCAAGATGATAAAAACGCCCAATGTAAAAACAACCCAGAAACCAATTTTCATGTCTGCACTAGGGGTGGGCACCCGGTTCGGTAAACCTGAATCAAAACCGAATAAAATTACTTCGGTTTGGAATTCAAAAGGAAAAATGCAGTGTTTCGGAAACCAGGGTGTACACGCCTGAAATAAAGTCGCAAACTGGCTCTAAGAGTACAATCTTGTCTATCCCTTTAGTACGTATGAGCTAGAGGCCCTCTATCGGTTTTACTGTTTTAGAAAGAATGCTCATAGAGGATATCACGGGGGATATATCGGTGGGATTAGACCCTAGAGATCCCTCTCGTCTCCAATGACTGTTTATCCGATGTTTACCGAATTACTTCCAGCTTCCAATTTTTGTTTTCTACTCTTTTGATAAATACAACATGCATTTAGTATGGGGCGAGGAAGATGAGAAGACAAACGTCCACCCTATTGTTTGTGACCAAATGACACTACCACAAAACAGAGGTGGAGCAGAAATGAGACTACTCGACTAGCTAACTAGATCATACTTGAAAAGGGAAGGTGAAAACTAGTTAATAAAGATGATTCTATATGGACAAGGGTCATGAGGAACGCTTATTTTCGAGCAAGGTAGGGTCTAGACGTGCTAATCAAAACAAAGAAGTTCGTTTTGCTTGGTGCAATTTCAACAACTTTGTGATTCTCTTGAAAAAGATATGCCTTTAATTTTAAAAATGGAAGAAGAACAAAATTATTGTTTGATCCATGTATTTTGCAGGTTCGTTAATTGAATGTGTTATAGGCGAGGTGTCTGCAGAACTTCTAGACAAATTAGTGCGGACTTTTTGAGAATCATAGCACGACTCGAAATTATGGGAATTTGAATATCTTCTCTCGCCGAGTGTCCTACACTAAATCCATGTTTTCCTGGTCGATCCTCTCTCAACCAAATACAATAAACTCATATGGAGTATATAAGCGAATGGTCATTTCACCATTACGTATGCTTACAAAGTTAACTCTCCCCAGCAAACTACTCGCGCATCTTTGATTTGCAAGAATATATGAAAACTCCAAATGTCGGAGAGAGTACGAGAGTTCACGTGGATGGAAATATCAGGGAAATCTCTTGACCAACAACTTTAGGAAATATAAGAACCTAACTCAAGATGATAAATGCGCCCAATGTAAAAACAACCAGAAACCAATTTTCATGTCTGCACTAGGGTTGGGCACCCGGTTCGGTAAACCCGAATCCAAACCGAATAAAATTACTTCGATTTGGAATTCAAAAGGAAAAATGCAGTGTTTCGGAAACCCGGCTGTACACGCCCGAAATAAAGTCGCAAACTGGCTCTATGAGCACAATCTTGTCTATCCCTTTGGTACGTATGAGGTAGAGGCCCTCTATCAGTTTTACAGTTTTAGAATTGTGTATTGTTCATTGAACGAATTTATACGCCCCTTGGATGGTGTATGTTATCAAAAGGTTCTCAATTTCGATTAATCTACGTCTGAATTTTTACAACAAAAATAGAAGGCTATTTAACGATAATAGGAAATAGTTCCAAGTACATAGAAATAAAACCCAAATTGAAACAACACTCAATTAAATAAACTAAGATAAGGGAAATAGTTCCAAGTACATAGAGTCATAGCTAAAACGAAAAATACATCTCAAGGAAGTCCACGAGCTTCACCGGAGGCCAGGGTTTTCTTGCTCCTTGTACGTTTGTCGACGGGAGTAACAACAGGTGGTTGCGGTGGCAAGTTTCAAATGGCCAAGGTAGTGTAGCGTTCGTCGGTGTTGTGTCGGCGGGGAAGCGGCGCTTCCGGAGTCATGCGGGGGACATCCGCGCTCGTACGGTGAGGATTAAGAGGCCACTGCTGATGAGGGCAAGTCACTGGGTTGAATTCGTGGTGCACCGTCGTGGAGGAGCCATCATGCCAAGTACCCGTTCATGTTTGGCGAGGAGATGGGGGGTAGACCGGGCGGAAATCATGGTATGTTTGGCGGGGAGATGGGGGGTAGACCAGGCGGGAATCATAGTATGTTTGCCGGGGATCCATGTATGAGATCGGGGTGGGATTATATGGGGATTGATGGAAACTCGGAGGGGATTGATGGTAGGTCGAGCGGGGATCGTAGTATGAGCTTCGGTGGGGATCGTTGTGGTAGGATGGGCGGAACTCTTGGGATGAAGTCGGGCGGGGATCTTGGGCGGAAGTCGGGCGGGGAGCTCGGGCGGAACTCGGTCCGGCACCTTGGGTGGAACTCGGTCCGGCACCATGTGTCACAACCAATGGGGGCGGCACTTTCCACGAATGCAATGGCGTTACGTCGGGCACGTTGGGCCTTTCCCGAACCCTCTTGCTCTTCTTTCTTTCATATGGTGGTGGGGGATCGGGGACATCAACTTGTACCGGAGGTGGCGGGGGTGCGGGCATGGGCGGATATCTACGATGATCCCGACCCTGAGCTCTGATACAGCCAAGCAGACTGTTTGCCATCCTCCTGATGAAGCTCACATCTTCATTGCCCAACTCAATTATCCCGGTGGTCATATCTTTGATACGCTCGATCCCGTCAGCCTAAATCACAAAAAAGAAAAAGTTAGAAAAAGACTTAGGAACCAAGTAATAAATTTAATTGTTTAGACGGAATATACTTACAAATGCACCATCGGCCGCACCCTGCGGAGTCATGTAACGAACCGATGTTTGCCGATATCGATCCAAGTATGGGTCATGATACCCCATTCGGCCCACTAGAGTTGGAGTGACAATATCCTGGGATTGTCGGTTCTCCCAAATCGTGATGAATTTCGCCAACTTCGTGGGCCAATCGCGAGTACCTTGCCGAGCATCTCGCCCATGAAAGGCCCTTTGACTATCGGGGACCTCCAACGGAATGCACTGCTCCCAACCAAACTGACGGAGGCATCGATCCAGCAAGTGCCACTCCACGGTCCCAAAACAAATTAGAGGGACCCTCGTGCACCATTGCCCGATATGACCGGGGAATTGCTGGAGATGCCAATGAACGATGCTCTCCGGGTATGGATCGAAGACGATCTACAAGAAAGAAATGAGTAACTTAAGTTAATCAAAATTGGAAAAATACATGTAGTCCCATGGAAAAAAGATATAAATGGATCGAAGTATAGAAGTTACCTCTCCTTCCCAAAGTCGCTCAAACCTCCTCTGATACTCGTCCAACTTGTGTTGGGCAAGGTGATAGCATCGTATTTGCACGTGTTTTCACTCTGGTTTCCTGTCCATTTTGGCTCGAATTGATTGTTCCTTGGCCTATTTTACGCTAGGTTGTGTTGTTTTGTCGTATTTCAGGTCCTAGCAAGTAAAGAGGGGCAAAGGCGCAAGTTTCGGGTCATTTGGAGGTCAATTGGCGAGTCACAGAGAGAATTACGGGCAGCCCCTGCTAAATTACGGCCGTAATTAGTCAGGGCATGCCCGTAATTAATTGGACGAGCTTTCTCCCCAGCAATTCTTCTCGGTGGTGAAATTACGGGCAAGACCCCCAGGAATTACGGCCGTAATTCCCTAATTACTGGCGATAATTGGGAAATTACGGCCGTAACTTCTCCCCCTGCAGCTTAAGTAAAACGCGCGTTTTGGTGTGAATTACGGGCAGGAAGTGATTACGGCCGTAATTCTGCCCGTAATTCGCCCAGAGTCGGGTTTTTGAAGGCAGATTCGAGCCAAGGAGAGGGAATTCGATTTTCTGGGCAAAAACAGAGTTTTAGAGAGAGAAAGAGCGAAGAACAAACCCTAGGAGCTATTTTGGAGTGGATTTCTCATCATTGAAGCTCAGATTGCGTCCCTAGGAGTGAAGATTGACATCCCAGAGCAGATTTTCCTCATCTTTATGAGTATGACTACTCTGATTTCTGTTTTCTCTTCTCTCTCTATGGAGTAGAACCTTTCTCTCACTTGGGTATGAAGAACCCTAGTTCCTTGTGTTAGGGATTTGATTGTAATGACTTGGGATGATATTATTGGTTGATTTTAATCGAATGACGCATGTTTCATGAATTGATTTGAGTCTGATCAGCTTGTCTCAATTTCTGCTTCAACCTGAGATAGATAGAATCTGATTAGGTTGTTAGAGCCTCTTCATTCGATAGTAGGAGATTGGCTATACGAGAGTTAGCCAGTGGACTACTTTGTACTGGTGTTCTTGACGCCAGTAGTGGAGTTCTGTGTTCACAGCCTCAGCTTTCTATCCCGGTGAAGACTAGTCGTCTGCCGGGTAGTTAGACTGAGAGGGCTTGGTCAGCTTAAGAGATTCCAAGCTACTGTCGGATCTTCCGCAGTCTAATCAATAGTAAATCAACCCAGGGAATTGCAATTGAACCTAACTAAGGGGCTAGGGGGACTCAATCCCGAGTGACTCTTACCTGCTTTTGAAAACCGAACCATTTCCTGCTTTCTTACTGCTTTTGCTTTAAACAACACTCACTCGAATTAGTTTGCTAGATAATAGAGAATCACGGAGTAAGCAGTAGATCTAGACCCCGGGTTGATAATTAAACTTGCCTGTTACTGCATTCCCGGACTGCGATTACACTTGGTCGCAGTTTGGTGTTGTGTTTTGGCGTGTCAAGTTTTTGGCGCCGTTGCCGGGGACCCTCTAGGTTATTGGGGAAACGTGATAATTTGTTACTCTAGCTTTTTCTTTATTGCATTTTTCTTTTCCACCTGTGTGCCTTCACGGGTTGTTTCTGCTGACTGTGTGCAGGTAGTGCATGACCCGTAGCCAGTCGGGAGATCTACTACCGTTAGACCAGGAGCTTGAACGAACTTGCAGGAACTTCAAGCGGGCTCTAAAGGCACGACTGGCTGCGGAGGAGGAGCTACCACAGCTGCCGTTAGCAGAAGAAGAAGGCGAGATGGCTGATCCAGAGAACCGTGATATGATCCCAGAGGAGCAGACCATGGGATCCTACTGGGCCGCTAGGGCTGCGGACATGAGGTCACCTATTCAACACCCTCAGGTCCCCGCCAACAACTTTGAGGTGAGCACCTCCGTGATCACCATGCTGCGCGGTTCAGTAGTGTTCCGTGGTAAGGAGGGAGAGTGCCCTCGATCACATCTCAGGCGATTCCACGAGCTCATCGATGGAATCAAGATCAATGGGGTACCGGCAGATGCCATCCAGCTGAGGTACTTCCCATTCACTTTGGAGGGGCAGGCCAAGGAGTGGCTAGACACTCGACCTCCGGGCTCCATCACCACGTTCGCCAACCTGGCGGACAAGTTCCTCACCCGCTACCATCCTCCATCCAAGACAGCTGATCTCCAGAAGCAGATTACACATTTTACTCAGGATGAGGATGAGACCATCAGGGATGCTTGGGAGAGGTACAACAGTCTTTTTCTCAGGTGTCTCAATCATGGTTTTAATGATGCGTTCAAGGTGGGCACCTTCTATCACGCCCTCTTCCCGGAGGACAAGCAGCTGATCGATTCGGTTTGTGGCGGGAACATGCTGACCAAAACCCCGCCACAGCTGAATCAACTCTTTGAAGAGATGGCGGAGAATGGTTATGATTGGGGCACTGCCAGGAGATCGAGGAGAGCACCAGGCCGGGGTGTGCATGCTGTGGGCACCCAGTCATCTGATTTGGTGCAGGTAGTATCGAAGCTGGTCTCAGCTATCGATCGTTCCGGGATGATTCCAGGGACCGGACAGCAGCAGGCGATGCTCTGCCAGTGGTGCGAGAGCACCCATCATATGGTGGAAGACTGCCAGGCGATGAAGGAATCGACCACACCCCAGGAGCAGGTGAACTTCATCAACAATGTCAGGCGCAATGACCCCTACAGCAACACGTACAATGAGGGGTGGCGCCAGCATCCTAATTTCTCCTGGGCTGGGCCAAATCCCAAACCACCAGCTCCACAAGGACCACCGGGCTTCCAGAGGCCACCATATCATCCCAGACAGGGGCAATTCCAGCAGCAACAACAATCTCTCTATCAGCCCATGCAGGGGCATGCTGCTCAAACACAGCCGCGCCCTTATCAGCAGCCAGGTGCAGCCCTTGCTGCCCCCGTGCAGAATGATCAGATGGCTGACCTGCGGGACTTGGTGGGTTCTCTAGCCAGTACCAGTGCTCAGAAGTTCAACACCTTTGAGCAGTTCATGGAGAAGGCCTCGGGGAAACTTCTGGCTCTTGAAGCTGGTCAGAGGAATACACAGGCTGTTTTGCAGGATATCCAGACCCAGCTGGGGAGCGTGGCCCAGGCAGTGGCTCAAAGGGCGCCCGGTACTCTACCAGCGCAGACCATCCCTCACCCGCAGACCCCGGATGAGCGGTGCAATGCCATCATGACCAGGAGTGGCAAGCTGACTGTTGATCCCCCTGCTCGGGAACCGGAGAAAGAAAGCCATGTTGCAGCATCTCCAGCGGTGGAACAAGAAGTAGAGAAGGAGGTTGAGGTGCCTGCACCTAAACCGCAACCAGTGGTGAAGGAGTATGTCCCTAAACTCCCTTTCCCTACTCGGTTGCACAGAGACAGGCTGGAGACGGAGTTCGAGAACTTCATGGCCATGCTCAAGAAGCTGAATGTCCAAGTGCCCTTCCTGGAGGCACTATCGCAAATGCCAAAGTATGCGAAGTTTCTTAAAGAGCTTCTCTCAAAGAAGCAGAAGCTGAGTGAGCTGGCCACTGTGGAGCTCAGCGAGGAGTGCTCGGCTATTCTGCAGAACAAGCTTCCGCAGAAGAAAAAGGACCCAGGTAGTTTCACTATCCCGTGCTCTATTGATAAATTGCATGTAGAGAAGTCCTTGGCGGATTTAGGTGCTAGTATCAATGTTATTCCATATAAATTGTTCATGAAACTAGGCTTAGGTGAACCCCGTGCTACTAGGATGACCCTTCAATTAGCTGACAGATCGGTAGTGCATCCTAAGGGTATAGTGGAGGACCTTCTGGTCAAGGTTGGCAAATTCACATATCCTGTGGATTTTGTTATCCTGGACATCAGTGAGGACACAGAAGTGCCTCTTATACTGGGAAGGCCTTTCCTGGCCACCGCCAAGGCTCTCATAGATGTGCATGATGGGACCTTAGTTCTGAGGGATGGCGAGGAGCGAATAACATTTTCTGTTGCTAACACTATACCTGCTTCGTTACCTCTGCATGCTGTATCTCACCAGGAGCACGAGTCTGTCGTGTATCCTTCTGTGCTGCCTGTTTTGCAGGACCCGCCTCTCACATCTTCGCCGCCACTCCGGACCACTCCATCATCCAAAGAACAGGTCAAGGAGGAGTGGCGGCCGAAACTGCAGGCAGCTAAGCCTGCTCGCAAGAAAGCGGGAGACCACTATGAGCTGGTCCCGCCCCCACCTTGGCCATCCGAGTATTCACTCGCTTGCATCCTACCGGATGGCCAAGTCGAGCTGGCAAATGCAGGTGGCCACATTCGTCGTGTACATGGCCACCATTTGAAGCTGTACCTCAAGAGCGATGTGGATCCGCTCTTGAGGGCACCTGATCCTACACTTCCCTGAGCATCCATACTGGCGTCCAGCTAAAAGACGGTAAAGAAGCGCTTGTGGGGAGGCAACCCCACCACGGTTTGCATTTCTATCCTTTTCCTTTTAATTTTTGTCGTTTTTGAGTCATTGAGTTTGTCTGGAGTCTTTCTGGAATGTTCCTCGTGTCCCGGTTGGTCTATTTTGGTCTATGATGGTGTAATTTTTGAACCGGGGCACGTTTGGGTTTGGATGTTCGAATTTGCAGCTTCAAAACTGGAGAAAAAGGGCCCTCGGCAGTAAAATTACGGGCATGGGGGGACTAATTACGGTCGTAATTTATCTACCCCCTGCCCGTAATTGCTTCAGCGCAGACAAAACTGAGAAAAGGGCTCGGCGTAAAAATTACGGGCAAGGGGGTAAGAATTACGACCGTAATTCTTGCTACCCTGCCCGTAATTCGCCCAGAGAGGGCAATTTGCTCTCGGCATAAAAATTACGGGCAAGGCCGGGGGAATTACGGCCGTAATCGTGCCCGTAATTTCCCCCGCGCCTGCTTTAAAAACCTGTCGGCCGAGACCCCCCTCTCTCTCTCCTTCATTTTTTCTGCCACTTTCTCTCCCCTCTCACCAGAAAAATTCGAACCACCTCTTCTCCGGTGGTTTTCCGACCATATCTCGCTCGTCGGAGGTCCAAATCAAAATCCGAGACCACCCCCGTGCTCCTCTCGTCGGCGCCCACAAGGCTCTACCAGTGGGGTCGAGTTTCGTGGTGGTTTGGGTCGCCGGAAAATCGCGACCCTTTGGTGTTCCACCGGCCCGATCTCCCTCCTCGGACCTCCGATCGAGAAACCGCGACCACCACCGAGTTCCTGGTGCTTGGGGCTTCATTCCCCAAAGTTTTGGGTTGGTTTTGCTCCGGTGAAGTCGCCGGCGACGAAACTCCGGCGAGCCTCCCGGCGAGTGTCCCGGCGATTTTTGTGGTCGCTCGGTCTTCCTTCACCTTCCCCACGATATCCTCTTGTGCCTCCAGGTGTGCTTCTATACTTTTACTTGTCATTTGTGGAGGATTGATATTGTGGGTTTAGTGAGGAATTTCGAGTATGGGTTTATGCTTGAATTAATTCGGTAGGCCCCTTTGTTGCTTGCTTTGGTTGCTTATCTTTCGGCTGGCCTACCGAGTAATGTGAGTGGTGATTGTTCTACTTGGAGCCTAATCTGCTGTCCGGGTTTCTAATCCGAGGGCTCCAAGTGCGTTTGAGTTTCTGTGAATGAGGCCTGATTCTGATTGGTTGTGAATGGTGAATGATCTGATTGGTTATGAATGTTTTTCCTTTCTCGGGGCCTAGTCCACTGTCCGAATTTATGATTCGAGGGCCCCGGGTGAGGGTGATTGTGACCTCACCATTGACGAATTTCCATGTATGTTGGATTTCTGCTGTTTTGTGGCTGCAGGAAAATGAACACGTTCTTGAATCTGCTCGACGCCGACCAGAGGGTGACTTTGCGGGACATCCGACGCCGCAAAGTCATTCAGCACCACTACCTCGACTGGAGGGTCTTCGAGGAGCTGGGTGCTCGCGAGGCAATGGAGGCTGCCATTCGTGCCTTCTCTTGGCGCCGCCTCCTCTGCCTTGCTGAGCCGATTTACAAGGAGCTCCTCTGGGAGTTCTACTCCACCTTCGAGCATTTCCGGACCCATGATGGAGCGCACGGCAACGCCATCCAGTTCCGACTCGGAGGGGAGTTCTACTCTCTGAGCTATGACGATTTTGGTCGGGCACTGGGGCTACTTCCACCGTTCCCCTGTCACCTGGCCATCGAGGAGCCCGACTGTCCCATCTTTCGGGACCAGCAGTTCTTCGAGCGGATCTGCCTCCCGGGGTATGCTGGATCTGTTTTCACCCCGGGCCACACCACGGCTACTCAGCTGCGACCAGAGTGGCGTATCATCAACCAGCTGCTGGGGAAATCTTACACCCCCAGCGAGGGCTCCACCAGTCATCTTCAGCTCCGCACCCTGCATTGCCTGCACTCCATGAGCCACGAGGAGGACAACCTCCATCTGTCCTCTCTCATTGCCCGGACCGTTGCCAAGCATAAGCGGTGTAATCGAGGTCTGGCGTGTGGGCCGGTGGTCACTGCCCTGGCGCGGTACTACAACGTCGATCTCTCCAGGTTTACTCTCATCCAGGAGGCGCTGCCATTGTCCAGGGACACCCTCCGGCGCCAGCTGATACTGGAGCACGAAGGGAACGTGACCTGGATCCGGGGCCTGCCTCGCCCTGTTCCTTGTGCACCAGAGGGTGAGGAGCCACCAGAAGCCAGTGATGCTGCAGCCCGTCGGACCACCCGCCGGACGAGGTCTCGGTCCACCCCCTCTGCACCGGGCGACTCCACTTCCGGGGCTGGCCCATCTGCTGCGCAGCCCACTATCTATCTTGCAGAGCAGATGGCAGCCCTTGTCCGCCAGAACGAGCAGATCCTTGCTGGCCAGGAGCACATCAACGCCCGCCTCGACCGTGAGCGCGATGGTCGCCGCCGCATCATTTCAGCTCAGCATTACATGATGAGCTACTGGAACATGGATCCTGCTGCTGTGAGCTATCCTTGGGAGGCGTCCCCGGGGCATGAAGACTACTACCCGCCTCCCACTGGCGATGGAGGCGACGACCTGTGATCTGATTTTACCAGCCCATCGAGTGGGCCTTGGCTTTTGTCCATCTTTTCAGATTTAGACTCCGGATTGTGTTTTGTTTTTATTGCTTGTTCACATTGTGTGGATTGTTGACATGGAACTATGGTTTATTTCACCCATTGTGTGTGTTCTGTTGGTTCTAGCTCTGTGCCCATCGGACTGGTCCTTGTCCAGTCCTCTGCTTTTGACTGGTCTGCCATCCAGTCAACGTTCCTGACCACTGTTTCACGGTAACATCGTTCCCCTTCCCTTCGCTCCATTGAGGACACTGTCGCATTTAAGTGTGGGGGGGTTCTTTGTATTTATTGGAACATATATATGGGTGCTTGGAGCCTAGTCCGCTGTCCGAATCTTACGATTTGAGGGCTCCAAGCACTGCTGTTTGTTCATATTGGCACTGTGTTTTGATTGATGAATTGATTGGTTTTCGGATTAATGCATGACAACTTGTTGCGACTAGGACAACCTATGATAAGGACTGAGATGTGCAGTAGAACGATGTAGGGGTTCAGTTTTTTCAACTGTTTGCTTGCCAACTGTGACTTGATCTGACTTGATTTGATTACTTGTCCTTGACAGTCGTTTATGCATCTAGTTCAGGGTATCAGAATGTGAGATAGAGCATATAAGTAGCCATGTGAGATTTGAGCCGCTCGTTTCTTTCTTGTGCGATAGATCCCTCTTCCATGATGTGTAGCATTTACGTTGTCACTAGCTAAGATGATGGGGGCATAGGATTAGCCCACGCCCAAAACTGACTGTCCTGATGTGTCTTATCCCCTAGTCAGCCCCTTTGAGCCGTGTGTTATCCTTTCTTTTGGTCTATAATGGAAAAAAATCACCCTTGATGCATCTTTTAGAAGGTTCCACATAGTGGTTTTTACTTATTCTCTGCTGTGTCTGCTAAAGTCTATGTGAGTGTTGGAGGTAGTGCTTAAAAGTGGGCAGGTGTTTGAAATTTATGCAGAAGTGGTGGCTCTCTTAAGAAATGAAAAGAAAAATAAAAGAAAAACAAAGAAAAATTTGAAAGCAAAAGAGAGCCACTACCAAAAATCTGAATAATGCCCAGTAAGTAGTGTTTCTTAGCAGTCTGGCTTGGAAATGCTGATGTTTATGCCTCCTTCGCTCTTGTGCTCATAAGATATTGAGTAATGCAGGATAGCAGAAAGAAAATACCGGTTTGTTTGACTGTGGTTGTGTGTTTGGGAAATGTGGAACCTTTTGCTTTGAATACTTCCACCACCTAAAAGGCCTTTTCCCCATGTCCAAGACCCTAGCCAGTCATTTGAACCTGTGTCTAAGACCTCCTGATTAGTTAGTGGTGACATCCCATATGTGAACTCTAGCATTTAGAGGCTGCCATCATGGTGAAGAGATGATAGGGATTGAGAGAAATAGCATGCACATCTTTCGCATCAAATTGTCCTGACCCCACTGGTCGAGAGTGAGTGATTCATTTCCATTTTCTATATGCTTTTGTACCCCGGTGAGGACCTAGATTGCTCGGTCTCTATTCTGATGTCTTGACTTGGATGCATGAGTTTACTGTTTTGGGTAAGTGGTTGAATCAAGTCTAGGTTGGCCAGTGAACAGAAGGGAGACTCTTCCTTTACTCGATTTGCTGCACTCGAATGTCCTTTGTGGTGGTTGTCCAGGTTGCTAATAAAGTTGTTCATGTGTTGATGTTTGAAAACCAGTTTGATTCACGTGTTCTGTGCCTTTATGACTTGTCCCCGATGTTGGTTGACTGAATTATGTGAGCTTACCTTGTGTAGTACTTGGTTTGCTTGGGGACAAGCAAACAGTTAAGTGTGGGGGAATTTGATAGCATCGTATTTGCACGTGTTTTCACTCTGGTTTCCTGTCCATTTTGGCTCGAATTGATTGTTCCTTGGCCTATTTTACGCTAGGTTGTGTTGTTTTGTCGTATTTCAGGTCCTAGCAAGTAAAGAGGGGCAAAGGCGCAAGTTTCGGGTCATTTGGAGGTCAATTGGCGAGTCACAGAGAGAATTACGGGCAGCCCCTGCTAAAGTACGGCCGTAATTAGTCAGGGCATGCCCGTAATTAATTGGACGAGCTTTCTCCCCAACAATTCTTCTCGGTGGTGAAATTACGGGCAAGACCCCCAGGAATTACGGCCGTAATTCCCTAATTACTGGCGGTAATTGGGAAATTACGGCCGTAACTTCTCCCCCTGCAGCTTAAGTAAAACGCGCGTTTTGGTGTGAATTACGGGCAGGAAGTGATTACGGCCGTAATTCTGCCCGTAATTCGCCCAGAGTCGGGTTTTTGAAGGCAGATTCGAGCCAAGGAGAGGGAATTCGATTTTCTGGGCAAAAACAGAGTTTTAGAGAGAGAAAGAGCGAAGAACAAACCCTAGGAGCTATTTTGGAGTGGATTTCTCATCATTGAAGCTCAGATTGCGTCCCTAGGAGTGAAGATTGACATCCCAGAGCAGATTTTCCTCATCTTTATGAGTATGACTACTCTGATTTCTGTTTTCTCTTCTCTCTCTATGGAGTAGAACCTTTCTCTCACTTGGGTATGAAGAACCCTAGTTCCTTGTGTTAGGGATTTGATTGTAATGACTTGGGATGATATTATTGGTTGATTTTAATCGAATGACGCATGTTTCATGAATTGATTTGAGTCTGATCAGCTTGTCTCAATTTCTGCTTCAACCTGAGATAGATAGAATCTGATTAGGTTGTTAGAGCCTCTTCATTCGATAGTAGGAGATTGGCTATACGAGAGTTAGCCAGTGGACTACTTTGTACTGGTGTTCTTGACGCCAGTAGTGGAGTTCTGTGTTCACAGCCTCAGCTTTCTATCCCGGTGAAGACTAGTCGTCTGCCGGGTAGTTAGACTGAGAGGGCTTGGTCAGCTTAAGAGATTCCAAGCTACTGTCGGATCTTCCGCAGTCTAATCAATAGTAAATCAACCCAGGGAATTGCAATTGAACCTAACTAAGGGGCTAGGGGGACTCAATCCCGAGTGACTCTTACCTGCTTTTGAAAACCGAACCATTTCCTGCTTTCTTACTGCTTTTGCTTTAAACAACACTCACTCGAATTAGTTTGCTAGATAATAGAGAATCACGGAGTAAGCAGTAGATCTAGACCCCGGGTTGATAATTAAACTTGCCTGTTACTGCATTCCCGGACTGCGATTACACTTGGTCGCAGTTTGGTGTTGTGTTTTGGCGTGTCACAAGGTTGTCGCATGTTGTGTGTCCGAGCCACCTTATTAATAAGACAACTACAATAAGCTAAAACACAAGGGAAAATGTGTTAAGAAAAAACATGATTAGGTATGAGAAGTTTACCTTGTACCATAAGCTTCACCTCTTAGGGGATGATCGATTGGCCAATCTCTGTCGGGACGTTGGACCGGTGCAATCCATGGCATATGCTCTCAAGCCCAAAATTGGATGATGAACATTGCGTCGCCGACCTCCCTCACTGCTTTGAGAGACGCATTGCACAAGTTGTGGTAGATCATAGCTAGGCAAGCGGATGCCCAGCTATACTCCCCCATCTCCTCGCAACTACCGAGGATGATCCTAAGCCATCCACAACTAAGGAGATTGCTTGATTTTTTTGGAGAAGAACACTCCTCTGATCATGCATATGAGATAGACACGAGCATATCTCTCCTTCTCATCCTCCGGACTTTCCTCGGTTAGGGGATGATTCTCGTAATGGTCTCTAAAATACTTCGTCAACCTAGTAATTGAGACTTGGTGTTTCCTCATTGGTGGCATGCGATCGGTCGCATCAACGCACCCCTTCCCCGGTACTTTCACTCCCAAAACACTATGGATGAAATGAACCCAACCGGGCATACTGTCACGATCCTCAGGGGGATGATCACTCACGCACACCGCTTTGCGCTCGATGGGCAGATGAGTTAGGATGACGACATCCTTTAGCGTGATGGTGTCCTCTCCTTCTCTAAAGTTGAAACAATGGGTCTCCTTTCTTCATCTCTCGGCTAATGCGGTGATGAGTTGGCGATCAACTTTGATGTCGTTAAAATGCCTAATTGAGTCCAACCGTGCACTTTTGAGAAAGGGCAAGATAGCTGGGTGGAATGGGAGCACATTGGTCGTACCCCTGTACCGGAGTATTGTTTGTGCCTCCTAGCAAAAATTTACACATTAATTATTATATATTAGTCAGGTTTTTTTTCTTATAACTATAATTAATTAAATTAAATTATTTAACTTCAAGTAGAATTTTATTATCATAAAAAGACATTTCATATAATTAACATAATAACATTCTAAATCAATAATAATTTAAAGAGATACATACATATTATCATAAAACAAACATCCTAAATTAATTAACATAATAACATTCTAAATGAATAACAATTAAAGAGATACATACATATTATCGTAAAACAAACATACTAAATTAATTAACATAAATAACATTGTTAATGAATAATAATTTAAAGAGAAACATACATATTCAAATGTTTGAAATTAATAAAATTCTTTTTTACACATAAAAATACATCGTATTAGTTGTTTGGTAAATAATTTAATCGTATTGGTTGTTTTAAATAATTTAATCGAATACAGAGTAACACTCGTTAGACTCTTAGAAGAGGTATACATCTTCTTAGAAACACAGTCTTTTTGACAGAAAAAGGTTAGATCCGAGGATCTCTTAATACCCGATTTTCCCAGGTAATGGGAGGATATGATAATCGCTTAAAATCTCATTTCCTTAGACGTCCATCTCTTTATAAAGAGTCGAAGTAAGTGGCGCTATGTATTCGTAAATTATTGAAAACAACCAACACGATTAAAAAATCAACATACATTTATTTTATATTCCACTAAATACATTAACAAAATAAAAGAAGGACAAATGGTGAAGAATTGTATGTACCGGGTGATCGTTCCAAACATCCCTTGACCGATGGTTGGGTTGGTCGTACAAGTCGGTTGGATCCAACGGTCCTTGCTCGAGATAATACCGTTGGTTGTATATATCCACGTCCTCCCCAACCTACGAGAAAATAACAACGAGGTTAGTACATAGATTAATTAAAAAGCTTATAACAACAACAAAAATTAAACCAGAATAATGAGTGCATACCGCTTGAAATTCATCGACATAAACTCCCTCTCCTTGCCACCAATCAGCCATTTTTTCGGGAAATTCGGACAGAGGTTCGGATCGGCGGGTTTTGAGGAAAAAACCTAAGAAATATTTCTAATGGCAGATCGGACTTAGTCGCAACCAACAGACCACTATTTCCTAGTCTTTTGGGAGGGGAGGGTTTAGAGAGATAAATTCTAGAGAGAGAAGGAAGAATGGGTTGTGGTGTGAAGAAATGAGAGGGGAAGAGGGGTATTTATACCCAACAGACCACACCCTCCAGGGGCGGTCGGGTAATTTTGCCCAAATAGAAAACGTACCTTGCCGTTGCCGAGGCAGTTTGGGCTTCCCCAGGCTTGACCGCACCTCAGCGCTTCGTTCCCCGATCCATGGCGCGGATCGCTCCGCTGGCGCGAGTTCAGCCCTCCGATCGTTCCTCCATCCAACGGTCTTCAAGACCGTTCCACAGAATCTGAAGACCGCACCTTCCTAGTGCATTTCTTATGCTGACGTGGCTTGGAACGCACCCCTAAGGTGCGTTCCATTAAAATTGATGCTATTTCTGTCAATTTTTTCGGATTAGTGCTAGTTTTGTAATTTTTGTTTTAAACGTGCTGTTATTGGAAAAATCCCAGACTAGGGAGACCCTTTTCTCTTTCCTTTTTAATGGCTTCTTTCCTGTAGCCTGTAGGGTTAAACTTTTCACTTTCAGTTAATTTATAATTTATTGAATAAGCCCACCCCTGTACAACTAACGAATGGAAACTAAAAAGTTGAGTTCTCAGTCGTATTATTGCCGTCGGCAGTCAGGTACCCGGTGCACAGTTATTACGCCGGAGATAGGGGAGATTATAGCCGGCGAGGAATCGGCGGCGGAAATAAGTTTGAGTAGCGCTGTGACGCCGTCGGGAGCAACCATGCGTTGTCGGAATTCTGGTGACTTGTCCTGAATCGCTATCGGTTTCCAGGACGCGAATCAGAGGAGTAATAACTCCGGTCCCGATCAAGATTTGCTTGCGGGCATCGAAATTCGAGATTGAGCCCCTATCTCACCGTCGCCGATTGGCAACCTGGTGAGCAAATCCCTGACGTAGAACCTCATGTCGTCACGACAAGCGCTTGACCGGGTTGGGATACGACGATAGCGAACTCGCCGTGGGAAAGAACTCCGGCGGTCCAGCCAAAGAATAGGGAATTTTGCAGGGGTGTGTTTATTTAATTAAATTAGTTAACCGAAAGGGAAAGTTGTTTATCTCTATAATAAAAGAATCCATAAAAAAAAGGAAATTACGAATCACGCGTCAAGTTTCCCGCACACAGCAGCAAGTCCACAACGCAGGAAAAGAAAGATTTTTGTTTAAAGTTAAATGGGACAGATGGCAGGATGGGATTGGATGGGTGCACCACATCACCAATCCCTGCTGGTGCACCCGTCCCACTGAAGTTTTTCTCAGGAAAAGAAGGATTTTTGTTTAAAGTTAAATGAGACAGATGGCAGGATGGGATTGGATTGGATGGGTGCACCACATCACCAATCCCTGCTGGTGCACCCGTCCCACTAAAGTTTTTCTCAAGAAAACTAGCATCAACATCAAAAAGACCATATTAAATTTATTAATTAAAATCAATATCTAATTACTCTTATCAAATTAACAGCAAACTAAACCAGGTAAATTTATCAAAAGATTATAATTTACTTAAAAAGTTCTTTAAATATTAAATGTTTAATGACCTGTTCCATTATTGAGAGGTAAGTCATTCTATCATGGTCACAAATACAATATGCTCTTCTCATATGCAAATACAACATGGTCTTCTTAGGGATAGGATACTATGCTAACCCCTAAAGGGGTAGTCATTTTCGACACCCCCCATTTGATTGGTCCAAAGTATACTTAATTATCAGGCAACTATTAATGGCTGGAGAAAATAAATATGGATGGAGAAAAGAATAACTGGCATATTAATTATGCACGGGAAGTGGGGCAATTTAGCTGGAACCATGGATGGAAAGAGTGGCGTTTCTACTCCCTTTCCATTTGTTTCTATTTCCGCTTCCCGTCTCTGCTATTTCCCATCGCCGCCGCGGTGGAGAACCATAGCTCTGGTTCATCACTACACGGCTGGCGGTGGTGGTCTCGGTGGCGGACGTGGCGGAGGAGCAAGCAGGTGGTGGTCTCGGTGGTGGTGGGGGCGGTAGAGGTGCAGGTGGTGGTCTCGGTGGCGGACGTGGCGGAGGAGCCGGTGGTGGATTTGGCATTGGGATTGGTGTTGGTGTTGGAGTTGGCGTCGGCAGTGGTGCCGGAGCTGGGAAAGGAGTTGGAGTTGGGAGTGGCTCTGGCGGAGACGGCGGCGGCAGATGATTCGTTACTTGGCCGGCCGTCTGTTGATTTCTGGCAGATGTTCATATATTACCATTATCATTATCATTATCTTGGCAATGTATATTGGTTATATTCTGAATTATTTTTATCACATAGAATGGTACATGTACAAATGGACTGGTACATGTACCAGTCCAGTGATACATGTACCAGTGGACTGGTACATGTACCAGTGGAGTGATAGATGTACCACAATACTGGTACGCGTTTATAACTTTTTCCAAACAACACAAATATTAAATAACGATGTTTCAAGTTGTGATATATTTACCACAGTACTGGTACATTTACCAGTAGAGTGATAGATGTACCAGTATAGTGATCCCCTGTCAACTTCTATTTGTTGAATCCTGTTTTTTTTTCGTTTTATGAACTGTGCTCCATTTTTAAAGAACTGTGGTTGAGCGCGATAAATTATATAACGTATATTGGTTATATTCTGAATTATGTTTATCACATAGAATGATACATGTACAAATGGACTGGTACATGTACCAGTCCAGTGATAGATGTACCAGTGGACTGGTACATGTACCAGTGGAGTGATAGATGTACCACAATACTGGTACGCGTTTATAACTTTTTCCAAACAACACAAATATTAAATAACGATGTTTCAAGTTGTGATATATTTACCACAGTACTTGTACATTTACCAGTAGAGTGATAGATGTACCAGTATAGTGATCCCCTGTCAACTTCTATTTGTTGAATCCTGTTTTTTTTCGTTTTATGAACTGTGCTCCATTTTTAAAGAACTGTGGTTGAGCGAGATAAATTATATAACGTATATTGGTTATATTCTGAATTATATTTATCACATAGAATGGTACATGTACAAATGGACTGGTACATGTACCAGTCCAGTGATAGATGTACCAGTGCACTGGTACATGTACCAGTGCAGTGATAGATGTACCAGAGTACTGGTACGCGTTTATAATTACCAACTGTTTTTCAAACAACACAAATATTAAACAAGACACCATAATAGGTAATTCCCATCCATAGGATCAATAAAGTTGTTTCAACACGGGTGTCCGAAATGTAAACAAAGACCAAATTATCCTTCAAATTCAAATAACCAAATAGTCCACTAGAATCATAAGCAAAAAAGAATCAGTTGGCGAAGGATGGCTGGGTCACTTGAGTAGCTGCAGTGAACAATGTTTCGTGTGCCTCAGAAGCTTTAACTGTCAACTCTTCAAGCATTAGGTTACTCTCGTCCTCGAGCATGTCTGTAACTATTTCCACAATCAAGCATTAGGCATCTCAGGACCAGTTCTCTTTGTCCTTGCCATTCCTGGTTTAATTGGAAGATAAGTCAATTCTACGAACTAACAAACGTACCAGTGTAGTGGTACTTTCAAGAACAAAAAATAAGTTGTAAATACCACTGCAGTGATAGCCCTATAAACATAAACTTTACAACTAACTACCACTTTAGTGATATTTTAACGAATCCAGCGATAGACAATCATTAGCTTGTGAAGGATTTACGACTATAATGCTAGATATACAACTATACTTACACATCTACCACTAGAGTGATATACCACACTACCACTACAGTGATAGAACTACCACAACAGTGATAGAACTACCACTACTGTGATAGAACTACCACTGCACAAGACAATCAAAATATTTCATGCACTGCGCAAGACAATCAGAAAACAACATGCAATGCCGTAATGAAGGAGACGACAACAATAAAAGAATTCGGAGTATACTTGCCTCAGTTTAGGATGAATTAAAGGGGAAAATCACGCCGGCGCCGCTATCGTTAAATATATAGCCTCTGTCGCAGCTATACTATCGTGGACGGGAATCGCTCAAGCGGGTTCGAAGTCGATGTAGCGGGGGGAAAGAGAGACGACTTCCGACGGGCCGACGGCTGTTTTGTGAAGGAGATGATGTTTAACGGCGGCGCCGAAGGGTTGCGAAGGGTTGCGAAGGGGTAGTGATGAGTCGGCGTCGAAGGGTTGCGGCGGGTGCTGAAGTCTATGGTTCGGGATGAAAGAGAGACGACTTCCGACGGGAGGGAGTGGGCGACCGCAGTTTGTGAAGGAGATTAGGGTCTACGGCGGCGATTTTATGAGTCGGCGGCGAAGCGTTCTTTGTGGGTTCTGGAGGCAGAGGTATAGAAGGGAAGGGGAACTGAAACGGTGAAAGTGAAAAAGGTAAGAGGGAATGAATTTTAAATTATGGGTGGGGTCGCCACTTTTACTTCTTTCTCTTTTTCTATGCAATTAATTATCAATAATTACTAACTGTAAGCAATTAATCTTAGATTAGGACTATCTACAATGGACCAATCAAATGATGGGTGTCGAAAATGACTACCCCTTTAGGGGTAGTCAGGCTAACCGGTCCCGTCTTCTTATATGCATATTTAGTTTTTCAATAATATCTTAAGCGATTTGAGGAAGACACATATGACATACTTAATGACTAACCAGCATTGACCTGGTATTACCTCATCATGGAATTACTAATGACTATTCTATTTCTACCAAATTAGCTATTTGGTGAAACTTATTTGACTTGAACAAGAGTCAAACCATCATTTAAAAACAAGTACTTGGTTGCCACTGCCACGTGTTTGACAGCGGAACCAACCAGCAGCATTTTTTTGTTTCTTCCAAAAAAAATGAATAAATAAAACCAACACTTTTGTGGTGGCGGGTGGGGACCGATTCTCCTGCTGACCTGCTCAGTAGCTAGCTGTACACTCCCATTAATTAATTAATATTCTTTTTCGTCGGGAATCTTTTCTTTTGCCTTAGAAAGACTGCTCTTCCCCAGCCAGCCCAGAACCTCTCTCTTTAACCCTTTCCAAGATTTAAGTTTCATGCATATTCATTTATTAACTAAAAAAAAATTAATAATTTAATAATAATCAGATTATTTGCAAAGGTTACTTTCTGACGGTTAGAATTTCAAAAATTTCGCCTTCTCTTCTTCCCCACTCGCTCGCTAACCCTATTGAGTTTTTGTTTCTTCTTTCCCGTTTCTAATTTCTTGCTTCGGTTTTAGGACAAACAAAAACAATCCGATTCCCATTGTTCCGTTTTACTTCTCCTCCTCCGTTTCTTACATCCCAATCCCTTCTTCTTCTTCTTCTTCCCACCAATTCACATCTTCCCATCGCAAACTCAAATCGGGCTTCCTTTTGAATTCCTCTCTCTCTCTCTTACCCAACGCACCGCCCTTCCATAGCGATGACCTAATAATCCCCTGTCTTCCTCTCTCTTCCATCCTTTTTCTGTGACAATTTTGAACCAAACCCAGAAATTCAAATCCTCCCTTTTCTGCTGCTGGGTTCGGGAGAACCCGTTTTCCCTTCTCGCGTTTGGAAATCATACAAGCATGAAGAGGGGGAAATCGGACACCCGATTGGACAAGTACACCGCCGTCACGCGGCAGCGGTCGTTTCACGTTCTCATTGCCTTGGGGGTCCTCTATTTCTTCCTCGTCACAGTGGAAATCCCAATCCTGTTCAACTCCGGGGCCAGCTCCTCCGTCTCCCCCGACGCACTCACTCGCCCTTCTAAGCTCCAGAGCGAGGAGGATTTGCTGGACAAGGACGCCCCTTCCCGCCCTCGCGCCTTGGTGTCCCACACCGCCCAACCGGGCCCGACCCAGCTCCTCCCCGCACTCCCCAACAACATCCTCTCCAGCTTGAAGTTCGATCCGGAGACTTTTGATCCGGCCAAAAAGGACAGGTCGGTGGAGCTCCACAGGAGTGCCAAGACTGCTTGGGAAGTTGGCAGGAAGATGTGGGGCGAGATTGAGAGGGATGAGTTCGACTTCCTGGAGCTCAAGAAGCCCGAGAACCGTACCGAGTCCTGCCCCAACTCGGTTGCGCTGACTGCGGCCGAGTTTCTGAAACGCGGCCGGGTCGTGGAGCTTCCTTGTGGACTCACCATTGGTTCTCACATCACGGTGGTCGGGAAGCCCAGGGCAGCTCATGCGGAGGCTGAGCCCAAGATATCTCTGATTAAAGACGGTAGGTCGTCGGTTATGGTGTCCCAATTTATGATGGAGTTGCAGGGTTTGAAGATCGTGGATGGTGAGGATCCGCCCAGGATTCTTCACTTCAATCCGAGGTTGAAGGGGGATTGGAGTGGCAAGCCTGTGATCGAGCAGAATACTTGTTACAGGATGCAGTGGGGGACGGGTGTACGATGCGAAGGCTGGAAATCCAAGGCTGATGAGGAGACAGGTTAGCTTTTCCTTTGTCATGTTCTAGTGTGTCCATTTTTTTGGTATTTAGTTGATGTTTGTGAGCTCTTGTTTGCCATCCGAGGCGTGTTCAGCAAGTATCTTGCTTTTGGCAGAAGTGGTGCTTGATTGGTAACAGGACGCAGAAAATGACCACTGTGATCTGTTGTTATGTGTCTCCTAGAGTTAATTTATCAATTTCTGTATTTATCAAGTCTGTTATTGGAAATAGAAATGTGGTATTGTGAGATGGCCAAAGTGAGTTCTGTCGATTGGAAGTCATTGGACCCGTCTCTGTTGGAGCCCTATTCAAGTTAGGAAGCTTAATGTTTGACCTGAATTTTGCAACTTTACTAGTTTGGGCTTATGGCTTTCTCCCTGGACTGAGGATATGCTCCTCTTTGCTTGATTTGCTTATTAAAATGGCAATGCACGAACATTTGATGACTGCAAAAACTTTTTAGCTTGTTATTATGTCCTCAAGATTCAAGCCTTCTTCTGATCATTGGTACTTCATACATTGTATTCTTTGCTTTACAGTTAATTGATCATAAAACATTCCAAAGAATTAGATGCATATGCTGTTTGTATCCAATTGGAAGCTCCAGATTCTTACTCCGTTATCTGCAGTTGATGGTCAGGTGAAGTGTGAGAAGTGGATCCGTGACGATGACAGTCACTTGGAGGAATCAAAGGCAGCTTGGTGGTTAAACCGGTTGATTGGTCGAACAAAAAAAGTGACATTTGATTGGCCATTCCCATTTGTGGAGGAGAAGATGTTTGTTTTGACTCTAACTGCTGGTTTGGAAGGTTATCACCTCAATGTTGATGGGAGGCACGTAACCTCGTTCCCTTATCGCACTGTAAGTAAAATTCTTTTTTATTTCCATGCCAATATGTTTATACAGGAACAATTGATAACATTAATCGTTAATCTTGGCAGGGATTCACTCTTGAGGATGCCACAGGACTAACTGTGTATGGGGATGTCGATGTCCATTCCATATTTGCTGCATCATTGCCTGCAGCACACCCTAGCTTTGCTCCTCAGAGGCATCTTGAGAAGTCTATTGTATGGAGAGCACCGGCACTGCCTGAAGGGCCGGTTGAACTCTTCATTGGCATTCTTTCAGCAGGTAACCATTTTGCTGAAAGGATGGCTGTTAGGAAGTCTTGGATGCGCCACAGACTCATTAGAACTTCACATGTGGTTGCTCGGTTCTTTGTATCACTTGTAAGTAATGTTTTTTTTTTGGGTGAATAAGTAATGGTTTTTTTTCTGCATTCATGTTGGTTAATGCTGTCTTTCCTAGTTGGTGGATGATGAACTTGATTTGTGTTTTTCCCAGCACGCACGAAAAGAAGTGAACTTGGAACTGAAGAAAGAAGCAGAATTTTTTGGAGATATAGTGATAGTGCCTTACATGGATAACTATGACCTTGTAGTTCTAAAAACCGTTGCCATCTGTGAATATGGGGTGAGAAATTGCTGATTTCATCTCGAAGGAAGGTTCATTTTCTCAACAATCTGGTACTAATATAGTGGCTTTTTATTATTTCCAGGTCCGCACCGTTGGGGCAAAGTATATAATGAAGGGAGATGATGACACTTTCATAAGGGTAGAGACAGTTCTTGATGAAGCTAAAAAGGTTCCCGAGGGTCGAAGCTTGTATATTGGCAACATAAATTATTTCCACAAGCCCCTCCGACATGGGAAATGGGCTGTCACTTACCAGGTACGCATTGAGTCTCCTATTGGTTTATTTTCTATCCAGTTAGAAAGCATCCCGTGCCTGTGGCCAGCAAGTCAGCATGTTCCATGTAGTGAATGAAAATAAGTATTTCTGCTCAACAGGAGTGGCCAGAGGAAGATTATCCACCGTATGCGAATGGGCCTGGTTACATCTTGTCTGTGGACATAGCCAAATTCATTGTCGCCGAGTTTGAGAAACATGAACTAAGAGTATGTGTTGCTCTTGTTTTAGCTACATTACTGTAAATTGTAAAATAGGCATAATCAGCTGACACGATAGTATCTTCTGTTTCGTTTGTAGCTGTTCAAGATGGAAGATGTGAGCGTGGGAATGTGGGTTCAGAAGTTTAACAGAATGAAAACAGTGGAATTAGTGCACAGCTTGAAGTTCTGCCAGTTTGGATGCTTCGACGGCTATTACACATCGCACTACCAGTCTCCACGGCAGATGATCTGCCTTTGGGAAAAGCTGGAGAAGTTTGGTTTGCCTCAATGCTGCAACATGAGATGACAACAACTAATCAGTTTAATGTATACTGCGCCCTGTATTTCATTGCGAGGTACGAACCACCCCCAATATGACCTCATCGTTCCTCCCATCATCGGCATCACAATGACAGAGAAATGCCGAGACAGTGTAGTAATGTGAAGAGTAGACATTTCAGAGATCCGCAGGACAAATGTGGGAGGTGGGGAAAAGAGGTAGAAGAAGCGAAAATGAGAGTTCTTTTTAAACTGCTTAATTGTAGGAAAAAATTCTTGTATATATGCTTGCGAGGTCAAGGAAAACAAGAAAATTTTATAAGAGAACTCTGTTTTTCAGCTTCAAGAAAAATCGTTCTTTTTAAATTTGAACGTTCTGGTCTCAGGATTCAATTCACGTTACAGGAACTAATCTTAGTGAAGCAAATAATTCTTCTTTCCATACTTTGATCATGCCTAGGGATGTCAATCAAACCCGTAATCATGGATACCCTACCCGATCGTAACCGGTCAACGAGGATAATTACCTGCTTTGACGGGTTAAGGGGCGGGTACGGGTAATATCCGGTTTCAAAATAAAGGGTAGGGTACGGGTATGGTAATCGATAATACATGCTCCGTTATACCCGCCCCGCTAACCAAAGGGTCAATTTCTCTTGAGAAATTTAGATTAGCTTGAGAAATTGAGTTTAGCTACCATTATTGATGATGAAGATATAGACGATTATTATGTTTATGTGGATTGTAGAAGCAAGAACAATTATTATGTGTTTGCGATTTTTATTTGTGTGGATTGTTGAAGCTCGAGCAGTTACAAGTATTGAGAATTTTTTTTATAAAGAAGTATTGAGAATTTTTAATGGACAACAGTATGTATGTGCATATATGTGTATAAGTTCATAGTTTGGGATTCATAAACATGGTTACCCGAATACCCGTGGTTACCCGGTGGGTAGGGTATGGTTATATAATTTTCATACCCGATGGTTATTTGGTCGGGTATTTTAGAAAACTCTACCCGGCGGGTTAGGAGTTGGTATAGGGTAAACCCGCACCCGACCCTACCCATTGCCATCCCTAATCATGCCCCATTTGCTGGCAATGGGTCATTAAGATACTACTTATAGCTTCGATGCACATTTGGAAAGGGAACCCTTTTTTCCTGTGTTCTGGCAGCAAGAGGATAATATAGTTTAGTATTATGACAGAACTAACTCAAGAAGAAGGAATCAGTCTTTACCAAAAAGGGCAAATTTGTGCATGTTTGTTTATGCTTCTTCCAGCCATTTCCTCCTGGACTCAGCTGTAGGTTCCAACTTCAATCATTCCACACACTCGACCATGCACAGATAGCTTAAAGACGAAAGAGTGGGAGGAAACAAACTCTAGGTTGGGATCAAAATTTGAAGAAATCATAGTAAAGAACAAAGTATATACTCATTTTGAATCGGAAAAATTCTCAGTAAAACTGACTCGTCACGGATACACCGCGATTTAAATCTCAGATAAAGCTCAAGCATAAACTCTAGCTGGGTGCAGTATAGGGCAAGTATGTTTTAATTGTAAAATCCGTGCCGGTCCATGCAGTGGCGGATACATGCATGGTTAGGGGTGTCCCGGGACACCCCTAAAATTTGGAAACACGATTATTCAACCTACGATAGTAGTTTGCGTATGAGAAAAAAATGTTTAAGTGGTAGTGGGACACCTTTAAAATTTGGGAAAATGATTATCCAATCTTCCGTAGTAGTTTGCGTATTGGTACAAATAATATTTAAGTTGTAGTTTATGTGATTTAAATTTTGGACACTGCCACTATTAGTTAATATATTTTCAATTACGCTACAACTCATTTGTTAGTGTGTTTAGATCCAAATATAATAGTAAAATGTTATTCTTATCTCAAATTATTTTCAAAACCTAACGATTAACTCAATTATGGGATATCCTTGTCTAGTAGGATATGTCGAGAGATATTTGTTGAGCAATATAAACACCGAATGCATTTTATCATTTGACGAAACACGTCTGAACTTTTAATGAAACTTTTATAGTTAGATATTTTCAAATTTAATAATTATTTAATTTAATTCTAATATTTAATTTAATTTAATTTTTTATAGAGGGACACCCCTACCTAGAATTCCTAGATCCGCCACTGGGTCCATGTACCCCTATTTCAATCGCTTAGGTTGTTATCTGGCAAACGGTTTTGGGTTTAAACTAAGAAAACTAACCAAATAAACAAACAAGTAAAGTGAGGAGAATTCTATATGAGAGGACTCACTTGGTATTGCTTCCCCTAGTCTCGTATTAAGAAAGCATGAACGAAACTCTAGTGTGAAGGAGGTGTTTCATATACCGTGACGTGGGTGCAAGTGCAACTAGGTAGTGGGCAAACTCTCCTAGTTGATCGATAAAGGTTTGTGACAAGAAGCTAGAGAATCTAGCTCTTTAACCGATCAACCGAGGAAATCCTAACTCTCTTAGTTAACCAATCTAGGATTGTTGCATCAAGTTAGTGGTCTAACTCTGTTAATCTTCGGCTAAGGATGACAACAATAGGCTGAATGATTAGCCCCTCTAAATTGATAGACTAAGGGTTGTAAACAAATCACTCGGAACTTACTCCGGACGGCGGAGAGAAACCAATCATGGTGGGATCATGGTACTACTTCTATACTTGAGGTTTTGGCCCTAGATTAACCTAGAAGGGGTTACCAAGAGGCCATGAGGTCAAGCTCCCTATGGACCAAAGAGGATTTCCACCCTCTGGGTTAATTTTGACCCAACAATGATATAATGCAAGCAACACTCACTAATCATGATTAATTTAAGGTTTGTCCTAATTTGCCTAGGTGGGTGACACAAATTGGCCAAAAATCCAACTTCTCAAAGCCTCTTTCAATAAGGAGATTCTCTCCACCTAGGTCAAAATGGCCCAATCATGAGTTAAAGCTAGCACATTCAATCATTCATGAAAAATACCTCCAATATTATATATACATTCAATCAACACAATAGAATCAAGTTTTTATATCCTAACACACATCTAGACTAGGATCCACAATACTCAAGTGAGTAGGGAGGCTATTCCATAGCTAGGCAAGGGAAAACAAGAAAAAGGAGAGAAAGAACCATGAAGAGATGACAATCTTCCTTTATTGTTGCTTGAATCTCCCTTGAGAGGTAAGAATCTTCACTCGTCTAGTTTAAGACAAGCCCAAATCTCCTTCTTTCTCTTTTGAATGAAACTTTCTCTCTCTAGATTAGGAAGAGGAAACCCTAATCTCTCACTAAAAACCCTCATTTATTCTGAAAATTAAAACCCTAGAAAAGCTCCCTTTTCTCCCTCCCAGCAGCCTTCTATTTATAGAGCCCGATAGTTACTTTCACGGTCTGCACTTCACGACCGTGACATTTTACCACAAACCGTGACATCAGACCAACACGCAGGTCTCTGGTGTCGTTTTGGTCCACATCACGGCCTGGGGATGATTTTCACGGTCAACAGACCGTGAACACACCGAGGTCCAGTGAGGTGCGCAAAAAACCATTTGGAACTTGTCAATGTCACGCCCAATGATCAATTGTCCGTGAGAATAAGCACATAAACAACTACTATTAGTTATGTCATTGCGGTACAATTATGAAACACTTACAGAGTAATACTCTAACCTAAGAATTACTTATAAATTTTTAAAATTGACTAAACAGACTTAGAATGGCATTTCTTAGGACCTGTAGAAACATTGTTTACCTTCTTTTCCTTTTTAGTTGGAATTCTCTTGCTCTTTCCTATGATCTGAAGATGAAGCGAAATCGGAGTCTTAGGGTTAATCCTCTGTTAATCCCCTGTACACTGATAACGGCCAACTAATTTGTATAGGATAACCTATCAAAATTTTACTCATGTTGGTACTATACATTATTCGTTGCCTTGTAAGCCTATTAGGGATGGCAATAAAACGCCGATCCACGGATACCCTAACCGATGCAACCCGATCAACACGGGTAAAATCCATGTTGACGGGTTTCGGGTCAGGTTTGGGTTTAAACTCGTTATACTGTTCATCGAATTGGGTTGAGTTTAGGTTTAGGTATATCCGACCCATGGATACCCGTACACACCCATATAATCAATTTTCCCATGACAGAAAGATATTTCAACAACAAAAGAAGATTTCTTTAGTACCTATTCATATGATTTATAGTTTGTCTTCAAGATCCTTGCAGTATCATTTATTTTTCTCTGGACATATTCTTATTTAAAGAATCGACCAATTCAACCTAGGCTCCACGCTAAAGATACAAACCTAAAAGAGTAGGCTTACTTATTATATCATTCTGCCATCACACATCTCCATAATAACAATATATTAACAAGCATGTCATGAGTGGCTATGTGATCGTGTTTTGGTTGAATTTAGAAGAAGAGATTGTTGATTCCCGTTGTGTCTGCTATCAAAGAACTCCATTTGCAAGGTAACAAATTTTGGAATATTGTGGTTAGTAAATGAGTATATGATTCCAAATTTCCAATCGTTATGCACTACTGGCTTTGTTTGTTTTTGAGAGTGAAACTAAGATGACAATGTTCAAGTTCTCAAGGAGAAAGAAGCTTTCGATTAATCATGTTGTTTATGGATGTTTATCTTTAATGTTGAACAATTTGTATGGTTAATTTGTGGCTTGCTTGTATGTTCTAGATTGGTTTAATGCCATATTTGGCCACTGTGATTACTAAATTGTGTCACGTTTAGTCACTAGAAAAAGTTAATATAAAATTTGGTCACTCTAATTACTAAAACAGGTCATATTTAGTCACTCCGTTAATCTCTGCCCAACTCCGTTAATGGAGTTCGTTATGTGCTGACGTGGCTAACATGAGAGCCTAGTCAGCGCCGTTTTGAGAAAAATGGTCAAACCCGACCCGCCATGTCACTAAACCCGCCATGTCATACACCCAACCCAAACTATTGACCCATCCCGACCCAAAACCAAATCCTAGCCCACCTAACAAAACAAAATTGGAAAATCCAATGGGTTAGTGGCCAGTTTCAGACCAAAAATCTTTCTTCTTCCTCGCAGAGCTCTGCTCCTTCCTCTAGATTCAGCCATTTTCGATCGAACTCCAAGGAGAGATGAAGAGCTCCACGCTACCCCTTGACCCCCTTGTCCCGGATCCTCCTTTGAAGACGCATTGTTTTCTTCTTCTTCGTCAGGCGCCGCCGTCAGTTTCCTCCATTGTAGTAGACAATGAACCCTCAAATCCACCTTCTTCGTCAGGCGCCGCCGTCAGCTTCCCCCATCCGCGCCGGCAGCAGTAGACGAAACTCTAAATCGATTCCCCCATTGCGGCTCGTCGTCATCATAAGACCTCAAGTCAGACAGTTTAGGCGTCAATGGATGATGCTGAAGCGGCGACGACGACTCCTGCTTTACGGCTCTGGGCGAAGATTCCACCATTGCAACCCTCTTCACCTCAAATTTTTGGCTTGACATTGTTATTGGCGGCGTCAGGATGGAGATTCTTGTGGATAGCGATGGAGATTCCACCATTACAACCCTCTTCTCCTTAATTCCATATCCTGGTCGCAAGAATTTCACCCAAATCAAAAGGAGAAAAATGAAGGGGCTTACTTTGAACTTGAAACTGTCATTGAATAGAGATAAACTACGAGGATATTGAGGAGAGGGAGGATTGGAGCCGTGCTTGGGCTTCGGGCTAGCTGTAGTGAGCTTCGTCGTGATGGCCCTGGGAGTATTGAGTGTGGTTCTGCAATGGAGGGCAGGGTTGTCTTCTGCTGCTGCGGCTGTGGTACTAGTACCAAAATTGGAGGAAGAAGATGTACGACACCGCAAGGCTGGGCTTGAGAAGGAGCGGGACTTGAGGCGGGGAGTGGTCGGGTTGTTTCCGGCCGATGTGATCACCAGAGGACGGCGGTTGTGGTGGTGGTGATGAGCTCTAGTTTAGTTCTGGATCGGGTTTGGTTCATGGGTTGGGTTGGATGTATGACATGGAGGGTCAGGTTTGACCATTTTTGGGTCATAACGAACTCCATTAACGGAGTTGGATGGAGACTAACAGAGAGTGACTAAGTCTGACCTGTTTTAGTAATTAGAGTGACCAAATTTGATATTAACTTTTTTTAATGATTAAACATGACACAATTTAGTAATCACAGTGACCAAATGTGGCATTAACCGTTCTAGATTAGTGGTTTTAGTATGGATAATTTGTATGGGCAGATTGACGTTAGACTTTTATTTTGACGTGAACTTGTTATTGTGCATCTTTTAACATAAAATAAATGAGTATCCATGAACCCGCGGATACCTAGCGGGTTGGGTTTGAAAGTCCCAAACCCATTGGGTTTTACCATGAGTTTTTTTATGGATAAACCCATAGATTTGGATTCGAATTTGGCAAAATCCAAATCAACCCGACTCGACCCGACCCATTGACATCCCTAAAGCCTAGTCGAAATACAACGTGAAAGATTTGAACACGACACCTCTTGTTCGATCCTTAGTAGCATCCATATTTCCATCATGTCATTTGTAGAGTTTGATTACTACTGAAGTGAGTTGTTGCTATGCATCCAAGTTGATCTTCTTCACAACAAATGGCCGAGCTATAAACAAACAATGTTGAGCCACTTCAATTTTGAGCATCCGATGATCTCATCCCTTTTACCAAGAGCAGAGAGATCGTAAAATCATGATAATGTGGCTATTTACTTTAGGCCCATCGGTGATCGAGATATCCACCTCAATCACCGGCATGACCTATATGTTGAATGGCGACATCTATGATCTCGAGCTAACGCCGGTGAAGCTATATAAAGCTCATAAAGCTGTTAATCGAGATGACAAGCATATCGATTATCATGATCGAGGAAGAAGAATCAGCCAAAAAAAGTGTTTAAACACAGCCAACATAAGTGTAACACGTGGCAATCAAATTTTATCCTAATTACAAAGTTGATATAAAAGAGCAGAGTAGCAGCTTGCTACCTCTGTGATTCTCGGCTACATTTCTACCCTAAACCTAGAACTTCGTCAAGGTATGAGAGTGGCCATCCTAGGCCGATTTTCGGAACAAGATGTCACAGCATACTGCGTCGCTATTGATGGGCGAATCCCAGAATGCTAGTGGTGTCTCCAACACCAACACTACCACTACCGGCTGTTTATATGGGTCTGGAGGAGATCAAACCAGCAACAATGGTGTCATCACCTTCAGTAATCCACTCTATCTGGACCCAAATGAAAGTTTCACACAACCCATCTTTTCTAAATGACTCGATGAGAGCAATTACTCCATGTGGAGTAGATCTATGAAGAAGGCGCTGAAGATGAAGCATAAGCTTAGCTTCATAGATGGATCTATGGCTATACCAGCCAGAAATGATCTGAGCTACCTTTTGTGGAATAGTTGCAACATTGTTGTTGTAACTTGGATTTTGAACTCGCTACGGAAGGATATTAAGCGAACTGTTATGAGCCATGAAAATGCAAAAACCTTTGTGCGATGAACTTCATCGCAAATTCAGTCAACTAAATGCCAATAGGTTGACGAACCTGGAGGATGATATCCATAGATGCAAGCAGGGTACTATGTCTATCACTCAGTACTATACTATTTTTAAGAGGTATGGGATGAATACACCGAGTTTAGCCCAATTGTAGAATGTAATTGCATCCCATGAACCCAAACCCTGTACTGTTGTGACTGCATATAACGGGGAACAAGAAATTGACTATCTGATCCGATTCCTTCGAGGACTCAACCCAGATTATGAGGGAGTAAAGAAGCAGCTCCTGATGTTGAAGCCATTACCTACTGTAGTTGATGCAGTGGATGATCTCCTCCAACATGATCAAGAACTAAAGGCCAATGATTCAGGAACTGGAAAGAAGTCTTAAACTATGGCCCTTGCAGTACAAACTGATAATGCCAAGACCTTAGACAGTAATGAGAGAGAGAAAGGCAAAAAGTACTACAAGTTCTGCAAAAAGAATAATCATAAAATTGAGGAATGTTGGACCTATAAGAGGAAGAGTAAGGAACTGGAGCAGGGAGGTGGACCACAGACTGGATCACACAACAATTTTTTTTATAAAGGTGATAGATTGAATTAAAACTAAAGCAAAAAAGGTTACTGGTACAAGAAGCACAAGAAGTGCGGACCAAACCAAACCTACCAAGGAAACTAGGCCCGCCAGAAGGCCCCTGTTTCTTCGTAGGCCTGCAAAACCAAAAGTTAGGCGAGAGGTGAGAATTGCTTAACCAAAGACGAACACAGATCCCCTGAAGAAGAAAAAAAGGAGAAAGAAAGAAACCCCCCCCCCCCGGGCAAGAGTACGACACGCCGCAATCCATGAAGTACCCCCGGCTCCGTCTGCGAGAAATCAACGGCGTCCGACCTTGCAACACACCAGGAACGGCCAAGGCCATGCTTACTGCTCAGCCAGCATAGGTCTAATCCAACCAAGGCCTTGTTCCCTACTGATTTTACCATGAGCGACAAGCCACTCGGCCATCGATCTCACCGTCTTTTGTAGGCTCAGTATCTCAGGGCAACTCCAGTGGAAGTGAATCTCCATAAGAGGTCAGTTATCACAATGACAATAGTGGGGTAAGTCATTCTTCTCTTGGTTTCACTCCAAAAGAAATGAACAAGTTGAGATACTTGCTGCATTATGGTGCTAACAATCTAGCCCCTACAAATCACACCACGTCACCATCACCTCCAAACTCACCTTCAATTCAACACCAAGCTTATTCTGTCTCACAATACTTGCCTCCATTTCCAAACTGTTCAGGTAAATATGTCTTGTCTTCAGCCATAGACATTAATCCTATAAACCTGCTAGCTTGTGGATTCTAGACACTGGAGCATCAACCCACATTGCGTGTTCTATAGATCTGTTTACTGGACATAGACAAGTACATGACGTTTTTGTGCATCTACTAAATTCTGCAAAAGTTATAGTACCATATAGGTACTGTGAGGTTACCATTTGGCCTATACCTATACAATGTACTTATAGTACCTAGCTTCTCCTTTAACCTTGTGTCAGTAAGCAGACTCGCACATTATTTCCCAATATCCTTACACTTTCACTCTAACCTTTGCCATATCCAGGACCTTCTAAACAAAAGGACGATTGGTTTAGCAAAATAATTTAAGGGCCTCTACCATCTTACCTTCACAAATCAGCCACCAAATCAACCAACTACAAGCCAAAGCCAAGCTGCCAGTGCTTTCAACTTTCACCCTCAACAAGTAGACCTGTGGCACTGTAGATTATGAAACCCTAGCAATGATAGACTTAGTTTGTTACAACACATTGATTCTACTGTACCCCCACTCTAAATTTGATCATTGTAAAGTTTGCTATTTTCTAAACACAAAAGTCTACCATTTCCAGTTAGTACTACCAATGCAGATAGGCCATTTCAGCTTGTTCATGTTGACATTTGGG
Organism: Linum tenue; assembly: GCA_946122785.1. NCBI lineage: Eukaryota > Viridiplantae > Streptophyta > Magnoliopsida > Malpighiales > Linaceae > Linum > Linum tenue. The sequence continues at coordinate 16,213,972 of CAMGYJ010000010.1, read as the reverse complement.
GACCACTGTCTGTTATGTCTTATGATGGATATACTTTTTCCTTATAATTGTTGATGATTTTCGAGAGCTATTTGGGTGTATTTGATGCATTACAAAAGTGAAACCAGGGAGCTTCTTAAGGGTTTTGCACATTGGTTAAGAATCAGTTTAGTACCACAGTTCAAACAATTCGAAGTGACCAGGGAAAGAAGTTCAACATGTGTGATTTCTTTATGTCTGAAGGGATTGAACATCAAATGTCTTGTGCCTATACTCCAGAACAGAATGCTAGAGTACAAAGAAAACACCAGCATATATTAAATGTGGTCAGGTCATTGAGATTTCAATCTGGGATTCCCTTAGAGTTTTGGAGTACTGCATCTTACATTCTGTTAGGTATACCTCCAGGGATCAAGGGTTACAAGCTCTTGGATATCAATACTCAGCAAGTTTTGGTATCTAGAGATGTTGTCTTTTACGAATCCATTCTCCCTTACCAAACTGAGGCTTCCACCTCACCACCTTCTTCTCCAGACAGTTAAAACCCTCCTCCTATAGATCCTGATCTAACCATTCCTAGAACTTCTAATTCTCAACCTCAACTATCTACTGTACTAGTCTCAGTTGATGAGGGGATGTAGGGATTGATACTGAAGTGCAAGACATGGTTGAGTTTGATCCAGAACTGGAACCTCAACAGGACTATGAAACACCAGGAAGACCTAAAATGAGTTATCATTTTCCAAGTAAATATGATGACTGTGAATTAGATCTTGCCTTGAGGTTTGGAGCTTTTGGTATTAGTGCATCTGTCAGTAGGTATCCCATTGCATTAAATGTGGACCATCTGAATGCTGCTGACAAGATATATGCTCTAAGTGTTATCCAACATGAGGAACCACTTACCTATCAAGAGGCCATCAAGCATGAGCATTGGAGAAAGGCTATGAGAGAGGAGTGGGACTCACTTGAAGAAAATCAGACCTGGGATATAGTCCCTTTACCTGAAGGAAAGAAGGTGATAGGTAACAAATGGGTATATAAGATCAAATTGAAGCAAGATGGATCCATTGAAAGGTTCAAATCCAGGCTGGTAGCAAAACGATACACACAGGTCTTTGGAATTGACTTCCTAGACACTTTCTCTCTTGTGGCCAAAATCAACTCAGTTAAGGCCCTACTGGCAATTGCAGCAGTAAAGAATCGGAACCTGGAACAAATGGATGTCTCAAATGCTTTCCTCCATGGAGACTTGAATGAGGAGGTTTATATGTAGTTGCCACCAGGATTGGATTTGGAACAGAGTGGATCACAGAAGATGGTCTGCAGACTTAAAAATCCTTGTATGGCTTGTAACAAGCATCCAGGCAATGGTTTGTCAGGCTAAGTAGTTTTCTTCTGAAGAATGGGTTTAGTCAATCTGCCTCTGACTATTCCTTGTTTACTAAGTGGATTCGTGGCAGAATTGTGGTGTTACTCATATATGTGGATGACATCATAATAGGAGGAGATGCCTTGAAGGACATAGAACATGTTAAGAAGGGTCTAAGTCAAGAGTTTAAAATGAAAATACTTGGCCCTTTGAAGTATTTTCCGGGATTGGAAATTAACAGGACATCAAGTGGGATAAGTGTCTGCCAAAGAAAGTATTGTCTTGAATTGCTAAAGGAAACATGTTATCTGGAGTCTAAAGGGTACCAAACCCCAATTGACCCCAAGGTGAAGCTGTTTTCAACTAAGGGAACTCCACTATCTGATTCTGACTTCTGAGCAGTATATAAGATTGGTGGAAGGCTACACTATGTCACCATTACAAGACCAGATTTTGCCTTTGTTGTCCAGCAATTGTGCCAGTTTCAGAAGAAACCTCACGAGGAGCACCTACAAGCAGCTCATAGAGTCCTAAGATACTTGAAGAATAGACCAGGGCAAGGGATTCACTTTGACTGTGGAGCAGAACTGAAATTCACAGGGTTTTATGACTCAGACTAGGCAAGTTGTCCAGACACAAGAAGATCAACTACTGGATACTGTACTTTCTTAGGAAGTTCCCCTTGCAATCACAATCTTATGTGATAACAGGTCAGCCATACACATTGTTGAGAACCCTGTTTTCCACGAAAGAACCAAACACATACAAATTGACATTCGTGTGACAAGGGAAAGGATTAAAACTGGGTTGGACAGATTGCAACATGTGAATACAGTGAATCGGCTTGCAGATATCTTCACAAAGGGATTGGAGCAGGCACGCCTCAAGGATTTGCTGGTCAAGTTGGGAGTCATCCTGCCATCTACAACTTGAGGGAGGGTGACAGAGTTATGAACTCAGGAGAATCCGAACTGAAAAAGGATTGCAGGAGAAGAAGGTTCGAATGCAATTTAACTGATGAATAAACATTTCTGTATGCAAGGCGTTTCATAAAGTGAAGGCTAAACTGATAGTGGTGCAACGCACCATTTTGTTTACAAGTAGATTAATCGTTAAAGATTATTGTTAGTGTTTAAACACGGCCAACATAAGTGTAATACATGGCAATCAACTATAATCCTAATTACAAAATTGGTATAAAAGAGCAGAGTAGCAGCTTGCTACCTCTGTGATTCTCGACTACATTTCTACACTAAACCTAGAACTTCGTCATGGACAGTTGAATTTTACAGATCAGTTGTTGTCGGCTTGCGGAGGAGAGAGGCTCAGTGTGTTCTTTACGAACTATGTGGAGAAACGTGATCCTTGCTCTTAGGGCTGGAAGTTTGGTACCGGTATTTGGGATATACCGAATACCGTACCGAATTTGTCTATATTTATTATTTCTTGGGATTGGGATTGGGATTGGGATTGAATTTCAATTGTTATTCGGTATTAGGGATTACGGGATTGTGATCGGTATATACCGAAATACTGATCAATACCGAAATATAAGCTAGTGTATATTTTATCCTCTCAACTAGACTATCTCATTCACTACTACATGACCCTCAACCACCAAGAGTGTCATTTAATTATACAGATCATTCCATCATTATTAATAGCCGTCTCTCAACGTCCAATTTATCAAATTAAAGATTACCAATGACAAGAACTTAAGATGTCTCCTCTCCTCCATTCTCGTTTATAATATCCTAATTCAACACTCTTTGCTTAGTCATTTTCCCTAAATTAAACAATAAAATCTAATTTATATATTTAATTATTAATTGTAAAGGTAATTAATTTCGTATTCGATAATACCGATTGGGATACTGAAGTACCGATTGGGATACCGAAATTATTTAGGGATTGGGATTGACTTTAAGGTGTAATTCGGTATTCGGGATTTCGGTATTGGGATACCGATACCATACCGATTTCCACCCCTACTTATTAAGGAGAGAGAGAGTGGACAAGCATATACAGGTTTCTTTTGCAGCTTTTTCTAATATATGCATGTAACCGCCATTTTTATCTGATGGAGACCACAGCCATAAACATTATCACACAGAAGAGAGGAGAGCCATCAGGAGACAATCATTCACAGAGTTATGAAATGGGCAATGATCCTGAGAATCCGGTGGCGATGAAGCGAGGACGGGAGGACCAAGCGGAGCGGCGACAACCGCCGAGCGCAGGAGAAGGCAAATTGTTTTTAAGTTACAGTATCTGGGGTTAAGGGATAGTTGTACAATGATTGACAAGTTTACTACTTTCCCCACTAATTCTCTCTCATCCCTCCTTGGTCTTTCACTTCTATTCTATTGATGTAGAATACCAGGGGAACCCAAAAACAAAAGAAAGAAGAAGAAACTCGCTACTAAATCTACATATGACCGACTCTCACCTTCAATCAAGTTGTTTGCCTTGCTGCAAACCGCCCCTTCTAATGAGCAATTTCTTTGCATTAAGGTGGCAGCTTGCTTAGGTTACACACCATGGAAGAACCCAATTCCTCATCCCTGACCTGACTTTTCCACCCATGGATTGACAATCCAAAATTTATAACAGAGCTCTTTCAGCTGTCGTACAATGAGCTTTCCCCAGGAGGGATCCATAAACACTAATATGGGGAAAGGGGGAGAGCTCAAAAATTATCTCCATTTACTTCATCTTTCATCAGTATATTTGGGCCATCGTCGAAACCAGAACCTGGAGCCATTTCGTTTAGATCGAGGAACTGTGTTTTCTTTACCCCATCAATCTCATCATCTTGACCACCTGCCAGCGGTGGGCTACTTGATTTCTCAGGTGGCTTACTTTCTTCTTTCACGGTCATTTCAGAGTATCCTTCCATGTACCCTTCAACAGGCTGCTGATCAACTACTTTCATATCCTGTTCATCATCGTCATCACCATTCTCCACCTCTTCATTACCATCATTACCATCATCATAGTCTTGAGTTCCAGTTGAGAACTCTCCATTCTCACTGGCACCAGAGTGGTTATCACGTTGTTTTGCAGCTTCTGGTTCTGAGTCCGATGGCTCGTACTGCTTGTAATTAATCCGGTTTCTTGTAGACCTTTTGCTGCGTCTTAAACCTGACTGAAGATCCTCGACCGACCTCAACTTGGACTCTCTCCTAGTGCGCCCTGCTGCTAACTTCTTGAATTTGTTATGAGGATCATCGCTCCCCTCATCACTAATACTCAAGGAATCCTCCTCCTCCTCCTCTTCCTCCTCGCCATTTTCTCCATCCCACTTGTATTCTTCATCTCCTTCAGAGCTACTTGAGAGCTTCCTCATTTTTCTCTTCCTCAGATATTCCTCATCATAGACAGCTTCTCCAACAATATCATCATCACTATCAAATTCGTGTTCATTGTCTGAGATAGCTTCCACATAGTCTTTTGCTGAATACCGCTGTGGCCGCTGTCGGCGTCTGTTGCTGCAAGAACATTGTTAAAACAGCTAAATCAGAGGACATATACTAATGAAAAAGTAGAAGGAAGTATTCAACGGAAGAGAAGCTATCATTACCCTCGATCCAAATTATTCAGTTTATTATTATTATGATCACTATCTATGAAATCATAATCAGATGAAAGGGGAGACATGGCACTGAAAGAGCCGCCATGATGAGCTGGCCGAATATGATGGACCTCCCAATCTGCCATTTGCAGAAGCTTCAGGTCTGAACACACCTTCTCTTCTCTGATCATGCTCAGGGGACGAAGGTTTCTTCCTATAAAAGGGATAAAGCAATTTTAGAGTCTAAGTTGGTTGTCCCATGCACAAAAAATGCAACCGGGAACACAGGGAGAAAACTCGTACTTGGTTACTTTGATGGCCTCATTTATTGATCGGTCATAGTCATCTGCAACGTCAACAAAGAATCAGAGCTGCCAATAAGTCCAAGGATCATATAAAAAAAATTATTGCTTTCATTGGTACAAACTTATCCCTTACCGAAAGTGTAAGTGACAGGCTTTCTATCACGCAGGGAGCGGCCTGCTGCTAGCCCATCCACATGCATATAGTTATCTAGGAGTAGAGCTTGTCTGTGTTGCTTCTTCAGCAACCGCTCTTTTCTCTGTCGGAACACATAGAAATGATGATCAGTTAGATGTGCACGATAGATGAGGTACTACACTAGTCCATTCCATGATGATATATCAAATAAGTACCTTCTGAACCTTCTCAATGTCAGGGAGCATGTCATTTTTCAACTTCTTCCCTAATGAAACTTCTGTTCTATTTGTACTGGTAAAAAGCTTCTCCTGCAATGATGGATAGACAGGGGCAAAATGAGGAAGCCACAAAATAAGGGGATGTAAAGAGAGTATGAAGCAAGTTGCAGCTACATTTCCTCGTCACCATTCTCAAAATATCACAAGGTCGTACACCTTTTGTATAATTGAGCTATCATTGATGGAAGTACAATTCAGACCTCTTCCTCGAATTACATAGAGAAGAGGATAATCACAAACTAATTTCACTTCTGAACATCCACACAAACCTACAAACGATGGAAAGATTACTTCAATATCTATCTCTCTAGGCTCATAATTGTAGCTAATATTTCAGGACAAGGATGATTACCAGAAGAATGGAGGACATTAATACATCTGGACTCGTCAATTCGCATAAAAAAATGAATAAAGTTGACTGGTCAACAACACAACTTCAACTTTGCATACAATAAAAGGACGTCGGCGCTTTTCAGAAATGAACACCTCCATTTTTGTCTGCATACTCAAAATTTTAAGAACTTGAAGAGGTCCTTTCAGCAGCAGGGGAGGAGTGTAGTTTCACGATTCAAAAATAAGAGAACCACCATGCCATTGAATTCAAAATAGGACATATTTGATGGGGACTATAAGTAAAGTAACTTACAGAAACATCCACAAATTCATCGAAATTTGTAGCAACAGTTTCCCACTGGTATATTGTAGAAGGAAGAACTTTGGAACCTTTTGTCTTCCCTTTTGTCAGCACTTCTGCTGTTCTTATTTCCCGGTATAACCGGTGGCCTACTAGTTCATCAGGTTCATACCTTCAACAAGAAAAGAAAAAAACTGAATCCAGAACTTGTAATGTGTTGTGCAATATTGATAAATCAGAACACTCCAGTTTCATAATTTTATAATGTTACAGTTCCATTACCAGTAATTTATCCCCTGTGAGTCACCCCCAATGCGTTCTTTTCGGAACAGTAGCAGCTGAGCACCATGCTTAATAGAGCTTTCAATATAGTTACGTATGTCTTCTTGCTGCAGAATATCACTCAAGTCAGGTATCTATCAATAACGTGATAAAAAATATGCATCCATAGACAGAAAAGAGCATTATTGTCCAGTCCCCGATAGTGAAATCATGCTAAATGTACAAGTACAGAAAACGCACAAACAACATGGGAATTCTTACCAAGGAAAATTGTTTCTCCAGAAAAAAAAAAAGTAAATTTCAAAAGGTTTCAGCTAGCAAAGCAATAACTTAGCAATGGATAATTCCAGAGTAAAGAATATTTAAATGACAAAGGAAACAAGTCCAGATCTTAAACGAATCCAATTTCTTTGTTGCAAAATACCAAAGAGGTAAAGATTTGAGTTAAGCTTTGTAAATGACCAAAAAAAATTCATCCAATAGGTGAAGATTTGTGAAAGTAGTAGAACAGATATACAAGGAAATCAAACAAAAAGGGAAGCCTTACCAGTCATATTATCCCATTCAAAATTCCATTACAGTGGATTTTCACAATATACTATAGCAAAAATCACTAGGTAATAAAGACAGAAATGACTATACAATATCCAGGCCGATCTCAAAGAAGATCAATGAATAGTTAAACTAAACAATACACATCTTGGACCACCCACCATAGATCACAAGATCAACTGTGATAGAATAAGACTTCATACCTCAACACGAATATCACATAGTGCCTTCAGGATCACCACACGAACTGCAGGCTCCAGTGTTTTATATGCTTCAACCTCCGCTCTGAGCCATTAAAAGCGAATAATTTATTATGTAATTTCAGACAAGTTGAGAAGTCAAAACACTGAGAGAAATGAACAGATATCCATTCAACTTTACTCACCCCTGTGAAGCAACTAATGGAAGATCTCCATCTGCAACCTGCAAGCAATACAACACTCATCTTAGCATTCTGCAACTAGAGGACATAAGTCAAGTGCAGAGTGTCAAAGTTCAGTTCGGAGTGAAATGCTGGACTTACCCAATGCCACCAGTCTCTTAGTTTTCTGCACAAAACTGTAACCCAAGTATCCCTAGTAAGGGCCATCCGAGTAATAGGAGGTATTGCCTGCGATAGTAAATACAGGGAATCAATATAGGAGGTTAAAGTAGCATAAAGTGTCAATCTTGGAGCAGGAGCAGTACAACCTTGTCAACTGCACACAAAACTAAATAAAAAATGGGTAGGAGAAAGATCTACGAGTAAGTTCCCCTAGTACTACAATTCGTACTACAGTAGCAAAGGTAGTCAATCATAAACAGACCATTCACAAGAATAGTTTCCATCATGCCGAAGGTCCCCAAGGACACCCATCAGGCAGCAATAATTTGCAGATTAGCTGTAAATATGGTACCAGAATGAAGGAATTCTCAAAGAACTCGTAAGATCTAGCATTTTCACAGAAAAAACTTTGCCAGACTAGATATACATGAAGCTGCATCAAACATCGCGCATTGTCACTTGCTGTCCAGAATTACCACCATAGTAATGTACATTTTTGCAGTATCTCCATCATCTTGTGAAATTGTCTGTTTTATAGAAGCTTTGGGTGAAAATGCGTTCAGAAATGTGCTCTCTGTGTCAGGAATATCATATACTTATATGTAGCATCCCAAACTTCCAGTGACCTCTTAGATAGCTCATAGCATGTGGATGCATCAGTAAAAACTTACTGCACAAGACTAGAAACATTATTTGGCTCTGGCAGAATAGAACTGGCATCATAAATCTAAACATTAATTCCCATCGCAGCTAGGGAGGGGAATCCTTTTGGAGTTTTCCTTCACCGAGAGTTATGTCTAGCTATACCTCTTCAAGCCAAAACCAGCGTCTACATACTTGCCCACATCTCTTTTTACGGGGACTTGGGGTACCTGTACAGTGTTGGATATAGGTAACCGTGTGGTATCAGAGGGCAATTGACAATAATATCCAGATATGTACCAACTGTAATTAGCATTTGGGTGATCAGAATAAAAACCCATGGTTTGATTGCAGGATTATCTAATAACTACTTTTGTTCCATCATTGTTGCAGAACCTATCTGTCAGTAGGCATCTTCGTTAAAAACAGACTTGAAATGCCAGTGAAATAGCTCAACCCTAACCATAGGTAAGCACCTTCAGCTTCTAATATCATTCCAGATTCTGCAACAGTCCACGTCCCTCGCCCAGATTGTGCCAAACCAAATAAAGCATAGCTAATCCCTCCGTTAACCAAACAGCTACAAAGATCGTTCCTTCAGCTGCAAATCGCCAAAACCTTGGGCCATACAAGAGAACTTATCCACCATCATTCGAGATAAATGAATCTAATTCATCTGAAACCTCCTATATCTAGCCAAACTCCTAAGTGACCATGTCCAAGCTCGGAACACATTCACACAATGCACTTCGGCATCCATAGCCAATTGCAACCAATATCCATAAACATAGTAACCCTCTTCGAGTATCCAAAGAGATCAAATAAATTAATTCCTCACACCTAAGTTCTAAGAAAACTCAACAGTTGAGAAACTGCAGCTGATCAATTAATCCACTACCGGAATGGATAAGATCCCAGAGAGTGAGATATCTTGTTTGCTGAAACCAAATTCAGTTAGCACAGGTGAAACATTTCCAGTCCACCATCTTGCTTAGAATACTTAACAACAAAGGAATAGACTCAAACCTTACCTAAAATACTTTTCTCCAATTGCAAACAAAAGAACAATAAGACCAAGTCATGCATCAAGTAGCTTAAGTTGAACTAGCAGGGAAGCAAAGGTAAAAAATCATACACGGAACAGAGAGCACCAACCTTTAACAATGGCATATGAATCTCTCCCAATGTGTCATTGGGTGAGAGAAGAGCAGTCTCAAACTCCTCAGCCGAGAATTCAACTTGGATGTTCAACAAGGGTCTAAAGACCTAGAATTACAAGAGGAAGACCATCCGTCACAATCACGAAATTCCACCAGGGCACAGGACAAGTGAGACCAAAAAAGGGAAGAAATTTAAGTAAGGCCACAGCAACTAAAAGCAAAAAGGAGAAGAGCATCTCACATGCAAGAAATTGAGTACTGAAGCTAACTCCCACATAGAGCGGAGGTTCCACCGGGGCAATTGAGCGGGCTCTGGAGGAGCAACCAGGGAAGTCACAACCTTACTAGCACCACTACTACATTGGTCCTTATTATGAAGCGACAACTCATCCCCACTTCCGCCGCCATCGTCCTCTTCCTCCTGGTCTTCACCCTCCTCTTCCTCCTGCCGCCGGCGGCGCTGCTGCTGCTGCTGGCGGTGGTCCTTCTTGGGCTTCGGCTTAGCCTGCTGCTGCTGCTGCTGCTGGAGCTTAGCAGCTGCGCGGAGCGTGCAAGCGCGAGAAGGTCGATTACTACGGTAGGTAGTAGGAGTAGCAGGGTCGGAAGGCTGGGGTTTAACGGCGACGGCGCCGTTGGTGTCGCCGTCGGCGGGTTTAGGGGTTTGGGAAGGAGAGATCGGGTTGGGAGGGGAGGAAGATGGTTGGTCGCGGGACATAGTTAGTTAGGGAGGAAACCAGAGAGATCGGAAGTGTAAAGATAAGCTAATGTAGGGGGGATTACATGTACAGGATCAAGGGTTTTAACTTTCAAGAAACTCAGGTTTACGCCATTGGGAGACCAAGGAAGGAAGACAAGGTTCAGAAGAAGAAAGGGGAAAGAGAAAGGAAGACCATCTCTCCGCTCATTGATTCACTCGCCCCCACTTCCTTCGTGCCCTATTTCCCTGGAAATTAAAAATCGGAATTTCGCTGCCGATTTTCCCTCTTTCTCACTGTCTGGAGGTGGAGGGAGGAGTTGTTTGATTTTTCATTTTCGGTTTTGGGATGGGAGAGGGTTTGCGCTGTTTGTTTGGGTGGAAAATAGGAGACCAGAGGCGGACGAAGGAAAGAGAGAGAGCGCGGAAGGAAGGGAGGGAAGGGAAATAGGGGGAGTGTGTATTTGTGTTTGAGGTTGGAATGGAAAGAATTGTGGGAGAAAGAAAAGGTGACTTTGGAAGAGCTTCTTTCTCTCTCTTTTTTCCCCCTTGTTGGGTCTTCTAAATGTGAACGCTTTGTTACGTGGGGCGTGAGATTTGGGGTGGGGTTGCGAAAATGTATGAGTAGTTTGATTGTACATATAGGGGTAATTACTTAACTAGTTACCGAACTATATGAAATGTGAGAGAATCGTTATTGAACTTTCTTTTGATTGTGTATTCTCTTCTCTCTCAATGTATTTTTTACATTGAGAGAGAATGGCTCTCTCATCTCTTCTAAATTCGACTCATCTTATAAGAATCCTCCTAATCCAAGCACATTAATCAGTACAAGCTTACATCCCTCTGTGAATCCTCACATCTATGAAATCTCCAAACGTGATGTTAGTCTCTGACTCTAACTACTCTCCATAATCAGTCGCTTGCATTGATAAACTTCCTTCCACATTCAAGTTGTCTTTCGGTGATTGTTTTTCGTTTTCATTCAGTTATTGATAATGATGTAATTGCATGATTTTATACCCCTATTTCTTATCCGTTTGCGGAGCATGGTTGTGTGTTTTGGCCTATTTTACGCGGGTTGTGCTACTTTGTCCTATTTCAGGTCCCAGCGTTGGAATCGAGGCGGAGAAACGAGTTCTGGGTCGAAAGGAGCAAAGTTGGGACGAATAGGGCTGAAGGAGGAAAATACCCGGTCAGGTGGCCAAATACCCGACCGGGTATTCACCACTTTTGGGCGCCCGAGAAGCAGAGAGGGGCCCGGGCACAGCAGCAAAATCCCCGGTCGGGGATTATGGCGATTGACCGGGGATTCTTCCCTTAAGCGAAACGGTGCGCTGCAGAGATACCCGGTCGAAACCCAAAATACCCGACCGGGTATTTCGACCGGGTATCGCGACCAGGCAGCTGATTTAAGGAGAAGAAGGCCAACATTGAAGGGTTCCGAGTTTTTGAGAGAGAAATCGATTCCTAGAGAGAGAAAGCGCGAACCAGAGTTCCCAAGCGCCATAGATCGATCTTCAACACCATTGGAGCCCGTCTTGAGCTTGGAGAAGTGCGATTAAACGTCCAGGAGCAGGAATCCAACTTCACAGTATGATTTCCGCGTCTGAATCTGCTTTTGCTTCTTTCTCTATGGAGTAGTTTCCCCATTCATCTGGGTATGGGAACCCTAGATTTGTATGCTAGGTCTGATTGTATGAACCCAAGTACAGAGTTTGTGAATTGATTATATTCGATTGAGGTTTGAATGATTGAATGACTTGAATCCTGATCAAATTCCTGTTGTTTCTGCTTTGACCTAGAATGAGAATATCTGCCTAGGTTGATAGAGTACCCTTAATCGAAGGTGGCGAATTGGTGACTTTAGTCGAGGAGCCAATTCGCTATTCTGTACCGAAGTTAATTCGGTAGTGGAGGTTTGGTTCATTAGGGCCTCAATCTGTTTACTCCGGTGGAGGTTAGTCGCCCGCTAGAGACTCAGATTGAGAGGGTCTGGAGACCTTTAGTCGAGACTTCAGGCTAATTGAGAACCTTCCGCAGTATAACTTTCATGAAAACTGAACTTGGTAAATTGCAATCCGACTTAACTGCAGTCTAGGGGGAACCATATCCGGGTGACCTCTCTTGACTTGACAACAAACCGTTTACTTGCTTTGTGTTTTGTTTGCTTGAGTTGCACTAAAAGTTCCGCTAAATAACAAGAATTCACCGAGTAGTCATCACATCTAGGACCCGGGTTGACATTAAAACCCGACCCGCTATACTACGCTTTAGGAAGTGGTTATACTTGGCCATTTTCTAGGGTGACAGTAGGAGTGAGTCAAGTTTTTGGCGCCGTTGCCGGGGATGGCTAGGTTGTTGAAGAAAAGTGATTTCTGTTACTTTAGCATTTTCATTTTTGCATTGAGTTTTGTCTTCCCACTTGTGCCTTCACGGGTTTGCATTGCTTGATTGTGTGCAGATAGTGCATGACCCGTAGCCAGTCGGGAGGTTTACTGCCGTTGAATCCTGAGATTGAGCGCACCTGCAAACAACTTCGGAGACAACAGCGAGCTAGACTGGCTACGGTGGAGCGCCGAGACGGCCAATTGACCAGCGACTCCGAGGACGAGCACGAGATGGAAGGCGATCAGAACCCGCCTCCTCAGAACCAGATCCTGGGGAACGACCAAATCCCCAGGGAGCTGGGAACCATCATCATCCACCACCACCGGGTCCCACCTTGGAGTACTACTATACTCCACGGATTGCTGACATCCGCCCGGTCATCCTCTATCCGCCCATTCCTGCAAACAACTTCGAGATCAAGCCATGCTGGATTCAACTCATCACATCCTCTATCCAGTTCCATGGCTTGAAGGATGAGGAAGCCCGGGTACATCTTTCCCGTTTTCTCCAGCTGACGAACGGGTTCAAGCTGAATGGTGTTCCGGATGACGCAATCCGCCTTCACCTCTTCCCCCATTCTCTGGCGGGGAATGCTAAGAGGTGGTTGGAGACCCAGCCCCCATTGTCCATCACCTCTTGGGACGATCTGGCTGACAAGTTCGTGCACCGGTATTATCCGGCATCGAAGACCACGGAGATCAGCGGGAGATCACTCACTTCCGCCAAGAGCCAGATGAGTCTTCGTGATGCATGGGAGCGGTACATGGGATACTTCTGGCAGTGTCCCCATCATGGCTTCAGCGATGCTTTCACAGTAGGGAACTTCTACAGCGCCCTCACTCCAGACAGCCAGAGGGTGATCGAGTCTCTATGCCCAGGAGGGGATATCCTTACTAAGACTCCACCCGAGCTGAACCAGATGATCAGTACCTTGGCTGCCCGAGATCATTCTGGGGCAGAACACAGAGGCAGGAATCCCGGGACCGGGGTGTGCATGCTATGGAGGCCAGGTCCGGGTTAGAGCAGCAGGTGGCTGAGTTGGTGCAGACATTGAAGCAGCCTAATAGTCTCCTTCCGCGCCGAGGTGTAGCTACGCCTCCAGTAGCTCAGTGTCAGTGGTGTGAGAGCCCGAATCACCTGGTGGAGGATTGTCAGTCTATGAGGGAGTCTTCTACTCCCCAAGAGCAGGTGGACTTCATAGCAAATGCTCGGCGCCTGGACCCATACAGCAACACCTACAATGAGGGATGGCGCCAGCATCCCAACTTTGCCTGGGAGCAGCAACACCAACAAACCACCTGGTTTCCCAGCACCAGCAGGTGGTTTCCAGCAGAGGCAGCCCTTCCAGGCTAGGCAGGGGCCACCACCACAGCAGCAGCCCTACCAGCCTAGGCAAGGGCAGCCATTCCAGCAGCCCCAGCGCCAGTTTGCTCAGCCTCCAGCAGCCGCAGCTCAGATCCTCAGATATCTGATCTGAAGAATATTTTGCAGGCTTTCATGACCACCAGTCAGGCGAACTTCACGAGGATGGATCAGAACATCGCCTCACTGGAGGCAGGCCAGAGGAACCAAGGTGCCATTCTGCAGGATCTCCAGAATCAGATTGGGAGCCTAGCTCGCCAGAACACTACCAGGGCACCGGGGACTCTGCCTGCCACCACCATCCCAATCCACGGGACCCGCATGAGACGCACACGCCATCACCACCAGGAGTGGCAAGACTACATCTGCTGCTCCTGCCCAGCCCAGGCGAGACGACCACTACCTGCTTCAACACCTCCAGCTGATACTGCAGAGGTGGGGGAAGGCAGCACAGCACCTGCTCCAAAGCCGCAACCTGTGGTTAAGGAGCATACACCCCAGCTGCCCTTCCCCACTCGACTCCATAGACAGCTGGAGACAGAGTTTGCCAAGTTCATGGCAATGTTGAAGCAGGTCAACATCAGCATGCCGTTCGTGGAGGCACTGTCGAAGATGCCCAAGTATGCCAAGTTCATGAAAGACCTCCTCACCAACAAGAAGAAACTTGGGGATCTTTCGACAGTGATGCTCAGCGAGGAGTGTTCTGCCATCCTGCAGAACAAGCTGCCAGAGAAGCGCAAAGACCCAGGGAGTTTCACTATCCCTCTTGTTATTGGCAGCATGCATGTAGGAAAGTCCTTGGCGGACCTAGGCGCTAGCATTAATGTCATGCCCTATAAACTGTTTAAGAAGCTAGACCTAGGTGAACCTAGAGCTACTAGGATGAGCATTCAGTTAGCTGATCGTTCTATCGTGCATCCTAGGGGTATCATTGAGGACTTGCTTGTTAATGTTGGTGCATTCACATATCCTGTTGATTTTGTTATTTTGGATATAAATGAGGATGTGGATGTGCCTTTGATTTTGGGTAGACCATTTCTCGCCACCGCCAAGGCGCTTATTGATGTGCATAGTGGTAAATTGATTCTGCGTGCTGGTGATGAACAGGCTACTTTTTCTGTGTCTGACAATGGGAAACATTCTCATTTGCATGATGACATAGACTACTGTGATGTGCTTGCCGATTTTGAGACCGCACTCGCCATCACGAGTGCGGGTACTGATGATGCTCTTGAGCGTTGTATTTTGCTAGGTGAGCAGGCATTGCAGGAGCCGCAGCTGGCGGAGCAGTTGGCCGCATTGGAGAGTGGCCCCTTCTTGGAGGGCGACAGGCTGTTTAAACCGATCTCATCCTCCACCCGCATCACCACTTCTTGGAGGAACCACCAGAGCTGGAGCTTAAGCCCCTCCCTCCTCATTTGGAGTATGCATTTCTCCGGGAGGGGAATAAGCTGCCAGTTATCATCAGCTCGACCCTCACACCCGAGCAGAAGACCAGACTGGTGGCCTTGCTGAAGCAGTACGAGCGAGCTTTGGCATGGAAGATCACAGATATCCGGGGGATCAGCCCCTCTTTTGCTCGCACCGGATACTGCTGGAGGATGAGATGCGGCCAGTGAGGCAGCCGCAGAGGAGATTGACGCCGAACCTGGAGGCTGTGGTTCGGGCAGAGATCGTGAAGCTGATGGACGCGGGGATCATCTTCGCCATTTCTGACAGCGAGTGGGTCAGTCCCACCCAGGTGGTGCCCAAAAAGGGTGGGATGACCGTGGTGCCTAACGAGAAGAACGAGCTCATCCCGATGCGCACGGTGACTGGGTACCGTGTCTGCATCGACTATCGGCGTCTCAACGACGCACTCGGAAGGACCATTTCCCGCTGCCGTTCATTGATCAGATGCTGGAGAGATTGGCGGGGCACGAGTTCTACTGCTTCCTGGATGGGATGTCCGGGTACTTTCAGATCCCTATTGCACCGGAGGACCAGGCGAAGACCACTTTCACCTGCCCCTTCGGCACATTTGCTTACCGGAGGATTCCATTCGGGCTATGCAACGCCCCAGCCACTTTCAGAGATGCATGCTCGCCATCTTTGACCGTCTGGTCGGCGAGATTCATGGAGGTGTTTATGGACGATTTCTCGGTTTATGGAGACTCCTTCTCTCACTGTCTCCATAACCTGGAACTTGTTCTTAAACGGTGTGAAGAAACGAACCTGCACTGAGTTGGGAGAAGTGTCACTTCATGGTTCGCAAAGGCATAGTTCTTGGGCACAAGATCTCCAAGATGGGGATCGAGGTCGATAGAGCAAAGATCGAGACTATCAGCAAACTGCCTCCTCCTACATCTGTAAAGGGGATCCGGAGTTTTCTTGGGCAATGCAGGTTTCTATAGGCGGTTCATCAAGGACTTCTCGAAGATCGCCCTGCCCCTAACTAAGCTTCTGGAGAAGGATGCCCCTTCCAGTTCACTGATGCTTGCACTAGCGGCGTTCACCACCTTGAAGGAGAAGCTCACCCAGGCTCCTATCATGGTTGTTCCTGACTGGTCCCTACCATTTGAGCTGATGTGCGACGCCAGTGACTTTTGCTGTCGGAGTCTGTTTTGGGGCAGAGGCGAGATCAACACTTCCGACCTATCTACTACGCCTCGAAGACTCTGAATGATTGCCCCAGGAGAACTACACCACCACAGAGAAGGAGCTGCTTGCGGTGGTGTTTGCCTTTGATAAGTTTCGCCCTATCTGGTCTGTCCCGTGTGACAGTGTACACAGATCACTCCGCGATTAGATACCTGATGAGCAAGGTCGAGCCAAGCCTCGGCTCATACGATGGATCTTACTGCTGCAGGAGTTCGATATTGAGATCCGGGACAAGAAGGGAGCAGAGAAATGTTGCAGCTGATCACCTCTCCCGGTTGGACGCACCCCTGCGGACACCTCGTGGAGGAGATTGAGACTCCTTCCCAGACGAGAGGTTGATGATGATGTGCTTGGTGGGAGAGTGTCACCCCCTTGTACTCCGATTTTGCGAACTATTTGGTGGGCCAGCAGCTGCCCAAGGGGATGGCAACTCACGCCAAGAGGAAATTTTTTCTCCGATCTGAAGTACTACTTCTGGGATGACCCGCATCTTTTTCGGATCGGAGCCGACGGGATCATCCGTCGTTGTGTTATGGAGAGTGAGATGGAGGGCATTCTATCTCACTGTCATGAGGGACCTACTGGCGGTCATCACGGAGGAAACCGCACGGCGAGGAAGGTACTCCAGTCGGGCTTTTACTGGCCCACGCTCTTCAAGGATGCAGACGCCTTCGCACGCAGGTGCGATCGATGCCAGCGGTCAGGTAACATCTCTGCCCGTGATGAGATGCCCCAGAATGTGTTTATAACTTGTGAGATTTTTTATGTCTGGGGTATCGAATGTGTTTATATTCTGGTTGCTTGTTGACTACGTCTCTAGGTGGGCTGAGGCGCAAGCTTTGCCCACCAATGATGCTAGACGTGTTTGTGGGTTTTTTGAAAGCAGCTATTCTCCCGGTTCGGGACACCTAGAGCCATCATAAGCGATAGAGGCACCCATTTCCAGGGCCAATTTGATAAACTACTGTCTCGCTATGGTGTGACTCACAAGGTGTCCGTGGCCTATCATCCCCAGACCAGTGGCCAGGCCGAACTGACGAACCGGGAGCTCAAGCGGATCCTGGAGGAAAACGGTGGATCAGTCACGAAAAAGGTTGGTCCACCAAGCTCCGATGATGCTCTGTGGGCGTATCGCACTGCCTACAAGACGCCCATTGGTACTTCACCGTACCGGCTTGGTCTATGGAAAGGCATGCCATTTGCCCGGTGGAGCTAGAGCACAAGGCCTTCTGGGCCCTTAAGTGTGCTCAACTTGGATGTTCATGTTGCAGGTGTTGAGCGAAGAATGCAGATGTTGGAGCTGGAGGAGTGGCTTACCAACGCCTATGAGAACACCCGGCTGTACAAGGAGCGCACCTAAACGCCTGCACGATGCCCGGCTGCGGGGTCCGAAGGAGTTCCAGGTTGGTGATCGAGTTCTCCTCTATAACTCTCGCCTGAAGCTCTTTCCCGGAAAACTCCGCTCCCGGTGGTCTGGACCGTTCACGGTCACCCAGGTGTTCCCGTATGGGCACTATCGAATTGCCAACCCGCAGACGGAGCCGTTTAAAGTGAATGGCAATCGTCTCAAACTCTACTTGGGAGACGAGGTCGAACGTGCGGAGTTGGTGGTGGAACTCGCGGACCCTTAGTTCCGCCATGGGCGTCCAGCTAAAAGACGGTAAAGAAGCGCTTGTGGGGAGGCAACCCCACCACGGTTTGCATTTTTCTTTTCCCTTTTCTAAGTTTTTGGTGTCGTGGTCGAGTCAGTTTGCATGTCTGTAATTGAAGTTCGGTCGTCGTTGATGCCTCGATTTGGTGTTTTCGTGCAAGGAGACGGTTGAAAATTTGGGAAGAAAAATGAATTTTTGGCCGAAAAGAGGGAAAATACCCGGTCGTGGGCCAAAATACCCGACCGGGTATTTTCGGCTCACGCCCGGGGCCCCTCTGTTTCTCGGGGGAAAAAAAAGTGAAATACCCGACCCCGTCCCAAAAATACCCGACCGGGTATTTTTGGTTCGCGTACCCTCACCCTCTCTTCGAGTCCTAGCTACGGTCCCTCCTTGTGTTTCCAGGTGTGTTTCCTGTTCATTTCTAGTTTATGGAAAATCGGACTGTAGATTCTAGGACCGAGAACTGTGTTTGCCTGAATGATTTAGAGTAGGGTGAGGGACGACTTGAGTTTGCATGGTTGTATATGTGGTCGATGTGCTGCCCGGGTGCTTATTGTGGTTTATTTTGTGATTCTGCCTTGAATTCCGGTTGAGTGCTTGCAATTCAACCGGCTGTGCTTAAATTGTTAGCCTAGGTGAGCTTAAGTGTGGGGGAAGTGCTGACCCCATACCGTTGGTCCTGACATTGTATTTTCTTGGCTCCACCTTTGGTTTGTTGTGTTTGTGCAGGATCATGTCCCTCGATCATGCCTTTGTGCAGGGCTTGAGCCTGCACCGGGAGTACGCGGACCAGTTCCGCAAGGTGATCCGGGGGACGCTGGAGAAACACCACCACCTCGAGTGGGCAGTGTTCGAGCAGCTCCACTGCTTGCAGGAGCTCAGCACCGCCATCAGCCACCCCGATTGGCGGACACTTCTTGCCATTGACGAGCCCACCTACACGGAGCTGGTGTGGGAGTTCTACACCACGTTCGAGTACGACAAGAAGAAGCCTCGGGACGCCCATGCAGTGAAGTTCCGGTTGGGTGGCCGTCCCCGACAGCTGACCATTGACGGGTTGGCCTCAGCATTGGGGATCGAGTACAACCCGTTCGATGGCCACACGGTCGAGCTCCCGAACCCGCCCGACTGGCACCAAGATCATTTCTACAGAGAGGTCGTCAGGTTCGCCTATCGGGATGACTTCTTCGTGGCTGGCCAGACCTACTCATCACCCGCTCCATCGTCCCCAACGCCACCGGCTCGCACAAGGTCCCGAAGCGGGTCCTGTACGCCATGTCCTGTATGAGGGATCCGAGGACATGCTCCACTTGGGATCTTCGTGGCCACCACATTCTCCCGAGTCCGCGGGGAATCCTACCCACCTCTTCTGTTGGTCCCTCTGATCACCCGATTGGCCCGCCACTTCGGGATCAGCTCGAGGGGCTTCACGATGCGACCCGAGCAGGGCGGGCCTCCGCACCCCTCAGCCGGGACGTGCTCCACAGTGCACGCCTCCTGGCCACTGACGACATCCGCACATGGGTGGATGGGTCTCCTATGCCCCCCCGAGGAGGTTGTGGATCTTGATGAGGACGAGGAAGATGATGACTACGTAGGCGAGGAGGGTAGATGAGGATGCTGATGATGATGATGACGGCGCTATGGATGCCGATGAGCCGGAGCCCCCGCTCTCCCCGCCTGGGGATCTTCAGCCTCGACGGAGACCAGTGAGAGGTGAGTCGTCCTCTGGTCCTTCTGGTCCGTCGATGGACTTCTTCACGGAGCAGTTCCAGCAGATGGGGCTCCAGTTCCAGCAGCTCGGTCTTCAGAACCAGCAGCTCATGGACCATCAGGTCCAGTTTTACCAGCAGTATTCGGCCCACCAGGCCGAGTACCGGTCCAGGATGACGGGCGTTGATGAGCGCCTCGGCCGATTGGAGACCCACATGGGACACACTACTGCTCTCATCGAGCGGGAGAGAGACCGAGGCCGCCGTCTGATGGAGTATTCCGAGCATCTGATCCAGGCTTGCCACCCTCCAGAGGAGCACCACTGGACCACCCGGTGGGAGCATTCACCGCCACGGCAGCCACCGGATGATGGCGTCGACGACCTTATGGATCAGATTGATTTCTCCGGTCTCGGAGGGCCCTAGGGGCATGTTTTGAGAGTTTTTATCTGTGTCAGCGTGCAAACTGTCGGTTTTGTTTCTTTTTCTTTTCATTTTGGATGCTGTGCTATTGGACTGACTGTTGGACCTAACGTATGTGTTTGAGCTTTTTGGTCTCTTTTAGCTCTGCCTGTGTTCCCGACTGGTCCTCTCTCCAGTCCGTCCCATGCCGACTGGTCCATTTCCAGTCTCCTGCAGTCTGTGCACACCGGTAACATCGTTCCCCTTTCCTCCCTCTTCTCCATTGAGGGCAATGTCGATCTTAAGTGTGGGGGGATGTTTATCTTTTGACTGCATTAGCTCTGTTTGTGTTCTTGGAGCCTAGTCCACTGTCAAATTTTTAAATTTGAGGGCTCCAAGTACGTGTTCCTTGCAATTGTCTGCTCAGTATGCTTTGAATTGACAGTCTCTGTAGTGATTTGCAACCTAGGGAGGTAGTGTAGCACTATGGAGGATGTTGATGCATTTAAGAAGTCTCATTTCTTCTTCATATTGTGTTGGTTGATTGAGTGAATTAGTGATCTTAGGACCCTTGAATTGTGTGGTATTGTGGACTCTCTGCCTGTCATGGACTCTTGTATCATGTTCTGAATGTAACAGGTGCTCGAAATGTGCTTAAAAATAACGTCTCCCGTGCGAATAGGGTGAAAGTATGTAAGGGGAGACGGGAATCCGTTCCCAATTTCCACCTACTACCTCCACCCCTTACATGTCTTTCCCCCGCACGAGGCTCGAGACACCCGCTCCTGGCATGGCCGGTAAGAGCCGGGCTCCCCCAAAACCTTTGCTAGGTGGGAGCCCTCTTTTCTGCAGAAACAGGTTGGAACCCGTGGAAAAAAAAGAAAAAAACAGAAAAACAAGTAAAAAGAAGAAAGAAAAGGGTTCCAACCATGTTCAAGACGAAAATCGAGCACCTTGAATTAAGGTGAGTCCATGATCTTTTGTTTGTGAGAGTCTCTTCATCCACGATTCATTTGTCCTCTGTTCACTATTTGCCATGATGCCGACTCGAGACTAGCGTTCTCGCCGAAGAGGCTATGAGATGACTTGTGCGCGGTTGACCTCGTACGCTGCTAAATGATCTGGGAAGTCCTCTACCTACGATCGAGGTTGTTTGTTGCTATAGAGGTCTGGAGAGCTGCATTGGTTTGAGTTAGGTTTGCTTGGGGACAAGCAAACGGTTAAGTGTGGGGGAGTTTGATAGACCGATAATTATACATGTTTCCACCCCTATTCTGAAGCTGTTTGTGATGAGGAATCTCGTGTTTTAAGCCGATTTCACGCTAGGTTGTGTGTTTATGTCATATTTCAGGTCCCGGCGTTGGAATCGAGGGGAGAAACGAGTTCTGGGTCGAAAGGAGCAAAGTTGGGACGAATAGGGCTGAAGGAGGAAAATACCCGGTCAGGTGGCCAAATACCCGACCGGGTATTCACCACTTTTGGGCGCCGGAGAAGCAGAGAGGGGCCCGGGCACAACAGCAAAATCCCCGGTCGGGGATTATGGCGATTGACCGGGGATTCTTCCCTTAAGCGAAACGGTGCGCTGTAGAGATACCCGGTCGAAACCCAAAATACCCGACCGGGTATTCGACCGGGTATCGCGACCAGGCAGCTGATTTAAGGAGGAAGAAGGCCAACATTGAAGGGTTCCGAGTTTTTGAGAGAGAATCGATTCCTAGAGAGAGAAAGCGACGAACAAGAGTCTCCAAGTGCCCTAGATCGATCTTCAACACCATTGGAGCTTGGTTTGAGCTTGGAGAAGTGCCGATTCAACATCCAGGAGCATAAATCCATCTTCACAGTATGATTTCCGCGTCTGATTCTGCTTTTGCTTCTTTCTCCATGGAGTAGTTCTCCCATTCATCTGGGTGTGGGAAACCCTAGGTTCTGTATGTTGGGATTGATTGTATGAACCCAAGTACTGTTTCTATGATTTGATTATATTCGATTGAGGTTTGAATGATTGAATGACTTGAATCCTGATCAAATTCCTGTTGTTTCTGCTTTAACCTAGAATGAGAATATCTGACTAGGTTGATAGAGCATCCTTGATTGAAGGTAGGGAGTTGGTGACTTTAGTCGAGGAACCAACTCACTATTCTGTACCGGTTTACTCCAGTAGTGGAGGTTTTGTTCTTAGGGGCCTCATCTGTTTACTCCGGTGGAGGTTAGTCGCCCGCTAGAGACTCAGATTGAGAGGGTCTGAAGACCTTTAGTCGAGACTTCAGACTGTTTGAGAACCTTCCGCAGTATAACTATCATAGAAATTGAACTTGGTAATTACAATCCGGCTTAACTGCAGACTAGGGGGAACCATATCCGGGTGACCTCTCTTAACCTGAAAACAACCGTTTACTTGCTTTGCTTGCTTGTTAGTTTAGACCTTCACTAAAGTTTCATTGCTAGATAATACGAATTCACCGAGTAGTCATCACATCTAGGACCCGGGTTGACATTGAAACCCAAACCCGCTATACTACGCTTTAGGAAGTGGTTACACTTGGGCCATTTTCTAGAGTGACAGTAGGAGTGAGTCAGTTATTACAAAGGCGACGAACAAGATTGAATTGTCACTTAGGTGAAGAGTGATACACTTTTAGATTGACGATGATTCATGTGGCATGGATATATGACCTTCCACCTTGGTTCGTCCCATACGCCCCTCGGAAGGAGATTATATAGTCACTGTTAGATTCTAGCTTGCTCCTCATTATCTCATAGCCTAGAATTCCGCATCGCTTATTGTGGGAATCAGATGTCGATGTTGATTGGTGTTGCACGGAAGCATGAAAGACAGCGATTTCGCTAAAGTGATGGTTCAAAGGTAATTCCAAAAAATTCTTGAGGTTGTATTTTCTTAGGGAACTCTTTCCTTTGCTACTTCAAATCACTACTTGCATTCAGAAAAAAGTGTTGTTGAGGTTCCACCAATTGCGAGTTTTGAAACCAAACAAAAAAAGTAAAAACGACAAAAGTAAAGAACATGAAAATAGATAAGAATTAAAAGAAAAATATGCGAGTCATATAAAGAGTTTAAAGACATAATGTAAGGTGCTGTCTATGTACATTTCTCATATATCTTATTAATTTTATTAATTAATCAAATCAAACATATAAACAAGGTTTTCATCATATAATTTGTCATATTTCAATTTCTCATGTGTTTTATCCGGGATTTCTCATCTACAAGAAAACTACCTAACATATGCGTCATTTCTCGTCATGCACAAATTAAATCATAGAAGCACAAATCTCTTAAACATATACAAGCTCAATTTATACATGTAATATCTTACTTGGTGATCTAACATTATACCCAAAAGCAATGCATTTTTATCATATATATGCGCAAAATCAATAGATAAATCGTACTAGAGCAGTTTCCTAGCATAATTGTATGAAAACGTGATAAGCAAGGAAGAACCAAAAACATCAATGAAAAATACCTTAATATACAGAATCAAATAATAGTTAACAATCTGGAATCACTATATTTTCCATTACCTAAATAACTAGTGTTCTTCCCATACATTGGAAGAGAAAAATACATAATCACACGAGAAATTATGAAATCTATGAATATCTTGCAGCTTAATCTGATGATAGGCTGGGTCCGTCGTCCT
The DNA here is from genome assembly GCA_946122785.1 of Linum tenue. Taxonomy (NCBI): domain Eukaryota; kingdom Viridiplantae; phylum Streptophyta; class Magnoliopsida; order Malpighiales; family Linaceae; genus Linum; species Linum tenue. Next base: position 16,189,999 of record CAMGYJ010000010.1, on the reverse strand, counting down.
TCTTCTCCTTTGATATGTTGGATGAGCACACCTTAGGGCTCCTAAACCTGGAAGTGACAAAATTTATGAAATGCTCTTCTAAATATGTATTTATATGGTCCAATCTTAGGGCTTTTCCGCCATGGGAGAGGTAAAAAAATGCATTATAGTAATCTAGTCCGCGACACTCTAGGTTGAGCTTAGGATCCAAAAAATATACTTCTTCACCTTTTGGAGTTTTACGACGGAGTAACCTGACCGCTAGGCCAGCTAGCTTGATGATGGAGTTTGATGTTACTCTTTAGCCCATAAGTCACTCATTCGATGTTTGAATCCATCCTCATTTGAGCTCACCAGCTAGTCTTCTCGGACTCTCGATGCCATGACATGTAACTCATCAAAATATCCATTCTTAGGCTTCTATACGGTTGTCAAGTTGACCAAAAAAAGTGTGTATATTATAGCCTGTTCTTGGTTACGATCTTGGTTCGAACCTACATTCCTCCTCTAGTGTATCTAGGTCTATGATAAGTGCATTCAAAGGCATGTTTTGGACCCTCATTTCTTGATTCTTTGGCTTGGTTTAGTCATTCCTTGGTCAATTTTATTCTAGGTTGTGTTTCTTTGTCACATTTCAAGTTCTAGTGTCCATATATGGCATAGGAGTGAGTTCAGGTACATTTGGAGATGAGAAAGGGACAAAGACAATTGATTGTCAAAACTCACGATAAGGGCGACTCAAGTCACAACCATGACCATTAACTTCTGCAGCTGAGTCTTTACCTGATGCAGAGATCCAGAAGCATTTTAAATGTCACGTTCGATCATCCCATGTCACGGTCATGATCATTACATCGTGCAACATGATCGTGACCTGCACCCTTTCGATTAAAAGTCACTCTGCGTTATTTTGTCTCATGTCACGACCTGATGTACCATGCCATGGCCGTGAGCCCGTGACTTGACACTGTGACTCGTAGCATGACGAGTATAAAAGGAAGTTGCCAGGTTTTTTCAAGGGAGCTGAGTTTTGACATCATAAAATAAGCAAGAAGGACCTATAGAGAGAAAGTTACGAAAAGAGTACCTTCGAGCGGATTTCCATAGTTCATTGGCAACATTGGAGATCAAGATTCGTCCCTTGGGGTGAATATAGACCTTCCGAATTAGATTCTCACTGTCTACATTTTGATGACTTATTCCTACACTGTTTTCCTGCCCCTCTCTATATGGATTAAACTTCTCTCTCACTTGAGTATGAGGAAAACCTAGTCTTGTATGTTATATTTATGTTTGTTCGAACCCTTAATTTGTGGAACTCGAAGTTATTATCCAACTGATATATTTTTCATGAGTTGTATGAATCGTTATCAAAATTTCTATGATTCGTGCTTTAACCTAGGATAAAGAATATCAGAATAGGTTAAGAGAGCATCACCAATTGGAAGTGGTGAATTGATTACACGAGAGTGAGTTAATTCCATGCTTTGTACTGCATTTCGGTCCTGTTGAGGGAATCTAGTTTGCATTCTCTTGGTATTTTGTTTCAGTGAGGATAGTATCTTGTTGAGAAATCTATTTAAGAGGGCTTTGCGGAGTTTTATCTATGACAAGGCTAATTCTAGATTCTCCACAGTATAAACAATCGAGTGAAATGAGCTAGGGAGTAAACACATCAACATGACCAAAGACTACGAGGAAACATACTCGAGTGAACTTTCTCATACAATTGAAACCCGAAATCAACTTTCTTTTCTTTCTTAGAATTTAGTTAATTTGAACTCACAACGTGCTTTCTAGATAATAGAATTTTGATTGAGTAATAGTAGATCTAGTGACCTTGGGGTTGACAATTTAAAGCTTACTTCTTCCCGATCTTGGCTTCACTTGGCCATTGATTGAGGGGGCTAGTTTTAGTGAGTCAATTTTTTGGCGTTGTTGCCTATAATGTTTCTAGATTATTAGGAAAAGCGACTGCCTATGACTTTAGCTTTTCTTTTCTAATTTTTTATTTTCTCCCACTAGTGCATTTTTTGGTTGTTGCTTAGTGTGTGGCAGGTAGTGCATGACCCGTAGCCAACCAGGTGACTTACTACCAACGACACATCAACCAGACCTTATGCGAACTTAAGTGACAGAGGGACTGCATGCAAAAGCTTTAGAGCAAAGCATTAGACCAAAAGCCTCTCGAAGTACAAGTTGATGTTGACGCCATGAGAGACACGCAACCGCATGGTGAACAGCCAGCTGGTGAGCCATAGAAGACCATGGAGCCTACTTTACCCCTAAGGTCAAGGACAATATATATAGCATTCGGCACCCACAAAGTGTTGCCAATAACTTCGAGATCAAGACTAATATGATCTCGATGATCCTGAATGCCATTTAGTTCAAGGGGCTGCAGGAAAAACACATCCACCTAAGCAGGCAAGCATGACAGTGGATGAACAACCAGCCTCCACTCTCCCATCACTCCAAGACTAACCTTATGGATTAAGTTCTTGGCTCTCCTATTTCCCTTTTTGAATACTGCTAAGCTTCATAGCATATTACCCACTTTGCTCATGATGAGGATGAGACACTACGTGATGCGTGGGAGGGGTATATTGGCCTCTTCCTGAAGTGCCCATATCACGGATTGATGATTATTTCAAGGTGTAAACCTTCTATAAATTGATATTTCAAGAGGACCTCCAACTTATTGATTCCTTTTATGTTGGAGTAATTGTTAGAACCCCGCTTCTAGGGATTCTAGGGACTGATCTTCGGCACCCCGATTACTCGTAACAAATAAGGATTTAGGGGTTGAGAGAAAGAATTAGAGATTTAGATGAGAAGAACATAATAGAATTGGGAATCGGCCGAAGCCTTGGATTAGGAGAGAATAGAAATTAGGAGTTGAGAGGGATTAAGGTTAAGAGAGATACTATGCTTAATACTTTTCTTGATTGTAACGGAAACCAGGGGTATATATTTATAGGGAAAATACGGGAAAATCCTAGTAATAATCATAATCCGACCAAATCTCTACTAACCATAATTATCATTATACTACTTAATATAATAATAGAAACCCCAATAGAGCGGGTTTCTGACAATCCACCCCTCTTGAAAACAACCTTGACCTCAAGGTTGTAGTCGACTTTCACCTTCTTGACCTTCCGCTTTCTTCCCTTCCAATTGCGCTCAATCCCACGAACGAATCTTTCTCCAACAATTTCCACTTTCCACGACTCTTCTCCCGCCACATGGCACCTATGTCCCATCCCATAGTCGAACAATTCTTCCTCTTCTCTTTTGAATTCCACGAAATAAGAATCGAAGAATTGTTCTTCCTTGTGCTCGAGCAGTTGGTCTTTAAATATATGCTCCATAAATTCCTCCATGGACTTGGTAGTGAAAACAACCCATAACTTTTCACCATCTTCTCTTCCTTCATTTAGGACTAGGCCCCACATCTGTTTGAAAGAAAAAGTTGGGGACCATGACAAACTCTTTTGCACTCTTCCACCTCCTAATTTCGTTTGGGCTGGTCCCCTCTGAAGGTTGTTCTGGATCTTGACCGGGATGCTATTCGGATCGTAGAACGGGATCTGACTATTACCTAGGAACAAGAGGAATGTTATTGGTGGCAACGATCACATGTTCAATGCTCCGTCTAGGGGATCGCAATTCTGCTTATTTCACCGGGTAAGTCTGACTTGACGATCACAAAATTTTGTCGCATCACTACGAGATCCGACTGGTCAAATCCATGAGGATGAAGTGGATAAAGGGGTGGAGGCAGTTCACTACTCTGAACTCTTTTCATCCCAAATAGCGGCCTCCGATGTTGATCAAGGTGTGGATTGTCTCCCCAGCAGAAGCCTTAAACAATCAAAACCGAAAGCAGGGACAGAGAGGCTACAACTCTCAATCCCCCATACCCTTTTCCACTACTTTTCAAAACCAAAATGGCATATCCATTATTCTACAATCAAAATATTAGAGACAAACATTCCATTTTGAAAATATACCTTCATTCGACGAAGCAAAATGAAATCTTGGATCATTACAAGAACATAAGGTTCGTGAGGAAAAGCAAAAACTCTAAACCTTAATATGAAGTGTATCATTATTCAATATTCAATATTCATTCATCAATCATTCAATCTTAATCCCAAGGAGCCTCGAAAAAACTCAACCCACTAAAGTCCAAACGAGAGAGGGCAAGACGAGTGAGTGTGAGATGGCAGCGAGGACGGTAGTGGCCACCAACGACGACTATGGAGAGGACGACAATGGAGGCGAGAACTATGGGGCTGGTGTGATGCTGGTGACGACGGGGCTGGTGCGATGTTGGTGACGACGACTGCAGTCGGCTGAAGAAGAGGGAGAGCTTCGACGGCTGCTGGAGAGAAGGGAGAGTTGCGCCTGCTAGTCTCTACCAGATCAGAAAAATGAAAGGGGATTAGGGTTTTGGGCCATCCCATAAATAATTTTTCTTATCTTCTCCTATTATGGGCGTCGTCCAACAGTGGGGAATCACGCCTCCGAACACCTAATCGCCGACTAGGCATTTTCCCATGCCATTCCGCGTTTTGCATGCCTACACCAATCGCCCAAGGCTAGTCTCCACAATTTCCCTTGCCCAACAACTAATCAGGCCTAGGAGGGCGCCTAGTGACGCCTTCTTGAACACTGATGAATATGAAACTTTGGGTATTCTAAAAGTTGCATACCATATTATTCATGTCAAGTTGAAGTTCAAGTAAGTCTATGGCAAGACAACGGTGACTAATTGCGACAGCTTGTGTAAATGTGAGCTCACCAATTAAGTGGTGTCGATTAATGGTACTGCGAAATAGAAGCAAGTGTAGGTTGTAATTATGTAACTAAGAATATTTACCATGGTGACTAAGAGATTTTGTTATTTAATTCAACTAACCGGTGCAAAAGAGAATTAATTGAAGGGCAATGCAAGTCAAGAAAGGTTTTGGTTGCATGAGAGGTAGTGAGCACATACTCGCCTACCAAGCAACAAAACCAATGATCATAATTCCTCACAAGTGAGTTGCTGATGAAATTCATTATACAACTACCAAAGAATTGTGAAACATGGAACCACAAAAAGACACATCATTCCAAATAAATTCATAAAAATAACAGTACATTCCCCGAGAGATGTGTAGCAGACACTCATAAAAATAGCAGTACCATATTACTCATTTCTAGAGGGGTAGGAATACATACCGGGAAGAAAATTACGATTAGCAAAGATGAACAAAAAGTCCACGGGTGCCAAAAAAATGAAAGCTCATATTGGGGATGTCATAAATCATAAGCTTCTTCCATTCTTTTGAGCTCCATATGTGCTCTAAACCAAGTCGTAGGCAACCTGGAGCAACACGATGGACTGCTCGAATTCTGCCTCACAAAATGGGAAAGGGTATAAACAGACCCTTCGGGAAGATGTGGCGGGAATTGCATGATGTGGTATTGTCGAACAATTGCCTCCTTGTCAACACTCTGAACTCGAAACAAATGACACCAGTCAATGCAAACAAAAA